>OW121797.1:2500-2402500 GCA_933228885.1 Leistus spinibarbis
CTAACCTAACCTAACCTAACCTAACCTAACCTAACCTAACCTAACCTAACCTAACCTAACCTAACCTAACCTAACCTAACCTAACCTAACCTAACCTAACCTAACCTAACCTAACCTAACCTAACCTAACCTAACCTAACCTAACCTAACCTAACCTAACCTAACCTAACCTAACCTAACCTAACCTAACCTAACCTAACCTAACCTAACCTAACCTAACCTAACCTAACCTAACCTAACCTAACCTAACCTAACCTAACCTAACCTAACCTAACCTAACCTAACCTAACCTAACCTAACCTAACCTAACCTAACCTAACCTAACCTAACCTAACCTAACCTAACCTAACCTAACCTAACCTAACCTAACCTAACCTAACCTAACCTAACCTAACCTAACCTAACCTAACCTAACCTAACCTAACCTAACCTAACCTAACCTAACCTAACCTAACCTAACCTAACCTAACCTAACCTAACCTAACCTAACCTAACCTAACCTAACCTAACCTAACCTAACCTAACCTAACCTAACCTAACCTAACCTAACCTAACCTAACCTAACCTAACCTAACCTAACCTAACCTAACCTAACCTAACCTAACCTAACCTAACCTAACCTAACCTAACCTAACCTAACCTAACCTAACCTAACCTAACCTAACCTAACCTAACCTAACCTAACCTAACCTAACCTAACCTAACCTAACCTAACCTAACCTAACCTAACCTAACCTAACCTAACCTAACCTAACCTAACCTAACCTAACCTAACCTAACCTAACCTAACCTAACCTAACCTAACCTAACCTAACCTAACCTAACCTAACCTAACCTAACCTAACCTAACCTAACCTAACCTAACCTAACCTAACCTAACCTAACCTAACCTAACCTAACCTAACCTAACCTAACCTAACCTAACCTAACCTAACCTAACCTAACCTAACCTAACCTAACCTAACCTAACCTAACCTAACCTAACCTAACCTAACCTAACCTAACCTAACCTAACCTAACCTAACCTAACCTAACCTAACCTAACCTAACCTAACCTAACCTAACCTAACCTAACCTAACCTAACCTAACCTAACCTAACCTAACCTAACCTAACCTAACCTAACCTAACCTAACCTAACCTAACCTAACCTAACCTAACCTAACCTAACCTAACCTAACCTAACCTAACCTAACCTAACCTAACCTAACCTAACCTAACCTAACCTAACCTAACCTAACCTAACCTAACCTAACCTAACCTAACCTAACCTAACCTAACCTAACCTAACCTAACCTAACCTAACCTAACCTAACCTAACCTAACCTAACCTAACCTAACCTAACCTAACCTAACCTAACCTAACCTAACCTAACCTAACCTAACCTAACCTAACCTAACCTAACCTAACCTAACCTAACCTAACCTAACCTAACCTAACCTAACCTAACCTAACCTAACCTAACCTAACCTAACCTAACCTAACCTAACCTAACCTAACCTAACCTAACCTAACCTAACCTAACCTAACCTAACCTAACCTAACCTAACCTAACCTAACCTAACCTAACCTAACCTAACCTAACCTAACCTAACCTAACCTAACCTAACCTAACCTAACCTAACCTAACCTAACCTAACCTAACCTAACCTAACCTAACCTAACCTAACCTAACCTAACCTAACCTAACCTAACCTAACCTAACCTAACCTAACCTAACCTAACCTAACCTAACCTAACCTAACCTAACCTAACCTAACCTAACCTAACCTAACCTAACCTAACCTAACCTAACCTAACCTAACCTAACCTAACCTAACCTAACCTAACCTAACCTAACCTAACCTAACCTAACCTAACCTAACCTAACCTAACCTAACCTAACCTAACCTAACCTAACCTAACCTAACCTAACCTAACCTAACCTAACCTAACCTAACCTAACCTAACCTAACCTAACCTAACCTAACCTAACCTAACCTAACCTAACCTAACCTAACCTAACCTAACCTAACCTAACCTAACCTAACCTAACCTAACCTAACCTAACCTAACCTAACCTAACCTAACCTAACCTAACCTAACCTAACCTAACCTAACCTAACCTAACCTAACCTAACCTAACCTAACCTAACCTAACCTAACCTAACCTAACCTAACCTAACCTAACCTAACCTAACCTAACCTAACCTAACCTAACCTAACCTAACCTAACCTAACCTAACCTAACCTAACCTAACCTAACCTAACCTAACCTAACCTAACCTAACCTAACCTAACCTAACCTAACCTAACCTAACCTAACCTAACCTAACCTAACCTAACCTAACCTAACCTAACCTAACCTAACCTAACCTAACCTAACCTAACCTAACCTAACCTAACCTAACCTAACCTAACCTAACCTAACCTAACCTAACCTAACCTAACCTAACCTAACCTAACCTAACCTAACCTAACCTAACCTAACCTAACCTAACCTAACCTAACCTAACCTAACCTAACCTAACCTAACCTAACCTAACCTAACCTAACCTAACCTAACCTAACCTAACCTAACCTAACCTAACCTAACCTAACCTAACCTAACCTAACCTAACCTAACCTAACCTAACCTAACCTAACCTAACCTAACCTAACCTAACCTAACCTAACCTAACCTAACCTAACCTAACCTAACCTAACCTAACCTAACCTAACCTAACCTAACCTAACCTAACCTAACCTAACCTAACCTAACCTAACCTAACCTAACCTAACCTAACCTAACCTAACCTAACCTAACCTAACCTAACCTAACCTAACCTAACCTAACCTAACCTAACCTAACCTAACCTAACCTAACCTAACCTAACCTAACCTAACCTAACCTAACCTAACCTAACCTAACCTAACCTAACCTAACCTAACCTAACCTAACCTAACCTAACCTAACCTAACCTAACCTAACCTAACCTAACCTAACCTAACCTAACCTAACCTAACCTAACCTAACCTAACCTAACCTAACCTAACCTAACCTAACCTAACCTAACCTAACCTAACCTAACCTAACCTAACCTAACCTAACCTAACCTAACCTAACCTAACCTAACCTAACCTAACCTAACCTAACCTAACCTAACCTAACCTAACCTAACCTAACCTAACCTAACCTAACCTAACCTAACCTAACCTAACCTAACCTAACCTAACCTAACCTAACCTAACCTAACCTAACCTAACCTAACCTAACCTAACCTAACCTAACCTAACCTAACCTAACCTAACCTAACCTAACCTAACCTAACCTAACCTAACCTAACCTAACCTAACCTAACCTAACCTAACCTAACCTAACCTAACCTAACCTAACCTAACCTAACCTAACCTAACCTAACCTAACCTAACCTAACCTAACCTAACCTAACCTAACCTAACCTAACCTAACCTAACCTAACCTAACCTAACCTAACCTAACCTAACCTAACCTAACCTAACCTAACCTAACCTAACCTAACCTAACCTAACCTAACCTAACCTAACCTAACCTAACCTAACCTAACCTAACCTAACCTAACCTAACCTAACCTAACCTAACCTAACCTAACCTAACCTAACCTAACCTAACCTAACCTAACCTAACCTAACCTAACCTAACCTAACCTAACCTAACCTAACCTAACCTAACCTAACCTAACCTAACCTAACCTAACCTAACCTAACCTAACCTAACCTAACCTAACCTAACCTAACCTAACCTAACCTAACCTAACCTAACCTAACCTAACCTAACCTAACCTAACCTAACCTAACCTAACCTAACCTAACCTAACCTAACCTAACCTAACCTAACCTAACCTAACCTAACCTAACCTAACCTAACCTAACCTAACCTAACCTAACCTAACCTAACCTAACCTAACCTAACCTAACCTAACCTAACCTAACCTAACCTAACCTAACCTAACCTAACCTAACCTAACCTAACCTAACCTAACCTAACCTAACCTAACCTAACCTAACCTAACCTAACCTAACCTAACCTAACCTAACCTAACCTAACCTAACCTAACCTAACCTAACCTAACCTAACCTAACCTAACCTAACCTAACCTAACCTAACCTAACCTAACCTAACCTAACCTAACCTAACCTAACCTAACCTAACCTAACCTAACCTAACCTAACCTAACCTAACCTAACCTAACCTAACCTAACCTAACCTAACCTAACCTAACCTAACCTAACCTAACCTAACCTAACCTAACCTAACCTAACCTAACCTAACCTAACCTAACCTAACCTAACCTAACCTAACCTAACCTAACCTAACCTAACCTAACCTAACCTAACCTAACCTAACCTAACCTAACCTAACCTAACCTAACCTAACCTAACCTAACCTAACCTAACCTAACCTAACCTAACCTAACCTAACCTAACCTAACCTAACCTAACCTAACCTAACCTAACCTAACCTAACCTAACCTAACCTAACCTAACCTAACCTAACCTAACCTAACCTAACCTAACCTAACCTAACCTAACCTAACCTAACCTAACCTAACCTAACCTAACCTAACCTAACCTAACCTAACCTAACCTAACCTAACCTAACCTAACCTAACCTAACCTAACCTAACCTAACCTAACCTAACCTAACCTAACCTAACCTAACCTAACCTAACCTAACCTAACCTAACCTAACCTAACCTAACCTAACCTAACCTAACCTAACCTAACCTAACCTAACCTAACCTAACCTAACCTAACCTAACCTAACCTAACCTAACCTAACCTAACCTAACCTAACCTAACCTAACCTAACCTAACCTAACCTAACCTAACCTAACCTAACCTAACCTAACCTAACCTAACCTAACCTAACCTAACCTAACCTAACCTAACCTAACCTAACCTAACCTAACCTAACCTAACCTAACCTAACCTAACCTAACCTAACCTAACCTAACCTAACCTAACCTAACCTAACCTAACCTAACCTAACCTAACCTAACCTAACCTAACCTAACCTAACCTAACCTAACCTAACCTAACCTAACCTAACCTAACCTAACCTAACCTAACCTAACCTAACCTAACCTAACCTAACCTAACCTAACCTAACCTAACCTAACCTATAAACATTAAATTCTCAAATTCTATAAACCTTAAATCATATACACCTTAAACAAAATTAAACCTTAAATCCTATAAATCTTAAAACCTCAAATCCTGTAAACCTTAAATCCTATAAACCTAAAAAATTAAACCTTAAATCCTATAAATCTTAAAACCTCAAATCCTGTAAACCTTAAATCCTATAAACCTTAAAACTTTTAAACCTTAAATCCTTTATACCTTAAATCCTCGAATCCTATAAACCTTAAATTCTCAAATTCTATAAACCTAAAAACATATGCACCTTAAAAAAATTAAACCTTAAATCCTATAAATCTTAAATCTGCAAATCCTATAAACCTTAAATCCAATGCGCCTTAAAACTTTTGAACCTTAAATCCTATAAATCTTAAATCTTCGAATCCTATAAACCTTAAATCCTTAAATCCTATAAACCTTAAAACTTTTAAACCTCAAATCCTTTAAACCTTAAATTCTCAAATCCTGTAAACCTTAAATTCTCAAATTCTATAAACCTTAAATCATATATGTCTAAAAAAATTGAACCTTAAATCCTATAAACCTTTAAACTTTTAAACCAAATATCCTTTAAACCTTAAATCCTCAAATCCTATAAACCTTAAATCATATACGCCTTAAAAAAATTTAACCTTAAATCCTATAAATCTTAAATCTTTAAATCCTCAAATCCTATAAACCTTAAATCCTATAAACCTTAAAACTTTTAGACCTCAAATCCTGTAAACCTTAAATTTAAACACTTTTTAAATCCTTTAAATCTTACATCCTTTGAGCCTTAAATCCTTTTAAACCTTAAATACAAGTGCTATCTACAATTACTGCATAAGACGGGACTTATTGTGTGTGCTTTTGTATTTAATTGTGGGCAATCAAAGAACTACACCTCCACCACTGTCCAGAACACCAGTATTGATCGCCACAGCAAAACGTAAAAAATGTACGAATAGGGGAGGGCGGTCGGGGGACGGAGGCGGTACAAATACGCCCCATAGAGAAAATATAATGCGACAGCCTATGCTACTACTACTAGTTCGCGTTGTCATCGTAAGATGGCAGCACCAATAAACAATGATCTTTTTGTATCATTTTTTTTAATATACTGTCATTGAAATAGTTCTCGTTATTTTAAGAAAACAACCATTAATACAACATTGTTTTATTGATATATAGTTTATTTAATTATATTATATAACATAATTAACAAAACAAATGTGCATGTGGAAACAGAGATTCTATTTACAAATGTACCCCATAGAGAAAATATAATGCGACAGCCTATGCTACTACTACTAGTTCGCGCTGTCATCGTAAGATGGCAGCACCAATAAACAATGATCTTTTTATATCATTTTTTTTTTAATATACTGTCATTGAAATAGTTCTCAATATTTTAAGAAAACAACCATTAATACAACATTATTTTATTGATATATAGTTTATTTAATTATATTATATAACATAATTAACAAAACAAATGTGCATGTGGAAACAGAGATTCTATTTACAAATGTACCCCATAGAGAAAATATAATGCGACAGCCTATGCTACTACTACTAGTTCGCGCTGTCATCTTAAGATGGCAGCACCAATAAACATTGAATTTTTGTAATATTTTTATTTAATATACTGTCATTGAAATAGTTCTCAATATTTAAAGAAAATAACCATTAAAAAAACATTATTTTATTGATATATACTTTGTTTAATTACATTATATAACATAATTAACAAAACAAATGTGCATGTGGAAACAGAGAGTCTATTTACAAATGTACCCCATAAAGAAAATATAATGCGACAGCCTATGCTACTACTACTAGTTCGCGCTGTCATCGTAAGATGGCAGCACCAATAAACAATGTTTTTTTGTATCATTTTTATTTAATATACTGTCATTGAAATAGTTTTTAAATATTTTAAGAAAACAACCATTAATACAACATTATTTTATTGATATATAGTTTGTTTAATTACATTATATAATATAATTAACAAAACAAATGTGCATGTGGAAACAGAGATTCTATTTACAAATGTACCCCATAGAGAAAATATAATGCGACAGCCTATGCTACTACTACTAGTTCGCGTTGTCATCGTAAGATGGCAGCACCAATAAACAATGATCTTTTTGTATCATTTTTATTTAATATACTGTCATTGAAATAGTTCTCAATATTTTAAGAAAATAACCATTAATACAACATTATTTTATTGATATATACTTTGTTTAATTACATTATATAACATAATTTAATATTCTAGGAACACTCACGCATACATATTATAAGAGCGCACTTTTACAATTTAACTAAATTAAACAGAGAGTAACTACAGGAAATTCTCTTTTTTCACATGCCTAAATAATAATTTTTTGGGCGAAAAAACCATTGTACTAAGAGTTAAATTGGAAGAAAAACCGTCCTAGCTAATAATATTACCGATTTGAAACCGATTAAGGAAGATATGACTACATAGCAAATGTCCCTAAATGAATCCCTGGTAATGTATTTATGGAAGCGTAAAGAGAGTGTTTGTGATCTTATCGTACATTTAAAACTATGTAAGAGCTATAGTTTTGGAATCTAGAGAAAATTTGTGATTTTTTGGTGTATAATATGTATTTATTGGATTTCATTTATTTTTTACTAACCCTAGAATCTGTATATTGTCAAACAATACGTGAAATTTGATTTTCAAGTCCTTGTTGGGTGCGGTTTAAGGTGAATTTATAAACTATGGTGCACCGCGAGAAAAAACAGTGTTCTTATAGAGTAAGGGAGGATCAAGATATCGGTCACCCCTCACTGATACATTTGTATTATTGTAGAAATGTGTAAGTCCCGTCACCATGTCAAAGTTAATTAAATTTAATGCACTGCATATTTTAAAACTACTGAAGATTTGGCTGCAAAGGGCGACCTATATTCCTAATTTAATTTGGAGATAGCTAGCGAATAATCCTATTTATATATTATATGTAAAGTGATTAGCAATAATGCTTGTTTTACCCTACGTTTTAAACATTTGTGTCGTTCGGTTTGACACACGTAAATAAATATGTATATCTACATATATATATGTTATTTCTATACAATATATTAATTGCATATATGCAGTGCAAACTGCGAAAACTTTAAAAGAGCGGATGCCCAGCAACCAGAACTGGGACATCCTTACTAACTTTAGTGACATGTAAATAAGTACAGTTATCAGGGGTCCACCTCCGTCCTCGGGTGGACCCACCGTGACGCTACGACCCCACGGCAGGGTCAATCAACCAACGCACCCACCCGGTCTCGATGCCAAGTTCGGTAACACCTTGCTTCTCCACTGCACTCTGGCCGTATAGCGGATAGGCACGGGGCCGTCCCTGACACCGAGCGCACCTACTGCCAACAACAACCATCAAACTTTTGTGCCCCTAACGGAGCTTACTAGGTATATCAGACACGTTGAGACAGATAGGCTTCTTAGGAGATGCGATTGGTCAATTTGACAAAACGCGCCAATACTAAACATTGTTAGTAATCTCATTTGGACCAAAAAAAGAAAATATGGCAAAATTGGTATGTAATAACTCTCCAGCTATATAACACCAGCCCATCACTAGCTTTGTACGTTTCTACACCGCAGCCTGGAACTTCCAGCCCCTTACCCTGGCCGTCTACCGGTATATCCAACCAAGAGCCCAACTGATACCGCTGAGTCATTTGCCAAACGGACTCGCAAATACTCACGATTAAACAGCCGAACAAATGGAAGCTACGATAGACGGCAGGGCCCAGAACGCAAAGCCCAAACTGAGGGTGCATACTAAGTACCCCGACACCCGTAATGCCGGTCGAGGCGATGGGAGCGCACAAGCCATAAGTATACTTGAATTAGCCAACTTGTTGATTAAAAACGCTGAATAATGTCAGCTTAACTTTAAATTAAATAACAATGAAATAACAATCAAAATTCGCGAACCGACCACCCCAATACACCCGTGATCATCATTCATTTCCCTCCCACAAAAAATATATACAGGATCTGAGATATACAAACGACTCAGTCCAACACTTATTTAATCCATTGTTAAATGGCCCCGGGGCCAGTTAGGTTGAGGTGTTGTGTTGCAGGCGCCCCTACTTGTAGCAGAGGGGCCTGTTGATGATGTTGTTGTTGTTGTTGCACCCAGGTGGCGTTTATGCTTGTTTGCCCATTCCCTAACCTAATCTAGCCTACCTACTTTCATTTCTATTACGACCTATTTTATTATGGGCAACACAAACATGGCCCCCAGGTGTTCGTTGTCCGCTGCGAAGCGTTGTTAATAATAAAATAAATAATTTGCAATATTTTATGATGCGCGAAGTTATGTTGAAGTTAGGATGTACGAATATATAATGGGGGGGGGAGGAGTCGTGCCATTTTTCAAAATCACTTATACCCTTAAATATTTGAACTCTATGTTTAAAGAATAAGGCAAAAGGGCAAAATAAGTGATTATGCTTTATATTTCCCAGCTGTGGAAGGCGTAAGTCGTTCTAAAGTCAAGCGACTCCAGAAAGACTTACTTGAAAAGAAGAAGTTAAGTTACACCCGCACGACTGTCAATTCTTTTGTTATAACAACAAAAATGATTAGAATTAGAATTGCAGTCGATTTTGATTTTCGTTCGCTGATATTAGGATTGAAAAAGGACTCACCGCTTAAATCCAAATTTGTTCCTCTCCTATACCAACCAGGGCAATGTGTGCCCAAGTCACAAGAATCTGCCCAAAAAATACTCAAACAATATTGGCATAAATGTATGCAATTTTACTTAAACATTTTTTTGGCAGACTTCTAGACAACTTGGCAACATTGAGCTGGTTGGGTACACCACAGCCGAAGTTCTAGTTGTCCTTTTTGACTGGCGATAATGTCACTTTTTAAAGAGTTCCGCGAATTATGAATTTAAAACACTCACTTCACATATTTTAAACGATCGTTTCATTATTTTTATAACACTGACTCTACACTAACTATTCACTGACTCTACACTGACTTTTCACTGACTTTTCTCACTGACTATTCACTGACTTTTCACCGACTTTTCACTGATTAATCACCGACTTTGGCAATTTACTATTGCATTTGATAATAAACATTCGCGTAACACCACCGAATGGTCAAAATAGCGTACGGTACATACATAAATAAATAAATATAGAAATATAGAAATCAGGTGGGAAATATAAAGATGGCACGTGGGGCTAATAAAAAATCACTTACCCCATTTTCATTTCATTTCGGATGAGGCGTCTTGTTTGTTATCGGGATTGTTCCCTCTTCAGCGTGTTGTATGGTGTCAGTGTTCGTGGGCGATGTTGCCATTTTGTCCCTCGGTGTTAGTTGTCTTGGAAGACCGCGCTGACCGGAGATGACATGGAGGAACCTACTCTGTCACCAGCGTGTTGTATAGCTAGGCAGCAGGGGAACCGGAGTACCCGGAGAAACTGCCTTGTCCACCGTTGAAACATCCGTTGAGTGAGTCTGTAACAAGGTAAAGTAGACATTTAGTACAGTTGTATATTTTGAATATTGTTGTGCAATAAGTGTGCATGCTAGCTGTTCACAAACTGGTAGAAAACAATTTCAATTTAAATTTGAATTATCTATTTAAAGGATTTAAATAATAATGATTAACACTTACCAAAGCAGACTTCCTCATAGGCATTCTCTTCTTACAGCAGCCGGAACTTCTGAATATTTGTATATTTATATTTTGTTGTGTTGTATCTAACAAATAAACGAAATATAGACTGAATTAGATTACGAGTTGTAGAATGTCCTTGAATGATAAAGGCATTTTCTTTAATTAATAATGTTTGATTAGTTTATTTATTATTATATTTAAACTTTTAACAATTTGTCCGTGTCAATTTGGTTCTGCTAAAATAACACATTTAATTTTGAGTTTACTTTCTTTTTTGTTGCAAAATTTCTCAAATAATAATAAAAATCACTAAACTAGATATATACACGACGACCTATTGTATTGCACGGAAAGATAAACTAGAAATGTTTATACATACATGTTTTGAAATAAAGATTTAACGAAGACCTGTCTGTACTCACTGCTTATAATATCCTAATTAATGAACGGATGTTACTAATATAATTAGAATGCATCGTCACAAGCGTTGAAAGTAAAAGGTATTGTTCGAACTTGTATTTACGTATGATGTAAGAAGTAAACAAAATTTATTTATATCCACATTTAATACCTATATTTTTCGTTGCAAAGTTTCAGATATGATCAATCCAAATGTTCTAAGTATTCGAATCAAGTTATTTGCGATTAGATTTAATACTATGCTTAAAGAATAAACTACACGAAATATAGACCGATTTGCAGCAACCATCCTTGGCGGTTATACAAACATCGGTACGATATTAAATTTATTTAACAGTAGACATTTATTTCGAAAATTGTGTTGTGCAATTGCGAAATATGTGTCGCTATTTCTGAATGCCACTGTAAAGTTTTTCTGTCAATAAATAACAATTAACAAAACATTATTTCATAAATTATTATATGTACAATACCCCCTTGCCAAATTTTCGGCAAAAAAATTCACGCGTGCGATCTATCGCAAATATGCAAGCACTTTTCAGCAACACTAAATGATATTTTCCCATAATGTCGCTATTCTTTAATTACAAACTAATTCGTTTTAAATACATGAATCTATAGTTGAAGCTTGAACCTATATTTAAAAAAATAACTCATATCCACCAGCTTTACAGTAAGAACGGTACAAACATGCAAACTTCACCTCTATGTTAAATTCCATAAGAAACGAGACTGGCCTCGGCCGCATCTGAATTTTGCCGCCAATTACGCGTCATCACTTTTGTAGTCCATTGTAATAATAATATTATGAATAAAGACATATTTTGTAATAAAAATAAATGGTAGAGAAACTCAAAGGTGGCGACACTGTGTGTTGAGTATTTAGAGACTGAATGGTGGTTATATCAATTTAAAAATGTCAAACGGATGATTTAAGTTTTCCACAGGGTATATTATGGCTTTACGCTGATTGTGGTTACGTTAGGTTGTTTTAAATTAAAATTTTAAGTGTTGGGAAGTGATTTTATTTAATAAAAAATAAATGGTAGAAAAACTCAAACGTGGCGACACTGTGTGTCGAGTACATAAAGACTGAATGGTGTTTATATCAATTTAAAAATGTCAAATGGATTATTTAAGTTTTCCACAGGGTATTTTATGGCTTTACGCTGATTGTGGTTACGTTAGGTTGTTTTAAATTAAAATTTTAAGTGTTGGGAAGTGATTTTATTTGAATAAAATTAAATGGTAGAAAAACTCAAAGGTGGCGACTCTGTGTGTTGAGTATATAGAGACTGAATGATGTTTATATCAATTTAAAAATGTCAAACGGATGATTTAAGTCTTCCACAGGGTATATTATGGCTTTACGCTAATTGTGGTTACGTTAGGTTGTTTTTAAATTAAAATTTTAAGTGCTGGGAAGTGATTTTATTTGAATAAAAATAAATAGTAGAGAAACTCAAAGGTGGCGACACTGTGTGTCGAGTATATAGAGACTGAATGGTGTTTATATCAATTTAAAAATGTCACATGAATGATTTAAGTTTTCCACAGGGTATATTATGGCTTTACGCTGATTGTGGTTACGTTAGGTTGTTTTAAATTAAAATTTTAAGTGTTGGGAAGTGATTTTATTTGAATAAAAATAAATAGTAGAGAAACTCAACGGTGGCGACACTGTGTGTCGAGTATATAGACTGAATGGTGTTTATATCAATTTAAAAATGTCACATGAATGATTTGTTTTCCACAGGGTATATTATGGCTTTACGCTAATTGTGGTTACGTTAGGTTGTTTTAAATTAAAATTTTAAGTGTTGGGAAGTGATTTTATTTGAATAAAATTAAATGGTAGAAAAACTCAAAGGTGGCGACTCTGTGTGTCGAGTATATAGAGACTGAATGGTGTTTATATCAATTTAAAAATGTCACATGAATGATTTAAGTTTTCCACAGGGTATATTATGGCTTTACGCTGATTGTGGTTACGTTAGGTTGTTTTAAATTAAAATTTTAAGTGTTGGGAAGTGATTTTATTTTAAAAATATTGTGTATAATTTAACAATAGCATTAAAATCGACACTTTCAGCATCGTCTTAAATTTGCAATAAAATAAAATATTTAAAATGAGTATTTGTAAGTTACAAGACATTCTATTTAAACAAGAACAACTTGGAATACTTCAAACACCATGTTTTTGCGCTGTCAATATGTTGATTTTTAACTGGGATTTTGTGTAGGAACGGATGATTTTACGTTTTGTTCAAATTTAACTAATTTTAGGGGTTCGTTGTGGCTGCGAACACCGAATGGTGAACAAGACCTAAATTCTCATTAATTACATTCCAGATTCAACTCTATCAACGCACTTTTGTTAATGTACATTACTTATTCGGAGGAGGATTTGTTAAAATGACAACGCCGCCCAGGTTTGGGTTAATTTATATAAATATATTTATTTATAATTATACTCATTTTGGTAGTTTTCATATGCAACTCTTAACTATCCTAACCTCAATCGTTTAGACTTGCAAATCAATACTTATGTGCATTTATGATCCAAGCTAAAATTGCATATTAACTATAAATTAAGTGTATTTAGTTTTGATTCAAAAACGAAATCAACGGAGGATTTCACTTCATAGCTATGCCATATCCGAACGCCGAAAGAACGTCAAACGTTTCGTGAAGCGTTTTGGGCATTTACATTGTTAAAATGACAACGCCCCCCAGGTTTGTGTTCATTTATATATATATTTATTTATAATATACTCATTTCGGTAGTTTTCAATTACAACGCGTATGGGCTATACTTAACTAACCTAACCAAACCTCCATCGTTAACACTTGCGAATCAATACTTATATGCATTTAATATCCAAGCTAACATTAACTATAAGTTATGTGTATTTAGTTTTGATTTCACCGCATAGCTTGTGACATGTCCGAACGCCGAAAAAACGTCAAACGGTTGGTGAAGTGTTTTGGGCATTTACATTGTTAAAATAACAATGCGCCCCAGGTTTGTGTTCATTTTTATATATATTTATTTATAATTATACTCTTTTCGGTAGTTTTCAATTACAACGCGTAGGGGCTACACTTAACTAACCTAACCTCAATCGTTTAGTCTCGCAAATCAATACTTATGTGCATTTAAAATCCAAGCTAACCTGGTATATTAACTATAAACTAAGTGTATTTAATTTTGCTTCTACAACTAAATCAACGGAGGATTTCGCCGCATAGCTATGCCATATCCGAAAGCCGAGAGAACTTCAAACGTTTGGAGAAGCGTTTTGGACATTTCATTGTGTAAATGACAACGCCTTCCCGTTTTGTGTTCATTTGTATATATATATTTATTTATAATTATACTCATTTCGGTAGTTTTCAATTACAACGCGTATGGGCTATACTTTACTAACCTAACCTCAATCGTTAACACTTACAAATCAATACTTATGTGCATTTAAAATCCAAACTAACATGGCATATTAACTATAAATTAAGTGTATTTAGTTTTGATTTCCCCGCATAGCTTGTGTGACATGTCCGAACGCCGAAAAAACGTCAAACGGTTGGTGAAGTGTTTTGGGCATTTACATAGTTAAAATAACAATGCGCCCCAGGTTTGTGTTCATTTTTATATATATTTATTTATAATTATACTCTTCGGTAGTTTTCAATTACAACGCGTAGGGGCTACACTTAACTAACCTAACCTCAATTGTTTAGTCTCGCAAATCAATACTTATGTTCATTTAAAATTCAAGCGAACATTATATAACAACTATAAATTAAGTGTATACAGATATAATTGATCATATCATCAGGGAAGATTCCGCATGCATGAAGACGAGGTCAAAACTGGTAGGCAGGTTTGAGAAATTCTGTTTTTGTTTTACAGTAATATTTATTCCTAGCAATTCTCGTATCTTATATCAAATGTGTTTTCAAAAGACATAATAGCATTACATAATAACAATTAAGTGTATATACATAATATAGACTATTTTGTTGAAATATTTTATTACATGTTTTACCCTATTATACACTTTTGATAATAATAAAGATGTTACTCGTTGGCGGTGCCTAAATTCCTTTCTACAACGGGCTAGTTTATGAGTCGGGGCCGTTAGTTTGCTGAAATATTTTAGTCAGCGGCGGCGGCCAGATCGTTGCTAGAATTTATATGCGCTCCATCAGACTAGTTCTGTTTAAACATCCTAAAATATTATTATTTTGAAGATCACACATGATTATTAGATAGTGATTTATTCTGATATTGCATTTACCGTAATATTTATTATAATCAAGATTCGTTTTTGCAATTTAACAACCATTTAGTATGTCACACCTTCCATGATTTGCTATATATATGCTACATATGGACGTATTTGGACGCCATTTTATGTTTGTCATGTACCATTATTCTAGGGTTTTTTTATTTTACAAAACAAGATAAACTTAAACTCACTACATATCAATAAAATAATGTTGTAATCATGGTTGCCTTCTTAAAATATTGAGAACTATTTCAATGACAGTATTTTAAATAAATTGATACAAAAGGATGGGTAGGCTTTTTTTTATTGGTGCTGCCATCTTACGAAAACTGCGCGAACTAGTAGCATAGGCTGTCGCATTATATTTTCTCTATGGGGCACATTTATAAATAGAATCTCTGTATTTCCTCCCTTAAAACGCATTTCTTTGGCTTAATAATTATTTTTTTCATTTTCAAGGGATAACACTTAATCTAACTTTGTATTTATATTTTTAAGTGCGGCTTTAGTAGTGCTTTATATTTTATATACTTCGGGCAACATCCTGTTAGAATTTCAACTAGGTTGGTAACTCTTGTGTTTTTATATGAAACGTTTTAAAACATTTCGATAATCGTGTTCAATTTACATAGTTAAATAATTTTGACTACAACTTATAATATCGATTATTTAAAGTAAGTTACTAACTAGGAATCACATGTTTATAGATTAGAAGTTTTGTTTTTAAAGTTTACTAATTTTTAGGTTATATAAGTCTCAGTGGTGGAGTTGACGTAAGTTTTGGTAATACTCATTTCTTATCGCATAAAATATTTACATTTTAGCCCGTCGTATCAACCAGCTATTGTGTTTGGTCTTGTGTATGTACCATGTACTAATCAAAAAGTTCTTACCTCGTTACCCTGATTCCGAAATCTTATACAATTGTCGTTCGCCAGTAAAAATAACTTCTCTGAAGATGCGGGGCATATACATACAATTTCAATGCCCTAGAAGTTCCCGTCGCCATATAAATCAATCGTCCTTATACTTCCGCAGTTATATTAAGGGGGGGCTTCAATTTTTGGACACTAACTTTTTTTAATAATAATAATCATATGTATCTAAAGGTGGATGGTTGAAATAATGTCTTAATTCCACAACTTTCAAAATAATTTATTAATATTCGCGACCGGTTTGGCTATTTCCATACAACAAAAAAAAAAATATATAAATATTTCATATTGTTTCTTGGTTGCAATGGCCGAATAATAATAAATTTAAAACACAAAGTTCTATTACATATATAGTAAAAAAAAAAGTATAAGAAAGTTCAATGAATGCCACTCCTGATGTTTTAAAATTGAGTGCCAGTGTTATTGGGTAGCATATAGGCTCTTTCTTAATTCAATTATTTTCACATTGTATATGGTCATCATCAAATTGTGCATCTTGATCTTCAGTTGCTGTCTCTGCTGCAGCACTTTCGATGAAATTACTTACTTCTTCTTCCGATTGCAAATGAACAAGTACTTCATCTGGAATATTTGTTGTCTTTAATCCTAACTTCATTTCCGATCCAAACATTGCCTCATACGGACTTAGCATAATATCTTCATGGAATAGTCGATTTTTCATGATTTGAACAAATTTCAAGCCATTTGACCATTTTGTTGTATGATTGGTGGTCATCCATGTTTGCAAAATGTTTCCTATTTCTAATTGTTGCGCGCATTCATTTCTCACAGGTGGTTGACCATGAACCATTTTAATTCCATCCCAAAGGGAAGTTAATTCTGATATAATTTCGCTCGCAAATTCCCTGCCATTATCGCTCTGAAGAATTGAGGGTGCGCCTACTAAACTAAATATCTCCAACAAGTGTTCAGCAATTTCTTTTGCTAATTTTGTTCTGAGTGGCCTAAGAACTACAAACTTAGTTAAGTTGTCTTGATAGTGAAGTATAAAGTGAAAATCGTTGTCAGGTTGCCTTTGCAAATCAATTACATCTACTTGGCATCTAGAATTTAATTCACTGTTAAGAAAAAATGGTTTAACTCGCGCCTCACCTTTCTTTCTTCCCCTAGTTTTCTGTTGGCAGGTTTCACATAGATTTAAATATAGCATGATAGCCTCAGCAGTTATATTTTTATATTTATTTGTAATCTCTTTCATTGTTTTTGTCCGTCCTCCGTGTTTTGTATTCATATGAGCAGCATCAATTACCTCGAACATGTCCTCAACGGCAACAAAATATTTAATTGAATCCCCTTCTACTTTAATGGGCGAAATCAGTTTTAAATCTTTGCCGTTTTTTAATACATCATATCGTTTTAAACGCCGATAGTCAAGTGATGTTTTGCTATGTTTTTTTAATTTTGCCTGACACACTACTTTCATAATTTGATCATAATCATTTCTGTAGATATATACGTTATTAAAATTTTTCTTAGATATTATTTCACTTAATTCTTTGTTAAAAATTTCTTGCATTTTTAGTTGTTTACATACATTTACCAATTTAAATTATTTTTGTTGTATACATTTACCAAATATCAGATCAGGCAATGTGCAGAATATTGTCAAAATTCCAGTCGTACAAACTTACGTATCTATCTACATTTACTGGATAATTTATACATATACCGGATTGCCAACTTTACATTTTGTTCATAAATAACTTTGTAATCCAGTAGCGGCGTTAGGTCTTTTGTCAGGGGCACCAGCAAAAACCCCTAATATCTTACTTTACTGTTCTCCCCTTCTTCTTCTTCGCTTACACTGTTAATTTGTTCTCATTTTCGCAAAATTATTTTATTTTCAGATTATGCAACATTCTAGATTTATAGCTAGAACAGTTTTTGTAAAAAATAATGATATTGAAGCAGCATGTAGAGTTTTAAATCGTATTTTGGGTAAAGAAGGTATCTTTGATCAATTCAGACGTACCAGATATTACGAAAAACCATTTCAGGTAATTATATATATATGACACAGGAAGTATAATAAAAGTTTAATTCATTGATACTGTTTACAGACTCGTCGTAGAATAAATTTCGAAAAATGTAAAGCAATTTATAATGAAGATATGGATCGCAAAATACAGTTCATATTAAGAAAAAATAGAACAGATCCTTTCCCTGGTTGTTTGTAATTATGTGTTCTATAAAGATAAATAAAGTTGAAATTAGTTTCAAATGAATATTTTGTTTTTCAATTAATTATATAAATGTAAAAGATAAACACTTTTAAAATGTATGTAACAAATACAAAATATTTTAACCAGAAAAAGTTATATTTCTAATTCTCTTTCGAATTAGATGATCCAAAATATAAATTTACCTGCTCCGCAGCCGCTAAAAAAGTTAGTTCATCTAAAGTAATAGATTTATAAATAGTTTAAAACAATAATAAACATTTGGGAATAATAATAATAATGTAATGTTTAAATTTACAATTTTCGCATTGTTTTACAAAATCTTGTCCTATTGTACCGTACTTTTTAATCACACTTAAAAACATACAATACTAAATACGCTTAATAATTAATAACATATTTCTGTATACAAAAAAGAAGTCTCACTCAAATACAGAAAGAAACAAATATTTATCTGTACAAATATAATTAAACAGTGTCAATATACAAGATTTAAAATAATATAAATCATTAATTGTCAAATTAAAGAAACTGTTTAAATTAATTTTAATGTTGTATATTACAACTGTTTAAAATTATGCGACATGCCCTTAGATTTTTGTTAAAAATGTACTAGACGACAAACACATGAATTTTACACTATCAAAGAGAGAAAACATCAATTATTTAAAAAAGAAAAAACACACACACACTGTCCGTAGTAACAGAAATAAAAAAAAAACACTTTTTTTTTTACTAAGTAAATATTAAAAAATTCGGTTGTAAAAATGTCTATTTGTTAATACGAAATAATAGACGAATGATTATAATAACCTGTTAATCATATATTTGCGGTTTTTCAATAAACAAACACAAAACAGGGTTTAGTGAATATTTACATTTAGTAACTTACTGTGTCAAACAATTAAATCAGTCTTATTTATAAGTTTTTTTTTTAATTAGCGACTTTCAATGCATTTTCTTAACTGTGACGATAAATGTAAAATTTGCAAAGTTTTCCAAATATATATATATATATATATATATATATATATATATATATATATATATATATATATATATATATATATATATATATATATATATATATATATTTAAATTGGCGAAGTGTACATAGAATTCTTGTTCGATTTGTAAGCTAATTTTACAATAATAATAAAATAAGTTTGTTCTTAAAGCTGGCTTCGGTAATTCAAAACAATATTGTTTTCACATTCTTGTGACCGTTCGGCTATAGCGCATGATGGTTCTAAAAAGGTACTCCGTTTTGAATCACTAAACGCAGCTTGAGCTATGTGTAAGTTATTCAGATCTAAGGTTGTAAGCGGTCTGTTTTATCTTATAGATTACAGTGATCTTATAACTGCGTTCGATAATTCAAATCAGTTTGCTCGATTCACGCTTGTGAACTTTTCGTACAAATATTGCGTTTGAATATATATATATATATATATAACCGAATGACAAAGTCACATCGATTTGAAAAGAGCATACCGCTTCGATGTATCGAACACCACTTATAAAGATAGTGGCATACATAAAATGAGGCCACTTCAGAAATAGACAACAATTAACAAGAATTCCTAGGAATAGAACCAAAAACAGTACTAACGTGCATAACTTGCCACACTTGATTACCAAAACACAATTCAAGTTTAAATATAACTTTTTAAGGAATATTAACTAAACTAGATATTTTAATAATACTTATGGTGCGATTCTGAACAAGTCTATGGCCTGTATTTACATCTCACTTTTAACTCAAAAATAATTTTATGAAAAACTGCTAATACATGATAAAGCATTGTAAAAAAAAACAATGATGAAGATATATCCTTGTCTATATGTTTCCCCTTTTTAGTTGAACAACGTCTTGTGAATTTGGGACCATACAATTGTACGAAGATACTATAAACAATTGAAAGGCTTGCACTTATTTAATTAATACATATTTAATTAAAAAATAATAATTGAAATAGAATATTTTTATTTCTTATGGCTAGGTTTTCAGTGCATGTTTACGATGTTTGTATACTAATATCATTGAAAGGGCATTATAAGCTTAATCTTGAACTTAAACAAAAAATAGAATTTAAGCTCCGACTGTAATATCGGACCTTATAGATCTACAGACATACTCAGAATCGCATCATTCTTTTATATCTCAATATACATATTTGTTGAAACTCAACATTTTATAAAAACTCGAAAACTCAACTCAAACGACGACCAAGTACGCGTCACTACCTTAATATAGTTGTAGTCATATGTAACGATATTGAATCTTTTTCAATATAATTTTTGTGTAACAGTCTCAAATTACAATAATCAGCAGGGATATTAAAATATATATATATATATATATATATATATTAAAAATAAAAAGTAAATATTAACTTCTTTATTCGCGAGATAAGTATATATTTGGCCAACTTTTCAAATCTATTACTACATGTGACGACACACTTAGTCAATAAACATAACTAGAAAAAAACGTAACTTACTTTCAAATTAATACAAATAACCTAACATAATAGTAAATGAAAATGAATTTGTTTGTTACTATTTTGTAAATGAATTTGATTTTCTTGTTTGTTTTTTATACCGAAAGCGACTTAATTCGCAAATAATTACCAAAGCTTTACATTGAATACAGTATAATTGACTATTTTATTTAACAATATTATATTTACCATAAAATACAAAATGACTTTTTTCCTAAACTTTTTTTTTTTTTTTTTTTTAGTAATTTTTATGTTTTGGATTTACAAACATTTATTTATTTGTATAAGTGACAAAATACGAAACAATTCGGTGTTATATGTGTGTGTTAATAATGAAAATTAAAAAAAGGACATTATGTTTTGTAAATATCAGTTTATCAACCACAACTTCGTTTTTTTTTTTTTTATATTAATAGATATACAATGGTCAGTGAGGGAAGTATATCAGCATAGGATTTTCTAAACATAAACGATGTCAAATACAAAATTATGCTTTTACTACAATGTCAATGACGTCACACACTAAACTGACAAATACAGAATGCATTTTTTTAACCGGTCTTGTAAGTGTCTCGTATTTTACATCCTTTTAATTGGCATTAGTATAATAATGCGTGTCGTGAACGGAACCTTTTGCTAAATATTAACTAAATAAAATTAATATAATATATAATGTACTTAGAAGACAAGCAAACAGAATATAAATAGTTCATATATTATAACGAAATTTTCTAGCATTTAGTGTCAGTTCTTAATAGATGTGTTACGCATTAGATAGATCTATGACGTTAACTCTTTCCTCTTATTGATATTTGCGACTTATTAAACAAAACATTTAAAGGCTTGGTTCTTCATTTACAAAACATATGTCAAGTAATATTATGCACATTATTTTCACGATAATTAATAACATTAAATATCTCCAACTATTTGAATATATAACTGCGCAAAAAAACCTATAGTACAAATATTATACCGGTTAAGATTACCTATGTATTATATACAAAAAAAAATCTTCAAGCGATTTGCTTTGATTAGTCTATTTTTAAGGTCGCATTTTTGCCACAAGATTCACGAAACAAAACAACAATCATTTTGCATCAACGTTTTTTTTTTTTTTTTGCAAATTTGTTTACACAATCAAAAATGATAGTCTATCACTTAGAAAGAAAACAAAATCAGTCAATTCTCCAGCGGAACACAAACGGGGGGGGGGGGATTGTCTTCTGGTGTAATGGGAAAAACTGACAACAATTTTATACCGAGCCAAATATTTCAAGTGTGTTTATATGAGTGGGTGCAGTTTGCACAAACATGAAATTCATTGCAAATTCTGAGATGTGAGGTTGACACAAGTTATTGTTTGTGCCATATCCTATAATAAACAAAGGATATAGAACAAAATATCACCTGGAGAACGAACAAAATTAGGCGGGCGCAACATAACCTCATTGTTTTCGATGATGAAATGAAATTTCTGCAGCATATTAAGATTCTTACAAATTTCCATTGAAACTGATATTATTTACTTAGGTTGAAACCACTAATTTTCTTGTAAATGGTTTGATATTATTTATTAAAGAGTACATTTAAATATAAGTTGCCAATAAGGTATGTGCAACTTTTTAACATAACTGTGAAATTCCTAAAATTAGTAGAACTAAACATATTTTAATATTGTTAGTTACCAAATGTTGGTATACTTTCATTTTGTCATGATTCATATTTATTTATAATTTTGTGGTTATATTGTTTCTTGCACAACTGAATGTTTTGATGATTTAAACAAACAATATGTCTTGCATATGTATGCCTTTGTACATATACACTATATATGTAATATTTAATATGATGTAATAATTGTTTTATTAAATTATAGCTACTATTAAAATAAACATTGAAATAAATATGTGTGTTGAAATTCCATCATTTCACTGTACATATTTAGTTTCTTATATTCCCAACATTGATCAGTTTTGCAGAGTTCCATATTTATCTTTTACATTCTGAAATGAGAATATGTTGTACACATCTATTGATAATAGGGAAATAACTTTATATTATTTTTAATTTGATTATCGATGTCTATGATATTTCTGTAGAAACTACACTTGAACTTTTGAACTGGTGCAACATAACCACACTTAACTCAAGTTTAAAAGTTAAACAGTATTGTAAAGAAAAATCATTTACTTTAATTAATTATATTTATGGTTCCTTTTTGTCAACATTTTATTCTAAATTAAAAATGTGTTCCTTTTATTCTCAACTTATTACTTTTTTTGGAAACTATATATATTTTGCAAACATTTTATTTTAAACAAAAAAAAACTTTCATTTCTCATCCCGCAACCTATTATATTTATACAATATTTTCTGTTAGAAATCAATAAGTAAAAGATTTCTTTCAATTATAAGATCGAAGTAACGTATTGCTAGCATTTCCAATAGAAGCAATTCTATTTTCACATTACAGAAATTTCATCTCATATCTGTGTAACTAAACCTTGATAATAAAAGGAAGAAATTTGATAATGAGTAACAGCGTCATCTAGTGGCCATTGTTTGAACCCATATGCACTTACATTTATAGTAGTAGTAGTAATAATAATAAGTGTACTTGTTTTGTGTATATTTACATGAGCGAGGAGGGCAGGGTAGGCGAGCGATGGAGAGAGAGAGAGAGATGTATTGTTTTTGTATGTCGTCTTCATTTTTTCAATCGGGCAGGTGTGTCTTTTGTGGCGCTCCCTCTACGGGTTTGGCCGACTGCTTGTACCACCGCCGCTTGACTGGGGGGCGCCATCGCCACGCCGGAGGCGCTTCCAAAACAAACAGAACATCACACATAGGTTTCGCAGCAATAAACACTACCACCCTACACCAGGGATATTATTTGTTATGATTTGGCAGAGTTGCCTCGAATTTGGATGCGATGGAACAAACTGGGATCGTGCATTATATTCTACATCTATTATAGTTGCATGCTTTTTTTTAAATAATATAAATATTACTAGGAATAACAAATTACTATACAATCTACAAAAATAATATTCGAGAAAATTAGTTACGATGAAAATTCTCTGACTACATTACTACAAATGAATTATTTAGTCCGACTAGGTACTAACAAAGAAGCATATTATAAATTGTCTATATAGGTCAGTAGTAGTTAACGTTTAAACAAATCATATTCTAAAATAAATAATTTAAAAAAATAAATTGTCATGTAAAAGATATGTTTAATATTTATAAATGATACATAATAATTTTTTAAATGTTGATAATAGTAGCTTTGGTATGTAAAAATATAAATAAATAAAGTTCATTAGATAGAATTGAAGATCATTAAAATAAATCATCCATATTATATCCAATTCATGCACCATGTCCTACAAAAACAACAACTACAAAAATGCAACCATTCAATAATAGTGGAAATGAATATTGTTAAAAAAATCGCCTATTCCCCAACAAGACAGTAAGAAGACACAAACATACGTTTTATAAACTCACTTGGCTTGCTTTGAATTACTGAGATCAGATGTAGATGCATTCGGGCCCGATTGGCCCGCGCGCAATCGCATTGATACACGTCTGTCATGAGGTTCATACTCGTATAGTCTAGGAGAATCTATAAACAAAAACAAATTATTATTATAGTATTTGAAACGTAAGATCTTACACAATTATTTTTTAATAATAAGCCTGGAAATACTTTCAATACACAAATTTTGAAAAGTCGAATAAAAGTGTTATTTTGCATCAATGTGACCCCTTGCCTTTCGGATATTTCATGTGTTTAAATACACAATTCGAACGCAGCTATCTATAATAACAAAAACAAGCTGGAATCATTTTAAAACAAAAATAAGTGAGCTGCGTTCTATGTGTACTTACCCTTATAATATATTCTTTTTCAGAGTCAATCGAACTTGTCTCTTGCATGCCACTCATTCCTTATATTATGTATATAGTTAGTACTTACTGCTGGTAATAACATCTTCCAGTTGATTTGGTGCGGTGGAATTAGCAGGAACTATATCTACTCTATCGTGTGGTCTTCGAGACCTTGTCTGTGGTGCAGACGGCGTGGAATCACCTGGTGTAGCACCATGTGATAGATATCGCGCACTAGTACGACCGCCTTCTTCCCCTTGTCCACTACGGGAACCACCTATACAATTTAAAAATATAAATATTTATATGAAATAAGAAAAATAATTTATTTAAAAGTTATTACTAAGACATTTTAATGTTTTTTTTTTTTTGTAAGATATACCATTTATTAAAAAATCGTCTTGAAAATAGCCATGCTTCATTTACGTTTTCTTAGTTATTACTATACATATTGATAATATTTCACGGTAATCGTAGGATGAATTTAAAACAACAATTATATTAAATAGATAGTGGAAGTATAAGAAAGTCAAGTGAAGAACACTCCAACTTTTAATTTTGTATTTCAATACAACGTTGTCAATGAATGATAAATTTAAAAATATAGAAGCAAATGCAGGCACTTGAATAATAAAACCTAATTGTACATATTTATTAGCTTGGATTTTATATCATAGTCAAAAAATGTATAGCAAATGAATCAGTGGTATATTGCGTTCTGAGAAAATCAGTAATCAGTTCTCATTTGATTTACACAACACAACAGAACATGATGGAAGTGCGGATGTGAAACTAAAGAATTTATTATAAACAATCACTGCTTCAGTTTCAAGTCAAGGTTCAGAACTATTATGAACAATAAAATGCCATACAACGGTACTGTTATATCTCCTTTACTCACGATTCATATGTTATTATTACAACCATGAACTTTCTCAATAAATATAGGCAAATAGAAGTACAATCCATTTACAAAATATCATTATTTATGTATATAAAATACTCAGTTCAAAAGAATTTGAAAATTTGGCAAATTATGAGTTCATTTAACCCTTAGAAACATTTGAATGTAACAAAAATATATACGATTTTTCATGTTTATAATGTTTCTTCAGATAGTAAATGAATTCCAATTCTATTTCTTAAATTTTAAATTAGTAATAATATATCTTTCAATACAATGTAGATTAGAAACCGAAAAATAGTTTCCGCTACCTCAGATATCTAGTGCATAATATTTTTGCATGCGCAATTAAACATATTAACAAATAATATTAATAGAAAATGGCACCAAATTCTACAAAGATACATCAAACTAATCTCGCAATATTTTTTTTTTTTTTTTTTTTACTGACAAAATCTTTGTGCGAAGAACATGAACTTAAATCGGTAATACACGTTTTAATAAAACCAAAAAATGTAACGTAAAATACGGAAACAAATCAAATGAAGCATCACCAAAATCGAAAAATAAAATAGTATCCGGAGGTTATTCAACCGTTGTGTATAAAAAAGAAAATAATATAAACAATTAATTAGTGAAAATTCGTATTTAAACGATAAAAAAGTTTGAATGAATATGAAGTACATATATTAAAATAGGTAGGACTTAAATGCTTTTTATCAATATAATTGTCCGTGAAATAATTTATTATATAGTTATACATCAGCAAAGACTTAAAACAAATTATTTGCATTCTATTTATAAATTGAATCAAGTTAATAATACTCACCGCATAATTTACACATTTAAAAAATGTCTTAATTACATGTACTGGCATTTATAGTTTTATTATATTACAAGATTATGTGATTAAAATGCATATTACATAAATTCTAGATAGTAAACATTATAGTGATTGAAGAACAAGACTGGTTGTTGTCATGATTTATAAATCAATTTATGATCATAAGTTACATTTAATAAAACTCATGACATCAATGCTATGTTCATATATTACAAACGAAATATAACCAAATGTAATATTAGTTTAAGAAAGCTAAATTATATTCATAAATAACAGGTCGACTTGTTTTTTATTCACTATTTATTATTAGTAAACCTTTTACTATTACGAATGCATATTGTAACATAAACGTAGAATGAATAACAAAAATGAATCACTTACCGAACTTCAACATATTCCAATCAAATACGTAATCGTATGTGAAACCTTGTCTATGAAATAACGAGCGAAACAATTGCCGGAGATGACTGTAATCGGGACGTTCCTCAAAACGTAATTGGCGGCAATAGTTGAGGTATGTAGGGAATTCGCAAGGATAACCCTATAATCAACCAAACCAAACACAGAAATTAGATACAATTAATGACCATTTCATAACATCATGTAAATATATCATTAGAAATTTAGAAACGTTATACAAAATCATCGATACAATACATATTATATATCAAGTGCTTTACAATATTTTACTAAATTATGTAACATAATTGTTATGCAAAAATGTTCTGCGTAGTAAAGTACGAAATATCGTGTTGAAGAATCGAATTTTCAAGTACGCTACATCACCTTAACCTGTTTCAAAAGTGCACAATTATATATTATACTGCCATTATATTTCCAGATAAAATATACCTACACATATTTTCAAATTACTCTCCTACTATAATAGATATTACACACATTTTTGTCATTATGAAATTATTGCTAAATTCAAAACTGCATTATGAAGAAAAAAATTGTAAATATGTTTAAACTAACAATTGAATAATTATATACATAATAAAGAAAAATTTCAACATATTTAACCTCATATGAAAATACAAAAACTATTGTTACAAAATAATTGTCCATAGTAAGAAAAATGATATATTAGCAAATATGAAGATCTAAAATGTTATAGATTAAATCAGTAGTGCTAAAAACGTGGGTCACGTAAAATATGTTACTAACAAAAGCTGGGTTATTATGAATGAAATGATAAATGTTAATAAACAAGTTAAAAAATGAGCGGATTAGATAATATAGAATTGTTAGAATTAGCCTTAAGAAATGATCATATGTATTTGTAAATGCAATATGATACTTACTTTACATAATTCTTCGATAGGTGTTGACATTTTTTTCTCTGAGATCCGTTCATATTTTTGTCGTTTGGTGGCAGCTTTAAGGCCCTGCCAAGGTAACGAACCTCGATTAAAGTACATAAGGACGTAACCTAACGATTCCAAATCATCTCGTCGAGATTGTTCGATTCCTAAATGCGTATTTATACTTGCGTATCTAGCCGTACCTACACACCAGCACACACGTTCAAATAAATGACAAATGCAAATCAATAAAGCTAAATCAATATAATGGAGAAATTCTTAAAAGAAATTTATCGTCCTGGTTTTATTATTATTATTATTACAGATATAGGTATACAAATATGAAAGTGATAACAAAAAGTCAAACTAGTTTCATATGTAAACAATGTTTAATATAAATTAAAAATTAAAAAAAGGAAAATATAATTTTCTAAATAGAATATAATCATTATAAATGACTCACCAGTAAGATTTTTATTTTCTCGATAGGGTATATGCATGTGTGTCCTACCGTCCCTATATTTCTTGGCCAAACCGAAGTCGATAATATAAACTAAGTTACCCTTTTTGCCCAATCCCATTAGGAAGTTATCGGGTTTTATATCACGATGGATGAAATTGCGCGAATGAATAAAATCTATTCGACTCACAAGTTGATCAGCTAACAAAAGCACAGTTTTCAACGAAAATCGTCTCGAACAAAAATTGAATAAATCTTCAAGGGACGGTCCTAACAACTCCATAACCATCACATTGTAATCGCCCTCCGAACCACACCATTTTATCGTTGGTATTCCAACTATAATCACCAAAAAACAAAATATAAAAACAACACTACGTTCACTTTTGCACATTTAAAAACTGTTTCGGTTTTCGAGAAAAATGCCACTAACCTCCACCTTGCATCATTTTGTAAAATTTTGATTCGATGTGTAACTGAGGATGTCTTGTTTTTATGCATTCTAACTTAATTGCGACTTCTTCTCCCGTAGAAATATTTGTTCCTGTAACAGAATTTTTGTCAAACATTAAAGGAATTGCAACTTTTTATTAAAACAATCTTCACGGATATATCATTAAATGAAACAGGATGTCTTTTAGGTTCAATAAAATTCAAATGATACTGCAACGAACACAAAAGAAAAGTGAACAGGAAATTAAAAAAAAAAAAAAAAAAGTCTATCACATCATTACATTTGCTATACTATTTTTAATAGCAATAATCTTAATAAACAATGGAAATGTAAGTAAATTCTAAAATGAGCAAAGGCATTGATAGATGATCGTATCTCATAAATCATATCTATTGCACTGTCAGTCACAAAAGTCATTGTTTACAGTTCAAACACCTGATTATCCCTATATGTCAAATACTTACCTAGATATATGTCTCCGAAAGATCCTGAACCAATCTTTCGGCCGAGCCTGTATTTATTCCCGACTCGGAGCTCCATCACTACACCAGAATTTAGAATTCAACAGAAAATAACTACGTACAAAACTACCCGTCCATTTAGGAGTCGGCCATGTTACATTAGCAAAGTACAAATAGGAAACTTGACGTAAGGTACCGATGTTTAGAATAAGGTTTAATCAGTCACCTGGCGTAACGGGGGCTTAATTGCGACAAATAATCTAATAACAATGTTCGGTTTTTATCACAGATACGTCAAGAAAACAAAATAAGAATTCCCAAAAAGGGATTGTTCGGATAATTCATAGTACGTTTTTTTTCGATGACACACTGCAATAGACAATTTCTAGTGCCACCATTCTGTATTCATACACGACATACTTTCAAATTTTCGCTATAACAAGTGCACGATTCACAAAGATACAATGTCATGAACGTACGTCGTTGATGAGCACATTATCACTTCACTTTCGATAGAATAAAAGCAGACACCTGTGAAGATGGCATTCATTCACTGAATATAGACACACATTTGTACGAGAGAGTAATCATTGATTATTTATTAATTAAAACAAATAATACCGCCTCACTTACTAAACAAATCTTTACAGAAACTATGTGTATAGAAATTCATACAGTATTCATTAAAAAAAATTGATACGTGCATTGTTCACGTTCTTTCTGTTTCTCCTGTTTCTCTCAACGATTGCTATCTATGGGCGACTTGGAAAACAACTTTAAATTTTTCGCCCTCAACATAATTATAAATACATAATCGAAAATATGAATACGTTAAATATGAGACAAGCGTTTGCAAACCAACACGGTCAATGTTTAATAATAGATATAGCTGATATGAGTGTGCCACTTTTGAAGAACTTAACAAAAGTAAGTAACAATAAATACGCAGCACAACAATGACATCATAAAACTTACATGATATACAATAGGCAGTTCAAAATGTGCTAACTATAGCATGTTCAGTATGTGGAGGAGTGCGAATTCCTGCTTTTGCTCTTTCAGTTTTGACTAAAGGAATTTCGCAAATTTATGAATTTGATGAAATTCGCGGCAATTACATTAAAATTGCAAGTGCATTAAATTCTTTGTCGTCCTATGTAAGTGTGTGTTAGGAATTATGAGTAAATGTTGGATTTTTATACATTTTAAGCAAACTTCTAATTCATATTATTTATTTCATGCTATTTTAAGTTTTATTCAATTTAACAGTCCTGGATTCGGGCCCGCCTTTCGTCAAATCAATTTACAATCATTCGATCCACAATTAACTAGATTAAGCTTAGAATTTATAACGCAGATTATAATTTAACTTACATGACAAATATCTGATAATATATATTTATAATTTTACTATTTTATGATTATTAAAACACTAAAAATCCGATGTTTAATTATGATACTTCACTATTTATATATAATTTGTTTAAATATATAAAAACATATTTTAGTGCCAGTTAAATGAATCCATACCTCCACAAGATTATACAGACAGTCTATATCTTGCAATAAATTCGATTATCCGATCTTATATTTCAAAACAAGGAAAATGTGATTGGATCGATAATGTTCCAGATATTGAGGTTTTTTATACATTATATATTAAAGCAATACTCTAAAGTTACATATTTTTTAATCTCGTCGTACTGTAGTACAAAAGAGCTATAGCATTTGGCCGTGTGTCCATAATATTTATTAAATATAAGACTTTTTATGTCGATAACGTTTTTTCAGATTATAAAAATAATAATGATGAAATTTCAAATTTTCAATAATAATTACATTTGCTTTCATAATCGTTTTTAGCATTTTATCTTTTCAATAATCCGTGGTTATGTGTTCAATAAATGTGTTATCTGCAAAAATAAAACACCAAATTGGTTTTACGGCGAGCTGAAGGCATTGGTGGCTGTACATATGTTTGTTTGTTTGTTTAGATAACATTTGTTACGGTTAAAAATTGCACATCAGTAAGGTCTTATATAGAAACGTTTATACAAGATATGGAAGTAACGAAAATATGTAAAATTACTATAATGGAATTGCAATATTTTGAAAATGAAATTGTCCCGCAAAACAATCAAGACACTGGATTTATTCAGGTATTTATAGAAATGATACTAGTCACAATGTACGTTTTTATATGCTTGTTACATTGTGCCTTCCGATAGTACATTTATTTTTGTTGTACATTTCAGACAATAGTAATGAATACGAACACACATATAGAATTGGAAACACATTTTAGATATTGGCTATTAGATAAATGCTCAGACATTGATGCAATCTTAAAGTTTCCCTCTTCAGAAGCCTCCGACAATGTATCCATAAAATGTGACATTTTCGAGTGTTTAATAAATCCATTGACACTGCCGTTCGGGCATCGCGTTTACATGCAGATGGACTGCTTGAGCGTGCAAATGAGCGGACAGTCTATTGCGAAAACGGCCACCTCAACTTTGCCAATTTACGGCTTGAATATCATGTCGCGCGTTTCATCTGCAGGGATCTGTGAGTCTTCGGTGTTCGGGTTGCCGCTGTGTTTGCGCCCGACTCACTCATGGCGGCTGACAGTCGATGAGGAACAACAAAATGGGGAATTCTTTTCAGAACTGTGTCGACAATTGACGGATGCTGATCAGCTATTATTGGTTCAATTACGATCAATGTTCCAAACAGATTTCTCACCATATTTTTTACTTGCACCAGGAGGTATCTCACTACTCTACACTCATTATATATAAATATCTAGATATATGTATCCGGAATGCATTATTTATGCAATACATACAAGATTATTTCATAATAATCGTAGCGTCATCGAGTGTCAACATTTGAAACAAAATTAAATAATTATTTGACAATTTTTGCTTACAATGTATCCATTTATTTCATGTGTTGTGTATGTTCGTATGATGTACATAACGGTCCGAATAGAAAGCTAGATATATATATATATATATATATATATATATATATATATATATATATATATATATATATATATAGACATATGGATCTGGATATTTATATGATTAAAATGTACATGTTTAAATCGGTGAGTAGATTGTATTCTGTATATGATATGGGCACATGTTACTCACGGGTACACCTAGTAATTAATACTGATATAAAATCGAAATAAAATAAGTAATTTTAGATAACTGTTTACTCATGAAATCCTTCGCAACTTCTGACATTGTACTTCCATGGAAACAACCAACAAATAATAAACGTAAGTTAATAATAACAGCGCGATCGTGTACGAGTACGAGCGTGCAACACTAAGTACAATCAAGCAAAAAGATGTACGCCGGTCACATTGCATGAAGTGCTTTCGAAGACGATTGATGCAGTGTGACCATATGTATACATTTCTATATGTTGGTATTGATCAGTGTGAGCACAGCTTAACTGAATAAAATATATCTTCTTATATTCAGCTGGGTCGGTAGACAACAGTATGAAAATATTCTCGTCATTACAAAACTTAGAGCTTGTAGACAATATAGATCCGAACAAAATCGAAAGCGGGCTTCTGCAAGTTCTCACAGCGAATTTGCAACACGCTACGCGGCGATAATCAACTTTAGATTTAGATAAAGAAGCATTCACGTTTTAAATAAGAAATACAACAAACAATATGTAATAATTAATTAATGTTACCAATAAAAATGTTTATTATTGAATTTGTTTTTACAGTGATGTATATACGTTCCATTGTCATTGTTCCTAAACTTATAGTTTGATCAAAAATATATATATATAAACTCTGATAGAATGTAAATAAATTGTAATTATATGCGATAATAAAAATGCTTACAATGAAAAAATATTAAGGCCAATTTTGTTACCCAGAATCATTTGTTTTGATCAGTGATCTACTGGGCATAACATCTTTTTAATTATTATTATTTAATTCATTCATACAATTCTGACATTCGTTCAAACAACCACCACCACGTCATTTTTATATGATTTTTGTTTAATAATAAAAAGCTGCACAAATAACTAAACTTAATGATGTTATATAATAATCATTTATAACAATAACTAAGAAATAAAAAAGCAAATTGTTTAGATTTTAGGGGCAAAATATTATCTAAATTGGTATTCTTCGACAGAAATATACCCAATTTTAAATGTAATGTTAACCAATTTATTTGCTAACCGGGTCTCATATCAAATAGTTTTGAAATAAATATAATTCCTATGACGTCACACAATCTTAAATCGGACAAGGCTATATAAGAAAAGGAATATTTACAAATGCATGAAATTCAAAGTGAATTACGTACAGAATATAACATTCCAAATATTATAATATCCTTGGCAATATCGTTTAACTTTAATCAAAGATTATTATTATTATCAATATATTTAAAAACAAAAGTAATTCGTGGTTAATTTATAAAATATATTATGGAAATAAAACGATTTGCCGTCATTGCGAAACAAATATTCCAAATATTTATACTAAAATAGAACTTTTCAACTAATGTATTATACATTGTTTTGTTTCGACGTATGATATATGAATTTATAACTACATACTTCACTCTAATCAGTATGCCCATTTGTTAAAAATCAGTTATATCGCGAACGCTGTGAATTTATGAAAAGATCTATTCGTAAATGATGAGAATTTGAATCGGTTAAAAAAGTCATTTAAGGTAATATTGTTAATACAATGTGATGATTTAATAATACATTATTATTATTAATGCTACGCTACTCGTATAAAATAGCAAACGGCCTGCCAATACTGTCCATCAAAGTATCAAAAAATGTTCATCATTGCATTTATATATACATAATGAAACCAGAAACAACAATTGATATTCTAAAAACTATTGTTAAACTATGTATTATTTATCATATCAAAAGTACAGTATTTAGAAAGTCAGTCATTGTTTCAAATTTGCATTCACATGAAAAATTGTATTATGAATTATACATCAAATGCAGTACTCACGACTGCGCTTTATCAAAAATGATTATTAAATTTAAAAATAGCTATATATATATATATATATAATGAAAAGTTAAGTATAAAATGTTGTGGTACATTTATATAAAAAATTAAAAACGATATTTTTTTGTTTAGTTAAATTTTTGTTTCGCACTACGGGTCAGAGATATGGCATATCACGTGATTATTTTGTTTTGTATACTTTACTTATATTTCACGTTTATTGGTTAATTACGAGTCTGCGCCTACGGCAACAACTGTCAAACTTTCTGGGTCGAGTTCTTCTTCTGCGCATGCCAACGGTGCTCTAGGAAACTCACTTTTTGTTACCGCCTTGCTAGTCTGCAACACAAAGTACTTATTTTATATTCCTAATTTGAAAAACATGTTTGTATTCAGTTTAATTATAATTTTAATTTTATTTTTGTTTGTTTTTAATACATCATGCAATATTAAGGTTGTTTGCTCTGTACTTCAGTACAAAATTTGCAAATCAGGAATCCAAATTTGAAACAAAGAACGAAGCGATTTCGAGTGGACAGGGGTATATTACTTTATGAATATCTTTCGTTAGTCAAGTTCAAAAAGTTGAGCACTCCAAATGATTGTAAGAAAGCAAACAAATTTCTTCAAAGTTAAAATACTTTTAAATCAATAAAAAAAAAGGCATGCCACCACCAATGTTGTGAATCAGTATACAATTTTGAACAGATTAATATATATATATATATATATATATATATATATATATATATATATATATATATATATATATATAAAAAAAAAGCGTGCAAAGTGATGTGTAGTAATTCTAACCTCAATATGAAGTATTTTGCCAGCTGTCACGGAACGCTCTACAACTACAAAGCAATAAATAGATAAACACACTGCTAAAATAATATTAATAAAAATATACAAAAACATATAAAGCATTGGAATTTATAAACACAAAAGCTACATAAAATGAAATGATTATTAAACACAAAATCATAAAGCTACATTCAAAATATACAAAAATATTGACGAGGGGACTGCACACAATATAGATTCGTAAAGTAATTTGGAAGAAAAATTGCCATTAACTGTAAAATTACTTTACGAATAGACGAATTTCAGGCTTATTCCAGTTCCAGTTCCATTTGTTACTTAAATTGTTTATATGCATTTTGGAGAATGATTAGTGATAGTGTTTTGGATAGTGTAACTTACTGCTTTCTGCTTGCTGTCTGGTGGTTGTGATCGTTGAACTGGTGACTTCTCCGCCACTTTGACTTGATGATATTGTTGTGGTCGTTGTTTTAACAATAACACTTTGACCGCTGGCGTTCAGTTGAACTCCGCTTAATCGATTGTTTAATTCTTCGTTAGCGCTGGCCAAATGATCCTTAACACTGTCGATTGTTATATCACCGATACTGCTACTGACTGTTACGTCATGTGGTGTATCGTCACCGTTTTCCCGTATATCTTCTGTCTATTCATTCAAAAACTTATATCATTACATTTATGACACATTCATTAAATGTAATTGTGTTACTTAACACTATATTAATGAAATGTGCAGCAAACAGCCTACGTGAAACTAGTGTTCTCAAACATACATACCTTATCTGCAAGTGAGCTTTCTTTACTATCCGCATTACCGTTAACAATAACAGCGCTACTCTGGGTGTCATGTCCTTCCGTTTCAGTTTCAGCCACCTTGCCTTCAATGTCTCCAGTGGTCGTGACCGCAGTTGCTGCGCCCTCTATATCTCTGGCACCTTCCGGCAATTGTAAATAACAGTGTGTATTTGTTACTTTATGTACCGCTAGTGATATACGTTGTAGTTCAGATGAAGAATGTAAGTATAATGCCTCGCCATCTTTTGTGAATGTCAAACTTGATATACCACTATGAAAATGGAATTAAAATGAACTTGTGTAAATATTGTTAGAGAGGAGTATAATAAAGTCACTTGACAGTAGGATTAACATTTTGAAGATCATGTCATGCGAAACAAAAAGCATTGAAGAAAACTTACTTGATATCTTCTCTTCTGATGGCAGCCGCATTCAGTTGTCGCTTGAGTTCGGGCACACTCAACAACAAACAATCCCCCAAATTCGTTAAACATAACAAGCACACCTCGGAGTGCGGTTGCTCGGTGTCAGGATGCGAGCCCGTGAATGTCGCGAACGACATCCGGCGCACGCGGGCTCCTTCGTGCGCAGTAAGCTTGTACTTGCAATAGGGTTTCAGAGATGGCAGTGTGAACACTTTAAACTGTTCTTCGGATGCGATGACCACGCGATGTGCTTGAGTTGTGTCCGCCAGCGGTGCAACGCCGTGCTCGACCTCCAGCGGTTCAGGAAGAGGTTTGGATGAACCATCCAGCACCGCAATCGCAATGACCGGTGCTCGATGTTTCAGTTGAATTTCTTTGCCAAGTTGACACGTCACATCCTCCTCCTGTCGTTTTATGCCGGCTGGCACAGTTATTGTGAAGACATATACTGTTCCGTTATTTGTTCCAGCCCATAGCGTTGGAGTTGTATTCTGAACTGTGGCACAAAATTCATATATGTTTATTGTTAGTGGCTCTAGAGCGTTCACAGACATACAGACAGTCACATTCGATTCAGGGAAGCTCAAAATGTGTATATAAAATGATTGAACATATATAAATATAATTGATTATTTTAAATGTTGATTCAAAACTAGTTTGACATGATTAATTCTATACTATATAAACATTTATTAGAATATCTTGGGCTTAACAATTAAACCTGACCTATGATTCATATTTAATTTGCATTGAACAAAAAGTGCAGGATAAACGTACAAACTATTTCTATAGAAAACTATCAATAGTAAAAAGATAAAAAGAAATGTAAAGAGAGAGATAAAATAATAATAATAGTAATAAAATAAAAACAAAGTCATCACAAAAACATACCACTGACAAGAAAACTACGTGCGAAGTATAAGCAGCGCACCATGGATCCCAATGCGTCATCTACGGGCCGTGCTTCTATTTGCCGCTCGACAGGTTTCGCCTCTAATGGATTGAACGGGGCGGAGCTATCACTCTCAGATGTCGGCAGTTTGCGGCCGGGCGGCGAAATCACGCTAGGCGGGGAAGTAGGCGACGTTGCCGGAGAGGCGGGACGACGTGTGGAACGACCTTTACGCAAGCGGCGGAATGATTCGCGCAGTGATTTCTTGAATGATTTACGGCGTGAGATCGGTGTGTCACCCGCTCCAGAGAGATCTGCACGTAATGATACATATATGATTATTATTATTATTATTATTATTATATATATATATATATTTATATATATATATATATATATATATAAGTATATTTTAGATTAGTATCGTAAATTACCATTTGGATTGAGCGTGCACTTAACAATGACCGGCTTTTGTCTGATGTAATCGAATAGTGCCAAGCCATGAGCGGTACCTGCCGCTACCAAACCCCATTCGGCTTGCAGTACACTACATGTAACAGCCGCTGGTGGATGTAGTTGTAAAATGGCACATGCTTGAAAACCCATCGATTGCACGATCGGCTCAGAACGAACAGTCAACTGATCGTGTCCTTTCCACACAAAACCGTCCCGATCACTGACAATATTCATTAATGTCTGTTTTAACTGTATATCATTCTGTTCGGATTGGAAACGAGCGACTACGACATGGCCAGCGGTGCCGGCAACTACCAAAGTGCCGGATAATGGACATAAAACAACCTTTTTTACAGCAAGTCGCGGGTCGTCGGAGTACGGATCGAACACACCGGTTTTACGGAATGGTGGCCATTCTTCCTCTTCCTCAGTTGATGGAGAATGGTCATCTATGTTTTCACCGGTGAATAACGGCGCGGTGCTGAACTTATACAACGGCGTCAGTGCAACCCCGCCTGCATCCCAGAATCGTATAGTACCATCTTCATGGCCGGTTAATAACATTTCTCGGCGAGGCTGAGCTCCTTTTGCGCACAATAGTGCGCCGCCATCAATCGGCCACGATTTTTGCGAGTAGATATTGCTTACTTGTTCCTGGCCGGCTTGTGTGATTTTGTCCCACAGATCCTCGGACACTCCCGTCACGTGTTGACTGCATGTGACTGCAGATGCGTGCAGGGAGACGAGATACGGAAGGTTCATCATACGCCACTCATCTGAGGTGAGATCAAGCGCTACGAGTTCCTCTTCGGCGAGTACCACAAGTGCTTCGGGTTCACATTTTGATGGACTGGTGGCTTCTTCGTCGTTTTCAATTGGGTCCGCTTTTTTACAAACTACAAAGAAGTCGATTACCTATGGACAGATAGATGTAAGGAGTTTAACACCACTCCCCTGTGAATCAATTGTCAATAGTCAAAAGATACCTTGCTAGTGAACTCAAATGCTGAGTGTTTCTCGCCATGTATCACCGATACTGTGTATTTATCACTGTAGCTCGCGCGTGGCATTCCACCAGCGAAAACAATCAGCAGTGAATCATCGAATTGTTTCGTGATGATTTTGCCAACCGCTTTGCATGGAAACGGACCATACGTGGTGGTCGGCTCACCAATCGGTTTCTCGCCATCGTCAATGTTCCAGATTGAATAGCTTCCATCGTTGTGCGAGCTGGTGAAATGTTGGCCATCCTCGTGCCAACATACACTCTCCAACTGTTGCGTGGATACGAATGTTTGAACTGCGCTATTGTCGTCGCGATTCCACAGAACCATCAGGCCGCGGTTGTAGCCAATCAGGATGTTCTGCGCTTTGCCAGGTTGTTCAGAGACTACTTCTACTGCACCCGGATTGAGTTTGTAATCTTCTGGTACGCTGGCATTTTCAAAGTTATGTTTCACTTTGTTATCGGTTTAAGTTACTTGGATTTGCATATCAATATATGTTCTAGTAAATGATTAGCTTACATTAGCTTTGTTCGTTTGTCCTGCACTGACTGTTCAGTTCATCATTTATAATAAAGAAAGACAGATTATGATCTGACAAACGAACAAAACTATTATTTGGCCTGTCTGTGCGAGTTTCAAAAACGACTGTTATAAAATAACTCTTATTTTTCAATGTAATTTTGTAAGATAAAAAATGAATCTACACGTGACTGGAAGCATACCGAAATAATAGGGCACTGTACTTAAGTAATAATCAATATTTTACGGGACAAAAGAACACATATCATACTACGAATCGATACAAATTGTACATTAGAATAGTTAAGACGCCCTTTTAGTTAGCTATAACATGTTACAATACCAAAATGTTAACAAATTTATGAAATGTCCTAATAAATAACATAAATAATTCTTAAATAGATGAAATATATGTCATGCAATGCGGAAACGGTGAGAAACCAAACAACTGCTTGTAAAATAAGTTTCGGCTGCCACTATATTGCAATTTGAAGGCTTATCAATAAGATAGAAGAATTATTCTCGTGCGACTGATATAAAAACCGTAATTAAAAGAATTACTTAAATATCTGTTTAAATTAGATTGTGATTTCTCATTATCCGCATTTTTTGTTGCCAATTTAAAAACAATCATTCTTATTACTCTTTACATATACAACATGCAAATTCTAAAGAAAAAATATTTATGTACATTTGAAATAAAATTGATGTGTAAAGTCATTCCAGAATTCCAATTATAACAAAATTGAAAATGTATACATACTCTTGTATAGCATCTGGAACGCTTTCGGTTCAAATATTCACATGTTTATTAGATATTTACAAGTAGGTACACATTACAAACAAAACGTATTATTCGTTTGTCCGGCACGTTCTGGTAGAAAATAAAACTTTTTTTTTTTTTTAACGGTAAACATAATTATATATTAAAGTAAACTAGAGGTAATTTCTTACAAATTAGTGCAGTACAAACGAACAAATTTGATTGAATATAAAAATAATAATAATAAAAGAAACTCACTTTTGCATAACAACATCTTGATAAATAATATTTGTAGCAATATTGAAAGTTTGAACATCAAGTAGATAGATATTCCCGCCTTCGGTGCCAAGTAGCAAATGTTTTCCAGAGTTTTCCACGCAGATGACAGAGATTTTTTTCAGTTTTCCTTCGAGAGAGTGTGATTTTACCTCAACCAATGAACTTCTGTTGATTTCCCACAAGTGCAAAGAGTTATCTTCGCACAGGGATACAAGTCGGCCCATACCAGGTAAGAACACTAAGCGAGTCACTGCTTGCTCTTGGCTGGTATGTTGGCCGTAGAACTCGACGCCGGCCTGGCCGAACACTTTGACGGCTCCAGTTGCGGTGCCAATGCAGAGCAGACGGAGCACCGGGTCCCATGCCAATGCTGTTGGTTTGTGTGGGAAACCGTGTTGTAATGTCTATTGCAATTCAAACAAACATATGTATGTATGTATGTACATTGTGGACCGGCTAAGCATAATCAATACCAACTCATAACGATTACATTCGTTTAAATCTCGCATTTCTAAATGATTCCAACAAAGTCATTCAATCGAAAACAATTTTTTTTTTTGAAATTATGTTTATATTTGTTGACTTTTATGCAATATGTGTTGACATTTTAAAATAGTGAATATAACATAAATAAAAAAATTAATATATATATATATATATATATATATATATATATATATATATATGTACATAATATTTAAGTTTCATACAATTTTAATCTATAGAGTAATTGTGCAAATAAAGTATTTTTACTATCCCATATAATTGTTTATAAAATGATAAGATAATATTAGATTTCCCGACTGCCATGTGTATTAAATGATTTCCAACTTTGAAAACAAACAGGTAGATATATAGAAAAATCAATTTGTACATGAAATATTTATCATATTTAGTTAGTCGTATTGATAGAGCATATTACCATTACCATTTATTTTACATAAAAACAAATGAAAATGAAAAATATACACTTACTTTGCGAAATGCGAATAATTCTTTTTGCAGTTTTTGTCGTTCGGCTGAATGTTGGGGCCCTTTCGCCCTTATAAATTTGAACATCTTGTTGTAATGGAACTAATTTTGCCTGACAGAAACATTTAAACATTATTACTCATCCAAACTTTCACCCAATTCACAAAAAGTATTTGTACGGTTAGTATTTCAAAAAAGAAAAAAAATTAAGCAACAAAATAAATCAACAGAAATTCCTCAAATACAAAAACTGTTATCTTCAAATCGCCGTTTTTAGCTAGATTATATTTGTAAAAATAGTTAGTTCAACTAAATTAAAACAAATAGATGCAACATTAGCAAAAAGAAACTAAAACTAATAATATAGCAGCAATAAAAAATTGAGGCAATTGTTTATTGAGAATTACAGTGTCTTATTAGTGTTTTGTTTAAACATTTGCCTTACGTTAGTAATAAAAGTCAAATATTTAGCTTAAATGTCAAAACAAAACAACTTTGCATATGTCATAACGCTACAGTGCGGACAACGCCTGTTTCTGTGACAAGCCGACATGTACCTCCATATTTGCTATAAACTAACTCGAACGACTTTTCGATGGAGTACATATGAGATATCAATACACGTACCTTATATTTTAAGATCCGATTCAAATAAAATTAATGAACACACCAATAACTTTGACAAATAACGAAGCGTGGTCAGCAGCACAAACACCATTTACACGTATTTGAGTCACTGACCGGCAACTTACAAAATGTGTGTAGGTGGCCACGACGACAACTATATTACCGACTGAGATAATAATTCTATTAAATATGAATGTTCATGTTAGTCTACTGAACAAATGTTTAGTAGTAGTCTGAGTCTGATATGGAGTTGAAATGAATCAAAACTATCGTGCGTTTTAATAAGCACAGAAATGCCATAGGAACATGTGCATTGTTGGTTGAAATTGAAAATGTGTCAGTCGGTAAAGCAGAATACAATATTGAAATTCTCTATTGTGTATTATCAATGGCATTTCTTGGCATTTCTCACGGAACTAAATCATACCTACATGCTACATGTTTACACAATATTAAATCATATATGTTTATATTATGGAAAGTAATTTACATTTTTTCCCCTTATTAATGCAGTAAATATGGTATACTTAATCAAATAAATACTATGTCATATTTAAAAACATTAAGGATCATCAGGTTATAATAAATGTGTAGAATTTCTACTAAAAATAATATAAATATATTTCTTATAAAACTAACAATATTTACATTTGTTACATGATAAACTGGAATATGACTAGTTATAAAAGTTTGGTCTGATAAAGTAATGCTAAATATTATAACTCTGTTGTTATCTCATCTTGTGGCCTAAATCCAAATTGAAAGAAATCATCTTCTAATAAATACGAACTATTTAAATAATGTCTATTGTCCTGCCACTGCGCAGCAGCGGTATTGTAAGGTGCCGCGGTCGCGGTCGCAGTCGCAGTCGCGGGAACAGGACTAGGATTCACTAAAGAATAATTAAAATTCCACTGTGGATTCAACATGCTACCTAAATGACAATCATAATTACTATGAAAGTTTTTCACAGCGATATCCTGTAAACTTAAGGTGGAACCGGAACCACACTGGCGATGGCGTTCAGGTTTAAACGTTGAAAGAGTTTGTGAAAACGTTAATGATTCTGTATCGGAACTGTGCACCGGCGTTTGCAAGAAACTGACCAATTGCGCAACTTGTGGCTGTGAGATCTCACTCATTCTTTTATAGCGTTTCAATGTTTTCTCCGCCCAACTAAACAAATGATCCCAATCGTCAGGCACCATTGATATTCGATCAAGCGTCCGATTGAGAATGAAAAGTATTTTAGCGAGGTCTCGAACCACCGGGCGGTACGCGGTAATGGCAGCATTGTCGCCGGCGCCGTGTAGTTCACGAATCTGGCGTCGGGTGTCGTTGAGCATAGCAAGGAACGTAGGCGCATGCGGGCGCAGTGTTTCAATCTGTTTGAGAAAATCGCGTCTTTCAGGGGAATCCTCGATGTCTGAGGCTGAGGGTGTTTCGCTTTGGGCCCGATGTTTTCGTTTGTACCGGATGTATAGAATTCCGGCACATATGATTATTATGCAAATGATTGCTCCGGTGCATATGCCAACGAGAACGGCCGCTGCTTCAGCTGTCAGACCGGCCAGGTAGCCGCTGTGTATGCACACTTTTCCCATGTAGTCGACAAGGGTGCTCCAGCGGATGGTGTAACCGCGGGGACACTCTGTCACACATTCTCGGGATGGAAAAACGATCAGAGTGGGACACTTGACGCAACCTGTTGTTTTGCACATCAAACACGATCTCCACCGTTCATCACAATCTAGAACAAACATACACCTTTTTATAAGCACTGCTTTTTTCTATTTAACAGATTATTCGAAACTTAACAATGAAACCAATATTGTTTTATTATATAAATGTCCAACTCTTGTGTACAGCTTTTAAAAATAAATACAAATAATTGTACACAATTTTATAATAAATGTGTATATACATATGTCCCGGTTTGCGTGGGACATACAGTATAAATATTTACATTCGTATTTTATAGTGTAACTGTTAAAAATATGTACCGACGTAAGTATAAACCGCGTATTTCCTGTTAAGGAAACAACAAATGACATATCTTATTGATAAAAATCTTTTTTTGGGAAACTGTGTTCACGTATGCGCGGCAAAAAATAAATAAAGAACATATCCGCTTCTTGTTATGACTGACAAAGATATCTTATTACATTTTTAGAACTATTGAATCTGGCTTTGACCTTCTCGGTTCATTTCCGGATTCAAAATATCTAGTACACTGTGGAACCATAAGCGTAGAATGTGGTATTCAACGTGACTATAATATACAGATTATGAATGTATTTTTGTCGCATTCCGTATGTAGGTATACCCAATTTTTTTGACAGTTTAACTCAGTAGTTGTAATAAGACTTTTTTAGCTCGACTCTAAATAAATGTTAATTAAAAATTCACGCACACTACAACGATATCTGGAATTCTGGAGCAACATTATTTAAAGCATCGTTCGGTGTTGTTTGCTAGAATTTGATATTCAGAATGTATAGCAAATGCACAATGGATTATTATTATTACTTATTTAAAAAAAATTAAATTTCATGTTCCGTCAATGGAAGATCCAAATTATCAACATTGGATGGTGCATATGGTTTAGATCCTATTTCAAGCTGCACAGATATAATTGCCACGGCATAAAAGAACTGAACATGTGTTTTTTAAAAGCTTTGCCACATATTGATTGACATTGAACACTCAATCTTTATCAATGCCAAGTAAACAAAACATCATTTCTTCTTCATCATACCATTGATTTTCATAGTGTAATAGAGTAGTATTTAAAAATGTCACTTTTTATTTATAATATATTCATCAGTATAAAATCATAAATAACATACATGAAATGTTCAACTTTCAGTCACTAATTTCACTTTCTATGTTATAACTTCCATTTTAGCATTTATATATGTATTATACCTATAATACCAACGAAAAATAGATTGCATTTGTGTCCGACAGAACTGTACCGGTTTTTGTTGCATTTGAAGTGAAATTCTAGGAAAGGTACACTAGTAAACTGTAAATGGTCGGTCACTTAGGGCTTTACGCTTTCAAGAAAAGATATGGACCCATTTTGACCAGCTGACACTTCCGATCCGACATAACATACAGGTGTTCCGTGCATCTTTACATCTCCTATGATCTCAACCTCGAAAAACGTTGACCGACATAAATCTTTACTAACAAGTATTTGGATGTGTATACAGTTTTCATTTGGAAAAATCTGCACTGAACTTTCATGTAAGTGTAATCGAACAATATACCCAGAATGTGTAAGTTCGAAATGGCAATAGTTCCGTATAGACTTTGCCCAAGAAAGTAAGAACACAAATAAATCATTGCATGTTTTTTTAACACTTAATAAATACGACGGTTAAGATAAATAGGGCAGAAAACGGCAAACAATAATTTCTATTTTAAGTAAACAAATGTATGTGTATATATACATATATATATATATAAACTATTAAATTCTAGTATAGTGAGTAGGTAAAACAAAATGTGTTGCATACTTTCATAAAATATACATACATTCAGTTGTTAGGAAAATAATGTATGTTAATTTCACAATACTTGTATGTTATTTTACAAAAGACATAACAAATACACACACGTTGTAGTGAAAAAGTGAAAACGCCACCAGCCACCACCTTCAATGGCAATTAGGAATCAAGTGTCCGTATCCACATAAATATCTAGTTTTCTCCAATCATTGCATGATTTTTAAATCAAATAGTATAAATAATGATTGTGCTGGCCACAAGAAAAGTTCATTGTCAAAGTAACATTATGCAAAATGATATATATTTTAAAGATATAAATATTACAGTGATGATTTAAAAATAAACGGTGTTCAGTAAACATAAGTACATACATACGTGTAATATCATGTGTACGGATAAACAGCTGAGCATCAGAGCTGACAATAAAACAAAAAGGTGTGTGGGTTGTGTATATGAGTACATACTCATATATTATACCTACACTATATTATAAATTATAAGAGATCGACCGTCGAAAGGTTGCATCGTTGAATTTCAACTTTTCACTTTCTACATCTATATATCACATTAAATTTAACACTTTTAACTATACAATATGCTTTTAACTATATATAATTAAATGAAAAATGGTGACACATTTTTCATTCAATATTTTTATTGTGATCACTGGTCACTAATTGTCGTCATCTGACCCCATAATGCACACTTGTGACATACACGTATAATAAAATAATTAAGACAGAGATAGAGTGCAATTTACGATGCTGGTCGTTGGTACTTATGATATCATACAGTGCTAATATGAAATCATAATTATTTAACCTGATGCAGTAAACATTCATGTATACATGAGCAAATTTCTATAAAACAGACACACACACATATGTGAATGGTCAAAACGTATATGTATTTCCGTTCAAATCTCGACATCAACATTTTTCATGATTACAATATTTTCTGTATATACATTCGAAAAAAACAAGCATCATGGACAAACACTCATTCACAAATTTAATATTTATTCATGACTATAGTTTAGACACACATGCTGGTATATATATATATATATATATATATATATATATATATATATATATATATATATATATATATATATATATATATATATATATATATATATATATATATATATATATATATATATATATATATATATATATATATATATATATTCCAGAAAGAAAGAGAAGGACCTCACAAGCTCTCGCATCAAAATGCCATATGCTAGTTGAATATGGGAATGGCATTTTCTATCAATGATAATACTTGAAATGTTTATTTATTTTTTGAAACTGCTATATGTGCTTACAAATATGTACATACAAATCATTTGAACGTTTTGCTATTCAAATTATATTGACAATAAAAATTGTTTTTGTGAATTCTTAAGATCGCGTGCCGAAAATAAGTATTACTTGTTTTTATTTGGTATTTGCAGGTGCGTTTTACAAAACGAGTTATGTGACCGCTTTAGGCTTCGCATTTCAAAAGCTCCAAGAATCACTTTTATATATCCCGAACTTTTTACACGAATACACGTTTTTGAATTAAATATATGCGCATTTGTCGTTAGATTCACGAAACAAATTCTCGAAATGTCTACTTTAAATACACCATCACTAACTTCTAATTGAAATTAGAGTCTCGACCCCCTGATACCGGCAGCTATTTACGATAGTAATATTTATTATAGAAAATTGATTATTGTCACTTACTAAGAATGGATTCTGATTCTTTGGCATGTATTATAACTGTCTAGAAATGTCGTTTCATTTATCAATTCAAAGGTAAGTCTGACAAAACAAAATTTTTTAAGGACAAACTGTCATTAAAAGCGTCTAGAAACTCAATTAGTGCACTGTAGTAAAAAATAAACCCACAACAAAAACATTTATTAGTCATATATATTTGTATGCCTGGTCACATAATTTTAGCAAATATCTTTCTTATACAGAGCAAAAAATAGACATATCTCACACACACATGAACATTTTGGCGGCAAAATCGTGTAGCGATTCTAGTTGCCAAAAAATAGAATAAGAAATCTGCAAACTAAATTTAAAGCATGAGACGAGGTCAGCTTGTTTAGGGGATTCCAGATATTATGAAATCAACATCACTATAGCGCCTGTGCTGTGATCATATTGTATTATTATTCAAATTAGTCATGGGAATCATAAAATAAATTTGTGTAAGCGAATGAAGCAGGAAATAGAAGTGTTTGAAGAAGCCGTCGATCTTAACATATTTACAAACACGATAAAAACTACATGACGCATTCTTTTGAATACCCTTTGGAAATATGTTATAATTATAGTGAAACCTTCTATGTATAAGAAAATCAAGTGCGTGATACTGTTTTGTTTTGCGGTAATTATGACAAATACAAAATTCAGATTTTAGCGAAAAAGAAAATCATTCATCTTCATTTGCATATAATTCTTTGTAATTTAATAATGTACATATGAGAAAAGCGGTTTCGCTTATATATATATATATATATATATATATAATATATGTGCTCAAAAGGGGTGAAGAATACCTAGAATGTCTCATTCGTCAATTGGTGGAGGTGCATTTTTTTTAATAGTAATGAAATGTACAAAAATTATTAACTTTTTATGTTCCGTCAGATTCAATACATAAAGGCCATTAAAAATAATGATTGACACATTTAAATTATTAAATAAAGCAATTGCTTGCAGCGTTGCCCACCTAGTCAGTCAGGTTTGACTTATCTATTCGATATAGTCAGTAAATGAAAAACAATTTTCTTCATTAAAAAAATCAGTGGTCATAAAAACGTTTTCTCCTTTTCTTTATTTTTTACGGCGAGCTAAAGGCATGGGTGTCTGCACCTATGCTTGTTTTAATTAAAGACGTGATATCATCTAGATAAACTTACATCAATTTTGAATTTTAACAGTTCTAATCTGAAGTTAAATTAAGCCTGCCCAACATAATTATACAGACAGTTATAGCAATTAATTTGAAATTTTTATGTCTTTGCTATAAATATATATATATATATATATATATATATATATATATATATATATATATATATATATATATATATATAGAGTTGTGATTTTATCGGTTCCAAACTATCAGCTATTATAATTGATATGTTTTCAAATGAAGCGCTTATTTATTGTATTTTGACTCTCATTGTAATAGTCGTTAGGCAACAATTCTATAGTAATTTTATAGTTTTAAGTGTATACAGAGATAAGAATTGTTCTATTTTGTTGGACATGTTATAGTTCTACGTAATTGCCATAAAAGTCGAGCGGCGCGGGTCGCGGCACATGATTTCAATCCAAAAACGGCACATATTCAAAGAAACGACATTTCTGACTGCGCACACTTGAACCTGATAAAGGTTAACAGCGTCACTGCCCTCCGTTACTGTTGTCTTGGTCACATATAATAACGAGTGAACACTTTTCGTACATCTATGATCAAAGACAACTCTCAAAGGTATTTGAACATACTGACGACTTGCTTGCAGGCCCGGTCAAACACCACATTGATATTTTATTTCTAGTCCGCCCTTGCTTGCTTGCTTACTGGATAGAATAGAATTGAATATTTACTTTCTTTTACGAAGTAATAAGTAAGTCTTGTTTTTGTTTAGATATGATCAGCTTCGCGAATAGCGGTATTATAACAGAACTTACATATGACGAACATTCAATTCGTATATATACGTAAACTTATAATAATTAATATTTCCTATATGATGTCAAGAATAAACAAAAACTTCTACATTTTGGATATACAAAATGACCTTGATTTTATAAAATTGGTTTGACATAACCTTTTCGTAGGAAATAAAAAATAAAGGACAAAGTTCGATAACAACTATGACGTTATCCATAAAATATCTCAATTAAAGCAAATGATTTAATTGCATTTGCAATCTTACTGTTTTCGCAAAAATAAAAACACATCATATTTCTACATTGAATTTCCACTGCAAAATAAAAAAAACCAAAGGATATTGATTATGATGTGTAGTGAAATATAAAAATAAATGATTGTTACCTACTATAAATATTCACATCACATATTTAAAATGAAAAGTGATGGGCCCAGAAAACAAACACTACAAACGTGATTAAGAGAAAGGTATAACCCATACCCAATAGGTGCAGGATTTATCGACTAAAATTTGAACGAGACAAATATAAATAAAGCCTACTCTTTATCTTATTCTGAACTTTCTAAAATCTAATCTTGTATATCTTTGACACTTACGGTCATTTTTCACACTTACTTATTTCAGGCCAACTTCTCACGAACTACCTACCTACAATAGGAATTGTTGGCAAATTTCAATAATATAAATATAAACAAAATGTGCACATTTTGGCCATCTATCCCTGAATCAAATCCATTGAAGGCAAATATTTGAATCTTTATTCAAAGTTAGTCCTGCAGGAACAGGTCCTATTTTTGAAAATAATGACAATACTAATGTGAAGTAATCAATCGGAGCACTGACTGCATTGATAGTATGTAGTAAATAGACACTCGAGATATACATTTTGTATGTAGTAATATGTTTATTGTACTAAGACGAAGAGAAGTGAATGTAGGTTACTTAGCCAGAACTACACAACACACTCAACTACAAAACAAATTTACCGGCTGCGACGCTGTGAGCTGTGAGCAGTGAGCAGTGAGCACAGAGGATGTACCGTTATATGGCCTCGGGCTTTGACGAACACTTGTAAAATCACTAACTATAACTTGCTAAGCCGCGATACAAATTCATTTTCAGTTGCTTCTTTCTCATTACATTACTTATTCACTTATCAAATATGTACATATTAAAAATAGGTTTAGAAATTAAAACAAGAATTCGAACGAATTCTTTTCACATTATGTACGATAGAAAAGTTTACATTACTAATCGGATATTATACTGCTGCATCAGTAATTTTATACATCTCTGTAATGATTAGTTTCATGTAAAATGGCGAATTAATTAGTAGAATGATATTATTGCTATAATATTTTTCGTTCCACACTGCAACAGCATTGCATTGAGGACACATTTGAAAGGCTTTGGTTTGTTCTAATCGAGTTTCTTTCTTCTAATAATGCTGGTATTGTTCAATCAATGGTGCATGTAGGTGTTGAAATAATCATTAGTTTATTTAAGAACTTGTATCAAATAAATATTAGACCTGTTACTCTACAAAATGGTATATAATTATATTATGTTGCAAGAAATAATCCCGAGAGTAAGCCTATTGTTTACTGTATATATTTATTTATAGAGAATATCCCTATCCATCGAGTAGAAATAATATGAATATTTGCAACAACAATTTTTATATTAGTCACATAAAGAAAATGTTGCATAAACTGAATAAATTAAATTGTGATCACGAGAAAATGTTGTCTTGTAAGAATTGCTATCATGAATCATTTGTTATTACTATCTTATAATAATAAAAAAATATTTTAATATTAGCAAACGGATTCTATCATCCCTGGTGGAGGTAAAACTTTAAACTTATACGTGTATACCTCCTATTTTTAAAATCAATTAATTTGTAAAAATAAAACAATTGTTGTAAATAAACAATTCTTATGACATACGTCCTTCAGATTATTGTATACAAGTTTTAATTTTACCGGAATCCGGAAGTGTACTATTGGACGGAACGGACAAAGTTACGGAAATATAAAAGAGGCTTATGTAATCATATAAATGTTAATTGAATCATTTATAAAACAATTTTATAGTCTATGATTGTTTCAATAGAATGTTGATTTCTCGTCAAAATAAAAATAGTTTTAATATACCTACTAAAGTGATGATATCGAAAAATGTTGATGATTTTAACGTATGCGAAATTTAAAACAAATCCGTGACTTCTATTGGGCGCATTTTTAATATATTCATATGATGTAAATTTCAAGTGTCACAATTTGAAACCATAAATGATGTAAAATTGAACATAATACAATGATTTGTGATGATTGTCATTTGCTGGCAATGTATTGTATAGTATTGTAGGTATCCCGGATACGCCTAAACAGTGTATGATACAAATGTAAAACAATTGTATTGCATTGTAGCCTAGTCTACATATTTTTAATTATTAATTCTTATTTACCTGAATGGATGACGCGAAAATTCGTATGTTTAGAAATCTTTATAATATAGAACATAGCTACCCGTACCCCCAGGTTCGTTTGTAGTGGCAAAACACGTTGCCAGTATGTATGTTGTCTGTAATTGGCCCTAACTATATAACTAATCTAATTCTCGAAAACTCGAAAGAAAGATGTATGTTATAATATTATTTCTAGCACAACACCCATGAAAAAAGAAGCGAGCCGAGAACCGGTTTATAAAAATTCAACAGAGCGTGTAGATTACGAACAATATAAAATATTAACACTCTCAACAGTTACTGCGAAACATAATTCCATGTATTTATAAAGCTTAAATACCGCAAAAATAAGAGAAACAAAAATAGTGAAGTTCTCGACAGAAAATTCATGTCATGCTTATAGAGAGAAAAATGACAATAGTTTAGGCTCAGTTCCGCACTTAGAAAGAAAATATATCGGTACTTTTTGTGACAAATGTATTATTTAAATACTTTGAATTTTTATAAGAACCACTTTTTATAAAATAAAATAGCAAGTAAATAATTAGTTCTTCGATAGTTTTGGTTGTAGAGCGTTCACACGCGCACACAGACGTCATTCCAAACATAGACGATACATGCGCATAAGAAAGTAAACTATGTTTGTTTATTTGTTGTAGTCATGGTGACAATATTTACAAAATTATTTCATGAGATTCCCAGCAACAATCGTCGCATCCAATTGATATCCGGACACCTTAAGATGGGGAATTATCTAACTAAAGAACAGTTTATACTAATAGTTCCAAATTGATCTTTATTGAATAATTACAGCCAATACTTATGAATTCAATAATAAAAGTCCTTGCGTCACAGATACTCACGGACGGTTCATAAACTTTATAAAAGTATCGAGCGACTTACCTATTGTAAAATTTCCGCAAGAAAATGTCACATTTAAAATGATGAATAGTAGTAATTCCAATATGCTTGTACACGTCCACATGGTGCACCCATATCACTTAAAAACAAAATGATTGAATATTACGCCAAAAACATAATTGTTGACAAAAACGAAATAAAACTCTAGATAGAGAAAAGAAAAAAGATACGCTACACATACAACAGCTGACAAACAACAACTGCGTGCGGTGAGTGAATGCGCCCCGCCAGAGTACGCACAGCGCACACCGCCGCGCCAGTAATGTTCCCTGTTTCTGCGAAATGCGCACGTACTTCTTGATATAACGTGAACATAACAAAACAAACATTTTCGAATACATGTTACATACGATGCATTCTGATTATATTTATTTTTGAGTATTTGTCTGAATATGCAGTAAGCGTATGGATGAATCAAAATTCGAATTGAAACTCATCTGTTGTATTATTGATGTTCATATATGGACGAAATCTTACCTATTTAGTTGTTACCTTTATTTAAATTTAGTATGTGCTATTTCCCACTAAGAAAACGCAGAGCGCAGATAGAATATACTTTTTGAATAGTTGTACTATGACCATCTAGTGGCGGGTAGTGAAAGTTGTCCATTCCAGATTTGTACCATTAGCCCATCGTACAAAAGCTATTTGCGTTCTTGTAAAAAATTACACATACGTCTTTGCACACCATGTATATACTTATAGAACAAATGGTAGTTTTCCTTAAATCCGAGACTGGCCCTAACTTTTCTTTTTAATATACAAAATGAAATTGTTCGATTTTATAAAAGATTTTAATTTCTTACAGTTTTCAAGACATAAATATGCTATGCCACATTTTAGTTTACAATTATTTTCCATTTTTATTTGCAGATTTTACGGAACTTTCTCAAAAATATCATTTTATTAAAAACCATTATTTCTTAAATAAGTACTAATTTTAATTGAGATTTAATATAAAAATGAATAAACCGTCCTGAAATTTACAGAGATAAAATTAAACTTGGTTAATAAATTTTGTAAATTTAAAAAATAAAGGTATGATTTTTGTTGTATGTACATATTTTTATCGATTTTTTTATTTCCATTGTAAAATAATTTCTAAAATACAAAATAAAAAGATAAAACAAAACTTAATAAAATAAAATGGGAGTAATTTCAATATGCAAAGAAAAAGTAAATATATATATATTCCTTTTTAGATTTTAATATATTAAAGTGAATTTTGGAAACTAATCAATTTATATTACAAAAGTTCTAAATGTATTTCATTGAAATAAATTATTGTATTTTGTTAAGATAATTCATAATATCTTCAGACTGTTTTCTTTTATAATCAACAATTTGTGGTAAAATTTTTGTTAAAAATAATAAAACTTAATTGTCAAATGTTGAATGAACAGTCTCAAAAGATTGTTTTTTAAACAAAATCTGTTGACATCGACCTCATTAAATCAGTAAATAAGACAACAAACACACGATGTAGCAGCTAAATTTACAGACACATTCTTTCAAAAAACACAAATCATGAATCACAAAAAATGAAAAATAATTTACTCTAAGAGTGCTTCATTCTGCATTACAGACGCACAACACGCATACAAAATATATATTTTACATCTTATTGTTACGGCTGCATGTTGTTGTTCATTAAAATTTAAACGAGTATTTATTTGTAAATTATCTTTACAAAAAAGAAACTAATTATGTGTTGTTGTTACTAGAACTGAAATTCAAGTCAATGGACCAGAAAAATAACGACAGTTTATACGTGGTTAGCGAGTGTTTATCTTTACTTTTCTTATGGTAAAGTTCTAAATATCTAACTGTAATTAGAATGATAAATAAGTCATACCCGTCAGATGTTTATAAAAATGGTGACAAACATAAGCACTGTATCAAAAAAGGCCATAAGAAATGTAAACACAGCAGCGAACACGATTAAATTGACGTCACATATCTTTAGTCCATTGGTAATGCAGACTTCCCTCCCAGCAACACGACATTCCAAAAAGCATGATTTCGATAAAAAATGTCCAATCAAATGCATATATTGATCTCGTTCACTAGAGCCTTTACATCACAATCACTGCAAAGGCAAAATGCCACTTTTCGAAATTTAGCTTTGAGTTTCCTAACCAAATGCAAATCATTCATTCAGCAATGACCAATGGCCGCCATATTGGATTGGAGGTGCTGCACAATCAATTTAGAATTTAGCGTAACCTCCAAGCCAATATGTATGATTGAAGTGAAGTGAAGTGAACAAATTGGTATTTCGTAAGTGTCCGACTGGCTGGCTTTTAGTATGTTTGACATTATGTAGCGCTAAATAATAAGTCATGGTATTGTGTGCTCTTTACAGTACGCTTTATAATTCTCCTCATCGAGTTTCCAATTCGACAGTTTGGCACAACCTATATGCATAACACTCGCACATCCTCGTTTCAAGCAACATACTGCTGCCCCCTTGAGACAGCAGCGTTTGCACGCCACTGAGCACGCACCCCAAACAGCGCCTTCAAGTCCCATAATCTTCGGTCCCACAAGGTACACCCCAGGGCCCCATATCACACAGTCTTCATGCACCCAAACTTCGAACGTGGTGGAAGTCGCCTCGGCAATACCGAACATAACGTCTTTACTCAGTTCGCAACCATCCAAGGAGTTTCTAACACTTGACTCAGAGTTGAGGCGTTTTTTCGATTTCCTACCACTGCCCCCGGGGCTCGTCATAGCTGCCGCCATCCGTTTACTTTTAAACTGCGTGTCGAACGGATCGTCCACTCTACGCTGATACTCTGGGCAATCGATTGTAATTATGTAAGGGCCAAATAGATCGCCAGGACTGTATTGCGGGAGGTCTAAGGTGAATGGAGACGGGCCTGGTAGTTGGGGGTCTGTCGCATGAGGGCCCCGTTTACAAAACACACAAATCCAGCTGGCGTCTCTGGTCTGGGCGTCGTATTTATTGCTAAGCGTACTGCAGTGTAACCCTTTCGAGCGCACTTTATGTCTGTATTCACTGTCATCGTGGAATTTCTTGTTTTTCACGGCTTTCGGTTCGTCCTCGTTGCTGGCGGTATTCACAATGCTCACAGATATCGGCGAATCTCTAGGCCCTTTGATTTGTATAAACGGTCCTTTCGATCGACTCGAACTTGCGTTACTATTCGAGTCGTACGAGTACACATCTTTAACTACATCCGGTTTGTTGTTCAGTTGCACTTTGGCCATTTTTTTACTCTTTTTCGATTTTTGTGGGGTTTGTGACTTACTGCTCATCGAGCTCTTCCCCGGTGACTCATCCAACTCATCACGTTTCTTATTCGTCTTGTGCTTTTTCCGCGGTGTTCCATCTGTCGAGTTGCTTTCACTCGGTCGCCGACTACCGTTCTTGGAGCCTTTAGGTCGCCCTCGTTTATGTGTACTTTTTAAACAAGCAGCGACATCGTTCGACGTAGATGACACACTCTCAACTAATTGTGATGTGGATGGAATCGCCAATGGGTCGGCCTCTAATTGATCCGATTCGGAATCTGCAATGCCGGCAAACATTTTCTCGAGTTCATACTCAACAGCTACGAAAGAGTGGGTGTCGCCAGGCTTCGGCTTCTTTTGCGCAACTGCTGCTACTGGAGCCGCACTTGTCTCTTGAAGTGGCTCTAAGCTACTAGTTGCCGGATTCAGATTTGTGTCGCTACTGCAATTGCTGTGGTCCCGTATGATGACCGACACAGGTTTGGCTGTTGGAATGTTTTCGTTTTCATTTTCATTTTCGTTTTCATTTTCATTTTCGTTTTCATTTTCGGCTTCCGGACTGGCATCTTCTAATAAGATTTCATTGATAGGCTCGGTCGGTGCAGTTGTTGCTGGAGGTGGTGGGCTCCTAGGAATTCGAATGTCATCTTTACTTGTTGCCACAACCATCGCAGCTATATTGTCTATCGTCTCAGATTCGGACACTGTTTTTCTTCTGGATTTGCTGGCTGAGGAAGGACTTAACGGGGGTTCACTGCTAGATCTTCGACGGAGTCGCACAGGTGGTATAAGTTCCGGTGTTGCCTCAGACATGACAGGCAAAGGCAAAGGTTGCTCTTTAACTGGCTCAGGCGGAGCTAAAGCTTCAACAACAACAGGAAACTTTTCTGCTTCAATCACGTCCGCCTCTTCCTTTGAAACCTTCATTGTTTTGCACGGTTTACGTTTCCGTCTCGATTTGTTACTATCTAACGAATCCTCATTACTTACAAGCGAAGCAACGTCATCGTCTCGCACTGTGTGTGACACTACTGTGTTACACCCACCTTGACTACTATTACTATTCTCATCATGTGAGCTGCTTGCGGCCGTTACTATCACACTCTGTGGAAACTTGTCATTGGTAGTCAAGCGATCTATTATCGAATCCATGCGTTTGGTGAGCGGTCGCCGGAGGCTCCCTTTCGGCTGGCACTCGCCCGCGACCGGGCTAGGGCCTTTGGTCAGCTCGACAGCTCGGTCGCCATCTAGGGCTGCGCCTACTGGTAAGCTGTTGATCTGCTTGGCGTCTCGCACAGACAGACTAATCGGCGTTTGAGGGATTTCGCCGTTTTGGCTGCCGTTGCGCGTGAGTGTAAGATCAACGCCGGGCGAGTGACGAGGGAATGGCCGCTCAGTGACAAGCATCTGTTGCAGATTGAACAGCGGACTGTGAGGCAGCCCCTTGGAGGGCTCCGTAGTCGTTGGGGTGTGCCATGTCGGCTGGTGGGATGCCAACATAGGCAACTCGCTTGACATGTGTGCATGTTGAGGCTGTCGCGTTGGGTAGAAATTCGGTACCTGCATTGGAATTGCAAACATTAACAATTGCAATAGCAAACGAGATGAGAATATATATATATATAATTAATTAATTTACTACCTGCAAGTGATTCCAAGCAGAATTTGGGGGAGCCTGTCTGCCATGTGGATGTGGAGGAGGACCTCCAGACATGCTGAACTGCGTGATGTAGTCTTTGTTCGGGGACTTAGAGGAAGTACCATCCGTAGAACCCCATTGTGTACACGTGCCTAATCTGGGGGCATACTCTCCCGCTTGCGGATACGAATAATACGAAGATGATGTTGTTGTTGTCGTCGACGGATGCAACGCACCACTAGTGTCACTTGTACACTTGAATTTTTCTGCTGTTGCTACTGCTGCTGCTGTTGGCACGATGTCACTGGACTGTGTCGAATCCACACCTGTTAAATCATTTATTTCATTATCATTACTTCGCGTTATCAAATTCAAACGCATCTACTGTTTTGAATGTACATTTACTGATGGCGAAATCAAATATTTTGGGCTATTTAAATGTGATAAAATATGTTTAGGTACTCCTATTATAGCATATAGCGTAAAAATCCGATACCATAAAGTCAAGACATACGACACGCTTTCTGATTCGCTGTATTGTATTGTAGGTATTACCGTACAAGATTAAAATAAAATAAAATGTAAACAATGTTTATCACGTACGTATATAGTTCAGTTGTTATAACACAGTTAAATAAGGGTACAATACGCATAGCATGTTATTAGATGCAGATGTAAGCTGTGTCATGTCATATTATTAACCACAATTTCATTTATTTAGCTTAAATGCCGCTGAATTCAATGTCAACTGAATTCATACATATGGTGGTATGGGTAAGACAAATTAAAGCGACATTAGGTTAGATGTTAGATGAACTAACCTCATCTGGCCTAACATAACGTCGTTTACTTAATAAAGAATTCAAGAAAATATCAAATCTGTTTGGTTCTAAAAAATGAATGCTACAAAAGACACCAAACACGCATGCAATTTGAACACTGCACAGTTATAAACAAAAAAAAACCCACACTATTATTTCTCATTATTAACTGTAAAAGAATACAAATAGGTACATATCAAGTGTACTGAAAATAAGCTGAAATCTTGTATAACATGCTTTCAAGTATAAATGTTTCATTCTTACCAAACACAAGTGTCACACTTTGCAATGTTTTTTTTATTGAATACGAATACGAATCATTGAATATTATGCGATTTTCCAGTCAGAAATTTACACAAATGGGTCATGAACATAGTACATTTGCAATATGTCAAAGAAAATTTAAAAGTGTAGAAATATTGATGGTCAGGAATATGAACGACGAGCCATTAGCACGAAATCGATGTTTGAAATATTACACTTCTCAAACAATTCAAACATGAAAAACAAAAGTCATTGTGCTGCAGTTTGTTATATTTGTCATACGGATAGATTTCAATGCACTCCACGAAGTGTTCGATATGTCAAAAACACGATAAATATTACGCAAAATATAGTAGGCACGGCTAGAAAAGCAGCCTAATTGCAACAATGGCGGACCCGGTATTCATTGAAAAACGGATTGTGCCCCGCCATCTAGCGTGGAATAGTTCAATCAATTACCTTTTCGCAAAATTATCTGAACCACAAGTCTAGTCTTTTCCTGAGTAAAATTCATCCAAAACAGCAAAATAACGAGACGATCACTTGTCTTTCATCTTCAAAAACAGACAAACAATCGAAAAATGTTCAACAACGTACGCAAAACAATGTCGAGCATTTTTTACTAACTTCACACTACAGGTTGACACAGCACAGACTGACACAGAGCACCACAGAGCACAGTGGAGCTGAGTGGAGCACAGACACCGACCGATCTCCGATCACCGACATTCAACTGTGCTTGCTTATAACCAAGGCTTAATGTATGGATTCGATTTTACCAAGTAATCCGAATCAATATTCAATGAAATAAATCATTCATAACAATTTGCAATGTACATATATTGAAAATAAATGATGATTCAAAAGGTCGACATTTTATATATTTTTAAATGAATGTAACGCCAACCCGCCAAGGCAAAGGCGAAGGCGGTTGCCTACATCTTGACTGATGACTGTAAACAAGTGAACCAAAGTGAACTTAAAACAAAGCATTACCACACCACTGCAACATTTGATTTTCCAAACGTCCAGCCATTTGCTTTGTAGAAATGCACAATATTTACTAGCATAGATTTAGTTGTTACAATTGTTATTATTTCACTTCAATACTTATACTTTACAATGACAACAACAACACAAGACCTTTTTTTTTTTTTCTTTCTTTTGTTTATTTTCCGCGGTTTTATATGCGCATGCGTGTCCAGACATATCTTGATAAAACCCCATAAAAGTATCATTTCATTCATCCAAATACATATTTGCAATAATCCCTTTATAATTTTATAATGATAATGACAATTTTCAAAAATAAATGTACAATTACACACATTTGTTTTCTAATTTGTTCGAATTAAGAGTGTGTTCGAAGTTCAGTTGCCGGGAAACAGCACATCCTAGATGTAGATGTAGAACGTAAATACGTAAGATTTCCATGATAGATAGTGTATAAAAGTATTGTATATGTAATAGATGTTTATTATCTAGGCAAATAACATATTTTCATCATAGAAATCTCCCATATTTAGTTGTTATCAAATTGAATTTCGAACGGTGATGGTCACTGTACATACTGTCAAATCACCTAGGGACAAATCTAGTTACTTGTGGCCAACATCACATCGCAGAGGCAGAGGTTTGCTTGCGTTTGATTATGATTACTTAACTAGCTGCATTTCATTGTGTGTGACATCTCGTATGTTGCGGTTGTTGTAAATAATATAGGTTATATGTCAAAATTGACGAACAAATTGCCAATATTACTGTACGTATCGGCCATCGGCGTAATGATCATTCATTATTTATTCATAAAATTGTGTGTCGTGTACTTAGTTCGAGATGTAGCTTATATTTAATCTATATTATTCAGCCAGTGTCATATATTCATAACTTCTTATGAATGGCTTCTGTCAGTGTCGCAATCACCACTCAAGGAGGTACTTTTTCTTTTTACATATTTTAAATTAAGTAACATACATGTTTTATTAGAATGTTTGTATCATTTTTGAGTTCCATAAGCACAGAACAGTGCGCAATACGGTCATTCTAATAGGGGTAGAGATTAAATCATAATTTTTAAATTACTTTTGTAAATAATTAATTGTTTAAAGTTATAGATAGTTCAATTGTTTTATTTACGAATCATTTTGGTGGAAATATATATATATATATATATATTTTCTTATGCGCTATTTATATAACAAACAAAAATTGACCTCTACATTTGAATGTGCTATTGTTGTATTCAATATTTGAAACTACAATTATTATTTTTTTATGACTTTTGGGTTCACAATGTAAAATAACAGGTATATAGTCTTATATTTATTCGTAGTTTTTTATATATATATATATATATATATATATATATATATATATATATATAAAAATGAACGTTTTAAATATCAAAACAATTATTTCTAATTGTTTTTATGGCCTTTGGGTTCAGAAAAGGCCAGAAATTTAGTCTTACGAACGAGCAACGACATATTTCGAATTATATATGAATGTAATTATTATACATACATATGTTTTCACTGTTTATTATGCTTATAGTATACTTCAGTGTTTTTGACGTATAATTAATGAATGATTTTTTCGCATTTGTCATACATGAAGCACAAGTGGTAATGCTGATTATATATGCGGTGGTAACATAGATATGAAAATGAAAACAGTGGTCTGGGTAATTCCTGCAGCGGCAATAAATAACACTTCTATCAAGTATTTTTTGATGGTTTTAAATAGTACCTATATATTTTATGAATGTCAAAATGACGATTAGATTATTAAATATTTGTTGTTTTTTTGCATATAGGCATATATTAATATGAATGTTGTAGTCGTACATTCGAATCTACTCAATTTATCAGAATCGTAAAAATATATTTCTCATTTGGAGACGTAATAATAAAAGTACTTTTCTGTAAGTAAATGTACTAACAGATCCTAAAGTTACAAGAATTTATTATAAACATTGTGTTATTGATATTTTTAGGTAAATTTTAAAACCGCAATATAATAGTATTTATAATTACAATCTGAAATTGAATATTAGTTACGCCCCTGGGATATTATGCCATCATTGGTTTGAAATATAAAAGTTATCTGAATGATTTGTTGTACTACATTTATTATATTTGAAAATGATGCAACATACAAAACAAATATATAATATTCTTGTACTCAATGACATTAAAAGAATATTGTAAAAAAGAATGTTTGTCTTATTTGTTCATTGTTCAGTGTTCACGTACCGTTGCAACAGCAGCAGCAGCAGCAGCAGCAGCAGCAGTAGCAACCTTGTCTACTAATATAAATACAAATAATAAATATTGTTAGGTAAAGCGGTTCCTGGCACACACGCCATCGATACGGACAAACCAACACCATTGTACGACTCCTGCTGTTAAAAACAATGACTTGGTATATTCCCAGTGCAGGATTCTTTTCCAAGCTGTTATGCAGTCTACTAGTTGTCCTCATTATCCTCCAATACATCTTCGGCACCGTGGGCCATTTTAACAGACGATGGGACGCCATGTTTTATAGTGCCATAAATACTACAAGGTACAAATCTACAATATTTTTCTTTTCTTGTTTATTCTTTTTTTTTGCTATTTGCTATAGTTGGTAACATTGCAAACTGTCGAATTTCATAATCACCTATGAGATATACTTCATTTTAAAAATTATTTATAGTGACAACATTTATCAAATTTCAAAAATTGGTTGTGAATGTTGCTGGGAATCTTTTCAATTCGTTGTTAGAATTGAAAATATTCGGAAGCGGTGTATGTCAATGTCAAATAGAGATAATTACACTGCACGCTACTTAAGACACGAATAGTGAAATGAAAATATCAAACACATGTTTTTAAATGAGAACGTTCACAGTACAATACAGTACAGTACTGTACAGTGCACGCGATCGAATCGCGTGACGTCATTTACATATAGTAACACATATTTGATTGTTCTTGTGTACATCCGTTGGTCGCATGTTACCTGACCCTTATTATCAATAATGTCCTTAGATTTTCGTTATTTATGCCTAATTCTCAAATAAACTCTCATTAATATATGAATAAATATTGAATGAATGATTGAAGGATTAACAAATATGATGCACTAATATACTTGCAATGTTTATTTATCGAAAGCACTTACTAACTAATACTTATATAAATATATATATATATATATATATTTGTGAATTACATATTGAATGATCATTAACTTTTGATTAGATATGCAAATATTTATAGAGAAGCAGAATCAAGAAACGATCAAGTTCATTGGAAAGCGCAGGAGCCATATCTTGAATTAATTACAAATATGAATAGCAATACGTCAATGAATATTGCACCCATAACTTACTATGGAAATGATAGTGTACCATTTGGGAATGTTTCTATAGAAAACTTTGTATCAATGCCAACTTGCCCACCAATTCCACCGAATTTACGTAAGTCACATGTCATTATATTTTATATAGCCTTGTATTTGATTTTCTAATAATGTAAATAAATATGAATTTCAGATGGTAGGATTGAAGTAAAGAAAGTACCTGTACCACTAATAAAAGAATTAGAAACACGGTTCAAGTGGTTGAAAGACGGTGGCCATTATGCGCCATCTTGTATCACACGTAGCAAAATAGCCATTGTTGTTCCATATCGAGCACGAGCCGAACATCTACTATTATTTCTACAGCACATGCATCCATTTTTAAAACGGCAACAAATCGAATACACAATATTCATAGTGGAACAAAACGGCGACGGACCGTTTAATCGAGCCATGCTCATGAATGTGGGCTTTAAGGAAGCGCTGAGAACGGGCCAATTCGACTGTTTCATATTTCATGACGTAGATCTGCTACCAGAGGATGACAGGAATCTGTACACATGTCCGGAGCAACCCCGCCATATGTCAGTGGCTGTAGATAGGTTTAAGTACCGGCTACCGTACAGCACGATATTCGGCGGTGTGTCAGCATTGACGAAAGATCAGTTTCAAACTGTCAATGGTTTCTCGAATTCGTTTTGGGGATGGGGCGGAGAAGATGATGACATGTCTAATCGTATTAAATTTCACAACTTTCACATATCTCGATATCCAATCAATATTGCGAGATATACGATGTTGACGCATCAAAAAGAAAAAGCAAATCCTAAAAGGTAAGTAAGCTGTGCTGTGCTGTGCTGTGCTATCATATATTATGAATATAAATGTGTACATTTTTAGATACGAGAATTTACAACAAGGTAAAAAGAAATATAACACAGATGGTCTAGTCAATTTGAAATATGAAATTGTCGAATCACGTACAAACAAATTATACACATGGTTCCTGGTAAACTTGCACAAGCCCAGTTGATGGTTATCATTGTTAGTGTTGTGGAAAGATCAATGATGATGATGATATTATATCAAAATTATGAATCTCTGACCAGTTCCTCCTTACCTATGATGATCAAATTCATGGAATACTGATCCAAGGGTGAATATAATGACAATACAATTACTAGAAAATATCACTCATTTCAATTCAAAGTGTATTCAAACAAAAACTGATATTTGAGTCTATGCACGAAGTGCTACTATAATTAATAAATAAAACGAAATTCGTATACATTCAATAATTAGAAATATTTTTTTTTATTTTTTATTTCGTAAAACAAAAATGTTCTGTGTATATTTGTCATAAACATATTAGAAAACGAAAGCACAAAAATCGAACAATTATAAATCTTATGTGATTTTTAATCGCGTGCCAAAAATGCAATTTGCTATTATTAAAATTATATTGTTTTGATTTAAGGTTGCGTTCGACATTTTCTTGGCTGGGAATCGCCACATTTTGTGTTAAAATATAGGTAACAATTAAATTCGTAACATGTCTAGTATAATGAAAAGGTGTAATATATTATTATATAGAATGATAATTTGATAGTAAATAAGTTTTAGACACTTACGTATTGCAAATGCAACCATTTAATAAACATCATGGAAATACATTTGAATACATAATGTGCTTCCGGCAGAGAATACTCTGAACGCAACCATACATAATGTAAATAATTTCTATAAAATCCAATTTTTATCCTTAAATAAAAACTTACAAACATGTTCGGTACAATGTTACAACAGCGATGAAACTATATTAACCATTATTGCTGTCTAAATTATATTTAATCAGCTGTATAGATAGATTACGAAATTGGCTAGTGAGCAGCTCAAATATCTTCCATTAGGATAATTATAAAACATGATTAGGTTAAAATGATTGAATATTGGCGATTAGTTATCGAAATACTGTCTAGTCAGTCGTACCATTTATTCTAAGAGATCTGAATTTATTGGCATACAAATAATCATTGAGGTATGTATGTACTTACTCTTAATTGAAACATCAATGTTGCACAGAGTGTTTATTTTATGTTTCACTAATATCAATTCATGTTTAAAATTGAAATTTTGTTCAATTTGTACAAATATTTTGATTACATTTGTAAACATAAATTAGTATTATTTTTCATTTCTTTAAATAAAATACATTCTGCTTATAAATAGTCAAAACTAGAACGTACAAAAAACGTGATAAAAATCAACTAAAACCAGAATCTGTGAATGTTGATATGATTTTACAAAACTGAATGTTATGAATATTAAGCAAGTTTATTTTACTATTGATGTAGGAAGATGTTTTTATTTATTTTACTTTATGATTATACAAATGATTATTTTTTGTTTATTTTTTATCTGAATATGGATTTTAAAATTGTGATAATCAAATAGAAAATATTTGTTTATAAAATTAAAAAACTCATTATTATTACTCTTAAAATAAATATATTCTATGAGGCATTTATTGTTTACATCGTTGATTCATTTTAATTTTATATTTAAAAAAAAGTAGTATTTATGAATTTAGTGAAATAAGTTCAGTGGCGACTTTAGATGAAAATGTTGTCCTTTCCTTCACAGTTAATTAGAAAATTCTAAATATTAGTGCGCTTTCTTTCACAATTGATATAAGGTGAATGTAATACGTGAGTGCGCATGCGTAAGTATGCTTATGGTTTTTGTGAAAGAATACTTACTTGCAGAGTGCAAACGTTGGGGGTTATTTGTGTATTAAATGTATCATTATGATTCAGGAAATATCAATAATATTACGGAACATCTGTAATAGAAATATTTGAATTTGCACCATGATACAATATATATATATATATATATATATATATATATATATATATATATATATATATATATATATAAATAATGTACAAATCAAACGAACAAACTTAAATATACATAGTTATATATAACATGAACAATTTTTCAGATAATAATATGATCTAATTGAAACGTTACAAATAACCAGCACGTTTCTCTATTCCAAATCAAACATATATGTTTAGCTTATGTTCTCTTCGCTCATAAACATATATTTAAGTCCGCCACTGAAATGTTTTGAATTTATCGAATAATTATATAAGGGCCGTTCTTTCCACCACACAAATAGCATGTAGGTAATATGATTACAATATCCGGTATGTGACTGAGTACTGGTGAAAGAACGTGCCTCTTTTATTTATTTTCGTATTATACATAATATATTTAATTTCTGTACTATGTTATGTAATTATAATTATTTTTAAATAAATACATATATAAATAGTAGTGTAAAAAAAAAAAGAAAAAGAAAAGAAGGCATTTGTTTGTCATGTTGTTATGATTGAATATTTATGATGTAATACTGTGTTCGGAACATTTACAAATACATATTTCATTTATAATTGATTTCACTATATTTGCGGGCGATTTAATAATAAATTTACTTGTTTTCTCAACTTGTGATTGAAATGATTTACTATTGAAGAACTCAAGTGCGAAATGCTTGATTTGTTCGGCATCCATAACTTCAAATATTTGCAATTGTTCTTTAAAGCGGTTGCCATAAAAAGTGTTTTCTCTCAAATGGCACGGCAGCGAAGCGGATAATATAAAGAATATGTTGAACAGTAGAAACTGTATAAACAATGGGTTTTCAGTGATTAAGCTGGCTTGCGATCCCACAATATAATCACCGTCGCCACTTAAACTTTGGGTACACTTCGACATCATTTCATGATTACATAAAATTCGATGACAAAATGTTTCGGCAGCATATAATATATCCACGGACTCTTCTTTTTCGTAGAAATAATCATAACGACATATGTCCATGTAATTCGTGCCTGCGTTCGCCTCCAACCACAATGGCGACCCGATACAAATGCCAAATGTTCTAGCCACACCCGCCATCGAATGTTGCGACTTGCACACAGCCAGTAACAATGCTGGGTAAATAATGTTTTGTCCACACACAAATAAATGGCGAAATAATCGTCTAACTAGCACAGATCGCTTTGTGCAGAAACCATTGATTTTTTCGAACCATAATTTGAATGTGGGAAATTGTGCGCACTCGATATACTCCATTTTGTCTTTATCTAATGTTTGTAATTGGTGGCGCATTTCAGATAACTCTGCATCGGTTGGATAGGGTATTTGTAATTCGTAGATGATGAAGTCTTTCCAACTGATGTATTCCATGTGGCCGAATGTGTCTGTGATTACCGTTGCAATTTGGCATGGAGTTAACCAGGTCCAGAAGACGGGCACAAAAGCACTGTTGTAATCAGTTACATCTAGCGATATCATATCTTGCAGCATGTATGAGAATTGCTTGATTGATATGCTGTCATAGGGCGCTAACTCTGAGAACATTGTCACAAATGATTGAAGTTGAGCAACAGTGAAATCTCCATAGGATTGTTGCATGTCTAAAGATTCGGAACATTTGTAAGCACTGTAATATTCAACTTTGATTTTATAATGTTTGTCATGATTGAATATGACTGTATTTGGATGGATCTCTTTGTTAGACTCCACGACTTGTGTCACCATGTCCAGGATTTCAATCAATTCATTCATTTCTTTATAATGTTGAATGTGCGTGTGTGCGTTGATCTCATGAAATAAATTCTTGCCTGTTGTTAACAAGCGATATATATCATCTGTTGCCTTACGTTGTATTAAGTGCAACCGAAATTTTGCTCGAACATATTCCGCATCCATGGCGCTCTTCCATTCTTCACGCATTGCGTCTATGCGATCTTCGATTGTGATCACTTTTGTTCCCGGTTCCGTTGCTTTATCGCTTGCACCTTTCTTGCTACTCTTTTTGCTGTGATCATTGCCTTTTTTTCCCTTTTTGCCGAATTGATCACAAATTTTTTTCGAGTTTTTTACAAAAGTCGAGTAAGTTGCGTTGATGTAGTTGAAAGCTAAATCAACGATTCTTTGAAAATAGTCAGTGTATTGATTATCTGTTAAACTTAATTTTGTATCTATATAGATAGACGAAATAAAATGACGTACATCGTCAGTCGGTAGTAAGATTTGTAGTAAAAATTCGGTTGCTTTTTTATCAGTGAACGGTTTATTCACTATGGCTGAGTAATAATCTTGTAAACATTGAAATGTATTGACACAACGATCAATTTCTAGTTGCATTGCAGACGCATAATTCTTTGACAAAGAAAATGCTAGATTTGAGAACCAATGATCATTTATAATTCGCACACGTTCCTCTTCGGCTTCAATTAACTTGCTGCAAATCAAATCTGAAAGTTTACTTTTAAACTCTGCAATAATATTATGTGCTTCAATATCGCATTCTTCGTCATGAAACAACAATTCCATAAGTAAGTTTAAGTTGTTTCTAAGGTCATAATAAATTTCTTGCTTATTATCAGGCCTAGCGATAAAATGGCGCATATAAACTCGAATTTGATGCACATACGGTACAATCGAGTTCTGATAAATCCGATGAATAAAGAACACTTGCTTAAAATTGTGCAAATACATTTCTTCAATGTTTTCCCACGTAGTCGCAATTGATTTTAATAGTGCATCGTGATGAACTAAATCCACATACTCCCATGCATCTTCGCCTGGTACAATTTTCGGCACATCAGATATTTTCTCCTTTTTATCCTTCGCAGCTTTTGATGATTTGTTAGAGTTTTTCTTTGACGTATCTTTAGATTTGTCACCTTTCTGTTTTCTTTCTTTCGCCAACCTAGCTTCCTCCTCTAGTCGCATTTCTTCAAACATTATCTCTCGTTCTACAATCTGTGCCTCTGTTACAAGCATAAGTTCTGCCAATATTTCCGGCACAAAAATATCGTCTCGTCCAATTTCATGCACTATATGCCGTACAGTTTCATCGTCAAACGTAGAATAGTCCATTGAGAAATTACACGTTAATTTTTCGTAGAATTTTTCTATGTCTGTTTTATAAAATGATATATGTTTGTCTTCGTCATTAAATGTGGTTTGTATTTTTGTGAGTTTAATGAAAGATGTCAAATAAGCCTGGTCTATTAGGTATTCTCTGTTTATGTATCGATTTGCAAATAATCGGGAATTTTGCTTTGAGATAAATTTACCTAGCGCAATTTCGTGGATGACTTGCAGAAAGACGTCGTCGTATGTTCCAATTTTGATCGACTTTACCAGCATGTCCAATTTATTTTTTAATGCCAATTCAAAAACGACGGCGTCATCGTGCGTATCAGGGAAATTTATTAATACCCAACCACGTATCATAAATAATGATTTTAAGTATTCTAAAAATATAGTGGCTAGTATATCGTTTACTAAGGTGTAACCCAAGTACAAAGTGCGATATGTTCGGCGGCCAAGATGAATCAAGAATGGCAAATCCATATCATCATCATCATCATCATCGGTGTTGTCTGGCAATGGGTTAAAAAGATTGCAAGATTCTTGTCGAACATCCTGCGATATATCATCATGCTCATGCTGAACTAATATTTCATATTGTTTCTCATCAGCTTTGCAATAATAGTTTAAACACGCGATAACTGCATCATGCGTACGTATGAGCATGACACTATTTGCTTTTAAAATGGCTTTGACTTTTGACAGAATGACTTCATCGTAGATTTGGGTCGTATCGCAAGCAGTGACAACCTCAGGAAGCTCGACAACAGCAGAAGACGTAGGCAAAGGGTATTTAATGCGCAATAACTTGTGTACAATACCGCTTAAACAATTGAAGTCATCATTCACTTTTTTTACATTCGCAAAATATAACAGTTCAAGATCGTCTGGTGGAGCCCAAACCTTAGTACAATTTAAATAATCCATTATATTCTTCTCGCATATTGCATTCTGGCGGTTGATCTCATCGGTGGCAGTCACATTTTGTAGCGAGCCAAACACTTTCACAATGTTATCAACATTCTTAACAGAGCTTAAAATTGGTTGATCCGCGCAAAACAAGGCAACGTACTCATCCACTACCTCTTCAGGTACTTCATCGACTTCAAATGAGATTTTATAGTCGGCCAGAAACGACGCCAAGTCCGCTAGATCGTTCATCACTTTTAAACAAGCCGTATAATTTTGTTCGTATTGTAGCTTCAGTTTGTTGTAATGAATCATTTTATGCAATTGATAGTAGCGATCTTTTTCCATTAATAGTCGCTGGTTTCTCAATTCCATATTGAAAGTTCGCTGATTATGTACATTTGAATGTATTTCCTTGTTTTTCTTTGTAAGCAAATCCCTTTCCAACTCAATATTTTTGATGATTATTAATTCCTGCGCGCAAACTTCTAACAATTTCGAGCGCATTTGATGCTCGTAATTTGCTTGTTTCAGTATCTTGAAATAGATTTTATGTTTAAAATTGCAACGGCGATGTAAACGAAATGCGTTTAAGAGTTTGATAAAAAGTTTGCTATTTAAGCGACGTTGCAAATCTTTATTTGCTTCTGATGTGAGTTTGTTGTTGTACAACACATATCTATACTTTAGATTTGTGTCTGACACGCAAGGACCGCAAACTTTATTCTTATTCATCGAAAGCAACGTGTCAGATACATCAAATCTTTGTTGTAATGATTTCTTTATTTCAAATAAATATTCCGCTTTTATTTCTTTCATCTTAATTAAACTGTCGATTTTCGATATTCGGTCGTATTGATCCAAATATTTTTGTTTTGCCTGTTTGCATTTATCAACGAAATTCAAATATTTATGTTTTATTTGAAAGATTAATACACGTGTCTTTTTAAATGTAAACGAAGTTTGGGAGTCGGCCGTTTTGATGGATAAGTAAATCGGATCATTTAATTTCACTGAATTTAACAAAATTAAATAAAGATGATATAATAATTTTAATAAAGACATTTCCTTATCATCCGGAATTTCAGTGTAATCAATGCCGAGAGATACTATATATTCGTAGACATATTTAAGGTTCATTAAAGTGGCATTCGTCGGGAAATTCCACCGATTTTCGTTTATGAAACCATAATAAAATAGTAAATTTGGTAAAATATTACCGTTTATCACAGTTTCTGTTAATGTTGGCATACTGTAATCTATGACAATTCCCAACTTGTTTTGTACCCATTTCTGTAATATTTTACTCATTCGTAAAGTAATCTTTTCAAAAAATTATTATATTTATAAAAAACTCACTTGTCAAAAGTGATGCCAATCGGATGAAAACATTATTTTGTCGTTTTCAATTTCTCACTAACGTCGTTTAATTAAAAGCTATTTTCTTAGAATCATTTCTTGATTCAATTTCAAAAGTTACAATAACCCATTATATTGAAACTATATATATAATATATTTAGAGAACAATGAAAATTTCTTACGGTTGTCCACATTGTTTGTCAGAGTTAGAAACTGTCAAAAGCACGTCAACGTTAACGTCAACGTCAACGTTAACGTCAACGTCAACGTCAAGTGTTTTGTGTATTGGTTCAGATTTTATAAAAATAGGAAAATGTGGATTGACCAAATATGTAGACTTTGTGCACAAATAAGTGAAGTGTTATTTCCAATATTCCAGAAAGACGGCGACAAACCACGCTTAGATCTGAAGATAAAAAAATGTTTAGCACTAATGGTGAGTGTGTTCACGCGCTTTCCTATAATCATTATATCCGAATTGAATGTGATTGAATGGATTGATTACAAATGAAATAATATTGACAGGTGAGTGAGGAAGATTGTAAACCAAAACAAATTTGCTACAACTGCTCCACAAAACTAGAAGATTATTACGACTTTTTGGAAATATGCCAATCATCCGACTATAAATTCGAGTCTATATTATTCGCCGCAAATACAACAGAATCAGAACATGGTGATCTGTTATCGCGATCTAGGTGGGATGTAGAGAAAATGGTGTCCCTAAGCGAAGACATCGGGCCTGCAGACGATCAGCAAGCAATGCCGCACCCGCACCCGCACGACGGAGTCATTGTCGTTAGTAAAATGGATGAGGCACAAAACATGAACCGTGAATGCCAGGATATATTACTAATGGTAGAATTGAAGTATAAAGACGTTGAAGTGCCATTCGATGAATTGAAAGCGAAACATGTTACTTATGAGAATCATCTTTTGCATGATAAACATTTGTTTTCGCAAAGTGTGCTCAGGCATTCCTCCGACGATTTTCCGCCGACCAAAATGTCGGATAAATGCGAGCCAACTGATTCAACAATTCAACAAATCGCGAAAAGCGCTCATTATTACGAACAGCCCAAAGAAATAACAATGAAAGCAAACTATACGAAAGCTGTGATGAAATCGAAACCATTTCCGTGTACGCATTGTAACAAATCGTTTATGCGTCGCTCGAATTTAAATGCGCATATGTCGACGCACACGCAAATCCGTCCGTTTAGCTGTAAAGACTGTGACCGATCATTCGCGTTACGCTGGAATCTAACGGTCCACGAACGCTTACACACTGGCATCTACACATGCGAATTCTGCGGTAAGCCGTTTCCGGTCAAAGGAAAACTCGAGCGGCACCGTCGTATCCACACGGGTGAGAAACCGTTCACCTGTAATCTACTTAATTGTGATAAGGCATTTGCGGATAAACGGAATTTGGAGGCGCACATACGTACGCACTCCGAAGACCGCCCGTACATTTGTAACTTGTGCGCCCGCGGTTTTCGCTCCAAGTCTCACTTGTCTGATCACCAGCGGGTGCATAGTGCGGACACCCCGTTCACTTGTGACTTTTGCGGCAAAAGTTTCAAGTGGAAAACAAACTTGACCATCCATCTGAAAAGTCATACGGGCGAGAAAAGTGTGTGTGCTGATTGTGGCAAACAGTTTAATCGGCCGACGCAGTTGATGAAACATAAACGGGTGCATCATGAAAATGTCGCTCAAATGTCGGATACAAAAATACTTCATTCATAAGTATTTCATTTTTATTAGACGAGATAATGCATAGCATTTATTTTTCAATATTTACATATATTATTTATTACAGTAGGTTACATTTGCTAGTGTATTATATTAAATAAATAGAGTGATTTATAAATAATATTGATTCTCTAAAAATATCAGCAGCTCCCCTTTTCAGAAATATGTACATCTTGAACTCAAAACAACATATTTTTATGTTTAACACTGGTATTGTATGCATAGGTATATAAATAAAACAATTGTTTTTTTTTTTTTAATTAAAATAAATATCTAATAACTTTATTTACAAATTCGATTGTAATATATATATATATATATATAGTTTAACTTTATACAGTAAATACCTAGAGATTTCAAAATATATAATATAATTGCCAGATTTACAACAAAAATAAGACAATACCGTCTTTATATTTATTTAATTATCTATAACATTTGTTATTGAACATATAAAAGAATATCTAATATCTATTACGCAAACAATATTGCTTGGCTATTTCTTCGACTGTCAACTTCATTGTCTTCGTCAAACGAAACCTATACATGAAATAAATATCAATTAGGAATATGTTTCTTTAATGATACTGTTGCATAACATTGTCAGATATAAAAGTTGTTGTGGCCATGTGCATAATATAATAATAATAATAATAATAATGTACATTAATATAAAGAGGCAGTAGCAACAGTAGTGTTGAAGAGACGGCATAGACAATTGGCAAAACATTTTGTGAATGTAACCAAAATGAAAAATGCCATTGTCAAATTTGCGCATGGTTGATGGTTATTGTTTAGTGTTTGTAACGATAAATGAAGAAATGTACTTACCCAATTGTGTTTGCTGTCACCAAACGGACTAGACGCCATGACATCCATTGTTTGGATTGGCTGATGATCATCATCTACATCAATTAATTGGTAAGAATGGTGAGGCGGCGCTGCTGATGGTGTGTTCTTCAGTTTGGTAGGCTTGTCAGAGCCATCGCGCCAGGACTCGTACGCCATACTGAAGGATCGTGCTAGCGCCAACGTAACTGCATGAGCAATCTTACGTTTTGCACAGAGAAACGCGTGGCATTCCATTGTTTCGTTGTTATTTGCGGCAATGAATGCAAATATCTTACTATGTGCTGCATCCGCAGAACAATACGATATTCTGGAAATATACATCAAATATAATACACTAAAACCTCGATATATGTATTTTAAAACACACACTTTGGACAATAAACATACATATTTCATTTACATACAATTATAATGTGCATATCAAATTTAAATGTATAATAGAATATGTTAAGGTTCAAAAAATGTATGATTACTATATATACATGCTTGCATATTATAAGTTCGCAAATAGACTTTGTTCAATAAAGTAAAATCTGGTTCATAGCATGGATATGATTTGTTGTGAAATTGCAATTATCTTGCCGCCGAAGAATAAAGTTCAGAATAATGTTATCTGGTGTAGTGATAGCTTGAAAATAAAGTGATTTGTTCTGAGAATAATCATACTTGTATACGTAAATCATGTATTCGGAATATATTGGGAAATGTTTATAACTTTTGTTATTGAAATTGTTTTCATCAATTCAAATTCTAGCAATATACTATTTAATAAAATGACGACGGCAAAAATGAAAAAAAGAAAAAGATATACTAGAGTGACCTTTACTCGACTTATACAATAATATTCATATACTACATATATGGTAATTAGGGAAACGCAAATATTATATTATTTATAATTACAAAAGCGATTTTTCAGTAAGTAAACATATTTTTGATTACAAGAGAAGTTATATGTAATTAAAACAAATAAATATAATTACGTACTTATATATAGAAATGTCATTTTCTTTTTCGGTTTGATCATCTTGAATCTTGATTCCGTGTGATGATACGGTTACGGTGACATGGGTTAATTTTTTACCACTTGCTTTTACAACCCTTAAAATATTCTTGATGGCATTTGCGGTGGCTTGTTCATTGTGTGTTCCATCAACAAGACTACTTCCTAGATATTTTAGATTAAAACTATTCTCTTCGTTCTCCCCAATTTGTTCATTATTTTCGATAACATCGGGATCGATTTTTTGGTTGTTTTTCGCCAAGATCCATTCGTCACTTAATTCTGCAATTTACAACAAATATATGGAAGCATACTTTACTATAATTATTGCGTTTTTACAATTTGTTGTATCACACTGACATTTGAAAACAATTTCATGGCTACAATACTTCCTCTTTTAGTTTTCGTCCAAGAAAGTAACAATTATTTGTTAAACTATAATGATGGGTGAACAATTATAATATACTAATTATATTCAGCCTTCAAATATTACCGAAATATTCGGTTCACTGCTGCTTTCATTAAAACATGAAACAAAGTATATATATAATGAAATAATTTTCGTTAAAATTATATTTATGTATTAGGTCAATGCGTTTTATATGTTCCATGGAACACTATTGAATTTTTCCTTTTATTGAAAACATAATAATATATACTATATGAAAAATACTGTTTTAGCTGATATTTGATTGAAATCTACAATATATTATAAGACTATTGATGTATTTATATATAAAGTCTCTTATTCAGATTGAACCTAAAGGCGATATAAAATGATAATTATGAAATGTGAGTGTCATTTGTTTTTGTAAATTCTCACGCCCGTAAATCATTACATTATCGTTGAAATCATATATTTTTATTCAAATTAACAACTTATTCATTCCTAAATACTATAATATATATATATATATATTTTTTTTTTGTAAAAATGTTATAGATATATGTTTACTATATAAATAATTTTGAATGTTTTTATTGCTGGAGCCAGACACGTGCACGCGTGCGTAACTTGTTTATAGTATTTTATTTATCAATTACAAATCGTAATTTGAACTTTGGCGAACTTGATTTATTGGAAGAACTATTTATTTGATGCGCAAATATTGGTAAACTTGGCCTTATAATTTATCGTTCACCTCGTATCAATTCAGGAAATGATTATTTTTGATAATATTAAAACGGGTATCATGATGGCGCTGATGCACGCTGATGCACGCTGATGCACGCTGTAAGATGGTCACACTAAGGGGCCCCTGATAACTGACGTTTGTTTGTTAGTTATATTTGACGCGAGTGTTTATTATGTTATTATGGAAGTGCACATTTGTTTTCAACACATTCCGGCACAAAACTTTTGAAATGAAATCTTTTAAATGTTCTCAATGTTTCAACAAATACCGCAAGCCCGATCTATTTAAATTTGGACGTGTCAAGTTTATGCAGTATCTATATGTATAAAAGTAGCATACCATTAGCCTTCTTCTGAAAATAGTTTTTCGTTTTGTTATGATACGATTAAACATTCCAGATATTATAATATATTCTGCAGCAGAATCTAACAATTTGTTTTAACGATATTCGTACTTGTTAAAAGTTCTAGCAACTTCAATAAGAATCGATGTTTTATATTATAATTAATAATGCTAGACAAGTAATTGAAATTAGAAAAATGCCATTAAAAAAATGTATCGAAATGTAAGGCAATTTAAGTATGTCGAATCAATATGAAGTACGAATTTGCAAAAAGCAATAAATATTACATCATGTGCTGCTTTCGGTAGAAAATTGCATGTCTTTCGCTGGATACTTTGTAATTACTGATCTCATTTTGTGTGGAAGGGAAGCTGTTGATGAGAGGAGAAAGGAGTAAGGAGTAAGGAGTAAGGCGACGGCAACGACAACGACAACGGCAAGTTGGGGGATACCGTAACAATTTTGTATACGACCATATACACTCAGAATTACATCACTATAATATACATGTATATATAATAAATATTTTTCAAAATAATATTCACATGCGTGATCTATTGATCCAGTGGGTTATTAGATCTAGTGTTGGCACTGGCACTGGCACTGGCACTGGCACTGGCAATGGCATCTAATACCTTTTTAGTGCCAACTCAAAGAGGCCCACGATAATACAGGGGTTATATATTTTTCAAATACCATTTCCGAAAATGTATAATCTGCGGTAGTCTTATACATTATTTAATCTAAGAATGAATATTTTGTGGAATTTCATTGCAATGAAACAATGACATGTTCTTGAATTACCCGAGTACAAGATAGTGGTGCAGTGTATGCATGCCACTGTAGAATTTTGAAGAAATCCAAAATGTATACAGACAAAGTTTCATGACGCCATTGGAAATGAATAAACAATCATTCATATATAAATATTTAAGTTGAAAATGCATGAAATTTACCTTTAGTCATATTAAATAATGAAAATGACACTTACTTTCATGTTTTGCGCTAGTTTTCCATATATGTTTTAAAAACGACATGTTTGTATTTGTTTATAACTATTTATTTGTCAATTCACTAATAACACATATTATTATTATTATTTAGTTTTTGTTATATTATCAATTATCTATTATTATAAATGTATTTATTTCACGTGAAATATTGTAACGGCATATGTTGAATGATTTTTGATTACAAGATGAATGTGTCTTGAAAATAATTGAGAATATATGTAGACGAAGTGTCGAGTGTACACGTTGTTAATGAAGTATTTCGCGTCGGGCGTCGCGAATGTTTGCGTGTGAATGTGAACCGCTTCGTAAACATACGTATGGGTATAAATATCCCCACTATTCAAATTCGTCATTTCTTCTCTTTGAATGAAATGATTGGTAAAAATATTTTGCAACTACAGTGAAACTTGCTTTGCAATAATATTAGATCCCAAAACCTTCAATTGCGCATTAGGAAATTTGCGCCCCATCAGAAACACAGTACACAGAACCTTCGATAGAATACGTAAATCATTCCTTTATGGAACCGTGAAACTAATGAATATTTATAGATAACTATAAGATAATATATGAGTTTAGAAAGATGTGTGTATTATTCCTTACAAGCAATTTTAAATATAGGGTTATTCTGATCGTTAAAGAAAAAACGGAAGTAAAATTACTGAAATCCTGTTATATTCTTATACGGAAGACGATGTCATTTTAGGCGCCAAATGCGCAACTTTATTCTCTCTTTAACTTTCAATAACACTATCTATATCTGTCTTATAATACTCTCTATATTCAGAGATCAAGAACTTTCCAATGATAATAAGTGATAGTCTACTTATAGCTTGTAAATTTGTCAATATGACTTTGATGATCAGCGCATATTATTTTATAAACATCGTTGCATCATTACAATATTATGATTTCATATTATTTTTATTGTTAAGAAGCACGCAAAAGTGTATGTGCACGCTTTTACTGTGTGATATTCATGAAATCAGTTTATTGGAACTCTATACATAAATATATATATATATGTACATACATACATTTAAGATCTATTTCTGCATTAAATATTTGGCTTGCTAAATTGGAAAGTAATATACCTACATGACAACTGCTATATTTATACCAGATTTAGTTATATGTCAATTATCTCGTATATATATATATAAAAAAAAACACACTAATTTATCGCCTTTATTGTACAAAACTAAAACAAATAAAAACATTCAACAATAAAATTATTGTCACTGACCGATAAAATGACTATAATCATACAAGTTGCCATGCAGATTCATTTTTAAATCTACTATTACTAAAATAAATATATATGTAAAATGTGATATGATATTGTTATGTATATTTTTATTTTCTTATACGTGACGTATATAAGAAAATATTGTGATCAAAAAGGAAAATCCACCTCGAAATTTGAATGGTGCCTGAATTTTACGTTTCCCTAGTTAGCACACATATTGTTTCATGGCAACAGTAGAATGAATTTAAAACACATATATTACATGCATAGTGAAAACTAAGTATAAGTCGAGTGAAGACCACAACAGATAAAAAAAAGGTTTAATGTGAAGCCTGTAAACTAGACTATTCACATTACAATTGTGTAAAGTACGAATGCAGTACGGAGAAAGATAGATGATGAAACATTTTTTCCCTCTCTGCTCTACTCAAGTCGCGTTCGTGTTACTATTCAATAACTAATAATGCTTTGAAATTTGCTTTGATGAAGAATTTTACATGGAAAACAAAGCAATGCTAACAGTTACGTGAAAAATATTGTGTTTACTCAGCTGGTAACACTGACGAGTGACCAACATTTTCCCGCATGTTTGACCGAATACAATATGTAGCTCTTTTGTACTACCTTACGACGACCTAAAAACAATAACAACCTTTACTAATAGTCCGTCTAGAGACTGCGACACAGTGAAAACACACTTCATAGTAAACATAAGTTTGTTTTAACTTTTATTTTATTTGTTGAGAAATTCTATAATTCGATTTTCATTTTACAAGAAGATGCACTCTTCGGAGAGATCAAGATATTGTCCAACAATTCGATATAGGTTTTTCTAAACGGATAAAAATATCATTTCTTATTTCGCTTCATTTTTATTAAAAAACATTTAAATATTTTTATAACAATTTACATCAGCACACGTAATTGCAGTCCATGAACTTCTAGTACAGTTTTTATATTACTTATTACTAATTCTTATCTATAATTATACTTTTAATCTTAAAAGAATACTCTTTAGTTGGTGAATATATTTATTTAATATTTGTATATCTCTACCTCTCTTTGTATATATGCATATATATATATATATATATATATATTATAACAAATAACGAACAAAAATAATTCACTAAAGTTTATAAATAAAACAATTAAGTTGTGTAAAATTTTTATGATTTTATAAAGGAATATTGTTCTTTTAAAATGTATAAGTAATATTGAAAACATTTTCAAATATATGTATATATAAAATTTACAAGAGTTAAAAATGTACGTATTTTATAAATAATAGTAATCTTTCTTACATCAATTCATAACATATGTTCAAATATTTGATATTTTTCTTTTACACTATAAACCAGCCAGTTTATAAATGAGTTTAAATAAATATGGCACATTGGCCATGTGCTTGCATAGCGGGTGTCGTAAAAGGTTCATTACGCATCAATAAATGGACGAATAGATGATCATTTTCATCATTTTTTATGTCATTGATAACATTCATTTGAAATGTACACAAACATTGAAGACAACCGGAAAATATTTATTTCAGAATGACGATCTAATATACATTTGGCCAAATGATACAAATTCACAACATGACCATTGTATTTTTATGTTCAATTAGAAATGATTATTCAAGCATTTGCATTGTAAAACTATTGTCTGGTAATGGTACAATTTTAGCGGCGTGAAATTCAAACAAAACATATCAACTGTTATATACACTTGCAAATATTTCCAAATGAATTCAGATTCATCGACAGTTTGAAAATGAAAATTAATCATTTAAATACAATTGAGGGTAAATGATGTGAATAGTAAAATGATTTAAACACCTCATTTGAATTGAAAAAGCATTATTTATTTATGTTCTTAACCTTTATTGACACTCAATAAATGATTGATAAACATTAAAAAAATAATAATTAAAAAAAAAACGCGGCTGGACAAAGATGGAATAATGAATGTATTGAAACAAAATCTTATAAGATATTATCCCAAATGCTCGAAATCCTAGTATTTATAAATTGTTTCGTTAGGGCTTATTTATATGATTCCATTTCAGAACTTTCACTCGAGAAAATGAGTCCAGAAATAGAATAAAACTTAACTATCCTATACTATTTTGTTGGTGGTGGTGCTGCTGTTGTTGTTGTTGTTGTTGTTGTTGTTCTAATCGAAGCCTAAGCGTTGTTCTTTCTTCCCGAACATCAACCAATTCTTGACTCAACTCCTGACAAAGCCGCAAAAGAACCGTATTTTGATCCTTTAATTTTTGAAATAATTCCCATTTAGCTGCATCTTCCGATGGAATCGGGCTCTCCTTATTTCTAGACAACGGTTTTCTATACACCTCGAATGCCCCATGTTTCCTCGGCATAGAACAATCCGTCACGTCACTCTCTTCTTGGATAAATTGCGCAAATAACTTTTTTCTATCCGCTTCATACATATCGCCGGGGAAAATGGTCTCAGTGACATTTTCATACTTTTCAGTTGGCTCATCTAATACTTGTTGAAAACTGTCGAAATCTGCGAAAGCATTGTCATCACCAGGAAGCGCCATTGCGTCACCTTCAGACCGTTGATTTATCAATTTTTTATTAGGCGACGGAATGTTTGGACTTATCCGTGGGGGGACAGTAGGGGGAGTAGCTAACAAACTGCTTTTACCCAATCGATTCAAATCTAACGAGGAACTCCTGCCGTGTGAGCGAAACGGTCTGGGCGGAGGAGGAGGTGGTGGCTCTTTTTTCGGCGCTGGTAAACTAATAGGGCCTTCATCGACTGAACAACTGTGAGGCGGTGGTGGAATTGCCCCTCTGCCCCTGCCCCTGCCCGCCAGCCCAATTTTCTTCGGTTGCGGCCGTTGAATCGGTTTGATATCATTTACAGTTAAATTATTTTCTAGATGTTTCTTTGGACTGCTCATAATATCTAATTGCTCGTTTGCTACAACAGTAAGCTCATCAGGTTGCGTGACTGCAGCGATATCCGGCGTTAGACGCAATGGCACAGGATGCAAGATTTTTGGATCTTTTTCAACGGAAGCTTTTTGAAAGTCAAAGTTAACAGGTTTTGGTCCGGGGGATGATATACTTGAAGTAGGACTGTCGACGAATTTTGTCCATTCTTTCGCAGATTCTTTGGTTGGCGGAGGCGATGTGGACTCAATTGACGGCGACACAGGGACCGTGTTCTCACCGGTGGCTACTGGCATTAGTTGCGGCGGTAGGCTAGCCGGTAGGGATATGTGATTACGTCGCAGCACTACTAAATGCATGGCTATATTGAATTCCTGTAAATTTAATGCGCCATCCTTCGTCACGTCCGAAAGTTGCCAGATTTTGCGTAGCTCCGAGACAGGCAGGCGCGATTTCTCGAAGAACAAGCGAGCTATTGGGCCAGCTAGTAGTCCGTTTAAATCAGGCTGCAACGATCTGAATTGATTCGCGTAGTATTCGCGTTGTTCAGCTGTGATTGTCCAAACTTCATTTGCGACTTCTGTGTCATCTTCACTGGAATGGCGATCCGATGATTCTTCTTCGGTGCCTAACAGTTGTCGCTGCTCTTCACAAACAAGCCCTTGCGTGTGCCAATTGCCAGACACTACCCAAGCCCGCTCTTGAACACTGTTCGTCGGCGTCGGACTGTCGGACGCAGTGCTCGACGCTTCCGGAGACCCATTTCTTAGAAAGTGACTTTCACTTGGATCCTGCACTTCCACTTCTGAATCTGTGCTTACCGAATCAATGTACGATTTATATGTCAAATTTTTATGGCATTTTCTATCTGTGTTTGTGTTTGTGTTGCTGTTTGTGTTACTGTTTGTGTTACTGTTTGTGTTACTGTTTGTGTTACTGTTTGTGTTCTCTTTCGATTGTTCTATCAGAGTCGACTTTTGATTTTCGGAATTTGGCCACGTAAATCGTGGCAAAGGGAGTTCTACGGTTGATGATAGGATGTCAACGTGTACTGCGATATTTGCTTGATGTGCAGCGATTAGTTTTAATATAGAATAAAACTGTTTCCTATTGAAATGATTACTACTATGCTGCTTTTGTTTATGACAACATATATCTGTAATCTAATAACAAACATACATCATACATTTGCTAACCTAATTGTTTCAATAAAAATATCAGCCTACCTGACTGAGTGCATCATTGGAAATATTCCCAGATCTAAACAATTCAACTGCTTTTATAATTGAAACGTTACCAGTATTTTCGTTATCACAACACACAAACAAATCGGAGAAATATCTTTGTTCCGTTTCAGTGAGATGTAATTCGTCCATATTGTGTACGGTGTACGGTGTACGGTTACGGTCGCGATCAATTTTCAAAACAAATTTCTTATGTGCAATTAATTTTAAACTAATTAAATATACAAATACAGCTGTTTAATACTATCGACTGTCAAACTTGAAATTTCTCCAAAACATGATGACAGTAAATTATTATTATCCATGGTGGTTTTAATCGTAATTCAGCAACACCAATCTACAGAAAATCAAAATCGCAAGACGCTTTCATGATATTCTAGCTAGGGTATTTTCTATCAACTCATTGGATACATTGATTGCAACAACATGAAATGAATGAATGAAAGTTGAAAGACAACTGACAACATGGATTAGTGCGCATGATGAGAATGGTTATGGTTATGGTTATGGTTATGATAATGGTAATGGTACGTCACTTCAAATCTTTGGTTATGTGAAATTTGTAAGTGGCTAAGAATATTGTGTATGTTGATTGTTGACGCGGCGACGTACTGTGTTGTTTCAAAGTGATCCGTTGCTTGAATACAACAAATTACCGGGTAATTTAAATAGTGATATGTGTTCGTAATGATAAATGACGGTTTAGTTTGTCTTATAGGCTGCAATGATTTCAAACGGAGAAACCAAAGTGCCAGCAGCAGCAGCAGCAGCAGCAGCAGCAGCAATAAAAATGAAAGCGGCAAGTTCTAAATCGCCTGCTCTAATGAAACTATCGTCGTATGTATTAGCATTACGGCCATGGTCGCTAAGCGCCAGTTTAATGCCAACACTTTTGGGCTCAACAATCGCATACAAGGTAGCGCCAGAATTTAACTGGCTCACATTATTACTGACTTTACTGACCGTCGTGTCAGTGCACGGGGCCGGGAACGTCGTCAACACCTACTTCGATTTCGTGAAAGGTATCGACAACCGCAAATCTGACGATCGAATATTAGTCGATCATATTCTAACGAAAGATGAAGTTGTGTCACTAGGCGCGTTATTATATTTAGCTGGCTGCGTTGGCTTTATTTTGTTAGTCACTATTTCACCAGCCAAAATGGAACATTTAGCTTTAGTATATTTCGGTGGATTATCGTCTAGTTTTTTATACACTGGAGGCATTGGCTTGAAATACATTGCGCTCGGAGATGTGTTGATTTTAATCATATTCGGTCCGATTTCCGTTTTGTTTGCATTTATGGCCCAAACTGGGCGGGTGGAATGGGCAACAATTTATTACGCGATTCCCTTAGCGCTGAACACTGAGGCAATTTTGCACAGTAATAATACGCGAGATACCGAATCGGATAAGAAAGTGGGCATTGTAACATTAGCGATTGTTATAGGACACACCATGTCTCACGTTTTGTACGCATTTTTATTGTTTACTCCGTACATTATGTTTATTTTGGCCACTTTGAAACATTCGAAATGGTTCGCGCTTCCCCTAGTTACGTTACCAGCCGCGTTTCGTATTGAAAAGCAGTTCCGCTGTCCAGATACCATACAAAATGTGCCCAAACAAACGGCCAAATTAAATCTGTTCTTCGGCCTCTTATATGTGCTGGCCTGTTGTTGGATACCTGTACTACCACTTATTAGAAATGTTACTTAGTTTTATTCATTATGACAAAATACTTTTTTTTTACTTTTTTTTCTTGTCAGGCGGTATCTTTCGGTCGAATTTAAAAAACAACGATTCATTTATATTGTATTATATTCTCTTTTGTACTTACCATTTTTTAAGCTAATACATATTTATTTCATATATTTTTGAACATATTTATTATATGCATATGCATGCTGTATGTTATTTTAAATGTAAATAATCATGTTTTATTTTTTATAATCACGTGTATTTGTTTCAATAACGTAAAACATATATATATATATATATATATATATATATATATATATATATATATATATATATATATATATATATATATATAGAGAATAATTTAATGTTTCATAATTATGGTACGTACATTAGTTCAGATCAAGTTCAAGCTATGAATGTAGATATTTCTCAAATCGAAGTTATTGTTATAGTTTATTGTTAGCATCAGAACTTGATTAGATCTGAGACTCGAATCTCAAATACATATTTACATCATTTAATTTCAATAAGTAAGTTGAATGAATGTTCAAGTCGCGAGTCAATCAATTTGTGCTCAAACTGTGCAATGTAATAATAGTTAGGTGTGATATAAATAAAGCTTTAATGTTTTATATTTGCGAGCAAACATTTACATTATAGATATAGGAATTGCCACTGAAACAATCAATTTTTATTTATGGTGAATTTATAGACACAAGTTTACTTGTTTACATCTGACATCACACAAATATAAAACGAGTAAATGTGTCTAACCAAATTGATTGTTTCTCTTCTATAAATTCACCATTAGAGATGGAAGAATTATCATCCGAATTTCACACCAAAACATACACATACAACAGTACTGAAACATAGGAATTATAATTTAAGACATGTAATATATATATATATATCATGTTTTTTATTACATTTACGATTGCAATTCTAGATTTTGTAATTGTTTTATAAATTAAAATATAAATGTTATAAATAAATTTGTAACTTTTGTAAAATCAGAATAAATGGTGACATCGCTTATGTTTGTTAGATAAAGAGTAATTAGTATTATTTAGGTATTGGTTGAATTACTATATAAAATATTCTTAAAAAATCCTTACATGAATTTAAATCTTCCATGCTGAATATCTTAAATGCAACAAAATGGCGAACATTTGAGAATTCATCAGTATTTTAACTAAGACAATAAAATCGATTGTATTATCATTAAAATTAAGAACGAGTGAAAATATATATTTTATATACTCAGGTAAACATATAAAATGACTTACTACTTAATATAAGTAATTTTCAACATTGTTAGAAGGTAGCTAATATATATGATCTTGTTTGCGATGTACTCATTTTAATAAATAGATTGAATAATAAAAATGTGCCTAGCTTTAGATGGAAAATGTATTGTTTTATTAATAAATAAACAATGACTACTGAATTATTATAGTATCGACGCTTTAAAAGCACACATTCCTATAGAAATGTGAATAAGGAGTAAATAAAAGTGTACGTACAAATATTCCATTTATTATAATAATCACTACCACAAACCTCATATAATTAGGACTATACAAGTATATACTCATTCGAGTTATAAAAATTTCGTTCAATTTGCTATCATTTTATGACTAACTTAAAAGGTTATATATTAAACAATTATAAAATATCGTCTACAAATAAAGTAATTCAAATAAATCGATCATTTATTTACAATTGCATACATCATTGCATTCAGTTTAAATTTCGATACCCGTTTATGCAAATTATAAAACAAACAAACAGAAATATACACTAATTTTAATTGAGAACATTCTTTATTTTTCTTGGGTACCAAACGACGAAATATTGTCTCATGATGGACTGGCAGTTAAAATCAGTAACAAACTATCGCATATCAAATGATTATACATACATATGTATATATTTTTATCCAACAATAATTTATTTTAAATATGTTCATGATTGTGTGTATGAATTCCTTATTATCTAAAATAGAAACTTAATTTTAGTGTTTTAAATTCAGTAACAAATAAAAGAAACATTATTCAATATTTGAATTATTTCATGAAAATATTCACAATACTTGGGATAATAAATATTGAGGCTATGTTGTACTATGTTTAAATCAAAATATACATATTTTCAAATAGACACAAAGATAATATTTATCAATGATCAGACAATTTAACTTCATAGAAAGAAATGCTGTTGATTGGATATTTTAGTCTGCGTATAAATTGCAATACTTATTCTATAGCATCATTTCATATGGCAAGCGTATTATTATAGTCCAGTTGCATATCATTATATGTTATTGGTAGATTTATTATTTTTAAGATGCCCATCTCCGCAATCGTTTTCGCGATCATATTTAATCTATATATATATATATATATATATATATATATATATATATATATATATATATATATATATATATATATATACTAAAACTGAAATGAAAACATTTACAATATGGGACAATGCCAATATTACCTTACCGCTTTCAAATTGATACTAAACAAAATATATAAACAATTTAGTTATTCTGCGTTTATACTTACCTCTAGTTATCTTAAATTTGACATATTAAAAAATATATATTATAATTTCTGACCAGATTTTATATAATCGCGCTACGATTTTCATGTTTCACCGCTGAATTATGGCCGGAAACGGGACCCTTAAATTTTTTATTTTTAAATAAAAATCAGTGTTTTTACAATTTATTTTTGGTAATGTGAACAATTTATTTATATATATATATATTTTTTTTGTTGTAATTGTTTATTTATGACTGAATTTTTATTTTATAATAAAAAATATAGAACTACGCAACTTAAGCTCTTTTATTTACATAATTGCATTTCATTTGTTATAAATTCAAATAATATAATATTTACTTATTGAATCATAACATGATTTCTATTTCAACCATCAGTTCTTTATTTTGATAAAGTCAATCACAATGTACAATTAACGTTAGTTACAAAATAAATTCAATATAACCTCAAGATGTGTAAAATCGCCATTTTTATAATATATTGTTGCAAATGAAATTCAAACATTTTTCTAAACAGCTGAGATCCAAATTTATAGCGATATATATATATATATATATATATATATATATATATATATATATGTATATATATATGTATATATAATTTATTTTTTATAATTTGTTACGATAAGTGTATGCTGATCAGTTAGTTTTAAAGTATAATTATATTAAATTTATTTTAAACGAAACATTTGAAATTAAACAGAGATTATTACCCTGCAAACCTAAATGTAATACTACCTACCTTTAATTGAAAAATTATCAAAAAAAAAAAAAAAAAAGAAAAAGAAAAAAGTTTGCGTTGCGTACGATTATTATTTATGTGGATTTATGATGAAGATTTCTTTTTTTCTTGTTTCCAAATTGTGATTCGCTCTTTAAGTTCAGCAGCTGTCAAAATAAATAAATAAATAAAAGAAATGCATTGCAAATTATGATTGTGTACGTTTTAGTCTTTATATATATATATTATAATTATAAATAATACCTGGCTTTAGCATGTCTTCAGTGAGCGGCTGCCGATTGAACGGATCCGTACTACTGTTCAGCAAATGGCGCATGATGACTGGCCGATCCATGATTTTACCGGATGGCAACTCGACGGGATCACACATCAACGTATCCATAAGTGGATCACGAAACTCTTCCGGTACATCGCCCAGAAAGTCTTCGGATTGTTGATTTGTCACTAATATAGTGTACGATTTTGCAGACAACGCGCGAAATTGTTCGATTTCTCGTGGTGTTTTTATCATTAACCGGTCTAAACGTAAGGCCGCATCATCGAACAATTCTTTCCGGAACGAACGCTACAAAAGTGTTGTTGTTGTTGTTGTTGTTAAGTGTCATTATTTATGCATGATTATAAATAAAACATACCTCATCAGCAGCGAGCGCCCCAGCAAACTTATCACAGTCTAAATGTAAATAAATATCAACCAGCTGACTTAATAATCTCCTCGGTTCCCAGCCGTATTTCTCAGGATTATGCACTTTCAGATTTTTGCACTTCGGGCCGCACAACTGTTGCAAATTGAAATTCAACATAGAGGAGAGGCGGTCCACTAGTTCGGGCCTCAAAAACGGCTCCTTGATATCAACTGTCAAATAATGAAACATGTCCACGGTTTCGCGCGCTAACGTCAAATACGAGCGACACTGTCGCTCATCCGCCTGCAACTGTCGCGTCCGTGATTGCTGCTGCTCCGAGTTCATTTTCGCCCAGTTCGCCTCATCGCGCATCAGTTCTTGCACTTCGTGAATTCGCTTTAAACTCTCTAAACTCTCATCTAGTAAAAATGTAGTGTCATTCATCAGCATGTTGACAAACTTAACGAACTGATTGCCCGATTTTGATTCGTTTATTAATGCCGTACGATGTACCGGTGAATTCCACATTCCTTTCAATATTAAACTGATGTGATAGCGTATTGTAAATTTGTCGTAGAATTCGGAACTGGAGCCAGTTGTTTCGACCTCGGTGTAGAATTTCATTAGTGAACTGGGTAAGTGGGATTGGGATATTTCGTGTGCCATTACTCGGCCGTACAGTAGTTCAGTGCGTGGTTGAATGTTTGGATTTATGACGAATACAACTTCGATTATTTTCGCGACGAGATATGGATTTTTAATGCAATGCGATGAACAAATTGCTATTAATAACCATGCTATTAACGAGTCTTCGGCGTAATCAGCTACGACTGACGGACAAAATCTGAAAACAGAAAACATATTTCTCTCATGTATTGTGTCTGTATGATCAAACTTAGAAACAAAAGTTAATAGAATAATAGTAAATGTGTGTGTGTGTGTGTGTGTTTGTGTAAGAAACTTACTGTAAAGCGAATAGCAGAAATTCAGCAATATCCTCCACATACCACTCGGGTAAGGCAGAAAATGCAGGCGGAACATTCGGCGATAATGGCAGTGTTGGGTACAAGTTACTGCCAGGTGGATTTCCAATGAGTAAACTTAAGAGTACATCAGCCACAGATGTATAGAAGCCAAGTGCCCGGCGAATCAGATTCTTATCTAGGAGTCCTGCGTCTGCGCACGCTTTGGACTTGTTCAGTTTCTTCAGCTGCGTTTTCCAGCGTTTTATAAGAATCTTATTGCGCGCTGCGTACGGCATATCGCGCCATTGGGCCTCAGTAGAGACGGTCTCGTCGAGTATTTTCTGCAGATCTCGAATCGCGCGCAGGCGTCGCTGGTACTTTTGCAAGGCGGGCAATAGGGCGAGATGGTGGCAGTGTAATGTCAAGAACCAACACTGACTCGAGAATATTACCTCAGCCCATTTGTGTCCGGTGTTATCTACGACGGTACGTGTTCTCATATACGTAAATATATATTTTATTTTGTTAATAATAGTAATAGAGTAGCACTTACTTAAATCTTCGAGCCAACTGGTTGCTTCTTGCGAGGTGAACCGTAGCCGTGTATCATTCTTAATCTCGACTAGACACGACGGATGGAATGGATAAAGCATATCGATTTTATCGAGCTTGATGCGAACAGCGAGCAGCTGCAGAACACTCAGCAGATTCAGCATGAAACCGTCGCCGGCCAGAGTGCGTTCTTCCATCTGGATTTGAGCACGTTTCTCGTTGTGGCGCAGCAGTGCGGCCAGATACGCCAACATTGCATCGCGACTGCTGCTGTTTACGAGTATGTCATGAAACGTTTTATTCAAACACTGTCGCGTATGTTCTAGTTCTTGCTGTAACGTTTGATTCAGCGATTTATCCGAGGATGTGTTACCTACAAATAGATATATTAGATTCATTATATATATATATATATATATATATATATATATATATATATATATATATATATATATATATATATATATGCACAATAAACAATATACCTGAGAAGAACTTCTCGGCGACTTTCGGTTCATCTTCAGCGAATACAGACACGGATAAGAAAGGCCCTAGATACGAGGTTCTGGCCAGTTCGCGGCCCACTGCCTGTGTGCACACATCGGGCAAAAATTGCACTTGATGCGTAATAATACGGCAAATCGGGCGTACATTGCCCGTCGGGCCACATCGGATCTCAGCCAAATCGCACAGTACTTGAATCGGCTGCCTGTGCTCATCGCCGACAATACTAGCCTGCTGCATTATTAAAAACAAGCCTTGCAGCACCGGACTAAAGATTTTACTGAACACATGCGTGTTTGCATACGTTCGAGCAACCAGCTCCGACATAAAGCCTCTAGGCAGTGACTGGTTCAACAATGGATTCAGCAACGGTGACACTTCCCTCCGCACGCAAGAAGTATCGTATTCCGTAATAAAGCCTTGTAAAATCAGCGCTGAGTAATGCACGAGTTGGGATCGCAAATCGGATAAAACATCAGATAACGGTGGAATACTCGATTTTTTCGGGTGATTTCGTTCTTCAATCGCTACTTTAGAATAGCATTCAGTTAAATAGGTGAGCGCAAGTATCTGCGAGCTTTGCTCCGCTGTTTGCGTAAGCATTGGCAGCAGGGGGACGGGGCATGCGCCAACCGGACTAATTAGCGGGCTTAAGTTCTGTGTGGGACTGACTGAGTTTAAGCTGGAACTGTCGCCTTGATCGGCGATTTGAGTGACTGTTTTTAGTGGATTTTGACCGGCAGCGATTTGTGCCAGCACTTCCATGATTGCCTGCGAGATGATGTCGTCGGAAGCAAACGATGTGATTTCACGAACACATTCGGCTGTGTCTGGTAAGTGTATGTATTGTTCCATTTGTTCTTTCCAGCTCACACACAGTACTCGGCCTATAGCCGCGTGCACTTGTTCTTCAGTTATTTCAGTACTGGACGATGATGTCCGATGGCGCGTCATATCACGCCGAACGTCGCTTTCTTCGACCTGCTCAAACATACATACATACATACATCTAAACACTTACAATTATGATACATAATCACGTCAAAAATACTCTTGCACATTTCGCCACTCAATAGAATCTACATGTTATACATATTATACTTACACTTTTGTAATGATTCTCGAAATAGTTAAATTCCTTTTCATTATACAGAAAGCCAAACAGGGAGATTATAAATGCACCGAACATTAAACCCAAACATTCTAGAAGCATTTCAGGTTGCCGTTTATTAATTTTTGATGGAAAACGTTATAGTTATTTTATTTAATTTTTTTTGTTTGTTGATGAGAGAAAATGAGAATGAAAACTAAAATTTGAAATATTATGGATTCATGACTAGTGTCAATAAGACAGTCAAGTTGACAGTCTATATATACATATCTTTTGTTCGACTACGACTACTTGATTGAAAATGGTTCTGTTGCACACAGAACAGACCACAACAGAACACAACACAACACACGTGTATTTCCGTTACCTCCATATTTTCGATGCCAGAATCAATATCGGTGTTCCCTCCTTTGTCTGTGCATCCGCTGGTCTCATCGACTTCCATATGTATGGAATCCGAATCACTACGGGCTGTTCGTATGGCAGTCGAACTGGACGCGGATGCTGATGCGGACATTGATGCGGTCGCACCACCACCAGGTTTATCAGGGACCACAAACACACCATCTTGCAGCATAGACAATTGTTGTTCGCCCGTTTTGACGTCACCATTATCATTTAGGGGACAAACAGCCGCTTGTTTTACACGCCGTTTCAATACATTTGGACTGAGAATGTCTGTTTGGGAACATTTTTGGCTCATCGGATCGTCCAAGCTGGGACTGATTGGCGTTGTCGGTGTATCGAATACAAGTGGACTTTGTGTTCGCAACGAAGGCGAATCATTTTGGTAATTTGGGGTGGCTGGTGGCGACACAGGTATCGGAGATGTATTTCCTCCAAGCGCCGTTAATCTCGCCAATCTTCGTCTTCGAATCTAATATAATATGTATATACATAATCATTTTTTGTCTGACTTGGGATTCGTTATTATTATTATTATTATAAAAACAAGTTCACGCCATATCCCACTTAAGTGCGTTGGTTCGTTCCCAACAAAGAATAACATGCGCAACATTCATTTTATATCATTTTAAATGCTACAAAATTGATTTTAAACAACAAACAATCCTATTTAAAAATGTGACATTTATATCTGAATGTTTGAATTTGCTTGATTTTAATCAATATATTGTAAGTGTTACCAAAATGATCAAAATTCGAATAAATTGTGACAAAATGACAGAAGGTAGGAAGACACACAACACAAAGACACACACAATACGTAGTACGATCAACAATGATTTGCAATTTTCAATAATTATGAATAGCAATAAACATACCTCTTCTTGACTTAATTCACTCATCTCTTCACGGAATCATTCACTGAACAAAGATATGAAGAAAATAAAGGTGATTATTAAACAAAACAGTGAGTGCAATAGCTTTTTGTGGTGGTGACTGGTGAGCACTGAGCACTGAGCAGAGCATACGTCAGTTAAGTCAATCACCCTCTAACAGCTGAGTTCTCTGTTTGTCATTAGAATGTGAAATCACACGATCACGATCAAGAAACGAAACAACGTGAAGCTTGCTTATAACGCTTACAACGAAATATTCTCCTTATTCAACTCAAATATTCATTTATAAGACGATGACATTTAACACTGTTAAACAATTAAATGTTCTATGGAAAATTATAAATTCGTTAATAATCACTAACTAATTTTACTGCACGCGTTTACATTTCAGTCATTTTACACCAATGACAGAGTATGTCACAGTCTAACTGTATATCAATAAATTGACAGACCACTTGCTTTGTTTTATCTTTGTCTACTTTGTGGCAATTTGTATTTATGTTCTTTGTTTAACACTGTCTTGTGCGCACGCACTTTATTTTCGTGATATTTTGATTTTGGGAGAACGAGTACGAGTAGCCACGAGTAGCACCAAGTAGCACACAAGCTGACACAAGCACCGTGTATTTGTTGTTTTCATTCAATGCCAAACACTATTCCAAGATTTCCATTTATATCTTCAAATACTTATTTATAGCTGACAAAGAGCAAGGTTTTTCACTTTAGTCATATTTCCTGCTGTATGTTAGGTTTGTTTTGATTTCAAAAAATATACGCAACTTTTCATAATGAAACCTTCAGCTCGCCGTATTATGAATTTGATATTAAGATTTTTAATTTAGTAAAAAAAGCCAAAGATTATTTAGTAAAGAAAACCTATTTATAGCCACTTATTTGAAAAACATACAAGTTATAACTGGAGTGGCCTTCACTCGACTTATACGTAGTACACACACATGACCTTGATAATATTCTAGGGACTTTTCTAGCAAGTCATTGGGTACGCTGATTACACTGTTCTGTTCTTTTTCCATAGGCGTACATATAGTTTTAATTTACATAATATACATTATAGTTAAATATGAATTTATGTTGTTTTCAATAAAGCCGAGTATATTTATTTATTTATTTATATACATTTAAAAAATAATATTGGTAAAGGTAAATAAAAGAATAAATTGGTAACACAGTTGGCATCAGTGTTCATAAAATTGGCAATGGTGGAAAATGAACATTTGATTCAAAAGGTATAATATTTTTAATTAGCAACAAAAAGTAATAAATATTTGTGATGTAAGATGGTGGATGAATGAACATTGCAACTTTCTACTTAGCTGACAACAAGGTGAGTTTGCCATTGTTCGGTTAACGGTTACAGATCTTATCATTATTTATAAGTTCAACTGGTTTTCTCATATGGTTGATCAAAAATGTGATGTGATGTGATTTGTGATTCATTTAATTTTTTCATGATTATTGGCACCCTCGCGATTACATTTAGATTGTGTTTGCTTGTTACGTTTTATTATGGATATTACTATTGCGTGATATATTGTTCATTTATGTTGTGTGTGTGTGTGTGTGTTTTTTTGTTTATCGGCATGGAACGTTTATAATTAGCACTTTCTATATGAAGTTCCTGTTTTTAACAATCTGTCATAATAATTAGGTGTCTCAATAATGGCGTCTGGGACACCGTCTCTTGATGCTTCTGGCAATAATGGTAAGTTTTATTTATCATTATTTATATTATTCAAAAATCAGTTCTTCTTTGTGTTGTGTCATCGAAATATTTGCAAATATTGTTAGATATTGTTATTGTTGTTTATTTCTTTAAAATGTTCAACAGAATTGTTATGATTCTGATTCTGATTATATGTATTCACTTAACTGTTAATTACATTTGTAAATTCATGAATGTTGAGTTCGATACGAATGTATGTATTTGTTTATAGGAATGGTCCCTCGCGGTGGGTACACGTTGAGCCCCAGTTCATCGAGAGATTATGACAATTTAAAACAACAATGCGATAAGGCAATGAGCGAACTAACATTATTGAAACGGCAACACAGTGAAACTGCACGGCGCTGTGATCATGCTATGAAAGTAAGACGACACCGAATCAATTCACATATCGATCGACATTATTTCTCATTTTTGTATCATAATTTTGTTTGAATCAGGAATTGGATTATTATCGAGGCCAGCATCGAGCCACAATGAATCAATTGGAATCATCGGTCAATGAAAAACAACGATTGGAACGGGAAGTGCAAGTGTTACGATCAGAAGTGAACGATCTTCATTGCCAACAAGAGGTAAACAAAACCATTCTTGTCATTTGCTTGTTTCTTTCATACACTATTTCATTTTCATATATTCATTTAATATACAAACGAAACATTATGATTATTTGATTAGGTGAATGATGAATCATGAACTAAGTGAACCCGGTATTAGATTAATGAAAGTGCACATGAAATTTAATTATGCTTTTTTTTTTGTATATATTAATATTTAGATAAATGCAATTGATTCGTTTTTTATTTATCAATTATTAAAATTATATTTATTTTTGTTCTAAAAAAATAAATAATATAAAATGAAATCATATGAAATGAAAGGATTTGTATATAGGTTTTTGGCAATTGAAATGCTCACATATTGTTGATTTTAGGTGTTGGTATCTGAGAATGGTAACGCGGATTCCTTGTACGTATCTTTATCGCGAAGAAACGAAGCAGTGAGAGATGATTACGAAGCGCTACGCAAACGATACGATGATTTGCTGGCCTCACACTCCACGGCTATTGCCAAACTTGAGCTTGCCCAAGAGGAAACTTCCCGACTTAACAAACAGTGCGAAGAACTATCTCAAGAACGAAATAATGCCGTTAGTTTATTATATAATTCTTAACGATTATCAAAAACATTTATTTGCGCACAATAAATAAATTCTAACAATATTCATTTTGACAATAAAATGGTTTCATCAAATGTGAGAATGAATACAATAATATTGAATGAATGAATGAATGGTTTAGGTTAGGGAGTGCAATGGTTTTCAACAACAGTGTACGGCGGCGATACGACAATGGGACATGGCGCTTCGCGAGCGTAACGAGTACCGAGACGCGCTGGCTAAAGTGCAGCAGCAGCATGAAGAGGCGGTCAAGGAAGTCAATCAAGCGATGGCCGTGCGAATGAAAGCCAGCAAAGACATCAAGCGGTTAACAGATGAACGGAACGCTGCGATGCAAGAGTATACTCTTATCATGAGCGAACGGTATGCTATGCATATATATATATATATATATATATATATATATATATATATATATATATATATATATATTAATAATTACTTTACTTATCATTTATATACAATGTTGAAAATTTGTACAAAATGTCCAGAGATACAGTGCACAAAGAAATGGAAAAACTAAGTGACGATTTAAGTCAAGAGTACAAAAAGACGAAGAAATTGGAATCAGAAAATAAGGAATTGAGTGATGAAAAGAAAGCACTCAGTTATCAAATGGAAACGTTACGGAGAGAGATTGTGAGCGCTTTGCACGACCGGGACAAGGCGCTCAAAGAATGCAATGATTTAAGAGAGAAATTTGGCGAATATAATGCAGCTAAGGAAGACAGTCGAGATTTAATAAAGAGCAGGTTAGTTACCACATACTGTACATTTCACATGAAACCCATTTATTATAATTATTATTATTATTACTTTATTAGGCTAGAATGTGTAACATGTCCCGGCGAAAGTTCAGCTCGCAAGGAAGTGTCCGGTTCCGGTGATTCCCGTTCATTAGCGCAACGTCAACGTCTAGACAACTTGGATCAGGCGAACCAAGAGTTAGAAACGTTACGCAAGAGTCTCGATAAGGTGCAGTCGGAGCTAACCGAGGCGCTGCAAGAAGCGGAGGTGTCGAAACGTCGCCGTGACTGGGCGTTCAGTGAACGCGACAAGATTGTGCTGGAACGTGAAAGTATTCGTACCCTATGTGACAAATTGCGTAAGGAGCGCGATCGTGCCGTCAGTGATTTGGCTGAGGCGCTGCGAGACTCCGACGACTTAAAGAAACAACGGAACGAAGCGTGTAAGGAGTTGAAACAGTTGAAAGAAGCGCTCGAAGCGCAACTGGAGAAAGAGGCGTCTGTACATCAGTTTCAACCAATTGGCCATAATCATTCGCACGATTCGGCCATTGATACTGATATGCAGGAATGGGAGACCGAAGTTTTGGATATGGATTTGTCGGGAATGTCTTCGGATGGCGACTTGGGCTTTGAATTAGTTGGGGGACGAGATGATCCACATTATCCGAATGATAGCAGTATCTATGTATCATCCGTCACTAAAGGATCTCTAGCTGATGGCAAACTAAGGTACGTACGTTTTTTTTTTATGGGTTCCATAGTTTCATTGTCACACAGTCAAAATGAATAACGACGATTATTTTCAGGGTAAACGACTGTTTATTCAGAGTGAACAATATAGATTGTACAGCCGTTTCAAAGCGTATGGTATTAGATTCGGTGCGTGCAAGCTTACAACGCGCCCATTTTGTCGTTCGGCGACGACGGATACACTCCCGATGTTTGTACACGACACAATTACCCGCTGGCAATCATGGTCTGTCATTAGAAACCGGAATGTACATATGCAAAATAAGTCCAGGTAGTACAGCGGCGAAAGAAGGTAATTTGGCAGTTGGCGACAGAGTATTAAGTATTAATAATAAAACAATGGACGGCTTAAAAAACTGTCGGGAAGCGATGTCCATATTAAACGACGATAGAACCGACATCACCATAACGGTACTAAAATCACTATCGAACAGTCCAACATGCAATCAAGATGCTAGCGAAAATATCAATTACATATCATCAACCAACCACCATCACCACCAGAAAAAGGTGAACAGTTGCTCACAAACTGAAGACTTAAAGCATTACAACGACGATTTCGTTGAACGACAATACACGCTGCCTGGTTCCATGTCGCACGGCCCTAGCTACAAAGTGTCCAAAAGCAGCGGCGGCCAAACTGAAAAGAACAACGTACGCACCTGGAACGTAATACGAGAAAAGATAAGCATTGTGCGCGGACGTCGGCACAGCAAAGAACGTAGCCGAACTGACGAAAAATCCAAATATAGAAACAGTTCACCGAACACGCTTACACTAAGCAATAACTTCGACCAAGATCAGGCGATCGCAGAGCTGGATTCGGTGATCGATAGTTACCACGGCAACACTTCCACCGTGTTGAAACGATCGAAACGTCGCGGCAAAGAGCATAGCAGCAAAGAGAGTGGCAAAGAGAGCGGCAAAGAGAGCGGCAAAGAGAGCGCCACCCCCGAGAAAAATGGTGGCACATGGCCGAAAGCCCGCTCCAATGTCATCCAAAACCCGACGGGAACAATAATAAACCCTAGAAAGCGAGAACGTCCACCATTGTCGCTGTTGCTAAACGGTGATTCGCATGATTCGCATTGTTGCAACAGTAACCGGAACTCGACGCCACTTCCGTTGTCTGTCAATCGACACACTGTGTATAAAAGTATGGATAACAGTGCGCAAGTTCATTTCCCTTCGAAAACTTTCTCGTCCGTTAACAACAATTCGTTTGATAAATTGCGCGAGCAGGAAGTCAATCAGCGACTGAGCGTTGGAATGAACTCAAACAACAGTTTGGATTATTCGGTGAAGAGTAATCATATTGATAAGGATTTATTGGATTATTACAGTACGAAAAAGAATAGCAAACCAGTGAATAAATATAGCAGTGATTCAGAGAGTAATATAGGAGTAAATGATTCATTAACGAATGTAGCGCCGCATTCTCGTATGCATTCACAACTGTATGGCCAACAAAGTCGACTGTCAAACTACCCATTTCACCCACACCCGCATCTGCATTCGTCTCCTATACCAGTCCAACTTCCAAGTTCGCAATCGGGCGAATCATTCTCGTTTGAGCCGCCGTACGCGGGGTTTCACTCGCATAACCCCTCCGTAGATAACGGCTATAACCGCCGCCCTTTACTCGGCGCCCATTCTCACGTTACCTACCGCGACTCCGATCTCATCCACATCTCGTACACTCACGGCTACGAAGGCGGAACATTCCCGCGGAAAAAGGAAAACCAACGGTTCCGTATCCCGTCGAATCCGAGTGTGACGTCGAAGAGCTCGGCCGGGAAAGTGAGCAACGGCAGCATTGAACGAACTTCGGATAGAGGCAGCCCGATGCCGACGTTTCACGTAGAAGTTTTAAGTCCGGGTATAAACGCGAACAAGCGGAACTCGTTGCCGGATTATTGTTGGCCGCAGAAGCCGTCGCCCGGTGAAGTGCGCCAGGTCCATATTGATAAGTCGACGGAGCCGCTGGGCATACAGATTTCGTGCTCGGATAGCGGCGGTATATTTGTGTCTTCTGTGAATGAGCACAGTTTGGCGAGTCAGGTCGGTTTGCAGATTGGCGATCAGTTGATGGAAGTGTGTGGTATTAATATGCGGAACGCTACATATCAGCTGGCTGCAAATGTGCTGCGCCAATGTGGCAATTCTATCACGATGTTGGTGCAATACAACCCTGACAGTGAGTACTATATATTTTTTCATATTTCTAATACACATTACGCAGTACTTAATGTGTTAATTACAATTATGATTAAATTTTTTATTAGATATAAAGGAGGACATACATAGGGAATGAATGTTGAGATTAGACGTTTAATAAATATAATATAATAATAATTACAGAATATAACGAGTTGGAAGGCTTCGGTACATGTTCCAGCTCACAAGAGGAAGACGGCGACGGCGAGCCAACACCATGCAACAGTCCGCGGGGTCCTCGCAAAAGTCAACCACTATCACTATCACTGCCGTTGCCGGAGCTAGACACTGGTCAAAATACGTTGACGCGCAGTCAAATCAGCCAAGTCACCTCGCAGCTGCACCGGCAGAACTCTGTGATGCACAGCGCCGTCGACGAAGCGCCAAAGAACGCTATGCACGAGCCTCGATACCTGTTGATCGAAACGCAGAAACGGTCGAATTTAGGCATTAGTCTCGTGGGTGGAAATGCCGTGGGCATTTTTGTGCACAGTGTCCAACCGGACTCGTTGGCAGACAGCGCTGGATTGCGAACGGGAGATCAGATTCTGGAGTACAACAAAGCTGATCTACGGCATGCTACCGCCGAAGAGGCAGCCTATGAACTGGCCAAACCGGCCGATAAAGTTACCGTACTTGCTCACTATAAACTTGACCGTAAGTAAAATTATTCACGTAGAATGATTGAATTTTATTTATTTATTTATTTATTTATTTTACGCTTTGATTTTTTTTTTTTTTACATTACGTTACGTTAGTAATATGAATTTCTCGATGAAATGAACATTAGAAATGTAGTTTATTTGAATGGCAGGATACAACGAAATAAAAGATAAACCAGGCGATAGTTTATACGTCCGATGTGGATTCGAGCGAAGTGGCAGCGAACTAACCGACAGCTTACAGCTGTGTTTCAACAAAGATGACGTTCTTTATGTCGACAACACTATGTTCAATGGGGTGCCAGGCCATTGGCGTGCTTGGCGGCTGGACAACGAGGGCGCCAGGCAGCAATGCGGCATTATACCAAGCAAATACAAGTAAGATGCGTATTACTAAAACAAACACAACATATGTTTCAATAACATACTTGTTTTGAATGAAGAGTCGAGGAGGAACTGGTGCTAAGACGTAGTCTGGGTGACTTAGAAGGGCGGGGCTCAACGTCAGCGAGACGTAGCTTCTTTCGGCGCAAGAAACATCAACGGAATGGATCACGTGACTCCAAGGAACTTGCCTCTTTCTCAAACGTGGCGCATACTGGCTGGTACTCTGACAGCGGCACCTTACACGAAGACGTATCTCTCTGTTCTTATCAACGTGTCGAACGTTTGGATTGTAAGTTATTCGATGTTATAATAATGCCTATATTCGAAATTGCAATTGAATCTTGAATGTTGAATGTTGAATGTTGAAAAACAGATACTGAATATCGGCCGGTTCTTGTGTTGGGCCCGTTAGCAGAATGCGTTGTCGATAAATTAGTAACGGATTTCCCCGATCGGTTTCGACGATGCACGACAGAAACTCGCAATTATCCGTCGGCCATGGACCAGGAACTAGCCGAAAATCTAATCATAGATTACAAACGCAAAGGCAGCTACTTTGAGTGCACAACTGTCGCCTCGATTAAAGCTGTTTGCGATAAGGTAGCCTATTATTATTATTATTACATATGTCATATGTTTATCTTCTTATTTAAACTTTAAATTGACTTGAATGAAATATATTACAAAAGTGGTCATATATCTTGTTGCAGAATCTACATTGTATCGTGGACATATCAGTAACATCTGTTGAAAAACTGCATAGGCATCAAATATACCCGATTGTTCTATTAATCAAATTTAAAAGCACAAAACAAATAAAGGAAGTAAAAGATACGCGCTATCCACTGGATAAAGTTACAGCGAAAGCTGCCAAAGAAATGTACGAACATGGACTTAAACTTGAAGCCGAATACAAACATAGAATATCAAGTAAGTTGCATCACATCACATCACAATTATATTTCTGATTTTGATTTTGATTCTGATTCTGATTCATTTCGATTCTTCTATGTTTTCAGCTGTAATTCCAGCTGGAGTAAATATCGCGTATATGTGCACACAAGTCAAGGTCGCCGTGGATACTGAACAAAACAAGAGTCTATGGGTACCATGTCAAAATTCATAGTCTTCAAACAGAGCAGAGGTACAATACATACCACTTTGTCAATAATTTGCAATAAACAAATCAATCATAATATGATTAGTAGGCACAATGAATTCAGCAGCAATACCACCACTGTTCAGAAATGATATTTCTAGCTAGTAAATAAATGTTAGATTACTATTTTATAATGACATTTACATTGAACAAAATATGATCTTCTTCTGTATTTCCTATACAATTGTTTATTTGGAACGCCACTACTGTAATCAGTTATCATTTCTGAACATCCTCAAAAATTATCCGTATACTGCCGTTATCATAATAATATAACAAAACAAAATTGTGATTACTGTCGACTTTCAAATGGAACTCGTATTTTTATCGGACCAAATCATTGTATTGGCGTAAACAAGTGGCCTCTGTGGTCAACTGTGCAATTTTAGATTAGGATTTGAAATTGTTTCATTTTACATGTTTATTTATACAACGAACTAGATTTCATTTTCTAATCATTTTTTTTTTTTTTATGTCCAAGTATTATCAGTATATTTATTTTTTATTTATATATGTATATATTTTACTATTTTTTATTGAAGGGCTAATTATTTATTTGAATAAAATTAAGCACTCTAATTTGTTTAACAGTTGCACAAAATATCAAAAGGAAATGGTACAATTTTATGAATGATTTGCACCTTAAATGTTATTGTACATAATATTCAATATTATTGTGACACACCAGTAATTTTATACAAAGATAACTATTTATAGGCAACTAAATATTTGTTTAAACAAATGGATTCATGTGAATGTAAGTCGTATTAAGGAAATGTCGAATTTAATCATTCATTGCTTGCGATTTCAAATAAAATTAATTTTGCGTAATTGCTTCACTTTGCTAAATATCGGTTTTTAGTTGGATTCTTTTAAATTTTATTAATAATGCATTACGTCTATTCAGAACTCAGTTGTACCTTCTGTACATAACTATCTTTACAGACTGAATAGGTCAACTAGTTTGTGAATTGTATATCAAATACATTTACTGATTATTTTATGTTTTAATAACCTTTATTACGCGTGTAGAAATGAGTTTTTATATTGGCAGTTATGTATATAAAATGGTGAGATGTTTTCATTTTGTGTGTTTTGTGTTTTACTAGTGTAGTGTACATTAGATACTTTCTTTTTATATTTATTAGGAAATTGTGTTTATCCAAACCTAACAAAAACAATAAAGAGTTTGATTTACAAATTTGCAGCAAAATGTGAAAAGAATGTACTTATTGTTCATGTTCATTTACGATGTTACGTCACAAATTGTTATACGTTGTGATGTTACACACGTCGTTTATGATTTATTTTATAATTGTATATTCTCAATTCAGCGGTGATATGGTGATTATTTGAGCTAGTATTAAAACCAAAAGAAGCCTGATATATTATTAATATTAAGCATTGTATTTATATGTGAATTATATACAAAAAATATATAAATATATAAATATATATATCATGTTTTTAGGTCGCCGTACAAAGACACTAAAAAGCATTCGGTTGTGTGTCTGTAACATTATTGCATCAAAAAATACCCTTAACGCCTTGAATCCAAATATGTATATAACTCATATAGTTGGGTGTATATCGCTCGCTCGCTCGCTCGCTCACTAGTTCGTAAGACAAAATATAGTGGCCTCTGTACCAGAGCGATTTAAACCAAATTTGTTACACATACCCTTATGTTTCCGGAGGTATAAGGCTCCAACATTTGGAACTTTCCTTAGTATTGCCGCATTTTTCATTGTTATATGGCGAGCTAAAGGCTAAATGTTTGTGACAACATTTTGATAGATCATTTTATGTATTCAAAACATTTTTACAATTATTATAAATATTAAGTTATAATACATTTGTCAAAATTTGGTATTTTTAATACAAATAATTTAACAAATTACATATTATCACGAGCCTTACTTACACAACTCTTATATTCAACTATAACAAATATCTTGAAATTATTAACAAGTAGTAAAGGGGCGACTGATTAAATCTATAATAATAACAATTAAATACTACGCAAAACAAATTCACTTTACCGATACTTATTTATAACACAAAAATAACTATTTTACATTTACGTTTCCCTGATTACTATACATATTGATATTGTTGCATGGATTTAAAAGAAAATAAAGAAATTGCAGTCCAAATGAAGTATTTACCGGAAATACACGGTTTGTGCTTCCCTGAATTCATATTTACTATTGTCGAGGTGACATATCTGTGCGAGTAGTTAATGTGTGTTGAATTTATAATCCTGATTTTTGAAGAGATAATATTATGATTATGATGATATGGGTTAGCAGGTTAACCTAGTCCAATATAAGAATTGATAAAAACGTATCAAACAGTTTCATAATATTTGAAAAGAAAGAAATAAATAAATAAATAATATTAGCTGTATTTAATGTTTATCATATTTAGTAGTGTCTATTTTTCGTCGATACCATTCGGGCATCGATGCAGGTTCGCGTGTTCTAGGACTGCGTGACGTCACGCGAAATTCCATGGGCATGTCGTAGCATTTGCACACGCAGCACGATGGAAACTTGAACCAATCAGAGAAGATGCCGCGACATTCGTTGTTCGGGTCGTACGCGAGCAGTCGGTGCAATCGGTATTGCTGTTCGCACCGGCAACCCTCTCTGCAATACATTTGGCGGTGTTCGAACGTGCATTTCTCCCAGTGCACGTATTGCTCGAACGGGTACAAATTGAGCAACGCCAGAATTTCACCTCGTGTGTTGTTCGCCCAGAACGGCGCCACCACTTCTTCTTTTACTGGACATGCATTCCTGTTAAATTATTTATATTTATATATATTTATATTATCTTCATTTCACATTCTTTTAATACATATAAATAATAATAATAATAAACTTACACCCCACGAACTTTATACCCGGCTGACACTTTCTCGTCCTGGTCCATATCTTGGAACAACTGTCCAGAATTTGGTGGCAGCGGCAACGGAGTCTGCGTTGTGATTGTAGTGGTTAAATCATCGGCGATTGTGGTTGTCAACGGTTCAGTGGTCGTCTCAATATCCTCTGTTCCAGTTGTCTCTTCGGCGGCCGTCTCGTTTTCAGTTTCAGCCTCTCTGGCGAACATGATCGTGAAGTTGGTGTAAACACTGTTCGTTTCAATGCTTTTGTTTGCCGGCTCAACAATAATACTGTCGTTTTTAACAAATGAATTCATTTCCGTTGTTGTCGTCTGACGAAAATGGGGCAATGTGTACAGTTCATTGGTTCGTATGTTTGGCTCTTCGCTATAAATGAATTTTGTGTTCAAAATAGCGTCGTCTTGATTCAACAGACGTGCATTATCGCTATTTTTCGAATATCTTCGCTTGTGATCGTTCTCAGGATTTGAGTACCTGTTAACAAATATATTATTATTATTAGTTTGTTTTATTTTGGTTTAAATACATCTAATATGAATAATGAGTGATGAAAATACCTATAGTTTACTTGTTCAATATCATTGGACATTAGTTCCGCCCGGAGTACAGCAATGTGGCGTTCTTCGCCGTACATACGTTTCATGAGTCCTTGGTTCTCCCTGATGAAACGCCTGACCGCGTGCCAGGGGTAAGCTGAACCAGCCACCGTGCACCAGCCGTTTTTATTCAGATCGCACGGCGGTTCTCTAGTGCGCGCTGTACGGTAAGGCTTGCCACACGCTGAACTTGCACCAGAATCGTAACCGAAACACCATGCGACGTCACCGGCAACGGCCACCATCTTCATACAAACAAATCACCCATATAAGAGAATGCATCCTCAAACGAATCTACTACTACTACTATTTTACTATTTTACTATTTCACTATTTCATTTGGCGCTTATCGTTGTTAGGTTATGTAGTTGTTTTATTCAATTATTATATATATATATATATATATTTAATTTGTGCATTTTGGTGGAGGCGTTAACATATACATAAATAATATAACAAAGTTAAAATGTATATTTCAAGTACAGATTGTTTAGAAATGATTGAGATGACCACTCTAGACTAGAGGTTTCTCCTTGCCAAGGTCACCTGTATCATTTTTAAACACCTCTATATATCCTACTGGATCATTTTATTGATGAATCGAGAATTGCCTGCAGTTTGTGCCAAGTGCAGTATTTATGACAATAAACATGATCGCATCTTTAAATTGCGAAATTGTATTGTAGTATGAAGCATCGCATCATTTTCTTAACACTAATATATCGTTCGACGTTCGAGCAGTGTTCAACTTTCTTTAACCTTGAATAAATAAGGTCTCAGTAGTTGGGTCAATCACGTAAATATCTGACACACTTTCCAATTGCCTATTTCATCTCTTTTACTTTATTTATATTACGTTTTATACACATTCCAACTTAGTCATATCTATCATAACAAATAAATATCGTGAAAGTCATTCGCCATTTAGATTTCGATTTAGATGTACATTTAGATTTGAATGATGATGGGGGATGTAGTCCTATAAATATGTTGTTCATTCATAACATCATCTAACAACGCGAACTATAATTGATAAATGTGTCACTATTGCTTTCAAACGACTAAGCGTGTGATTCTCATTTTTATTTGATATAAGTAGAAAGTCATATACATATATGTATGTATGTATTTATATACAATAGATAAATACATATATACTTGGCGTTGTTGGTCAGTTTTGGTGTTGATGTATGCGTATATATTTACATCGTGTTAGCCTAAATCCTGTTTCATTCTTTCTCTTTCTATTTGAATGTACATATTTTCTTTATTTGTTTTTTTAGTGAATGTTATCTTTGTCGCTTTCTTTCTTTCTTTCTTTCTTTATACCTACGATTTATAATCGTAAAAGGTAACATGTTTATTCCGTTAATTATATTTATATATGTGTGTGTGTGTGTGTCTATGACTCATTTAGAGGGTATTAAATTATTTTCATTGTGTAACTGTACTTTGTATTAATCAAAGAATCGGGAGTGAGTGGCCGTCAATCGGTTTCTACTTAGTTTTCACTACATATGTATGTATTATATTGCGTTTTGTAAATTGATTCCACTGTTCGCAAACGAGAAAATGTCCGAAACATGTTTAAAATCAGGGAGACCTTGTGCATAGTGCATAGTGAGCGGATATTATGCGTATATAGCATAATATTTTTGCTGAGAAAAGTATATCAGTAGTGTCCAGAGCAGCTGGACATGGGACATGAGACATGGCTATAGTATGTATAGATGTATGTGTGGTTTTTATAAAAAAGTAGTTTGTTAAAAAAAGGAGAGACCACATGATATAAGCCGTTACTGAACCAGAGCCGCTGGCGTGGCCGAACTGAACTGACTGCTGATGTATACTCTCATGAATGTCTTGCATTGCACACATCTGCTTCTTGTCTACAATCTTTATTATTATTATTATATTACTTACATCTTCCGAAACAACTCTTATATAATAATAATAATAATCACGCTAACTAAAGGGAGCATTTAAACTTAAGCTGTCGAGGGTAAAATAGGTATTCAAAACAAAAACAGCGAACAGTAAATTAGAGAATACTCAAAAGTAAGAACTTCTTACTATATTACATGTTGTTGACGTCATATTCATTCATTCTTTCATTCATAACACCATTCGATGTTCGATGACCTCCTTTAGCCACATTAAATACAACTGAATGTTAAACATTGAAAATCATTACTGTGCAAATACATACTTTGATTCTGTTTGTTATACACACCACTTAATTGCTAACACAGACATGTGAAACACCCTAATTACATCATTTATTGCAACAATGTGCGCCATAAGACTCTGTACAGAATAAATATTGTGATTCACAAATGTTCAAATGGATTTAAAGATGTACTTGCATATACATATTATAATTAGGGAAATCCCGACTCTAGTGACTAACTAAACTTGTTTCTTGTCTTGCAAATTGAAACAAAACCGGAAGTGCCAAGGCTAGATATGTTGTCTAGATGAAACACTAGTTTTGTTGAAATTATATTTGTTTGCAAATACAGTACTTACAAAAATAAATAAATAATAAAGCATGTTGATATGTCCAAAAGTAGTCGACACAAATTTGTCGCGAACTCACAAAACACTTCACAAAATTTTACTTTTTTCAAATTCACAATCACATGATTACAAAATGTGTTTAAAAATACAATGAATAATCCTGGATAGGTATATAAGTATATATATATATATATATGAATGAATGTTCGGCGCGCGATCTTAAATGTTTACAAGAAGATGGACAGCGGACAGCGGGCGGTCCCACGAATCCCAATCCCACTAAGAGCTGACGACTGGTCGCGGTCGCCGATCAAGGTGAGAGAATACAGCATACAGAATACAGAATACACTTCTTAGACTGTTGACTTCTGAAATGAGGTTTCCACTGTCAGTTGTTACCGTAAGAAAAAGTGTGTGCTTTATGTAGGCTAGTCGGCAAAGGAGGGAGTCCAATATAGACCGACCATTCTATTCAAATACTCAGCTACTGTTGCTTCAACTTCAAACTCAATTAAATGTTATATATATAAGGGAAAGTACAACATATTTCTATGCCTTAATATAGTCATTATAGAATCATTTGAAGTAAGGGAATCTAAGGGTCTAATATCATCTTTCGCGTTTATATAATATGATAATCGATAATAGCACAGTTGAGCACAGTTGCGATTCTACTAGCGAATCCAACACATACATTACGGTCTAAATATTAAGAAGACCTTGTTACTTTATTTTAATGATCATTATTAATAATACACATTTATGTTATTTTATAGTTGTTTCAGATTATATAATTAACTTAACCACATGTATGAAATGTTTATAAACAACAGTAATTATCTGTCTGCCGATTCACCGTTGATCATAAACTAGGTTAACACCATGTGCCCATATCATATACTTTGCTTTCCAAATGAATGTTATTTAAATAAGTCTAATTCAAAAATCTGTTTCTGAATAAGTGAATATAAAGTAAAAATTGCATTTCAAATCTAACTGTAAACACGCATGTATGAAATAAATGTGTACTATTATTTTTTGGATCACCCACCATTCACTTACTAATGTGGGCGCTACTTGAGAAACAACCTACATTATTTAATTAGAAGATACTACTTGTATTCAGTTAGCATAAATACATATTTCATTTGCCCTGTCTATAACAACATAATATACAGTTACAATAATAAACATAAATTATATTACTTACATTATTTCGTATCATTTGAAACTAAATGATATATTATATAATACATAATTTAAACATACGTTACCTGTCTGATAATAACAAGGAAGCAGCATATACTTAAAAATCGCTATTGAAAATAGCCAAGATACATTTATGTTTCCCTAGTAAATATATATATATATTGATATTATTAAAACACAATATAGTCATGTGAAGGGCACTTCCAGATCATATATAAAGACATAGAGAGATAAGTTGAACCTAATATTAATGAATTTTACGCGAACTTTCCGTTATTTATAAACTATAAAGTAAAATTTACTTTACAGTTACATAAATGCAGATATGTGCAGACATGATTCGGGCAATTCAATTCAATTGTAATGAATGTCACCATTTTGCCGTATGAATTCGTCATGAGTATCTAGTAATAGTAGTATAAATATTTCTATGATTTCATTGATGCTAATTGTATGTATCTCGTGGCTCGTGCTATTGATTGCTATTTCGTAGCGGTACGACTACAATCGACTTGTTCCGTTATCTAGTTAACCGTCTTTATTTAATATGCAACGTTCGATGTGAATTTGTCTTTTTCTATTTCATCGATACATACATATATAAAAACAAGCGTATGCCTTCAGCAAGTAAACATTTTCATTTCAGTTATTTAGTATTACCAAAAAATTTCCGGATTGTAGTATTAAGGGGGTATAAGATAAGGGCAACTGCATTTAAACTGCCAGGGGAATCTGGGACGAGAGCAGACGAGAGTTTCTTTTCTCCCCCTATACGCTAAAGCTTGCACTTCTGTTTACTTGCACTACTCGCCACTGGTAGCGTTTCGTTTCGTAAATTAGTTATCTTGAAATATATTCAAATGTGCACCCGGCACTTATTGCCGATCATGGCAGTGTTGATAGATAAAAATAACATATTTATTCATGTTTCGTTGAAATAAAACAGTTTAGAGCGTTTAGAGCTAGCATAGGTGAATGCATGGTTTGTGTATGTCAATTTTAAACGCTCGCTACGCCAACTATAGTTCTTATTCAGAATTACACGTCTATCACCTTTGAGAAAACGACAAACGACACTTCCAGACACTTCATTCAAGTTTTTAGAAGTGAAATCCGATTTATTTAGTGCAAATATGTCTTTGTTTGGCTCACTGATGGGGGATTTTGAGAATGATCCCATATTTGGGTAAGTTTTATTAAGATACATCGATTTTTACGTTTGTTTAGCTAAAACTATTGTATTATCGTTTACTTCATTCAACGTGCTGTTTTCTAGAACTCTTTTTTACGCATAATCAACAACTTTGTTATATGTTTATAAAAATACGAATTGTTTATAACTAGCAATGGTGTGAAAATGTTTTGTTTGTATTTTAATGGCGTGTAACATAGTCATGACAAAATTAATCACTATGCCTAGTCTTATCTCATTCATGGCTATAAACAATATTATTATTGTTTATTTGAGCTTAATACAGCTTTGGCATATAAAGTACTTATAATATGGGATTTTATTTATTGTCAACACCCGTTATATTCTATATTTGACAGTATTGCGAAATTCGTAACCAACAAGCGTTATTTTATATAAATTGTACTTTATTGCAACTAAAATTAAATCCTATTCATCCTTAGAATAATAATAATATTGCTTTATTTTGTTTTAAATTCATGCTACCATTGTATGAAACAATATATGTATATATTGTTATTAGGGAATCTTAAATGTAAAAAGTTCAAGTCAAAAGTCGAGTGACAGTCAGTCCAGATTTTTTAGTCGAGCATATATATATATATATATATATATATATATATATATATATATATATATATATATATATATATATATATATATATATTTGTATATAATTTAGGATGCATATGAGAAATATGCGGCAAATGAACAGCATGATGAATTCATTGTTCGCCGATCCGTTCGGTATGATGAACGAATACGGCGCACCAGCCCTGACGTCGGGCAATCGTGCAGCGTCGCACAACAGTCTAATGCCGTACGGCTTCCCAGCGATGCCGAACATAAACCGTCTGCTCAGCAACTCGCTGGACTCGCTGGGCGGTGTCGGTGTTGGCGGTGTCGGTGGTGGTGGCGGCGACATGCACCACCACCACAGTTACAGCAGCACCTCTGTGGTGAGCATGAGCTCCGGCCCGGACGGCAGGCCTCAAGTGTACAGAGCTTCGCAAAGTACCCGCACTGCACCTGGTGGCGTCCGTGAGACTCAGCAGACCGTTTGCGACTCGCGCACTGGCACCAAGAAAATGGCGATTGGTATTCTTTATGAATGGTATAAAGTAAAAATGGCACTTTAACTTTTGGTGTGTTTTAAGGCCATCATATTGGGGAACGTGCTCACATTATTGAAAAAGAGCAGAACATACACTCGGGCGATCAGGAAGAGCGCCAAGATTATATAAACATCGAGGAAGATGATGCTGAAGACTTCAACCGCGAATGGGAGACAAAGGCTCGTCCACGTTCCGACGTTGCCCGACTAACTAGTGCTGCTTCCAGAATGCGCCACAGTCCGCTTAACGTCCCTGCCATTACAGCTGGACCTGGACCACAAAGGTAAGTCTTACATTAAATCACTATTGTTGCTTACTTTCTTTATTTCTTTCTTTCTTTCTTTCTTACTACACACATTTTTCTTATTTTAATATTCTTTTATTTATTAACTATTTTCTATGGTGTATGGTGAATACGTATGTATTCGCCAAGTGATTTAACACGACGCTAAGTGGCGTTAAGTTAAATCACTGTACGAATCGAATCGATCATACTAGATGTTGTGTAATATGTGCATGTGATTGGTAGTCGACGATCGCGACCAGCAAAGACAACCCCTATTGTGTCAGCACGTAGAAGCATCCGGCCTGCCGCTCTAGCCATTGCCTCCAATTCGTCCAGGTAAGCGCCTTTAGCCACACAACAACACATACATTCAACAAATCATTACCCAGCCAATCATACGAATGAAAGCGTGTTAAAAGTGATTCATAAATAATCAACACTAACAACTTTTTCATAAGTTTGATCTCTATTGCAGGTATGCTCGAAAATAATTCAAATAAGTTAACATGAAATTGTTCAACTGTAAGTACTGTAAAAATATTACAATTATGCTGTATTATATTGTTCATTATGTTTATGTTACATGGTTTCTTTTAGTCTCTTGAACTCACTTTGCACTATGTAAAATATATATGATTACAAATAGAATTCCTATTTCTTTCAATCTACTCTTTTTATTCTTTACAATTATTTTTTATTTATACATACATACATGTACCTTTGGTAAAATACTTCGATTTGGTTTGAACACGTAAGGTTAGTAATATTCCATTAATAATGTGTGCACAGGGCCGTATTTATCTAATCGACTATTCGGGACCCTCCCATCATAAAATCATTACTACATACATACATACATTCATCATTATCATTACTTTCTGCGAGCACAATATATAACTACGGCCCTGCACATTTGTAATTAAAAATATGTTTTCTAAACTATATTATGCATTTATAATTTTAACGCTTATTTTAAATTTTTACGAAATATAAAATCAGCATATACTCGTATTTAATAATGATTTATATCAATATCCAAGTAAAATGATATATTTTTTTACATTTACAAATATAACTGTTTTTTTCTGCGTGTTTTATTTATTTGATCGGAAACCATGAATTGTATCTGATATTTACAATATTTAATTATTTTTTTCAGTACTGCGTCTAGCAGACGTCCATATAGTCCACCAGGGCAGCCACATCATGCACGTAAAAACCGCAATGTCAAATCGGTCTCAGGACCACCAGATTTGTAAATATTTAGTATAAATAATAACATATACATTCGAGAAAAATTAATATTACAATTTCTTTTTAAATCATATTTGACTGACTTTTCAACTGTAGAACTTATGTTTGAGTGGCAGCTATTTCGTACTCAGTTGCATAAAAGATACATTTAATATCTTCATATATGAATAATAATCCTTTTTTTTTTTTTTTTGGAACTTAAACATGCGTCGAATTCAGGAGGACTTTTTCTCGATTGTATCATAATGTAATGTCTCCATTTATTTAAAACATTTAATGTATTGTGAAGTTCGTAAGGTTTTTAGTTCTGATAGTTTCCTTAAAATGAACATCTGCTATTTTATATCTAGCATTGTAAGCGTTAAGGTAAAGAAAGGTATATTATCTTAATTCTGCGTGTAATTTGTGTTTGTTGAGTCGACAAAGCCACAGACATCGTACAAAAAAAAAAAAAGAAAAGAAGAAAAGAAAATGATTGCTCATTTCGTAGACGAGGTTTGATGACAGTAATAATTAGATATTTTTAGATGACATTTATAATAAGCGTTGCTGGATTGCGTTCAAAAACCTATTCGAATAGACCATTTGTTGAATTAAAAGAAAGACTTCCTGTCAGAGATTAAAATGTAATTCTATTGAAACTAGTGTTTTGAATGTAGTACAGTAATTGAACGACGTGGATTTGATGTAATCGAATGATTGATATCCGCTAATCACAAAATTAGACTATAAATGATCAATTTTGTGTTTCATATTGTATACAATATTTTGTTCTTTAGTCATTTCGTGAAAGATGCGCAATGTGTTCTTTATATGTTATATAGGACTATTAGTTTTTTTTTTTTTTTTTTTTAATATGTATTTTTGTTTTTGTATTATACACTATGCTCGGTCTCTTAAATAAGAATGACCGGTTTTCTTAAATCGTTTAGCTGACGAATGTAGATTGCCGGTGGTATTAATTAGTTAGTTACCGTTTCGTGATGGTCCAATATTTCTTTAATTATTGTCCCGTGTATATAAATATATTTAATCATAATTGTATTTCTTTTTCTAGTGAGTTATATGCAAATTATATATTTTTAATGGTTTAAATTAAATAATACATAAGAGATTAAATTTCCTGTAAGTTCTTTTCAGGTTTAGTTAATGTCATTTCACAAAAATGTAAAATAAATTTGATTATTATGTATCTAAAATCGCAAATATTCTATTATGAACACAAATTGAATCACAAAATAATTCTCCACGGTATTGCAACTTGCAGTCATTAGCCGTATTCTATTTACACACAATCTCCGTTTGTTTCAGAGACAAAGCAAAAACATGAGCCTAGCTGAGATTTTGTGTAAAAAGAATACAGCTATCAATGTTACCACCATGAATATAATTATTTTTTATTAAAGATATTGGTGGATAAGTTAGTAGTTTGGCTACATTGGACATTGCCAATTCGCAATGTTGCCATTTATGGCAAAAATGAAAAGATTGTCAAATACTAACGTCATTGCGCATAAATATATTTTTTTATTATTGATTTCGTAAGTATATACGAAATAATAAAAGATAAATCGTGTAATGCGTTCATTTATTACAGAAGTTAAACCGGTTAAAAGAGGAACTAGACAAAAAAAGGACGTAAGTTTAAATATCATATATGTATACTTTATTATAACAAAAGCTGCAATCTAACGAAAAAATGATATATATATATATATATTTTACTAAGAAGCTTCTGCATGAAATTATATGTGTATATTATTGTAAATGTAATGATATATTTATGTAGTCGAGATATTGTGACGACAAACTTACGTCATCGACCTGTAAAGAACGTATAAAATGTTTACAATGAAATTTATTTAATAATGAATAATTACGCATCATAAATAATAATACACAAACTTATAATATGAATTGCATTACAGAATGATTTAATTTTATATATTTTACGCCTTGCTTTAATAGTTTTAAAATATATTGGTTGGTTGTTTGTTTGTTTCTATGCCTATTTTGTTCCACTTTCTAGTACACAAAAATTTGTCGTTTGAGTATCTCGACTTTATAAATATATATTATTAATATAATAAATATAAATATTTTGCAACGAATAATAATAAGTGTTATATATGTCTAAACTAAATCTCCCATAAAGTAATAAGATTGATGTACAAGTGAAATAAGCATAATATAAAAGCGAAAGCCATGGATAATAGAGAATAATAATAATAATAAGAAGAATGCGTAAACGTAGTAGATAAAATGAATGGATCGAGTGTTGTAATTGTAACGATGCTAGTTATCCTCCGTGATTCGGTTGATGTTCCTATTGATATTTAATAGTTGCGTAACGTAGTCGCTGTCCGATAAACATATAGCCAGGTCGCATAACGTGTTGTGTAGAATGTTGTCGGTCAGTTTCATTTGTTTGTTGCATTCCTTAACAATGGATTTGTATTCGTCATTCAGCTGAAAAAGAAATGCAATGTAGTATTGTATTCAGCAACAGCATTTATAATATTCACCTCATCAGGTCTTAAGAACGTGTCAAAGTTCATCTTAACCCGTTTTCTGCCGTGATCCTGATAAAACAATGTGAATTCACGTAAGTGCGGCTTTACTTTGAAATACAATCCAGCGAGCACGTGGCCTTTGGTGTCGCGCGTCAAATAGTTACGGAAATCGTACACAACGTTTCTGCGCTCTGTGACGTCGACAGCCGTCATGTACGGCCTAGACGCGTAAATTAATGCTGTTGTCGTTTTCTTGACATCATTGCGTGTTTCGCATTCGGTCCATTCGATGTATTTGCCGTTTCGTTTGTTGAGGGTGTAACAGTAGTCCCGGCGTATTGAAGATTCCTTTGACTGCGTGAACCAACCTGGAAGCAATCAGATTCAATAAATTCAATTCAATTCAATTCATATATTTATTTACAATATGATGACAAATGTGAAATAAAACCATTGTTTCATAAGTATAAGCATATATATATATATATATATATATATATATATATATATATATATATATATATATATATATATATATATATATATATATATATATGTATGTACCTGTATGTGGATAAGCTCTATCTTTCATAACCGTGATGACCCTAGCAACGTGATAGCCAGGATCGCACAATAGTACGCCAGTGCGTCCGTTCACATTGATCTTTAGGGCAAGAAGTACGTGTTCCTTTTCAACCGTGTCAGCGACGACGTCCAAATGATCGCCAATATCCACATACTCCGCCAGACAGTCGATGCTCTCTTCACACGACACTAGGTACAAGCATTCAGCAAGTCCCGGGAATCGGGCATCTAGTTTCTTTAAACGGTTCCAAAGTTCCAGCGATAAGCCGACACATGTGTGATGGTCGGCCGTTATTGTCGGCATATAGCGATGGAAGAACTCTTCTAGGTTGTCGCTGCGTCCGCTCGCTTTAAACTGGCGGTACAAGTCGAGGAAGTTACCGACGGTGTTGTAGTGGTGATCATCAAGTAGCCGCTGCACGTTCAGTTCGATGTTGGTTGCTAGTTCTTCGTACTGCCACACAGTTGGCGTGTAGTATGGATGTTTGCTGATGCCGCTCCATGTGGGCAGTGGCAACGGATGTCCGATTGGCCATGGTCCTTCTTCTTGTGTTTCACACAGCAATGCCTTCAAATCGACTTCTACTTCAACGTCAACGATGCTACTGTTGTTTCTTTTAAATTATATTATTTCATTATTATTATTATTATTATTATTATGTAGGAAATGCGTCCAAATACTACAAATGCTAATAAAATGATGAATGTATCTACCTGTTTATGTTTGTGTTTGGTGTTTTCGATGATGGCTGGGACGCACGGTGGAGTTCATGTCCGGTAGTGTCGTTGCCGTTGCCGTGGTGAGTAATAATAAGAAGATGATCGGGGTTGCCTGTTGCCCCGGTAGGGCCCCCTATCAGATCGGTCGGTTTCCAATGTGGCGCAGTTGCGAGTCAACTCGGCCACTCGCAGCCCCATCGGCCAACCGTGGGCACGTAGCCTTGTTCGGTACGCTCCACGGTACAAGTACTACCCGCCATTTCCGCCGCATCGCTTGTGTATCCGCCGCAACCAGGCTGCTGCTGCTGCTGTCGTTCCACCGCAACTGCAACTGCATCGCAGCCGCTCCCGTTCACCACAGACACTTGTTGACTTTTTTCACGCTCTATTACAAATTCAATCCTATATATAACAACCATACACCAATATCTTCAGCTTGCCCTATAATATTTCTAACCATTCCTAGAACAAAATCTTATCGCAAACAATTATTTTCGAGATATCCCCGTGACGTCAAATACTAGAAGTGGTTAGCAGAAATAATAAATCGTTACTCGTGAAAGTGACTCATTAACATTAAACATAGTACAAGCTCCCAAGTTATTTGGACGTAGAATAGATTAAAAATGCGCATGGACAATGCACTTAAAAATGAAACGAGTGCAGATAAAACTAATGACCCAGATATGTGGCGAATGACCGTGAACATGTGAACTGAATGCTCGCTATACGTGATTCACAAAATTGATTTCGTTTGCATCAAACATTTACATCGTCTAAACAAAGAACAAACAGCGAAATAAGCATCGCATGGTCGGGCACGTGTTTATTGTTCAAACAAAATGTAAATATACACAAATTATACATATTGCGGCGATATTACTCATGTTGTTGACTTAACAATCACATAAAATAGAGAAACAAGACGTCAGCGTCCGCCTACTTCGCTCGCTCGTGCGCTAATTTTTAACAAACAATAATTATCACGTTTTTCCCAAATGACGAATTTCTCGGAAACGGAGTCAGTGTACCAATTTCAAATTTATATATCGACGTAGTACATTTACGCAATACATTCAACATTTTTTATATGATTTTGGCAATATAACTCAGTATGCGATATTTGTTCCTAATTGCAGCCAAATAAACTATTATGTCTGCCAAATGACTATTCATTTGGGTGATAGGATCGTTTTAAATGTAAATTAAACAAGTCTTGCATTTGGCGTTTACCTGATCCAAATATTTGTCAAAATATATAATTTAATTTGAAATTGATACCTGTCTGGTTCTAGGAAGGTCTGCTGAGATGGCTTAGTGCGTCATAGTTAAGATTTAGGTGAAACCACTTTAGTAGAATCGTGTTAAAAGTTTTATTTTTAGGGTGAATATTTGGATAATAATTTACTTCAGAACAATCATTCTAATGATTTATATAAAAAAATATGTATATATTTTTTTGTCTACTTTCACTTAGTAAGAAAAGCTTAGGTGTAGGAACTCATGCTAGCCATATGGCTTATAATCAAGGAAAGAAATTTAAAAACATAATAACAACAGTACATCTTTTTGAATGCAGAAACAAATTTACAATCACAGATATTTTAACAGACGCACCAAACATATGTACAAATAATAAGACTATGGTGTCTTCTTATTGTGAACCTAAGGGGGGCCATAAAAATAATAATTTTGATATAAAAGATTCATTTAAATAATGAATTTAATGCGGTTGGCTGTGAGTTATAACATTTGAAATGCGACGGCCACTTATTTTGTAAATACAATTCGTGGCAAATAAAATGAAACTTACCCATACAACGGTAAGCACCGGAAGTAACAATCACTGTTTTTGATACCGCTGTAGTTGGCGTCTTTGTTGAATTTGTTAAGAACGTAGTATGAGAACACAAAACACAAGTAAGTGGCAGCTCAGTGGCCGCTACGGTAATTATAGAGTGACTTCCCCCACGCGCCACCTTACTTTCAAACACCACCTCCTCCGCTCAATTCGACTCACGCTCACGATACGATACGATACGATACGATACACTCTACTGTTGTGTCCACTTATCCCGGCAGCATACAAAATGTTTCACACAAATACCATATAACGCACCTTTGGTTGTCATGATTGATCGCAGGAAACACACTAGCTTCGAAACTATAAATATAATTCGCTTTAAAACAACGATTCTTTTACGTTTTTAGGGTCGATGTCTTCGCATTAAATTTGCTGCAAGGAAATTGGTTTATGTATTTATATTCGAAACAGCGTATGCAAACAATCAAGCGGCTAAATTAGAAATTACAATTTATAAAAGTAATGGTAGCGTTCACAGCAACAACATTTAGAAAGAATGCATTAATTTTGTTGCTGTATTGATTGCAATAAAACTATTGAGATATTTGTCATTTCACAGCTACACATACTGCAACCAATGTTACATAAGTGCATTTCTGTATTTCTTATGTAGTTTATTAGTCGCAACAAAAACAAACAGGAATATTATTTCTATTTAAAAACTAATTGAATGTGATTGCAGCTTAAAGCCAATTAGTAACCACGAATAGAAATTATACATAATAATCCAGTTTGTCTTATGACAAAAAATGCACAATTTACAGCGACAAAATTAACGCATTCATTGGTGAAATGTATCCAAACTTTTATACCTATATTGTACAAACATACATAATATATGTCAACATTTATTGCAACTTTTTAATACATCATAAAAAATATAATTGTGGAATGTTTACATATTAAAAAAACAAAAAAAACAATTGCTTTCATTGTTTGTCCTCCTCCAAATCAGGGCATTGATTCTAATTCTTGGACAAGAATATATATATATATATATATATATATTACAAAACAATAATATGTGAAAAACAATTGTGAATTATCCTCATTTTCCTTATCGCTCGAATTTTCTGGGATCTGAATGGTATTAAACCACAAACTGTTTTGTAATTATAAAATTCTTATGACAATAAAAGAGAATTGCCATGGGACTAAAAGTGAAATCATATAATAAACTTTGTAAATGCATATTGCATAAGAAATGGTTTAATATCTAACGGGAAATGCAACCTATAATAATAATATGTAATTATTAGTAATACTTTCGAATGAAGTGGTAGGTACTATTTGAACAATGAACACGTAAGTAATAAAGTATTGTTAAAATGAATCTTAATCGCAATGCTCAAGGTTATTAGCAATGCGCACTGTGGTCGGTCGATAGTGGCCGTTGTTTGACGTTGACGTTTATTTGAAATGGCAAAACTACCGGATAACGAGTAAATCACTGTGTATGGCGTCAAATAGAGGTACATAACATAATTATGTACAACAATAACAATTATAAATTGTCTCGTATATATATAGGTACTACTCCTGTATAGCTCAAACAATCGAGGCTTAACAATGACTGTAATAGTGATCTATCTATTTTCTACTTTTATAATAATGCTGAAAAATAACAGATTATGATCAATTGTTTATTTTTTATGATGTACTAAAAAGTCAACACAATGAATCCATGATGGTTCAATATATAAGGTTGTCGTTACGTTTTTTACGTTTTTATCGCCTTTAGGTTTTATCTGCAGGAACTTTATATACATTCAAATATTATAGAAGGTACCTCCACCATTTTACTATGTTTTTTATACTATTATGTTTGTAATATTTTATATAACTTTTAAAATAATATAATATAACATTATTAAATGCCATACTACATTTAATAGAAATAAAAATAGTCCTAATAATAAAAAAATCAACATTATTAAAATTATTTTGAGATTTATCGTGTGAATCTAGACATATATTAACATATTTAAGACCTATATAACGTTTCATACAAGAACACTTTAATTTCAAACCCCAATGCAGACAATCTTTAATAAATATACAGACATTCTGGCCATAAAACGAATTTCTGTGCAAATAGTTATTAATTTACAAATGTTACAGACACACGACCGAACGAGCTGAGCACATAGTTATTATTAATCTAAATTCGAACATTAAATATATCGAACACATTTTAAAAGAATTAAATTTGAACACAGAGAAATAAATGGTTGCAATTACAAACAACAACTGATGGTAAGAAATACACAATTGTAGGATAATTATTGTACAATTATGTAATTTTTACTACAATATTGTGTCATTATTATTATATAAAGTATTTTTTGTGTAGTATGTTGGAGAATAATTTATAATTCCGAGCTAAAAATAGTTAAATAGTAAATCAAGCAATTTAATATACTAAATTCAAGGAATCGATTAGAGCTTATATATGATAATAGTAAGAATGTATGTACAATGTGGGTAAATCTCACGCACTTATTCGATGTACTTATTCGACGTACGAGTAAAATCACACAAAACACCATAAAAAAATGGGTTGTGGCCAACGCGGGACTTTCTTTTACGTAGTTTTCATCAATATTTATTGATTATAAAAATATAATATTAGGAAATAATAATCCAACAAAAACAATATGAAAACCAAGCTTACCTTATATAATTGAATGGGTTGAAAATTATACCAATACCAATTTGTAATGGTTTCGAAGTACTAACTATCAAAACTAAACAATTCGCTACAGAAATATTCTGAAATGTCATTTATCTAATTCAGACCATTTTGTTTTCTTGTCGAAATATTGACAGGCGCAGATGATCCGATTTATTAAGCTACATTCGAATCCATGACAACGTAAACAAGATTCTCATAATTTTCGGTAGCGGTTTTCTCGTAACTGGTACATTTATTGAAGAAACTTTTCAAACAAAAGTTGTGCGAAATATTAATATCTTTCATTATGAACATCACTATTTTTGCCGTAAGTGCAGCCGTTCTAGTGATATTGGAGATAGAACAAAAAATGCATAGAGTAAACATGCACTGCCGGTTTGAATATTCTTTTCAAAAATAGGAGGTGCACAAATAGACTATATACAAGTCTTAAGTTTGAAGTCTCATAATATTACGTTGGACAGTTTCGGCTCTAGAGCGTTCACATACACACACACGCACACACACACACACACACACACACACACACACACAGACGTCACTCCGTAAATAGTCACATTCGATTCAGGGAAGCTCAAAACGTGTATATCCGTTGAAATCTCGAGTTCGATTTTTTTGGTGATCCCTATACTTACTTATTACTTCGTAAAAGAAAGTAAAAATATTGTAAATGAGTATTAGGAAAACGGTAAGAAACACACACACACACAACACAATTCAGTGTCGAATCATTGTACGCGATGGAAATGTTCGTGTAGATGATCTAACAACGCTCACACGACGACGACGACGACGACGACGACGACGACCGACGACGACGAACGTAGCGTCATGACGCCCATTGTCGCGATCGATATGGCCAGTCGCATCGGCGTCTTCAGTACGCACTATTCGTACAACTAATGTCTACATTTATTTTAAAACTACCATCATTTAAGTATAGACACTTTTTTTCTATATTACGTGAATTTGTACAATATCGACCTAAGGATTTGCCTAACACGGTTTTTCCTACCATGCAAATCATATGACATAATCAACAAATTGATGGTATTATTTATATTAAGTGGTTATACAGCTGATTGTTAAATCAATCATAATAAAAAATTGCCTTGTGTGCGTACATCGATCAAGGAAAATACGATTTTGCTTGTTAACAAAACACGTGATTGATAAACCAAGTCGCGTGTTGTTATCGCATGTGCCATGACCATGGGCTCTACCTAAACTAATTTTATAATATATATATATGTTAAGCTCATTTTACACACAGTTTCATTAAAATGTCCCAGAAGAAAATTATATCCTAACCAGAAGTAATGATTTTTACTTGCTACTTTCTTTAAGATAATTTTGATACACCCAAATTTTATAAATGTTTTCTCTATCGCATTATTGTCATTCTCAATTGCCGCATTGTTTCTACACTAGCGCCAGCGCCAAGTGTCTGGGAACTATAACAACCGTGCTGGCTGGTGCTGGTACTGGCTGGTGCTGGCCTTGAGGTTTACTCCTTCTACTCTACTAAAAGTCATATGATACTTTATGTAAAAATAAATCGAGTGAAATGACGAGAAAACAAAAGAAATTAGGAGTAAAAACATCAAAATCAGCAGGTATTTGAATCCGAAACCACTTTGTTTTGTTAATTAAATAATGAATGACGTTATTGTGCAGTTTTCGACGATGAAACATATGAGGAGGTTCAAAAGGCTGGGGTAGAAGGTATTTGTGTCTTAATAATTGCTTGTCATTTCTGTGTTGAAATATGAATGAATTCTAGAAATAAGTGATGCCAGTTCTCCAGAGCCTGATTTAAATGAAGTATGTCAAACTTTAGATAAACTAACGTTAGATTTACTACTGCTGATGGAATACCAAATGCAACATAAAGTAAATATAGAAAAGTCGATGACTGACGGTGAATTACATTTGTCAAAAGCGCGATATATAATGGGTCACAAGAATGTGACCACATTGCAACTACCGACCGAAAACAGTTTTGATATACAGCCAAGTTTGGTAGTTGAGGAAAATGCTGAAGATGATGCAATGTTCGGGAAACCACGTCTTAATTTACTCGTTCGAGAATTTACTAAACCAAATGCAAAAGATGACACAGAGTTGACTCAAGAAGCAACAACAATTCCGGATCCTCTTAAGTGGTTTGGCGTTTTGGTCCCTAGAGACTTGCGTTCTGCTAAAGATAAATTTAAGGAAGCGACTTCGTGGGCTGTCGACTGCGCGAATACACAAATCAGAATACACCAGATTTGTATCAAAATCAAACAAATGACGCTACTAAAAACCGATTTAGAACTTAAAAATAAGACATAATCATCATTCCATTTATAAATATTACTACCACTACGGTCATATTTTATGTATTATATTTATATTGTATTGTAACTAGAAAATATATTCAATTCTAATTTTACTTTCATAATATTGTTTCACTTTTTGACCTAATCACGAAAATAACATACAGTTATGCAGTTTCATGCATGATTTCTCTCTCTTCCACTTATAATAAAAATAAAGAAAATGTGTAACCGCGGTTACTATACCCCGAATTCGGAACAACTATGGATAACTTTCAACTTGACATCATAAATATGCTGTATCATAGTGAAGTAAACAAGCTCAAAGTATTTTAACAATAAAGCGAAACCTGTGGACCTTGACAAAAAATTCTCATTATGATTCGAGGACGTATAAGCAGTGCTGCAACAAGAATGATTGGAAATCGAAACGCGAGTTGTTATGTGCCAAAAAATCGGCTTGGCGGAAAAGTGGCAGTTGTGACAGCATCAACGGATGGGTATATTTTGCGTACATTTCAAATCATTTAATATTTATTCGAGATACGTTGGTTGTTTTAGTATTGGTTTTGCTATTGCCAGACGGTTGGGGAGAGAAGGTGCAAAGGTTGTCATTTGCAGTCGTAAAGAGAAGAATGTAACCAATGCAATTAAAACGCTGCGATCACTAGATTTGGATGTTGAAGGAACGATTTGTCATGTCGCCGTGAAAGAGGATCGCACAAGGCTCTTTGAAGAGGTAATTTTGGCTCAGCTAACAAATGTTCATTTGCCATTATATATATATATATATTTATAATATACAAATAACAGTATATAATTAAAATACGTATATATGCATTACTGAAAATTGAAGTTGTTATAGGCAATGTGTAAATTCGGCGGAATTGACATCCTAGTTTCGAACGCAGCAATCAACCCACATATGGGTCCAATTTTTGAGGTATATTCCGAAATTGTCCATAGGGCATCGATGATTTATGTGTTTTTGTTTTACAGTGTGATGAGAAAGTCTGGGACAAGACCTTTGAGGTGAATGTAAAAGCATCTTTTCTTTTAGCAAAGGAAGTGATACCATATTTGAAGAAACGTAGTGGGGGAAGAATCATTTTTATCTCGTCAATTGGTGGTTTACAACCGTTTAATGTAAATATATTTAAATAATGTATACACTATAAAACCATTTTGCATACGTTTAGATATTAGGAACATATTCTGTCACGAAGACTGCTTTAATCGGTCTTACAAAAGCTGCCGCCCAAGACTTAGCATGCGACAATATCACAGTGAACTCAGTTGCGCCCGGGATTGTGAAAACGAAATTTTCTAAAGCAGTAAGTGGGTTAAAGGGTTTAGCTATTGCACCATAAAAACATATTTCTTTTTCAGCTATATGAAAGCGAAAGTGCAGCAGAAACTAGTCTTGCTACGATTCCCATGGGACGGTATGTATCAAATACAATAAATAGAATTTATTCTGTTAGAAAATAAAATTGCAAAACAAATGTTAAGGAAATCATAAATAATTTGTTTCAGATTTGCGGAAACGGACGATATATCCGGAGTGGTAGCTTTCTTAGCTTCAGATGATGCGTCGTACATGACAGGGGAAACTATTGTAGTCGCTGGGGGAATGCAATCACGCTTATAAAAAAATAAAATAAAAAAAAAAAAAAAAACACTTTATTTGTAACAGTTATATATTTTATACAGATGATATAAAAGTATTATATAATTCAGCCGACCATTGTTCTTTTCCTTCCCCGAGCTCGAACTTCTTCGAATTTCTTCAAAACATTTTGGCCTTCCTTCCTCATTTCCTTTCCGTACGATTTCATAATAATGGGAAACAATTCAAACGCATTACTGTGCGTACTAATTAACGCTCGTTCTAATACATACAAATCTACGCCTTTATTTTCAGGACTTGCATCCACATACGCTAATCCAAAATCAATCAAAACTAACTTCAATTCCTCATAATCATCGAAATTGTTTTTGTTGTTTATATTCACGAGTAGCATATTTGAAGTTGTTAAATCTCCATGAATTATATTGTTTTTATGCATTCTGCCCAATACAAATCCAATATCTAAGGATAATTTACTAAACGTATCACAATCTTTAGTATTATTCATAAAGTCTTTAACAGTAATACTGTTTTCATAATATTCCATTATAATTAAACGCCGTTCTAAGTCAGCTAGATATAATGTTGGAGTCTGAATGCCGACACTCTTACACCGAGCAATGATTCGAGCTTCCGCTTTAATTCGATCATTTGTGATTTGTCTATCAAGCTCTGGTTGTCGATATGTTTTAATAAAGCGTTCTTTAATTAAAGCAGGCATTCCCAAATAAACACCTTGGTATAATTTTGCCTCAGCCCCTTGTTTTATTATATTAAAATCCTCCATTTTGTTTAGCTGTCAAATCAAAAATGGCGGACAACTCAAGGTCAAATGCTCACTTCTTCTACCTCCATGACGAGATACAAGCAAAATTAAAAATGAAGGTTATGTAGAATTTGTAAACACAAATTTATGCAAATATGTGACTAGCTACTTACTGTTAATAATTAGTATAATAACGAAATTCTCAGCAAAATTAAATGATAAAATTAAAAGAAATTTAAATTTGTATTCGTAATTATTTTAGCAGATAGTTGTACGCAGTGTTGCCAACTTCTACATACAAATGAGAATATCTATCAGCGTTACCCTATGTAGGAAACTAAACTACCTTAGTAAATTATAAGCACGAGTATTCTTTTTTAAGAATACTGTAATTAGCAAACTGTCTAATAAAAGTTTAGTTTCAAATACTGCGCTAAATTCAAGTATACTAGGTTTATATATGCATTATTAATAATAATATATATATATATATATACTTAATGTATCTTTTATTTATGAATTACTTACATAATATAACGTAATGTACGAATTCAATGAAAATACACAATATTACTTTGTAAATGGTCCCAAAGCATTTTGTAGTTTCTACACAAAAAATAGGTATATGCAAAACATATAACGCATAACATTTATAAATATGAAAATTGCTAAATTAAATATGTACTACTTCTGATATATTTATTAATATTCATAATAAAATATCTGTAGAAAATAATGATTTTTGCAGACATCTCACTAAATTCTCTCATAGAATTTATATTCTACATATATTGCTATTTCAAAATCACATTTTTGAAGCCACGTTTAGGTCGACATATGTATATATTCTGTTTTGGCGGATGACATCAAATACAATTAAAATTAGATATATAATTATATAACATAAATATAACGGCAACGTCTTAATTCGTGCAACAATTTACGTAATAATCTCTAATTATTTTATTTATATCAAGTAATTTCTTTCATTAAAAGTCTAAATATAAAATGTTTAGACTAATTGTGCCTCGTAATAAAAAATTATAATTTGTGCTTTGTTTAGTATCTGAATCTAAGACCTAATTCTTAATATAGTATTTCTAATCATGTAATCTTGCTAATAAAATTATATCAAATCACTTTCTCAGGTGTATTTTTCTATTTATGATTCAAGTGATCAAAGTATCACAAAAATATATTAAACGTATCTTATACATAAAAAAAAAAAAAAAAAAAAACATTAAATCTTTCCACTTCATAATACATATAAATTCTAAAAATATCGCATTTTAATTTTTATGATTGATTACGAACCATATATTTATTAATATAGTTTTAAAAAGCAAAGAAATTGGCGCGTATATATATTATTAATTCTTTGTGGTTTGTTTACTTCCGCAAAAAAACTGGATTTACCCTTTTATTATCTCTGTGGGCACCAAGTGCCCATATCATACACATAATACTTATATTATAATAATGTATGTTTTAATCATATAATTACCTAGGTCCATCTAGCTTTCTATCCGGAACGCTGTACGAAGTAACAAGAAATAAATGCACACATTGTCAAATAATTTAGTTACTAAGTAAATTTAAACCAAAGAATTGTCTATAAAAGTAGAAATGTAGGTCCAAAAAAACGTGTAAAACTAATAAATCTTAATCCTGTATTTGATATCACATGCTCTGCTAAATCTGAATACTCGACCTAAATATTAATATATTCCATTTGTATCTAAATAAAATATATATAGTATTTGTTCGTACGAAAATAGAGAGAGAGATAGTGTATATTTATAATGTAGTGATTGATATATATATATATATATATATATATATATATATATATATATATTCATTGTATTATCCAAGAAAACAATGCATATGATTTTGTTGATAGCCCAGTTCGCTGAGCATCGATTTTGCTAAATTTGTGAATACTGTTGGCCCGCAAACGAATACGAATATATCGACTGGAAACAATTGATTTTCCATACATTGGTGGTCCACCGCTGATTTTAGCAGTGTCGCGTTCACGTGACCCCGTTCACCTTGCCATTCATCATTGGCCTCCGATAGGACATACTCTACCTTGAATCTAATCCAACAAATACGCATTTAGTCTAAAGCGTACACATTTTTAAATAAGACACACACACACACACACATTCATTTACCTATTATCTTTCGCTTGTATATCATCTAATTGTTCCCTGAGTAAAATATCTTCTGCTTGTCGGTTAAAAAATAACAATTGCATTTTTTGGCTATAAATTCAATTAGAATATAATATATATATATATATTTTGGTGCATACTTATACATTACTTTACTTTATAATGATTATATGTGCTACTGACCATCTTTTATTTCTTCGTTCTAAAATGAATAACAGTAAGCCTAACATTGGAGTGATTCCGGTACCAGCCGCTAGTAATAAAAATGCATCCTTATGTTCCACGGTTCGTAAATCGAACGAACCAATGGCTTCCGATAATTCCAAACAATCCCCCTTTGTACGATTGCATATATATGGGCTGAGCATGCCCTCCGGATAACCTTTCACCATTAGATAAACGTCTCCTACATACGTTTCCGGTTGTAACTTCCGAATGAACATTGATGGCACTGGCGTGTAACTTCTTGAAATTTCTTGGCCTACAGTAAAGCACACAACACGACACGACCAAATAAAATGAATGAATGAATGATTTATTTATATAAAGCATCAAAATGTTTACCATTCCAGAGGCCGTGTACCAAAATATGTTTTCCTATTGGTATAGTCTGTTTAGTGCCGTCACTCCTCTGTAATGCGAGCACGCACGTATTATGATTCACATTCATTTTATTCATCACAATATATTTTATTTTACTATTATCACTTGATACACTGTTTACACTTTGCTTAAGTACACCGTAGTTGTCCCAGATTTTTGAGATAATTTTCCGAAAGACTATTTCAATTTTACCGGTTTCATAGTTTATAATCACTTTGCACGGCCAGTGTATGTTACTGCTAAATTGTATATGATTCGTATAACAGAATTTGTCATACGTAAAGAGAATGTCGACTTCATTTTGTTTTGTTGGCGCAGAAATCTACGTTAAAACAACAATTTGAATAATGTTTACATCATTAAGTAGAAATGAAATGTGTTACCTGCAGTTCTGGATTGCTGTAGCATTTCGTATAAAATATAGTGGCCACACTATCCAACTTCTGGATCCAGTCAAACCGCGGACACGTGTTTGTCGGCGAAGCCACAGGAGAGGACGTTGCTGCTGCACTTCCGGTACCGCTCAAAATGGACGTACTCATTTTTGTTTGTGGTGTTTGTGACGTTTTCTTTATGTTAATACCGCCGTAAAATAATGCTTCAGTATCTACATCAGGTTCTACTGCAGTTAGGCGACCAACCAAACACTTTTGTAGTATTGAATCGTAATTTACCCATGCGTGAACCTATAAAACATTCTCCCTGATTGTCTTTTCCATTAACGATGGATGGGTGTGATTAAAAGTGTGTGTGCGTTGTGTGTGCGTCGTGTGTGTACCTCGTTGAAAAGGGCAGTGGCATCGCGTCCAGCCCCTTTCATCAGTTCATCGACGCCGCCTGGATGGAATGATAGATAGTGGGTGATGTTGTAGACCTTGCCGCGAATAGCGGTCCACGCATCGTTCACGTGCCGATGTTCGGCGAGCAGCCGTGGACTAATGGACAGTGTTCCGGCACGTGGACCCACACCGGTTAAATCGCGACCGGACTGACCGAGACGGATCCAATCCATTAACGAATGGCCGGGCTGCAACGAACATTTGTTCCGCGGATTTCCTGGATGCGCCAAAAATACATTAGCAAAACCATTTAAAATAACTACTAGTTGATGGATGTGGATGTGAATGTGGATGCGCCAAAAATACACATTTTCACATTCAATCTGGAGTGGTCTTCACTCGACATAATACTATCTTTTATAGATAACGTACAAGTATACAATCTGGGAATCCCTTCACTCGATTTTCATATATGAATTAAAAAATCTTAAATTTAAACATCATATACACACACACACACACACACACACACCTAGACATAATTAAGTAATTGATTCACAGACCCTGAAAACGAATATTTCCATTAAAATTACGAGAATCTATATTTATCTTTTTATTATTATATTTTTACATAGCGTATAAGTAAATTGAGCTATGATGCCCAAAATCTAATCACCATTTCGTAAATTTAAATTTCGTTCGGCGTTTATAAATGAAAATGTATTTAGGTATTATAAATATGTTAATTTAGGAAGGTGAATATTTGAAAGTAACAATTATAATAGAATCATGAAAATGTTAAGAACCTGCGTCCTTGGTGTCGTTGTCTTTTGTCTTCTGCACATCTCCGATCGTCGGAACTATCACCTGAATTATAAAGTGTGGAATCAAATTAAAATTGAAATAAATGTATCGCTGAAATATTCATGATTATTTTTATGTTTCTGCTACAATCCCAAAAACAATTTGCTGTGTAGTGCTGTGCTGTGCTGTGCTGTGATATTAAAAACAAAAATGATAATTATACTTTTTTTGGTCGACATATTTCTTGGGGCTGCAAGTGCACCTCTTTCGTGTAGACAGGGGAATCCGGGTCGTTTCTGGTTCGCCGTCGCCAGCAGCAAGCGTCGCGAGGCATTAGTACGCAACAAACGCATTTATTCACACTTTTACCCCGTCTTCGATGTCTTCATAAAAATAACGCTCACGTACATAAAACAAACAACTACTCTGCGCTCGATCATACACCTAATTGCTATATACGTGTGTTAACTAAATTATAACAAACTGTATAGTGAATGCTTTAATAAATATCTATCTAGCTGAGAAACAATCAAACATAGTCAAACTAGAAGCCATGTTTGTGTGATGACAGTCAATCAACGTAATGTTCTGTTCACTACGATTCAAAATCTTTCATAATATTGTGTTTTAAACAAATGTGCACGTCTATAATAACATAATAAACACTCGCGTCAAACATAACCTACAAACGCCAGTTGTCAGTGTCCAGTACAGCATTCACATCAGCGCAACGAATAATGAAGATAAACAAAGCATGTCAAGAGCTTGTATACTTTTGACACATTACAACCTAATAATGATTAATACTAAAATATATAGAACTATTCATAAACTTTATTCATTAGATTACATATAATTGAATTACTAGCGAAAACTTTGTATATAAACTATGCGATAAGTAGTATTGATTTTAAGATAGTTCTGGTCGGAACTTTTCTTTAATCTCCCTACAGTAAGTTGTTATTATTTGTGCATTTGGTTTTGGTTTATTCTCGTAAATAAAATATATCTGCTGTGGCCTTCACTCGACTTATAGTTTTAGTATTCCCTATATTGTGTTTAAAAACACAACAGATCAATTTTTTTGAACACAATATTTTTGAAACAAGTACTTGGGGTCAGTTGTGACCAGTACGAAACGAATGTTTCGTATATTATTTGTGTGCTAATCTTTGTTAAACAAACAAAATTCTAATATACAATACATAAATAGTTGTTAAGGTTTGCTATCAATAAACAATTGGTAAAAACAAAACAAGTGCACATAAATGAAAGATCGCAAGGAAACACAAACAAAACAGTGTCTCTCTCCACGAGTTTACAGCACAGACGTCAACATGTCAAGTACCGGAGTAGAACTGGTGGCCTAGTTGCCCGGCGTCCGTTCGCCTATAGTGTACGGTACGTACACCATGCGCGCGCGAACTTCACTGCAGAGTCGACTGTCGACTGTCGACCAGTGTGTGTGTGTGTGTCTAAAGACTGACGCATGCGCTTTACACAATCTTTGTTTACAATGCAATCAGGATCAGGAGGATCACCTTCACCTTCATTGTCCCACATTGTCCGATACTGAGTCACTGACAGATATTTGCCCATCCAAATGCCACTGAAGACTGCATTGAAAAAAATGTTACATATCTCAGAAACGGCAGAAATTAGAGAATAATGTATTCTTATGTTAAAGATATATAATATATTGAACGCTTTCTTACTACTAGTGTGAAAATAAAATTGTTATTGATTGATTCACAAATAATATAGATGTTTAATTTAAATCGCTCCGCTTTATGCTACCCCTATTTATTTACGAAGAGGTATAATCTATTCTGGGAAAAGACAATAAGTCAAGAGTATGTACTGAGATAGAGCAATTTCTAATTAACAATTTTAACAGGTCATTACACGTGACGTGATAACACAGAACAACATACAACAATGCCGATGACAAAGCAAAGCACATAAAGTGCTTTAAGCGAGCACAGAGAACTTGTGCTGTCTGCTTGTCTGTCTGTCTGTCTGTATAGTACATGAAAGCCATTGATAATTAGATGTGACACCGCGAGATCCACTGTCTTTGTTGTTTAATTATGTCCGTAAGGTATACCATTCCATTTCACTCGACACTAACATTACCAAAGTTACATCATTTACATTGCATATACATATTATGTTCCTCATTTCTCACCTTGCTGCTTCCAACAGACACATTATATACTTTAGTAACTTCCTAAATAAACTTATATTACATTCTCTGAATAAACAATAAATCTTTCTCGAAATAACATAAGATTTCTTTTTAACCCGTGCCGTTTAGGAGATATGAAAAAGATAGCTAGAATAAACCACTATTTCTGGTTGAAATATTGCTTTTAAAAATAGTGATGTGTCAATTCGAGTTATCTTAATTGTATGTTTTTATTACCTATAGTAAAATTAAAACTAGTTGAGTAATAAGTTTATTTTTAAATTGTATATGTATGCGTGTTTAATTGTCCCGTAAATATGATTATTTATTATTGTGTATATTCTTTAAAACAAAAAATTAGTTACCCCTAATCAATATGCAACCAGCAATACATGGTGGTCGACAGAGAGAAAAAAAAACCCCCACAATCAACAATAAACATGAAAAAAGTTAGTATAGGCCACACCAGATTATACCTACTATTATTATGCAAATACATTTTGAAGAAGTGAACTCAAATGACCAATTATGTTCTCGAAGGTCTTCGTACTTCATCAAATTATTTAATTACTGTAGATATGTTCATATAAATTTCAGGCAATACCTTTCATTTCCCTTACCCATACCCATACCCTTACCAACTTTTCAGCCCAATAAATCCATCAATAGTTCTATAACTCACCGGTAGCGGAGCCAGTGGCAACAGCTGCGACTCCAGCGGCGAGTTTCCCAACATCCCTTAATACCGGCTTGACAGTTCCTAGTAGCGCCGACGACGGTGTTCCAGGCACCCGATTTTCATGTTTCTTTGACGACGGTGACGGCGACGGCGACGGCATATTGTTTTCCATACTAATTACACTGTTACTTTTATTGTCTATCAAAATTGTTTAGTCATAGAACGCATAATACATTATTTACATTTGACATACACATGTAGCTTCATCGATTTTTAACTTATCATTTAACAATATTTATGTACTTAACCAGCACTAATTTTATGCAGGACACATACTATATTCAGTTTATAGTGGATTTCATTTAAAATAACGCAATAAATGAGGTTATACACAGTTATTAAACCGAAATGACATAACACAACATGCTGTTAACTTATACCCGTACGCAGTACGCACTATCAGTGCTTCCTTGTTCCACTAATCAGAATTAAAACGACATCACGCAAAACGCAATGTATAGTCTATTTCATGTTTTGATGCAACATTTTACGTTTTCCTAGTTCCACACATATTATTTTTGTTACACGGTATCTAGCATGAATTTAAAACAAAAAGCAATATATTAAATAGATAGTGGAAGTCGAGTGAAAACCATTCCAGCTATTTTTACAGTGTAACAAATAAGCATGAATACTTTAACTTCAAGGTTATATGAATCACGTCGCACTTGCTCAACCAGTGTTACCACACGTAGTATAATTATCGTATTTATATTATAATTCGAGCTTGCATACCTTTATACATATATATATATATACGTATTTATTAATTTAGTATAATGCAAGGTAAAAATGTGGGGGCCATATTTTGTTTTGCCCATGTTGGCAACACTATTTATCAAGGTTATTTGATTGCTAATAAAGTTCACGGTTGTTTCATTCGTTCGGTTAGTGACGTGTTTAGTCACTCGGCTGGCAACTTGTTGCCACTAAAATTATAAGTGCTCTTTCTGTTCATGTGACAATACACATCTTGAATCAAATTCAAAATTCTTTACATGGCGTGCAAAACATAACCTAGTGAATCTATATATTTTAAAGAGAAACAAACTAGTGCCTGTTAACCATTAGTTTAAATTTTGTGATCTGTGTTTTGAAATAAATGTTTTTAACAACATTTATTCAAAAACGTGTTATTATTCTTAGTAAAAATTAAAATGGGGGAAGGAAATTTAATGAGTAGGTATGCTATGAGTGCGTATAGACTTTTGCATGCGTTGCTAGAAGTTTCCGTAAGGTTCTTGTTGCGCCTAGCGTATGGAGGACCTGGGGAACGTATGCCTCCCATCAAAAATCTTCTGCTGCTGGAGTCTGCAAGCTCCTTAGCCCTAAAAATTCGCACAAGAAAGGTAATCATAATTTCAAAAATTATAATTAAGTAGATATTTCATTACTAAATAATATATATATATATATAGGGTGTGATCAACTAAAGCATTGAGGGGCTCATAATAGGTTAAGTTTTTTTAATAAACCAATTTCTGGAAACGTAACAATAATAATTTAATTTTAAGATATTCTATACAAAATAATTAAAATGAAGTAAGGGAGCCTGAAAAAAATATGCAGGTTTTTTATACATTACGTATAATATAGTAGCAAAAAATTATTTCACCAAGTAGGTGGTGAGCTAAAGGCATTGCTGCCTGTACCTATATGCTTGCTTATCATTTTATCTTATCAACAATAAGTTTTCTGTATTGAAAACATCAGTGGCAAAAAGATATTTTGTTCATAAATAAATAACAATATAATATAATACTTTGTTTGGACTACTATTATTTTTATTGTTTAATAAAAATATATAACAAAAGATAACAAATTTTTATTTCACAGCGATGTGAAATTAAACTGTTATTTTTTGTTATATAGTATTGTTAAATTCATTTAAAAAAAGTTAAAGAAAAATACATTCCTTCACAGAAATCCACGGAATGTTTACTATATAATCTACCCTAATTCTTTAAGAATTAGTTTAATATTAGTGCATTAGAATTGTTTATTAAAGGGGTTTAATTAAAAAATTAAAATTAATAAGCTATGATTTTAAAAATATAGAAATCGTGACGCATTGTTTATTTCATTTAATGAAATCATTAAAGATAATTGATTACAATCTAAAAATAGAAAACAAGTAAATTAAATCAAATACATGGAAACGAGTTTCTAAAGGTGTATAAATATATATAACGCCCAGATGTATGTTTATATTTACCAACGCACTAACAGTGCAATCAAATGTTTGTCTAACTTTTATAAAAGTTTAAATTACAGTTTTTATCGACTCATGTTACACTATAATAACTATAATAAAAAGTGATTCAACAAGGTTAATAACAAATATAATAGTTTCTTTCTAAATGCGTATATTGAACAAGACACTTTCAAATCTATATATTAAAGAAGTAATTTAGTCCCAAAATTGTTGTATACATTACCGATTTTCTTTTCGTTCCAAATTTATTAATTTACTTTATTAAACACGAGTGCAACTTAATTGTGAATGTTTTTTTTTTTTGCAAGATTCAATCTAACAATGGCCTAAATTATCATTAATCAGTCACTTAATTATGATAAATATCCAGTTTATATATATATATATATTATTTTACTCTTTTTATTCAACCTTGGCATTCATTCAAGTACTGAAATATTCACGAAATGTAAATACATATTATCTGAACAATGTTCCGATGGATAATGTTTACTTAAATAAATTAACTCAATTATGACCAATTTCATGTATAACTAAGTAAACAAAACGTTTTTAGAAAAAAAAAAAAAATATATATATATATATATATATATATATATATATATTTATTTATTTCAGGTAACAAGTGTAGAAGTGGTGAATTCATTTATCGACCGGATAACTGAAGTGAATCCAATATTACATTGTGTTGTGGACCAAAGATTCGAACAAGCCCGACTTGACGCTCTCCTGTGTGATGAACTCATTAAATCTGGCTCCTACACGGAAGAAGAACTTGCCAAAGACAAACCATTCCTTGGGGTACCATTCACCACCAAAGATTGTCTGGCAGTTAAAGGTAACTCGCATTCGATTTCTGTACGAATTACCTATATGTAATATCGCTTAATATGTAACAGATATGATACACACGGCTGGTTTACACAAACGAAGATTCATAAAAGCTTCCGAAGATGCGGCTGCGATCTCCAATTTAAGGAAAGCTGGCGCTATTCCAATCGCCTTAACAAATGTATCAGAATTATGCATGTGGTACGTACGTATATAACATTACATACATTGATATTACATAGTGTAAACAGATAAGCACGAAACTAACAGAATTATATAAATTGATTAGATTTAAAATGTATTTTCCTTCTTGAGGTGGGAGAGCAACAATCCAGTTCACGGCCGAACGTATAATCCTTATAATACAAATCACATCGTCGGCGGTTCATCAGGCGGCGAAGGATGTGGCCAGGCCGCAGCAATATCCGCGTTCGGTATCGGCTCCGATATCGGCGGTTCCATTCGTATCCCAGCGTTCTTCAACGGAATATTCGGTCATAAGCCCTCCAAACATATCGTATCCAACAAGGGCCAACACCCAGTACCACTAACACCGGAACAAAATTTATTCAACGGTGTCGGACCATTGTGTCGCCGCGCCGAAGATTTAGCACCATTACTAAAAGTGTGCGCCGGTAAAAACGCACATTTATTACATTTAGACGAAAAAGTCAATATTAAAGATATCAAATTCTATTACCAAGAGAATAACATGGGTGCTAAATTTGTTAGTCCGGTAAATCCGGATATTCGAGATAGTCTACGTAAGGTTATATTGCATTTAAAGGAAGCGCATAAATTAGAAGCAGAACAAATTGCGAATAAACTGTTTAGGAAATCAATAAATATGTGGTTGTCATGTATGAAGGTGAAAGATGGGCCAACGTTCGGGGAACAATTAGTAAATCTTGAAGGTTCATTTAACGTTTACTTGGAACTAGTGAAATGGGTGTTCCGATTATCTAACCACACCTTTATTGCATTGATGACATGTTTAGTTGAGAAAGGGGGCGTGGTATACGGAAGCGAGCAATATGATAGGTCAATCAAAGACAAAGACCAGTTGATCTTAGAACTAAGCGATATACTAGGGCAAGATGGCGTCTTGTTGTATCCGACTCATCCAACGCCTGCACCATACCACAACGAGGCAGTCATTAAGCCGTTTAATTTCGCGTATACAGGAGTTATTAATCTAACTGGTTTCCCAGCGTGCCACATACCGCTAGGCATGAGCAAAGAAGGCTTGCCTATTGGCATACAAGTCATTGCCAACGTCAATCAAGACAGACTGTGTTTGGCGGTCGCTGAGGAATTGGAAAAGGCGTTTGGTGGATGGATTCCACCAGCGATCGAAGCTTAAAGCAAATTTAACATTGCCATTTGATAACTGATAACACAAATAGAATATATTGTAAACGATTTTTAAATACAAAATGGCAACCCTAAGCTAAACTATACATCTATAAGGCTTTTTTATAAATATATAAACGATATAGTTTCATTATATTTTGCAGATAATCGGCGTTTGTCAATATTTTATATAATTCTTTATAGTATTATAGATTTACTAAGAATTTCACTATATTTTTTATTTTTCTTCCATGTGTTACAGTTTTAAATTGCAACATTTATGACTTTAATATAATATAATATTTACGCTTAATGTTGCGTATGTTGATTCATTTTACTAATATAATATAAAATTTATATTTTGTAATACTTATAGCATATATAAATGTTGGTATACAATTATAGATTTACTAAAACACTTATGGACCAACAGTATTTTTCAGAATAAAACTTTTGTTACAATACCATTTAAAATTCTATTACATTAAATTTCTTAACAGTTTATTAGTATAAATAACAATATATATTTGTATATTTTATACACTGTTTACAAAATAAAACTACTAAAAAAAATAAAAAATCATTTGTTTGTGTTTTATTTATCGATGTTTTAATACAATCTGTCGATTAGATAGAATCTATGATAGCTAAAATTCTCAATCAATGTTAGCGCACAGACGTAACAGGCCCTTAGGTAATCACATATGAAACAAAAGAAACACTAGTTTTTAGATGAAATTGTTATATTATATAAATCACATTACAAGTAAATCTATTTAATTTAAATGAAATCCATTTATGAAACAGGGGACAAATTCGTATACGAGTGAGTATATTTCGAATAATGAGGAGATTTTCAGTGCAGGGCATCAATGGGATGCAATTAACATTGATTTTTCAATGTAAAAATTAATTCTAGTAGTTCGTGTCTTTTGTTAGATACTTTAATTTTTTCGACTAAACCACAACCAGCAATGCGATGATATTGGTTCGTGTGCAACGCAATATGTTCAGCATTACACAAAACGTGAACACCGCAATCGTAACCATTTGTCTGCTGCAGCGTATCAACCTCAATAATATTTTTATGTAGCGCAACATCAAAATATTTCAATATTTTCCCGCCCAATTCCCTAGCTTGAATAAAATTTGAGCCGCGATGCGAATCAAAGTGGTACAACATTTTCTCCGGGTGAGAAAACACTAATAGACTCCAGTGTGAACCACCGGAACACTCCGTTTGTTCATTATCGTTTAGTGCAAAAAATATAAAATCTTTCTCCGAAGCCGCTAAAGGCTCCAGAAAGACTGGCATTTCGGTAGGGGATATTAATTTGATGCATTGTGTCACTTCCGGCGATACAAATAGTATAGTAGCGTTATTTTTAAACCGTACTGTCTCTAAGTATTCGAAAAAGAAGGAAATCAGGGTGTCGTTAAGCCATCGAGGATGTTTCAGTATTTCCACGTCCGATTCTCGGAGTAAACATTCGTGAAAACTAAGCACGACTTTATCGCTACTCATCTTCGATGCTCTTTCAATCGTCTATACAAATATAAACATAACCTTACGATAACATACACACATGCCAAATACATCTCGCCTTACCTTTACATCTCTATGTTCGTTATTTCTTTTTAATTTATTACCTAAACCTGTTGCTATTTTTTCAAATTTCTAGAATTTATCGTTTAAAAATCTAAATTACATGACATACATTTTAACATGTGATGTGAGAAGACAGTTTTGCCAACTATTTATAATTTAATATTATACTTACCGTATGTATCACAACATCACAAGTATAAAATTACCGTACAAGCACATCTACACTAGACAAAAATACACAACATACTAATGACGACGAATTTCATTTTAATTTATGAAGTTAAAATGCGTGTTATCATCTTATGTAAGCATTTATACAAATTTTAATTCAACATAATTCATTTAAAGAAGTTGACCAATGTCTTGATAATAGATGACGAAATATACAATTAGTTAAAATTAAAAAAAATTTGCTCACTATAATGTCGCGTCTTCATTATTTTACATAGAAATTGTTTGCTCGAAAAATTCTATAGTTTGACTTCCATTTTGAAGTTAATAACGTACATCTACGTTAAACTATTATTTTATTTACTTTTAAATGTTATAATCAGTTTAGATAAATAAAATAAGCAAGTTTATATAACTATATATTTTTCTAGAAATACATATAATAATTAGTTTTAACGTTTATATACAAATACTTTTTATCGCCGAGTGTTGTAAAAATAATATATTTACTCTTTTAGTAACAAATGTTTCTTTGTTTAGTTTACATATGTTACTAGAAAATATACTTGGTTTGTATTCAAACTTAGCAATACATTTGTGTTAATATGTTCTGAATAATGATTTTAATTCACATATTTGTGAATGACAAGGGACAATAAAATAGACATTCTGAGACAAAAGAACATATTTTGATTGTATGATAAACATTTAAAATGTTGTATTTATTTATTACGTCTTTTAAAATTAAACTATACGTATTTATTTCATTTGCATATAAAAAATATTTAAAAACAATTCTTTGGTATCATTTATATTTTACATATTATCTTTGGCTAAAATAAATAAATAAATAAACAAACAAACAGTTTTTTTACCGTATTGTCGGTCACCGACTATTAAAAATCTATACTATCACATTTATTTCTAAATGGACACCAGGCTAGGGCCATTTATATACATATATAGAGGTACCAAGGTACCACTCTGTAAATACTTTTGGTTTTAATGTTGCTGTAAATTCAAACACATTCATAAATAATAACTAATTTGAATAAGCCTCATCCAGCTCCTCCGCTTAGCTGTTTAGTAAGTGACAATAAAACGCTTCTTATTCTTGTTAGGAGTTGAGACCTTTACGAAAAAATTCACTATTGAACAACGACCAGCTAATTTCAGGGCAATCAATAACATTTTCCTAAGTTTCGAAAAATAGATTTTCAACATATATATATATATATATATATATATATATATATATATATATATATATATATATATATATATATATATATATGTATATATATATTATTTGTATACCTAACTTATAGTCTATTCACATATACACATTAAAACAATTTCTTATATTTTACACGAATAAACCAATGATATACTTTCCAAGTAGCGATTCTGTACAATTATAATAATAATATCCAACGTGATGATATTTCTGATATTAAATAAATATTGATAACGTAATGAAAGCAACAAACCGGATTAGACAAATACTGGAGGACGCGTATCTTTCTCGCTGCCACGATGCCCAGATTTTAACCACGCACCATCGCTGCTATTGTCCTTGGCTGGTCACAGTTCGTCCGGTGCTTTCGTAAGCAGGCAGCCTGGTCGCGTCATTGGACTTTGCGCCAAACCCGGCGTGTTGGCCGCATTGAAATAACCGCCTATTTTCGGTTTTATATGCCTATTATTTATCTCCATATGCACGATTTTCATAAATTCTATCTGAGCTGCCAGCTTCTGGATTTCCTCCTATAATATATATATATATATACAATATTAAAATTTCTAGCAACTTTTAATAAAAAAGTGCCTTAAGTTCTTCGTTTTCTTGGTAAAGATCCGGTGTTTCCTCTGGCACAAGACCTATTCCGTTTAAAGAAAAAGATGCGGTGACACCCCGTGAACGTGCCCGATTATCCCATTGGTCACCTTGACCCCGAAGAACGCGTATTACCTAAACATTCACAATTAAGTGCGAAGCACTATCAAGCAAATAGTTTACTTACTTTGGGACCAAAAACCAACATAATTGTAACAGATGTTGAAAGTTGTGTTCGTATAAAACCAAGTAAATACTTTATATCAGGTCCAGCATGTGGAAAAATCATTAAACTGAAATAATACACAAATGAGCAATAAAAATAAATGGATGTATGATATAACTAACTGAAAAGCAACCATTGCAATATTAACAAGTGCTATGTTGTAAATAGCGTAGCTGATTAGGCGTGCCTCATTGTACAACGATTCCGCGTTGCGAACATTGTAACAAACTCGGATACCCCACGCCAGAAACAATACTTCCCCTTAAAACAATCTCAATTACTAACAATAAGATTGATTTTGTTGGTGATTCGTGCTTACCTATTGCTAAACTATGATCCCACCAATTATACGAGCACTGTTTAAACTTTAAACGGTTTGCGTCGTATATTTCTTCGGCTACAGGAGGCGCGGACAATGTCCAAGTCCCCAAATATATTAACATTACCAATAAAATAGGTACCATCCACTGTAACAACTGTTTGTCAGTTAATTTCACTTTATGGGCTGACTTAACGCGGTAAGTTAACGATACCCTAAAGTAAAATTCTTTTGAAAACAGTTCATATTACAAAAGTAAGTTTATGATTTACCTCCAGGTTTTCATTAGTAGTGCTGTATACGTTACGCAAAACCCCAAATGTCTGGACCACTTAGTGGCGATGCAAGAGTATGTGTCTAGGACAGGGAATATTGCTGCCATCTGTGAAACGTATATAAAAACACTTTAACGAATCAAATATGTAATGTTCGCATATAATGATGTACATACCTCTAGATACATGGTAGCGCAACCCATTAATGTTATGGAGAGAAATATTGGACTCGCCACTTTGAACACCTTTAACTTCCGGTGTTTGTACACGTAGCAAACCAATAATAATGTACAGAAAGCACATGTGACACTAATTGCTAGCAATGAAATTCTGCAACAAGTGAAACTTTCATCTACCTACAGCTTTACGCTATTATGTAAATTATGAATTTATTCATCGGGAAATAAGTAAGCAGTAAGCATTTTGTTTCAAGGGACATCTCTGCGACATATGTTTGGGAAACTATAATATCGTCAGAAAAATACTAAATTCAAGGTCAGTTACCTAAAAGGCCAGTTGTACGTGGCTAGACAAGGCGTAGGTCCTTTGCAGTAAAGGCATCCAGGTGCACATTTCTTGCACTGAAACACTGCGTTCCACAATGAGCTTGCATTTTCTTGTTGTTCTTGCCACGCAACTAAAAAAACAAACAAATTTATTATACTTTGCAGGCAACCAATCGTCTATATCGGGGTGATTGATGATTTAGTTTTTGTTCTCGTGCTACGCCAATCAATCAATCAATCAATCCGTACTGAAAAATCTCTAATAATTGCCTATAATCTCTATCGTATTTATCCTTGTCACAATTCCAAAATGAGAAATTATAGTTTTTTTTTCTCGTAAGAAATATTATGAAATATTCTTAATATACCTTTGATAAACTGCCTAAATCGGTGTATTCAGAAAATTGGTCTACATTCTGAATTGAATAGGCAATTAACGTTCACATTAGCACTCATATAAAGGATATAACATATATAGCACTTAGTATGTGAAAGCCAATAAACACGGTATATGGTTATTAAAACAAAGCAACTCCACCACAAAACGTACCGGTTTTAAATATATTTATTTATATATATATATATATTTGATGCGGGTATCCTACTTAGTGCAAACCGAATAACAGTAAGCGGTACTTACCTTCGACTAAAGTGCCATTGAAATGGAATGTTCCATTGTGATGCGGTGAATAGAAACCGGGTCTGCATTTACAGTGGTAACTGCCGCGATACCAGCCGTGCGTAACCGCTGCATTTGTAGCCGCTGGCGCCGGCCGAAAGTCACACTAGGCATTCAATTAATTGCAAGACAATAGCGACAATTACAGTACAAATGGTTTACCTGAGTGCTTACATTGTGGCACTTGTGTGAGCCGCGAAACACGCCAATTTGTTGTACAGATGACGAGCTACTAACATCACATTGGTTCACTTCTAACGACGATACGTCTACATCTAAACTCAGGTAGCCTTTCATCCTGCATTCACAGTACATATTTAAAAACAGCGTGCAAAACAAGTAAGCGCCGCCGTTTGCTTTACCCATGCTTCGCCTGTGACGGTACAGGTATACTGTATGAGACCAGCCATTTACGTGAATTGCATGAATAGTAGGGATACGTCCACCAGCCTTTGTAGGACAGGTTCGCGGGGCTGTCGACGAATTTGGGCGAGCGAAGGCCGGGACTGCTGTCCGCATCTTCATACCAGGGATATGAAGGGTCGGGCCGTTGTCCAGGACTAGGCGTGCTGTTTTGAAGACGACGCGGGCCTCCCATTTCGATACCCATACCGGCACTCTGCCACCAGGCACAATAAACTAGTGCCCCGTTAGACGCGTTCAATGCCAGCACACGCGCTGACAGTATACTCGGGTCAGACACTAGCAAGTTACGCGAAATTGCGTCTTGCAAACCTAAACCAAACATGCTATTTTATTTGAAAATGATTCTTGTATTTGGTTTACTTAACACCTACACATCTGTAACCAACGTTACATAAGTGCATTCCTGTATTTCTGATTCCCTGCGGTTGTTTTTATCAGCCCAAAAACTTTCTTATACAAAGTATTGTAATCACAGCTTATTCTAGGAAAATATGTAGGCTTACCGTTATGATGCGAGACGCCGAGATCTTGTAGTAATGTGGCGGCCATATCGGCTTTTTGTCGTGCAGATTCAAAGCGGGTTGTGTCCAGGGGTACGGTCAAAGATCGGAAGTTCTCGGTAACGCATAGAGATCCCAGGCTGTGTGTAGCAACGTCGTGGATTATCTTCAAGCTCTCTTCGATATTCTCCTAGGCAACGAGCGAATGACCGGGACCAGACATAAAGACAAAATAAATAAAAAGACACATCTGATATATGACGCGGCGGCCGAACTACAATGCGTGTCTGTAAATGCCACTTTCAACGAGTCACATCCAACGTCACACTTTCAACTCTATAGTACGCGTTTGTGTTTCAAGAACAGACACAAATATAGCTATATTGTGCAAAACTTGCTGTGACATTTCGAAACGTACGACGCAGAATATAGAATCACTTTATAATGGAATCATTTGAATTAATATACACTGATAAACAGGCTTTGGTTGCGAGCATACAATCTATCTCCCCGGGAAATTATACAACTTAATCTATATCTAGCCGTTGCTAATAGTTATGTATATATATATATATATATATATATATATATATATATATATATATATATATATATATATATATATATATATATATATATATACAGATTATCTGGTGATTCTTAACTAGTTGCAGACTTTCAATCGGCGTACTCGTAAATCCGATTAGTGTCTTCTACTGTCGAGATAAAACTTTGTGAAGTTATACTGTCACGCGCATTGATTGCAGCTGTCCTTTTGGAATAACTTTCAAATCAGTTTGCGTATACTAATCATGATTTGAGTTAACTTTTTCGCACCGAACGAAAAGGATTAGTTCGCGTTAAATATAATTGAATCTCTAAACCGTAATTATTGCAAAACAGATTGCGGCTAAATTTTCACTACGAATTGAACTTTGTTGATTCAACTAACATTTTCAGGCCGGAACTCCGTTTAACGCAGTTATGTGAACAGTTAAGAATCTGCGATGAGATAATACAAATGCGCAACTCTTGATTACTTAAGAAGTAATACCATGAAACTTTTATTAAAATTTAAATTTTAGATAAATATTTAACCTTGGAGTATACTAATAATTTATAACATCTTTCAGTCATAAAATTAATTGTATAGGTAATATTTGCTGCCATTTAATATTATTAGAAATTTCTTAATTACTTGTTTGTGTGGTTGTCTAAACTACATTTATATTTGAATAGAATAATATTTAGTTTACGTGTATTAAATTAAGTGTAACTTAATATATTAATATTGCAAAGCTAATTCAGTACGATGATTTGCTAAAATTATGTGGGAAATTTGCCGTATGGTAGTTTCGTGCATGGTTGCCAACATTACGGCAGAGATCGGCAAACATAAAGGTAAAGAGATGAAAATGTATTCACGCATAAATAATGTGCTCGTCTTTTCGAAACAAGAATATCAATGATGTTGAAAATAAACAAAGTGTTCTACACAATCATTCACATACACATATATGTACATACATCTGGGTGTGGGTGTTTTTAAATACACTGCGCAATATAGCCTTAGAATAATAAAACAATAGTAGACAATGGTTCGGGAAAAGTATTTATGATGGCTTTTAGAGGTATCCGAATAAAACCATTTTTGATATCGGATATCTCTTTAAAAATGTAGAGACTGACTTCGGTCGGTAAATGCTGGATAATGAGTAGTGAAATATAACACTAATGAACGGTTATGATGGGATAACATAATAAGATACGATAATTTGGTTGCTGGCTCCAATTCAAATTAAATTCTTATCGAGAAAAAAAAATGTATGATCGTGGAAGCTATATAGTGAACGTCATATATTTTATTAGAAATTGTGATTGAAGTCTGAGGAGAAGAGTGTGTGTACTGTCTATGTATGTATGTATATAGGTTGTTGTACTCCTTCGCATTAGATCACTGTAGGGCAGAGCTCATCTCCATGCGTTCGGCGATAGCTGGTGCACGGGACACGACGGCGGGCGTCCCGGATCTGGTCAGGGTCGCTTCGGAGCTGAAGTGGGAAGGTACATCGATCCGGGGAACGAACCGAACTGAACCGTGTGCATTGTGTCTCCTCTCTTTCTCTCTTTACTGTTGCTTGCTCTGTCACACTAGTCTCTAGCTCAACCACAATTACACTGGTCCATTAGATAGACGAAACATAATTCTCTCTCTCTCTCTCTCTCTCTCCTCTCTCTAATACTTGCATATTGACTAATTGTCAATAACTATCAATTATTTATTCCATTTATACAATCACAATGTCGTTAAATATTTAACATCGTTAAAATATGCTGCTTATATTTTAACGATGTTATTATCCAAATTTAACGATACAAGTAAAGCAATCGATGATTTCTACGAAAATTCAGACATTTTATGTATTTTTCCTTCTAGTACAGCCCTCACAAGTAACGTAATTACTGGTGAGGTGCTTTATTGTCATTATTATTATATGAAATACAGAAGAGCTAAAGCATTCGTTCGTGTGTCTGTAGCATTCTCAAAGTGTATTACATTCAAATACATACATACATACATACATCTGGGTGTTTATACAGATAGTGAAAGGACAAGAAAATGTAGTTTTTAAATGTGTTTATAGAGAATCGTGAATGTGACAAACAGTTGAGTTGACAACGTTTATATACGGTAAGTTCATGGTCGATAAAGTTGGGCTGTATATACAGACAGACAGACACAGATGTTTTCGAACAAGAAACTGCTAGAACTAGGTTGGATGCAATTTTTTTTTAAATTTTTTTTTTTAGCGCACCAACAAGATTGCCAAGATGCTGGAACAACTCCAGCGAACATAACTCAATTATATCGCATAATTCATAACAAAAAGAGCACCACCGTAGGTACAAGACTTTGGCGAGACATTATTAATAATAGTAGTAAATTTATATCGCTTAGCTCAATAAGCAAATATTAAAAAAGAATGTTACCTTTTTCACGAGCCCGTTTCCGGAAGTCATGTGACTGATCAGTGTAATAAATAGTAGTGTCCGTTTGGAAAGCACTGTATCCATCACACGGCCTCATTGGTCCTGCAAAAACAAATACATTATAATAGCACATCTCGAGTTTCTTTATTATACAATCACGATGAATAGCAACTGTCTGAATGTAAAGTATTTTGGTATAGGCGTAATCGATGAATGTGCCGAAGCGTGCATCACATCACATCACATCACATCACATCACATCACAGTTCCTATACCTACAATGTCCACATCCACCATCCACTGCCACTGCCACCTGTTCGCGTTCAACAGCCGTGATGTGCACACTGCGATCACTTTGATCATATAATAATTCGCTTGTTAAGCTGTGCGAAGATAATTTCGAATTGTTGCATATGTCTTTTGATGTCAAGTAAATTATCGGTCGACAAAGAACCTGATACATATAGATACATACATACCAGTATACCTAAATGTGACTTTCGTCGCAGATACCCTATAAATAAAATTGACGAAAATCAGATTTGCCTGAATCTTTGATTATTCGATAACGAAATTATAAGCCGAAATGTTTATTGAGTCGTGGTTAATTAAGATCCGGGTAAACAGGAAGAAACAGTGGCTTCCTTCATTGGGATTTCCAGTATTTTTTAGATTATTTCTTATTTTTAACAAATATACACATTTTGGCAAATCGACGGCCTTTAGTCATGGTTAGGGAGTAACTTAGCCATTTAAATGTAATATATAGTTTTCTATTCTAGAATAATTCACTAATTTGCACTATTATTTGTGATTCCGTAAATATTAAAACAAAATAATGTGCCATTTCGCAACTACAGTTATGAAAAGTGACACACAGATTATATGTGAAAAATAGAATAAAAAATAAAAAAATTGATACATAATTAAATCAGAGACGGGGAACTAAAGAGAAGCCCTTCAGGTTCTAGTGGAAAATTTGCAATTTGTGAAATATTCCATTAGAGAAAGCCAGGAGGCGGAAGTGCTCTTATGATGAGAGGTTTGCGCGGATACCATATCGCAGTGTGAGTGCTTACACTCTCTATAACACAATGAATCTGTGAAAGCGCGCGTCCATAAATATCAAATCGAAATTGGTTACACGTCTTTAGAAAAATTCAATACCTATAATATAACCTTCTTTAATTTCATAAACTGGATCTGCCACCAATTTTCAGACAGAATATATAATATAATATAATATAATAATAATACTTCTTTGAAATAAGTAAAAAGGCGGACTTTGATCTTTCAACCATATATATATTTAAAGAAAATAAAAACTGGAGTGGTCTTCACTCGACTTTCTTATATTGGTAACATAAAAAAGCTGGAGTGGACTTTGTTATATTTTCATTATCTAGATAATATTTTGTTTTATTTTGGTGATGGATTTGATTTTTGACATTTTTTCTTCTATAAATACAAAACATTTCTACGCCTAAGGCCGTTAAAAGAACCTGTTGATAATTAAAGATACATTTTAATGAAAAGGTTTTTGTTAATTATTTTTTAAACAAAACATCTTTGCTTATACACCTTTTAGGTATGGAATTTTAAGAAAGCCAAAGGTTTTGCACGTCTTTATTTTCTGTATTATACCTAATAAAAATAATAATACATACAAAAATATGTATGTATGTTATAGTCAATATTTTATTACGTTTGACATGTGTCGTGTATAATACGAAAGCATAAAGGAAGACATACATAATAAGAAAAGAAAGAATTTCTGTATCAGGGTAGCATAATAAATAAATATGGCGATGCAAATAAGGATAAGAGCAGTCGTACACGTATGTATGTATGTACAAACAGGTTCTGACAGGAGCGAATATCGAATTTTTATTTTTACTTTCTTGGACAAAGTCAAGCAATATTCAGTATATTTTGTAAATTACAAATTAGCGTCGTAGTCAATCACATTATTAATAGTAGCCGTAACCGGTAATTTTCCAAATCGATTGTGGCGATGATAATTCACGGTGATAATTCACATTACGAACAGATTTCATTGTTTTAGAACGCCATTAAATTAGCCAACACTCATCCTTTCACTATGTAATTTATATAATATTTAATTTGTGTTTTAAACTCAATAAGTCTATATTGTAAATTGAAAGTGGAATCAAGTAGTATGTGATGTGTTTGTGTCTTGTAAGGGTCGATATTTTTGTACTTTTTGTCTCTGTCGTTGGTTTCAAACGCGGAAGTGGCTGAAAGAACAGGAAAGTTGTGATCTTGCATGCATTCTTTGAGTTCTGGTATCCGGGTACACCACGTGTAATGCATAGTTTAATGCAAAGATGCTGGATTCCTGCGTAGGAGGAATTTAAATCCAGTATAAAGTATTTGTCAAAATAATATATATATATATATATGTATAACGAAATCTACGATGATTAGATAGTGGAACTACATCGTAGGATAAGACGATTACGTAAATGATAATTACAATTTCGCAAGAGCGCCTAGTTACGTAAAACCAATCTCCGGTGATGCACAGCATACAGATAGACACATACTTGTTATGTTGTATAATCGAATAAACACGAGAATATAGAAGAACCGAATTGCGAATTGTGAAATCTATCGAAACTGAAATGGTTATTGTGTTATGCCATTTGTTTTCGCTGAAATTCCCATGGTGCAGGTCAACATTTATAGTCATTGCCCGGGGAATTGTCACTCTATTCAGGCGACGCGATGGACAATCCTTCTGTCTGTTCCCATTCTCAGCATCACAATGTTCAGAATCGTATTTAGGATTTAATTTACACAATGCACGTATTACATGGAGGTGCGAAGCTAGGATACTGTTTCTAAGCTACGATATCAGATAACATGGCGACATCGACAGGACGAACATGTTATTTACTACTAGTTTATAGCATATTTTCCCCCTTAACAATATGCAACCAACAATACATGTAAGACATGAAGATGGTAGCATAAGCTTGAAGTAAAAATTCGTATGCCATTTATACTGATATACAATTTCATGATGTGTATGTATAGAGTCATGATGAAATTGCAATTATGTAAATGATAGGACGCAGCTTGCTAGACCGAATCAGATCAAAAAGACTACGAGAGCACTCTGACATTTCCATTCGAAGTTTCATCGTATTACAAACACAATTATATATACGGGATGAACATGAATAGTTTGCACACCAGTTAGAGTGCACTGTTGCCAACTTATACGGACTTCCCTAATCGCTTTAACTGAATCATTATTTTAGGGAAAGACACGTGTGAAATTATAGCGAACACAACAGATTATATTTGACCACGAACTCGAAACGTTATGCAAACACTTGACCGCGATTTCAACCTTCTTACGTGCACAACTTCACATCAAAGCATCTCGCAAATTAACTTAGATGAGTGAGACACGTGCCTTAGACACTCCCTAATTACAAACAACGACATCCAGTATTGTTAACCACTACTGTAACCTCGCGAGACATTTCAAATAATACAGTTTATGCATTGAAATTTGAAGACTATTATTATTTATGTGGAAATATATTAGTGGAAATAAATGCATTATTTTATATTTAGTTAATTTAGGGATTCGTTAAGCTAATAATCGGACGTTGACGTGAATTAGTACATTAATTTAATTCTGTTTAGCCGTTATTTTGATATAACATGGTTTCTATTTTAATTTTAAAAAATAAACACATTGTGTACTGAACTTATAACAAGATATAAGAAAGTAGAAATGAACTATAGGTGTATATATTTATGCAAGGACACGTCCAAAAGGTATTTTTTTGTACGCCAATCGTCGAGGGCCCTAATAAATGATGCGCACTCTATATAAAGTACTTTACTAATTGCGGGCCACCGTAGCTTATATAGGTAATTGTGTAAAATGTATGGGCTTTTATGAATATTGTGTTCGTTCCCATATTGCTCTGCGCAACAGTAAAGAATCAATCGTGTTCAAGACTGCGATTGCAACACTTACTAGAGCGTCGAATTTCGGTTCCACGTCGCTAGGGTGAATTATTATATATACAAAGCAAACATGTTATTATAAGTTTAAAATAGTATATTTAAATGGACTGATTTATTCACAGATAATTATTTAGGAACTAATGATAATAAATATATTTAAAACATGTAAAAACTATTGAAAATGCGTAATTTATTCGACATTTAATTTATTAACGTTAGTATAATAACATTCTGTATTAAAAATACTATAATAGGTCCGTGTTTATTTAAAAATACGCGACTTTGTAAATATTTCACAAATGTTCACACAGTGTTTATATATAGCAAACATAACAATCGTAAATCCTGATGGTAGTTTTCCAATTTTTTTTTAAATTTATATCTATATAAATATTTACTATGATAAAACGAAACGTTTTAGCAATTTCACACGGTCAAATGTTTAAGTAAAAATACTTTTTAAATATAATAACATATTGTTTGAAATTCTGTGTTAGTTGTCACCTGTGACGGGCAAAAAAGAAACCTTTGTAAAAAAATCTCAAATTACGAGAAACAACAAATTGTACATTTATGTAATATTATATATGATGCATTTATCATCATTGTTATTGTTATTGTGTGGCAGCTGAAACTGCTAAGTTTCGTGAGAAACACAATAAATTGACGTGCAGCAGAGACGTTTCACTGAACGTTTACACCTAATTGATTTTTCTTCGTCTGTTTACATCTTGTGATGTCTCATCAACTGTATAAGACATCTCATAACATTTAGACGGACATAACTCGTCATTTATTATTGGATATGCTATTATTATTTATTTATTTGTTTTCCCAACGTTTTTTCTAAAGGCTATTTTAATAAAGAAAAAACTGTCATACAATCTTGAAGAGATCAAATAATTTATTAAAGTTTTGCATTAACACAGATAGTTAAAGTGGAGTGAAGTCCACATCAGCTTTCTTTGCAATAACAAAATATGAATATGTAATAGATAATGAATCATTACGTACAAAAAATTCCAGTATAGGACTCTTATTTGTGAGAAAACCACAACACTAACCAATTTTAGTGATAACATTTGATATCTATCATTTTTTTCGCATAGTTTTAAGTGTATTAGCCAAACACATTATACCAATCACTACAGGAATATTGTTTACATTAAAAATGTGTAAACATCACATTTTTAGGTGAAGGCAAACTTACATTATCGTTATTATTCAAAAAATGAATGATAGGGATACACAATATCAAGTATAAATAGTCGGAGCTAGGGGAATTTTTTTAACGTAGATTCAATCAAAATAACGATTTTCTAAGCGTTCATATATTTTATTTGGGAATTTATATATGTATCCCGAGTTTTACGAATAAGTATACAATTTAAACAGCAGAATATATGTTACCTGCAACACTTGGATGCATAGTGAATAGCATACTGGGCATTGAATTGGAATTCTATTTAATTCATAAAATAATCGGTTGTGGCTAGCACTAGACTTATACATTACAAATTTGTTGATTTAATCGTTTAGTTTACGATTTTTAATAAACAATACGCTCGAAACACGTTCTCAGTCGATTTATTTGTGATAACCGAAATATCAAATGACTAATATTATCACATATTATCCTTAGTGTATTCTGTTTCCCTGTTAAAATGTTTGCTATTTTCAAAGGCGATTTTACAGTAAATGTTTAATTTTTACAGAAATATGTTTCAAACAAAAGTTAATCATTTATCTTAAACTATATGCAAAAAGTAAACCAGTACTTCCGGTTTAGATATTGTTTACAAAAATAGAAGGTTTTCTTCTAGGATACTAAATAGTATTAAGTTGAAAGATACATAATATTTACTTCAACGAGATTGGCTCTACAGTTCTCACACACACATACAGTTGTCCCAAGTTACAAAAATAAATAAATTAATAATATTTAATGTAAATGACACAATAATAAACTATGATCCATGTAAAACCAATCTTGTAGCTCTCAAAATATAATATCTACATTAGCTACCGAAGTTAAATCTAACTAAAACCACATGTTCTATAAATTATTATTAAATGCTTTAAGCGTTACGCGGAAAATCAGAAAAACTCTTAAACATGACGTTGCATCACACTGATTAAGACAATTATATCATTTCGCAACGAGGTCATACAAATTAGATACATGCTTCGATTATTGAAAATAAAACCAATCATTCTGGGCACCAGTCAACCAAATTACAGAGATAAAAATCAATAAATTGTGGCATGCCAACCATTTGTTGCATTTTGAAAATGTGCATTATGATTTAACGACGAACATTTTAAGCCTGATATGTAATTCAAACTTTAAGATAAATAAACATACTATAACAATTGTAAAAATGTATAGTGTACCATTTAAAACTATTGCTGAATATATAATTATTATTAAATGTTTGTTTCTTTAAATGTAACGATTTGCTAACCTTACTATCGATTGATTGGTGATGGTTGATTGCTGTAGATTCACGCTGTCGTATCCTTGTGAAATGGGTCGGGCCGCACTGTTTTTGTTGTTTTAAATTAAATTGTTACCGTTATTTCGTGCATGATTGATATTGCCGCCACTTTGGTCCGCAACCCACACTACACAGCTAACACCTAGACTGTTTAGCGCGTTAGCGCCTTCTGCCGATTACAACCAACTTACCAACTAGCGCGCTTGCCCAGTATACACCAAAATATTCCCACGACGTCTACATACCGAGAATACCACAGATTTATTGTTATTTTCTAGTATAATTTTATTTCACATAATGAAAACTGCTAAAATCATTACTAGAAAATTATATTTTTAATTTACTTTAGTCACTTGGCCGTAAACTACCCATTTTGTATTCAAATATAGATAATAACTCAATAGGGAAGATTTCCATGATGAAAATTTTAAACCAATATGCTTTATTAAATAAATGTATCTATCGCTCAAATTTACAATTTTAACGTTAAAAAATAAATGTAGCACTACTCCTGAATACATCTTTATTGTACCACGTACTGTGTGAGAACAAAAGACGGTTATATTTCGGAGCTCCGAAACGTTCTATACTGTTTTCAAATAACAATGACAGAGGGTAGTATCGGTTATGTAAACTGAACACTGAACGTGACAACGAATAAATTTGCGGCATTTGCGAAAATTCCCTCGGATTATCTGAATCAACATGTTTGCAATTGAAGTTCGATTACACGAAATACATGCAATACTGTCAATGAAATCATTGAGTAATTCTATTAAATGGCCCTGTTGGCAAGTAGCTCAACTATAATATTTGTTGGTTTGCGATATTGTTTTAGTAAAAAACTACGTACAAAAAAGTGGAGTCTAGGTCAGTCAAATTTATTTTATGGCATTTGGGTTGACAATATGTAGAGTAGAAATGTGTTAGATTTAAGGAGGGTTCCAAATGTTGGAGTAAAATAAAAAATATTGGTTCCGTGTAGAATATATTACGATAATGGTCATTTGATAATTTACATTTATACTGTACAGTAATTATTTTACAAAATAATATATATATATATATATATATATATCATTTATGCGATTAATAAAAATATTTTTAATTTATCAATATTTAAATATATCCTAAAATTAATACACAGACATAAAAAGGCGCAACGCCTCAATAATTTAAACATATTCACAATATGAAACCGTAGTTTCACACGTATATCATTATTTATTTAATAAATATACTTTGGTTAAATTAGTTTTGTTTCAATTCTATTTTATTTTAATACCATTTTAAAAATACATTTCTCCTACAGATGAATGCGTTTGGACGATTGCGTTCGTTTCGTAGTTTTTTTGGTTGTATCAATTAATTTTAAAAAGAATTAAATATTATAGTTAAAACGCATTCTCTAAACACATTCGCCGAGGAATGTTTATTATTTTAATAAAAATATCACATAAACGGACAAAGAAAAAAATATAAATTAAAAAGAGAGCTCAACACATACAGTACAAATTATTTATATATATATATTGACGCCAATTATTTACATACAAATAGGAGATTCAACGATTTCATTGGTAATATTGCAGTTAAAATTAATAAAAACATTCTTAAAAATATGTTGATTGAATAAAAGTTGAATTAAAACATATATTTAAGGCATTCAATTTCATTGTGGACCGATTTTCACGTTTTGAAACAATAATGATTAAAAATAAAAGTTATAATAAATAATTGTGCTTATATTTGTGTTTCGGTTGGAATAAATGTTAATTAATCCGTACTGTTTGGCGTAGTATGCTTTGAATTATCTACTGAATTTACAATAATCTCTTCTTCTTCTACTTCTTCTTCTATTTCTTCAATTTTGTTATCTCTATCATGATTGGTCGCTGGTGTTAGTTTATTGACGGCTGCCACTTCTAGCCAATGGTCTTTATTGTGCCGGACACCCTCAGCCAGTGGCTCAAGTTTATCAGATAGTAGCGAAAATGACTAAAAACATTTATATAATCACCCACATGTATGTGTTTATATGTATGTTTCTTGTAGAACGCTTTATTTGTAAACCTAGTTATATATATACACATTCAAATAAAAAGAATAAATTTACCTCGTAAATCGGTAAACAAATTGAATCGATGAACCCTACTTGCATCAATGGTAATTGATCCTCTTTCTCTCTATTCATTATATCCTAAATAAACAATGATGTATAAAAATATATGTATAGTTAATGCTGGTAATAATAACATACAATTGGTGTGATATTTAACTCGTGTCGTTCAATGTCGCCCTGCTCAAAGAACTCCAATGTGACCAATTCAGCGACCCGTTTTTCCACCTCCCACGGTTTGGTAATTGCGGCGAGATCGCATACGGTCATCAGCATGCCGCGCAGAAGTTCCCGGTGTTCCTCCAGTGCCCAATGGGGCCCTTCAGCGCTACGCACCACAGAAAAGAAAGCACCACGTTTCCTAGAATGAGACCTATCTTATTGTTATTATGATCGTTAGTTTTTCATCCTCCGTTTTCGGTAAACAGAAAAATTCAAGAAATATTCACTTTGTCTGATTCACTTTTTCTCGTGTCTTTTTCGAGATATGCAAAAAAAATTAGACTTATTTTTATGTTCATCGATATTGACTGTAGAGCGTTCACACACAGATGTCATTATAGTAAATAATATTGCGGCCTCAATGTATAAGTAAAAATGAAATAAAAAATAGTCTGAATATAAGTTACCTGAAGTAAACAGCTAGATCTGTCGATAGAATCGCCTCTTCTAAGACTTTGATTACTCTTGAGTACTCATCCGGTGAGAGATTCGATAAAATTTGGTTACCACTCGAATTTAAGATCATAACGCATTGATCGAAATGATGGTGTTCCATTGTCGACGTCGAGTATAGTTGTGCTAATGGCGATGATGCTCTGAAAAATGATAACAATACAATCCATATAAAGTCAAATTCAAAAATGTCGTTGGCACATACTAAATGTACAAAATAGTTATTTTTATTTACAAAATGTAGTAAAAAAAAGTGCTCATATTCGCAATTGTAAAAATAAATAATTCTATTATTTTTACCGAAATGAATACAAACATGTTTGCGATGCATTATTACGTAGAAATTGGTGAAATAATGAGAATGAAAACTGTTACCTAAATGTACACTAACCTATGTACTCACTTGATTTGGAAAGAATTATTTGTACCGCGATGGTCGAGGTCGTGGCACAAACAGGCGATTACCAACGCTAGACATTCGATTTCACCGAATATTTTCCACCATTGCGTCGCCTATGAAAAAATAAAACATTGCTTATTATTTTAAATCATTCGCCATTTCTAGCAATCACCGAATAACGAGTGTTAATTTGCACTTACCGTTAAAATAGCGAACATCATTTGTGCCACATTGAACGCATGCCGCCAATTATGGTATGTAACATTTCGGTAATTTTTCTTCACCGACAACAACCATCGGCACAGTACTTCATAATCGATGTGGAATCTTTCGACAAGATCCAAATCCAGGAACATTCGAATACAGGCCTAATATATTTTTTTTATTATTAATTTATTTTTGTGATTTAAAATATTTCTATAAAATATAACGTATAAGAGACTTACCGTAAGTGTATCGTCATCGTCCATGTGAATGTCATCAAACTTGAAATCATGAAGTTGAAAATTTACAGCAGATGGTACTCGTAAAGTCTGAAATTACACATAAAATGTTATTACAATGAATATTCCAGTTTCTCATTCACAGCAACAAAATGAGTATTTTGATATAACTTACTCTAAGTCTTGTCGCATCTTCTCGGCTTGCAGACGCGTGATACGATAATACTTCTAGGGTGACGCTTTGCTTCGCCATCGCAGTAATCGCTTTCTCGTACATGTGCGTGTTATGGATGCCCATGCCGCAGAATATGGCGAACGCTTCGACGAAGTTTTCATCGTTTTTCGAGAATGGTAAATCGTTGAATTTATTTATCAATTGTATCACACCAATGATTTGGCCAGTCGAATTTTTGATTGCCATACACAGAATATTCTTATGCTTGAAACACATGCCTTCATCCACACTCGGATCGAATCGGGAGTCTTCGTATGAATTCGGGATGTTTACTGTCTGCAAATCGAATTGCTAAATCATATACATACATACATACATACACAGACACAATTGTGAAATAGACTCAGGGGCTTTAAAATTAAATATTTCGAGGTTGTTTTTTAGTGATAATAATTTCTTTAGTGTATTATAAAAAAAAACATGTTGAAATTATAATAGTATATAATTTGTACGCCTGATTGCTAGCTATTAATTTCGCGAATATTAAATTAAATTCGTAGAATTTTAAAGGTATACAGAAATATGTATATATATTATATTTAATTAAGACTACATACCTCACCTGTGGTGGCCACATAACCTGTTATACCCACATTGATAGGAAATCGGCTTTCAAATGGACTGAAACAATAAACACATTCAATATTAAATTCAATTCTGCGGTGAAATTCTATTCATTAAAATATTCATTATGGAATACAATGCAAATATAATCAACATTTTGTGGCTTTACAACCAGGACAGTAAATATATTTAATACCAGTGGTGGCTTTACGCTAATTGAACAATAAAATGAAGAAGTACCTTGTTCTAGAGTCATTATCTTCGCCGTTAAGATCACTAGCTTCAAAGTCGAATACTCTGGAAAAGCTTCCTTTGGATGCTTCATGGACTAGAAGAACCTAAACAATAAAATAAAATTGTTTAATACAAAAATAAAATGTTTTTGTATCAATATTTTGTATGTATGTAGATGTAGAAGATACGAGAAAGAGATAGAGCAGGTAGCAAATATTGATAAATTCAAATGCAGAATGTAAACATACATATTATAAATGTAACATGTCATGTCAACAAAATATATGAACTGTAATCATCTGTTACTATGTCAAAACCATCACGATAATTCACTATCATAATAAAACGACACACTAGCCACCTACAACTCTAATCAATAAACACTTGTTTGCTGTATTAATGAAATTATACAGAACTACATCATCCAAACAGAGAAAATACATTGTTGATAATTATATACATATATATATATATATATATATAAAATTGTTCTTTGTTCAGGTGTACAATCAAAATGATTACAATATTAATTTCATGAAAAAGTACAACTGTAAAAAATGTGCTATTACTTTCATGTTTTTTGTTACTTTTACCCAACAGTTATATAATAAATTACACGCATTTTTTCTCGGTCTCCCAGGGAAAAATCGTTTAAATGTTTACTCTATTTTTTTTTTGTTGTAAAGAACACACGTTACAAAATAGCTTTCAACAGATATGAAACACGATACGAACCTTTCCATATACATTAATAGTTATTTACAGTTGTTAGACAGACAATAAGCCTTACCTGTACTCGTTGACACTGTATTAAGCTCTGCGTATGCGTTAGTATCCTAAAAACCACGTGCTCGATAGTGCTTTGTTCTTCAAAGATCATTCGCGCTAAATCCAGCAGCACCTGGTTCCGTTTCACCTCCAATTGACTCTTTTCGTAAAGATGCGCATTCCGTAAACCAATGCCGCAAAATTGTAAATAACTACAAAACACCTTTTCGTCTAGGACCGTGAATGGTGCATCGCCGACTTTATTTATCACCTGAAATACGGTAATACGGTAATACGAAAATAGAAGTATTGTTTAAAACAATGGTGGATCGTGTAAATAATAATTACAAATGATGTAATCATGAAAATGATGGTTTACCTGAGCGACCCCAATGACATCACCGTTAATATCTTTAATCGGCATACAAAGTAACGTTCTCGTACAGTATCCGGTCAGGACATCGATATCGTGATTAAAACGTTCATCCTTCGTAAAGAAAACAGAAAAAAAAAAAGAAAAACATTACAACGATGTCAGCAAATACTTTAATTACAAATAGATTTAACTATTAAGAGTTACTTTAAAAGAGTATTGCTTCGAACTATATAACGAGAATCCCTTATATACACTCCTCACCAATTCATCTTTTAATTTTAAATGAAAACATATATATATATATTTCTTTTTAAATACAATGTTTGAGAAGGACGAGGCCGCTAAAACTAATATAATAGAGTGATATAATATAGATGACATTGCCGATAACATGATTAATTTAACTAAGTGCCCTGAACTTCATAATCCATCGCTAGAGATTAACATGATTAGAGTTTAAAACAAAAAATTATGTTTAGTATAGTAATTAACTTTCGAAGTGGAATGAGAGAAATAATTTGAAATGATATGTTGGTACGTTTGTCGAATGGCCTTGGCATTGTGCCAACTGCACGATGTTCACGTTCATGAACTGCGTACACCACATGCCGAATTTTAATTGTTGATGTTATGTAAATGTCTTACGTTTGTGCCAATCGTTAAGGCCCATTTATATATTATAATAGGGGCTTATGCCATTACATATAAGAAGATAAATGCTTGAAGGGAATTAGGGAATTTAAATTGTCTCATGAAATAAATATGTAAACAAATTTTTATTAATACACCTGTATGTGTTTGTGTGAATACGTATGTAGAACGTTTTGTTTCAAAACGAATATTTCTGTTCTTTGGCGATTATAATACTTTTTTTTTCCAAATTCCAAATAAAAATATCAATTTCGTTGTACAAAAATATGTAGGTACGCGGCACCTAATACGAATTCGATATTGGCGATTTTCCATTAGTTATCCGAAAACAACAAAACAATTGATACAATTAAACTAATACGAAATGCAGTCGCCGCATGGACTATAAATATCTCATATAAGAAAGCAAAACGGAAAATAACAAAACTAAATGTCGATTAAGAAGTAGTGGTATCGCAATGTATGGGTTTGACGTCAATGTGACGTAACATGATACGCGCCTCGACGCTAGTGCGAATTATAATTCACCATTAGTATATTCCTAGTATTTCAACCATATTGCTATGCACTAGCGAAACAGCTAGCTTCGACGGATAACATGTTTTATTTCGAATATAACAAAAGATATAAATGAACATTTTAAATTCATCCTATGATTGCTATAAAACAAAATCTGAAGTGTCCTTACTCTATTTGTATTTATTTAATAGTTTCGATTCGATGTAGAGATAGTCAAAACGTGTATTTTCGTTCTTATTAGACTTCGTCCAAAAAAGAAAAAGCAACAAAACACAACAAAAAATAAACACGTGCCAATATTAATATTTCATAACTGAAAAGTTTGCAAACTTTATTGAACGGCACGGCACGGCACGGCACGGCACTGCCACCAATTTCCAAGTTTTTAGTTTGGAAACTAAGGTTGCGTTTATCATATGTTAACTTCTTCCGGTTTCAAAACTTTTTTCTTTTTATACAAAATAAATATATAACGTAAAACAAATGGGCCTAAATGGCATCGCACCCCTTAAATGATAATTGTAAGATTTTAGTTTGCGCGTGTTCACGTTCGCGCGCAAACACTGCACCACTGCGACTATTTTTAGTCTTCTTTTCCCCTTGAGACAACAAATCTATTCATAGAAGTCGTGGGTTGATAACAATACACTCTAATAGCACGATAAGGAGTACACACACACCGTCTTCAGATACATCTCTTTATTACACATTTTACAATTTTATTTTTGCTTTTTAACTTTTCTAAGTGGATATTTTAAAACGCAGATTGTTATTGGTTTTATCTCCGTAGCATATTCCAACTTACTCCCAATTTATACACATTTCTGAATACCCTGAAATAATGATGTGTCTTGTGCTTGTGTAAAGTAAATTCAAATGATTATATTTAACCCTTCAACTTTTAGAACTGCTAAATGAAAAGCTGTATAAATTAAGCTTCAACCTATGTTACTTCTCTTGAATAATTCAATGAGTCTATGACACTTTGACACCTTTTGAAACAAAACAATTTAGCAACGTGATTCCATAAAACATTTACAGTTCAAGCAACCCTTATCAAACCCTGCCACCAGTTAAACCCATAAGTAAAAGTATTATTATTGCTCACTTTATAGGCATCGGGTATATTAACAGGTTCCCCGCTTTCGGCCACGTAACCAACGATGCCGGTACCCCAGGGTATTCGAATCTCTTCCTTCTTCTCCATTTCAATAAGCGTTGATCGGGAGCACACGTCGAAGAGCTTCGAAACAAGGCACCGTCCACGAGGTACTTGTCCAGGTGGTAGGGGCGTACAGCCGCCCCCTTTCTCCCCTTGGACCAGGAACAATGAACCGCGATCGGCGTGTAGGAGCATCGACACGTTTTGGAGGATTTTGTGGCACAGTGAACGCACTTCCAATTCATTACAGATGTCTTTTACCTTAAACAATAACAAATGAATTATTAGGTTTATTTATTTGTGTAATAGTCAGTGCTGAAATATGCCCTGGCAAGCTTATTATCATATAGTAAATTTAAATAAATGTTTTAACTTTATAATTTTATTTAAATTCGTGTGCATTGTGCGAAATAAAATTTGGCTATTAGTTCTATATAAATGCAAGTCATGAAGACAGAATTCTTCGCTGGAAGTCGTTTAATACATAACAAACAGGTATAATCCTCGCTATAACAACATGTAAATATATACAGGTTGTCCCCATAACGATACTTGTAGCGCCACTAATGGGCCTAACGGGCAAAAATACAACTGGCAGAGAATTACCATTGTAATTGGCACAGTACGAATAAGAAATTTTCTAAATTACGACTAAGTGACTTAACAATTTTGAAACTTTTCCAAAATTCTTGTTTTCTCTTGAATGCAGCAATTGAAACACCAAACAAATTTTGACCCAGACACATTGTCGCCGTGCATTGTCGTTTGTGCAGGGCCGCACAAATACGATTTTATACGCTCAATTCCACTAGGAATTGATTATTCCCAGGTCTGCCTGTGAACTTACCAATTCGAATATTAATTCTTTTTCGTCCAGCTGTCGAAGTTCATGTCTCGATCTCCGCTGCGGTCGGCCGGGTTGCGGACTATTGCCCGGCCCAGCGGTGATCTGCGTCGTGTCTGAGCCGGTCAGGAACGTCGGTGTCCCGTCTATCGTGCTGATAATCGGTTTAAGGAGGCCGCCCCGCTCGAACTCGTGCGCGGAAATCTTTCGCACAGGTGTGGTGGCGCCGGAACCCCCTCGAGACGGGCCTGTGTGTGTCGGGGACGATAACTCGATACTCGACGACGTAGGTGTTGCGTGTGACACTAGCCATGAATCCACTACTTGACGAGTGGCTTTCCTGCATTTTTTTCATTATGATATTATATATTTAGTCATTTAATATTAGAATTTTGATTATTTTAAAATACATCTGGAATGGCCTTCCATCGACTATACTATATGTATATATATATATAAATAGGGAAAGTATAAGCTTTCATATTTTTATTGGATATAAAAAGTGCGTAAAATATTGAATAAAAACGAGCTAATTAGTACATGCAAAAGTACTTAATTCACAACGATGCGTACATTGAAAGTCTTTTAAAAAGCTCTTTAATTCTGTCGAACAGAACATTTGGTGCATTTTAATATTTTATAGTTACATAAATATATTTTCTGTTTCCGTTTCGTTTTGGTATATTTTTAAGACGGCGCCACCATTAAACTTTGTATATTCATGTGTGTTTGGGATTGTTTAGCTAACTCGTAATTTCTACTAAAAGTAGAATGTTCGTCCAGAGCATTTGACACACATACACTAAAAGGTTCTAACGTAAGTTTAGTTTTGCCACCGAAAGTAAGACAAATGCAGAAGATGGTTGAAAAGTTAAGGGCATAACTCACCGCAAGAAGTAATCCTGCACGAAATCCGGATGTTCATCAAGCCACGCCTCCATCCTGGAGTACTCCGGGTCATAATTGTGCCGATGGAAGAGGCGGTGGGCCCCGGTTTCGCCACCACCGCCGTCCCCGCTGGGCGGCGTGGACACTGTGCCCTCCGCCGTCATCCTCGGCTCCTCTGCACTGCGCAGATGCAAGCCTACACAAACAAACAAACATACAATTAATTAAAAATGATACCCATCATCCAATTGCAATAACAGATTCTATTAGGGTTGTAAAGCTCTAAGAATAAAACATCTATTTAATATGCACTTAGTATAAGAGCGGGTCAACGGGGACATTCTTGTGCCGTTTATCATCTGTAGCAAGCAATGGGACAGATTGGGCCGAGTTAAGTTATGATATGCGTGCCCGTGCAGAAGACGGGCAGCGATTTTTGGCCGAATGCCAGAACACTGGACGCATATTTACTGCGTAGCTTTTGGCAAGATCCCTACGGTTTTATTGATAGTCTAGGAATGGTTCTATCACGTTTTCCGATGCAATTGAACCCACACTACACACATATTCAATTGGCGCACACGTGGATTCGTTTCAAACTGTTTTAGGGGCCATAAAATCACTTTTAAGGCAACAGCAACACTACATTTCTGACTTATATAAATTAATTTGTAACGCGAAGTTTTATTATTGTAACTGTACCTTTTAGCAGCTATAATCATTAAATTTCGTTACAAAATTATTTATATTTATCTTAATTAATTTCGAAATTAATATTTAACAAGTCGTACCTTTAGTGGAAGTTCTATGAATATGTAAGACACTAAACAAATATTATTGCAATATCCTAAGTAAATTGTGGTGCGAGATAATCTTGGCCAAAGTCTTAGTGCGCTGGGGTAGGGTTAAAATCAATTGAGATTAATTACACGCAGAGATGTTCAATTACAATTAATTTTATGCAAAGGCATTTATTGGAGATTACAGAACTATCGATAAGGTTGCATAGATAATTGTATGTTAAATTATGCGATTACATTTCAAGATAAACTATTTTGCATTTACGTTTCCCTTAGTTACCATACATATTGCTATTGTTTTATGGAAATTGTTGCATAGAAATACAGCCAAGTGTACATCACAATTTATGTGTCTTTTATACATAATGTATAAAAAGAAAAACATATTTTACGCATAAACCTTATTTTTGCGTTATAAAAAATTCCTATAAATGAAATAGAATAGTTGAGGGGATGTAGAAGTGTCAAACGCGTTCAAAATAATATTTCCGGGATAAGGATAACAGAATGCAGCATGGCCGAATGATCTAGGTGCGGCAGACATGGCAGTAAAGGGGCATCTAATTGAAATTGGCCGTGTATGTGTCATAGGGGAGATGTGAGTGCACGATGAAGATGAACGCTGTCTGTCAGCAAAGTAACTAAAAGATGATGATACACTCCATTTCCTTCCGTCAAAAATATAGCAGTGTATAGTGCTTATTTTTGTGTTCTGACAGAGACGATCGTTACTCACACTTCGTATTAGACAACGACCAAATAAACCATTTTTCTACCCGCTATACTCTAATGGGAGGTGCAAAGGCTCAAGGTCACATTTTTTGTCTCTAAATGAAACTATATATATATAACATTATTATAAATAGAGTAAAGGCCACTCCAGCTTTTCTATTTGAGAGCGTGATCCTGCATATATTTAAAGTTTTCGTTTAGATATGGAAGCGAAAACATGCGAAAGGTTTTAAGATTTTATTATTCGGCATAAGTAAAACCATATGAAAATATTTGCGTTTCTTATGAACTCAAACAAAACAAAAAGAACAAACAATAAGTCTTAAAGGTCACCGTTTTATCGTTAGAATCTCTGGAAAATATATTTCGTAATGGTAGCATGAATTATAAACAAATTATATAGTTAGTTAAAGCTTAGGAAAGTCAAGTGTAACCCACTTAAGCTTATTTAAGCTAGATTGATATTTTACCTAAATAGTTTATAGCGCTAAGAATGAAAGAAAAATATGTTATGCATTTATGCAGTTTGAATAGTTCTTTACTTATGTTTGTATTTGAATTGGACGATATTATTACATTTTAGATGTTAACATAGTTATTTTATTTTAGTTTTATGAACAATGCTATCTGCTTGAGAGACCAAGCTCAACTGTCGTTAGCGTGCAAGCGTTCGTGTCCCCACTCCTTTCTTAACACAGTGCTCACAACTGTCTAAAGATATATGTTCGCTACGTGTTTTAAAATTTATCTTCACGCGAGTTTCTAAGGAAAACGAAGTTAATTTTGTCAAAATTAAGCATCTACATTGGCGCTAACTTACGTGTGTAATTATTCAAATTGTAGTTTGTAATTGTGTGTTAACTATTCCTAATTTATATATATGGAATTGAAAACTACATTTAACTGTTCAATTACATTATTTGTTTGATTAATATTATTTTGCAATTTGTCAAAATATTATTGTAAACATCAAAACATGTTTTCATCTAAATTAAGATTCTTATTAGTAAATTCGTCGTTTTGAATCAAAATCAACAAAAACTTCAAGGTTCAAGCGATGAAAACAACTTTTATAAGAATCGAATTATTTGTAATTTACACCGTTTTCGCAATATTGAAAAAGTAGTTAGTATTTTTTTTTAAATTCTAAGATCAATTTGTAAAACTACGTATTATTTATTAATATAAAATGTATGAACTGGGGAAATACGAATTTATAATTTACTGCGATATTTATTGTATTATTGAAATAAACAATTATTCAAATTGCCTACATTAAATATTGAACAAATATACATGAAAAGTCAATTTGTAAAACATTCGCAAATAAACGAATAAGTGCGCTTTATTTTATAGTTTGCAAATATTTGAAACCAAATAAAATTATTGCGCATTTTAAAATATATAGACTTGTAATTTTGAATATTTAATTATTTCTTTTTCTAAGGACAGTATTAAGGGGTGTACAAATTGTTCAATTATCAACAACTAGATAATTGCCTAAGTGCTGCATTAAATTGGATAATTTTTTTCACCGGTACATTTAGAACATCAGGAGATAATTCTATTTAAGATGTTTGTACATCATTAAAAATATTCATATTTTATTTGACCTTGCTCATGTTCACATTGTAAATTTACACTGTCAATATTTGACCAGCAATAAATAAAATATTTATTTTTACGTTTGTTAATATAAAACCACTACATTTTCAAAAATCGTTCTGTACATTTATTTTCGTTTACGTTTCTGTTCTCATTAAATGCAAATTAGGGTTTTTCAAGTCGAATTGTGCCCATATCATATACATAATAAAGCAAAATTAAGAGTTTTTTTTAGACAGAGAATGCATTTATTAAATTGTTTTTTATTGAATACGAAATTGGGGCAAAGCTGCTAAGTTTTAGTGTTCATCACTAAATTTTGACAAGGATAATAAATGAAGCTTTGGCAATTTGGCAACTTGCCAAAATCCATAACTGTTGTACCAACTATTTTTAAGACCCTGTTCAAGGACAAACGAAACAATGTAAATTAAAAACTATTTTCTGTTTTCCATAATGAATTTTATAACTAAGAGATTAAAAAAAAGACAAATATCCAATTTTGTTTTCAGCACTTTTAAATATTTATTTATTTATTTAGTGGATTTGTTCACAAAAACATGGTTAGTTCTTGGAATGCCATTTCGAAATAATAAACAGGAAAAAAAAAATTAATCATGGGAAAGAATGTTTCAAGCTTGAATAGAGACAGGAGTACACTGTTAAAAAAGTATAAATAACAGCGGCAGAGGGTGTGGAAGTCGTGCCAAGATCTCGTATAACACAAATGTTGATCTTTTGGGGTTTCTAGATACGTACGTCTTTTGTTCGAAACCAAATCGTTACACTATACACGGCTGTTGTGCTCTGACCTACATATTTATACAGACTGACAAATGTCTATCACAGGATATAAGTGATTACATACAAGAAAAAGAACGAATAATTAAAAAAAAAAAAAAAGTTCAAGGCTATAAAATAATATTTAAAGTGTACAAGAATTACTACTCCGGTTTTAAAGAATTTATGTAGTAACGTAATAATACTAGGGGCACATGCCCATATCATACACTCCTTGCCAATCCGTCTAATTGCATAATTGTTTTTCATTTACGTTAGAAAAACAATAAAAAAAAATGATAAATCTTTGATTCATTTCATATGCGTTCAATGTCCACTTATCGTAATCGTGCAATGTTTTTTTAAATAGACTATAAACCGAGTAAGGACACACACCTCCGCAATTAACACATTTTATTTATTATACCTAATAATGCGTTGGTCATTTTTAAAACAATTGGTAATTGATTAGATCAAAATATTGATACTAAAACAAATTAAGATGTAACAACTGATATTAAAATATCATTTTGTAATCTGATGTACATATAAGTATGATAATAAAACATTTAAATTCATTCGTATATAATAAGATAAATATTTTTTGCTCGCGGTACGAAGTACCGATGAATTGTATCTATAACAATTTATATATATATATAGTAGAAAATATCAATACTTTAGAATAGTATAAGAAAATCGTGTGTGGGATACTGTAGATTTGTATAATTCGCCATTAAAAAAGAATTGAAAATGTTAATGACTTATTAATATGCTGAAGCAGCTTTCGATGGAAACAATCGCCCATCATTATAAATGAACTTTTTTTTATTTGTTTTATAAATGCGTTAATCCATTAAATATTAACTTGTGATTAGGCCAAGGTTAATAAAATCACGTACGCAACATTGCACTCTACGTATTTTAATAATTTTAAGGTAATTTAGCAAACTAATGATCAGTGTATTTAATTAGCATTACGTCGTCTCGTTTAAACTAACAAATTAATCCTTACATTTTTAATGTACAGGCAGAAATAAATATCAGCCGATGCGTAATTTCATAAATATATATTTTTACTTCGTAAAATAAATAAATATCGCTGTGAAACTTGTTTGCAAAGACAGTTTTGTCAAATTCCAGGTAAATGAGAGCGAACTTAAATATTTTTTGTTACCATATGCAAATTTCGATTAGCATAGTGTTTCGTAGAAGAAATTAGCAAAAAATGGCGTCTGGGTTTCCATCAGATGTCGAAGGTGATTCATGTTTGGCGAAGCGAAACGAATTCGAATCTCAATTCTATTGTTTGTACTTTGGCACATTTAAATCAGTTGACAGTTTCTCATGTGTACAATGTGTAACTGAGATGTTAAAATATACATTTAAGTCATGTGTGTTTAACTAAGTGGTCATGAAATACTTTTTTATGTCATGGCGATTTTTCTAGGGCAATGTCAAGATATACGTAATTCATGGCGAAAATATTCGCACTATTTCATGATCAACTCGCAAATTTGGTTGAAATTTTGTTGAGGACACAGGCGAGGCTAATTTGAACACCAATGCCGTCAGCTCACTGTTTTTACTGTGTTGTATACACACGCATTATATATTTATGTTGACGTTTAAAAACGTAGCATCTCTGAGTGTTTATATATATAATAGTAAATGTATTCGTTATCCTAAATAGGTTAATGTGTAACGATGCATCTTAATAGGGAGGATTATGTCACTTTAATGTAATCACACAATGGATCTAAGAAAGCACCGACTTTAATGACTTCGAATTGCCACTATAACTGTATAATGATAGCGCATAATATATAAATAAATCCTGACTGGGAATGGGAATGGGAATATTCCTGGATGATGATACAATGCGGAATAACAACGATCCCAAGTGAATGTCATTACTGTGTGTGTGTCGTCACCGTAACGACTAACGACATACATACTTCATTAATGGTTTCAGATCGGATAATAGCGATGTCTACGTTTGCGTCTGCCCTTGTTGCTGCATTTGGGAATCACTGCAATTATAATTGCTCTAATTACACTGATCTGCTATTTGATGTGCTTAAGTGATTGATTCCCCCATATGTTGATGAGTCATTTTATGGAGCCTCTTTGCATTAGAACACGTAAAGTAAAAACATGATTCTCAGTTAGTTAGATTAATGCTACTCCATATATAATTCTGCGTTGTTTAGTTTAGAAGATTGTCTTTTCTATGAAATGAAAGTAAAACAAAGAAAAATACGAGTGAGGTGACATTGCGTAATGCGTATTGCGGAAGGAATGTTAATTTGTTTCAGTTTCATTTTGGGTTTTGTGTCTCCTTTGCAATAGATAGTCCAACTTCTTGGAAATTACTTTTCGGTGTTGTTTGACCTGTCTGTCTGGTTTTGTACGACGCACAGACCATAATAGAAAAGAAAAGAATCCTTTCATATATGGCCACATTGTGCCACCAGAGTGCATATAAAATTGCAATATCTTTGCCATTCCTTTTGTAGGATTTTGTTTATAACACTTACTTATTATTTTTCGATTTGCATTGCAAACAGAGAAAGAAATATTGTTTTTAGATCCTCGTACGCTAGTACCTACTAAGTTATTGGATCAATTTTATTTTTGAAAAGCATCATCTAATTGAGTAATAAACCGGGAAAAAATGTGGTTCGATCATCAATATTTATACCAGGAAACATTAAAATACAATACCATCATATATACTTATAAGAAGTTGCACGAAGTCATTAAAAATATCAGGATAATAATGTCATTTATATTATTATAGGACATTTATTATTCGTGATTTATGATTCAATTGTATAGTTTTTATGTGTGAGCAGAGAATTGTTGAGAACTAGTACCTAAATTGTGTGTGTATGTAACATATGTGTGTGGGAACGCTCTTGAACCAATGCAATGCCGAAAATAAAATATTATGTATATGATATGGGCGTATGGTTAACCTTTTGATAGCATAATGAGAGATAATGGGTGTCTTACTTTTCTTGTGTCGGCACTCTTGAAATTTGCACATACTGAAAGAATGCCCCATGGGACGGTTCCGGCGGCAGTGGTGGTGGCAAGGAGGTGAGATGGGGCTTACGGAGGCGCGGGGGGCCCGCGGGCACAGCCCCACATCGCGCCACCACTGTTTTAAGGTCACTGCTACGCTGGTTACTTTCACGCCAGTACGACACAGGGCTTTCTTGAACCGATCCGTTTCTCGTTTGGCGGGAATTTTGAAATGTATATTACACTACTAATTTCGAAACACGGAACTGCATTCAAACTGTATTCAATTTTAAACCTAATTGTTGCGGCTTCTTTCGTACACTTTTATTAAAATGGATAACATTTTTAAAGAACTGCATGTACACAATGTGTTTTTATTTATATAATCTGGAAATAAATATGTATGAGTTTGTTAACAATAATTGTTGTTCTTCCTTGTTTTGTTCTCGGAATGTACGTTGCAACACATTTTTTAATGTTTATTATATTTTATTGTTGAAGTCCAATGGAAATGTTTGAAACGTTTTAAAACGGATTGATTCAGTGTGTTTACACAGATTTCGCGTTATCAAAGAAACTGGTTCACAACTAGTTTATAGGAAATGATTACAGATATGTACGGGAGGGGGTAACTTACAGATAATAACGCTGATACTAATTACAATTAATGGGGCGCTCTACTCCATACATAAATATATATTAAATACATTTTGAAACAATTATGAGTAAATCCATAAACCTATACGGAATTTAATCATTTTACGATTTTTTCTCCATTTTACGTACAAGTTTTGGCAAATTAGAACAAAAATTAAAAATAAATAACATTATCGAAGATAAGATACGGTAATAATAATGCGTATTAGCCGATTCTGTTATCGTATTTATACGTAAGTTTACTTTTATAAATCCAATTATCGGGTTTCTTAATCTATATATTAAATGCCAATAATATTATTTATAAATTTCGTATTAAGAACAGGCTTAGAACAATATGATTCTTTTGCATAAAACGATAAAACGAAAGCAAATCAGAGAATAAAATAATAGAGAAGGTTTAAACAGTTAACGACGACCAGAAAAGAGAAAAAAAATGGACACAGTGTTTACTTGGTTGCATCCCTAATCTGTATTGTAATTTAATAACAAAATAAATCGCGAAGTTCAATCGACAATATGTGAGGTAAAAGTGTCCGATTTGTGAGCGACTTTATAAGAATGTTTACCAAGTGGATCTGGAGCAATTCCAAATTAGATATAAACAAAACTACCAATTTGTTTGTGAATCATTTGATGAAATCTCTTCAGTAAATACAGAGACACAATCATTTTTACAACTTATGACTACAGCCTGTTTTGTTTGTATTATTTTTCTTTCACGGACTATTTTATTAAACCAAACATTGGCGCAAATTCTAATAGTCAATCACGACTATAATTCCATGTTTACAAATACTCCTTTATAATTATACTTACGTATAAGAAAGTAAGAAATGTTAGCGAACCTTGAATCCAATTGGTAAAACTCGATAAATAAGTTTCCATTTACGAAATTCCAATAAATAATAAATCAAATGTACAAATCCTAATATTGTAAATGAAACAAATTCGAAATCAGTTCTACTAAGCAATTCGATTAACAACAAATCCAACATAAGGTAATGTAATATTACATCATGTGAATGTCATTAAAGTTGGGCTCTATTTCATCAGCAGTAATTCGATTGCTCACGTGATTTCAGCACCAAAAATTCCGTGTATTTTTTTTTCTGTAGCCAAAATCGATTTGTGAATATCCTCACATTTCAACGAAGAGTGATTTTTTTGAGTGACACATCAAGGCTGCTTTGTACTCATCGAGATACGCGCCGTAGATTTTTTGCGCACGTTTTTACAGCATTAGAATCACTTTCAGTGTTTATTCTATCGAAAAAATCGTGTCTTTATCTGATACTTTTTAAGTACTTGATTCCTTGATTAGACAATATAGATTGTGGTACAAAAAAAGTGGGTTAAGACTCGGTTTTTTTTTTTGTATTGTTAATACATATATATATATATATATAATAACTTTATAATTGTATAGTGTTGTTTTTATAGTACATAAAGAATCGAGAGTGGCCTATAGTCGACTTAACAGTTTCAATAATCCAATTTAAAATTATAGCGCGTTTATGTAATGGTTTATTAAATAATAATTCCGAACATACGCCTCCATATATGACACCCAAATGTAATTCGCAGCCTACTTGACGATTGTAATTGGCTTTATAGACGGAAAACAATAAGACATAAAAGTTATATGATGTGTACAATAATAATAACGAACTATCTAATACACTTTATATAATATTCGTATAATTCGTCGTAAATAAACGTGGGTGGTTTATTACTAACGTCATCAAACTTAAATTATTATTTCTTTTCCTGTTTATAAGGAAATTCAATTTAATGTACCATTCATTGTAAAAATACAGCAACAATGTAACTTTTAAAATGCATATTTATATTAAATACATATTTAAAGTTAGTAAATAAACTAAACACACACGTTTTTCTAATTTCTAATCTTAATTAGTAATTGGATTGTTGTGAATGTTTCGTCCAAGTAACAATGTTGTACAAAATATTTATTTCGTGTTTTTTTTTTAGAACGGAAATGCGTTAATTATAGGTCTACGGGCATGTTGCATAATTTATGAACAGACACACACACACACACGTATAGGTACACATGTGTTAATACATGGGAACACATATACCGCGGAACGTTGGCGCCAAGCGACCCGTCACTTACACTATAGTTACTGATTTCGTCCGTCACACAAACGTGTTTTATAATTGTTAGTTTTTGTCCTACAAAATCTACATTTATACTTTTGTATTTTAACTCATACTCAAAATTTAAAACAAAACAAATTCAAAAGAGTTTAAATTCATTTCATTTTGATTACATATTTCCTTCGGATAAAAAATTCGTGTAAATGTTTCTTTGTTGTTGTAATACAATTATTTACATTTCGATGAACCGATTACGTTATCTTGTTTAGTCTTTATCAGAGAGTCAACAAAAACTCCTGGGATGAACGTATTTTACAATTTGTTCGGTAGCACATCGTTTATATAAAGAAAAACGATTTTTTATTTTTTGAATTGGCCTTGGCGATCCAAATATTTAACCGACTTCCTGTGCTTCATCGCCTTAGTTTCGTCGAAAAGAACACGAAGGTTTTTAGAGGTCAATAACCCAAGTGGTCGATTATAAAAATACTAATTATTGGACATCGAATTTTAAAATTACCATTAATAATCCAGTTTCTTGTCCATTAGTACATTTTATTGCTGTGAATGGTACCATTATTTGTCGTAAAACAAACTGAATAATTAATAGATTCGAAGGACTTTTTAAAAAAAATAATAAATAACGTTTAAGGCTAGTTTTATAAACAATTTAATGTATTATTATAAGAAGCAATGTAGAAACTTAATAACGTTATAGATTTAATTTTAATTTAAATCTGTTTCTAAATGATAAGTTCCATGTTCATGTGACAGATTTCATTTACAGGAAAACATCGTAATTGATATGAGTCAGCTGAACAAATGTCCTCTTTGAATTTATTCGAGCGATTGCATCAGTCGTATTCACGCCTGAAGACCCAATTCGATTGCAAACATTTATATAAAATATACTAAATACGCAAACACATATTTCAGTCGAGTAAAGGCCACCCCAGTATATATTTTGTCATAAAAATGTTGAAGCGTATTATAACTGCAATTGGTCCGAGCGGCGGGCACATTATAAAACAAATCTGTATTATTAAATAGAATGATCGTAACTGTAGTGCAACGCATCACTGTTGAAATCTGACCTAATTTGTTTTGCCAGTGACCCCACGCTTGTTTTTGAAAACATCTGGAATGACCTACACTCAAATGTCTCTTATTTAAAAAGATCATTTATTTTTATTTCTAGTTTGTGACGTTATGAAATAATTCAGACATTTTTGCGTACCTAAATATTCATTTTTTATTCTATTTGCAAAGGAAGAATTTGCCTTATTTATAAATATAATAGTTTATATTTATTTTTTAGCATTCAATTTTCAAGTAAATAATACATTTTCTAAACTAATATGTAATAAATTCTAATATCCTAACATTTAATTTTATTTCTCAATACTTTCTTTTATTCATTACGTATAAGAAAGTATAAAGTATCCCTATCTGCTTTAAATTAATGTTGAGGTCCGGAGACATTTCTTACATAATTAATTTTAAAGTTATATTAATCCAAGTAGCAATTTTCTAAATGCTGTTTACAATAAAACTTATTAGTTATTTACGTAGTCGGCAGACAACGTGTTAAACTACGAGAAAATGTCACAAGGGCCCTAAAAACATGAAAATGGTTAAAAACAAAACTTTCTGAAGATGTGTTGCAACGTCGAACAAGAGAACAATACGAGAAAACTTTTAAACAACTAGATTGGACCAAATACACACCATTTAAAAATCAGCGACTCCATGCGATAATCAAAATGATAATAAAACAAAAAGAACACAACTAAAAAAAGGATCACATTTATATATTTTCACTTTTTTCACATCGCGTCATATGTATTGAAAACTTTCCACTATTATTGTTGATTTACAATATGAACAACAACACAAAAGAATCGAATAACCGCTTTGTGCAGTGAACGTATAACACGATTGTTGAATTGAATCGGAATTACTTTGCACAGACACCGTACGTGTTCTCGGCGAGCGCATCCATATGTCCCGTGAACCGCATAAGACCGCTGTCGACTGAAAACTGGCGCGGCTCGCGGCACACCGTTCACTGTCCGCGTCCGCGATCCGCGTTCGCGTCCGCGTCTGCGATGCCGAACTCCCCGGTCGCCGGTCTTCGGATTTGAAAGTAAGTGGCCAGTCGAGCAGTTGCCGCCAGCCGCCATGACTCTGTCCTACTCGTTAATTAATTCCTTGTCTAGGTACATTTTAATGTATAATTGATACTTTTGTAACGTTGTTTTCAATTCTTTTTCTATATACATTGTTACGAACATTCAGTATGTCCTTTTCACACCAAGACATTAAGATAGGATGTTAAAGTGAACCTGTGTGTTATTGAACAAGTTCAAACGGAAATTCATATAAAGCTTATAGATGAAATAGTAGCACGTTCCAAAGCTTTTTGCGGAACAATAAAATGAACTTCAATAGAGGAAGTGGGACGGGAAAGGAATCCATAATGAAATCGTATAAAACAATGGAACATATTCATCGAATCGACCAGTTCCTGGATATGCTAAATTAGAAAGAGAATTCTGCCCATATAAGTTTATGTAGTTGTGGCAGTTAAATGGTTAAAACTATCAAAGACAAGCTTAGGCATAAAATTCCAAATTATAATATTTAATAATTTTATTTCGGACTTTGGGTTAACAATATGGACATTTTTTGATCCGAGAATGCAACAGACACACGAGCGAATGCTTCTTCGGTACTTCGTACGGCGAGCTAAAAATTATAATTAAAATACATCGTAAAAAAAAAAACAATATATATAAAAAACAACAAAGACAAGTGAAGGCCATACACTGACATTTTCCACTGTTTACAAATGCAAATAACACATTTTTACGCATTCATAAAACGAACAACGTACAAGAAGTGAAGTGATCACAGATCACACATGCAGATTCAGCTCAGTCAAGAGCTCACAATGAAATTCCTTACATGACACATATATATGCTCGCGCTCGCCCACGCCCACATACAGTTTCTTTGTGTAATGTTTGTACACATCAAATTTAAATATTCCGTAACTTTAACTAAAATATGTTACGTGTGTGTAAAAAGCATTAATCTGTAACACAATTTGAAACCGTTGAAGCAGAATTGATAAAGTGACCATTCGATAGGGATTTGATACCATTCAGATAAAAAAAAAATCACTCGAAACTCCGTTAGGGAAAACCGGTGCGATAACAAAATGTGAAACATCAAAAGTCTAACCAACTCACTCAGTCCAATAATGGTTCTCTTTGGTATTCAAAATATATTTCCAAGGTTTTACATAGGGGGATTTTTAGCATGTTACGTCTCTACTACATTGCAGAGATATCACCAGAATGTTTACCGAACTAACTGTATTATTTTACTTTTTCAATTTTCGTCAAATTAATATTGACATGGCAACCAATTTCAAATTATTTCCGCATAGATATTAACAATGTTTTCCCATATTACAATAGAAGAAAAAAAAAACATACTTTGATACATTAGATCGGGATTACCTTAATGCTTTAGATAAAATGATATGAATGAATTTAGTTAAATTTGATTTTGATTGATTACTTTCAATATTTAATATGTTTTCACGATAACAAGAAAACTGTTAAATCGCAGATTTTAATCGAATTGGAAACTTTACTCATTTTAACCGAATTTTAACATTAATCAAAGGAATTATATATATTTAATCATATAGAACAATTAGTTAGTGGCAGTGTCGGGACCAGCAAATTTGCAGTGGCACTGGTTGTTTATAAAAAAAAATGCTGCACCGTAATTCAAAGCCAATATTATGTATAATTTATACAAACAAAGATTTATACAGTAAAATCCGGCTGTATTGTATGTAATGTGTAAGAGATTGCACGGTGAAAGAATGTATTAGGAGAACACGTTGGTATTGGGGGCAGGCATGCACCATGCACCAGTGATTTGGTGATTCATCACCACGTCATGTGCACTAGCATATAACGATGGGCACTGCCTTACATTTTATTTATTATTTATGAAGTTTATAGGCAACTAATAAAAAACGATTTGTACAGTATTATAAGCTAAAAATGTAGGCGCCACAGAACCAGTCGCAGTCCAATAAAACCCGGAATAAAACCCAGAACTACAGTCTATATATTATGTTGACGTATACTTGTTGATTGACCGCAGTACAATAAATACAAAAAACCTGATGATATTAATGAGAATTGTAGTTCTGTATACAACCGAACCAAACCGAACCGAACCGATACCTACGATGTGTGTGTATCTAGTTCGAGAATCAGCGCTGGCTGACCGCTGACGGCAAGGTCAGTCGCGCGGTTGTGGCGCCACTGCCTCAGCCTCAGCCTCAGCCTCAGCGGACGATTGCCCTGTTACACAACAGTCTTCCACGGCATATGATCAGATTGTACCCCGAGGGTACGCCGCTGCAATTGTGTACAAACATTGCGTGTTCACCATGTCAATCGGCCCCCTTGCCGCCGCACACCTACCTTTTATCTCTCACCAGCCTAAAGCCGCTGAATGCCAACTTACAAGATAAGCGAGACACTGGCGCCGAATACTACTAATTCACTTGTATTATTATAATAAACCTTTGGCTTCTTTGTTAAAAGTATATTTATTCATTAGCTCTCTCTCGATTATTTTTTAAAAATAAAGCGGCGAGCTAAAAAAATAAATAACCTATTATAGGGTAGATATGTGTCGGTCAAGTTCACTGTGAATCTGGTGTCTGATTACGTATCATAACAGCGACCGATAAGTGTATACTCTATCGTACTTAACTCATTGAAACGTGACCTTGAATATAAAGTACGTTTGATTACATTAGATTCAAATAATCAATGGAAAATTTTCACTAAAATCATGTAACATTGTTACGCTCAACAGTACATTTAATATATATAGTTTATATATGTAAAAAACAAGCTCAGCATGTAAATGCATTAGTATTATATTCTGAAGAAAGATCTTGTTCTTTTGATGATGTGTTCTCGTATTCATGCGATTCCCTACGCAATTGGATATAAAATGTTTGATGGCGAGCTTGAAGTCTTTGACAAACGACATCATCAGTTATAATATGATAACTTCTTGACCCCCATCAATTCAATTCAATTTTTTTTTATGATAATATTTATCTTTTTATTGTCTACATGTTCTAGTTTATCATAATTCTATGTATATAACGTATATATAACAATATAACGAAATTTTATTTACGGTTTATAAAAAAAAAACTTAAATACCATTTTACAGCCACAATACTCAAATTTCGTTGGAAAAAAAAAATGCCATATTGTAGATATTGTATGGTTCTATGGAGGATGCTTCATGAAATTAATTAAATTAATTGTTGTTGGACAGAGAACGAGATATAAAGAAAGCAAAGCCGCAATTTTAATTACTTAAATTAGATCTATTTCTGGGCGGTAGTTATACAAATGTAAGTATATAAAATCGGACAATTAACTTTGAAAACAAAAGCATTTAATTATAATCGCGCACCCTTCCGCGATGACCCCGCGCAAATGATCCTCCATAGAGTTAATTGAATTTTGCAATCATGCAAGCAAATTATCTTTGTTAATTGTCTCATAAAACGAAAACCATCGACTTCATAAATTACTGCCACTATTTATAATTGTTTGTGTACTCATCCGCTTCTAGATTGGACAATATAAGGGCCGTACTAACAGTACAATAGTGCTTTTTCGGAAAAACCGCCATTAATTAGCCGTTATCAGATTCACAACAACATAATTATAATCTTGATATTCGGCCCAGTAGAACTCATATGACCTTCTGAAAATGTTTTGTCTCAAATGAGTTCCGAGTAATTATATATTTGATACGAACGTGCACTCAAATTGTCTTCCTTGATAAGAGACATATGACAATGTTACACAAAACTGTCTACTAAAGTCACGTTTTTGTTGACAATTGCATTTTTCTGTTTATAAAGTCTTTCACCTTACATTATCAACTAAACCATTTCTTTAAAACCTTACAATATCAATTAGTTAGAAATTCGACTATAATTTAAAAATGTTAGTTAACATTAAACAAAATCTTGTTACGAATTTCGAACCCGTTCGTTATAACAAGAAATATAAAACCACAGAAATATAAGAGCTACAATTAATCATGGAATAAGAAACCAGGCAATTTCATCTGCTAATTAAAATAAAAACAAAAACAAAAAAAACGTGAACCTGAATTTGGCAAACTAAAGGCATTGGTGCTTGCTTGTTTTACTAATCTAACTTTTGAGTATTCCCTGTTTTATGAATCGGTTTTTGAATGCGCTCTTAGAACTCTTAAAGATGAAATAATGCATAGACAATTATTCGTAATCGTAACTGAATATTCCACGGAACTCATAATTCTTAACAAGAATTGGATTAATTTTGTAAGTAATTTATCCGGTATCGCCTACATCTGCTGTTACCCTGGCAACTAGTGGGTAGAATTTTAAACGAGACAATGAATGCATCAGTTTTTATCTCGTCCTTGTGTTCCCGTTCGTTGTGGTTTTGTGATGAACAGACACACAGACACTCTCACTACATTCAATTTAACTGCACGCTAATCAAATCTGTATATTTTCAGAAGATTAATTTGCATTATTTAAATAACGTAATTGAATTAAGAAAAAGCGTATATCTTTAATAAAAAGTGAGTAATTTTTAGCTTGTACTAAAGAGAGTAAAATACATATTTAAAATTGGACAGTGTCAAAAACAGTACAAAATGTGATTTATTGAATGTATTCCATCGTTTTCCTGTTAGTTTTATTATAAATGTACGCAATAAATTGTAGAATTGTGCGCGAAAACATAGTTATAAATAACGTTGCGTGCCATATGGTAAACCGGATGCAGTAGGGTGCAGGCCGGCCGCCCTCGGTTCGTAGGCGCATTTCCGTAGTGGCCTGCCTATGCTCCACGTACACTACACAGAATCACATTCAAGTCTGATGCCTCATGTTTAGCTTTTCATAAATAATATCTTTGTAGTTCATATTTAATTTGTAAATAAAAACGTTTCAGTTTTCTTCTGGTAGATTCTTTTTAAAGAAACAGCAGTATGAGACATGAAGTCGCTATAACGGATGGAAGCGTTGTCTCAGCACTCATAAATTATCCCACAACAAGGATATCCGTGTGTGTGTGTGTGTGTGTGTTCGTCTGTCCGTCTAGCTAGCATCATTCAACCGACGGTCACTAATTTCATTCATCCAAACACACTAATTACAAACGCCTACGGTTTCCCGGTAATATGCACACACCGTCATCACATCTTTGTGTTTTCACGTAATTTACTCTCGCGGAAATTCAATATTTCTTTTATTACTACTTAACACGCAATTCTATATAAATATATAATTCTTTATGATTTATACAGAATCGAAATGTGTTTTACTTCGGTTGTATAAATTTCGCTGGGGTCCCTTCGTCATTTTTGTTGCGCTTTGTGCACCATTCGTACTTTGTCTTCTTTCTCTCTCTCTCTCTTGTTTGTGGCGCGATAGAAAAACGCCTTGAATGAATGTGGCTCTCGGGGTTTTACCACACAAAGACGTTGTCAATTCGAATCGTAGAGTTTTCTTTTTAAGTTTACGGATTTCTCGCACGATTTAAAACAAAGGCATTCACAGTACTAACGTTTGATGCTGTTCGTCTCATGATTTATCGTATTCTTTGTGAATTTAATTCTCATTTTAAATGTTTATTCGTTTAGACACGAATTTAATTTAATAATAATAATAAAAAGCTGCAGTAAAATAACAATAGATTTATGGAGAAAAATGTGTGTTTAATGGGGGAAAACTTGACTATTTGTTCAGCTATTATCAGGCAATGGAACTTTTTGTGGGGTGATTTCTCGCCGGAAAAACCTACACGAAAAACTATTGAACATGATGGCTGATTTATGGGACCGGTTTCGTGCGACACTGCGGAAAAATGAAGCAAAACTTACCCCACATTCGATACTGAACGTTATAAGTTTTTTGGAACCAACTGCTACTGGCATTTTTTCATTAAAACAAATAAAAAGAATAATAATATAGATTTTCCAACCGCACTGTGCTACGCAAAATGAGCAATTGACGCATTTAAATACGAAATGTATACAATAAAAAACTTGTTTGGAATTATTTATTTGATTTAGATAAAATTGTGGTGATATTTATATATTTTTTAAGTTAGGAATTTCAAATTTCCCTAACAATAAATACTAGTTTGGGTAAAACCAACTTTACAGCGTGGCTCATATATAGATAGGTGCATTTGGCGAGAACGGTGAGTTTATTCACCTCGCCGTCGTTACAGACGCGCACAGAATTCGGGAGCAATGCGACACCGACACTTTCCAAATAAGACAAATAGAATGTATCTATTCGTGAAATATTGATGTTACATATAAAAAGCATTCAAACGAATGGAATCTCGGCTTATACAGTCCAACGATCTCAAAAACTTGCGTATATACAAACATATTTTTAGCAACTGTGTATCTGTAACATGCTACTATCAAAAAAAAAATATATCGTTAGATTACGGAATGTGGATATGATAATAAATATACAGTTATCAATTTTTAGGGAGTACATAAAATCAGATCGGTCCAATAAAAAAATTCTTATTGGGCAACGTAATAAAGTAGCAAATCAAAATTCTCGGCAAAATAGATGATAAAAAATTTATTATCTTAGAGACGAAGAAACATCGAACTTTACTAAAGCCGAATCCATAAAAAGAAACCTCAATAAAATATAAGATATAATACGTGTACGAAATAAACTTAAAATAAATGTAAAGCATGTCCTAGTTATATTTGCAATAAAATGGATTGGGGACCCTCAAAACGGATAAATCCATTAACATAATTTTTTTAGCTCGCCGAAGTACCGAAGAAGCTAAAAAAATATTATATTGTTTGTATTTTCAATTATTTTTTGTGTGTTTCTTTATGGAAAAGAATTTTTTGTAGCGATTCCAAAAAGTAATATAACATTCAAGGATTCTAGTGAGACGAGTACAATACTATGTACGAGGAATATATGAATAATATATTCCGCGAACGATATTTCAAAGTATTTCACTGATTGCAATATATGCATTTCAAATCACGTTCGTCTTGTGACTCAATTTGCAAACAATAAATAATAACGGGTTCATTCTACGAATTACCATTTGTTTTCTAACATTTGCACATTTTCAACATCTCTTATGACAATCTCGAAACATATTTACAATAAATACAAAATAATAACCTAGGCTGCGCCGTTATTCTAGAGGCTTCTAGAAAGTGTCAGGTGTATTCTAGTAGCTTTGTGTAATATGCTACACAAGCATAAAGATAGAACCTACCGTGGCTTATGGTTACAAACATAAACTATTAAATATTTATATGAATTATTATATATTTGTATATATATATACTTAAGTACTGACCTGGTTTTCGGCGCGAGCCCCACAGGACAGGCGGCGACGCGTTACCGACTGGGGCAGCCAGCTTGACCGCAGTGTGAGCGCCTGCACCAAAATACATCATTTTATATATTATTACGCTTAAACAGAGATACAAATATATATTCAACTTTAGTCAACTTTAAACATTATTAGGTTTTTTAACTATTTTAGAATTTCGAAACAATTAGGAATTACAATTAATAAATCCAGTAACGTTTCACTTTTACAATAAAATATACACAGTGGATATTGTATTATTGTATATTATAAAATTTAATTATAGGCACTTTAGGTTTATTATTAATAGACCTTTGTTAGACAAAGAGGGAAGATGTCTGTTTACACTAGTTAGTAAGTACGTAAATGTATCATATGCCTGTGTGTACCAACATATACTTAATGATAAGTAATTGCAATCGTTGTTGATGGCAAACAACACACAATGCATGCATTTGAAGCTAATTAACATATTAATTAATTAATGCGAAATGCACTGGTTCTCATAACATCACCACAATTATCTTAATCGCATAAACTATTAGATATATTTAGTGAATTCATGATTAGAAAATATATTTGTATAACATGAACATGAACTCGCCACTTTTCAAATTATTAAATTAATAATTTAACGCGTGACAACCTCATGTTCTTTGTATTCTGTATATGATATGGGCACGTGCCCATGGGTTAACCTAATTAATATATGGTTATAAACACGGTACAGAGAGAGAGAAAATCCGATGATTTTATGTCCGTATTTTGTGTAACCTGTTACTGGTCATTATTTTGTAATGCTAGCCTGTTTTCCGACAGTGCCCAATTGTTTAATTTCCGGTGTAGCCGGAAGACAAGCAGTGTTCAGTGACCAGTGCGCAGTACACTGATGCTGTAGTATTTATAACTACTCTTTGTTAGGATTGAAAAACATTCGTTTTGTCATAAATTGTCTAAGAATTAATTTAAAATGTTTTCCGCCATATAATTTATTTTTATTTAAACACTGGTGTTTTAAAGAAGCAAAATTTTATTATTTAATGAGAATGTGTATTGTTGTAATCAACGAACGTAAGAATTTGTACTTTCCGAGAAACTAAGTGGTAGTACACAGTCAATGGACACAATATAGTAGTAAGAGACAAGCAGACATGCAACGGAAAAGGATAGATGCGACGCGACGCGACGTTGCTGAGTAGCGTCGGATATTTTTAGCCGACGCGGCAAGAATTCGTGTATACACAAACATCACGTATCACGTGCATGTCAGCCATCTTGCTTGCACACATGCAAGGGGCTAATGAACAGTGAGATAACGGTTTTTTTTTTTTTGCCTTTTCCCCGCTGTATATATATATATAACATAGTTTGCATCACAGACGCATTTCAAATCGTCTAGCAGCGACTAATACGATTTAAAATAGTCACGCCATGGATACTTTTCGTGAATAACATAACATTATTATTTTTCCCACAAAAGAACAAACACCGGAAATGAACGTCGACGCCGAACAATATATATTAAAGTTAGTTTTAAATTCTTGCAATGTTTCCGTATACCTGCGCCACAAAATCAAATACCAGATTCGTGTTTGAGTTTTCTTTTAATAAAAGCACTCCGACAACGTCCGCTGATATACATACATACATACGTACGTACGTACGGACGTGCAACGCGTACAACTGGAGAGAATTTTCGATTCGAATATGTCGCAACATTTGGAGCACTGCCAAATTTATTCGAAAATCGTGTTGCACTAAAAACCTACTAGTTATAAAAAAAATCTCAAGAAGACTAAATGCTATAGCTCTTTTGTACTATTAAACTGAATAATAATTCAGTGAATGTTCCTACAAGCGCCAAATAAATAAAATATAACACTAATGTTTCTCCGAAATAGCAGAAATTTGGTTTATAGTCGTTTTACAACATACTTCGAAAACCTTCGCAAAGAATCTGGATATAAATAAATCATGACACCGGAATTTCCAGAGCCGTCTGTGAAACATATTTTATTATATCATCAATAGGTATTCAAAGTTTCCGATTTGCGTAAGCAATTTATATTTAATCGCATAGCAACGCCTTATACTTAATACTTTCTTATACTTAAACAATATATGTATTACAATCACAAAAAAAAATATCGACCTCAAAATCTTATTAGAAAATTAAATTATAATTGATTTGAATCTATATTGACTATTTTCTTAATTTTTATTTAAATACCGGAGTCCTTTATTACGAGGTCCGTTATATCGAGCTCCGCTATAAAGAGGTCCATTATATCGAGATCCTTAACATTAATGTATAAGAAGTCGTTTATAAGTCTTAAGTAATCGGATAAAGGAACATATATTCTAAATAGTTTTAATGCCCTTGAACTTGAATAAAATAATTCAAGGGCAAAAATTCAATACGAATATAAGACCGCTATCTATAATAATAAGGTATTGTCCATAAATAATTTGCGATTATCTATAATAAATAATAATTGCAGATACTGGGGAAATGGTTAATGATGCAAATAATTTTCAAGGCCATAAAAACAAAAAACAGGGAATTATGTTGGATCAGATCAAATGGAAACAGACCTTGGGATTCACAATCATTACTGCTAAAATGACTCGCGCATAAAGAATTTCAAAATAGGACAATGCGAATTACGTATATGCATATATTAAAATGTCCAAGAACGTACTGGACATGCTGGAATACTGCATCGGATGTTGTGGTATACCATTTACTGAGGGGAACGGGGTGGTGCAAGTAGAGGATATCCGTAAAAGATGGTGGTACACAGAGAAAGACCGAGTGGATTGCATGTGCGTGTCAGACACAGAAAAGTGCAATCACGTCGTTTAGATTTCGAATTTACTTCTATATTTTACACAACTGCTGCCACCAATTTTTTGTTTTTTTTTTAAACCGAAGTTAAAATATTTAAAACGTTAATGACAATGATACACCTAAAGATAACTCTAAATATCTCATGATTAGTGGATTATATCAAAGACTGGTCGTGACTGAGAAAAATATATTTAAAATTAAAATAAATAAGCTAAATAAATATAAATGTAACTAGGGCAAAAATAAAAGTATTAACTTAAAATAGTTATATTTTTCTCAGTGCAGGATTTAAAATGCGAGGGAAACAAATGTGGCTCTTTTTCCACTAGTGCAACAAGGAGGGAATGATTGCCCGGCATGTTGCATGTGCGGCCCCTAAGGCAGCGGCGTGCGGTAGTGGCAGGGGCGAAAGAGCTGGTGGGGTGCGAACGGTATACCGCAATTCCTGGCGGTCAGCGACCGACCAAGTTTACTATCTGCTACGCGAGCGTTCGTACAACCTGCCCATTGTACCTTAATTCGTGTCTTTTTATTCCCCGATAAATACAAATCATTTCTACACCCATGAGATTACTTATCTATTAAATTATTTTTAATATATTTAAAGTAGCACAGGAGCGCTTGTTTACTTGTGTTAATGTGGAAAAGGACATAAGGTAGAGAAAAAGTTTGATACTATTTACTATGTCCATCTAGTGGTGGGTAGTGAAAGTTATCAATTTCGAATTTACGTATATTAAATTGTCTTGATTTGACGGTTTTCCGTGTGTTCAAGTGATGTTTTAAACGTCCATAAATGCGTTTAATAAAATTTGAAGCACGAATATTATTTATATAATATATTATTTATGGTTCTCAAACGCGAGTTATGTGCCAATTAAACTTCGGTTTATAATTATGCAGAAATTTTAAATTAGCATTCCTGGCACAAATGTTTAAAACACGCAATTTACAAAAATAACTACTAAATACCAAAATAGCCTCGGTGTATTTACAATATAACATACATGTATGTATATATGTAAAAAAAAACATACTTATTACTGCTTACTAGAAAGATAAAATAGTTCCAAAATCAACTTAAAGGGTCATTTATGAAATTCAATATTAAAATTAATTATATACCCAAATTGGGCATAAATATAATACAGGGACAGCTAAAATGTACAGCAAGTACCATTTAAATATTTAAATTCGCCTCACGGCGCATATCACCGCATGCTAAGCCCCCTATTTATACCCCCCCGTCGCCAACACTGTGTTTATCAGTGACACTAACCTCGCTAACGCTGATAGCGGACCGCAGTACCGCACGAACCCAAGCGAGGGGCTCTCCTATTTCATAATATGAAAAAATTATCATGGCCCTACATATTTATTCATAAGAACCTCAATTATACACTTGTAATTGCTTTTTGTTAACTATTACCACGTTGATACTGTAATAGAGCAGTAATCGCTCGTGTGTGTGTCTGTAACACTTCCGGTGTTACACAATAAAAGAGCGCACACACACAAATAGTTAAAATTTATTCAGGGACCCTCAAAACAAATACTATTAAAAGTTCGAGGTCGTTTATTTTGTGTTTACAATACTTTTTTTTATAAATTACGTATAAGTATTATTGAATATTTTGAATTCTAATTCTTTTTTGGCCTTTGGTTTCCAATTGTTGACATACTTATTAAAATTACGGAAAAATAATTCTTTAAATATTAAACTTGCCGGACACAAGGAAACCGCAGAATTATATATATATATTTAATTTAAATGTAAAATAGGGGTATCGAAAATTTCAGCAAACACATATCTTTGTTCTCTAAATGTAATGTATCAAATACGTAACAAGTAACATATACATGTTTAGACACACTTTAGAATGAATTATAAAAACTTGAACACAACAATAACAAAAATATTTATTATAAAACTGAAAAACAATACTAGTAATTCAAGGTTAAAGATAATAAATAAAATTATAACGTTACATTTATGGTCCCTGGTACTCCACTGATATCACGAAAACCAAAACAACACAGACCGATATAACCTCACTTGTGAAACTCAAAACACGCTCATACCGAAACAATCGCACAAACTAACACCAAAGAACTTAACGTAACATCAACATAAAAGCACTTGAATTCTTAAAAAATGGTTGTCCGTTTAAAACTCATTCGTGTGAATATTTTGGAATTTTACAAACACGCGACTCACCTAAATCAAACGTTGGTTAGGGCAATGCAATCACAGTTTCTGACTGTTTGCGCTGAGATAGGTGAGGGAAGGAAGAGAGGCAAACGGGGGGGCCGACGTATATATACCCTGACATGTGAATGTGTGGGTCATTGCTGTTTTAAGGACGAGGTGACGGCAGACGGGATGTTCAGCACAGTAAAATGAGTGGGGAGTTTGTTCTTTCGTTTGTAATAGAAAAGGATGCATGCTTGTGTGGGTGCGGGGTGTGGTGTGAAGGGCAAGTCTCAGACTCACACAGGCACGTTCGTTCAGCACTAGATTCCACCGGCATTTACGTATGTAATTCTTACGATTTAAACAGAAATGTACTTAGGGGGAATGATTTATTTCGGGGAATTAACGCACCAATGATTATCACACAACTTTATCTCGGTACAGAATGTTAGTTGCTCCTTTACTACTATTAATAACGACAAAATAAATACATTTGCAGTAAAATAAACGAATTAATAAACTTCGTCAATTAATAAAATATTTTGATTTTGTCCTAAACTTGCATAATGTATTTCGTTGCACCTAATAATAATTTAAGTGGATACGTTGTCTAGCTCTCGAGCGAACAACACGTATATTCCCTCTGCTCCAAGAGATTATATCAGTACCCACTCATTATGATACATAATGACCAATTAACAGTGTCGGATACCGGCCAGTGCATAACCAATGCTATGAACGCCCTAATTTATGAAGACTTTAACGCACCGACAACCAGTCAATCCACGCAAGGAAATAATTCACAGAACAACAACCTAAACAATTCTATGCAAAATAAACGTCAAAAAACTACCCAACAAACAATAACAAACAACAGTGCAGCGACAGTGCCAGTACACACAAATGCGAACATGGACACTTCCGAATATTATCAACCGCAAGATCAAGTCACACAAACAACCCTGACTTACCCGATTCCGACTCAAAATAGATTCGACGTCCTTACGCAATCAGATATACCTCACTCTTCAAACCAAACGGTGAGTACAGAAACCAACATCCCACCTATATATATCTACAGTACAAATAATTGGAGCACAGTTATTCGCAACCTAAGACAAAGTATATCAACTAACTTTAAAGCTACAAACACAAACGACTCCATAAAAGTTTGCTTTCAAAACAGTGATGACTTTAGAAAAGCTTTTAAATTTTTACAAGAACGAAACATCGAATGTCATTCTTACGAAATTGACAAGAACAAAATACCTATAAAAGCAGTAGTCCGTGGCTTGCCAGTCAACACAGAACAAACAGAAATTGTTGAAGAACTATCTCTCCAAGGCTTCCAAGCTAGTAATATTGCACAGCTTACATCCAGAAAAACCTACGAAAACTCAAATAAAAAACTACCACTATTCTTACTTACTCTACCTAATAATGCAGAAAACTTAAAAATCTATGACGTTAAACACCTCTTACACATGACTGTATTAATTGAACATTACCGATCCACTGGTGGCCCTCACCAGTGCTATAGATGCCAAAGACTCGGTCACAATTCCACCTATTGTACTGCAACTCCTAGGTGCCGCAAATGCGCAAAAGAACACCTAACTACCGAATGTAACAAAACCCCTAATGCACCCAGTTATTGCGTTAACTGTGGTGGTGAACATCCATCAAACTACAGAGGATGCCCCTACTTCATTACCGTCACCAAAAGACAAAAACATCATAACAATCAAAAGAAGAGACCTGAAGAACAAACTATAAACTCAAATAACCAAAACACAACACATGTGAACAATAGCCATGAATATCCAGCTCTTATACCGAGATACACAACATTCCAACATTTCACAAGTAGAACCAACAGAAACTCACAAGAACAGCCAACACCGAACCACACCTACGCCCAAATAACATCCAATAACAACACAAATAAATCCCAACCACACGATATATCACAAGCATACGCCCAAAATCAAAATACACTAACTAAAAATATTCTTCAACAACTTACGCAAATTCTAGCAGCTATCAATCAATGTCAAAATCAACTAGCACAAGTCATGTCTACCCTCATGACGCACATACCTACAATCGTTAACCAACAACAATGGCAGCCATAAACGAATTCAAAATTATATACTGGAATTGCGACAGTATAACAAACAAAATTAACGAATTTAGACACTTCATCACCGCACATAATCCTGACGCTGTCCTATTAAACGAAACTCATTTAGACGAAAGGAAAAAACTAAAAATATCCAATTACCAAACCTACAGAAACGACAGAAATATTCACGGTGGTGGCACCGCCATCCTTATCAAGAACAATATAAAACACTTCCAAAACATATCACCAACTCTACGAAAATTAGAATCTACTACCGTCACCATCCAAACGCCTACGGGAGATATCAAACTTATAGCAGTATACAACCAACCAAACGGGTTTATACTTACGAATGATATAGACAAATTACTAGCAGATAATACATCCAAAATCATTGCCGGAGATCTTAATTCGAAACATACAGCGTGGAACAGTAGAGTTTCAAATGCCAACGGAATTATCTTACATAATCACTGCTCCAACAATAACTACTCAATCTTCAACCCGGACGAACATACTTACTATCCACCCCATACAAATAGAGAATCAGACTTACTAGATATCTGCCTAATGAAAAATATATCAGCTACTGCATCATTAAAAGTCATACATGAGCTAGATTCCGACCACATGCCCGTGCTGATTTCACTCAACACTCGTAGTTCCTTTATCACACCTAGGAAATACAATTTCCAAAACATCAGCTGGATAGATTTTGGGAAAAATATAAACAACAACATTATAAACAATGAACATTTAAAAACCAACACACAGATAGACAAAGCTGTCCAAACTCTAACCTCAACGATTATAAATGCTGCAAAGTTCTCAAGCAAAGCAAATAAAGACATCAAAAATGTATATGAACTGCCTTTAACAATTAAAAAACTAATAACAACTAAAAATAAATTAAGAAAAAGATGGCACAAGTACAGAGACCCAATAGATAAAACGATTTTAAACCGACTAACTTACACTATACGCACAGAAATACAAACATATAGAAACAACCAATGGAACAATAAATTAAAATCTCTTAATATACAGGACAAATCACTATGGCAACTAACAAAGCAAATTCTAAATGTTCCAACAAATATCCCACCACTAAAATCTCAAAATCAACAATACTTAACTGATGAAGCAAAAGTAAGTTGCCTGGCAACACATTTTGCAAAAACTTTCACGCCAAACTATGATCCCTGGGATCCGGTATTCACTCACACAGTTAATAACTATATAAAACATTTTCTGAAGAATCAAATAGTCGACACAAACGATATACTTGTGGCAACAATAGAAGAAATAAAAACACACATAAACAACTTTAAAAATAACAAATCTCCAGGTATCGATGAGATAACTAATAAAATGCTAAAACATCTCCCAGATAAAGCACTAGACATGCTACAAAATATAATTAACTCATCTATGAAAAATAGTTACTTCCCGCAGGCCTGGAAAACTGCTGTAATAATACCAATTCCCAAACCAGGCAAAATCAAATCAGAACCCCAAAATTATCGCCCAATCAGTCTTTTGAACACTCTGGGTAAAATTTATGAAAAAATACTGCTCACGAGAGTTAAAAATCATCTTCAAGAAAATGAACTAGAAATTAACGAACAATTCGGATTTCGCGATCATCACAGCACGACCCAACAACTTCTAAGAGTAACGGAAGACATCACAGAAGGCTTTAACCAAATGCATTCGACCGGATTCATCTTTATGGACATAGCCAAGGCCTTCGACTCAGTATGGCACCAAGGGCTACTGTACAAACTAATCGAAATCAAATTTCCCACATACATTATCAAAACAATAAGCACTTACTTACACAACAGAAAATTTCAAGTAAAATTAAACCATGAAACATCAACATATCTCCAGCTCTATGCTGGTGTGCCACAAGGATCAATCCTTGGCCCTACTTTATTCAATATTTACTTAAATGACATTCCTAAAAATGAAAACACGCAATTAGCATTATATGCAGACGATACTGCCATGTACAGTACCTCAGAGAGTCCACAAATAATCAAAAATAATCTACAACAACATCTGTATAGTCTAGAGCACTGGTATACCAAGTGGCGGATTAAAATCAACACCGACAAGACGAAAGCCGTATTTTTTACTAAACGCAAAGCTGAACCAGAACAAAATCTCATGTTTTTCGGACAAGAAATACAATGGACAACCGAGGCCAAATATCTCGGCGTAACAATGGACAAACGCCTAACCTGGAAGAGTCATATTGTGGAAACTGCCAACAAAGCTAACAAACGGTTATGCTGCTTATACCCATTGATTAACCGAAAAAGCGCACTTAGTATTAAAAACATACTTATCTTATACAAATCATTAATCCTACCAATCATGACTTACGCAAGTGCCATCTGGGGCACTGCCGCCAAAACAAACCTAAACAAACTTCAAATAGTTCAAAATAAAACTCTTCGCATAGCAACTAAATGCCCTTGGTTTGTAAGTAACAAAATGGTTCACAATGACTTGCAAGTTCCTTATATTAAGGACAGAATCATAGAATTAGCCAAGCCACTTTTTGGCAATTTACCTCTGCACTCAAATGAACTAATACGAGAACTTTCAAGATATAACGTATATGCTTACCACAAACACAAACGACCCAGACTACTTCTAAGGGACAATGCTGCCTGAACCCACACAACTACCCCATAAACTACCGAACACTTAGACACTATGAAGTTAAAAATGTACGTCAAAGTTCTTACATATGCATATAAACTTTTATAAGGTATATTAATTTTATAATGTTAAATGTTAAGATAAAAATGGAAGTAAAAAGTTTGTAACTTGAAACTTCAATAAACGAATTATACGAGAAAAAAATAATTTAAGTAATTAGTATAGGTATAGGCACCAATGCCTTCATCTCGTTAAATCCACTAATTTTTACAACAATAAAAGTCGTTTGTTTTATTGAATATTTTAAATTTCAAAATAATTACTTTTTTTTTGGTCTTATATATATATATTTAGTTTTTTTTTTTAGCTAAAGATATTACAGACACACAACAGAATGTTATAGCTCTTTTGTACTGCCGTACGTAAATAACATATAAGGAACTTGAATAATAACCGCCTAATATGTATGCAACCCGAGATACAGTAATGTATTTCTGGCCGTCACGAAACCCAATTGACAGTAGCGTAGAATAACAGTATAATTTAGGGTACTGCTTGCATAATTAACTCGGATCTAGGAATCTAGGGTGGGGGGAGAGTATAAATAATTTATTAAATTAAAGAATACTTCATATTAAATTGAAAACATATCTAACATCAGATATACTTAATTTGAAGAAATCACGATTTATATTATTCTATTAGATTATAGGGCGCACTGAAGGCATTGGTGCCTGTTACTTACACTAATTATATGTCTGAAATCGTAGAAGAAAAAATAAATTGATTGTTTTTATCATGAATCCTAGCCTTGAACAACAGGTTCACACTTGATAGAGAATATTTGCATTTATATGATGAGTTCATAATGAAAACAAACAAAAACGTACATACATACACATATACATTGGTAGTATTACCTTGATTTATTTTTTGTTTAAAATCTACGCACAAATTCTAACCTTGGTTGCCCCATTAGATGACCAGCTGATTTACCGACATCCAATCACTGAATAGTTTTTTATCGCCAGCATTTACTATTATTTTATCTGTATACTTTAAGAGGCATTTATAATCGCCTTGTTTCAAGTCACTTTACGTCAAGTATAAAGATACCCATATAAATTGGCGTATTATAAATGCACCCTTACATCGAATTGAGCGTTTTTACGGTAAAAAATTTCAAACAAAAGTTGCTTGATATATAAATATCTTTAACTTTTATAAAAATCACCTTTTCTGTAACTCATGTCGTTTTCGTAATATGCCAAAAAAACAAAATAGGCAGTTTTCTTTCTCAGTTCTTAAATTCAAAATAACATATTTTAGCACTAAAACGTCCAAGGACGATTTCTTTTTGTTACCACAATGCTTTCTTTTATACGTTACGTATAACAAAAGTCGGAAGATATTGAGTGATGTCAGATTGCTATATATGAGGTATGACATGCCCTTCAGCAGACAGATCATATGACACGACACTCATGACTCATAATACAATATATAAGTTACGTTTTTTGGTGGAGTTTCTAGCACAGTCTTATTTTTTTGTACATATATAAAAAATAGTTTAATGACAATAACCTTGAAATTATAAAGAAAATATTCGTTTTGAGAGTCCTTGGGCTGAATCTTCTAAATGACGTCTGTCGAGTTAAGGCCACTACAGATTTCATTTTTATTAAAAAACGAGCCTTTACGGATATGTTACGAAAAGAACAACAAACAAGCACTAGAAGCGTTTCAGCTCGTGATTGTTACCAGAGGGGGACGTTATCGTGTTTGGAGCCTAGGCTCGTTGTCGACGCAGTGCCCTGTGGCTGGGGCTAGTGGGGGGTGTTAAACACGGATAGATGAGTACAAATTGGGCCGACGGCTGCGACTGCTGGCACCGCAGTTGCCATAGCAACAACTCACGGACATGGGGACCGACGACCGACCACCGACCACCGACATTCTATGATGAGTTTCACATGCTTTCGAGCGCATACGAAATCATGCCAGCTCCGCACATCAAATGATCACCTATTTTATTTATTTTGCTTTCAAATGCTTTATATTAACATAATAAAATAATAGTTTGGTTATTTCTAGTGAATCGAGTTCTTTTTTATTGTAATGCTTTATTGATGAACAGGCTAACTTAATAAAAGAACAATGTACAATATTTACACAGTTCACACCCTTTTCCCCTTCACTTCAGGTACATTGATTGTTTCGCGAAGCTAACGGCTTTTTGTTTGCTCTTTTTTTATTTATTTATTTATTTGTTAATTCTTTTTTGTGTTCTGTTTCGCTGTACGCTAGAGTCGTGTTGCCCTTTCTATGTTTGCCAGCTTGTTGTCAAGCGTTCGACTTATTTTGTTTGTTTTATAGGAACTAGAACGAATTTGTTTTCTGGGTTTTATGTTAGGATTGTTGCGCGTTACGGTCTACGGATATTTGATTTTAGTTATTAACGAAATTGTAGATATATTATTTTGTACTTTAGTAATAAAAAATAAGAAATCTGCAGTGCCCTTCACTCTTCCTACAACTTGTCTATATGATCAAGGAATATATGTTTACTAATATATTTAAATATATATAAAACAGAATTTAGATTTATTTGTTTTAAATATGGTATCCACGGATACATATTAGTTCTTAAAAGTTATACTCCCGTGAAAACGAATATTTGAACAGACAATTTTGTTCTAAATTTGCATATCGTAATACTTGAGTAGACTGGCTTCTATAAACGTGCGGATAACTGTATATGCAAATTCTAATCTATAAATATGAAACTAGTTCCATGCAACTTACATGCAGCCAGCAAATGCCCGCACATAGATAAATGACACGATTTATATTTGGAAAATAACGAAACTAACACGATCAATATGCAATTTACTGTATTTGATGGCAACTAAATATTCCATTAAACTCGCGTAACTCGTGTATTATTCAGCTAACTTATTCATTGCAAAAAACAATTAAACACGGATTCAAACTGTGTGACGATAATTAAAAATATGTCCACGTCACGGATATATATATATATATATGTATATACGTGTGGGTTATGGGGATAGGGCAGGACGGGTCCACTTGAACTCATATTGCCAATATACAGGCCAAAGTGGGCCACAGCGTGATTGTACATTGGCGTACGTAAGTGGAGGGGTCAAGTTCGATTAGACAACGAGACAATTCAGATTCCATCCAACGTCAACATTATTAGTTGACAGAAATTCTGAACTAAATCCCAAATGCAAATTGCTGATTTTTTAGGATTTGGCCCAAATAAACGGCCCAGTTAACCGGAATTGATTATATTTTTAATAAATGTACGCTTATCTCTCAAGCACATAACATATATAATAGTTATTTAAAGGGTAATTTTAGATTACATAGTGTAATGATATCAATATTAATTATGTTTTTGTTATCTGCTTGTTTTAATGAATAAAAATACCCTAACAATATGTTACGGTTTCATAGCAATCGTGAATTTAAAATAAAATCAAACTTTTTTATAAAGGCCTAATAGTCGAGTGAAGGCCACTCCAGGTTTAGTATATATCGAAGAAAAAACTCTTGAAATTAATAATAGTAGTACTATTGTTGCAATCAATTTATCTCTTCAAAATGCAGTACTTATAATAGTTTTAGTGGTTAAAAACTGTTTTCTAAATAACTAAAAATAAATTAAATATTCACTGAATATATAATACGCTGAGCAAAAGGCATTAGTGCATCAAGAAAACTCTCCTATAATCTTGAAAAGTTGCCATTGAATGCAAACACATATTAAAATTAACTTATTATTATATCGAATGGATTATATATCTGTCTATGATATGGGCAAATGGAAGCCGCTATAGTAGTGATATAAAAAGCAGAACTCACATAACTCCAAATTCAATGGCGCCACACGACAATTTCTCATAGTTGCGCTAACTGAACCGTAATTGGTTAACTGTGAAGAAAAGTGTTTGTATTATCAAATCATCCCTTTGAAACAACGGAACAACACAAAACTACGTCGCGACGCGATGAATATTACATTTTAATATAACAATAAAATTATAGTGTAGATAATGGCAGTAATTAAGCGATAATTTATATCGGGGATATTACGAGTGGATACGCGTGAAATTATAATGAAAACCAGTCCAAATTGCTGATAATGTTAGACGCTGTTTGTTTATACCAGAGGTATCCAAACTACTAGCAGTGATGACTTGCACTATTTCTATACCCCATTCATAACAGCTATTTTTACCATGAATGCAAAATAACTAATGCTAAAGCTATTTTAAACGCAAAGAAATGACACTTTTCACCAGATTTATATCTTTTGTATATATAGATAGCAAGAATTTACAAAAATATAGTGAATGTATTAGAAAGGCGAGCGTGGGCCACTTCAGCTCTTTTATGTGTCTGCGCACCGATGCTAGTTTTAATGGAACTGTAATAGTTATTTGGAATTGTGACATCGAATCTAATTAAGTTGTAAATAGGTAATAGCATATATTCTGTAACTGACATTCGAATGTACAAAGAGATGTGAGCTTTAGCACAATTTAATTGTACAGTACCTATGTGTACAGCTGCTCTTGAATGCTCAAATATTCCCCCTTTGTTTAAAACACAAATAATACATTTCTGTTTGACGCAACGTAGATCAAAATATATATATTATATATGTAAATAAGTACGTTGCGAATAGCAATCATGCGCGAATTTCAACCGAGACTAACACTAGAGTTTCTAAACTCTTATTTGAGGGTCAATATTTGAATGAAACTTGTTTCGCGACACTAATGCCTGCACCACGAACGCTTCACGTAAAACTTTTATTTTGTTGGAAACTCCCTTTAACCTTGGCTCAAAAATTATGTCTTTAGTAGAACGATAATAATATACATATAATTTAGAAATAAACTAGTTTGCCAATTTAAAGAATGTTGTAGAACCAGTGACAAAAATTATCATTTTATAAACACATCATAATAATGTTTCAATTAACTGCAAGACCTCTGGACATTGAAATATTCAAAATACAATCAGTCTATTAACATTTCTGTAAGGTCGTTTCGATGAGGATAAGATTAAGCCTCAGGTGTTTTGTTTTGTATTTATTAATTTGATAATAATCATACGGATTCTACATAATGTGATAATTGAAATCCGGTCTATATTGACTAAACAATTTAAAGACATTTCTTTGTAACTAGGTACTAGCCACCGTTGGGGTTGATAAGACCACCGGTACAGGGCTTATTTTCATGTTTTGTGTGTATTTATATAAATCGTAAGCTGAAATGAACGGAAGTGGCATAATCACTTTTTCACTCTATTTAATAGTCATTTAGTAAAAGCTAATACATAAGAAACATTTTACAAAATTACAACGTTGTGGATATAAGTTAAATATGTTTAAGTGAACTAGACCCCGGAAAACCTTCAGTGCATGCAGCAAGGTTATAAATAATTGTAAACACATCAAATCATCTCCATACTACAGTAGAAAGTGTAAAACTAACCTGGATTTATGAAAGAATGGTTTGTTTCCGTAGAACACGTGCGATATACACGTGTTTATATTCCTTAAAATCAACCTGTTAGAATTGGCGCACAAACACACACACATATAGTATATAAAATAGAAAATGACACGCGCGCGCACACTCGTGGTCTCCCGACGCAACTGACATGACAGGGACAGCACCGTCGCCCGCCGGTACAAATCTTTCCGTTCCCCGTACGGTCCCGCGACCTGAACTGCCGATAACACCCGCGCGGTTATGCGTTGTAAGCGCAAGCTAAATAGTGGCCACTGGCGCTTCATCTCCGCCTTGTCTAGATGTATGCCCCGGTGTCCAGTTGCGCCCTGCTAATCTAGCGATGCATCCTTCTTCCATACCACTATCAGCTGCGATATATGTCGGTAAAGAAGTGAGCGGGTTGCCCTAATTAAATGAGGAGTTAACCCAGCAAACCAATATTACATATCTGATACATTACATTTAGAGAACATCAGATACATATCTATTGTGTGCTGGGGTATAACTTATTTTAGTTTCTTATACGTAATGTATAAAAGATCCCCTGCGAACTTAAAATTAAGCAATATTTATACTATATTGTTACAAACACTTTAAATTACTTAATGATAAAAATGTAATTTCTTACAAGATAAATTTAATTTTTATCTACAGGAGAATATTCTTTTCTATAAACGAGATAACATTTTAAACAATTAAAACACAGATTCTTATTGTCTTAAAGGAATATTACATAATTTTAAATTTGTTATATTGACATAACATATCTTTAATCTTATCTTTTATTTGGTACCATATATTTATTTTTAGATCATTTATAGTAGATTCCGTGCCGTATATTTCTGTTTAACATGCAACTAAAAATACATTTATGTAAACGCGGTTGCATAGTTCTAGGCGTAAAAATATTATAAAATGTACGATTATTATGTATACGAATATAAATCTGATTTATATTTACGTAAAATAGCGTGTTTATTCTTTGATTTATTTGAAACAGAATAAATTTAAGAAAAAATACAATTCGGTCACGTTCCGTTTATTCATTAACTATAGAATTGAAATGTTTTTAATATACATTAAATTAATTTTTATTTATGATTATGTAAAATATATAATTCAGGGACGCTAATATCTTGGCATGTTCTTGAAATGTCAAGTTGATTAATAAATATTCTTTTCTCTATACTTATAATATAAACTGATTCATAAAACAGGAAAAGATTACGAAAAAGGTCAATGCATGACCGTTAAAACATCGATATTTTATCCTATAAACGACGCCAGACGCTACATAATTCGCTACATTTTTTACTTCCTTATACATAATGTATAAAAGAAAGTATTATGAACACAAACAAAATTATATATTAAAACCTTATTTAACTATCACAAAAACGATACGAGTAAGAAAAAAAGTAAATCTTATAAAAGTTAAAAAAATCTACTAAAAAATTGTCTTTGAATCTAGTCAAAAACACATATTGGTATTCTTTCATGACAAACTTGCATGAATATACAACAAAATATATTATATTAAATATGTAGGGGTATAAGAAAGTCGAGTGCAGAGCACTCCAGTTGTTTTTCAGTAAAATCGTTTCGCGTATAGCGCACATGCGCGGAGTAGTCAGCAGGTTTTGTTGACGGTTGATGTTTTATTTTATTTGCATGTGTGATGCCAGGTATTGCTTTGCGTCATTGATCAGTTGTAATAAATAGTTCTTCCATTAGATAAGTAGTGATGTGCTAATTGTAGTTATATAGTGAACCGTTAAACGATTAAGAATGGACTCTACCAGTGGAATATCTGATGGAGCGAATGACAAAAGGGAAAGGTAGGTTTTGTTTACATTTTTTGTCTCGGAAATGTTTAAGACAAAGACATGTCTCAAGCGAATGTTCTGCTATGCAATTTGACTAGTTTGGCGATTGTAGTGATTGTTTCTATTACAGCTGTCTACTTCTTCGATATGCTAGCCAAAATTCCCTGGACGAGAGTTCCCAAAAACATATTCCGCGGCCAGGTGCTAAGGAGAAACCACCTTACCGGAATCACCATCATACACACAGAGCGTTCGAGGTGATCAATGTTATGAGAAAGTGAGTTATTTTAATTCATACATGTTTTCGTTATGTTTTTAAATTTTACATAAGAATTTTTTTTAATATAAAACAACATAAACAGTGCAGTATAAATTAACCAACAATAACAATGAAACTATTTATCACCAATAAAAATCTTATTACCAAAACATATTTTCGTTATTTTTATATAACTAACCAATTTATACTTAATTGAAACAGGAAATTATGTGGTTCCTAACAAAATATTTAATGCGTACGTTCTCAGTCGATTTACTAATGTAATTTAATTAATAACAACAGTATCAAATTATTTAAAAATGTATTTTATATCGTTTGATAATTATTCAGGCAAAACTTACTATGCGATGTGACGTTAGTAGCGGATAATATTGAGGTTCCTGCACATAAAATGGTGTTAGCATCATGTTCCCCGTATTTTTATGCAATGTTCACGAGTTTTGAGGAAAGCAAACAAGGTAGAATTACATTGCAAGGTGTGGACGCTTACGCGTTACAACTACTAGTTGATTATGTGTACACATCCGAAGTACAAGTCACCGAGGAAAATGTTCAGGTAATACAAATGAACAATCTGAAGTTGGTTACACAGTCTTTAAATGTTTTAATTACATTAATTAACATTAAATCTGCCAATATGTAATCGTTTACTAATTCGATAAAATAACCACCTTTAAAACGGAATATGCTTAATAAATTAGCTTAAATCGTTTTTTTTTTAAATAGGTATTGTTGCCAGCGGCAAATTTACTACAATTAACCGATGTTCGGGACGCATGTTGTGAATTTCTTCAAGCACAACTTCATCCGACAAATTGTTTAGGTATTCGAGCTTTCGCTGATCTACATGGTTGTCTTGATTTATTGAACCATGCCGAAACTTACATCGAACAACATTTTACGTAAGAAATATTTATATATCGTAAGACCAAATTTTTCCCGAAGCGATTTGAACCAAATTTGCTACATATATTCTTTAGTATCCCATTTGTATCCCATTGCAGTTTAAATACAATCGCCTGTATATTTCCGGAGTTATAAGCCCCCAAAGTTTAGAGCCCCCCTTAATACTGCCTGTAGAAAAATAATTAAGATATCCAAAAATAAAAATTGATTGTTTTTGTCGCTAGTGAGGTAGTAGAATGCGAAGAATACTTAACGTTATCCCCGCAACAAGTAGCGAAACTAATATCAAGCGACCGACTAACGGTGCCGTCCGAAGAAAAGGTTTGTGAAACTAGCAACAGTTCATCTATAAAATAAGTGTTGGTCAGTTGTGAACTGTGTCGCAGGTGTTTGAATGCGTCGTATCCTGGGTACACGCAGACATCGAATCCCGCCAATCGCATCTCGCTGAACTAATGGAGCACGTCCGGTTGCCGTTGCTCTCCCAAGAATATCTAGTACAACGGGTCGAAGAGGAACCACTGCTTAAAACCGATCTAAAATGTAAAGATTTTTTAATTGAAGCCCTCAAATATCATTTGTTAAAAGGCGACCAGAAGATTTCATTTAAAACGCCTAGAACGAAGCCTAGGCAACCTGTCGGACTACCAAAAGTAAGATTATTTTATGAGTAATTGCTGGATTCTTTTATTTGAAATTCTAGGTGTTACTTGTCGTTGGGGGACAAGCCCCTAAAGCTATTAGGAGCGTTGAGTGCTTTGATTTCAAAGAAGAACGCTGGTATCAAGTCGCTGAAATGCCTACTAGAAGATGCAGGTACGATTTTGGAATTTAACCATTTTTATCAAATCTATTAATATATTAAATCTGGAGTGTCCTACACTGTTCGAATATTCGGATAAAATTCTATTTTTTACTTTCAGAGCCGGTTTGGCAGTAATAAACGCCCGAGTCTATGCAGTGGGCGGTTTTAACGGTTCATTGCGCGTCCGAACTGTCGATGTATACGACGCCGTTCTCGATAAATGGTCCACATGCGCCAGTATGGAAGCCAGGCGTTCCACATTGGGTGTAGCTGTACTGAACAACTGTATCTACGCCGTAGGCGGCTTTGATGGTTCAACCGGTTTAAATACGGCGGAAATGTACGATCCGCGTTCACAAGAATGGAGGTCCATTTCGTCTATGTCCACGAAAAGGAGTAGCGTGGGCGTTGGGGTCGTCAACGGGTTGCTGTACGCAGTAAGTTTGTTGTTCGATTCAGGGAGGGTCAAAACGTGTATATCCGTTGAAAATTTTCACTTATTACTGTGTATAAGAAAGTAAAACGTGTTTTATCTCAGGTGGGCGGTTACGATGGAGCATCTCGACAATGTTTGAGCTCCGTAGAGTGTTACGATCCAACTTTAGACAAATGGGATTCAGTCTGTGATATGTGCGCCAGACGGAGTGGAGCAGGTAACGAAATTATATAACCTAAAGGCCATAATAATCATAATAATTATTTTTAAACCTAAATAGCAATAATACTAATGGCAAAATCCCTTTTCGTCTGATAGGTGTTGGAGTAATGAACGGCATCTTGTATGCAGTCGGCGGCCATGACGGTCCGTTAGTCCGGAAATCCGTCGAGTCGTACAACCCGGAAACACAAACATGGACGTCTGTACCAGACATGACGATGTGTCGCCGAAATGCGGGTGTGATCGCCATGGATGGACTGCTGTATGTGGTGGGTGGCGATGACGGCTCATCGAATCTCTCCTCAGTGGAAGTGTATTGTCCGAAGACAGACACGTGGATTATGCTGCCCTCTGGTATGGGCATTGGCAGGAGTTATGCAGGCGTTGCAATCATCGATAAGCCAATTTGAAGATTAGCCATTGCTGTCAATGGTGTCGTTACTGGGAGGTAAACATCGAATTTTCTTCATTTTTATTTTTATTCTAGAATACGGTACTTGACAGAGCCGCCATCTTGGTTTTCATTAATTCACAATGTATAAAATAACATATTCACAATATAAACTTGCGCTTACGAATCGAATTAGCTCGCCGTACGAAGTACCGAAGAAGCTAAAGCAATCGGTCGTGTGTCTGTAGCATTCTCGGATTAAAAAATGTCTTTAACAAAAAGGCCATAATTATTAAGAACCGCTACTCGCATCGCTTATATTACTTATAAGGCGAGCTGGACGCATAGGTTGGACCTAAGCTTGTTTGATTAATTAAATTAAGCATATTTTTACTGCGATTAATTACCAATTTGGTGACCACCTATTGACAATTTTCTAGAAGTGTACAATTTTCTCGTTTTATAATTTCGTAGCTTAGTTTAGAAATTGTGATTTTATATTTATTTAATTATGTATTAATTATTGTTTCTGTAATATAATTTTTAGTTAGTGAACAGTAAAACCTGTATAAAGTGATAATAATTTTATTCGTTTCTTTTGCCCTAATCCATAATGGTTTTTCTATCTATATTTACGGGCCACCTAAACCAGGGCCGCGGGCCACAATCTCTCTTCGCAAATAAACCGGATTGTATTTTATTAATATAGTTTAACGTAAACCTTGATACAAAAGTCTCAATCTCAATATTGGTTGAAACCAATCTGTTCATTAAACAGGCTATTTTGCAGTAAATAAAATAAGTGAATGTGTTATTCCCGGTGAGTTTCGTTTCGAAAACAGGTTTCACTGTATCAAAGCATCACTTTATCGTTTGAATGTTCGGTGCTCTGCAGGTACGCAAATTGTAGTGATACAAACAGTATGGAAGGCGCCGTAGGCTATGACCGCCTTCCAACCCCCCAAAACTACGAGAACATTTACGAGACCATCCGTAACGACCGCAGTGGCAGCAATGAATTGCCGGAAAACATCTATGAACGCGTAGAAGATATGCCGAATGCAAGATTTGGTCCGCGCCGTATTGCCTCCGATCGGAACATCGCAGATGAAGAGTTTTACGGCAATATGCAAGACCAACCGAGCTGTAGTAGCACGTATGGTAGGATTGGGAACGCGTATGGCCGAATTGATATTATTGGGCATGGAATTGGACGCATTGAGCGACATTTGTCGTCGTCGTGCGGTAGTGGCATCGACAATAATCATTCGATCGACAATTTTTACGGGCAAAATCCAGAGATGCCGGGACGTATTAGCAAAGTTTCGGTGCAGTGGTTGTTGGTGAATAAATGGTTGCCTTTATGGATTGCGAACACTGGGAATGGACGTGATTACCGAATTATTGACTTTTTACTAGGGCATCGGGGCGACTATGATAATATACCAGATAATAAACAGAATGATGATAATGAACCACCGAATTCATAGAATTTATAATAGCGGAGCATATGTAATGGATGCTATTCTCTAAATACATTTAGAGGATGTTGCATCTGAATCTATTTCTATTTCTTGTTACAAATTTCATGTTAGAAAACTCTATCTCTGTTGATGTTTAATCGAAGGCCTCTACTAGAACGATTACACAATAGTTTAGTTATTACTGATTAAGTCACACAGTCACGGTAATATATGTCAATTTTAGGTTATTGATTGAGCGAAAGAATGTCCTGGTATGTATTTATATTTTTAGATTATCTTTTTGATGAGACTGTTATCTAGTTTTTACATAATTGTATCGAATATTTATTAAGAATAATACATTTTTTAGAATTGCACGAACATACAAAGTATGCGTTTAGAAAATCCTATGTATTATATTTATATGTTTAGCTTAGTTATATTGTGTGATCTGTTTTCTAAATATATGATTGCCTATTATAGTTATTTATTTATTTCTAAATTTTCATTATTTCAGGACTAATTAAAACATTCACTGAGCTAAATGCATTGGTGCCCGAAAAACTCGATCTTTATAAGATATATGCATAATAATAATTGAGAGGGACTAATTTCATATTTCACGGGCGGAATTAGTTTTATCTTTTTAAACAAAGCTCATTTAGGCTCATGTTTTTGTTTTGTCTGCTCCATGTGTAAAAAGAGCAAGAAAATGAGTTCTAACCAAGATAAATTGAGATTGTGTGTAAAGTTATACTCTCCCAGTGTTGCCACTGCTAATAACGCATAACATAATTTTGCATTGCTAACTGATACACTAATGATGAGCTATAGATAAATTCGTTGGTCCAGTATGTCTTGCTTAGATCATAATCTGCTGTAAATACACAAATTATGAACTAGGCAGTCAATGCAGGAGAAACAAACATAGCGTCAATGGAAATTTTGTTTGATAGCCACTGTAAAGAGCATTATATAACACGCAGGCGCTAGTTCAAAAACAATATATACACGTGCGAAATTACGTATAGCATTGTTGTGTATTTGTTGATTGTAAATCATTAATTACACTAGTGAAACTAAGTGATTAGTACAAAATTCAACAATTAATTTTATTTATCTGGAATAAAATGAATATTTTTAATGCGGCTACGGATACATCCGAAAATTCGAATTTACCAAATGATAGGGTCGGTATTGACGGTGAAAAACTTGTATACGATCATTTTAAAGCAGAGAATTTAAAGATTATAAACGCAAAGGTATGTATTTAATTTAGTGAATATTCAACACTGTGAATAGTTATTATTTAGATAAATGATGAAAGTCAATTAAAAATCGTACAAGATTTGTACAATCAATGTGATACTCTAAATACGAATGAATTAAACTTGATAAAAACTCTTGAAAATGAACAAAACCACTTGAATCAAGATGCTGAACACAACGAAAATGTCCGTTCTAAATTACAAACGGATAAAGAATTATTGCAAACTAAAATTGCGAAATATACGGAACATTTCGATCAGTTCAAAGTGGTACTTGATGTTTGCGCAAATAATATAGACGATTTTAAGAAAACAATTCGTGAATCAGAGGCAAGTATAACAGAATTTAAAAGAGAAGACAATTATATCAAAACTACAAATCGACGGAAAATTAAAGAAGTCAAAGAAAAAGTTGAAGAACAAAAAGAGATAAATAAGATGGAAATTAAAACGGCATTGATTAAACAACAAAATGAAGAAATTATTCATTTGAAATTACAAAGCTATAATTTACAACAAAGTTTAAATAAAAAGGAAGAAAACAAAACAAAGAAAATCGAAGAAATACAACAATTGTATAAAGGAACTAGTGATTTTCGTGCTGAATTTATACAATTGGAAGAAAAATATAACAATGTGCAAATTGAATTTGAAAATAAAAAAATACAATTTCTAAATATAATTGAGAAATTTAACGCTGAGGCAATTATCGACGAAGAGAAGTATATTATACTATATTTGAAATATTCTTTAATTCTGTTTTATTCATTAAATTATGTATGTAGGATTACAAATTTAGAACAGAAACGCAAGAATTTACAATCAGTTTTCGATAATCAAAATAATATAATGAGCGAAACCCAGGAGGAGTACTATCAGTTAGAATTGTCTGTGTTTGATTTCGAAGAAAGTGTGTCTGCGCTCAAATCGGATATTCACGATTTGGAAGCTCAGTTTAAAGAGCAAAATTTAAAATTAGTTGATCGTTTAACAATTTCTGAGCAAAAGAAGACTGTGTCAGAAGCAAAGTGTAAATGTGAAGAAGAAAAAAATATGTTATTAAAAAAGGTAAGTATCGTACTTAAATTATATACTAATATATTTGAATTGCTCTTATACAAAATATACTTTTGCAGAAACTAGAAGAATATAAAAACATATTTGCGCAGAAAAAATTGAATTTGGAAAATAAATGTAGCGATAACAACAATTTGCGAGTAACTTTAAACCAAATTAAAACACAAAAACAAGAAGATGAGCAAATATTTACTAAAACTATTAATGAGCTCACTACTCAAATAAATAATACAGATACAGATCGTCAGATATTAATTAAAAAGTATGAAAATATGCAAGCTGAGCTGGAAACCAAAAAAGTGGCTCTCGCCAAAATAACTTCATCTAAAAATACAACTATAAATAATTATGAAATATTTGAGAATAAAGCATTGAAGAAGCTTAGGAAACTTCGACAAGGAAACTTCGAACTAGAAGACAATATAAACAAACTTCAAAGTGATATTGAACGAGTCAAGAAATTAGACAGAGAAAAAGACGAATTAAACAACACTCAATATACACAAAAGATAAAATTAGTGACGGACGAAATCGAGAAAATGAATAAAAAATATGGAAGCGCATTAAATAAAAAGCGGACGGAGATGGATAAAATGATTGAACAAACAAAGAACATGGAATTACTTATAAGCGAATTAAAAACTGGGAAGGAAGGCATTCAAAAGGAACTCGATAAGAAAGTGCGCGAACTTTTAGACAAAACGAAACTAAATGACATAGACATACTACGAGATGCTTCACAACTGCATATTCCATCGGTTCCCGATTCACATATTTTTGATTATCCACAACCAAGTCAAAAAATACCAAAAATTGATACAAAAATGACATTGAGACGAAGAGTGTCTTCTCAACGTGTTGCTGTTATTACATCGGATTCGGACTCGGAATTCTCTGGTGTTCCCAATAAGGTGAGAAGATAAGGAATTTCAAATAAAAAAACTTAATATTTCTTTTTTAGGAGAAAAAAGATTTAACGATTTCAAATGATGAATCACCAATGTTTAAGCGCCCATTAATGCGCAAACCAACAAAAGAAATTAAAAGACGTAAATCTCGTAAATAAACTATTTAATATCATTAATTTAAGAAAACCTTATTTCTTGTATTTGTATTACTCTTTAATAAATAATACTTACTATACAGATTTTATCTTATATATGCATAACAACAACACTAAGCTCAGAAAAAAAATCAGTCGATTCGTAATTGCTTAAATAATGCCTACTAAAAAAAAAACAGTTCTAATAGATTCGTAATATAATTGCATACGTTTTGTTGTATTTCTGATAAGAACGGATGCCTTTGGGGGCGGTATAGGTCTCTGCCAAGGTCAAACCACCTCGCCCAACTGACATGACGCCACAAATCAAATTACCAGTCGTGTTATATGTACATTTAAGACATGCCAGTCTTACACAATAACATATGCACTCTGCCTTATCTAGAGCATTCGCATTTTACGTGGGGTTTTTAAAGTTAGGTGTGTTTTATTATTGACACTTTTATTATAGATCTGTCGTTTCCTGTTATTTCATATTTTAATTAGTGTTCCATGAATTTCCTGATTTACTATTGTCTAGTTGTCATATCAAGACAAGAGTAAGTCAATATTTTATACGGTTTTCTCCGGGGCGAACTATGTTTAATTTTTTTTTGCAATTCGTTCGCGAATTAATATGTTGTCTTCAATAAAAAATCCTTCACTCGCAAGAATTTAAAATGAAAGCAATTACTAATGATAATTAAGATTGATATGTGTCTTAAAATGTTTCCGTTTTATAACGTGTAATTTTCGGTTCGGTTCATTAAGTTTGCAAATTTATGTTTACTTATGATAATTCAATGACAACACTAATTATCTTTTTATGTTCAAACTAATGACAAGACACAAAAAATTATAACAATTTTCAATTAGAATAACGTTTACAATGTTTTGGAATATATAAGTATGTAGTATTCAAGAATAATACAGAATTTAATTAGAATGGTGTAGGGTATTTGTGTCCTCAGGTGTCAAAGGTAAGTGAATTCGTTTATAATTCTAATAATGTTACGCAAACGTAAATGAATCTACATTTTTCTTGGTCTTGCTCTGGTTATTGCAACTGGAATTGTGTATTGGTCATAAAAGGTTACACAATAATCTGTAATGTGTTGTTATAGTTAATTGAACGGGCAAAAGGTCACTAGTTTCCCACCTGCCACTGATACATAAATACCTTTATATTGTAAATCTACAAATCTATATTATTTGTGAAGAAAAATCATATTTAGCTCAATTAATTTTTGCAAAAACAGTACAGATAAGTTCATGTATCAATGATTTAATTATTGAATAAACGTAAACAAGCTTAGGTACAGGCACCAATGCACAGTAAATAAATATTTATCGTTTCAGCAGAGACTGGATTATATGGGTGTCACCTATTAGTGAGGTATTAGCTAGCTTAGAATAATATGTAACATTTTCCCATAAGTACACGTGCGTAACATACTCCCACGCTACATGTACTGTATGTATTTCAATTCGTTGACGGCAAAACCAATCATTTTCTGCGTCAAGAGAATGTCAACTTCATTAATTAGGGTTGTGAAGTGTGAGCGATATTCTCGGAAATTTTCAAGTGAATGTTACGTTGGTCCATGGTCGGCCATTGGGTGGGGCTTATAGGGCATGCTATTATAATTTTGGTATAATAAATTATTTTATTATAATAAATCACGCGAATTTAATTGTATTAAATATGAATCAAATACAATTCGTTTAATCAATCATGTTATACGTTTATTTTGTTACAAAAAAATAATATTTTTACGAGGTTCTTTAATTAATTTACCGGAATATTCAAACTTTCTTTAATAATAGGAAAATGTAAATATGCTAGAAAAAATCTATACTGCCAATGCGTGTTTGCACCATTGCATAGCTTACAGAAAATGTTCGATGACTCGTCTGTTTACTCCCGGTTCCGGACTTGGGTATACCGCGATTTAGTGTTCCGGTTTGGGTATACCGCGAGTTAGTGTTCCGGTTTGGGTAATTCCGTGCACTTATACGCGTATTAATATATGTAATAATATACATAGCGTTTATCCGGTAATTGAAATATGCAATTAATATTATAATGAACTACTTTATTACTTGTAAATAGATTTTTATTATCTATGATAAAAAGTTTAATATTTCAACATATTTATTAATACACTTTGAAATAATATAAAACTTAAATATGACTGCCTTGAAACAATATTTGTCTTATATAATTGCAATTATATATTAAACTAGGTTAATTCATGGGCACTAAGTGCCCATATCTTATACAGAATACAAACCGCTCCGATTCCTCTGTCTGAATAATTTAACACTATATAAATAGAGCATTTATCTTACACGGTTTGTATTTTCTGCGTATTCTACTTTATTATTGATGTTTATTCATACTGCTTAAGTACTGCTTCAGATTTATTTTTACGAGATGTATTATGAGTGTACGGAGGGCTGAAAGAATAGGGGCGTGCACCTAGGCTAGTTTAATTATTAATTGAGAAATTAATTATAAGTGAAGCAATACGAAAGTTAAGTTATAAGCAAGGTTAAATGTTGTAATTTAGTTTTCTATTGAATATTCGGAAATGCTTTAAATTTTTGGTTTTACTATATGTGTAACCATTGTCGTTGCTGTTGTGGATATTAAAAAAAAGAACATGAATTAATTAATATTAAATGCAAAGTCACTGTTGTAGAATGTAAAGTACCAATTGTCAGTATTGTCTAAGTTTTCCCTGATCACCTTTCATGGTCATAATATTAAGTCGCAATAATTTCCCTTTTTTGTCGTGAAATATTCGAGTCTTAGTAAATTTAGACTAATTTGTCAGTGTTTAATATGCATTTCATAGTTTAATGATAAGAAAATGTGTGCTGTGTGGTTTATTGTCTCGTGTTTACAAGTGCGAAAGTCACGGTCGATAAAAAGTGTGGCTGCCCTTTTGCCGGCGGGAGCAACGGGAAGGAGAACGGTTCATATACAAGAACAACTGGATTCCATTATTTTTAATAATGCCAAGGCAATATACACACACAAACACTCGTGCTGAACTTGCAAATTTATAATTCATATTATATACACTACAATACATAATGTGAACATCTGAGATTATTGTGAAATTGACCTATTATATATTTCAGTTAAGTTTCTACCTTAGATCTATAGTAAACGACAAGAAAGTCGAGTCAAGGCCACTCCGTATACATTTTAGAGCATTACGAATAAGCAGTTATTTTTTTTAAATAATTTTTTGTGAAAGATTGATTAAATATATTCTATGAAAAAGGTTACTCATATATGTTTATTTTGCTACCGGATGAATAACTGGAAACCGCAATCAAATGTTGATGTAAATAGGCTGATAGGTGATAATTAATATATACACTTTGTATTCAAAACATGACAGCGAATTTATAACGCAAGTAATACAGAATACAGGTGTGAACTTTATAGATATAATTTTTAAATATATGTCTATTCATAGAATTAGTTCACATTATTAACTAAACGTACTATTTATTGCATAAAAGAACTAATGTGTCTCTATAGAGACAAAACTATTGAAAGCAAAATTATTAAAAGCAGTTAACTCCACCTTTTCTTCAATATCTCAAAAACGGCATGAGTTACAGAAAATGTGATTTCTATAAAAGTTGAATGACAAACGTACCATTTACTGAAAAATCACCTTTGACAATTGTTGTTTTATATGTACGTTTCCCGAATTTGATACAATTTAAAATGAACTAATACATTATTATAAACTCAAATAGTGAAAGGACAAGAAAGTCGAGTGAAGGCCACTCCCGCACTATTGTCTGTAAAATCCGTGAAACTGCGTCAAGAAAATAAAAATGCTTCCGTTTAAAAAAACTAGAATAAGAATGCGGGTTGTAGGTCATAAATAAAAAATGATTTTATGCAAAAATCTGGTCGTTATACATAAAAATAACTGGCATTCCACAATCTATAAATATATTCGATTGTTACGCGCGACAGTGGCGTGGGTTCGGTTTAAAAATTCTCGGACAGAGGGTGGGGCTGTGAGTACCGAACCGGAAATCGCACAATAACGACATTGAGAACAGAAAACGCGTGTACGATAATATCACTTTTTTGTTTCACTGCCACAAACAACCAATTCAATCAAATCAATTTCTAATATTGAGTATCATTTACTTTTTATTGTAACTGCCAGATTGTAATCACATAAAACCAATTTGATATGTCAAACAACAGAAAATAATTAAGAATTGAACGAGTTATTGATACATAAGCAATATTTTATCAACACCGTGTCACCGTGTGTCCAAATTTTAAATAGATATCCTTCAAATTTAGTAATTTATAAAAAAAAAAACAACTAAGGGGTAAATATATTACGGCATCTTTTGAAACTATATTTAGGTCATGTGTAGGTATATTTACTTTTAAAGATAATTGCTTAATTTCGAAATCTTCCTACAATCCCATTAAATGTTTATATAGATATAAAATCTAGTTACATGAAAATATTATTTTACCAAATTGATGCAACAAAATTACAAAATCTGAATTACCTAGCGTACATTTTAAATTATATACGTCTTTGAAACAAATACACAAACACATTCCAACTATGTCTCAATTTGACATTGAATTAATTAAAAATTAGTTCCTTTACTGAACGATTACAATCAGTTATTGTTAATTATATTGCCTTTGTTTTAATTATTTCAAATATAGAACAGTATAATTTGTGCTAGAGTCTTAATATTTTCCAATTTGTAATTAAAATTAAATGTTAATTGTGATTTGTGGACGTAAATATAATTTATATATACGTCCACTGTTCACACGACTCTGTCTGAAACTGTAATAATTCACTACAGTATAATAATCGATAGACTACAAAAATTAGAAATAGAAAAAAATCATCAGGCTTTAAATATTGTTCCCCCATAAACCTACTACCACATTTGCCTCTGTGCTACTAGGGTTATGGGAATAGGGCAGGACTCATATAGCCACCGAGATATGTACCTAGCATGATTGTTTCGCGTAATTATCTCGGTACGAAAAAGAACATATTTCCACAATAAACTCAATACGAAATAATGAATAATTAGTAAAGACCGCGAAAAGTCGCGAAGATTTACTTTACAAACACTTTCTCCATCCCAGCCAAGTGTGATTATGAATGCGTTGTCTACAATATTATACGTATACATATATGCTTTATAATCGAAGTGTATGGAGGGAAACTGTGCGGAACCTCAACCTCACGGTTCATAGACTGAAAGGTCTCCTTCTCAAACGGTTTCAATATTCAATCCAGTATTGCACGGTACTTGATCATGTCACTACGTGGTGGACGCGACACACTGCCGGCTCTCGTTTCTCCGTCAAAAAGTGCGCGAATCATTCTCATTTTTTCATCACGTGTTACTAAGTGATATTAGTTTACATGGTGCCATTTTACTTGAACTTTGTGAACCAAATATTGATATTTTAAAGGTAAGAAATGGTCATTTCATTTTTTGATATATATTTGTGTTTGTATGAATGTATGAAATGTATTCTTAAACGTTACGATAATTATTAAATGTCAAATAAATAAATTGTCAACAAAGTCCGTGTATTTTTTTGTTCCATCTCCAATAACTCTAAAACGGCTGCACTTATAGCAAAAATAGTTAGGTGCATAATGAAAGATATGAATACTTCGCACAACTTTTGTTTGAAAAGTTTCTTTAAAAAATGTACTAGTTACGAGAAAACTGCTACGGAAAATCTAAAATATACTACGTATTCTCATGGATACTCGGTTATAATGAAACTGTCTTGGTCCCCTGAAGTCTATTATAAACGAAATCCAGTGTATAAATCGTGTACCTTTTCTGTTTATATAAATTTATAAGGATCATGGTTCGTTGCTGTGTTCTCACAGATGCACAAACGAAACATTATGTAATGTTTGTCACAAGCCTTATCATGTCTATGTTAATGTTACTGCTTTTTGCTGATTTATTAGTCGGCAGGTTTTCGAAATTAAATTATTTATTTATCCTACTATACGTTAACTATTTATTTACATATATATCTACATAAATAAGAGTCGTTTTTGTTACAGATCTCGTAAACCCCTTAAAAATAATGACTTAACAGTGCCACAATTATAATAAGTGATGTCGATACTCAACTATAGTGTGCCATTCGCGGCAGCGACACCAAACCCTCCCCCAGCATTCTACCAACCGCCACCAACACATAACTACATCCCGCCTCAGCCGCAGGGATACCAGCCCGCCAACACTTACCCAACGTATCCTAGCAATCAGAACAATAACCCCTACTATAACAGTTACCCTCCACCACAAACACAACAGCCACAGCCACTGCCACAGCCTCAACGACCTCAACAAGCACAAGCGAATAGTTTTCCTGAAAAGCCACCAGGGTTTACGCGCGTTGATACTAGGACGGCTGGTGGGCCAAACACGAAAACCCAAATACACGCGGTTGTGGATTACGATGACGATTTCGGTGATTATTACGATGAGGACGATGCCAAAAGGCAGCCGCATGTTACGCCGATACAGGGGCCTATTTATTTGAAGAACGGCACTGTTCCTGTTGTGCCGTTGTACTCGTATCCTGTTATTAACAATGGGACCTTTATTCAGATTCCGGTGAGTTTCTTTCTCTCTTTTCTACAGTAGCTCATCATTGTTTTATGATGATCCCTCGATTTCTCGCTAGGTCTACTATATTTAAAGGCATTCCCTAATTCCCACTGAGCACGCTATTTGAGTCAGACTCGAATATAGCACGTATTATGTCTTCTGTAGTGATGCGACGTGTCTGGAGATGTGGGCCAAGTTTGGCGCCTTATGTGTGACTTAGGCAGGTGTCTTAGACTAGGTAAATGTCAGCTGATAGAAAGTATATTCTGACATATTCAAAACGGCATATATCACAGATGCTCACCAATACGGTGATTCATGTTTATATTGCTGATTCTTATGGTGGAATAGCTATAGGGCTATTCTATATATATTTAAACGCTTATAGTATCAAAATAAATTGGTTTTGCAGCAAAATTTGTAAATTAATCAGATAATGTTTTTCAATAATAATTTTACTATGTTAACAATTATTTTCGGACTGTATTACAAATGTGAATGGCGCTATAGATTTAAGTAAGAATTTGCGTGAAATCATTGATATTCATCATTCAACAATTTGATTTTGATGGGTTTTTGTCTACGCATATAAAATTTTTAAATTTAGCAATTTATAGTATTTTATTTATTACGTTCGACTGTTTTTAATTAGTTTGTAAAAGTTATATAATACTTCTTACCATATTATGGGTTATATAATATTATATTTACTTTTCCATATAGTAAAAGAGTGACTATGTCATTTCCACCCGCGAAATATGAAATTTTTTGGATATTTAAAAAAGTAATAGTGGAATGTCTCGAATTCCTGTGAAGTAAAAGGGTCGTTTTGATTGGTCTAAAATGATTTTAGGTATGATTAAACATATACACAGTGATGACTGTTTCCTATGCAAATCACGTATATAAAAAGTTTCTTTTTTATTATATATCGTTTCTACGAACAGCGAAGAGACATTGATCTCAGAATATTTCTTTACTTCCGAATACAATATTTCATATTCTATGTACATACATACACGTGTATAATGACTTTAGAAATACATTATTATTGATGCAAATGTAAAATTATGATTTAGAAAACAGTTTTAATGGAGATAAGCATGTAATGATTATTAAACTAAACCAGACTTAATAGTAAAGTATGTTTTTCTTCATGATTCATGAGCGAAGTAACTAATATTATGAATATTGCGTGGTCGTACTTAGCAATGTACGAACCAGACACTCCCACTTTCAATAAATTATGTCTTTGAAGCCGTCTTCAAATCGTTTTCTTTCATCCTAGATACATTAGTTTGCAAAATGGACATTTAAATAATTGTTTTCTTTAAATCATGTCTTCAGGTCGAGATTTAGTTATACGCAAGGATCTACTCGGCTAGCGCGACTACCCGCTCATTGTGCCCCCGCGTAAAAGGTTCGGGTCGGAGTAGAGCAGGAAGTCACTAGCCGAGAATTCAACAGAAATACATGTTTTGAGCCTCCCTGAATGGAATGCGACTATTTTATTATTATATCGGAAACGGTAATAGTTAAAGAAAAAGAAAATATATTCAGATTTTATAGTTATTTGTTATTTTTTTCTTATCATGTCAATAAAACAGAATGTATATATGAAAGCGTAAGGTTACATCTAATTTATACGCTGTTCTAGCTTATAGTTCAATCGACAGTTTTCGTAATCGTTATAAAAACGAAAAACTATAGTTTTATTGTTATCAAAATGTACGATTTTATGTGAAATGTCAACAATAATTTATTCTAAACTATTATTGCACACTTTCCCAAACTAATGTAATATGATGAGATATTATATAAAAACACGGGTAATACACTAAATTGAACTATATTCTGTATATGATATGGGCACATAGTGCCCACTAGTTGACTTAGTAGTTAAATAACTATACAGAAATTCCAGTTATATAGCAAACAAACATTTATAATTTATTACTCAATGTTTGTAAAACAAAATAAGGTATTTGCATATAAGAAACAATTTTCTAATATCAAAACTAGTTCAGAATATCAAGTTTATTTTTTTTAAACTCTAAGAATTAAAAATTATGCACTGTATAGATAGAATACATAATGTGCAAATGCCTTCAGCTTTAATGAACGAATCTACATTAAAAAAAAGATAAATTTCAAAATACTAAACATTTTCAATGGTAGAATTTAAAAAATGCCAATTGATTTGTATCTAATGTGTCTTTTACCGAAACCAATTCATAAATTGTTTTAACCGATAGACGATGTTTAAAATCCACTAAATTGACCAGTTATTTCGTAAATAAGGTCGATATATGTAGATAACTAATTGATATGTCACTGTATTTAATGAATGCGACACTGTAACTTTAGCTACCGTTTTATATTTAATGAATCCGACATTGATTTATCCTACCGTTATTTAAATAAAATTTTATATTTACATCAGTGCGTGATTTATAAAAATAATTAAGAACAAAAAAGAATGAATCATTGTACAACGTTTAATTAACATCGTAATTATAATAAATACGTGATCAGTTTAACTGTTACAGCAATAGTAAACTAATTGCACATAACGTGAAAATAAAATATAGACTGAATTGCTTTCAATTTAGTAACGACTTTAAGTTTATATTGCAAATTGTGCAAAAGTCGAGATCACGCATGCACAAAAAGAAGTTATTATTGTTGCTGTATGTGTAGTAATATACAATAAATGATGCAAACGATAGTTAAAATGTTCTTGTCCGATATAATTTATGGGACATCGCATGCGATGTAACCATAACAGTAGAATGTAGGCTATCTAGGCCGGCCGCCGCGAACGAGAATCGAGAAGCATCAAGCTTGATCTGGTGGTTAGAGTCATGTCAATTGTTTTACAATAATAGTATGAATCAGTGTTTGTAAATTTGTTATATATATATATATATATATATATATATATATATATATATATATATATTCGTAAAAATAGTGAAATAATAGTACAAGATCATACATTCCTTTAATGACGCATGTCAACAAAGTTCAATTGTGTGGGTATTGTATTGTTACACAGGTGATGCATGTGTAGGCTTGTTCAACAAGGTTTTGTCGGCCCAGGATATTTTAGCTATGATCTACTTTCATACACATGTATACACGTCTCGTGATCCATAGATCACGCCTACAATCTAATCTTAAATCACGGCCACCATTATTCGTTTAATAAACTATCAATCACGATTTGTATTTTTTACTTGTATACACAGTAATAAGTCTTGTAAACAATTTTTTTTTTTAATATTGTCTGCGATGTTTCTGAGATGTCGCAGCGATGTAGTAGACGTGTCTACTATATCACAGAGATGTTACTGAAACGTACGTACAACTGTGTTGGCGAACACTGTTGCTACCGATTAATATTTGTTGTTTATGAACACAATTAAACAACATTTGCATAAATATTACAATAAACTATAACGAGAATAAATGAAACCCTGATATTAAGCAATTACGCATTTAAATAAATTATCTAGATTGATTTGATATGGAGAACAAGCAAACTATGCACAAATAATTATAGTGTAATTACAATTATTATTCTATATAACAAATTTAAAACGTTTTAATTAAGAATAATGTATATGCCATGTACAGCGGTAAAAATGTATAAATTGCAATTGTAACATTACATTTGCATTTTGTTATTCAGTAGAAAATATATTACAAAAAATTGATCCACTGTTTGGCCCTAAAGTTACAAAAACAAGCTAACTCGTTGCGTCGACTATTAAAGGCATTTTATGGTAAATTCAATTCACATTTTTGGTTTGTACATTCTTAGAATCTGAATCTATTGTTAATACCATTTAGTTTCTATGGGAACTGTTAGATGATATTGGTATTAAAACACATACATATGTAGTGGAAATAGATAATAAAGTGAGTTTTTATCTGTTCCGAAGGCCAGTGTTACTTTATCAAAGTGTTTATAGCTAGAGGTTGATCTGTGTGGTGAAAGGGTAAGCAAAGTGTGTAATTGCTCTCAGAACAATGGATCATGAAAAGACAATAACTGCGTTTTTCAACGACCTAATTTCATTCAATGTTTACACATATCTCGAAATTCAAACCGAATCTATAGAATTGTTGTTATTCATTTTATTGTAATTCTGCATCAGAATTAAAAATATTTATGTGTATTTATTAATAATTTTGTGTTAACCGCAAAACAGGTAGTTTTTTTTTAACTTAAAGAATGTGAAATATGTGTTTTCTTTTATTAAACCAGTGTCGAAATATTTAAATGTTGAGACCAAATCAATGGGAATTCCCTGATTATTCATAACTGCTGAAGGCATAGGTGCCTGGACCTTGTTTTAATCATACCATCACGATTTTGTATATTATTTATTAGTTTGATGTTTAAAACCAAAGTACCCAATGAATCAAAATTGTAGAAAGTGATTTACAAAATAGATTAACACGAATGGACATAATTTGTTATTTCTTAGTAGATTTATATTAATTCCTTGTATTAGACAGCAACATTATAATATTGCATCCATTTATATAAATTTATATGATAAATTAAATCACGCTTAAACTGATGTTTCATTACTGCATCACGATACACTTAAGTCGGCTTAAATCAGAGCGTACACGCAACGAGAAGGTGCATTTTAAACATATACAGACATTTTATGGTGTTTGCAACGTCTGCATTTGCAATAATCGTAAATATTAACTAGATTTAATCATGTGCATATCGACATAACATTGACAGTATAGTTATCTTTTGTATTGCATATTTATTATATTGTAAATGTACCATTTACTGACAAATCGCCGTGAAAAAAAGTCATATTAAAATTTAAAATATATTATTAAGATTTTACGAGGAGCTGCAGACATTGGTGCCTGTACGCTTGTTATCAAGAGCCGAAGGCACTAATAATGTGTTAAAACTAATGTTGCTTTCTTCGCTCGCTAACACAGTGAGTAAGATGATTTTGCATCAGCGGAACGAAACAGAAAGTGAAATTTAGTTTCGTGTCATGTTGGAGGTCCCAAAGTATGTCATTGTCAGATGAGGAACTGCTAATCGTGTTGCCTTTAGCCAATACACAAAATTTGATCATCCACATACAATATCTTTATTAAGTTACTAGGTTAACACAACATAAAGATATGTATCTGATACATATCTATAGTATATATATATATGATCTGTGTCCACTAAATGTAATCAGATATGTAATATAACCAAAGAAACATATAAACAAAATGTTCTACACATTCATACATACAAACATCATGTAGTAAAATGTTATATAGAACTTATAGATATTGAATTTACTATTTTAAAGCTATATTAATAATCTGAAACGCCTGTAAAGTGCATAACCAGCAAAACAGGAATGTAAAGCCAGAAGTATACATTTTTATTTTGTATTACAATGAATATATCGATTATTTTATTCAATGGCTTTCTAGACTTATATATGTACAAGCTACAGAAAATCTGAAATGTTCCTATTTAGGTTTGTTACGCATACATAGGGATTATATTTAATAAACTATGCTTAACAAATTGATAGGGAAACAAAATAGTCTTAAATTATTTAATATTTGATTTACGGTAAAAAATATAAAAGGTATTTATTTATAATATAAACAGCTATGTCAGACATTTGAATCTTGATGCGTATTTCCTAAAATAGCAGTTACGAGTGAACCCCATCAATGAATCTACGTACCGATGTAATTATACAATCACGCATTATGAATTATGACACCATATAATTATTTCTGAATGAATTGACGTCGATAAAACAATCTGGAGTGCCTTTCACTCGATTTTCTTACACGTATTGTGTTTTAAATTCACTCTACCATTGCCATCAAACAATAACAATATGAAGCAAACGTAATTGAAATATAACTATTTTCAAAACGATTATTTAGTAAATTGGGCAATTTTACAGGAACACTTTTCAGATAAAAGTTATTTTTTTCTGTAACTCGTGTCGTTTTCGAGATATTTAGTAAATAATACAAGTAAACACTTAGGGTTGAAATATCCTTATTAAATATATACAAATTATAAATGCAACATTATATGATATGTATGTATATATGTGAATGTATATACAGAACGCTGTATATTTAATGGTATTAGCTGTAGAGTATTCGTAAAAACATACACAGACGTAAGTCATTGGGAAAATCGTCAAAATGGATTTAAAGACCCAATACTTTCATTTATATATTGAGTATAAGTAGTTATAAATCCGAAATCTACGCCACTGAGTGCCATTGTAATTAGTAATCATTCGGCATCGAATAATACGTACTCAGACACTTGTATGAAATGGTTGATTCTGGAAATTCTTATTCGAATCGTGTTGTTACACCTTAGAGACGCTTGTTTGATGATTCAGTAATTCAGTTGGTCTTCGGTGTGCCTTAGTGACGAACGCCTCAGCCTCAACATGAAAACTAATTCGGTTTCTTCGTCAACTCGAGTTGGAAATAATATATCGCTAACCAATCGATTGGTATGTCATTTTATATATATATATATATAATAAATTCTTATTACACTAAAAGTGGAGCAAAATAATAGTTTGACTATTTTTCAACTCGCCGTACAAAATATAAAAGAACTATAGTGATTGGTCGTGTCTCTGTAGCATTCGCGGGTCTTTAACAAAACGTATTTCTATTTAAAAATTAGTATTCATTCGCAGTTTAAATTTAATCCCTAATAATTTTATAGCTATGGTTAAGTAACACCTTTTCATCATGGATAACTTACGTGTTTTGTTATTGCCTACATTTTAATACTAAATGTGTCGTTTCCCGCCAAGACAATAACAATGTATACGTTAAAAAACTACAAATCGATATATTTCTAAATGTACTCAAGACGACATATAAGCGTAAAATTATGAACTATCTTACATGCGCCCTTGATGAAATAAAACAAGGATATACTTGTAAATTGTTCCCTACGCATAAATTCTCATAAAAAGTACACTAAACTACAGCTGCGGAAAATAAGACTATTGTAAATTTAAAATGAATTTACTGGATGACCAGAAATCGGCCATTTTAGCCATGTGACTGTCTTATCAGAACATCTCGGGAAATTATACTTAAATAATATATGAGACACACGTTACGCAACCAACAGAGATGACCACAATTGTTGGAGCAATTATTATATGTAGATTATGTATAAAATAAAACAACAAGGCATTGTTTTTTTCTTGTCCTGGAAACTACGTTTAATTACACTGCTATAAATAAATCATATTTCAACCAACACTTTTTTTCCTTAATTAGAAAAATTAAGATATATATATATATATTCCAATTCATTTATGACTTATGAAACAATTTTAATTGAAATTATTCATAGCAAATGCCAAGACGTAACCAGGGTATTTTTTCTTGGTAAATGACATTATAATGTTACCGTATAACCGCAAATATTCCGAAAATACGTTTTACAAAATGTGAAACATGTATTTTTAAATTTTAACTAACTTGGGCATAATAAAATTATTGTATTTGTCGTGTTTCCAAGTTAAAACCAATATGTGCATGTTTCAGCAATACAATTTAAAAGATATTAAACCTATATATGTAGAAACATTTTTTTTCTTATACACAATACTTTTGTTTAAAAAGTTTTTCCAAAAAACGTACCATATACTAAAAAATCGCGATTGAAAATAGTTATTGTTTATGTACGTTTTCCTAGCAATCTTACGGTGAATTTAAAACAAAATAAATATTTTTCAGATACTTTGGACGGCTTTATCAGTAGCGCTAGGTTTGGAGATACGCGGTGAAATAATCCGTGGTGTGCCGTGTATAAAACGATACCATCAACTATTTTGCCCAACAGCCGGAAATAGTTACCCATTGTGAGTAATTCAAACAAATGTTTTGTTAGATTTTTGTTTTAACAGTGTTTCGTCATGTTTTAGAGATCGCATAGAATTGTTTATAGATGAGAATAAGGCGTTAATGAAACGAATGTACGGGGACTTTCAAATGACGCCTGAATATGGGCCAGGACCTGGGGGCGGCCGAAAAGCTAAACGGGACACTGAGAAAACCCAACCAGGTGTTCCGGATATACATGAGGATCCGTCTGCGCATTTAGATTACGGCGAATCGTATTTTAGCAAATTGCGGAAACCCAGACAGAGTTTTCGGAATAACCAGAGCACGGAAAATGGACGGTAAGAGATAATTATTACGAAGTACTAAAGAGGCAATCGGGACAGTGTATTTAATAAATAAATAAATAATTAAATGTGTAATATTTTCAGGGTGGATGCCTGTGAAAGTAAGACGGAAATTGTAACGCCGTACTGGGCATCGAATTCGGCGGGGAAAATACGCGCCATTGTGAACACACAACATTTCGAACAGGCAATACATCAAGAAGTTTGCGCGTAAGTATTTATTTTATTGAATAATTGAATCATTATTATGATAAATGTGTGTAATTAGGAAAGTTCGGACAAATCGATGCTCGGGCGAATGTGGATGTGAACAAAAATACAAATGGCACAGATTATTGGCATACGATCCTGACAACGATTGCAAAGGCATCTTCATGGACTGGTTTCTATTTCCATCTTGCTGTGTGTGTCGATGTAACGCGACTTGATAAACTTTGTGCATTTTTTGTTTTGTTTTGTTTAAACTGTGTACAAAAAAGTTTTAGACAAGAACAACAATTTGTGTCATTGTGTAAGTGTATATTTAATATTAGTCCGTTTTATTTTAAATTTGAACCAAATTTTTTATCGTGTCATTGTCATTTATTTTAATTCTGTACCCATTTATGTATCGTTACCCTTGTTTTTAACCCTTTGTATACCAGTAGGCAACCTTTTTTCTTACAGAATAAAATATCACTTTTAACACTAATTACATAACGTAATTTTCTTTGTATATTTGAATGAAACGGTCCAAATGTTCAAAATTGGACCAGTTTTTATTAGGGTAACGATGCATATTATTTTTTATTTTTAAGTAAATCTAAATATTTCTTTTGCATTCTACAAATGTGTTCATATAAATTATAAATATGGTGCAAAATTAAATCTGTATAAATTGAAGAGTTACCAGATGAATTTAATGTTATTAAGTGATTTTATAATTATGTATTTATGTGTTTTATTTTACTGTCATTGCACTTTATTAAAGTAATCGAATTACTTCATATTTTATGTATATTTACTTCCTAAACATATTTCGAAAAAAAAAATTTTTTTAATGTTCCTATAAATTAAAAAGCTTTTTTTTTTGTATACGAAATATATTTAATATGTTTACTTAACATTTATTTTATATACAAACAAATCACTTATTATATAATATTTAATTCTTCAGTTCGCAAATATTTTTAATTTCTGCAACAAATCAATTATTAGATAAAACAAATTATTAATTAAATGAAAACTCTTACTTTTGACAATAGTTTGCAACTCTAGTACGGCTGGCGAATCCGGGAATTCATGCATAAAGTCCTTCCCTTCATCACAGCATCGCGCCAATCGTGGATCTAGTGGTAAACTACCTAAAAACTCAATATTTAATTCGTTGCACATTTCCTTTGCTCCGCCAGTTGTGGCCGGGAAAATTTCCGATCGGGTCTAAAAAATATTGCAATAATTTAGCACATTTTTTTTTGCAAATTATTGTAAATTCCTTACTTTACAATTAGGACAAACAAACATTGACATATTTTCAACTACGCCCAAAATATTCACTTTTACTTTGCGACAAAAATCAATCTCTTTGCGTACATCCAACAGCGCAACTTCCTGTGGAGTTGTTACGATTATAGCGCCAGTTAATCCAGCGTGCACTAAATAGTTTACTGACGATAAATGCTCATCTGATGTACCTAGTTATTGCAAATTGAGAGATTTTAAAAAAATGGACAAATTTAACTATCTTTAAAGATTAAGGAAATGAAAGGAAAGCTAACGGAAAGGAAAAATGCGTCAAATTTCGGAGTTTTCTTTAAAAATTAAGGATTATTCTGATTTAATTGTGCAAACCTGGAGGTGTATCCATTAGTAGGTAATCTAACTTTCCCCAATCAACGTCGCTTAGAAATTGCCGAATCATGCCATTTTTTTTGGGTCCACGCCAAATTATAGCATCGTCTGGACTTGATAGTAAAAATCCAATTGACATTACGGATAAATTGTCTTCTACGTACTGTTAAATAAGTAAAATGTGACCATTCATATTATATTGTTAACACAAAGGCCGCAAATAAATATTAAATATTATAATTTTGAATTTTAAAATATGCACTAAATAAATATTGAAATAGTTCTTTGAAGCCTGTGGCTATAAATATTTTTTATATAAGTTAAAAAATCCCCTAAATTGATTATACAGCGAGTTGAACGTATTTAATTTTTGATTTTAGTACGTAGCAATTTTATTTATTTAAAAATCGTATAAAGGAATGATTACCACAGGAGACCATCCTGATCCTGATTGATGCACTTGTTCCCCTAAAACCCCAAGGACTCGAGGCTGAGATGGACCACATATATCTATATCTAAGACAGCGACCTATTAAAAGAAAATGAATTGCATACAATATGTAAGGTTTCTCTACAAAAGATAATTAAGTCGATTCGATTGTTCAGTTCTTTGTTTTTTCTTATAAAAACGAAAAAGGATTAAAGTTCAAGAATGTAATTTATACTATTTATACTGTGTGTCGGAGAGTATGTCTTCTGCACACAAGTACTTAAATTGATAAATAAAATATATCGATTGAAGGAACAATTTCTGCTGAAATTCAAAACCAGATTCTGGTGCCAGTCAGTTCTGTATTTCAGGTCAAAGGTTACGGTGCATTGATACGATTCAATCATTTTGAACCTTAGACTTAACGGAATAGACTAAAAAAGTGATATCACAAATATTTTGTCTAATTATAAACAATAACAATAACAGTGAATATATTTTCATGAAGTTCAACTATCTAGAAAGTGAAAAAAGCGATATTTTCCATAATATAATATTTTGAATAATTATCTCATAGCTCCTACGTAAATAAATAAATAATAACATATTTGAAATTTGAAAAACTGCTCCTAAATTAATAATAAATTGTTATTAATATTAATTAAATTTGTATAGCGAATATAAATATTATAATAATAATAAATGCAATTTGGAAATTCCGTTGAAGTGCGAAGCAGATATAACAGGGTAAGATTTAATTATATGGACAAGAAAGTCGAATGAAGGCAACTCCTGCTTTTTTCAATAAGTATTTTACTAGGTTTTCTGTAAACTAATTAATTAAAATGATGATGCATTTAAAAACAGAAAGTATATTATTAAAATTAATATTTGAATTAGAATCACTATAAGAAATTCGAGTAAAAATTCTCATAATTAATATTTTACTAAATTTGCTGAAAACTAAAGAATTCTAAATCAGATAAACACATTTACAAACATAAAGTAATTGATTATTCCGAAAATCAATATTTGAATGTGTATCACCATCTGCCTGGTACAGATGTTCATAAACCTAAAGTGTGTTAATAGGCTTGCAAATAATAATAATCAATACATACATAAATAAATAATATTTATTTAAATCGCTGAGAAATTTAAACGTGAAGAAAATTAAATTAAATTTGAAAAGACAGTTTCTTTATTTAATTTCCCTAAAAATAATATTTATTAAATATACTCAAAATGTATAAAAAATAAATAAAACTTACATTCTTCTCGTTCTCTGAGGAAGCGATGGCACGGCTTAATAACGCGGTAAAGGTACTTTTCCCTACCCCCCCTTTCCCCGAAAGCACTAAAATTTTATTTTGCACTTGATCTAACCGATCCTTCACTAATTGTATATGCGGATCGGGTCCTTTTGTTGTCCCTGTAGAACATATCTGTTGATTAGGGCAGCCAGCGCAAGCGGAGACACGGCCCGCTTCCTCACTTTGGGTACCCGGACAATCTACAAATACATACAAATTGAAAAATTAATCAAACATAGCCAACATTAAATTATTACATAAGAATTACGCATATTTATTATTTACTTACGTTCGGGCGCATTTGACGGTACCACAGCATCACCCATTATTTTTAATCTGTCTTTATAATGTTGACGTTCACACTTGACAGTTCTCTTGACATTTGGTAAGTGTTCCCAACTTAAATTTATACTGTAGGGGAACCCCCCACTACGATACATGCGATCAGTAATAATCCCGTTTCATTGGTACACGATACACTTCCAATGGAAAACATTTATTTTAAAATGAATCCCTATGCTACTTAAACGTTAATTTGCCTATTAAACGGATTCTTACAAATTAGATTTGAATGTTTATAGCGTTTAAACGCTATGCATTGCTCTAATTTATAACAATGAGCCTAATTGAGATTTTGTGCAAAAAGAATACAGCTAATAGTCGAATTTATGAAAGAAGGCGCGCATTTTAAAAACAATCGAATTGGGAAAAATGTACAAATGACATAACTAAATTATTATATATTATTTTTCAATTAAAATTATTGTACTAACAAACGGGCAAAATGGGGGACGAAAAAACAGAAACTGTGATGTACTCAGTAAGATATTATTTAAAAATTATTATTCGGATGGATGTATAAATTATGCATTTATATTTTAAATAAGACAATTCTTTTTCGTTCGTTGATAAATCTAAATAAATTCCAGCAATTCCAACCATGGAGTACGGTGGCTGCCGAACCATGTATGGAACAAAATTCCGGGGACCCAATACCCACAAGAACTGGGCAATACTATCAAACGCCCAAACCGCATCCTTGGCGACCTACTCTCGGATACGAAAACGTAGAAGTCACACCATTGTATATAATACAATAGCCGACACACTGGTTTGAAAACGGTTGTTTCAAACCATTGTATCGCTAAAAAACGGTAAATACGCGTTAATTAAACTTTATGCAATATCCAGGACAGCCCAGCCAGTTACAAACGCAATGGTGGATCCTTGCTACACTCCTTACGGAATGGCGACGGAGCCCCTAAAATTTCCTAATCTAGTAACAGGATTTGAGCGAAATCCAGCTCATGCAGCTCGCGCAGCTTTATACACACGATACACACCATTAGAATGGACTCAGGGAAATTTGCGCCGATACAATGAATCAGACACAAACAGGAATTATTCAGAGAGACTCCGCAGCGATGCTGTTAGGCTCATGAGGTGATGCATTGAGAAAATAAATTTAGGGATTCTTTTTGATTGGGCTATTATTTTTATTTCTAGGGAAACTGATGAAAAAACTGCACAAAACCAACGTGATTCAGGCCGTCGATTAGGAGAACGAATCACTGATATTACGTTTTGGCGTAATGAATCGCACACTGAGTTGGAACGGCTTATTTCAGAAACGGCACTGTTAGGTGATTCAAGAAGGGCTTTAGAGAAGGCGATTCAGGATATTGAAGGGCCACTGCATATTGCTCAAGAGTGTTTGTATCAACGGGAAAAGCGACAAGGTATACAAAAAATTATTTTAAACCAATCTAGTTTTGAGCGAGATAAATATAATTTTATATATATATTTGTCTATAGGAATTGATTTGGTGCACGACAATGTGGAACAATCTCTCCTACGTGAAATTGAATTGCTCCGAAACGCGCAAGAACGTCTTAGGAGTTTGTACGAGAAGACAAAAAATCAACTTAGAAATAATCGGGCAGCGCAACACGAACTAGAAACCGATGTACGGAGCAAAGAAGGCGCTTTGGGTATCGATAATTTGTGTCACCAGTTGAACAATTTCTCAAAGGGCATTAACTACTATGGTGGCATCGAGAAATATGATCCAACGTAACTATATATTTTATCCCCATTGGATAACAATCTCGATCACATGATTATAATTTCCTTACAGTGTGAGCAACGCGGAAGTGTGGGCAGACAACAGCAACCGTATAGTGCAATATTCGCAAAGCGAAAGAGGCAAATCGGCACAAATGCGATCTGATATAGATAATTTAATAAACGCATCTGCTGTTGAAATCTGGGACGCTTGGAGCAACACAAACAATGCGCTCGCACGACGTGCGTCGGAGACGCTTGAAATGAAAAGCAAACTGCAAATGCATCTTCATAAGGTTTACATCATTGTTAATTTACATATACGAATTTACATATATTTTTTATTCAAAGATCCAACAAGAAATATTCGACGTGGAGAAGAATATTGAATTGCTACGTAAAGGCATTCTGGATAAATCTAATCCAATGAAAGTAGCACATACGCGTTTAGAAGCAAGATCACATCGGCGTCAAATTGAATTATGCCGAGATTTCGTTCAAGACAGGTTTACAAATATTTAAAGAAACTAAATATAAAGCATAATTTATTTTATTTTGTTTTTAGTTTGGTGAAGGAAGTGTACAACTTAAGCGACAGCATCGATTGTTTGCACCGTAAGTTGCAAGAAGCGGAAGCACAACTTCAACAATTATTGAAGACACGTTCAGGTTTGGAAACCGATTTACAATGCAAAGTGAATTCCCTGTTCATCGATAGGGAGAAGTGTATGGGAATGCGACGATCATTCCCAATTACCGCAACAATTAAATATTAGAAATTATAAATGTTTAGAGTTTTGTGAAATTAAAATACGTAGTTATATTGTAATCGTTTATTTCTTTATACATATTTAATTATGTTAATGTTTAACATAAGCAGGTACTGGTAGGTGAAGTCCTTCTTTAGCTTCGAAAAACGTATAAGACAACGTAATTGTATCGACAAACTCCATTTTTGGGTCGTCAGCGAATTCCGGGTCAATATAAAAGAATACTGGCATGTCCACCTTTCAATAAATTTAATTTATGTAAAGAAAACTCTGTATCACTACTTTTAGCACTAATTGAAAATAAAACACTGAAATAAATGCGCAATTGCCGATTTTCATAGTTAACACTACACAAAATGAACACAGCAAAGCCAAAGCTATATATGTAGTGAACAGAATTGGTGCTTATAGAGCCATCTATTGCCTGTCGGTATAATTAATCGTTTTGGCAGCCATCTTACTTATATGCGCGGTAGCCGCCATTTTGATAGTGTTGCTACTGTTATACTGTGTATATTACATACCTGTTCGTGTGGATTCAGCAACTGTTCTTCAAAACAAAAACATTGTATTTTATTAAAATATTGGCCGGCTTCGAATGGTATCACATTATACGTGCTAATCCCAGTAACAGGTGTGTCAGTTGGATTTTTAGCTGTATAAAAAGCTAATGCAGTTTCACCTGGTAGCACCTGTTAATAACAGTATTTTAAAATAATAATTACCTTCGAATTATTTTTCATATTACTTTTATTCTGGTTTGTTGCGGTTTAAAATTCCACCGCATACTAGCGCCAATGTCGGCATTAAATTTGATAGTAATTTCTCGATTTTTCACCGCTTTCATATTCTGAACTTTAGTCGCGTCTTGATTTACGGCCGTTGTGCCGCCGTAGCTGTACGCTTGGCAAAACATTGTGTATAATGGTACAGCTGCATAACTGAAACCAACAGCGAGCACTCCAGCGGCAGATAAATAGTATAAAGTCGATCGACTTTTTAGTTTTTGTCGATCATTTGGTGTTTGGTTGCACTTAGAACTAGTATTAAATGTTTTACATCTACCCAATGCCTTTGCAGCATATACATAGTCTTTACATAATGATGTAAACGTTCTTGTATAACTATTTAACATTTTGCAGGTTATGTAAATCTATTGTCAACACATATTTTTTTTAATTATTGTATATCTTAACGCATATACACATGCTATGTTGTCTTTCATTTATATTTTGATTAATTTCTATATTTACTATATTTGAGAATTTACATTAACTATTATGGCCAGTGTTGCCAACTGATTTTAATAAATTTCTATTAAGAAAGTTGAAGTGCCCTTCACTCGACTTTCTTATACCTTTATGGCTGCAGGATAAGACAGTCGAGGGAAGGCCATTCCAGCTTTTTTTTACTGTCTTGAATTTAAAACAAGAACACAACTAAAATAAGAAATTCGTTTTTTTATTAAATAAAACAAAAATGCACTATAAAATACATGTATTATTTATTTGGAATTTTTCTGTACACGATGTTACAAGCTGTAAATAATTGTTATTCGTTTACATGTTTTATTTTTTTTTGTATGCTAAATATAATGAAACATAATATGGAATGCCAAAATCATAAGAAAAACATTGATCTGAAAACGGTTTAATATGTTACGTAAAACTTATGTTATTATTGTAATTATTTTCGGTTACACCTAGTGAACACAACAGTTAAAATCTTTTTGTAGACAATTCTACAAATAAAAGTAAACTATTAAAATTATTATTCATAAAATAAAAAATTGTCGATAATAACTCCAATATAATCACAGCACTTATTTCTTTAATAATTCTCCGTAGTATGCTGTTAGGGCTATTAGTTTTTTATCGAGAAAGTTTTGTTCGATTTCCACTGAACCACCGGGGCCAGCTAATAATACCAACTGAAAAACAAAAAAAAAGATTATATATGTGTATGTCTTTATATTTATAAACTACGATTGTATATTTTATAATGTAATTAAAGTGAGAAATATCAAATTTTAATTCACTAGTACGTGTGACTACGAATAGGATGGTTGTGTGTGTTCCTACTAGTGGGCGTCGCCATGTTGTGGGAGGAGCTACACTAGACTGTGATTGGCTACACACCTGATTAACATCACTGTTTCTTGGTAAGAACAAGGCCACATTTTCTGAGATTTTCCTAGCTGTTTGCATAAGGTCGCTAATTGGGACAGGTTGTAACATTGTCTCAAGATCATAAACATCAGTAATTAAATACTTTGGTCCACCCCACGGCGGACTTAAGTAAACGATATCTGCACGTATTTTACTAGCGATAGTAAAAAAGTCTCCGATAATAAATTCAATGCGATCAGCAACTCCATACACTTGCGCGTTATGCTTAGCTAACGCTATTTTCACTGGATCAATATCAATTGCTATAACTGAAATATACATTTAAAATAATAATTATATTAATTATAATAAAAAAATGTACCTTTTTCGCATATAAAAGCGAATTGGATAGCGTTACCACCCGCTCCACAAAATGCGTCGACAATAATATCGCATCGACAACGTTCAGCTGTATGTCGTGCAACTTTTTCAGGCGTTACTGAAAACCAGCTCTCTGTAAACATAACATACATTAATCTCCTAAAGCAAGAATTATTTTGTTTGTTTGTACCTTGATCAAGTTTGATTCCTTTATCAAATTTGCTAAATAGGGAGAATCGACGCAACCAATATTTCATTAACATCGGACTCTCTTTTATTTCACTCGGTACATTACATAGTTTATTATTTTTCTTCTTCTTCTTACGTTCCCTGCGTTTACTGATTGGGACTACAAATGTATCAGTTTCGTTTGGACAATCAAATATAGTTATATCATCTACACAGCCAAATAATTGTTCGTCTTGTTTCACAGTATCGGTTGTTGAGTCAACAACATCGATATTCTCGAATTTAGTATACGAAGTAGTTGCATCATTTTCATTAGATTTATTACTGTGCGTGTTTGGTGAAGGCATGTAATCTTCATCTGAACTTATAGATCCGTGATTTAACAGATCTGGTACATTAGATTGGGATTTTAAAAACAATTTTACCTGAAAACAAATATATTAAGAATATAAGTTCAGGCTTATCTAAGCGTATATACCTTATCTATAGGATTAGTTAACAATTTGCCATCGTCATCAAAATACATATGTTTCGGTTTTTGGTTCATATTTAAATGCCTGTTTTGAAAACGAATATGTCTCTTTCGATAGTTAACTTGAGCTTGAGCTAAATTCTCTGATTCTGGTTCAACATACGAATATCCAATCAATGAATAAGCCTTTTTAACTTGTTCTGAAGTTTCATCGTCAATCTCATGGCTTCGTTTCAATTTAATAATTTTCCGTTCATGTGGATCATCTCCACCGCCACGTTCTGATTCCTTCCGTGCTTGTTTACCAAAAGATACAGGCAATCCAAGCATGCTTAATTGTGCAGAAGTTTCAGTATCATTCACACTTGAGCCCTGATTATTCGTATTTGTGGTATCATTTTCCCCGTCCACCATTTCTAAGCCTTCCATTAATTTATCTACAGTATCTGATTGGTCGATTTTGCAATAATCGTGTTTGTTAATCTCTTGAACCAAGTGCAACTCTTCTGCAACAATGGGATTAATTTTGCATATTTTCGCAGATAAGAATTTCCGGTGATTATCCAAGTATTGTTGTTCGTAGTGTTGTTTCCATAGTTCTTGCCAGTAGTGGTCTGAATCTACGGTGTCGTCTATATCGTCTGAGCTGGATTGATCAGAGCTTCGTATAGAGCTAATTGGAGACGGCATAGATTCAGAGCTTTTAGAAGAATCGCTTAAATCTACTGATGAGACTGTCATGCAAGTGACATTAGTCATGGAATCCGTAGTACCGAAAGTTCGAGCAGTACTACTAGCGACTGAACCACATCGCGAACTTAGCAGTCTCTCAATTTCGTTTTCACCAACGATATTAACTGGCGATAATTGGTTCCATCCGGGGTCAGGGTTCTCATCGCTACCCGAAAGATTGCGTATTAACATTTGCTTTTTATACATTTGTTCCTCCTGCTTGGCATCTGAATGATCCGATATGCTTAAATTAAATATATTATTCTCAGTCAAACAGTTCATCTCAACTGTACACGTCATAAAGTCCTCCTTTGTATTAGATTGTTTCAAATCGTCACAAGAATTTTCCGAAAAGTTATTTTCCTGAAGTGTGTCTTCATCAGCACTCTTTGAATTGTCGTTGCGGCTACAATGAAATAAATTATCCATGCTATCCTTTTTATACGTTTCTAAATATTCGGGGTTGATGTAAGATTTATATTTGTCGATCCATGAATGCCAAATTAGCTCGTCCCCGTTTTGCGACCAGTACTTTTGCCAGTCTTCCTCATCGACGACAACCGGTACGTCTTGATGACCATATTCTGATAGATCGGCGCCGCTATCGCTTGAATGCAATCCGCGTATTCCGGGTGGATAACTAATTTCGCGTAAACTATCATGTTCGTCTGTCGAAATGTTGTCTGTGTGCGATGCGCTATAATAGCAACTTGATATCTCTGTGTCGTGCTATAGAAAACATAATATCGTATGTATATGTTAAAAAAGCTGAAGTGGCCTTAACTCAACTTCCGTATACGTAATTTTAAATATGTATATTAGGGCTAACAAAACTATCCTATACTATGAAATATGACTGTATTTTTATTTGTATTTACCTCATGGTGTTTACTGAGATTTATTCCAGAAGGTAACTGGAAATGTACTGTTGATTGTAAATTCTCTTGTAATGATTGTGCGTTTTTTTCACTGCCACTGTCTTCTTCGAAATCATAACGAATATTTTTATTGTCTGTAGAACTTTTACCGCTGTAAAAATAATTACAATTATATTGTATTGTAATTATGCTTACATTTTAAACTACAGTCAACTGTGCATATTTTTCAAACTGCAATTCTTAGGTCCAAAGTTTTGAATTTTATCAAATTAATTTTAGTTTACAAGATCTTTGGAATTATTTAAAAGCACTTCCGACAAATGTAATATTTCTTATATGAGCTTTGGATCCACAAGAAAGCTGCCTGAGTCGTGTTAATAAAAATAATAATTAGAAAATTAAAATAACTTTTATTAGTATATACATAAAACTGGTATTAAATTGTAAATTACATTAATTCGGTAGTATATCTCTTAAAGATACATTTTCACAATTAAAAAAATATTGTTTTGGTTAAATATGGTATTAATATTATTATTATAAATTATTATTAGTTAACGTTGATTCTTAAATATCAAAATTCGAAATATTAAAATTCAACAACTCATTTCGCGCTTGAAAATAACCAGTATCAGTGATATCATAAGGATCCGGAACAAACGGAGGTTCGGTCGAGAGTAAATTTGTCCAATCCAAGTTAGCAAAAACGGGCATGGCCACAACTTCAGTGGCAGACGGACGCAAATGCGGATCAGCAGTTAACAATTCTTCAATAGCGGACACCGATTCTGAAGTCAGGGCTTCATCATCGGTCGGCCAGTCTAGATTTCGTTCCAAAATATTCTTAAACACCAGCTGCGGCGTATTATCACTAAACGGCGGTATACCAGTGACAAACTCATAAAAACAAACTCCAAGTGCCCACCAATCCACAGGAAAACTATGTCCTTGTTGTAACAAAAGCTCAGGCGCTAAATAATCGGGGGTGCCAAATATCTTTTGATCCGAACTCCATTGTCCACGCCGAACAGATTTCGGGGTACGGTACGGAGTTCGCGGGGTTTTCGGAGTCGTTAGAATCGGGGAAGCCGTTTCGGAAGTCGCAACCGGGAGTTTAAATCGAGTGCTTTTCAGTTTAGATGTTTGTTTTTGATGTGATACGGGTGTGCTAAATGTGACACCTTTTAAAGAGCCCACGGATTCTAAGCGCATGGCTTCGATGTCGCCTGTGAGACCAGTTCGGAGGAAAACACGTTGATTTGGAGGCGATGGCGACAAGGATGAAGATCGGCGTTTGCGTTTACGCCCCAAAAACGATTTGCAGCATCTGCTGGACGGTCTACGGGTAACTGGCGACGATGGGCAAGATGTACTCATATTTTCGGATTGATCTGTTCTTTCGCCGCAGGAGCAAGTGTAGTATGAACTGGTGTCAATTGGTGCGATTGCTTCAGCGGACATGAACGGCGCGATTCCCGACATTTCCGAATCATCGTGCTGCTCGCTGCTATGCAACGCTGGAGTATGAATCGAAACTTTTATGTCGCTAATTTCTGAAGTAATATCAGTGGATAATTGCTCGGAATTGTGCGATGCAATTAATTTGGAATTGCCTGATCCAAAACTTAAATGAGACGTTAAACTAAGCAATTGGCCGGGTGTACGGGTGCATAAGTTCGGTGTGCGATTCGTCAGGTCGGAAATCTCGAGGTCTCGGTGTAGATTTACTTTTGATAGGCCGAAGTCAGTGAGTTTTACGTGGCCTTCGCGAGACAAAAGCATATTGTCTGGTTTGATGTCGCGGTGGACAATATCGTGGCTATGTAGATATTGCAGCGCTAAGCACACTTCGGCGATATAAAAAGTCGCCATGCTTTCGTCGAAGAAGCCGTAAACACTAAGAAGTGATTTTAAATCGCCACCGACCATATACTCTAATACGAGATATATAGAGGATGTGGATTGCAATGAGTAAAACAAGTGAACACAAAACGGGCTTTGTGTAAGCGCTAACGCGTTTCTCTCGTTTAACACTTGAGAAACCATGTTTTTATGAATCATTTCAGTTTTTTTCATCACTTTCACCGCGTACATAGTGTCTGGTTGGTTCTTTTTATAACCAAGAAATACTTTCCCAAACGCGCCCCTACTAATCGGTTTAATAATACAGAAATCGTGGATTTCCGGTAATCTAGTTGGTATAATTTGATCAGGCTCCATAGTAACCAGCACAGAGTTAAATTGTTTAATGAATCTTAACTCTTATATACACAAAGCAACGTATAATAACAACACTTTAACAATATAAAGTTAATTCGTTAAAAAGAAATCATAACATGAACACACAAATGCGGTATACGAACCCACCGTATAAAAACCCTGCTGCATAAACAGAAGATATTGGAAGGATGACCATGAAAATCGAATTGTATTTCAGCCAAAGCTTCCCATTGCAGTTCACACATGTTGAAAACTTAACACTAACATATTCATGTGATCATTCCTCACAATTACAACAAAATCAAACAAAATATTAACGCAGACAATCGCTCAAGTCTATTGAATATTCTAGGGAGTTTTCATGTTTAACCTAAAATTGTCCTGTGCGCCTAGGGGAAATTTCATTTTGTTAATAGCTGCGTTCCAAAATCTCTTGGCGGGAAACAACACATTCTGTATTAGCTGTATTCTTTTTACACTAAATCTCAGCTAAGCTCATGTTTTAACATTCTATTATCTTCAACATAACGATTATATAATATATTCAATTGAGTAGTTCTTAAAATGATTGTAAAATAATAATGAAATAGTTACTTACCGTTATTGGTTTAGAATATAAATAATTGATTCACATAAAATATCAAACACATTTATTATCTCATTTCAATCAAACGTATAAGTGTGTTAAAACACAGTTTGAGTACAGTAAGAAATAATACAATTTATATCATACTTTTACACACCTAAATTTTGTACTTTATTATAAATAATACATAAATATAAAAACCATAATGCAGCGCGAATGACTAAACAAAGTACTTTTTAGCTGGTAGCTGCAGTGATTTATAATATTTATCGAAGAAATGGTGGTTTGAAATAAGATATTTTGTTCTTTGTGTGAATTTTCCGTAAATTTATCTTTAACCATACGATACAATTAACATTTCAGAAACTTACAATATTTAATATTATTTTATTACTAATTTGCTTAAATAAAAGTCTTGATTGTGACATTCATACTATTTTTAGTATTTAAGCAACAAATATTTTTAAAAATAATGAAAACTAAATTATATACTTTTTTTATATAACCATAAATGTATGTATGATAAAAGAAATATTTTTAAAATATATTTATATATCTTATTCAAAATATGAAGTACGAATTTTATTTGCAGATTTATTCGTTATCATGGTATTGGATTCTGAAAATAAAAAATTCACACCGAGTCAATTAAAAATTAATCCTTCAGTTTGTCTTATGATAAATAATGCTAGCGTTCACAATAACTTTAATTTCGATTGTAAAAAATAGATTATTTTGAGTGTTTACCTTTGTTTCCCGAGATTGCGGCGACTTAAACGGCGTCCAACTTGCTCCATACTCAATGTGAACGGTTTGGTCACTTTACGGGCAGTGCGCAATTCCCGAGAATCTACATCTTTGGCTTTGTTAACCTTTGCCATAAATTTCTCGATTAAATCGGGACAGGACATATTCTCTTCGGGCTCCCATGTGTTTTCAGTAGATGTGTACCCCTTCCAATGCACCAAAAAGTCCCGTTGGCCATTTTTCTTGTGGTGGACTTCGATTATGCGATCAACCTATATATAAAAAAAACTTATTTTATTTAAATCAAATTAGACTTATATTTAATCCATTTATTATGTGATTTCAGTCTAGCCAAGCGTTCTACACATACATTCACACACATATGGATTTATAGATTATTTTAAGTTTACTTCATATTCCTCTGGTCCATCGTCAGCGCCATCAGCATTATTTTTGGATTTTTTCGGTGATTTGTGTTCACTTTTGCTTGAACGTTTATTAGATTTTGGTTTTGGTGAATCTTTAGATTTCTGTGATTCCTTAGTTTTTGACGATTTTTTCGAATCTAAGAATTTCTCGATTAAATCTGGACAATCCACCGTACTTTCGGGTTCCCAAGTATCTGATTCGGGGCCGTAGCCTTTCCAGCGAATTAGGAAATGACGAGCACCTTTAATATTCTTCTGTTCCAGTACTTCCTCCACCTAAATAACAAAACATTTGGAAATAATGTCTATAGCGTTTATACTCCAAATTTGAAATTAAAGCTTAAATTTAAAACATTAATTTGTAAGCTTAAGGGTATTAGGAAAATAGTTCAAATTAATGCAAGGACCCTTAAAACGTATATTTCCATTAAAGTTTTTAATTGATCACAATTTTTACGGAACATAACGTATAAGAAAATTTAATATATATATAAAAATAAAAAATATAAAGTTAGCTAACCTCATAATTTTCCTCTTGTTCCACGGTGTCCGCGGTCACTGGTTCGCCCTCTGTGCCATTAGATTCATTGTTAGATTTTTTGCTGCGCTTGCTAGATTTCTTACTCTTCTTGGAAACGTGATTGTTGTCACTTTCCACCGAAGCATCGTCTTGCTTGTTCGGCGCATCAGACGATTCAGTCGAATTTGAATCCGTCGACTTTTTTTTCATACTGATTTTTCTCATCACAAGCACTTAATATGATATACAATAACTAAAATTTAAATTTCATATGCCACTAAATTAAATAGATTTATTCCAATTTTCACTATTTTATACCAAAGTCTGGTTTATATATAGTCAATTTACGTAATTTATTGCACAAAATTCACTATTTAAACCACGTATAATTCACTAGCATCAATGCACACAAAATACATCAACAAACATGGAAGGTTGTAAATAATAATTGCAAATGGCGGCGAATTCTTCAAATGCAGATTTAAACATCGTATACATAAATAATAAAATTATGTACGTTTTTCAAAAACAATAAACAAATTAGTTTATACACATATTATACTTAAACTTTAAAAATGTGTTAAAGACAAGTTGAAATAAATGAGTTCAGTCATCAAATTCCATAATGCGCAAGACATGGCGGAGCATTGAAATAACAACGTGTATAAAACAATTGAAATAACTAATGTTTATAAAATAGACTGAACTTAACACATATATCTTACCAAAATGTAATTAGGTTTCTTCTGTTTCTTGTACGAGCAAACTTTTAATGAAGCATTTGTTTACTATCACAAAATACCCGGATACAGTATTTTAAACCTCTAACTCCCGCTAACCGGAAACAATGCGTTAATAGATTACCGCTCTTTTTGGCGCCAAAAAAACGAGTGGCTATATCAGAATAGCCACTATGGCCATTCCGATTAAACCTTGCATAACATTGTTTTAAACGTTGATACTGCGATTATGAAACCATTTGGCTTCGCCCAAGGAACTAAAAACGTTATAGATAGGGAAATAATTAATACTAGAATATGGTTTAATATTTAGTTCTATTTATTTAGAAACAATTCTATTTACAATATATTAAATTACAAGTCCGGTCTACATCCAAAACCAGGAGCTGGTGGCTCTTCTGTTAACGATGTTAATCCGCCAGCGGGTTCAGCTGCATACCGTCCACTCCTAAAAAACAATTTTACACAATTATTTTCCAATTATTCTTAAAATACGATGTATATACATTCGTATAAATCCACTTACCTTGGTCCTGGTATTGGTTTAACGCCCTTCTTTAAATCCTCGATAATCTCACACATATCCTTAGTGGTCAAGTCTTCCTAATAGGAAATATGTTTAAAACATGTTTAAAAAATTCTAAAATTGTAGTTTCTTACAAAATAATCGTCGTTTATTTGTACCATAGGCGCGTTCACACATGCGCCCAAGCATTCAACTTCTGAAAGTGTGAACTTATCATCTTTCGTTGTTTCCCCAACGCCTATGCATAACTTTGTTTTCAAACATTCCAAAATGTCGTCAGATCCACGCAGCCAGCACGGCGTCGTCGTGCACACTTGCAGATGATAACTTCCCATTGGTTTTCTGTGTATTTGTGTTATAAATCAGAAGGAATTCAAGCCTATTTACCAACTATACAATAATACCTCATAAACATAGTGTAGAATGTAGCAACCTCATAGACTCGCATGTTGGGCAAATTAAGAATTTCAGCAACTTTGTGCATGGCAGAAATGGGAAGCCAGCCATGTTGCCGCTGCGCTAGATCCAACAGTGGGATCATCGCAGCCCGCTTGTGGCCCTCAGGGTAGATAGCAAGCAGAGCTTTAACGCGCTACAAAACATTTTTGCGTGCTTTGATTGGCTGTTATGTAATTCACACAACAGCCAATCAAAACATGCGCCTTGCGCTGTACTCATACCACTTTGTTGTCATCGGTAAACTGGAACTTGACATCTAGATTATCTTCAAGTGTATCACGATGCACAAACAAATCGTCACTTAATACTGCGGGACTCGTTTGTATTGTACGAATTGTGGATTTACTCCACTGTGAATCATTGCCAAGTTTATAGGTTAAATTATATAACGTATACAAAACATTCACTTACTAGTTTTCGACCCAAATGTCTTACTCTAGACAGCATACTTGTGTTTGATTGCAACAATTTCTATAATTGTAAGTATATTTTATTTTTTCAATCTTTCTCTCAAATATATTTCTATCTGCTCTGCGAGCCACTGTTGCCAAACGTAGAGTAAAAAAATCCCCGACAGACAATTATAGCTACTTTATTATTAAAACGCGTTTTTTAAGAAAACTAGAATAGCTATTCAAAAACATATATAAATATATAGAACTTTCAGAAATGATTATATATATTCTAGGGATATCTTTATTAACTCATTGGGTACACTGATTGCAACTATATTCATGCATCAGTGTGCAATACAAAAAACCCTGTTATTTTTCCATAGGCGTACATATAATTTCATCTGTATACGCTGTGGGGCATTTCTATAAATTGGCTACGCCTCTGGCCTTTAAACTTCGATTAGTTGAAATTAACAGCCAATTGTAGCAACTTAAATATAACTAGCAGTTTAGAATAGTGTATTCTTTTTGAACAAAATCTCAGCTCATGTTTTTGCTCTGTTTGTCTCATGTGTAGACAGAGCGAAAAGATGAGTTTTAACTGAAATTGTCTGTAAAAAGAATGCGCCTATATTTATAATTATATAACGCGTTAATAATAATAAAAAACAAGGAAATAATGTTGTAATATGATTCTCAAATTATTGTATATACCCCTACTTATAAATTATATTTCTAACCTATCTTAACAATCGTAATTATCTTAATTTCAATGGTCCCTATTTTTAAGAATTCATGCAATTTGAAGGGAAATACATATAATTTAAATGGCATCGAATGCTTTGGGTTTATTATCTGCGTATGGCACAGATTCGGATAGTGAGGATGATGTGCCAGGGCCTAGAGTTTCAGTTAAACGATGTTTAGTAGATAGCGATGATTCACATAAGGCTCTTAAAATATCAAATGGGTACACTGAATTTGTGTTTCTTTTTTAAAAGAAATACAAATTCAAGTATTATTTTAGTGGAAAACTTCCTGTGCCGTCAATACTGCATAGAACTCCGGATAGCAATGAAACAAATAATTCAGACCATGGCGGTAGAATTCGTAGTTATCCACACGAGAGGGGAAACTGGAGTACTTACGTATATGTGCCGTGTAAGATGAATATATTATGCAAATTAGGTTTTAAGAAAATATATAATTAATTTAATTGACCATCAATAAATATATCTTAAAAAATTATACATATATAAGCACCCAGATGTATGTTTATGTAGAACGCTTTGTATATATGTTTACTTTTGTGAAAACATCGAGAAACTGGACTACTGACCTGATTGGTCATTTAATTCATAAATTCAATTCTTTCAAATGAATTAAATTCCAAAGGGCTTCAATTCAATTGAATTAATTCTTGCCCAGCTCTCGCCATATACAACTCTGTTTCATTATTTAATATACGGCTTTCGTTATAATCTCGACTAAGAGAACATTTTCCTGATTACTTCCTTATATAAAGAAGTAAGAATGCAGTTTCTTTTAGATGGTCCTAACGAAGTAATGAGCGAACTAATATCAGAAATAATTTCACAATGTAAACCAACAATCCAATTACAACCTGCTTTTGATTTGCATATAAGTTTAACAAAAACAGTAATTTTACGTCACCACTGGATTGACTCGTTTGTGAAAACTATTACTGATAATATTTCGCACATCGGAGCTTTTCTAATATTATTCGACAAGCTCAAAGTGTATTGCAACGATGAAAGAACCCGGACATTTATTGGCATACAAATAAAAAGTGGCCATTCGAGTTTAGAAAACATTGTTCAGATCTTAGATAAATGTTTGAAGGAATTCAACTTACCTGCATTTTATAAGGTAATAACACAAATAAACTGTATAGAAGAGACTTACCGATTATTTTAAGGAACCTTCGTTTCATATGAGCTTGGTATGGTGTGTTGGAGACTATGAAGAAATGTTAAACAATTTTCTACAAGATTTAAATAAAATTGTTGATGATTATATGACTACGCAGCCTCAATCTTATTGGTATATTAATGTTAAGAATTTATTGTGTAAGACAGGAAATAAAATGTTTAACTTTAATTTAAGTACATATAATACGGTTTAACAGTTATACGCAAATGTTTTCTAAATAAATTACTAAATTAAACTAAATATGGATTATTTTTCTAATATGACACACTTACAATGCAATTTTGCAATCTTTCTCATACCTCAGCCAAGCTTAGGTACAACGCATCTATGCGTCCAGATCGCCTTATAAGTAAAATATGCGATGTGAGCAGCGGTTTTTGCTTAATTGGAAAAAAATATAGGTCTTACAATTTATTGTAATTACTTTGATATTTTAAAACTCAAAGTTCTAATTTTTTATAGCCTTTGGGTTACCAATATGCAAAAATCTTATAGAGATAAAATATCTTAAAATTCCTTGTAGAATTTTTGGGTGTTTTAATTATTTTTATAACGGCAGTATTAAGGGGGGTTCAAAAATTTTGGTGACCTATAACTCGGGGAAGAACCTAACTTTTAATAAAATATTTGCAAATTGTCAGTTTCATGCCCTCGCCTATGGTCTTTCATGTGGTGGCGATGCTTAAACCTTTTTTTGCAAATATCACACTCATAATTTCGTTGTCCACCACATTCGAGACGTAGATGACGTGTTAAAGTACCTTTTTGAGTGTAATACCGGAAGCAACGTGGACAGCGAAACTCAGGATTAGGTTCACCTGAATTAGGCTGACGATCTGTAACAATTGCAAATTGTGATTTTTCAAACCAAAATTACTAGAAATTTTAATATCTATAACTCCCTTGTCCGAAATATTGAAAAAAAAACTAGTAAACAAGCACATTTTAGTATATGTTATATGCCTGAGATATTGCAGAGACATAGCGTATGTTACGTTTCTGCAACATTGCAGAGATGTAACGAGGCTAAATGAGACGCGTAACTAGTAAATATGTCGGTCATACCTTTTAAATGCAAAATTACAAGTAATCCATGATTAAGAATCATCTTGCAAGCGATGTATACGCATATGCAATACTAAATTATGTTTATGCTTCGACTTCTTGTGGCAGATGGGACATTCAAATTGTGGTTCAACGCCGCACTCAAAGCGCATGTGTCTGTATAGACTGTGCTGGCGTGAGTAAGCGTTGCCACACCTCGGGCAATTGAATTCTCCGCCGGGCGTCGTTTTTAGTTGACACTTATTCCTGACGTTAATGTGTCTCATTTTCAGACGTAGATCATCTTCAACATTTAAATTTCCTGTAGAAATATTCATTTTTCAGTATAACACACAGGATATGTCATATCTAACGCATGCAAAAAATAAAGGAATTTTGTTGTATTGACAAACTTATATTTTAAATCAGTCATTTTCTACCGGTACAAAAAAGTGTTAACAATATTTTGACATGAAAATGAGATCAATTTGAGAAATAGGCACATTGTATAATAACTATTATGTTACTAGGGTTCCTAATTAATTAAATTTAGAGTTTATTATATACAGTCTTGTGCATTATTTAATTATCTATAATAAATTAAAGATGTAACAGTGTATGTTACATAAAATCGATTTTAACAAAAAAGAAAATGTGTTTTTCGTTTAATTTGCACAAATCTGTATAATTTATTTGAAATACGTATAACTAGTTGTAAATATCACATATATTAATGTTATACCGGTGTAGTTTGTCTATTAGGAGGCAATTTCATACAAAATAAGTGGCGGTTTTATTATACGCGGCACCCTACGTGACCGCCACTATCTAAGGCACTTATTTGAATAGTGAACGCACAATAACTGGTATTATTTCTACATGAAATTTCAGTTTGGTTCACTTCACGTGTTGACAAAGATAAGTTTAATTGTGCTTAGTTTAAATTGGTTTTAAACTATTAATGTATCAAAAATTTATAAATAATAAGCCACATTGTATTATGGCAAGTATTGTCATAAAACAAACTGGAATAATTAATTGTAATTGTAAATGTTTGGCTGTGAATACACCTTTACTTAATACAATGTCCTATTAATAGAAAAATAATCGTAACTTAATTACTAACAAATAATACTGAATTAAATCAAAATTGAATAAATAAATATCAGTCCAAATAATAAGCTTAGAATAAATTATAAATACAAAGAAATTATAAAAATGAATAATTAGAGGCTTCTTCGTTTAATCTTTGAAACGGTTTGAGTTTGAGGAGTATCCGAGGGGATTACAAGGTGTTTGCTTCGCATATGGACATTCAAGTCGTATTTATGTTTAAATTTGCGATTACAGTCGGCACAAGTGTACTTGGGCTCTTTGCCACATTCTAAACGCATGTGTCTAACCAATGAGTGCTTTAAACGATATGTTCTAGTGCAATTGGAGCACATAAACAGTTCAGTTAGCGCCGAATCGTCCAAATTTATAAACGGCATTATAATGCCGCAATCATTTTTCTTAGATGATTTACGGTTTATGTTCTCTTGGTCCTTTAGTAGCGAAATCATTTTATTATATTTGCCTGAAACAATATATTAAATAACTTAATAAAATCATAAACACACAATAACCATGCAATAACTAAACAAAATTATTTACTTACTTCTACTTAAACAAATACACCGAATACAAAACTAAATAATTTGAAAACAAAAACATGCAAAACTAATTTACTACGGTTTAGGATTCTATTTCGTTCAGAGTTCTCTTAATACATACATGATAAAAACGTTCTATTAGACTAGATAATGTTTACAACTTGCCAATGCATTTGGAAATTAATGTTTATAGCGAAATTTAGAGTTTTAACGCTATAAACATTATTTTTAAATACATTGCTCGAATTCCTAAATAAGTTTTAAACCGAATCTAGTCTAATAGAACGATTGTATCATGAAAATCCGGCAAGAGAACTTTGAACGCCTAAGGAAATAAAACGCTGATGATGTACTCATTTGGATTTTAATACATTTTTATTTCACCATTAAAATATTTGAAAGCACATATTAGATAATTTAGTATTTTCACAAACACAGTGTCATGAAAATACATAAAAACTTATAGTAAAAAGCATTATTATTCTAACACTAAATGGCTGATGGTGAACAGAATATAACCTCTTTGCGATGTAACACGTTGTTACGTCGCTGTGACCTCTCAGGGATATATTATAACATGTTTCTTGATTAAAATTGGTATTAGGTCTATTCAGAATTTGGTGATTATGCTCTTTCCTAGTAAACATTACATTTGCTGTGACTTCCCTAAAATGTTACCGAGACGTAACATTCGCATGTTAAGAACGAAGTTCCAAATAGAAATTGTGTCAATTTTAAAATTGTTTTATATCTAAAACGGTCGTTAAATAAGCTACGCCTTGCATATGTTACGTGTCTGCTACATTACATTTAGAGATGTACCAGGTATGTTTGTAATACTTGACTGAGCATTTTGTCAATTTTATTTATAAAATCAAGTCATGTATCGTATTTAAATTTGTTTATTATAAATTTAAATACTGAACTGTAATGAAACCTAATCCACCAATCAGCCTAAGTTTTAATTAACACAACTTATTTATATATACGTTACGAACAAGAATATAATCGCGATTTTTATTTATAGTCTTAGTACGTAATTTCCTGTCTTCATTACTCATAGACCTGAAGAAATTACGTACTGAAACTGTAAAACGCTGAATAGTGTGAATATTATATATAAATTCATTGAAAAACAAATTAAACATTAGAATTATCTAAACCTACAGTATTATATTTAAAAATATGTCACTCAACCATAACTAAATATACATGTTTTTAACCCCTATAATTGGAATCCGATTAATTCAACAATTTTGGTGGAGTACAAAGTATCCGAAAAACAAATAAAGAAAACTGTCCTAAAACAGCTTTAATAAACAAAACAAATGTTAACATCTCCAAAACTATAGGCTTTGGAGACGTTAAAAACTGTTTTGGAGATGATGGAAGCTGTTAACAGTTGTTTTGGAGAAGATTAGGGTTGTTATCTCGTAGTACAGGATAGATTAATGAACAAGGACGTAATTCGGACATTCTAAACACTTTCTAACAATGTTTGTTGATCAACGAACATGTATATTAGCTGGGAGTTATAAATCTAGAAAAAATGAATTCAAAACGAATAAAGTACTAAAGTCCTAAACTATTTAAGCATTGAGTGAATTTAAGAGAATCATTTATGAGTTTCCCTAGCATGTTTCGTAGTCTCCTCCTGACTGTTGCTCTTAAAGCTACACTGCAAACAACCAAATGACGACTGAGTTGTCTTGGTCTTCAAACAGACTTTAAGATGTTCGCTTTTTTTAGCCGGAACATACAAAACATCGCAATGAATACATCGAATCGTATCTTTCGGCGTTTTCAAAACCGGATTCAAACACGCCAATTGTTTAGTTTTCGATGAGACGCAATCAGCTGCAGTCATTGTTAAGAATTTTTCCATGCGAGACGAAGCGATACTTTGTTGTTTCAAGAAAAAGCGTTGTTCCCCGGTAGAATCACGAATACGGTGCAACATCACTGGTCGAGGCTTAGTCGGCAGTTTACTCAGTGAGATTTCTTTGTCGATTATCTTTTTGTTCACCTTTTTGATAATCTTAACTTTATCAAATGTTAGGTGAGTGCTTAGCTCTTTTTTTAATTCGCCGATTACCATTGTTTTTTCTGGGATGTTTTCCACTGATATTACCTTAATTGCCCTTGCCTTTGAACCGATTATCTCTGGTTTGGTCTCAACCTTAAGCTCTGAAACAGAAATGCAGATATATAAGTCTCTGTTCTTAGTCTGCTGGAAAGAATAAGCACATACAAATGATTAGAAATGTTTATTTTTGTTAATGAAGGATAAGGGACATTAACACAATTAATTAGAAAGACTAGCTTCATATAAAATTTTATTAACTACAATATTATAAATCATTAACGTAAAACAATCTTGTCGATTTTCGGTGAATATTAGAATTTTGCAATGTTAACTTTTGACGTATTTATAGATGTAATTGATTTATTCCTTTATATCGATATAACAATTATTTCTATAAAGGAATAAATCAATTGCATCATCTATAAATACGTCAAAAAAATATATAATCACAATTTCCCCCCTGGTTTTTGTTACAAGTCCAAATATCTGAAAATAAAAATATTTCAGAACATAAACAATTATTAGGATTTAAACCGGTTTGTTTCTCCGATGACTTAGTACCAATAAAATGTTGAATTAGCCATAAAAAAACTTTCGTATACACTATCTAAATATTTCTTTTTTGTTGCTGGAAACGCTAGCATTGTGTGTCATAAAACAAACTGATTAATTATAATTTCTAAGCTAAATTACTAATTGTTTCACTGTGTCGCACTAGTATACATGAATAGTTGAAAGTTCAACTAAACCAAAACTATCATTAAACTCGTTAAATTTTAATTAACCCCTGTGAAATCTCATAAGAAATAAAAAACAAGGCATAATAATAATTAACCTGTCACGAAATAAAATTCAATTTATAAGAATATGTTTCAAACCTGTTGATAGAACAGTAATAACACGCTTAGCATCGATAAAAGGTGTCATTATCGTTTCAGACACTGTTACACACACTATTAGGGATGAAAGTTACTAAGTTCACTAAATGGTAAATACGGGTGCACTAAGTAGGACCGAGCACTAAATTAAAATTGAATCACGCATGCGCGAATAGTATCGCAAGTATACCGGTAGGGCTTTGCGAAAGGCTCCAGTCAAACTTCCAATTTAAATAATTACAGACAAAACGATTTATACTATTTAAGCACCTTACACGAAATATAGAACGTTTAACCATTAAAATGACGCTTCACCGTGCGTATAACCATGCGACATATTAAAATACTTGTTCAGAAATGATTGCGCTTGTCTGGACGAAACTGTTGGTATTCTTGCTCTTAAATTCCCCTAGATTTTCAAATTTCCAAGCAGTGGCGTTCCAAATTTAAGTTGTAAGTATTATTGTTATTGCAAATAAATGTTATAAGATTGTTAACAAAAGATTTATTCGTTCGACCTATATTTTTGTTCAGTTCACAATCTATCTTTGTTCTTCATTACAAGTGGAACTGAGATAAATTATGAACTGGGCAGTACAGGACAAACGAACAAGCAGCAAATGTATTGTGTGATAAAATCACATGTACGCCTATGGAATAATCTGGAGTTATATTCGTATAAGTAAAGGGATATTTGTGCAACTCAGAATTCGACAATAGCCGTATTCTATTTACACACAACTTGTCTCGGTTATAACTCATTTTCTTGCTCTGTCTACACATGGGACAGACAAAGCAAAAACATGAGTTTGAATTGAGCCTAGTTGAGTTTATGTGTAAAAATAATACAGCTAATAATACAAGATATATAACTATTTTGTAACGTTAATTAATTATTATTGTCTTACAATTCTTACAAAAATATACATATACAGTCTCACAAACATAGTAAAACTGAAATATTTTTATCATTACATTTCTAAATTTTAATATGGAGTTCCACAAAGATATATGTATATATATGGAATGTTTATTCAATTTCTATATGATGAATTCTTCTGCTGTGATTTTTAACAGATGATTTTTGATGCGCTTTGTATGAACAAAATGGACATGGGAATTGTGGTTCTCGGCCACATTCGTATTTAAGATGTCGAGTAAGTGATTGTTTCAACGCATACAATTTTAGGCATCCTTCACATTGAAATTTTTTCTCCACCCAATCTGAAATACAAAAATAAATATATAAGCAAAATTAAACGAATATTTCTAAATTTGATTCATTTATTTTGTTAAATAGTCTTTTAGGTAAAAACAAATAATCCAATATATTGTTTTACATTTATTAGATACATTTTAAAGTAATACATATTTAACAACAAGGGTCACAATTTATTAAAATTTATATAAATTAAATATTGTCATCCGCTTAGTTTTTTCAACAAAATTTATAATTAATGCCTGTGTGAATGCTAGCATTGTTATACAACAAACTAGATATTAATTGTAATTACTAATTGGCTAGTTGCGAATGAATGATTTTGCCAATTATTAAACAACTGTTGAATAGGTTTATTAAAATTAAATTCGCAACTAAACTTCGATTTTATTGAATATATTCGCGCGATAAACTAAAAGTATTGGAAGACAAAATTGTGGATTAGTTATTGATAATTTATTATTTCTAATAAATTAAATATATTTACGGCAATAATGATTGTAAACGAATTGTATTCAAAGAACCAAAAACATTTAATAACTATAATACAAATTCAATAATTAATTTTTAATCGGAAACAACGAACTATAATTCATACAGATACACAAATAAAAGTTACTTTAAGTAAAGGGTATTTTACAATAATAAAAATGTAGATAAAAAAAATGAATAAAATTAAAGTTTCATTAAAAATGCGACTTAAAAGTGACTTGGTACGAAAAGGGCAAAACAAAAATAAATACAGTTGTCCTAAAATGATTGAGATCACCTTCCATATTACGGTTGGTATTCCTACTTTTAAATTCCCCTAGATGTTAAGTCTCCAAGCAGTGGCATTCCAAATGTATTATTATTGCAATACTGGTTGTAAATAAAATAGTTAATCATTGAATAAAATAAGCATGCAATAATAACAAAATATATAAATAGCTACAAAAATAACAGTGCTTCGTATTACTGATTGAAGATTGTCAAGGTCATCTCAATCAATCCTGAACCACAACTGAGTTATTTAATCATGTATATTTTGAATTAGGTATCTAATATGATTTTGTGTCTTCGCTTCATATGCATTTTCAACGTAGCCTTTTGGTGCGTTTTTAATGGGCATAGCGGACATTTGAATCCAGGTTCTTTACCACATTCATAATGTAAATGGCGAGACAGTGAAACTTTCCATTTGTATTGTTTCCCACAGTTTTGGCACCAATGTCCTGAAACAAAAAAACATAGAAATTGTGTTAATATTAAGAAATAGAATTAGATTTCTGTTAGTTTACCTATTAAGTAGATCTCACATAATTTAAGATAAACGTATATTATAATGATTATTATACTTTTACGAAAATACAAAATGGCCGTGCTGGAAGCAAATGGCGCTCAATGCGTTAAGATAAAACGATGTTTCTCTCATTTACTACGATCTTTATAAATTATATTATCGATTCTGCGACAAAGTATTAAATCGGTGACCCATTTATCTGTGTATATAATAATTCTATATTTTGTTGTAAATTCACCCAAATAATAGGAAAACGTACACATAAAAAAATTTGATTATAATCGCAGATATAAAAGCATATATTTGGAAAACTATTTTATTTTATATATAAACTACATTTTATTACGAAAATACACTTGCGAGTTCAAAAATATAATATTACATTTTTTTGTCATTTTTAAAAACGTATCAACACTTGTAATAAATTTTTAATTCAAATATAATAAATGTTAAAAACATTATTTATTTAATTATAATAAATTTAAACACGCATAGGTACAGGCACCAATGCCTTTAGCTCGCCGTATACTCTATATAAAAAACATTTTTTTAAACTATTGATTCGAGTCTATTACAGATACACAACCACTATTCAGCGTTATCGAATTAATAATTAAGAATAATTATCCAGTTTGTTTTACGACAAACATTACACAGCAAGAAAATAAAAGTATTAATTATGCTTGCTAACATTGTTTATCATAAAAAAAATGGTTTTTCTAGCTGTGAATGAACCTTAACTTAATTTACGAACGACGAGCTAATAATAATTGTATGATACAGTAAAATTATAATTTAATACTGAAATAAACATTTTGTTTCATGAGACATCTATGTGAAGTCGCAGTTACATAACATGTGTATTTTACGTACCAGCGACATCCCAGGGATGTTTAATGGGATTGAAATAATTGGAAAATGCTAAATTTTTATGATAAAAAAAAAAGTTTTTAAAATAAATGGAGATGTTTTCGACGCATGTGAACAGTTAGCGTCGAATTAATGTGATATTTCTTTGGACAGTATTGACAATGGAATCCGGGTTCTTTTCCGCATTCATACAACGTATGTTTTGCTAATGATGATTTCCATTTATATTGTTTTCCACAAACTGGACAGCAGAACAATTTCACTGAAACAAAGACACATATTAGTATTTAAAACATTGAAATCACAAACACAATTATAATAAATAAACAAACAGAATCGTTTTTTTTTAAGTCATATATTTAGCATATAAAATTTAGTATTTTGTAAAAGTTATAAAAATGTATGTTTTCTCGCTATGTGAGAAGCCAAATTTGATCTTTGATAAGTTTTAAAAGGGCACTGTGAACAAGGGAACCCAGGTTCTTTTTGACATTCATATTTTTTATGTTTTCGAAGCGACGAGATGTGCTGATATAATTTGCCACATTGGCAAGGGAATTTCCTCTCAATAGGCAAATACATATCTGAAACAAAAAACAGGCATTAGACTAAAACATTAAATCAGATACGAAACAAAGTGACCCTATCTTGAAGTTCTAGTGGGACAAGGGCATAAGGAAGGTTTATAAGCCAAACCAGTTTATAACTAGGCCCATTAACGTTTGATTCCTCATACTAGTAATATTATAACTAGGCATATGGTTTATGGAAGAAAAATCTATGACATTTTAGTAAATCACTATTTATTTTTGTTTATTACACAACTGGAAGGCATCTGAATATGCAAATTTATGATAAAATAATTTGTATATATATATAAAAAAAAAACTTAAGGCCTTATTTTCACCTGATACCTAAAAGCAAACTGTATCTAAAGCACATAACAGTTACAATAAAATTTAAGCAATATATCTAAATAGTAACATTAAATTATAATAGTTTGATTTGAATAACAGTCGGGTTTACAAAATATATATAAATGAAATTTTTATAAAAATTTGGCTGGTTGAATCGGTGACAGAGAGAAAATATTTCATATTTCTTTTATGGTAAAACATCTGCGTAAATTCAGAAGTTTTGTGGCTGGATTTTAATATAACATATATATATCAAAAAAATTACAACAATATCTATAAAATTAGTAGTAATATATCACCATACGCTAAATTTAATCTTAATTATATTTCTGGACGAGTGGCAACTGCAAGCTTATAAAAAAAAAACTGTCTTTTCTTTATAAAAAAATATATAAATATTGCTATATATTTAATTATTATTTAAGAACTAAAAAAACTTATTATGATTGTTTCTACATGTAAAAAATAACGTTTTAATATCAATTATCCAGAAATATTAAAGGAACAAAAATATATTTATAATCTAAGGGTAAATGGAGAATAATTAAACTGACATTTATACAGCAATACAAAATATCATATACGTACACAACAAAAAAGATACCAACTCTTGCCCGATTGCCATGATAATACCGTAATTAATTTAAATAATTAGGTTCTCCTACGTAAGATATTGCAACACTGTGCGCCATAAGACTCTATTGTGGGACATTGTTAATAGATTTTGTGTATATATTATATAATACACAAGTAGCAGTTGTAATATAAATTTTTTACAATAGTAAATATTCACTTCGAAGTGAAATAGTAATAAATAATGGCATATTTAAAAATCATAGCGAGTTGCGGCAAAAAATGGTATCCATACAACGTATTTGCTTTACATTTTCATCTGAACAAAATTAGTAAATGTTTCAATTTTAAACTTCATGTTACACCTGTGCCAGCCAGATATCACGACTTAGTTATTAGGAACATACAAGGACAACTGATTCAGTTGTATTTTTATGTAATGAGTATTTTATTTTCTAGTTTACTTTATTTATATATGCATATTATTCGTTGTATTTATCTTAATGCTAATATAGCCCAAGTCAACTTAATTCGTTCCTGAACGACATTTATAATAGGCAAATAAAACATTTTCATCGTGGAAATTTTGCATATTTAGTAGTTATTTACGTTTTAATACGATTGTATAGTTTTCCCGCAAAACTTCAAACATAGTCAACAGGTGTCAAATGATTTTAATTTAAAGGGAATCAAATACAATTATTTAAAATACGCCTAAAGTTGGATTATGTGGAATTCCCGGGTTTTTCTATCGTTATCTTATGTGCTTAGAACGGTTAGCTGTGAGTGGGCAAAAGACTCGCACAAATGCGGGAACTTTCAAACGTAAACGTGATAAGGTGTTTTTTTTGCGAGGATCAGGCGAGTTTCGTTGAATTGGACTATAAATAACGTCGTTGTTCGGTAGTTATGGTAAGAGCATTAATAATTCTATGATTGAGGTAGTGGAAATATCTATTTTGAGTTTCAACTGTGGGACTGTGTACATTTATGGTATACAAGTATGCGTTTATATTCTCTTAGTCCTATATGTTACGTGTATATATGATTAATAAATGTAAAAAAAAAATGAAGCGATTAAATAGGCAGTCATATACATATATCTATATATATTGTATTGTAGCATCCTTAACAATCTGCATACCTCAAGCAAAGCACTCTTAATGATTGTCTGATAATATTTTAAATGGATAACATGTATAGTAAATTGTTTCTTTTCACGAACTTATATATATAAATATATAAAAAATCTAATTCTAAATATATATACGTGATTTAAAACTACGTATAAAAATGAACAAATTTGTTCATAGGCACATACGTGATGGTCATAGAAATTAATATAAAATTAATAGTACACTTGATTCAAATATTCAGGCAACAGTATTTATCCAAATAGGTTCTTTTATATAAAATATGACTTTATTATATATATTTGTGTAATTTTCGTTCAAGGCTTCCGTTCATTTCAATCGGAAATGACGTTACCAAATGTTTCTGTATCGTTTATAGGCGTATTCTTTTCATACACAATCTCACCCTGCTTTGGTTAAAACTCATCTTCTCGCTTTGTCTACACATGAGGCAGACAGAGCGAAAACATGATATTTAATTGAGCCTAGCTGAGATTGTGTATAAAAAGAATACGACTATTGAGTGCTGGGATAAACATTGTGTAGACCTAAAAAATTGTCTCGTATATCACAAGTAAGCATCACTTGTTCTTATCTAAGTTTTGCAATAGCAAAATAGTTTTAATGTTTAATACAATTACCAAAAATATCGTTGTTTTTCCCATTCGCGTTCAGTATCATATAAATCCTAACTATATATTGAGAAATTAGCTAACATATGAAAGTTTATAACTCTTGAATATTTCAAAATTCTGGCGGTAAATAATTGACACGGTTTGAAAATGTTTACTAGGAATGTACGATGTACCTAGGATATGTTTTCGATTTTCACAAATTAATAAATATAATGTTAACTAAACCAAAATGTGATATGATTTTAATGTGTGAAGTAGCTGTATTTCAGTTTAACGTTGTAACGAACCCAAGTGTTATTTTACGTAACATATACATATCTAGTACATATCTTTGTTCTCTAAATGTAATGTATCAGATACGTAATATATACATAGCCTGGTATACATCTTTGTTCTCTAAATGTAATGTATCAGATACGTGTGTGTTTACTGGGAACTGAAATACGGCTGGAGAATGAGTATAAACTAAACCGGTTATTTTACATAAATTCTATTTATATAAAAACATATAAATGAAATAAAACAGTATGTTTGTTGAAAGAGAAACATACATTTAGCTTAAACAGTGAAAAGCACCTATCTAGTGAGATTAGGAACAATCACGTGGTAGTCTCACGTATGTCAATTAGTTGTCGCTGGTATCTTTTAGTACTGACTGGTATTAATTATACAAAAGGAACTATTTCGGTTCGTGTTTGAGCGCAGCCGCGGCAGCGGCCGCCATTTCCTTCGGCTTGTGCATTCGTTCCATATGGCGTGCGACGTGCATTTTCTGTTTGGCCTTATAGACACAGAACGGACACTTGAACTGCGGCTCCTTGCCACACTCCCACTTCTGATGGTTGCGCAGTGAGCTCTTTAGCTTGTACAATCGGCCGCATACCGGGCACTCGAACCCTGTGGCTAACTGTACACTGAGCGCGCCCGCTTTGTTCAACGGGGACGTTTCCCCCTTTATTTTCATATTGAACGACGAGTACGGTTTCATTTCCATACTCTCGCGCAGCAGCATCATCGGCACGGTCAGATGCGACGGCCAATGGCTCCAGTTTGATCCGCGGCCGACAGTCAAATCTTCCGCTGTAACAAACACACATAAATTACTAACTGCTCTAATACAGTTTCAGTCGTAAATATATTAGTTTACATGTTACTTTTAGCCATCCGAAATATACCGGTACCCATCGCCCATAGCGTTACCTGCAAATATAATCTTACTTATTGTTAATTCTACGAATGTTTATAATATACTAAATAAATAATAAAAATTGTGCGTATCAAAATATATTTATTATATTAATTTTTAAACATGGTAACATTAAATTAAATATAGTTAATGCTCGATTTACCCACTTACTATTCGAGTGGTTAATCAAACTACCCAATACAGTAATGGTCCCTAAAGGCGCTCTCTGTTTGTTAATTCCTAACATATTAAGCTTAATATACATAATTTCCCCTAGAACCATACAATATCTATATTATAGCATATTTTTTACAACGATCTCTTGTTATTGTAGCTATAAAATGGTATATAACAAAAAAAAAATTATATATAATTTTATAGCTACAGTACTGAAAAGTCTTAGTAAAAAAATATGCCAGTATGGTTCTAGGGTGGAAATCACATATTTAAAGCTTGAAATGCTAGAAATTAATAAATATTTAGTTAGGCACAGAACACGTAATAATTCTAGAAACGCGTTTATGGCGTAAATCGAGCATTGAGAGTTTCAACGTCGGTCTTACATCTATTTTAATCTTAACTACAAGATCCTTAAATAAACAACAGATATTTATTTCTTATTCACATAAGTCTTATTTAAAAAAAAATGCATTTGCATGTATTTGAAAAATTATAAATAAGCCGACGCTGATTTTACGATAAATAATACATAGAAAAATATTACTCCTTTATATGTTTGTTAATAAATTACAAAAATATGTTTTTAACTATACTTCGTTGTATAAAAAAGGCACTGTTCATTACGAATTTTATTTAATATAACAAAAAAAAGTATTCAAATAATGTTATAATTAAATATAAAACGTTACGAAACCCATTCGAATGCATTGATACCTAAACAATGGTCAATTAGTGCGCAGGTCGTGCCGAGTCGCAGTCTGTATCAAACAGGTAACCAGTCAAACTCCCCGTAGCATTCAGTTAACAATCAGAGCCCATTGGTGTACCTTGTACAACTCCTAAGGCGATTTCTTTTGGTTAAATTCGCTTAGAATTGAACTGACAATTGTTATATGAAAAATATTTGGTAAGTTTAACAAATTAGTTTAAAAACTAAAGAAAATATGAGTTAATTCTATAAAGAGAACATTTAAACCGTCTAGGACAATGTTATAGTAAGTTACTGTGTAAGTTAAATATGATTTAAATAACTTTTTATAAACATATTTTAATACATTTCTGAATTATCACTGCTTAGTAAAATTATGTTACTACTAAGGTTGTCATTAACTGCCGAAAACATTAACTAGTTAACCGGTTACTTGAAACACCGGTTAACCAATCACAAACTGACCGGTTACTTGGCTATATATATATTAATCGTCCAGTCAGTTAACTTCCCATCGTGGTATTAAAAGACGCAACAAAAACATAATAAGTACAAAAGAAACGTTTACGAGTTATAGTATAAATTATGAAAAACCGATTAAAGTACATCAAATTTAAAGTCTGGATTGTTTTCATCCAACATGCCAATCATATCTTTATGTTGTCGACGAATGTGCCTCATTTGGTGCCCTTTCCGTTTCAATTTCTGTGGACAAAAAGGGCACTGAAACTGAGGCTCTATGCCGCATTCCCATTGCTGATGCCGTTGTAAAGAGTCTTTACGAATGTAAGATCTACCACATTTCTCACATGGGAAATGCCCGCGTAATCTAGCACTAGACGCAGTCAGTTTCCTTTTTATTTTTGGCTTAACAGAGTTCTCACAGACATCGATATTTGTTAATATATCAGTACGGTTAGCTGACCAACCTAGCCACGGTTTATACTCATTTCCTATTTCTTCCTTCAATTCAATAGACATTGGTAACTCTGAAACAATAACAAGATGTATTAATAACGATTCTAACGAAAGCGAAAACAAAATAAACATTTACTAAATAAAACTATGTCCAATACTAGTACGTACCTATTTGTTAAAATATACAAAATAAAATAAAAACTACAAAAAATAGAGTCTGAGATGTCGCAGAGATGTAATACACATGTTGCGGTAATATCACATAGATGTACCCGCTGACTACTTCCTAGGAAACATTTACATGCATGTTACATCTATGTGATATCGGTAGCATGCGTGTGTAACGGCCCAGTGACATCCCAGAGACGTTACATTAATGAAAATGTCTACTGGATAGTAGCAGCAAACATTTTAGTTCATGTGATATTCCTGAGATGTCCCAGTTACGTAGCATGTGTCTCTGCTACATCGCAGATAAAATAAAAAGCTTTTCATGCTAAACAATAATAATCAATTACAGAACAAGACTTATGTACGAGTTAATTTATTTATTTAAATTACGTATTACAGAAATATATTCAGATTATGTTATAAATAAATAAATTATATAAATTTATGCCTAGCAATAACGTGCGCTTTGAGATTATGTTTGTGCTTAGTGCGATGGTCACAGTGTGAACACTGATACGTTGGTTCTTTACCACATTCAAATTTTTTGTGATTATTAAATGAAGCAGCCCACACGTATCTTTTTCCACATTGTTGACACTCAAATGGGCCCGGTTCTTTCCATTTTCTCTTCAATGACATCACGGACGTAATCCCTTTAAACAACGAACACATTAATCTTAACAAACGAACACATTGTTCGTTCAAGAACGTAACAACCATAATAAAAATACAAGTTTTTTTATTTTTGAATACATTTTATTATATATTGGTTAATACTACAAAAAAAAACATTTTTTTTAAATTTAACAAGTATACATCCAAGTATATGAGTTATATAAATTAATGGATTCACGGCGAATGTTACAGACACATAACTAAATCGTTTAACTTTGTCTGTACTTTGTACAGCCAAAACAAAAACGAAATAAATTTCTTATTTCTAAATTATAAAGTGGGATTGAAATGAGTTGACATATGTCGTTGAAGTTCTACGTATGTGGAACTTCCCCACTGACATATGCGACAACTATACGCCTGTTGAGGCTGGCTACAAGTTCGTTTATGTTTACTCAATGATGGTCGCCATTTGTAAACTTTTCCACATCCCGGACACTTGTACGCACCGGGGGTATTATTTTTTTTCGGCATAGGTCCTAAAACAAACAAAGTATATTAGTATTATTACCGAAATTGACTGCTGCTTTTACGAACTCACAACGAAATTAAATGTTCCCAGCAAACACACAGTAGATATGTATCTGATATATAACTGATACATATCTGGTACATAACTGATACATAACTGGTAACTGGTTTGCTGGGTTTGCACGTTTTTAAAATATAATTGAACTAATTATATAATTCAACAAAATGCGTTTTCTACCATTAAATACTCTAGCTCGCCAACTATATAGTTTATTTTTTATTTATTTAGAAAAATAACCACGAATGTATTAAATTAAGATAACCTATTATAACAACGACATAGAATGATAAAGTATGCACTCAACTTTCTATATATTTAGCCAAAATTATATTAAACGAAAATTGTTATAACTGAAACAGAAGACATTATAAAACATTCAGATTTAAAAGTTCGAATTCACAACTTTTCTAACTAAAAATTGTACAATAATGTATATGTTTTAAAATCGCTTTTGAGTGAAAAGACAGTTGTGAATACGGACCAGTATAACTGATCGATTAATATGGATATATTTATTGTACAATTAAATTATATTACAAAAAATTACATCAAATTATTAGTGAAATGGAATTTCATGTGAATCCAGTATTGATCAGGATCACGCGTTGTAAAATGTGAACAACTTGAATATGAACATCGGTAAACGTCTGTAATTTTGCATCGTCGATTTCGCATATGTTTATTGAGTGAATCGCGCCATTTATAGCATTTACCGCATATTTTACACGTAAATATTCCAATGCGAGTTTTGAATCGTCCATTATAATCTGAAAAAAATAAACAATTGTAGAAAAATATTAATTAATATTTATTATTTAAAATTAGTCATTTTTATGTTAAATTAAAACATGTTTTTTTTTGATTATTCTAGTATATTTACACAATTATTTTTTTTGTTACACTTTGGTAATAATATTAAAAGATGGATACAGGCACCAATGCCTTCAGCTCGCCATATAATCTATTCAGTTTTTTTAATTTATATATATATATATGAATATTTATAAACTTAATATAATATTTAAAAGGTTAACTATAATAACAGAAGTTAAACTTTTGCCAAATAAAAATAATTTATTTTTATTATATCTATTATAATTAAATAGAAAACATTTTTTTTAACTACTAATGTTTAAATGAAGAAAACGTATTTATAACCACTGCATGTTAATGAAAACAAAAACATTATACTTTAAATTGAAAATAATATTGTTGATAATTTTTTTTATGAAAAATAATAATATGAATATCCTTTATTTGAATATATTTATACAAAATAAAAATAATTCGTAACAATAAAAAATAAAAATCATTTAGCTGATCTTAAATGACGTTGAACGTGTCTTTGTATATGAATTTTCTGTCTTCCAATATACGCACACTCTTCGTAAGGACAACGAAACATTTTTTTATTTCCACATTCATATTTAACATGTCTCCATAGGGAAGAATATCGCTGATAAGACTTGTTGCAATCACCGCACATATGCGGTTTTGCTAAATCTGAAAGAAAAAGGTTTAGTTATAAAAAAAACAATGGCCAAATTTTGTTTTAACATAAATAAATAACACTGAAAGCTCCAATTATATATATATATATATATATATATATATATATATATATATATATATATATATATATATATATAAACCGGTATGTGCCTGCTTGTTTGAAAGAATATGTGCCTAGAACACTAATTGAAATAAACCATGATAGTGTTTGAATGTCTGTAACATGCTCAGACAAAAAACTAAAATATTCTTTGTTAATTAATATATATATTTCCCCAAATTTAAAATTATTTGTTACATATATTGTTAATAATAACAAAAAAATGAAAAAACAACACACATAAAAATCATTTCGATAATCTAATATGTCGTTTTACATGACTTTGAATATGGACTTTCTGTGTTGCTAAATACGCGCAGTCTTGGTAAGGACAACGAAACATTTTTCTGTTCCCACATTCATATCTAATATGTCTCCATAACGAAGTATATCGTTGATATGTCTTATTGCAATCACCGCATTTATGTTGTTTTTCTAAATCTGAAAGAAAAAGTTATAATTATAAAAAACAAAAGAATAACCTTTATGTGAATAATCTATTTAAAAACATAATAGAAGCAGTAAGACAAATGCTTTATTTATATAGTGTATCCATGATTAGGAATACATTTACATAAGAATTATATGAAAAATCGCCACCTATTAAACGATTTAATTAGAATATTGATAATAATAAAATCATTTATTTAATTTAAAATGTTTTTTAAAATGTTTCTCCATATGAACTTTCTGCTTTGCTAAATAATCACAGTTTCCGAAAGGACAACGAAACGATTTCTTATTTCCACATTCATATTTTACATGTCTCCATAAGGAAGAACTTCGTTGATAAGTCTTGTTGCAATCAGCACATATATGTTGCTTTTCTAAATCTGAAAGAAAAAATTGTAGCTATAAAAAAACAATGCCCAAATTTAAAAACAATGTGGAGTCTAAGTTTGAAGTTTCACGATTTTACGTTCGACAGTTTTGACTCTAGAACGTTCCAGACACACAGACTTTCTAAAAATAGTCACATTCAATACGAGTACATGGAGGGTGAAAACTCGATAATAATTAAAATACAATTCATGAAATAAACATATATTTATAGAATACAATATATTAATGAAATTGAACAATACATTGTTACATTAGGAAAATGTTATAATACATTTAAATCATTTACAATTTTTAATCCCGAATTATTTTTACATTTACAATAAGGTCTAGTCGCAATCGAGATATCGTTGGTGATTTTTTTCCGCTAGATAGCGCGCAATGTATCTCGATCGCGAATAAACATATTCCCGGCACTTTATTATATATTTAGTTCAATATAATAAAGTATATTCCAATTTAAATTGTACAAAATTACCCAAAATATTTATAAATTATATTCAATAGCCTAGAAAGACAAAATATTGTGCAAAACGAAATATAAGTTACGATGACTTCAAATTAGGAGTACGACTATATGTGGTTTACTAGGTGTTGTTTATGCTGCTAATTAATCTTTGTTTTAAGAAAAACTTTTTAATATATGACTAATTGAACGTCTAAAATCGTAAAATAGTTCTCTGATTTGCAAATTAGAATCAAAATAATTAACAATTATTAATACAAAAGTAGTAAGTGCCCGATTGCGTGGACCGACCTACATATTTTTTAAGGCGACGAGTTTGAAATTGTCTTGATGGGAAACTGCATATTCTTCTCCTAGAAATTAATGGTCATTGACGTAATGCTTGGTAAGTTGGTCAATGCGTTTAAACTTCTTCTTACAACTCTGGTCAGGGCAAACCAGTGTGACTTTTTTCGGGGCAATTAATTTTGCGCGGCTTCTAGTTGTGATTCCTCTGAAACGTCGACGTTTTCTCTTCGTTTTCACTGTTAAATCAATCGATGCAATACTATTTTCGGTTCCTGTTTGATTTTCAAGCACACTGTCTTGAAACGGTAATGGGGTGGTTTCAGAATCAGTTAGAATATCATGTTCAATGTTTTGTATTGGTGAAAGATTAATTTCCGTTTTCATAACATTCACAAATTCCATGGTATTATTGGAGGATCTAGTAATTTTGATGTATTCTGAAAAAGAAAAAGGAAATTAACATTAAATAAGCGCCCAGATGTGTTTGTGTGAATACATGTCTAGAACGCGGTCAGGCCTTTTTTACAGCATGTATGTATCTGTAGAACGCTTTGTTTGTTTCTATGAGTAGTACTGGCCTTTTAACCGTGGTGTTTTTATATTAAAGAAATGAACAAATTATGAAATAAAGAACTTGAATATATTTAACATATATACACATTGATTGTATTTTAAAAATACTAACTACAAGTTTCATAAACGACAACAATAATTTAAATTAAATGGATTACGATGTCAGTTTATGGTAACGACGTATGTGGTCATTTAGATGTTTTTTTAGTTTTCCAATGTAGTCGCATAAAGAACAGGCAAACGATGGTTCTTTGCCACATATATATCTCTTATGTGTCCACAGTGTCGTGTAATGCGAATAGCTTTTTCCACATCTATCACAGAAGAATCGGCCTGTTGTTTTTGCAATTATATAACTGAGATCTGAAATTAACAATTCAACTGTTAAACAATTATTAATGCATTACAATAAAAACATTTAGTACTTTATTTGCACATGTATTTACTTTACAACAGAATGAGATGATTAAAACCCAATTTTACAATTAAATATAACAATTTATATTACGGATAAACGAAATTATTTACTGTTGCTAAACAGTTTAGCTGAAAAGTTTCTAAAATATACATCAAAACATTAATTATATAGTTTTATTTAAATAAATATGTTACACCTTGTACAGAACTAGAAAATATTTATACAGACATGTGATTGGGTTTATGGTGAATTTCTTATATTATGAAACGGAAAAGATCGGTAAATGTTGGTGTTTGTTTTCTGAAAATACAAAAATAAATCAGGATGCCTTAGTTTAACATGTGTTTTCATTGTTTCCCTTTGTTTCGATCGATAAGTACAGAACGATTGTGGGCAGAAAAAACCTGGTTCTTTGCCACATTCATACTTAACGTGACGATAAAGTGATTGTTGTTGCTTATAAACTTTATCACATCGTTTGCATTTATATTCTCTGTGTGGTTTAAAGCCATCTAAAACAAAAAATATATATTAGTATATGATCTTAATTATTTTTAAATGCATCTTCTTGGGTACACCTAAAATCAAAAACGAATAATACGAATGAAAATTATAATGAATAAATCAGGTTATTTATTAAAGAAAAGATACATATTCGTTTATACCAAAATTAAAGGAAAACAAAGAAACATATTTTTGTTTTTTAAGATTCAGTATTTTTTTTCAAACAATATAAGGGCAAAGATGGATGTTCTGTTCTGATATGATTTTTCATGACGTATTTGCGTTTGGCTTTAAAAAAGCAAAATGCTTGCGGACATAAAAGCATGGGTTTTTCACATATGCCCTTCGCGTGTTGATGAAACAGTTCTTGATCTACAAACTCCATATTACATTTTTTGCATTTATAGTCTTTGCGTTTTCGTTGCTTATCTGAAACAAACACAAAGTTAACATTAGTTACGAAATATTTAAATTAGTACATTTTGGATTACAATGGGGGCGGGAGATGATGTACATTAAAACAAGATGAATACAATAAAAAATTATATAATTTTCCAAGCACCACTCAAGATATCCATTTTAAAAATCCCAAACAAATGTCCTTAATTGTAATAAATACACATATTTTTATATATATATATATATTTTTTATAAAGTAAATAGAAACTTTTATAATAAGGCACACGATTTGGACGGTCATTTATTGCATGACGTAATTTCATTTTAAAATCTGTACTTGAATTATAATTAGTAAGTACAATTTCGTTTATTTTAAGAGTATATGTTATTATATATCAATATTTATATAAAAATAATTTTGATTAAATTTTCAATTTATATATTTGTACACATTTCAATAATTATTGCTTATCATATTAGTAAATATATTCAAAATCCCTGGTTGATAACACTAATAAATTCTTTAAAATATGAAAACAATTGTACAATATAACCAAACGTTCATGTTTCTTCATTTGCCAATTAATCAATTCATAAAATATTTATAAAAAAATAAGATTTACCAAATAAACTATTCACATTTAAACGTAAACCAAATCTACAAATCGATTTAGGTAGAAACGCGTCAAATAGCCTTACCGGCGTTTTGTCGTCCCAACTAAAACCCGTTAATGTTATACTCAGCATTTTGCCATTTTGAACTTACAGCTGTCTCAGGGAAATACTCTATTCTCAAGGCGTTTGCCAAATATCGAAACGATAAAGCGCTTGAGACAGGTAAACGCCGATATGGCAAAACGCCGAGAATAACGTTTATGTGCATATAAACTGTTCGTTGGCAAAAATATAAAAGGGTCTTTTTGTGCCAAGAAACACAACATTTGGTATATTTTCGTAGATTTTCTTAAAGTTTACTGATGAAATAACAAATATTTGTGAATAAACGATTATCATGTAGCTAACATATCGTAATATAATTAAAAAAATTATTACTTAGATCATAAAAAACAGTCCTGATTTTATGTATGTACAGTTAATGTAAATGCTAATAATAAGTCAGTAATAATAATAATAATAATAGAAAAAACTATATAGGCCTAACTGTTATTAAACAAATAAAATAATATGAACAAAAATCAATCATAAATCATTTCTCAATCTTAGCTTTGGTGTCTTCATTCAAATGATGTTTCCGTACGTGTACGCCCAAGTTGCCTTTCTGTTTAGCTTTGTAGGGGCAATGTGGGCACTGGTAGCTAGGCTCTTTGCCTCCGCATTCTACCTGCTCGTGACGTCGCATTGTCGACTTCCAGCGGTAACGCTTACCGCACCGCCGACACGCGAATTGTGACTCACTGCTGTAACCGGGTTGCACGATTTGATCGTTCATAATGCCGTACGTGATCAGTGACCGCGCTGTGTCCAGCAACTGAATGCCGTCTTGGCCACCTGGCACCGGGCATGTTAACAGTGCACGTAATGTTTCGTTGCCTGATGATAACAACTGATCCAAGTATTCTGAAACATATTATTTTGCACGGTGTTATAAAAAAAAAGGAAAATCATAAAATTAAATAAAGAAAAAGTAAAACACTCCAGGCAAATTGTTTGCAAAAATTAAATAATAGGGAAGACCAAAAATAATTCCATTCGCTTAAAGTTTATATTTTTTCTGTACATGAGGAATTATAAATAACGAAACAGTTTATTGTTGAAACATTTACAAAAATAAAACAAGTATAGGTCCGCCACCTATGTCTCCAGCTCGCCTTATAAGTATATGAGATCAACGTGTTACTTCATTACGCTTTCCGACACCCCAGCAAACATTTTATTTCATGTTACATCTCTGATATGTCACGTTTCTGCTACATTGCAGAGATGTAACTTGAAACAAAATGTTTACTGGAATATATATATATATATATATGTACATGAAAAGAACGTTCAAAATGAATCTGCCAGCAGAACAATTTTATTTCAAAATACAACAAATCACATAGTTTTAGAATGAATTTCTCCAGTCAGTGTTAGCATTAGGATGCTTCTTCTGAATATGACTATCAAGACTACATTTTCGGGTCATTTGTTTGTAACAAAACGGACATTGGAACTGCGGTGGTTTATTACAGTTATATTTGTAATGTCTAATAAGTGATTGTTTCCATCGGTATCGAACACCGCATTGCGAACAACGATACCGTCTGAATAAATCCATACGCGAATCTGCAAAAATTATTCGATTAGAAAATATACTACTTGAAATTAGAATCTCAGTTTACACGATTTATAATAAAATGAGTTACTAAACGATATTTATGGTAAAATATATTTATTCATACTTCTGTATAAAAGTTAATACTCTGTATTATTGCACCACAAAATAAAATATTTCAAATACAATATATTTATAAAATATTATTATAAATTTAACATACCTATTTTAGAATCAACAATTAATAATTAACACAGAGATACAGTACGAAATTAGAAAGAAAACAGTGGCGGGGCCAACCCAGTAAGCTGTTACATTAATGTGACGTCTAGGTGATGTCGCTGCGACGTAACATGCGTGTTACGGCCCAGTGATATCTCAGTGAGGTCACACTAAGGAAAATGATTGCTGGGAATATATATATCCACTATAAAAAATAATTTTAAATACTCATGACATCTATGTAATGTCGCAGCGACATAACAAGCGTATGGCTACGGCCCAGCGACATCTCAGAGAGATCACATTACACAAAATAGACTATACGAATCCTCACAATACTTCTAGGATAAAAAATAACTCTATGAATAATTTTAACAACGTTACGTAATATTATATAAATATTTGAGCTTCATTTCTGGTCCTCTATTTTTACCCCTGGTGCCACTGACAACTTAATATTTTCTAAATGTACTATTATAAGTTTCTAAATACTATGAAAGAAATTTGATTTCTTTTATTAGAATAATAGTTGTAATTGCAACCAAATAATTTAGTTACAGTAAAGCAGTGTACGATGTGATATTATGTTTGAGTCGCATGTGTTGTAACAAATTGCTTTTTAAATGCGTCTTTTTGTGACAAATCGGACACGTATGTTGAGGCTCCTTTTGGCACTCATATTTCAGGTGGCGTTTTAAGGAGCTCGCTCTTTTATATTCGTTGCGACACTGTGGACAAATGTGCGGAGTCACTCTTTTCAGGTTCAAATAATCCATTGAATCGATTCTGAGATCCCATGCAACTAAAAACAAACACAAAATTAATTCAAAGCCATACACAGCTATAAATACCTTAAAATATCTCCACTGGACAAATAAATATTTATAAAAATAACATTGATTTGTATATAGCAAGAAAAATTACATTTATTTAGATAATAAATTACATGATTATGTATATATAATGTATACAAATATAATTAGTGCAATAATAAGTAAATTAACAGAGATTTGGGTTTTTGCGCACCTAATAAGATCCATTCACAGTTACCAAATTAGATATTAAAATTAAAAATTACAATTAATACTCTAGTTAATTTTATAACAATTCTAACGTTTAAAGCAATTATATTTATAATTACTGCTAGGATTGTTTCTATAAAACAAATTCGATTATTATTTGTAATTTCTAATCTTATTTATTAATTAGTTCGCTGTGACTGCAATGTGCATTCACAGCAACAAAAGTAACGCATTAATTATACATTTGGGTGCTGTGAACGCTACAATTATTTGTTATAAAACAAACTGGATTATTGTATTTCTTATTCTTAATTTCTAATAAGTTTGCTGTTCACACCAGGACTTAGTTAAGCTAACTTTAAGTGATTTTGTCTTGAAGTCCTATTGTGAAAAGGGGTCCGTTGTGTTATGTGAATTTAGTCGGAATATTCCGTCTGTCTTTAATGCAATGACACCCTCGTTTTTGTGTAGAACGCTTATTGTACAGAAAGTCCAGTGCCTAGGTGCTAATAAAAATTGCGACAAAGCAAAAATATTTGATTTCTGATCAAAAAAGATGACCTTTAGACTAAATTAAAACGGTCTAAAATGTCCCTGTGGATAAATTGCATGTGCTTCTTCAAACTGGATCGATAGGTCGTTGTGTGTGGGCAATATTCGCATTTAATTCTGGGACGTTTGCCACATTCGTGTTTCAGATGACGTTTTAGATTTTTCTTGTACTTGTAAACGTTCTGACAATTCGCACATTGGTATTGTTCAATATTGATTGGATAACATAGCAATTCGGGCGGCTTTGTTGGATCGTACCCCACATGGTATACATTACCTAAAAAAAAACAAAGTATTAGTATGATTTAATAAGCATTGGTACAGGCACCAATGCCTTCAGCTCGCTGTATACTCGAATGGATTTTAATTTAATTTGTATTATTTAACTACTGATGATTATATGATAAATACTTATGTATAACAAATGATAAAATGATAAAAATACATTAAGTACAGGCACTAATGCGTTCAGCTCACCAAATAATTTATTTAATGTATTTAAAATCGTAGGACAGAATTTGAAATCAACACAAACGCATTACAATTTTCTAAAATATATTAAATACATAAAAACACACGAAAATATTTCATTTGATAAATAAAGTTAGTAGAGTTTCATAAATTTAACTTTATTCATATTATTCTACACAATTCTTGGCTTGGAATACAAGCACCTTAATATCATTATGATAATTCACATAAAAAGTAAAAAAAAACAATCATATTTTTTTACTAGTGTTCAAGTTAGAATTCTAAAATTCGTTTTGTTTAAAAAATGAAAACAACTAGTGCGGGGAAAGGGGTACTATTTCGTTTTAAGTGAAACGAATTTTCGAATTTTAATTTGTTCGCAATTAAAGCAGTTTATAATCGCTATAAAATTGATACAATTCATTTCTATTATTAACAATACTATAAGATACAAGTTTAATGCAACAAAAATGTCAATACAATTCACGTATAGGTACAATCTATGGGTCGAAAAATCGTTTTCTGTGTGAAAAAAAATTAAAAAACATATTTCTTTTGTGCCAAAGATTGTACATATCGTTTTTAAAGATCTAAAAGTACTTCTTTGGTCAAATTGTAGTTCATTATTTTTGTGGATGTCTTGTTAACATATGTGATACTAGATTACCCTTCTGTTTCGATCTAAACGGGCAATGAATACACTCGAATCTTGGGCTTTTACCGCATTCGTACGTTAGATGTCTGCGTAACGTGTAATCACGTCCGTACGTTCGACCACAATTCGGACACACGAAACCTTTTTTTAAATTACGATTTATATTCTTCAGTTGTCCTAAAACAAAATTATTATTAAACGTTGTTACATGTTCTTTGTTTTATTCTTATTAATTTGTTAATATACACAAAACAAACGAAGTAATATTTAATTTGGTTTTTATTAAAATATACATTTTCTCAATACAACATTTTAAATTAAATAATTAATTATTATGTTCGCTGTTTAATTGTGTTTTTCTTTAATTATATACATTTATACTATAACAAAAACTATGTTAAAACATCTGGAGTGGCCATATACTTAAATATCACACTATATAGTATAGTTTTATTGTGTTTAAGTTAAGTTTACGTCGACAGGTTATTCCCGTGGATATGTCGAATATGTTGTCGTAAATTCGATTTCCTTTTCGTTCTATGCGGACAATATGTACAACAAAAGCTGGGTTCTTTGTCGCACTCATACTTAATATGCCTGTTTAAGTTAAACTTGGTACCGTAACGTTTACCACATTTGCCACAATTGAAGTGCCCAGGATTTGACATCGCTTGGTAATATTGTAAATATGCTGGAACAAAACATTTAGTTAAAAAAAAAGAACTTTAACCAATAATATCTAATTCACAATTTACTTTACTAAAAGATAATCTCAATTTAATTTTTCTATCTATGTTTATTACGTTTACAAAATTCTTTCATACTAACGTTGCTATATTTACAAAATTGTTTTAATTATTTACAGAATTATTTCATACGGTTTGCAAAATTAGATATTAAAATTAAAATCGTTCAACAATAATTAAATGAATAACAGGGATGTTTGTTTAAATGGTGAGCTCTTAGACTAGCTTTTCTTTTTCCTTTATATTTACAGTAAATGCAAGAAAATTGTGGCTCTTTGCCACACTCATATTTTAGATGCCTGGTTAAATTAAATTTAGACTTGTAAGTCGCGTTACATTTCTCACAAGCGAAGCTTCCAGGTTTCATCGTATTATTCATATCTTGATAACATCGTAAATATTCTGTAACAAAACATTTAGTTTAATAAGGAAACTTTCTCAGTAGTAGTAGCATTTGATCTCGTATTCTGTATATGATATGGACACATGAGTTAACCTTAATTTGGTTTTTATTAAATTATACATTTTCTCAATACAACATTTTAAATTAAAACATTAATTATTATGTTCGCTGTTTAATTCTGTTCTTCTTTAATTATATACATTTATACACATATTTTAATTGAGGGAAATGACTAAAACATCTGGAGTGGTCTTCACTCGACTGTCATATACTTAAATATCACACTATATAGTATAGTTTTATTGTGTTTTAAGTTAAGTTTACGTCGACAGGTTATTTTCGTGGATATGTCGAATATGTTGTAAATTCAATTTCCTTTTCGTTGGGTATTTTGTCGCACTCATACTTAATATGCCTGTTTAAGCTAAACTTGGTACCGTAAAGTTTGCCGCATTTTCCACAATTGAAGTGTCCAGGATTTGACGTCGTTTGGTAATAATGAAAATATACTGGAACAAAACATTTAGTTAAAAAAAAAAAACTTTAACCAATAATACCAAATGCACAATTTACTTTGTTGTACTAAAAAATAATCTCAATTTAATGGTTACTATTATTAAATTAGTTAAGAAACGTATACATAAAATAACTATAGATTATAGGTATTAACAAATACAAAAAGTGTAACTTAATTTTGATTATTATTTATTTAAATAAGATGCTACATTCATCTTAGGTTCTAAGACAAAAAATACACCGACAAGTAATTGTCCAGACAATTGTTTTTAATCTTGCAAATTTAAACAAGTTTATCGCGGAAATATCAAGAAACATAAAGAAACATAACAAGACAAGTAGTTTATGGCAAGACAAGTTATATATATTTTTGGATTCAGGGCGAGGCAAACACTTTTTGTTAAGGACATTTTTTGATTCGATAATGCTACAGACACACGACCGATTGCTTCGTAAGGCGGACTAAAAACATGATTTTTTTTTGTGCCAAAGATTGTGAGTAGAAATCGGTTGTCGGACTTTTTGGTCAAATTGTAATCTATTGATTTGGATGTCTTGTCAACATATGCGATACTAAATTACACTTCTGTTTCGATCGAAACGGACAATGGGCACACTCGAATCTTGGACTTTTGCCACATTCATAGTTAACGTGTCGATTCAAGTTGCATTTATTACTGTACCGCTTGCCACAGTTTTGGCAACAATATTTCCCAACTTTACGGGTGGCTGAGACCTCTGGAAGATATTGTATGTGCACTGTAACAAAATACTCAATTAGTAAATATTTCCACATTCGCTGGAATTCTTCGAATGTATTTAAACATAAAATAAAATAGGTCATTTAAAAATAATTTATAAGAGTTATATTTATACATGTTACAATAAATAAATAAAACTCATAAATAATCAATCGAATTAGGATGTCTAGTGTGCATATGCATTTTTAAACTCTCTTTTCTCTTTCCTTTATATGCACAGTACACGCAACAAAATTGTGGCTCTTTGTTGCACTCGTAATTTATATGCCGGTTTAGGTTAAACTTGGCATTGTAGCATTTGCCACAAGTTGGGCAAGGGAAGTTTCCACTTTTTACTGTATTCGCTGATTCTTGGTAATATTGTATGTAAGCTGAAACAAAGGATTTTATTACACAAATTATATAAATAAAATTAATTGTTTTTACAAATTTTCATTCTCTCATTTCATTTACGTCTCTGTTTCGTAAGAATTTTATTTAAGTTATAAAACTAACAACATAATAAAGGGTTTGCTATATTGATTGTATGAAACTATTTTCGGTGTGTTACTCTGTATGCTGGTTTTTTGTTAGTTTTGTAGCTCTAATGAAATCCAGATATACACAAAGTTAAGTGGAGTGGCCTTCACTCGACTATTTGTGTTTATAATAATGCTATATTTGGTTTTACAATTCACCTTACGATATATATGAATTAAAAACATTATTGTAACTAGGAAAACGTAACTATATTTAACAGAATAATACAATAATATAATCAAGTATTAAAATAGTTCTGTTTGACAGACACATAAAAATTAACAACACATTTTTTCTTACTTAATTATTTTACGAAATATATAAATTAAAAAGAGTATTAATGAACGTAAAATACAATTATTGGAATTGATTCACATTTTAATTTTCTTATAATATATTCTTAATCTTAGTTAAAGTCTTACCAACTTGAAATATTGATATAATTCGAATACTTTAAGCCTTAATTTTAAATTCATTTGTCAATTAAGTGTTTTTTGAATCGATATGTAAAATTCAACTTATAAATTAAACGAAAATGCATTTATCAACTTAAACGAAAATCCGGATGTCTTTTCCGAATATGGTCTCTTAACCCTTGTTTCCGTTTGCCTTTGTACGAACAATAATTGCACCAAAACGCAGGTTCCATTCCGCACTCATGATTCAGATGTCTATTTAAGTTACACTTGATAGTATAACGTTTACCGCATTTATGACAATCAAATTTTCCAGTTCCATGATTTGCTCGAACTTTGCGAAGATATTGTATATGCACTGTAACAAAACATCTAGTTAAAAAAAAAACACAAACCATAAGCATATAATTATTAAAGAAAATAAAAAATAAAAACCATTAGATTTCATATCAATAATATATTTATTATACTAAAAGTTAAAATTCTTAGAATAAATTATAAAAGTATTTATAAAATTTAAATCATTAATAGTAAAAAATACTACAAAAGCTCCGATTTTGCTAACATCATGTATGCATCGGGATGTTTTAGCCGAATATGTCTACGTAAGTTAAACCTGGTACTGTAAATCAATCCACAAACATGACAGTCGAACCTTCCGGGATAACGTGAAACCTTCCCCCTTCGACTACACGTGTTATACGCTGTAACAAAACATTTCATTAAAGAAAGAACTAAACCATTTGAATAAATATGTATTATAAACAAAAAATGCTAGATTTATGCGTCAACATCGTCGAAAGTCAAGACGAGACTAAGACAAGCTTTCCCAGTAATCATTTTTTAAATGAGTTACCTCTGAGATGTCGCTGAGATGTAATATACACATGTTATGTCGCGGCAACATCACATAGATGTCACAAAAAACAAAATATTTTACTAGAAATACATTCCCAGTAAATATTTTGATGCAAGTGACATCTCTGTGATGTAGCACAGACGTTACATTCGTATTCTACGTCTATGCGACATCTCACAGCTATAACACAAAATGCTGTTATATCTTACAATGTAATAACTGTTTATGTTGACACATAATTAAATGGATTTGTGTTACAGTGTATAAATAAACATTGCATTGTATACTAATTAAATATTTATTAATTCTTCAGCGAATATAGGCAGGATAAAATATAAAAAGTATCGATATGCTATAATTAATACTGATAAATTAACGAGTAGGAATATATTCACTGGTTTAGCTTCGATTAAACAATATTAAATAATTAAATTATCTGATGATAGTTCAGGTAGCGCCATAACTACATCTTTGTGATGTATCAGAAACATTACATACACATCATAAACACATGTATCTGCTACATATCTAGTATATATCTGTGTTTCATATATGTAGTATATATATGTTTGCTACATCTGTGCAATATCTCGGGGATGTCACATGAAATACAATGTTGGCTAGGTAGCATTTAAAATAATTTCGTATAAATAATATCTCTTACAATTGTATATAAGTTTAGATATAACACAATTATTTGTTGGGATGTTTAATTCGAATGTGTCGATATAAGTTACATTTGGTACTGTAAAGCAGACCACATTTACTACAATCGAACTGTCCAGAATGGTTTGATGATCGATTCCTTAGATACACTTGTCTTCTTTCAAGATACTGTTTATATGCTGTAACAAAATATTTCATTAGTTATGTACAGAATATTTAACATCAACAGTTTCTACAAATTATGTACAATAATAACATGCATATTGTTTGAATAAATAAGCAGACAAAAACAATAATGAAAATTATAATTATTTTTATTTTCTAAAAATTACTACTGTTAGGTAATAATAATAACTGAAAAATAAAACAAAACAACAATTTAATAACAAGAAAAAAAATGTTTGCAACAAAAACCCTAAACCGATTAACAATATAAGGCACAAATATATATATATGTATTTTTATAATTTATTTCGACAATTCAGCATGAAATGACATAATATGACTAGATAATCGGTGTTTATAAGTGAACATTTGACCACAGTATATACAAATATGCGTTGGTTTCTTGCCACACTCAAGACGTAAGTGTCTGTTTAACGTGTATTTTTTCTGGTATATTTTGGGACATTGCGGACAAGGATATTGTCGTTGTGTTATTGTTACATCTTGAAGTTCATTAAAAAGCATCAATTGCCCTGAAAATAAAAATGTATTAGTTAGATAATCGATACTAAACAAATAAACCACACACAGCACTTAGTCTTACGATTAACATAGAAAACATATTCTTAAATATTTATTTACCAATCATAATTACACAATAATTACATACAAATAGTTTATATTGTTTTCTAAATAGTTCTGATCTTTTTGTATTATTCATAATAAGTTTGAGAATTTGCCTCGTCATTTACTGATAAATGTTGAGAATTAATTGCGTGACTTTCATTCGAATAATGTTTATGAACGTTAAACATATGGTTTTTTAAACAATAAGCCCTTTTGAATTTATGGAAACATATAGGACAAGGGAATAAGGGTTCACCACATTCTAAACGCATATGTCTACTTAAAGATATTTTGCGTTGGTAAGTTTTAAGACACTTTGGACATTGGTAAGATTCACCTTCTGGATTCGTTTTGGTATATCCCCAAAAATCGGGCGGTAGACCTAAAAAATATAAATATATTAGTTTTAGAACTAAATATTGACTTATTGGGTTTAGAAATCCATAACACTATTAAAAAAAAATTAAAAAACATTTTTCTATTGCTGTTTATTAACAAATGTTGAATAATTATATATCGATAAATTGCACATAATATAACAAATTCAAATTGTGCTTTTGGCACATATAATTACAATTCCATTCCCAAATTGAAAAACCTAAAAAAAAAAAATCCTCAAGTCATCAACTTTAACATCCCCAAAACACTTTTTATCATCCACTAAACATATTCTAACATCCCCAAAACATCTTTTGTGTTTTAATTGAACTGCAACGTACAATCTGGTCTCTGTTACTACCGAAGTTTCCGAATATTTTTCGCATGGGCCGCTCTCAAATGTCTAATTAGTTGATAGTGATGAATAAACTTTAAGGGGCAATCGTCACAAGCGAATGTCGGCTCCTTGCCACATTCTAGGCGCAAATGGCGTCCAAGTGTTTTCTTATGCGCATAATGTTTATCACAATTGGAACATGCGTAACGGGCACCGTTGTAGAGTTGTGCCAAATGTCTGTAATCTTCGACTGTTGATGCATACAATATTTTACCTAGAAACAAGTACGTATATTATTTTCTGATCGATAGTGTGTTCCGTCGCTTTACCACAGGTACACTGTTTATCCATTAAATAATTAATTTCATTTTCTACATTAAAGCATATCCTTTATTGAAATAGCCCCAAACAATTTAAAATATTGTACAAAAATAAAACAAAACATATATTTTAAGTATAATTTACAGAAATTTTGATTAGTTACATCGGTACTAGAATATTTTGATTGTCGCATTATAAAATAATTAGATTAGTTCAGTTACTGCGGAATAAGTCCTAATGGCGACAGTTTGTTGCATATCGAATTATGTAAGTAATAAAGTAATTATAATAAAGTTACGATGTAACTAAAATAAAATTCCCGTTTGTATTTTGAATAACATCTTCAAACTATAATATTTACAAGTAAATTTATAATCTATGTGTAAGCCGTATATGCCTCATAAGGTTATACGAGCGTTTGAATTTTCTCGCGCAAATGTAACAAGGAATTTGCGGTTCTTTTCCACATTCGTTTTTGATATGATGTCTCAAATTCGCCAGATGCATGTAATTGCTACCGCACTGGCAGTAGAACCGGTTTTCCTTCTCGTAATATTGAACTGAAACAAGAAAAACACTACAGTCACGTATAGAAAAACCCGGAAACATATTTTAAAAATAATTTTAAACCTAAAATTAATAGCATCTATTTATGGATATAATTTTGTTTTATTCTTTATGTTCATTGTTACAGTTCGTTTTTTCTGTTAGTGCATTTTTATGTCTTCGAACAATGTGTTTATTTCTGTCGGCCCTTCTTCTGAATTTGTACTGACAGAAATCGCATGGAAAACGGGGTTCTTGGCCACAATCAAAAATTATGTGCTGCCGCAAATTGTGGCCCGAGTTATAATTGCGACCGCACGGACAGTAATATCTGTTGCCGAATTTAAATTTTTCTGTGTCGGCTGTTTTAAAGTTTTCCTTTGATATGAAAAACCCTGTGGTATCTGGAAAAACAATTTTGAATTATTAGCAAGTAAACATGGGGACAAATGTTAGATTCATGGAAAATAGTCTACTTGATTAGTAACAATTTTATTCAGTGCTGCATCCGGAATTGTATCTTCAACTTAAACGGGAAAATAACTGTGTAAAGAAAATACTTTATTTATATAGTGTATCTATTAGGAAGTACATTTACACGTCAAATAATTTTATTAGACACATAACAGTGTACCAAGAATGAATGTGTTCACATTTAACAACTAAACTTACATGATTATTACAAATCCGTAATTTTTTTACAATTTCGATGGCTTAATAAATGATGTTTATATACAAAACTTTTACAACAATATAGACATGGAAACATTCGTGGTTTTCCACATTCGTATTTTTGGTGCCGCACCAAATTTCCTTTACAACTGTAGATTTTTCCACATTTACAAGGAAATTTTACACCTGCAACAATTTAATGGTATTAACAAATATTCTTAACATATTCAGACAAGAAAAAATGTTTTAGATGCTTTTAACACTGGAGAAAACCTTGGAATGAAAATAGGCTTAGTTTTACTGTAAAATGACAAGTTATGAGAGAAATTTACAAAATTTATTTTCAGAAAACTTGCATAAAAGTAAATACATAAATTTAACATATTAGAATACAACTTAAAACATACAACATGCTTGAGACGTGCAAACGTAAGATTTACAACAAATGTAACACAACCATGAAGCAAATTCAAAGTTGTGTTACATTTGTTGTAAATCTTACTTTTATATTATAGTTAATAACTAATAATGTAGAAATCATCAACGATTCGTTGATAAAAACTAGATATATAACTACAGAAATAACTATAATACTAAAAATAATACCCTTTCCCCCCTAAGATTTTAAGTTCGCCTATTTTGAAAACAGATGTTTGTGTCTTAAAGTACAGTGGGTTTTGTTGCCAACTTGAAATATAATTACCAGATTATTGAATTCTTAATGTCTTGGTGTGAAAAGGGCATAAGTACATGATTAGGAAATAGTAAAATAAACATGAACATAGGAAAGATTAAACATATTTTATGACTAAAATATAAAATGGGAAATTTTCTTATGGTTAATTAAATTACGCTCTTTCGTAAATTTCATTTTGCAAATATTACATTGGAACATTTCAACTTCTTCTTGTTTTATTGTTTGCATAGAATTTAATGGTCTAATCCATCCGGCAGATTTTTTCGTAGTTTCCTCAGGTTCAATTTTCACAACAACACGAGTTTGCGCCAATGGATTGCGCCTAAGATTACTATCTGAAATTGAAAAGAAAAATACACAAATATTAGTTATTAATAAACATAATATGTAATATTGATTCAATTTGTTTTCTAATAAAAATCAACATAGTTTACGAAATTAAAATATTTCTATTTCTCTACAAATAAGAACAGTCTTTATTTATAATAATACATTTATTTGTACATTGGCAAAACTAAAACACTGTTTATAAAATGTGGCCATTTCTTTTTTAAACTTTATGTACTGAAGTAATATGATTATCTAAAGTAGTTTTATAAGGATATCTTCGAAAACAAATTTTGCAAATGAATTTGGGTATAACTCCACATTCATATTTCCAGTGGCGAACTAAACTATATTTAGATTTATATTTTTTGGAGCATCTATGACAAGCAAACTTTTTTTCATAATCTGAAGCCCATTGCTGTTCTTGCAGTTGCTCTGAAAATTATTCACACATATTAGAATTGAATATTTGTGGAATCTACGACATATATTTTGAATATGTTAAGACCGCAAAAAAGAAACAGAAAATTGTGTATAATTTTGTATTTTCCTATGTTAAAAATATACATTGAATATATTTAGTACCATTTTTAAAAATCTACAATAGTAACAAACTAAAATCTACAATCATTTGGCACATTATTTGTTCTTTGGTATAAATTTGTAAAATTAACTATCAATAAAATGTTTGATCTTGATGTGGTATTGTAATGATGATTTTTGTGTAAACCATTTCAAACAAAATTGACATTGAAAATGCGGTATTCGATCACACTCGTATTTCGAATGGCGCACCAAATTCGGCTTATGTTTGTACGACTTTTCACACCTGGGACACTGGAACGGACGATCTGCATCTATTAACATCTGGCTGCTCTTCAAAAGCGTTAAGAAATCAGCTAGAACCAGGAAGAATCATCGTTAAACATCGATTAAACTACCTAGTTTTGGCGTATTGTTCAATACTTGAAATTAACCAGTCGTCGTTAAAAGTTAGCCACTTGCAGCTGTCTTTATAATCAGCATTAATAATTAGAAAAACTGGTAGCAAGAATAAGGATTTTTCTTCAGAAATTGTGTGATAATTACAATTTCTGAGGAAAACTTGACTTAATTGATACAAAATCCCCAAATAAAATGGATAAACTTATTTCTGCTACCAGAAACTAGAAAAGCGTGCACATAAAAATGAAAAAGCCAAAACGACCACACAATTAACATTGAAAATAATTCCTATCTTTCATTTAATAAATACTATTTATTTTTATACAATATACAGATAGAAATAATTTGTTAACACATATTTTTATGAACGGAGTTCAAATGTCTTGCTAAATGAAAATTGTGTATAAATCTTTTATTGCAATATTGACATTCAAATCTTCTTTCGACTCCGCATTCATATTTTTGATGTCTCTTGAGTACAAAACAATTTCTATAGACTTTCAAACAAGACGGACATGTTTTAGACTCGTGGTATTTTTGATTCATGTACGATGCAGATGCACCACTCGGATTTGGCTCTGTTTGCATATAGAAACTTTCAAAATCTACGCCTGAAACAAAAATAACAGTTAATAAAATAATAACCGTTGCACCCGAGTACCTGACAAGGCTACAAACCTTATACTTTGAATTTTAATTGTAAAATAAAACAAGGAAATTAAAAAACTAAACATGTATAATCTTTATTAATAATTGTATAAAAAGGTACATTGGAATGTAATTTTTAAATTGTTGTATTTTGTATATCGTGTTTCTTAATAATATGATTCCGAACATCGGATGGATACCGAAATTTAGCGGTACACCAGTGGCATTCCAACTTTTTTTCAATGCCACACTCAAATTTAAGATGCCTGGTCAAGTGTCCCTTTTGCACGTAACTCTTATCACATTTTGGACAGTGGTGTCTTTGCTCGATAAAACTCCGAGTTCGTCGATTTTTTCTGAATTGATCAGAATTGTTGATCAAGAAATGTTTTCCGGCCGAGAATAACTTTCGACCTATAAAATGAAATAAAAAACAAAAATAAACAAATAATAATTAAAAAATAAATTTTATATAAAAGGATTATTTACATAATATAAAATTAAAATAAAGAAAACATAAGATGAAAAGTGTTTATTTTATAATTATAAAACATACAAAAATAATACTAGGTTAACCATACTTTGTAATTTTAAGGGTACTAGGTTAACCTATAAGCACCATGTGCCCATATCATATACAGAATACAATCTCACCGATCCATTGAATAATTTGACCATTTTGGCGATTTTTTTAGTAATTTATTAATAAAAACCTAATCATGGATACACCATATAAATAAAGCATTTTCCGTATTTATATATATATAAATAATTATTTTCTGTAATCTGTTTGTGAATCAATCAATAACAATATCATGTTTTCTCTTCAAAAATATCAGTATTATAAATGTACTTACTGCCTCTATTTTATGTATGAATGCGTATTAATAACATCTCTTATAATAGTTTAATTACATTAATACATTCACACAAACACATCTAAGTGTTCATATTTATGAATAATAGAAGATGTGAAATGAATTGAATCAAAAACTTGGTCGATTCTAAGAAAGGTTTTGAAATCATTAATTGCATAATTTCGTTCGTAAACAATAAAATGTTATATCGCTGCGACATCACATAGATGTTGCAACCAAATATTTACTGGGTATAAATGAGATATATAGAAAATACGTCTTTTCTTATTATGTTTGCCCAACCGCTAAACATTTTTTGTTATAATGACTAGTCATATCTATCCTTCGCTTAAACTGTCTGCCACATGCTGGACACGGAAAACTACCACACTCGTATCGTAAATGATATCGAAGTCTTCTTAAAACTTTCGCCGTACACGAACAATACGGACACGTGTAACCAGCGTCAGTTCTAAACTTTTCTAAATATTCATTTGGATAATCCGTTACTTGTTGTCTTCGTTTCTTTTCATCTGAAAGAAAATTAAATTAAAAAATAAAATAAATAAAATAGAAGACAAAAGAAAATTAAAAATTAGATTAAAAGTTACGGTTATTTTATTTCAATAGACACATATATTATACAATACGTTTCATAATTTACATTTAAAAAAATTTTACACTAAAATTCAATTTTAAGTTGTATAATTATTATTACTGACTGATTACAATTTATATTTACTTGTGCTAAATTAGGATAAGTTACCCTAAATATGTAATAAATAGAATAAGTATGTTTGATTCGAAACAGAAAAGTAGATTAACTGCAGTGTGAGTAGTAAGTACTCCACTTTTTTCCCCTATTGGAAAAATTAAATTAGCACAAGTGAAATAGATTTAAAAATTACACAGCTTAAAATCGAATTATTTTACTATTATAATATTTAAGCTTTTACTACAATCATACGAGAATGTTTTACATGTAAATGTCTGATTAATGAAGGTTTGTCTGGAAAGTTTAAACTACATAAATGGCAGACAGTTGAATTTGATGTTTCATAACGTATATGACGTTTTAAATTGCGACTATTTTTGTACACACGGTTCGGACTTCGTGGACAAAAATATTTCATGTCCGCGCGTAAGCAATCTCTAAAATCGAGATATCTGGGTAACACAGAAGTGCAATCATCTGTGTTCATCGAAGCCATTATTTGTATCCACGTAGGGTCTGAAATTAAACAAAACATTGCGATTAAAGTAAATTGACACATAAACACATTTAATTATGTATAAAACCTACACAAAACATGCAAAAAAAATCTACAAATTAAAATAATAATATTAAACCAGAATATAAAATATAATATATTTTTACATTATTTTATTGTACATACATATATATATACAAATACATAAAACTTGGACAGAATTACATTTATAGTAAAAGGGTATTAAAAAATTCTAGTATAATATTTATTAAAATCAGTTAAAATTGTCGACTATAATATATTCGTAAGCTTAAACCGGTTTTTCAACTTGGAGTTTGCCGAGTCCAATGAAATTAAAAAATATATATATATTTACAATTAAAACAAACATAGTATAAAAAAAAGGTAATGATTAAAAATTGGGGACATTCGAATCCCGTTTAGAGGCGTCAATTTGATGAATACTTTTTAAATGATACTTCAACGTAGTGTCCCTTGTAAATCGTCTATTACACTTAAAGCATGTGAATTTCGGTTGGACTCCACATTCAAACTCGAGATGTCGCACCAGATGATTGCGATGTTTGTAACTTGCCGGACATTTGAAACAGGGAAAACGGCCGTTTGCATCTCGTAATAATGAATCATGCTTGCTATAACGTCTCTGGTGTGGTTGCGTTACTGCTTCATCAATTGTACTTGGAATGTCAAAATAAAAATCTGAAAAAAAATGTCATTTCGCTATAATAAATTTGCACAATTTTTATACAAAATAATTATCCATCTACGAATTATATTACATGAAAATTAAAAACGTGCCCTTATAAATCCATTCACAGGGGCCCAATTTGTAATTACACTGTTTTCAGGAGATAATTCGTCAATAATTTATGTTTGTTGTATAATACCATACTTTATTAATTCCATTAAACAAAATAATAAATATATTTCCACATCTTAACAATTAAATTATATTTTTTATATATTTAAAATAATAATAACGGACTGAATTCACTCTTGTAAGACATTTTACGCTTCATTTTTTGATGAAATAACAAGTTGCGAAAAAATGCTTCATTTCCTAGTTACTTTGTCAAAATACCGTCGTCAATTTAAAGTAAAATAAGTTCTTTTTGAATTCAGCCGTAGATGATTTTAGATAACAAATTTATATCATATTTATATTCCTATACATAATATACAATTTCTTCTGTTAGACAGTAGTGAGTATAATAAAGTACTAGTAAATAAAATTAGTCAATTACAGTTTGACAAAAGTTTTTTTGCTGAGTATTGCAACAATCTCAGGTAAATGAATTCTTGCCAAACTGTCCATAACTGAAGCACCATTATGTTAGGCGATTTTTTTGAGAAATTATTTCGTATTTATTTCTTTATATTAATTGAAGTATTATTTCGTCGCCAAAATCGCCTGTAGTGAATTAATAAAACCGAGGCTGTTGCTTGTGCACGTATTTCACATGAGTTTGCAAATGCACGTTTTGCTTAAACCGTTTGCCGCAATAACCACAGGAAAATTTCCGTTCGACGCCACACTCGAACTTCAAATGCCGTAGCAAATGAGTGCGCCGTTTGTAGGATGCACTGCAACGTGGACAGGGCAGACGGCCGTCTTTGTTGAACTCAAACACTGGATACCTCTGCCTCGTTTGTGATGGCTCAAACGTTTGCATATTTAAACTGAACATTTCGCTTAGAAATTGCTCACCAAAACCTGAAAAATATAACTCATATTTAATAAATACTCGGATATTAACCAAATAATTAGTTTACATTACGCATCACCGGCATTTTTTGGAAGTTTTGTTAGTTTTATTTACACCTTAAATACAATACACAATCCTCATTTATTTTACACAAATACAAATTACATGACCTATAAAATCGCTGCCATAAAACTATTATCCCCCACGGAAATATATTTTATCCGGAATTATCAATTCCTTCTCCGGGGGTAATTGTTCTATGGCACAGATATAATTGCTATATATATACACGTGATTACGAATTGTGTTGATGATACCGATTGATATGATTGGTAAGCTCATATTTTCTTCGGCCTCTGAAATGGCAATATTGACAAGAAAACTTTGGTTCAGTGCCACATTCATACTTTAAATGTCTCAGTAATAAAAATCTGTGCTTATAATGTTTTGGGCATCTGGGACAGTGGAATTGGTTGTTGATCATTCGAAAGTATTCTGCAATAAAATATTCTTGTTAATAATAAATCAATATCTATCGAAATAACAATACCGTCGGTTTATTCAATCGGATTGTGTAGTTTCACAATTTTAAGTTCGACAATTTTGGCTCTAGAGCAAACAGAACTCCGAAAATAGTCGGAGGGGGTATTTCTATTACGTTTTACTATTTCTCCTAAATTCCGTAATTAAAAAAAAACAAAGATAATTTTATGGATTTAATAACAAATAACTAGTACAGTTTTCAGAGTATTACGTGTGGTTTCTTTTAATGTGTAAATTTAAATTATATTTTCTGTTACTGCTATACGGACAAAGGTAACATTTGAACTGATGTGGATTTGTACATTGAAATCTAAAATGTCGTATCATTGATTTTCTGTTGATATATTTTCTTCTACAAGTTGGACATGGAAACACCGTTGTATTTTCATCAAAAAGCAGTTCACCAAACTCATTTATAAAATCAAAACCTAAAACAAAAATACTATATTAATTATAATAGTAAAATAAAGAAATAAAAAACTTTGCCTCTTCATTAAATGCTACACGAGAATGGAAATATGTGACTTCATCAAGTAATACATTTATTGTTTAAACACGAATACATAATTAATAAATATTAAATTCATACACATTCACACTTACACATTACATAGAAGACTGGTTTTATAGTAAAAATATTATAAATTTGTTCGTTTCGCAATATATATTTAAATATAGTTGATGCAGTGAAACAGTTACAGTCAAATTAATTATATACAATTGTACAAACTGCTCAGACGTATATGCGCATCCAACTTGTGGCATTGTGGTGTAACGCTTACGTGAACCAAGTGGTGTAACGCTTGCGTGAATCATTGCGTTAAGCTTCGTGCTAGTCTCAGCATGTCTGCGCTGCGATCAGTTAAAATCTTTTAGTCGTCAAATAGTGGGCAATAAATTTAAATAGACTAGTAAAATTTATTGTGACTAAAAATGTAGCCGTTTCCCTATTTCAACTATATTGGAATAACATAAAATATGGCAAATTGTTTTGTTCGTATGTTCTGTATTTGTCCTTTATCTTCGTTGTAGAAGAGAGACAAATCATTACAGGACAAACGAACCCAGCTAATATTTCTAAATGTATAGCAACGATGAAACGAACAAAATCTATGTGGAAATACCTTAAATATTAAGGACATAGTGAATTATAAATTAATTAGTCACATTTACAGTAAGCGTAACTTATGTTGTAAATTCATATGCGATCTCAAGTTATCCTTTCGATTACAGCGATAAATACAAACGGCGCATTTGAACTGTCGGGCATTAGTACATTGAAATCTGTAATGTCTTAACATAGATTTTCTAGTGGAATACGGTTTACCACACTTCGGGCAATTCGTTTGTTCGTAAAGATGCTCCTCTCTACTTCTTCGCGATTTCCTTGGAGGCAAACCATAAATGGGCGTTATTATTAAACCTGTAACAAAACAATCAAATTAATACTGTAATTACATACATATATCTCAAACTATAAAGAATACCGAAGTAAAAAATAAACTACAAATACATACATGCATTGTACAACGTCTAAACACAAATAAATACAAATTGCTTCGAGGAAATTATTCCTTTATTTAAATTGTAATCATGAGTACAGAAATTAAATCTAACTTAAAATATAGTCAGTTCAAAATTCTATTAATCAAAGAAATCTACTTTGAAATCGCCCAATAAAAAATAATTCGTAAATAACGTTTTCTTTGGGTAAAATGATCGCTGAACTGATTTCGATGCAATTTTAAATTAATAATACTGAAATCAGATCAGTAAGCACTCAATAATTAGTTTAGTATTAATAGGAGAGAGGGGAAACAACAATGTTGTAATATTTTCAAAGTTATGGGTAATTCTAACTATTCAATATTATGGAAATGAAATTCGGAGTTGTACGCAGTTAACTCCATGCCATGTTGCCGCGTTACATGTCTGTTTAAATGATATCTTCGCCGAAACAATGCGAAACAAACAGCACACTGATATTTCGGAGTGACATCAATGCATTCTTCTTTAATGTGCCGTTGTAAATGCCGTTTATTCTTGTAGCTTCTACCACATTTTGCGCAAATGTTTGGTTTTTCGCCACTTACAGCATTTGCTTTTCGCAATCTGGGAACTGGCAGTGATGCCTGTCTAGTTTTCTTACGATATCTTAAAACTTTCTTTTCAGTACCATCAATTGTATATATTGGTGTTATTACTAAACCTGAAATGAAAATAAATTCAAATTAGTATTATTTAAAAATTGTTTATTTTCTAATGTCTACATATTTTTAATAGTAAATTGTGTAGCGGTCGTGCACGAACTTACCAAAATACATATTTAAGTTTAAATAATTTCATGCCAAATGTTAATAGACGTTTTATTTTTTATATATTATACATAATTTATTAATACTGCTACTGAATAAATAAGACAAATTTTAAAAAAATCGTTAAATTATTCAAGTCGAATGTATTTTTTGTAAATGCTTTTGTAAAGAATTTTTATATTTGGCTTTGTACGGACAATACGAACACTGAAACGTGGGATCCTTGCCACATTCAATTTTTATGTGTCGCATCAAGTGCCGTTTTAATTTGTAGGATCTATGGCATTGTCTACAACCAAAGCGCATAATACTTGGATCAATTCCAAATATTGAGTAACTAAGGTTCGACGAAGAAGATAAATTATCCTGCATTAACGCAGTAGGTGAAAATAATCGTCCTGAAAAGAAAAATCAAGTTAATACATAATTCATATTTATGTAACCAGTTAAAAATGCCTTGCGTTACACAAAATCTTGTATTTTTTTCTAATTTGTGAATCGTTTCCAAACTACAGTGTCAGTTATGAAATTAGAAAAATATAACAGACCTTTTTAAATAATAATACAATAAAACAACGTTTAGAATTTTATTTCTTATATTTATATCACATCTGTATTAATAGTAGTGGAGTGTTCAGGATGTAATGCATAAACATGTTTAATTAAACTCTCTTTGTATTTGGTCCTATGTCGACAATACGGACACTGAAATTTCGGTTCTTTCCCACATTCGACTTCAATATGCCGTTTTAGATGATGTTTGTGTTTGTATCTGTTCCCACAATTTGGACATACAAATGGCTTTTCTCGTAGGTTTTCTAGGGTCACTGGAACCCCCTCCGAATCTGATCCAAATAAACCGTAATTTTGCGTTTGTTGGTACCACAGCATATCTACGGCAAATAAAAATATGTTAGTAATAATTCTTACATACCTAATATTGCATACACAACACTACTCAGGCTTTTATTATAAACGCAACTTAAAAATAAGTTAACTGAATCTTACGCTGTACTTACTTAATGTTTACCTTTACACCGACCTGTAAGAATGGGTAACTACTAACTCAACAGTTTGTATATAGGTAAAATAAAAAATATTTTAATATAATTTTAGATTTAAATACTTGCCACATACAATAAAAACAATTACGTTCTACTCCCAACTAGCACTTTCGTTTATATTATTATTTTTACTTTTCAACCGAAGTGCTAGATGAGCTAACAAAATATGCATAATACTTAAGGTAATTAAAGTCTGTGTAGATATTTTGACGGTATTAGTAGGTAACGTCGTTATATGCTTGATGTTTCTTATATTTTACGTTTTGAACCAGTTGGCCACAATCGTATCGCAAGTGGCGAACAACATGTGATTTTTGTTTGTAACTTTTAGGACAATGAAGACAGTGAAATCTTTTATCTGAATCCTGTCTATAGTGAAACGCTAATTTTTTTGCATATGTATTCGAACCCAGTATAAGATCTATATCGACACCTGCAAAGAAACAAAAATATCCATCAATACATAATACATTATCAATAATGTAATTGTTTCAAACATATACTAGGTTAACCCGTGCACCATGTGTCCATATCATACACAGCCATTCATAAAAATAATAATAATATGAAATTTAATTTCGGGCATTTTCTTAGTTAATTTTTTAAATATTTATGTCTGCCAATCAAGTTCAAAAGTCTGGAATATTTATTCAAGATATAATTTAGGAATTTATAATATTTAGTAAGTTTCTACTCATGTTTTGAATATCTCGAATTGTAGAAGAGTTGCTAAAAATTCGATTATTATATTCTCGCTGGCTCCAAGGCACCTTGATATACTTGTAGTTTGTGGTTCGAACGCACCCAATACCAGTTTACTTGTTTATAAATAAACGTTCTACACATTCACACATACATCTGGGTGTTTATATACATATAATTGCATATATTACAATTTAAAATAAATAATTCAAATTTATTATACACAGTATTTAATAATACAAATTATAAAATCAACATTATGAACAAATGAACTTTTGCATCCATTAGAAAAATATACAATACAAATATTCTCATGTAACCACGACTTAATTTAGAAGGGATATTAAAATTTCGTCAACTATTAACATGTTATAATAGTTTGTATTTATGTATAAATCATATTTTCGGCCTTCCTAAGTCCTAAAAATACTCATTTTGCACCTTAAAAACTTAACTTGCAATAATTTTGACTGTAATTTTCATTTAATTAATTGTTTTTAAGGCCAACATTTAAGGGGCAGAGGTGCTAATAGCCAAAATGATTCATTTATCGTTATCATTGTCGAAATGTAGTCGGGACATATGTATTTTAATACTTGATTTTCGGTTCGATCTATGCGGACAAAATGGGCAACGAAATTTCAACAGTTTACCGCAATTTAGTGAAATATGCGTTCTTAGGTTTCGCCTGTGTTTATACGTCGCATGGCATTTGACACAAATGAACCTTTCCTGGTTTCCATTATCGGCATTTACGTGAATCATATCCCAATCATTAACCGAGCAAGGATCTGAAACAATTATACAATATCAGTTTTTAAATATCTGGAGTCTTCACTTGATTTTTACGTAGATTTCATTGTGTTTTAAATTAATTCTAAATAGGGACCTAGTAATATGCGATTTTTAAGTAAATGGTACATTTTTCTAGAAAACTTTTCAAACAAAAGTTGCTAGAAATTTCAATATCTTCAATCACTTTCATTGTAATACTAGTTGTTTTCGAGTTATTAAAAAAATAACAGTACGTACGGCGTACTAAAACATGGATAAATAAATAAACTAAATACTTATTTATTATTTATTAGTAACGATTTTAATAGTACATATGTAAAATATATCTTGTTACACAAGTGGTTTCCCGATATGTTTTAATTTGATGTGCATGTTCATGTTAAACCTCCGGTGTGTTCGATGGTCACAATATGGGCAAATGATCTTTGGGTTTTGCCCACACTCTTTTAAGTGACCCCGTAAATGGCCAAACCATTTATATTTGCGTCCACAGCGGTGACATGGGAATGGGTTATGTTCGGTTCCTCTTCGTTTTTTGTGTTTCACTGTTCGACTTAACAGAATTTCTCCTAAAAGTAATAAGGACGTATTAGTCAAAACAAGCATAGGTACAGGCACCTATGCCGAATAACGAGCTCCATCGTTAAAAAATATCTGTAGTGTTCTTCATTTAATAGACAGAATTATTTTTAAAACCATGGGTAACCGGTGAAAAATTATGATAAGTCTTGGTTACAGTGGTTAGTTTTATTGGCATAAATATTTACACCGTACAGAAACATATTTACATTTACTATCAACTAACATATATAATCATAATTAAAAATCATAATAAATATAGGAAAAGGTAGAAAAATAACATAGGAATATATAATATAACCAATTATTATAGAATATGATTAGCTTAAGCTCCGTAAGTTTTATTTACAATTAATTCGTATTCAGCCATTTATGGTATTGCCACCAATTAAAAATTTAAATTTTAAAGGTAAAATTTATGGAAGAAGTGGTTGTCCTTTATGTCTATATTGTATATGTTTATTCATATTAAATTTCCTATGCGTTCGATATATACAGTATGGGCAAGCGAGTTTGGGAAATTGCCCGCATTCTTGCTGGTGATATTTCAAATCGGTGGGTCGTTTGTACTTTTTGCCACAACGAAAACACAAATGCGGGTTTAGTGCAGATCCTTTTCGACCTGCTCGGCCTTTACTAGTTTTACTACAAATCGTTAAAAGTTTTGCGCCTAAAACAAATAAGAATAATTAGTTGATATTTTTACCAATTTTTTATATATATAATATAAACACCCAGATGCACGCTTGGTTTATATGTTTCTATGGTTAATATATTCGGACCCATAACTGCACAAAGACGGCTGGCAAAATTGTAATTTTTATAACTTTATTAGATTATAAATACAATTTATATATAAATATACAATTTCGGTGTAATTATGTTCAAGGCCGTGGTAGTTTATAATGTCTATATTTAATATGTTTCTCCATATTGAACGCCCTATGAGATAAGTATGTACAATATGGACAAGCAATTGTTGGAGGGACACCACATTCTTTTAAATGTCCTGTTAGATGGCCTAATTTTTTATACTTCTTCTCACAACGGTGACAGGAAAAACTTTTCACTTTGGAACCGAATTCTTGTGTATTGTTGATATTCAATTGTAATAAACCCCCTAAAAAGAACGAATAAATATTAACTGACGAATTATATAACTTTTTCAAAAATATTTCTTTTGCGTTTAGAGTTTTCTCATATAGTTACAAATTAAATACGTAAGATTTTTCGATGGTTTATTTATATGGTGTATTCATGGTTGGCCTACATTATGAAAATAGACAAAGGGTTGCAATGCTTAAACAAATTTTATTATTTCATAGTTTAATTAAGTTGTGGTTACAAATGTTGTTTTATTTTAAATTTTAAATGTTTGCCTTTAATATGCATATTCATATTGTATTTTCGGTGCGTTCGATGATTGCAATATGGACAGCATAATTGTGGAATTTGTCCGCACTCTTTCAAATGTGTTGCCAAGTGGGTTTTATATTTGTATCTATTTCCGCAAAGGGCACATTCAAATCGATTACTATCCGAACATCTCCGGTTTTTTTTACGGCGACTTGGGAGCCGAGACAACAGATACTCTAAATAGAAAAAGATTTTTTAATAAATATATTGCATAAAACAATCCAGAATAATATTATTATATAACTAATTATTTAAATTAAATGAGACAATAGTACAAAAAGGTTCCAGTAAAACTAAACAATAAAATTCTTTATATTTTATTTTTAATCAACTAAAATACAAATTGTTTTTAAATAAGTGGTAATCCTCGATGGTAAGATTTAATATGTCTGTTGACGTGTAATCGTCTAATTGATCGATACGTACAATATAGACAAGCGAATTTTGGAATTTGTCCACATTCTCGTAAATGTTCCTTTAAATGGCGCCCTTGCTTGTATCTTCTAGCACAACGTGGACACACAAATGGAGAATCCGCAGATCTTCTATTATTATAATTGATCCATGCGTGTAAATCCTCTAAAAAAGAATTAAGGAAACATTAGTCACTTCGTATCTATTCATCAATAAACATGTTTTTTCCTCATTATAAACGAAAAATTAAATTGTGTAACCTTTAAACTTAAGACTTGTATATGGTCTAGATGTACACCTATTTTTGAAAAGAAGAGCCTTACTCCATTTTTTGTTCTATTTCCAATATCACTAAAACGGCTGCACTTATAGCAAAAATAGTTATATACATAATGAAGGGTATTCATATTTCGCACAACTTTTGTTTGAAAAGTTTCCTTAAAAAATGTACCAGTTACGAGACAACTGCTAGGGAAAATCTTAATTTTTATTTATGTGTCGCATTTTATGGAGGTAATTGGTTAACTGTGAATAAGGTTTCGATAGTAACTCAAACGTTCATTATATATATATTTATTAATTAAATTAACTGTACAACATAGTAATTGCCACAATTTAATTTTTTTTTTTAAAGAAATGGTTGACCGGAATGGTTACATCTTATATGGTCATTCACGTGAAACTTTTTGTGTGATCGATAAGTACAATAAAGACAACCGAATCTTGGAATTTGACCACATTGAGATAAGTGTTCTTTTAAATGTTTGATTCGTTTATATTTTCTTCCGCAACGTTTACAATCGTACGGATTATTTTCCGTACCTCTTCTTTCACCACGTATATTCAGAAGTGCCACTAAAAGAAAAAAATGTATTAAAATTAGTAATTCCCCGAAATCGAGGAGAAACTGATTGAAGGTATAAATAATAAATCATTTTCTAGATTATGTTAGTAACTTAATTTAATTTATAATATACAAGTTAGGGAAAATATGAGGATTCATGTTTTAAATCGGTAAGTTTCCTGGGTGAATATAATTAATATGATTGTTGATGTTGAACCGTCGATGTGACCGATATAAGCAATATGGACAGGAGAATTTTGGAATTTGTCCACACTGGGATAAATGCTCATTCAAATGACATTTATGCTTGTACTTTCGTCCACACAGATGACAAGAATGTGGATTATTTGCAGAACCTCTTCCGTTGTTACGAGATTTAGAGATCACAGACAGTAAACTCTCTATAAAACAAGAATGAACTACAATTAGTACAATTTCTTGTTCGTTGAATTTAAAACATATTGGAAAACGACAGAGTTATTATTATTTTCACATATTTAATATTACAGTCGATACGTTGTTTTATGCGTGTTTTGTATATGTTGGTTCATGTTGAATTTTCTATGGGTTCGATGGCGACAAAACGGACACCTGATCTGCGGACTTTGGCCACATTGCTTTAAGTGTTCGGTCAAATGTTGTTTATGTTTGTACTTTTTCCCACATAGTTGACATGTATGCCGGTTATTTACCGAACCTCTTCTATTACCATATTTAGAAATCACTAAAAAGAATAACTAGCATTAGCAAAACAAATATAGTTTTTTGCGAAGCCCCATTTTATAATTGAGTTTGATGTGGAATAAAACATAAAACAAACTGAATTATTATGTGTAATGTTTATTACTTTTACGAAATAAAATACTATTCTTCTTTAACAATATATACGCTTATAAAATTATTTTATTTTTATATTAGTTACAATAGTGGACTCCCTGGATGTTTATATTTGATATGCGAGTTAATATTATATTTTCTGTGCGCCCGATAGGGGCAATATGGGCAGATCATCTTTGGATATTCACCGCATTCTTTTAAATGAGTCGACAAATGACGCAAATGCTTATACATTTTGCCACATTTGAAACATGGAAGTTTATTTGTGTCCGGACGTTTTTCCTTGAATTTTCCGTCCAGGGCCCATAAAAGTCTTTCCCCTAAAAATAATAAATACAAATTAATGTATACTAATGCATTGAAATATAAAATTAGAGGTTTTCTGGAAAGAATTCTATCGAAATATACACAAATTTTGTCACTTTTTATTTGTAATATAAATAACTCAATCATTACGGAATTGTTTTATTGTTGTACTTAAATAATTTACAGGAAAATTACACCACAATAAAAATTACTTTTCATTTTTATATGATTATTTATTTTATTATAGCTTATATTATAATATTGGCTCAATATTACAGTAAAGGTTCCCCTTTATGTTTATAATTAATATGTGAATTCATATTAAATCTTCTATGTGCCCGATATGGACAATATGGGCAAAGAATTTTTGGATTTTGCCCACATTCTTTTAAATGACATGCCAAGATGCAATAATGTTTATATTTTCTTCCACAGCGATAACATGGATAAGGATTCGTTTCTGGGCACCGTCCACCAAATATACTTTGATTAGGCTCTGAAAATGAATCCCGTAAAATAATTAATATCAATTAGTAAATTTAACCAATGTAATTTAAATTAAAAATTGTATAAACTACATGTTTTCACAAGGGAAATCCGTGCAAGAGAAATGCTTTATTTATATGGTGTACCCATGCATTTTCAAAAAAATTAACATGAAAAATCGCCACAGGCAAATTAAATTGTAATGTGCACAAAATTAATCATGGAAGGGCGAAAATAATTACAATTAGTACTTAGTATATTAATTTAATTTAAATAAATTATACAAGTTCTGATACAGTTACGACAAACCGGATATGTTCTAAAGAGTAATTAAACCAGTGGTAGCAATATGACAAAGAACAAGAAATAAGAAGTTCAAAACACAATAATCTTCAAACGGAAATACACGTGATGAGTTGTCTTGTTTTCTAAAGATAATTTTTAAAATGGGGTCAGTGTGAACGCACTACATCAAAAACTGTTATACAATTACTCATAGATGTTTTATACAACAATTTACTATTCCCAAATAATTTTATGGCATATATAGTAAGTTTTAATTAGTATTTAAGTCAAGAACAGCATTTCATCATGAGTATCTTACGTGCCAAGACAATTTCGCTTAGTTTCTAAACGATCTTACTAATTGCTAATAGTAATTACTAATGAACTAATTTCTTTGGTACGCGGGGTTAATTTAAATTAGCACAGTTGGAATTGTTTTTTGGATGGGCAGAACTTCATATGGCATTTAAGGTTGAATCGTCTATGTGACCGATATTTACAAAATGCACACGGATATCTTGGGGTTTGCCCGCATTCCTTTAAATGGCCCGATAAATGGCCCGAATGTTTATATTTTCGGCCACAACGGTAACATTCGTGCGGATTCTTTTGATCTCCTCTTCGTCCTCGTTTATTATTCCATATTACCTTTCCTAAAACGAACGAAAACAAAGTTAAGCTGTTACACAATCAGTAATATTACAACTAACACTAAAGTCACTATGCTGGATTTAGAATAGGATTAGTCGATTATATATATATATATTTTTAAATAATTGTAAATTTGAAAGTTTTAATTATTTTTTGTAGCCTTTAGGTGACCAATATGAAGTAATCTTGTAGACAAAATATATCGACGAGACAAACACATTTGTTAATGAAATGTTTTGATTCGAGAATGCTACAGACACACGAATGCTTTTACTATACTAATAAAGGTTATAACAAAACGTATACAATTTCATGAATTTATTAACGATAGTAAATTCTATGTATCAGCATTGTTAAAATTTGGGAATGTATTACACAAAATGTCCTCTTGTATGTTTAAATTTAATATGCTGGTTCATGTTGTATCTTCGATGTGAACGATACTCGCAATATGGACAAGCGATTCTTGGGGCTTGACCACATACTTTTACGTGACTCTTCATATCGTTGAATAATTTATACTTTTTTCCACACAGATTACATGGAAACGGATTATTCTCCGTGTTTCTTCTGTGTCCACTTCTAGGAATTATTGGCACAAAGCATAAATTACCTAAAATAATGGAGAGAAATTAGAATACGTACACAAAAATGCGCACTTCGGGTTCAACATAGTTTCATTGTCGAGTTCTTAGAATCAAATGATTTTTTGTGTATTGTTTTATTTATTTTGCAAAAATCATTGTTTATTTCTAATTATTGTACGAAGTAAACATTATTTTGTAATGTGTATGACTAGGTTATAAATTATATAATTTTTAATACGAATAAATATTATAATTATAGCACTGTTACATCTCTGATACATTACATATATTATTCTTATAATTTAGCAACAAATACTAGATTAATGCAGTCCATTCTTCACATAGTAATAAATAATGTTTTTTTTTTAGGGGTCATATTTCAAAACGTCTGTTTCGTAATATCAAAATAGATTGAGGGACGCTCAAAACGGAAATAACCATTCAAATTTGTGGATATTTGATGTGTTTGGATATTTCATGTTTAAAAATCAATTAATCATTTTATCTCTTTACAAATCAGGATAATTAATTTATTTACTGTTACGCCAGAGATATTTCATAAACTAAGAAATAACTGTAGATAAATTATTTTTATTTTTCGTTGTGATGATTTAATTTATAGATATTGTAATAGCATTATCTGAATGTTTAATTTTCTGATGAATTTCTAGTTGATATTTATGAAAACATTTGAATTGACAAAACATGCAATTAATCCCAGGATTTTGGCCACATTCCCTGGCTAAGTGTCGATACAACGATGATTTATTTTTGTATTCTCGGTGACAATTCCTACAGGTGAATTTTGTAATCTCGAGACCAGGATACATACACAACAAATCTGGAATTAAAAGCAAATTATTATCCCCATTCATATGAACCAATTTTTCGTTTCATTCAAATTTAATAACAATATTCAATACAAACCACTGACTAATAGTTAAAATAATGTTAAACTTAGTCGCGATGCTACATATTATTCAATTAATTAATTATATACATGCGTAATTAACTGAGAAAGACTTTAACGCTGTACTACAGGAAAATGAAACACATATTCTTTAACACATAATTTTATTTAACGTTTAATAATCTTTATACATTGTTTACATCTTATACGAATATATACACATATATAACACCAATGTGAACACTTATTTTTGACAACAACTGTTTACGTAACACAATGATGGGTTTTAGTATGGACATCTAGAAGCCATTTTCGATAACATTTATACGGACAAAACAGACATCCAAGTCGCTTTTCTTTGTTACATTCAGTACGTAAATGGTATATTATATGTTGCTTGCGTTTGTAATGTTTGTTGCATTGTAGACAATGGAATCTACCACGACTTAATTCGTACAGGGATTCTAAGTTAATATCTGAAACAAAAAGTTTATGTAGACCATTTGTTATTAATGGCTCACAAGTTTCTTGATTTACTTTAGTCTTGATTTAAAGATAACACCAAGGCAAGAATGTGTACACTAAAACAAAAAATAAAAAAGAGAAGACAAGTATTATAAACATTCATGTGATATCTCTGAGACGTCGCTACATTCATGTGATATCTCTGAGACGTCGCTACATCTCTGTTACATCGCAGAGGCATCGTAACGACGTAGCATGTACATGTTACGTCTCTGTTACATCACATAAACATCGCTTGAATACAAATGTTTACCGGGATGTAATTAAAAGGATAAAGAATCAATTTATTGATATAATAAAGTACTTTTTAAGTTTCCAGAGAATTTTATTGGAAAATTAAATATTATTTATGATACAGCAATTTTGTGATGTTTTCTAACATGATTTTCAAAAACCCATTTTCGATGACATTTATACGGACAATAGTCACAAGTGAAATGCTCAGCTTTGTTGCATTCAGTTCTTAGATGATACTTAACATGATGTTTATGTTTATAATTTTTTCCACATTGTAGACAATGAAATCTACCAGTAGAATATTTATAGTAGTCTTCCAATGGAATATCTGAAACAAACAATTAATAAAAATACAATTGTACAATAATAAGCTTAGGTACAGGGTACCTGTGCCTTCAGCTCGCCTTATAAGAAATATATGCGTATGTGCATATTTTATTTTTAATTATTATGGCCTTAAGTCTTACAATATTTTGTAGATGTTTTTGATTTACTCAAAGCATAGGTTCAGGCACCTATGCCTTCAGTTCGCCTTATAAGTATAAGGGATACGTATGTTTTAAATTGAAAAATATTTATTATAATTAAACTGTTTGATTTAAAAATGCTACAGACACACAACAGAATGTTTTAACTCGTTAATACTTCGTACGGCGAACTAATAAGGTCATATTTAATTACAATTACGGTAATAAAAAAAAAAGGATTTTACAAATAACTATTTATTTATGAATTTACATTATGTTATAAATGCCTTTTCGAATGGGCAACAAAATGCCATTTTCGGTGACATTTATACGGACAAAAATCACATTCGAAATTTTCGGGTTTGTTGCATTCAGTTCTCAGGTGATACGCTACATGATGCTTATGTTTATAGTTTCTTCCACATTGTAGACAATGATATCTACCATTAGAATATTTAAACAGTTCTTCAAAGGGAATATCTGAAACAAACGGCTTATAAGAATATATTTGCACGGGTTGAATATTCTTTTCAAAACTAAGAGCATTCACATTCTTATCTTGTCTGTGTTTTTGCAAACGAGACAAGAATTTTTGTTTGAATTCCGATTTTTAAAGATACGTAATTAAAAGATAATAAAAAAGTAGTGATAAATAATTTATTATTATAGAATTTTTTTATTGATTGAAAACATGTACAACAACAAAATAATAATTTTATTTTTAATAAATTAGGTAGAATTATGTTGTCTTTTCGTATGGGAATAAAGTACCCATTTCCTATGGCATTTATAAGGGCAATATGGGCAGACGAATTTTTTTTCTTTATAACATTCAGTACGTAAATGATATTTTACATGTCGTTTTTGTTTATAATGTTTCCTGCATTGCCGACAGTGGTATCTACCACTATAATACTCATATAGCTCTTCCAAGTTAGTATCTGAAACAAACAGGTACAGAATATTGTTTAATGTTGTTAAAGAGGATAGTAAAACAAAATCTGGAGTGTCCTTCACTCGACTTAATTGTCACTATATATGTAATATCGCCATGAAACTAGAAATTTTCAAATGCGATTTTTTAGAAAATGGTACATTTTTCGACAACAATTTTCAAACAAAAGTTGTTGGAAATTTTAGTATCTTTAACTTTTATAGTGATCACTTTTTCGCTACCGCGTGTCGTTTTTAAGATAAGCAAGCATTTCTGATTGCAAGTTTTAAAAATAACAAATACATTTATATGTATAATGGAAAAGGCTATAGGGCGTTCACATACACATAGAAACCATTCTCTTTAACCAAAATTTATTGCAATAAATAAAATGATAACACATTATAATCTATAAAATAAAAACTTAAATATTATTTCATATGCCTTTTAATATGGTGACCAAGATCCCATTTTCGAAGGCATTTGTAAGGGCAATAATTGCAAAAAAATGTCTTTTCTTTATTACATTCATAACGAATATGACAAATTGTTCGTTTTTTATGTTTATAATGTTTGCCGCACTGGAGACAACGATATCTTCCTTGATAATATTCAAAGAGCTCTTCAATTTTTGTGGTACGATATTCTGAAACAAATATACAATATATAATTAAGTAGATCTTGTTTAGTGAAGGCCACACCACCTTTTTTTTATAGTCACAGAGAAAAAATAAACCCCAATAAATGTTAATACGTTTAGGAAAAAATATTAAAATAAATAACGCAAACTAATTTTTAAAATATATATAATAAAAGATACACAATTTAAAAATAAGACTAAGATTCGTTCGTTTGTCTCTGTTCCACTTATAAGAAAGAAAAAGGATAGAACAAACGAATGAACCTTTAATCGTTTCGAGAATGTACATAATATTTTAGGTGATAATTCAAGCCACTTTTCGAGTAATTCGCGTACGGGCATAAATGGCATTGATATCTTGGTGATTTACCACAAACATGAATTACGTGTTTGCGCAAACAAGACCAATTTTTATACGATTTTTCACAGCTAGGACATTCATATTTCAATGATTCGGCATTCCATAACTCCTCCTTTGTCTTATTATGCAGTGTATCACCTAAAAAAAATCACAGACGTGTTTATATTTACAGAAAACAAATTATTTGCAATAAATATAAACATTCGTCGCATCCTTTCTAAGCTGTTATTATTATTTAAAAAATTCGATTAGTCGGTGTTTAATTTTATTTATTTATTAATATTGCTTTATTTTGGTTTAAATTCCCCCTATGATTGCTATAAGCTTCGCCGACATTGACAGATAGAAGTAAACAAGAGAATAGAAATGTTTTGTGCATGAGTCATTAATTGATAGTGCGTGAGGATATTATTTATGAGGAATCAAAACCATGCGATATATTGGAATTGGAGATTGTAATAAAATATTTTTGTAGCGTTTAACTGGAAACAAGTGTCTTAATTTTCCGACTACGTAAAAAAACGTTACAATATTATGTGTATAGAATGTATTTATTTATTTAATATACATACATGTTAAATAATATTATAAAACATATAAAAAATCATCTAAAAAGTAAACCTAGTGATTCGATTCGACTTTTCCTATATTATATTTATATATATATATAACTAAACAGCCGTTAGAATTCAATATAAACCATTGCATAAATTGTAAGACCATTAAAAGCTATAAAAAAATAAAAACCAATTAATGTTTTAATCTCATATGGCATATTAATTCGCTCGCCGTGTAAGTGGTATACGGGCAGTAACGACATCGATTCTTAGTTGTCTTGTAACAAAGATACTTGATGTGATTTTTAAACGATGACCAAATTTTGTACGTTTTCTCACAATTTTTACATTCATATCGATAGGTTACAGTATTCCAATACGACTCTCTTGGTAAAGTATTCCTGTCATTATCTGAAATTACATTAACATGAATCAGATACGTTTTTTCAGTAAATAAAAAAAAGGATAAATGAATATTAAAAACCTATTTTTGTTTTATTATTTATTTACGATTATAATAAGAACTTTTAAATAACAGATACAAATAAAAAACATTTTACTAAACTAGTTACCAGCTGGAAACACTAGTGCTTGCATAACATATTTATAAATATAATTTATTCAAAAATTAATATATATTGTAATATACACACATAAGTACATCCACGCTTGGCATAATATTAGAAATTTAAAAAAAATATATTTTTTTATGGCCTTTGGGTCACTAATATGAAGAAATCTTGTAGACATAAACACTTTAGAATTTCTCGTAGAATTTTTTGATGTAGTAATTATTTTTCTAAGAGCAGTATTAAGGGGGCTCCAAATTTTGGAGCCCTATAACTCGAGAAGTATACAGGCGATTGAATTTAAACTGTGTATGGATTCAAATGAGATACCAAATAATATGTAAATCAAATTTGGTTTAAATCGCTCGGGTACCTTCAAAGTACAGAGCACAAATTTGGTTAACATCCAAGTTATATATATTTTTGGATTAAGGGCGACGAAACAAACAATTCATGGTAAATCTTGTAATCTTCTGATACGTTTACAAGTATTTTTTTGGTGATATCTTAAATCGCTCTCCATGTACCCGGCGTAAGGGCAATTAGGACAGGCGAACTGAGGTGTCCGGCCACACATGTGATTAATATGTTTACGGCAAGCTTTCACGTTGCCGTACGATTTATCGCAATTGGGGCATTGGAATCTCTTTTTTTCTCGTATCGCAAATAGTGGAATTAAACCTAGAATCAATTCGTATTATCAATTTCTTAAATTTCTTGCCACACTAATTGTTTGGATTGTATTGTGTATATGATATGGAGCTCATGGGGTAACTAAGTAATAAAAGAAAATAGTTTTTATTTATATATTTATTATTATGTATGTTTTTTAGTAATATGTGTGCTTAAATAAAACTTATGGGCACATTTAAAATCGCAATGTGGACATTGGTGTTTAGGCTGTTTACCACATTCTAGTTTTTTATGCCGCGCCAAAGACCTTTTCTCTGAATAAACCCTTAAACATATATCACAATAAAACTGGCCTTGTCCTCTGGGTGAATATTTTCGACGCCACGTAGCAATTTTCAACAGACTTTCTGAAACAAGAACTTACAATTAATGTATAGGAACAATAAAAACATTTTAAATCAAAATACTACTTTTTATTTTAAATATTTATTAATATATATATTTGATTATTAATGTTTCATTCTAAAATGACGTAACAACGACTTATTTTCGGCATAAACTTTCGAACATAATTTACAAAAATAACTTCCTTGTCCTCTGGGAAAATATGGGCGCTTCCAAGCTGGACCAATTTTCAAAACCGTGTCTGAAACAATAACTTAAAATTAACCAATAAATATTATTAATTTCGGTAAGTAATAACATTTATCGTAGAGTGAATTTAAAATAATGTATCTGGTACGTAACTAGTATATGTATCAGATACGTACATCTCCAGTGTATATCTTTGTTCTCCAAATGTAATGTATCAGGTACGTAACGAGAGAATATAAATTAGGAAATAACTTAAAAATATATATGATCTTTATTGATATGTTTATACAATGTATCATTTAATTGTTATGTTTTAATTTAATATGTAATGTTAATCCATCGCTTCGTGAATACTTTTTAGTACAGAAATAACAATGAAACTTCTTAGTTACATTGCCAGTGTCATTACAAGATAGAGTATAATGTCTGGTCATATTATGTTTACTTGTAAACCTTTTGTTACATCGCGGACACACAAATCTTCGGTTGCGTTGATATTCGTTTATATTACAGTACATGGGGAGCGTATCTGAAACAATTACGCAACTATTATACAAAATAAAAACGTTTGTTAAATTAGTAATTGTTATTTATTTTAAGGGTAGAATATTTTACAGACACGAGTTAAGTTAGAACTTATCAATAAATTATGGCACAGCAAATACAAACTCAGGTGGCAAAAATTAATACTATGAAATATATAAAAATTACACGTTTAATATTATTTTTACTTTCTTATACGCAGTAATTAATAAATTACGACTCTAGAATTCAACGGATATACACCGTTTGAGCCTCCCTGAATCAAATGTGACATATATATTAATAAAAATAATTACTTTTCTCACAATACTCAGGAACATAGTATTTTATACAAGATACATTTATATACTTTATTAAAATCACATAATACAGGAACGAATACGAATAAAAATTAATTAAAATGGCGTAGGCCTTGGTTAACATATCCACGAAAAAATAAATATTTATTTTATGGTACAACATATTTAGGGTTTTTAAACAACTCTTTTGTTTAATAATTATGGCTCATATCTCTTGACAAACATACATATTATTTTAAAATTGTTTTTTATAAAACTTTAGAATTATTTTTCAATACTACAAAAACACCATTATTATTTTGTTGTTTCGTAAATACGTGATTTCTGATCAAATATTTTCAATAATTGTATGTTTCTGAATGTAAATTTGATATTTACGATCGATTTTATTATTTACGTAATGTTCTTTTCCAAACAAAAAAAAAAAAGGATTTTTTTTTAAATTGCCCTCAAATTTAGAGAAATTTAAAAACTGCTATGTCAAATATTGTAGTTTATTTATTCTAATAGCCAATTTATTTATTTACAAATAGAAATTACTAATTACAATCCTGTTGGTTATATGGTAAACAATGCTAGCATTCACAGCTACAAAATAAACGCATAAATTATAATTTTTATTTTATTATACGAAGTATTGTAATCCTGGAAAAATAAACTCGAGATATTCACTATCCCTGAATTTAATCTGTTTTCGGAAAGACGTCTGGGTGTGTGTGTGTCTGTATGTGTGTGTGAACGCTCTGAGGTAAAACGGAGTAATAAAATTATGAATAACCAAACTAGATAATTAATTGTAATTTCTAGTTTTGAATTAGGGGTAATTTTATGGCTTATATTGGATATTTGATAATGTTAGGTTGTGTAGGAGGAATCGGTTTTTTATGCTGAGTAATAAAATGGCGTTTAAGGTTCGACAACTGGTGAAACCGTCTTCGACAGTGCGGACATTGGAACATGGCTTGTTTGCCACATTCGAATTTTTGGTGTCTGCGCAGGTTTCCGCGGTGTTTATACAATCGGCCGCAGTTTGGGCATGCGTACGCGCCGAACGCAGATCGAGTCCGTGGCACGGGCATAAACCAGTCCACATCGTCGTCATCGGTATCTGAAACTACAGCAAGTTGTACCACAACGTGCAGTGTTAACGAACACACGAACTACACTTGCGGACTGTTACAAACAAGTTTGCAGGGATATGATGCAAAATAAACAAATAATATACAAATGCAAATCACATTGATTGTGCAGTGATCATTTTATAGCATTCAGTTTTAACACTAACAAAATTAAACTATTCCCAATGACCCAATCATTTGATTTCTACACTGCATTTTCAATCTGAATTCACTGTAATTAATATGTATACATTTATCACAAACAATTCATTTATTTAAGAATACAGAAATACTATAAACAACAATTACAATAAAATATAGTAAAATCAACAATAACACATACAATAAAAAACATGCATTGGTGCAAGCACCAATACATTCAGGCTTATAGTCAATCTCGGTGAAAAATCTTTTAAACATTATAAACAAATATTGTGAATTTTTAAAAATATTCCAAACAATTCTACAGTCAATTAGAACCCTGTAATCCTGGAATTTGATTTTAAATAGGGACTAATTGGGTTTAACGAGCGACATATACATTTTATATGAATTATTTTCAGTTTAAGCGATGTTAGTTTGCCCATGGGTTCGAGAGATATGCCTAATTAACAGAAAATTATGTTTGAATTTATAATGGCAATATGGGCACTTAAATTTCGGGTCCTGTCCACATTCATATCTTAAATGTCTTGCCAATGCACCCTCGGACATGTACTCTTTGCCACAATTGTTCGTACACGTAAATTTCGGTTCTTCCGCATTTAATGGACGATTTAGTTTAATTAACTTGTACAGATTTATTTCTGAAACAAAATACATTCATGAAAACCATTCTTAGAAATTCATCTCAATTTGATAAGCGACATTTATTAGGTTTATCCTGCATTTCCATCTTTTTCTTTATTGGAAGAGGGACAATGAACAATCAGGACAAACGAAGAAAGCACTAAGAAATATTTCAACTAATATAATTGTTGAATCAACTAATTTTTTCTTTTAGCTAAACGCTGTACCAATTTAACCAATAGTTTTTCTCAGTTTAAGCAAATATATTACAAAAATAAATATTAGGTAAGTATATTTTAAAATTGATTTATAATACAATACGTTAAGTTTAAATGGATTTAAAAATATGGTACATAATCAAAATGATTAAATTTTAAAGTTACCTATTATAAATATCACAAAACAATACATACATTTTTTAAATTTATATATATATATATATATATATATATATATATATATATATATATATATACCTTTTACATGAAATTAGGATGGCACAAAAATCTTTGGTACTTTTTTATTTTCTCCTGCCTAAATTCTTAATTTAATTATTATCCTTTATACTTAAAGTAATGATGCTAAAATCAAATCAATCACACCAGGACTTTAAGGATGTTAAAGTATTATTAAATATAAAACCAAAACATTAAATAAACATTATTTTGATAGTTTGTGCGAACGCACTTCAAGAATAAATGTCTTGAAATCCTGGTGTGAAAAGGGCACAAGGCACATTTTTCTATTAACCAAAATCTGATTAATTATGCCGTTACAATTATTAGATTACACTTTGAATTTATATAATTAGTACGGAAATTGCAGCATTGTAAAATAAATAAACCATGTTTATGAATGGTTATGAGTGTTTGAAATGTGTCTGACTAAAATGAAATTATACGTAAAGCGAGAGAAACAGTATGGACAAACAAATTTGGGCTCTTTTCCACATTCGTATTGGACATGTCTGGAGCACGCTCTTGCTGACTTATATTGTTTTCCACAATGGTTCGTGCACGTATATAATAATTGTTCTGGAACAAAATTACATTGAAAACATATTTATTATTATTTATTCCAGTCAATCAAATACAAATAGTAATTATGTCTTAGTTAAATGGTTTGGGGAAAAGGAGGACTATTTTATTTCTACACAGAAATCGTTTATTATTTTAAAATACAAAGTATAACGAAACCAACCCTAATTATTTTACTTATAGGCTTCTGGATGCAAAGACATGTGTCTATTAAAATTAGATTTTTGCTTAGTCCGATAGCTACAATGCGGACAAACGAATTTCGGATCTTTGCCACATTCAAGTCTCACATGTCGTTGTAGTGTTTTTCGGTTTTTGTATTTCTTACCGCAATGACAAAACAGTAGTAGTATATTGCCATCGGAAAAGCGGTGTTCTGTAACAAAATAGAAATTAAAATATAATTATTTTTAAAACATACAATACTAAACCATCTATTACACCATGTGCCCATAACATATACAGTTCGTTCTTCATCGATATATAAAACATTTAAAAAAATTACAATACTGAAACACCTATTAAAATAGTCGTATTTGTTCTTCTTCTTTTTTTCGCATTGCTAACTGGTTTATTGGGATTTTTAATTACTGTATTTAATTAATAAATAAAATACTTCGCATTACACATAAAAAATAGAATAATTTATTTAACACCGAGTTACAAAACCAAAGGTTTACAGCATCAGTTATATTTTAAAGTTAGGTAATTACATTTCTGGCCAATAGAAAAATCACAAAATATTCGTTTTTAAATAATGTTTACGCAAATGCCACTTACACTGGTAATGTTTGATTAATAATTATATAATCTTCTCTTTTTCCCATTTGCATTATGAACTTTCTTCATATGTCTAATTAAGCTTCCCTTATGTTTAACACGAAGATTACAATACGGACAAGAAAACTGTGGCTCTTTGCCACATTCTACTCTAACATGACGTCGAAGCGCACATCGGCTTTTGTATTTTTTGCCGCAAACACAACATTGTTCGACAGTTGTGAATTCTGTAACAAAATATCTCTCATAAGAATCATTCTAATAAATCAAATTGATTTTAAAGGGTTCATATTTTAGCTCCGTCTTTCTGATTCAAACATTGGACGAATATTGCTCAATCTTGTATTAAATAATACGACAAACAAGCCTAGGTGCAGGCAATGCTTTCAGCTGATTTTTTATTAATAAAAAACCTGTTTAAAAATCATACATTTATATGATTACCTGCAATACTTCCATTAAACTTCGTCAAGAGTGAAAATTGCATTTAGACATTTCAATAAATAAACTACAACTATATAAATATAAAACACATTGATACATTTGTACAAAGAATTGATTAAAACGAATCGCGATCGAATTTAATTCCCGAATAGGGCTGGTCGATATTCAAATTTAGGAATCGCTAATCGATTTTTCGTATCAAATATTGAAATTATGTCGATTTAATCAACTAATTATCTTGTAAATTTGAAATAGATCGATATTTTGAATCTATGCCAATTATCGATGGCGAATAGCAATACAGAAACTCAAAATCCGTAATTAGATATATTTATGTTTAGTAACAATGTGTCTAAGTAAATTTTGTTTTTGTTTAGTGCGATGGGTACAATATGGGCAAAAAAATTTGGGCTCTTTTCCACATTCTAGTCTCCTATGACGTAGAAATACATCTCGCCGTTTGTACTTTTTGCCACAGACGCAAATTTGTAATGGTTGTAACTCTTGTATTGGGTAATTAACCGGAGGCATGGTAGATCTGTAGTATGTCTCTGTAACAAAACATAAATTGATAGATTCCAGATCCATAATCTACTTGGTTACAACAAAAGTTACTTTTTTCTTTAAGTTATTCCGAAAAAATAGCAAGTGGATCATTTCTTCTGGAAAGAAACAGGTCTTAAGTTTAAAATAATATAATTTAAAATAAATATCAATTATAATTAATTATATTATCCGTTTATTCAACAGTCGGTTAGAATTAAATATTTTATAAGAAATATAAATGATTTTTAATTTACTAAACAAAGTATAACAGTACAAAATTACAATTTCATTACGATCTAAGTTCATGGTCCTGTCTCTTTTCGACTTATAATGAAGAAAAAGGACAGATTATGTCCGAATCGTTAGAATTCGGTCAATTCCCCAGAATTGAACGGCACAAATTCACTATGACGAAGTCTCATATGTTTCTGTAGTAAATAGTTTCGTTTCGCTCGATACGAACAGAGAACACATTTAAATTTCGGTTCTGTATTACACTCGAATTTCTTATGCCGACATAAATTTCCCCGGGTTTTATACCACTTGCCACACGAACCACAAACGTACACACTACCATTTGTCTCACTGAAGCCCTCAAAATCTGCTGTGTCACCTGTAACAAATTCATATTTGAAACTAAATGATCTAAAATTGCTAGAAATTGTTATTTTGAAAATAAGCATTATTTACATGCAGCCTGTCCCTATTTATAAAAAAATAAATCACGACACATGAATGCCTTCGGCTCGTACACTTGGTAATTTATTTTTATTCACATAAAAAACATTTTTAACCACCGATTAATTAAATTAAATTGTTTTTTCGGGCTAGAATCTGAAAAAACCGGATTGGTTAATTTACGAGATTAAGTTTAAGAACTCTTATTTTATTATGTAAATAAAAAATACTTTATAACAAATTGTATTTACGACATTAAATTATGTTATTTTGTAATACTTAAAACTATGATATATGTTTTAATTATTTACAATATTATAAATTAATGTTAACGTTAATTAAAATATTTATTCATAAACTCTTTTAGAGTATTAAATGATTTACTAATATGTACTGTTTAAAAATAATCGACTATTTGAACACATTACAGTAAAACCTCGATTCAACGAACTTTGTATATATTGGCGAAAATACATATTACAATTAAATTAAATTTGTATAAAGAATTTAAAAAAAGTAATGTTTTTATATTTATTTCTTTTTTTTTTTGCATTTTGATCAAAGATGCTCAATGAGAATAACTGATAAACAATAACAAAAGTAAATAGAAAACATTTTTGTTAATTTTAACTTTTTATACTAAATTTTAATTACAAAACATGAAATAATTAGTATTTTACGTACACATTCGTTAAATGTTATTATATAACTCTGTTTCACTCGAATTAGACAATTATATCGAGGTTTAACTATAATATAAGTTCACAATTTTAATAACCGATTATTTTACGTCAAACTTTTTTTTTTACATTATTTAAAATGGCAGTCAAAGGGAATTTAATTTAACTAATTGAAAAATATATACATCTCCATATCAGTGATATTCCCACATACTTAATACTTTTTAATTGTTAATTAATATATATTTTTGATGTAGGAAGACGATGATTAGTTCTTGGGAAATTCAAATCTTCTTCCTACACCAGAAAATCCAGTCCAATATATATTTTAATTTTATAACTAAGCAAATATATTGCATAAACTATAAAAAAAAAATTATACTTAAATATGTTATAGAATTATGTTCAGTGCCCATTTTGCTTAATGCATGTGCCCTTTTAAAATATATCGCTACAATAGAAAAAAACCTAGCTGAATAAAAAAGCAAGAGTCACTTATTACTACGTATAAGTAAAAAAATTATTGGTTAATTTAGTTCTGTGTGCGTAAATTTCACATTAACAATGTATATTTATTTATTCGAAAATACTGATTAGTGCAACGGAAATTAAAAAAAAAATAATTTTTGAATAGTACTGGTCAAAATTTATTTTAATATATCAGGATTCGTTTCTATGCCAAACTTATTATGGTATAACTGAAAACAGGGCGTAGGATGTAATTTGACATGGCAAACTCCGCATTCGTATCGCGTTTCCTTCCGTTTGCCCATCGAATAGCAAAGGACACAACGGCGATACGGAACATTTCTGGCTCGGGCCGAACGAATGGTAACCGGATAATGGAACTGATCGAGTTGGCCTGGAAAATTGGATTATTAGACAAACCTTTTGTTCACCAGCGTGATTAGTTGTTTACATTTTTTAATGATTTTGGCGTAAATTAAATTAAACTTAATTTTCGTTATTACTATTACTTTATTTTTAGTCTTTGGAAATATGTATTTTAAAATAGATTAATTATTATTGCAAATTTAAAATAAACGGCCTTATCCGTTTTAATTTTATACTAGATAATTTATTAAATTAAATTACTTCCTAAATTTTCAATGATAAATCAGATTAGTAAAATTACCTTAAGGTCATCTAAATATGTTTGTAAATACAGCGTTTCTGGTGAGTGGCTAAATTATCCGGTCTAGAATACCGGTTTCCGCATATTTTACAAAGGAGACGCTTCTTGGCCTGACCACACTCGTACTCTCGATGCCGAATCAATTGTGATCGATTCTTATACATACGACCACAAATGTTACAGCTATGAATCCTTTCTGGATTAGTCAAACTATATCCTGAAAATTGAACATATATCTACTCGTTAGAGTTTCTCATCGTTTCCCAAAACGTGCACACTGTTGGCCCCCTATGACTTCATTCTTTCTAAAACATTTAATTGAACCGTGATTCTTCAAATATCTACACTATGAAGTTAAAAGTTTACTTATTAAAGCAATAATAGTTGAAAATCTAAGAAATTTACGTATTTAATTTAGATTTACTACAGGATTTTCTCGTAATTAATTTTTTTTAAATATCCCACACAGACGTCACCAAAAAATCTAATTCACTGGGTTAAATAGTGAAAATTGATTTACAGAAAATGATTTATTACGTATTTAATTTTAAAAAAAAATGATACCACATTTAAATAATTTAATATTCGTATATTAACGAAACTAAAAATCATTCCTAAATTGACGCTTAAAATAAAAATCTGTGATATATAAACCTAAATTATTAATTAAAACATTGGTTTGTTCGTATCACTAATTGCTCAGTTAAATCATTTTACGTCAATATTAAACATTTGAACACAATAAAACCAGTAATTGTTTCTATGAAATCTTAAATTTACTTTATAATTTGAAAATCTGAATACGTCTAAAGCCGTAAACCGTTGCCGCTAGTAATTAAACGAACAAACTTAATTCATACTTTTGAATTTTGTTATATAAGACAAGTGCTATCTGTAAAATTGAATTGGGGTGTCTGTCACCCCAGTTATGGGAAAGACGTGAACTTATATAAGTACTATTTCCAAAACAGTTTTTAAATTTACAAATTTCCAAATATTAAACATAAAAACTATTTATTTTTAAAATATGTATTTATAATAAATTTAACATTTATATCGTAAATCATTTTGTGTGAACCAAAATGTCGTCTTTTACGACTCATGCAATTTCTACTATACCAATTCTTAATAGGATTTAGGAAGGGTTTAACTTAAAAAGAAAAGAGTAATTAAAATATATGTTTGTTTTATTAAATCTTTTCTAAATACACTTCATTCTTCAATTGTTGGATGATGACTAGTAAATAATTGGCTGAAACGTACTTAAAGTCTAAAATTAAACTTCCATACTGTTAAATTTTTGGTTAAACATATTTGTATATTACATAAAAAATTGTTTTTCTATAAAAAAAACTTATGAAAGTTTAACTGTACTCCTTTCAGTCACAAATTACGTCCTACAACTTTCAAAACAGCTGATTGTTGACCCGTATATTGCATAAACCTATTATTGTGGAAAATAGATAAAACTAACAATATTATTTCGTGATAAATTTTCAAGAAAAGTAGTTATTTATATAAAAATAGCCATTGACAATTTAATTTAGGTTTACAACCAGCTTAGTTTGACCGTAGTTGAGTGACCAAAAGGAATATATCTTCCAGAAATATTTTATTAGACGCGGGGCCTGAGGCATTTTTTTTTCAATCATTTATATTTAAACTTCGAAATTAATTTGATTGTCGAATTGTGATGCTTTTTTGCATTCGCAGAAATATTTAGAAACAAAAAACTATATTTAATTTATTACAAGTGTCTGAGCCGGCGCCAGTGCTTACAGGTTTTAAATGTAACGTCTTTAAAAATATAATGTAAGAGTAATATTATTTCGTTAATTTAAAAATGTTCACAGTTAGCCAATTAATAATCACGAATACAAATTATTGTTTTATAACAAACAAGCAACAAAATTAACGCGTTCATTAGTGAAACTCTATTCTAATATTTATTATAAAATTAAACAAATCAGTCAATATTACTTATTATTGTTTGTTATTTATTGTCTTTTTACAACTAATCTTGATTTGAAACGATTATTTTAATACAGTTTCATTATTTATTTGCAATTTCGTTTCGTCATTACTAATTGGATCGCCGTTTTTCCATCTAAATATACTTGTATTTCCTAGAAGATGAACTTTGAAATAATATTTGTTTTTTTTGAATTATTTTAATAGATGAAAATATTTTATTTCCTCATATGTTTACATTATTACTTCATAATCTATACAATTTGTACAAAAAGAATTTGTATATTATATTACAAGCAAGATACGGAAGCTCTTACGCAACGATTAAAAAGTCTAATAAATAACAATTTAACGTGTTAAATAAAAGAAACGCGCATATTTGACTATTAAAATGTTTTGTACAATTAAATTAAATGTATCTTTAACCATCCAGTACCCGTTTAAAATTCAATAATTACTGGAGTCTTGATTAAATAAAACCTATATTTTAAAATCCAGTGCGCAAAATAAACTTCAATAATTTAATTAATTAGTAAAAAAAAAACTACAATTCATAATTATATATATTGTGTATAAAAGAAACTATTCAAAATAGACATCCAAATTCGCTTTGAAGCCACTCCAGATATTTCGGTTTCTGTATACAAATAACTGAAATTTGTGTTATTCCATGTAATTTAGATTTATAAAATCGAATAAAATTTTATCTAATCAAGACTTTAATGGTAGTAAAATTCAACTTCTGGAACTTATCTACCGTGTAAAAAAAAAGAATTGATGTATAGTGAACACTAAGTAGAAAGTCACTCCAGATATCTTGTTTTCTGTATAACTGAAATTGTTATTTATATTGTAATATTGTTTTATAAAAACGACTAAAATTTTATCTAATCAAGACTTTAATAGTAGTAAAATTCAACTGATTAATAAAATTATCAAAAAAAAAACAACAATAAACATATAGTACGTGTTAACAAGGGGCAGTGCAACTTCAGTTTAAATCAGTTTGTAGGTCAACAATGTGTTTTCGTTCATGGGCACGTAGAATATCTCGGCGGGAGAACCGGCGCGAACAGACCGGACAAGCGAATTGCTTCTCGACGCCGCATTCGTACTTCAGGTGGCGGTCCAGGCAGTATAGCACCGAATACATCCGGCCACATCGCTGGCAACTGTAGGGCATCGCTGTGAACAGATAATCGGCATTCACACCCTTGCACACAAAGACCAACAAATTCACTGGTAATTTAATATTAAAACTGACAATTTGCGCATTTGATTCTCTTAAATTTATTATATACTCAAACATAATTTGTTGGCCTCCTATTTTTCTTTGCAAGATTGCTCTTACAAAACATACATACTCTTACATTCATTGCACATAAAAATGAAGGGTATTTTGAATCCATAGAAATTAGTAATAGGATTACTAATTATTTCATTGGAAATAAAATACTACCTTGTCTGATGTAATTGAAAAGATAAAAATTAAAAATATATAAATGAAACCCCAGTGGAATTAGGATTTGGTTTGCGACTAGGAAGGTGTAACAGTTTTATAAGACTAAAATATACTCAAATTACCAGAATATTGATACTTATATACTGGTTTATACTCACATTATAAATTACCTTTACCTCTTACCAATAGCGTATCGATTTACCATAACATATATTCGTTTCCTTCATATTATATCATTGCTGAAAATTATTTGAAAAACCTATAGAAAAACAAAAGAAAAACAAACAGTCGGCCGACAATAAACAGTTCTAAAATAATCCTTAGCCTATAAATAATTAAATTATAACATACCGTCTTCCCAAATTATAATTAGAATATATTTAAATATTCTAAAATAACACTCACTAAACACAACGTATCTTTTTCACTCACACGCATAGAATTAACTATGGAAACGCAACAGTGTGCACCATAAGACCCTATACTACAAAATTATCAAATTTAAAAAAATAAACAGAATAAAAATTGCATTTATTTTTTTAAGTATGTAACAAATTCGTAAGAAGTTTAAAATACGACGTAAATAATACTTCGTTGCGTATAATTAAACACGCAACTAGTATTATAAAGAATCCAGTAAACAAAATGGTTGAAAAATGCAAATGGCTGACTGAAAAACTGTTTTCGGACAGACAATTATTTTTCAACCATGTTTCCTGGGGCGCAAGTTTATATTTATTTAAAATAATATTTAAAATGTTTAATTTTACATAATACATATTTATTGTAAAATAATCTTTTCGTAAATGGACAAATACAGTCAAGTAAAGAAGTCAACAGAGAGAAATATATTTCAAATATCATTAAATGTTTTTAAAAATGTCTATATTATTTCGCTGCATTAAAATACACATTTACACTTTAAAAAATAAAAAATGATATCAGCTATTTAAAAATGCAATATGTAAAATTAATATATAACATTTGAAAATAATATAGAATCATCTCTGAATATAATCGAAAAATATACTTATTTCTCACCACACATATTAGATTCTAATGAAAAAATATGCCAAATTTCACAACCTCGAATCATAAGTTATTAAAAACTAATTTTAAATACTTACCGTAATAATTATTACAGAAAATGTAAACACAAATTTTCAAATTTACCCAGAATTTAATATAATGGTTGTTCAGTTTAAAGTAACACAGATTTATCGCCAAATAAGCTTAGATAACGTAAATGTTAACTTATATATTTATCTAAATTATGATTAAAATAAATAAATACAAAAGTTTATATTTAATAGTCATCTAATCCGAAAACGTAAGAATATTGTAATATTATTCAAAAAATTAAGATAGCATGTAATCACTATGTATAGTATAATCCACGTAAGAAGAACATAATTTTGGAACAAATTAAATATTTAATTCCATAAAAGTATTATTTTAACGTGAATTATACTATAAGTAACGTGTATAGGTACATTAGTTACAAATCAATGTAATCGTTCAATATTAAATAGATTTTTATTCGCAGCGGTAAGCTTCATATCAAAATTTTGTTGCGCACAAACGAATTCACGTCTCTACGCAACTTAAACCTTTAATCTAGTTATCTACCGTTGCGAATAAAATACCACTTTATTTAGTTTTAATGAAAAGTAGTTAGAGATAAAACTCTGTAAAAAGTATATATAAATTTACAGGACTTCCAATGTAAAATTACAGTTTAAAAACAATCATTATAGATTATGGTAAAATTACTCTAAAATTTAAATAATTTTGCTAATTTCTGTAAAATTATTTTTAGTTATAGTTTTACGGGGAAAGTGATGTAAATTTACTAACATTTTTACAATGTATATTTTGTAAATTAATAGCTATTGTTGGTGTAATTCAATTGGTTACACATGTAAAATTATGGAATTAAATGTAGTTCATAATTTACATGAAGTAATCAAATGTTACAACGTATTTCGTAAAATTATCTTATTATAGAATTAATTATAACATTATGTAAAATTATAATGCAAAGTATCACATAAAATTACATAGTGTAATAATTCAAAACTCGACTCGAAATTAAGTGTAACCAATTAATACACACAAAAAATTAGCGATGATCCAGTTTACTAGAAATTGCATTATTGATAATAAAATTACTTGGAATTACTTTGTAATTAATTGGTTAAAAAATAATGTAAAGTTATGATCCAAAGTATCACATAAAATTACATCTGTGTAACCAAAAAAAAACTTAACTGAAATTTCCAAGTAAAAATTCATTGTTATTTGAGAAATAATTTGTGTTATTAATTGATTACAACAATTCTTAGAAGTTTCGACACATTAAATCACAAAATATTTCTCGCAAATGTTTTATAGGAATTTGTTTGAATTTCAATTAAATACTTAATGTAAAATTCAAGCAAATACAAATAACACATAAGAATTTGTTTTAAACTAATATTTTAATTAAATGAGTTGTCCTGTCCTGATTGTTCAGTGCATATCTATCTCTTTTCTACTTATAATGAAGAAAAAGGATAGATTATGATCTAAGCAGCCAATACAGAACATATAATTAATGTAATTACATATTTTAAAAGTAACATTGCGCTAATGTAGATTCAATGTTTCGACCATACATACCATTTAGATAATGAGGAATTCTATTTACTGAGTTTATTGAGATGCAATTTCAATTTTTCTTTTTTTTTAATTTATCACTAACTTATGAGCTTTAAGGCGTATTCACAGCGAAACAATTAGTAATTAAATTTAGAAATTACAATGAATCTAGTTTGTTGATAAACAATGCTAGTGTTTACTTCTACAAAATTTATAAGTAATTGTGTTGATGTAAATGCCAACATTGTATGAATAGAAACTGGATTATTTGCAATTTCTAATTTTAATTACTAATTAAGTCGCTGTACGCTTGACTTAAGGCACACCAATAAAGTGTTACTTACGTGGACTATACTCTTTTACAAGTATATTGTAAAATTCAATTTTTGACGTAATAAACTTATAAATCGCAACGCGGAAGGAATTAGGTAAGCAATCAATTTGTTATAATTTATTTATTATACTGTGTGAGTGTAATAAAAAATTATAACAAATTGACCGTTTTCCTGATTAGTACCACGGCACAAACCTTACATATTATTACAAAGATTTTTATCAGAGAACAAACTATACAAAATATACAATGTCTATTTTGTTCTCAAATAAAATCTGGAACCTTGTAAAATGTATTTAATTTTTAACTCATTTCATACAAAATGATAGTTTTGCAATATTGACGATTTAAAGGGTAAACATTTAAAATGACCTGTAAAACCTTACTGAATAATTAATTATTCAGGAATACTTACCTATAATTGTATTATGTGTGAAATTAAATTTCCACAATACGTAAATAAATATTTGTGGAACAAAAAATAAATAGTATAATTAGTTTTTATTATCCGTGAACAGAAATTTAAATATTTCTGTTTCTTACACATGTGTGAACAAATAATATAATTAGGTAAATTTACCACATATTACCTCGCCATGTGACTACAAATTTACCAACCTCGCCACATGACTACAAATGTACCATTTTACCTCATTATAGATGTTACCTCATCACATAATGTGACTACAAATTTGCCGTATATTACCTCGCCACATAAGTGACTACAAATTTACCAACCTCGCCACATAAGTGACTACAAATGTACCATGTTACCTCGTCACAAAAAATGTGACTACAAATTTACCAGTTTACCTCATCACATAATGTGACTACAAATTTACCATAAAACTCGTTGTATATTTACCTCATTTATAACTCCAAATTTACCAGAATTACCTCGCCACATAAGTGACTACATATTTACCATAATTACCTCGCCACATAAGTGACTACAAATTTACCAGATGTTACCATATAACCTCGCCACATAACTAACCTGGTCACGTAAGTGACTACACATTTACTATATAACCTCGCCACAGACGTGACTACAAATGTACCAGAATTACCTCGCCACAGACGTGACTACAAATGAACCAAAATTACCTCGCCAGATACGTGACTACAAATGTACCAAAATTACCTCACCACATACAGTGGCTACAAATTTACCATGTAACCTCGCCACAGAAGTGACTACAAATGTACCAGAATTACCTCGCCACATACGTGACTACCAATTTACCATGTAACCTCGCCACATAAGTGACTACAAATGTACCAAAATTACCTCGCCACATACATGACTACCAATTTACCATGTAACCTCGCCACAGAAGTGACTACAAATATACCAGAATTACCTCGCCACATGTGTGACTACAAATGTACCAAATAACCTCGCCACATACATATGTAACTACAAATTTACCTTGTTTACCTCATTACATAAGTATGTGACTACAAATTTACCCAAAATTAAGTAAATTATACATACCTATAATACAATTACATTAAAATACTGTTGAAATAATTAAATTTCAACAGTTATATACATCTTCGTTCTTCGCTAAATTTGCTAAAAATCACTTTCAACACTGCTAAAATAGAAACCATGAAAACTCATGGTGTACAAAACAAAGGAAAACGTACACAAATATATATATATATATATATATATATATATATATATATATATATATATATATATATAAAATATGATAAAACAGTACATATGTTAAGCATATAAATAAGCATGCATTTCCAAATGAACATACTTATAATAATTGTATGTAATGTAGATAGAAGGCCAACATTTTTCTAAATTTTATCACTAACACATTATCTACAAATCAGTAGTACACTTTCACATATTAATAGAATATACACAAATTGATATTTAAAAAAAAAATCTAGATTGATTCTAGACACTGAATAAAAGTGTACTACTGAATATAATCAAAGAATCTTTACAAAATCATCAGCTTTTGGCAAAATGGCAGAATTATAACAAAAATCATAATAATAATAAGTGTTAACGGGAAAAGTGAGAATAATGCACACACAAGCAAATAAACTAAATAAAAATTTGTTTTAAATTAATTACAGGAATCAAATTATAAATACCTACGGAACAATCAGTCTCTGATTGAATTTATGGATATATCATACTGGTATTTTAATATTGTTAATGGTTGTTTAAATTTAGTTTAAAATTAACATATTTTGAATCAAGTTGTCATGAATTTAAAGTATACCAGTATAAAGCAATCCATGGCCAGTCTCCCTTCCTACCTTTGCGATCCAACGATGTCCAAGCCGCTTACATTATCGACAAAACGATAACATTTCTACATAAAAACGATAAACTGTCCTAAAGTAACTATTAAATTACGTTCTATTTAACTAAGTTGAATAAAAATTGCAATTAAGATAAAATTGAAATACGTCATGATATTTATAATAATAGTCCTAGTAACAGAGGGATATCCCAGTAACAGAGGGGTAGACTACAGAATTCGGATATGCATACTTAGTAGGCTAACGAATTTAGGGGAAAAACAGTTCTTCCTTTAGCCTAATTAGATTCAGGCATAAATTACCCAAACAAAAAAATCTTAAAATTATAATAGTTAAAGTATATTTTAAATCCGAAATTCTGATAAACTATAAACCGAAAATAAAAATTGAATGTGTAGATCCTAAATTAATCTAAATGACGTGACGTATCTTTGTTTAGTTATTAAAAATGAGTTTAAGCTCCAACTTAAAACTATCAAGAAACGCGTTTTGGTGGGATAGTGCGCGATTCTTCGCTGTTGATGTTCTTCTGTTGTGGTAGGGAGACGGCAAGAGAAGTAAGAGACACACACACACATTCATACACAAACACAGAAATGATAAAAACCAAAGCGATGAGAGAACCCGTTTTACACATTTGTAAAGCGCGTATTCACAAATGGATTAGTTTTCAAAACACAAAATAATCATAAATATATATATAAACAAAAATAAAAGAAATGTTGTAATCAGAGACTGAAAGATAAAACAAAATATTCTGCCATTTGTACCAAATGCTCCAAACTCTAGCCAAAAATTCACACGGCACCAAAAAAAAAAAATTTACATTTACCATTAATAAAAACTCATTACCTAAAAATTAATTCACAGTTTGCTAATTAGTAATCACTAATTAAAATTACACATAATACTTGGATTGATTCTGTATTTTGTTCTAAGTTTCATTACTTAATAAATTTAAATATGAAACATGGGTGTATTAGTATTAAAAATACAAATTTAATATAAATATATTAAATAATGCATTTTGAATGCTGCTCTTTATATTATTGTTGCTGAATTCAATTCGGAGAGAAACAATCATATTCAATTCCTATCAATTCAATGGATTACTATTTGCAATTTCAATTCGTGATTACTAATTGGTTTACTGTGAATATACTTTTATTTCGTAAAATAACATATTTTATCAATGTTTTCTATTGTTTAGTACTGAATTATGAAGGAATTAATTCAATTCGCGTAAAATGCAGTGTGTAGTTTCGATCAGAGCGTAATTAGGAATGAAATTGACTCTTACCTTGAGAGTCACGATGTGCACCAACTGCTTCTTGCGCTGCCAAAAATACTTCGTCCTGGTTCTGATTTCCTGACATATGCCAGGCTCCAAATCCTACAAGAAACAATACGAAAATAATAAAAAAAAAATTGCTTACAAATTCAAACTTATTTATTCCTTTAAATACAATTTTTGATGACACATATAAGATTATTTAAAAATGCCAATATCTAATTATAAGCTATATTATTAATGGCAAAAAGTTATTGGATGTGAAATGTTCCGAAGTCAATAAGAAACGAGTCCAAAAATTATAAAATAAAAACTACGATTGGAATAAAGTCTTTAGGGTACGAAAAGTCTTATTTGAGGCGAGGAGTTTTCATAACGATGTTACATTTTTTTAAATAATGCTGTAAACTGGTACGTTTGATCCCCAGCGCTCGGGACGTACTGGTAACACTTTTGCCGTGATTCAGTATTGAATCTAACGCTTTGCGCACGAGATTCCTAGAATATTTCCGAATGGAACCTTCGAGACAATCTAAGAGCGGTTCTAGATCAAAACGAATCGTGTCGTGCGGATCGACATGATGCGGTGCTGTGCGTTTACGGTTTACACGAGTTATTGATGGAAACTTGAAACACATGCGTGCATCTGGAATCAAACCAGACACCCACATATTATGGTTTCGTTTCCATCAAGTTTTATAGTCATTATTGTTTAACTAATATGCGTAAATTTTACGAAAATAAAAGTTTTCGTTACGACTGATTGCCAATATTGCATATCTTATATGTGCATTTCAAAAATTGTGATAATATATAGAAAAAATTGTATTTCCTATACTGGATAAGGAATTTCACGCGACCGTATTCATAGACAACTGATTTAGTTTAAACTACAGCAAAAACTTTGTAAAATAACATAATGTAGCTATAAAAGAATTTGAAGTATGAATACTGCTCGATCTAGAAAATGTAGGGGGGAAAAAAATCCAACAAACCTTGAGCTGATCCGTCCGTTGAGCCATGACTAGGTCCGGGTCGTGCGTGGTCCATTTCGTGTTCCATTTGTGAGACATCGTCATCGTCCAGTGTCAAATCCTCAACGCTATCCTCATTCATGTCCTCTTCAATGTATTCAGCCTTTGGTTCTAAGATCAGTTCGGAATGGGTCTCTAATTTCTCTTTCATAGGAACTTGGATGATGTTTTCTGAGGTGGATGAAGATGTGCTAGGCGGATGCGTCGATTGCTCTTTTTTCGTTATCTGTCGTGTGGTGATTATGTCGGCTTTGGACTCGTCCGGTTCAGGCACATCGGTTACGGTTAGTTTAGAGGTGGAGGCGAGCGGACCGGTGGCTATGGCGGACGATGACGGAATGTTTGTTGTGTGTGCGGGCGTTTGGTTACTGTGAGATTCGGATGAGTTCGAAGCGTCATGGTTGTCGGTCAGGCCATCCTGGCTGGTGCGTCGCCGCGGCTTTTTGCGCTTCCGCGGCACCGGCGACATGGAGCCGTCCCGCGACATCGAGTCCTCGTGATGCATGTCGCTTTGCAGCTGCATCTTGGGCGTCTTTCGTTGCTCTATTGTGAGGCCTTGTACTCTTGGTAACGTGGGTGCTGGCGGGGGGGTCTTAGGCGGCGGGGGCGGGGCGGCTTTGCGCGACTCGTTGTCACTTTTGCTGCGGCTGTCGGACAGACCTTTGATTTGTAACGATTCGGCTGCTTTCAGGAGGGCGGCCAGCTGATCTTGCGATATATTTACTTCGCCTCTGTACATATAATCCATCATCGCTTTAAGCTCTTGAAATTTGACATCCTTGAGTATAAATATTGGATGCTTGTCATACTGTTGTGTAAGTAACGACTGGAACACACACAAAAACAACACACATTTTAAACCACTGCTGGTAAATACCTAAATAAAGAACCAATAAGATTGTGTCTGTCTGTGTGTATTGTATTGTGTTTGTATGTGTGAATTGTTTGTATGTGTGTGTATTGTGGTTGCGTGTGTATTGTATGTGTGTGTCTATATCTGCCTTGCGTAAGTATCTTTCTGTGTATGTCTGTATGTATGACTGTCTGTGTATGTTTGTATGTCTGCATATGTGCATCCGCCTGTCTGTGTATGTTTGTTTGTCTTTCTCGAAGGGTTGGAACGCGAAATAGAAATAGTTATAGGATTTAACGACGAACTTTAAAGAATGCTCAGAACTTTTTTGATATAGATATTACTAAATGTTGAAAAGTTTAAATTTGTCGCTATTTTCTATTTCAATGTCGTATATATCATTGCATTACAACAGTACAGTGAAGGTATATGTTGAAATAATTTCATAATTTATTTAAAAAAAAAAATACAAACCTCGAAATATGGACTGCAGGCTGAAAGGACGACTTTGTGTGCTTTGAGGAACTTTCCTTCGGCAAATAAGGTACAATCAACGAGGGTTCCATTCTCCAGTAAGTTGTCGAACACCGATACTAATGTGGATTGATGGTTATTCCATCTCAAGCAAAATTGTTGGTCGTCATCCATTGTTTACTATAAAAACGCATAAAAACACAAGAAATATAGCAACAGTGAAGAAGTTGAAGAAATGTAGATACGCCTTAACGAACAAGCAAGCATCAGGTCGATTCACTGATGCATTCAAATGCGTCAACTTTCCTATATTATTTACCTTTCAACGTATCAATCACAATACGACTTTAAATATAAACACAATTACAATGATAAACTGTTCATCTAAACTTAAAACACACAAATTGGACCCATCGACACAAAGATCCAGAACGAATGGAAAATGGCGTATCGGGAAATAACTAACGGTTAAAAACGGTGGAGGGGTAGGGAAACGAAAGCACTCAAAGTTCATAAATGGCCGCTTTTCCGTAGATTCGTTCCAAAATGGCGAAACCAGTACATAAATGCCGTATGAAAATTTCACTAAATTCATTTTCCTCCGATTTTCACCATAATAATTACAAACAACACCGAATAATTCATCAAAAACGCTATAAAACCATATGGTCGCCCTATATTATGAAACAAACGTGTATATTGGTATGAGGCAACTCCCTAAGCAAGACCTAGATCGCTTTTCCGTTATATAAACTAAGTATTCGCGAGTAATTCAAGAAAATGCACATGTATGAATATTATAAAATGATATTTACCTTATTTGGCACTAACTGCATTAATTATCACAAAAATAAAACCAACAAATTTAACAAACAACGTCCACAAGTCAGCACTCTAAAAGCTTTCTTTTTGCAATGGCGTCGGTGACCGGCAGCTTGTAACGATTCAGTTCGGAGAGGAGCGCACTGCCACGGCTCAGAACGTGATGTCATCAGACGCGGCGCACTGGCCTCGAAAGCGTCTATTGCGCACTGTGCCACTGTCCCGCGAACGAATGAGCGCGGATGCCGCGATAAATACCAGCGGTGGGTGAAGAGTGAAGGGGTATGATGGCTGTACAGCACTGTGCAGGATGGTTCACGTATTACACGACCGTGGCGAAGTAGGCAAAGAGAGAAGAGACGGTGAAAACTTGAAAAAGAGAGAGCTTAGAGATGAGAGAGGAGAGAACGAATTTGATCCACAACAAAATAGTGAGCGTGAGCTGTCTCTAATCGGACAGTCTGTTTCCCACTGCGCTGTTGAGTTTACTTTAATATTTCGTGTCCTATTTTTGTGTGTTCATGTGATTGTTTGTGTGTACAAAATTCAGGTAAGATATTTAAGGTTCTTGTTTATAATGTGGATTGAGTAGTGACTTTGTGATAAATATCATCTGGTGTCGGGCGAATTTAACGTCACAAATGAACAAACACGGAAATATAATGCGGTGTCCTAGTTTCAAATATTGCTTTCTATTGTGTCGGTTGTTGCGTTTTTAAATCTATTTGTTGTATTTTACGAAATATGTATTGATAGTGGTGATGGTGATGGGTTGACACCTGTCACTGTGTTACTTGGAAACTAAATTTATCAACATCGAAATTTGAATCACGCTACTTTAACGCTATTCGTCGAGAACATCACGCACTACACGCATTTCTGAGTGTGCGTACTCTGTACGCCGCGACGCTCATTCGGCTCATTCAGCACAGGGTATTTGCCAAACAGCGATTGCACAATCTGAGCATGTTTATTTTCTGCAACGCACTATACTTTAGTCTTGATGATTTCGCGTATTTTTCTAACTTATCAACATTATATTAGGTACACACTTATAATCTATTTTATGAGCACAACATATTTTCGAAAATACAGTTATTATCCATATAAACACTTTATTCATATATTATAGGATGTAGGAATAGACAAAACGTGTCTTTTTTAATATTTCGAGATTGATAATCTGATTTAAATAATTATTATGACTTATGTAGTTTGTACAGAATATTAGTGGAAAATAGTAAATATTGATAGTGAAAATGAATACTTTGTTATCGCATGAATATTTTAGCTACACTGTAAAAAAATGCTGTAAATTTACATTACTGGTACTGTAAAATTACAACTATATTTTATTGAATTTAATAATTTTATTTAACTTTTGATGTAATTATACTATAATTCTGTATAATTACATGAATTTTACGTTGGAAGTTTTCCAATTTACAGTGTAGTGAACTAAAGCATATGCATAGATATATTTTGAAATCGTTCAACAGATGAAAAGTACAAGGCGAGAGTTTGTGTTAGACCGGAAACAAAAATAAACGTTTGGTAAGCAAAATGTACCATATAGAATAGACATTCACAGACATACATAGTGTAAAATTTCTTTTCTCAATTCTCACGAGAAAAATAATGGCGTGAATTAGATGCGCATTGTGCGCGCATCGCCGTTCTAAATATCACGCTTTTAAAATTATTACTGAACAGTAATTCCTTAACAATAACAAACTCCGCCATTAAAATTGTTATATATATATATATATATATATATATATATATATATATATATATATATATATATATATAAAACAAGCTTAGCTACATAGCGCTATGCCTTCGGCTCATCGGCTCGCCTTATACGATGCGCGCAAGGGACTTCCCCCTTCTACACCACGCTTGGCGTAATATTAAAATTAAAACAGTTGTATTTAATTATTTTTTTGATATACTCAAGAATTTATTTATGAATGTTATAATTAGTATTAAGGTGGTTTTAAATTTTGGGGCCCTATAACTCACAAATTAGATTTAAACGAATTCAAATGGGTTTTGTACCTTCTGAGGGCACAACTAACGCCCAAGTATATTATTTATATATATTTTTGGATTCAGGGCGACAAAATAAACACTTTTTGCTAATGATTTTTTAATTCGAGAATGCTACAGACACACGATTGTGTGCGGATATTCTGTGTATATGATACGGGTTGAAGGTGCCCACGGGTTAGCCTAGTTAAAATAGATTGCGTTGTTTTCCGTTGAGTAGAATATCAATACTGGTTTCCAAATGTTCCAAAGAAATACATAAAGACAGCAGAGGAGGCAAAAAAAAAACGCGAAGAGCAAAAAGGATGACATGAAATATCCTTGCTTCAACCAATCACAGTCGCGAGAAAAACATAGAGCAGAAGAGAGAATGCAAGAAGTCTGTAATCTTTTCCCTTCATCATTCGTCTCCCATCTCCACTCGTTTCTCTCTGCGTTGCGCTTTGTGACGGAATTCACAAAAAATACAGAAAGAAGCGAAGAAAGGAAACGACTGCGCTAGAAAACTGAGAAAAAATCCCAATACTCTGAGACAGAGAACCTAGTACATTTACCAACGAACAAAAATAACTTATAACAAAATATTCTTATACAAGTCATAACTTAACTGGAAATGCAATGAAAAACAATGAATCACAATTTCTTTTAAACAAATTATTCGAGAATTTTTTACATATTTTATTGATGTTTATCACTTTATTATTGTTTTTATATTTCAATAGAAACAATGAATATTAAACACAAAGGACAATACATAAAATAGAAATATAATATATATATATATATAAACATATAAAAACATGCATATGTGAATACACTAATGCATCCAGCTCGCTGTAATGGTTTACTCTTGCTAATTTTTGTATTTTGCAATGAAAACGAATATTTATATAATACACACGTTTATTTAAATGTAAGAATCTCGATTTGATTCAAGATACGTGCCTAAATTTAAACAGTTTAATCAAACAACATTTGAAGTGAAGATAACAAGTTAGATTACATTTGTTTTTTTAACTAATGCGTAGTCTGTGTATCTAATTACTCAATTCTTACAATTTCATATAATATAATAATTAGATGCAACAATTCATATTGTTTTACTATAGAAAAAAACACGTGCAATAACAAAATATCAATAATTTGCTGTAGCGTCATTGTTATCATAAATAAATAAATATTAAACAAACATTCACGTTCAGATGTATGTGTTTGTGTGAATGTATGTAGAACGCTTTGTTTATAAGTTAACGTTCACAGCTGTCATTTTTTAAACCTTAATTACTATTTGGTTCGTTTTAAAATGCACATTATTAATATAATACCGGTAGTGGACTGTATTCTGTGTATGATATGGGCACGAAATTACAACACAGGCGTCACATACACGGCCACCTGTTATGTATACCCTGCACATGCAATGGCTGTATCTTTGGACAGGTCAGAGTATTGAGTGTACACAATGACATATATTAACATTGCAAGACATATGGAAGCAAAGAGAATGGCAAACGAGGCGAGAGCGCTGCACGTTTCAAATAAAACAGTTGTTGTTTTTATGATTATGGCCACTTAAAATTGTGAAATGCTTTGAAGCGTCCATAATATTGCAACGCGCGCGCGGGGCCTAAAGAAGAAAATCTTGCGAGGACGGAACAGATAAAACAAAGGTACAGAGCCATAAAACATAATGTTCCAACACGGCGAATAGAGCGCAGACAGTAAAAAGACTAAAATCAATAGAGAATGAGAAATAAAAATACGATGTCTGGCGCACCGAGCGATAAAAGATAATGGATAAAGGAACAAAGATATGAAGTTATACCGTTATACACCGACTCGAAACATTATACACGAATTCGGATTACAAAACTACTATTTTCAATCACTTATAATTCATTTACAAACACTAGGGAACCCCCCACCACTGCATAAAAACATCGTATAAACTAGGGGGAAGATTTATACCCTTTCTAGTTCTTCGTATACGCATAAAAACAAATATCAAATGTGTAAGTACTGTACAGGCCACAACTAATTTTTTTGTTGTTTAAAAACGTGTTAATCCGGTAAAACCATGACCCACTAACAAATAAATGATACATTATACTTTAGATTGTTTAGTTTTTCTTTTATCTATTTGCGTAAATTATTTACATGCGTTAAATAATCCAAAAAGAAAATACATACATAAATATTCGCTAGTTTAACCCAAAAATTCTAGAAAATTAATAAGAAATAATTAAAATGCACTTAAACTTTTTAAAATAGGCTACAATTATTTTTAAATTAAAAATATGTGCAAGCGCGAAGTGGAGCTGGAGGCATGTACCTAATCTTGTTTAATAATAACATGAACTCATGAAGCCTAATTACTGCGAATAGAACTTTTTATTTACACCATGTACAAAAAAAAAACAATATTAATAATAATAATTCCACAAATTACGTATTTAATACATAACAGAATATCAAAACTACTTATATTGTAATTTAAGACTTTTAATTAGGGAATACTAAATCAAAATCGTACAACATTGCATCACTCAAATTCTATTTTTAGAATAATTCTCATGTTGTTAATGTTGACATATATCTCCATGTTTCATTCTCACCAGGGCCGTATTTAACAGATTTACCGCGCTATGTCAGACCTGACACGCCCCCCATTTGCCTTATAGGTTAAAACCCGCGCCAAATCAAACTCGAAAAAAATTGGACCATTAAAACAAATATCCCTTAATACTACCCTTAGAAAGAATTTCTAAGCTATTTTACGTAAAAAGAATTGATATTATGGTGAGCTGAAGGCATTGGTGCACCTCTAATAGTTAATTTTCGAGGCATAGTTTTCTTACTTTCGAAAATAATAACAAAATCCCATGACGATTATTAATGAATCATTAGAAATTTCACATGGTTTTAATATTTGAATAATAAATGTATTCATGGAGTAAATTGCTTGTAAGTTTACAAGATTCGTAACCCAAAGGCTATAAAAAATTAAAATATTGCATTTTTGAATATGTACAATGTAAAAACAATTATTTTTAAATTTTAATATGCCAAGCGTGGAGTACGACGGGGAAGTCCACTTATACGGAAAATGTTTTTAAAACAACCTTAAAATCTGATTTTGTATATAAGTTCTAAATTGTTTAATTATTTTAATTAAATACTCATTAATTAATCTAATAATTGTATAATTAATAACGAGTGTAAAAATGCGTGAGTTATATAAATAAATTCGCATGTCAAAATATGTATTTCTTTCTTATGTCTTTCTTTTCCGAAAATTTAAACTACTCGCATCACTATAGAAAAGTAAAACAGATGAAAACAAAACAAAAATATTGATGTTTGTGCGTAATAAATAATTATCAAATTTCGTTTCCTGTCGAAAGCAAAAATAGGTTTCATTCGAGCGAAAGAAGAATTTTGGCGCGATCAGTTAAGTAGAGGAAGTCTTGTTACAGGGCGAAGTGGCTGGGTTTGTGCAGCCGAAGACACTAGGAAATGGCTGGGCAACATTACTGCCTAAGATGGAACAATTACCAAAGCAACATGACGTCGGTGTTCCATCAGCTGTTGCAAACGGAATCGTTTGTGGACGTCACACTCGCGTGCAATGACCTTTCATTGAAGGCACATAAGGTAGGCAGCACATTCGAACTTTCTTCGGATATTCCGAATTACAAGGACAAGACAATGCATACAATTCGACTTTTTCGTATCATCTAAATCTACCGTTATATTTTTTCAAAGACTTGCTACTTTTGTTTTTATCAATTAGGCACCTATGCCATTATTCTCAAACAAACACATTTACTAAACACATGTCTAGATATTTAAATATATGAATGACCTTGAACAAACAACAATCAATTAAGTAGGCTATAATAATATTTAAATTATATCTGTTGATGCTGTTCTTTATAATAAATAGCATTTTTTATGGTCCTTTCAATGTTTTACAGCAATCCCAGGAAACACACAAGTATTATTACATCTCTGATACATTACAACACAACTCAGATATGTAGCAGATACATATTATGTGTTTGCTGGGGTATTTCCTAAAGTCTTTGTTTCTAATATTTAAGGCTGCTTATTATGTAATAGCACAGACACAAACCAGTGGTGCCTCCATCTATTGCCTAGTAGAAGAAACTAAATTCTACCGTTTGCCATAATAGTTCCTTACTCGGCCACGAGGACTTCAAATCCTCAGCCTTAATATAATAATGCTTTATTTTGTTTTAATTCACCCTACGATTGCTATAACTAGTACATGGTACATTTTTCGAAAAAACTTTTCAGACAAAATTAGCTAGAAATTTAATAATCTACAACTTTTATAGTAATCACTTTGTCTCTAATTCGTGTCGTATTCGAAATATTGACACAAACAATCACTTCCGTTTAAAGTTTTTTTTTTATCCCAAAATATACAAATCTTAAATTCAATACATTTTTTTTATGTTCAATGGTATATTGATAATGCAACAGTCTATATTTTATATTGAAGAAATTGTATTTGATAACGTAATAAAATAATATTCTGATGGGTATTAGTGTTAATTTAGTGTAATAATTTTGATTGCAGGTTGTGCTATCGGCGTGTTCGTCATATTTCCAAAAACTACTACTAGAAAACCCATGCAAACATCCAACAATAATAATGCCGCAAGACGTGTGTTTTTCTGACCTAAAATTCATCATTGAGTTTGTGTACAAAGGAGAAATTGATGTGTCACAAGCGGAATTACAGGTAAGAAAGTCCCCGCAAGATTAGAATAGAAATATAAAGAGAGAGTTGCTCATAGAATAAGCCATTTCTTTTTTTTTTTTTTCATTTGCTTGACAAGGATATCCTTTTATGTGGAGATTGTCTATATAGTTTAAATGGTCGTTGCCGCGCATCTCTTTGCTCGTTTAGTGAACTAACGTATTAGTTATTCTACCCACCGACAGAGTTGAGAATTATATGGATATGCGCGCTGTGTTGAAAACCTAAACTAATCGAAGTTGTCTTTCTTTTAATTGTAAAGATTTATTGTTTTCTCGCAGGTCTAAACTAATGGTGCCATTTTGTTTTATTTTTGATTAAATTATTGCGCCATTACAAATAATTTAGGGTTTTGGGGTCAGAACTGGGCAGGAATTCAAATCAAAAGGGATTTAAATCAATTTAATTGAAGCTCTTTTGATAATGGAATTGAATTTATATGGAATTAAAAAAATTAATTTATGAAAGAGATTATTCCCTATGATTAATTATATTTTAAAATAAAAACGACTTCGGAAGTGCTTGTTTATTCGTGCCATATCTCGAAAAGAATTTACAAAAAAACTATGATTTTGCATTTTTTTGGGGTAGTTTTGTGGGATTAAAATTGAGGGGCGAAATATTTCGTTGTAGGCCGATGTTGACCGACGTGCACAGTTCTTAGGGTGGTATCTGTATCTCATAGGCGCCTATGTATTAATCGTCCTGAAAACATGTTTCCCCGCAAGCTCGCGATTGATTTTTATTGTCATAGCTCGCGGTGTAAGTTCGCTTTCCTTTCCTCGGTTTCGTTCTTCGTTGTACCACTAACACAATCACACTGTTACTGTTACGCCTTACGTTTACGCGCTACCATTTTTATGACACTTGTTTCCACTACTTTCTTTATTTTTGTTATTGTTCTTCACATATCCTTTATCGCCAGTTCCCTTTCACCAAAACTTCGCACATACCGATATATACCTGTCATTTGTCAACTTGTCGCTTTTTAGCTCATCGCACCGAGTGGCCTTCACTCGACTTATACTTAGTTTTCACTATATATATATATATTGCATTTTTAATTCATTCTACCATTTGTATGCAAAATTATATATATATATATATAATTAGGCTATTTTCAAACGCGTTTATTTACTGAATGATACATTTTTCGTAAATACTTTTCAAACAAAAGTTGCTAGAAATTTCAATATCTTCAACTTTTATAAGAATCATTTTTCTATAACGCGTATCGTTTTCGAGATATACACGAGTAAACCTATATATAACACTACCATTTTCAAAAACTATTTTTTACTAAATGATACATTTTTCGTAAACACTTTTCAAACAAAAGTTGCTAGAAATTTTAATATCTTTAACTTTTATAAGAATTACTTTTTCTCTAACGCGTATCGTTTTTGAGATATGCACGAGTAAATGTACATATAACACTACCATTTTCAATAGCGTTTTTTTTTACTAAATCGTACAATATTCGTAAACACTTTTCAAACAAAAGTTGCTGGAAATTTTAATATCTTTAACTTTTATAAGAATCATTTTTCTCTAACTCGTATCGTTTTCGAGATATACACAAAATTACTCTAGTAAACAAGTACTTCCGGTTAAAAAATTCCAAAAATGGAATATACATGTCTTATATTGGTGCTTGCACCTATACTGGTTTGCCCAAGTTGCGCACAAATTATGTGCAAAGGATCCTATTTATGCGTATTTTTTAATGTATTAGGTAAATTTGCATAATAAACATATTGCATAGTAGATAAGATCTCTGTATAGGCAAATGTAGTGTACGGATGTGTAGGAGAATTTTTGTCGAATAAATGGTGTAAGTGTACGTGTACCAGTGTGGAACAGAGACGGGGTATAAATTTCGCGCGTAGGCCGACCGGGTCTCGAACTGTGTTGTTCGCATTTACGCAGCTTCCCGCGTCTCTGGCAACCGCCACCCCCGTACAAACTCGATGGGCCAGTCTTTGTCTGCACGCTAAAGCTCTCGGTGCCGTGCCGAAGGTCATACCGGGGTCAAATATACACACTTTACACACTATAATATTCGAAAAACGTATACATACGTTGCAAACACTCTGAAACCGTCCACCAGGATATTATAGCCACACTTTCATCATCGATGTAAGTACAAGCAACCACCGGTGCATGTGTGTAGTGTGTGTGTCTGTGTGTGTATGTGCGTGCGTGTAACCATCACATTCGCGTGCATTTGAGAGCATGTCAGCAATGTATGTAGTTTACTTTCCCTCTTATTCGGTTTCCTGGTGTACGTGGGCAGAAAGTTGTGTAGAAAGGAAACACGGAAATAGGTATTGATAGCGGATGTGTTCACCTTTCTTCCGTTTTACTATCTTCTACGTCTTTTTACTTTCTTATACTAATAGTATTTTCTCTAATTGAACCACTGTAACAAATAAAACATCGAATTTCTCGAACTTTAAAAGCATTTTGAGCATAAATTAGGAGTAAAACTATCGAAATTATATTATTTTTGCCCTTTTTTATACAAAATCGAAAACATTATAATTTTGTATACATTTTAACTATTTTCCCAATTACGTCCATCTCTGTGTGTATGTGTATGTATGTGTGTGCGAACGCACTACAGCTAAAAGCATAGACATATAATAATTGAAATGTAAGATTTTTGAATACGATGTTGCAACCGTGTTTGTTTACTCGTGTCTTTCTTTACATATCTCGTAAACGATACGCGTTAGAGAAAAAGTGATTAGTATAAAAGTGGAAGATATTGAAATTTCTAACAACTTTTGTTTGAAAAGTTTTTCTATTTTTGCACTACTTTAAACATTAAATTACAATTGGAAATTAAGATATTTTTTTAGATAAGAATTTAATCCATTTCAATTCCAATTTCGAATTGTACACTGTAAAAAAAACTGGACTCGACTAATACACCTGGTATTTGTCACCTTGTCGTTTTTAGGGCATCGTACGCTAGTAAACCAATCTGGGGTGGCCTACATTCGACTTTCTTACATCTACTTTGCACTTAATATGCATTATAGCTTTATTCAATATCATTTTTCTGTAAATTACAAAAAAATCGCTAGAAATTTTAATAAATTTAATTTTTATAAGAATAACTTTTTTTCTAACTCATTCGTTTTCGAAATCCTTAAAAAATAATACAAGTAAACAAACCCTTCGGGTCGAAATATTTTCATAACATGATAATGAATGGTCAAAACGTGTATTTCCGTAGAAATCGTTTTAAAGAAAGTAAAAAATAATTATGTTAGAAATCCAGTAAAATTGCATGATTTATAAAAGTAATTTTAATCCACACTTCTGTTTTGTTTTGCAAAAAAAATGAATTTAAATCTTATATTTATTATCCGGTGCTCGATATTTTATCGGAGGTAGAAGATCAGTTCGGAAATAATGGGGAAAGATGAAACCTTCTCTAATGAGAAAACGCTTGAAATCGATTGCTATTAGAACTGCCTGGAAAGAAATCCACAAATCTTGACCTTGAAGTTCAAGGCTTTCATAAAGCACGTTAGGTTTATTATAATCGATGTCAAATGACAAGAATCAAATTATGTGAATCTATTTTGTTTCACAAACAATCTATATTTTATATTAAACAAACAGTATTTGATAACGTAATAAAATAATAAGCTAAATAATACAATTTCCGAGTATTAATGGGTTTAACAGTCGAGTACAGCACACTCCACATTTTCATTAAATTTCTAACTGCAGTTATGTCTATAAAACTGTGACTGTACCATTGATTACTACAAATTAGATTTAAATGATAATATAGTTATTTCTACGAGCTAGGAAAATCAACGATTGCATTTCCATCACTGATTATTTTAATGCAAAGGGGGAAAAGTATTAGGGGAGGCTAAAATAAGAAAATGTTTTTCCCCTTAACGTGACGTGTCAAGTGGTGTTCCAATAAACGAGCAAGCACTAGATAATCGGGCATTCTACATTTAACTCCCGATAAAAAGGAGCTTAAGATATATATTTATTGAGCTTTCTACGAAATATAGTTCCATCAATACGAATAACGGCCATTTCATATTTTAAAATCACAACATGCCACGTTATATACGCATATATACACAGGACCGGACTAGCCATTGAGGCAGACGGGATTTATCCCGGCGGGCCGCCTAGATTTTAGGTCTGTGAGCCGCGCGCGCCGTAGGCCAGTCTTTTAAATTTCCCCCTACTGCACATACTGGGTAAAATATTTAATTAGTTCGAAATATTGCCATAAGTGCAACCGTAGAGATAATGGAGAATGGACAAAAAATGCTTAGAGTAAACATGAACTTCCGGTTTGAATATTCTTTTCAAAAATAGAAAGTGCACATTTAGACTATACACAAGTCTTAAGTTAAGACAAAATGTAGTTAATTTTTCTTTTTCGGTTCTTAATTTGGTTTAGTTCGTTATTATTGATGATAAAGTAGTTTAGGTGATGGAATGGTTGGATCTCGTGTTAGAGGTGGCAAGTTAGTTGGAATCGGGGTTAGTTAAAATGTGAAGGGTACGATACGGTGCGGTACGCTGTTGCTTGGCGATGTAAGGGGGAAAACACTGAAATCACATGGGGATGCTGGGCTGGGATATACAGACATGAAGTGCACGACGTCCGCAGCAGGGAAAGTGAAGCTGCTGCTCTTCTAATCAATACTCGGGGGTTCAAGGGCATGCCCATACTCTACACATTAAAATTCATTTGCACAATTCTTCCTTCTTCTTTAACTGTACACAGTTTTCAAACACGCCTTTGTTACTCTTTCTACTTAATTACACGGATTACATATTCTTACTTCTTCAAATATATTATATATATAATAATAATAATCTTAATCATTCAATCCAATTACAGAATAATAACTTCTATTTTTGTATTCACACAATATATTTATTTGACATTTAATAAGAACATAGCATTTGTATTTTATACGCAAAGTATAAAAATCGTGGCTCCGCCACAAGTAACCATATGTGTGTTCCACACACACATACATTCACATACATGTAGGTGCTTATACGTATAATAACCACATGCAAAAATATGTATTTAATGGTTATAAAATGAAAATTAGACTAGTTAACATTGTAACTTTGAAGGACTGTCGAAATCTTCATCGTAAAACATTTTTAAAATGTTTATTCAAATCACAGATAACGTTAATAGTGTTTTCAACTGATATATCAATACCAAATAAACATTTTTATATAATAAGATAGATAAAACCTTTTTAAAAGAAGTTGGTGTGGCCTTTACTCTATTTTTTATACTTATATGTAAATACTTTTACGTATAAACATAAAAATTATTGTATGTTGTTATTTAAAGAAAAAAAAAACATTAAAATTGTCTTAGAAAAAAGTTTTGGTTGCCTGTACATATTGGATAATATTGAATCTTATAAATTAGGAAACCCAGTGGCCCGTAAAGGGAAATAATTTAACAAATTGTTTTCTTTTTTAGTCGTTACTGAAGACAGCCGATCAACTGAAAATCAAAGGGCTGTGCGAAGTATCGGAAGACAAAGAAAACACGTCCCAAGATCGACAATCACCCGTGATAACACAAAGACAGTTACCAAAATTCCGTAGATTATTAAACAATAAGCGAGCTAGATCTTCAGAAAATAACCGACGGCCGCTCAAGAAGGAGGAGTATTCTGATAAATCAGAGTGCATTACTTGTGATGAACCGATAGACGAAGACAATGATATGCCAGTAATAGTGGAGCAACGAACAACGACACATTCAAAGAACAACGGACAAACAATTATGACTGGACATGGCCTACTACCTGCTCAAGTAATTCCCTACTTAAGTATCACTGCACTGCTTTTTGCTTTCGACTTTTGATTTAAATTCACTCTACGAATTTTATTGTTTATTCTAAATAATTTTGCACAACCTTAAACTATTTCTATGTAATAACATACGTCACTACTGGAGAGTTAATTTAGTGCATGATTGTAGCAGAAGTGGACTGGCTTCTAAAATTATTAACCCATTTTAATATTAATTTTTCTGTCTAATGGGTCAGTCCACGGCTGAGTTGTAGTCTTGTGAAATTGGCCAGTTTAATTTTAAGTGTACTAACATCGTTTAACAATAATGCAGGCTCTATTCCCTCAGTTGTGTGTTGACAACGAGGAATTTCCTCCCGAACCCCCAGGACCTGCGGCCACACCAGTGCGACATGTTGAAATGCATGAGTGTTCGCCACCACGAACATTTCTCACAAATACAGAATCGTCACAAAGAGGAGAGTTAATAGGTAAAGTATAATTATTCTTTTCACGAAATTGTCATTTGACGATTCTGTCAAATGTAGCATAAAATAAGTTATATACGTAGCAAAACAAATGATATTCACTGGTTACAGAAACCAATTTGGGAACCGACACAAAAATAAAATTGGAAACATTAAAATCATTGGATCAATCGGATTCGATAGATATAGATAGTCATATGTCTAGTCATTCAATGGGCAGCCACAGTGAAGACGAAAAAGGAATGCATACGATGATGATTACGCCGGAATTCATGGGTTTAATACCGACGTCTAGTTCCCACTCAGACATCAGCAACGATGGCCAAAACATGCAAAAGAACGGACACTCAGAATCGCACCGGCATTCGAGTGGGCCGAAAACGTGGACCCAGGAAGACATGGAACTTGCCCTAGACGCGTTAAGAAACCACAATATGAGCTTAACAAAAGTAAAAAATTCTACAGGATCAATTTGTTAAAAAGTAATTTGCATTTCTCAATAGGCATCCGCAACATACGGTATCCCATCAACGACGTTATGGCAACGAGCGCACCGACTAGGCATCGACACCCCAAAGAAAGAAGGCCCAACGAAATCTTGGACGGAAGATAGTTTAAATTCAGCTTTAGAAGCCCTACGAACCGGAACAATATCCGCCAATAAAGCGAGTAAAGCATTCGGCATTCCCAGTAGTACCTTGTATAAAATAGCGCGACGAGAAGGCATTCGTTTAGCAGCACCGTTCAATGCAGCACCAACCACGTGGTCGCAGGAAGATTTAGAGCGAGCCCTGGAAGCGATTCGATCCGGGCAAACGTCTGTGCAACGGGCGTCAACAGAATTCGGCATTCCAACAGGGACACTATATGGCAGATGCAAACGGGAAGGAATCGAATTATCTAGATCAAATCCTACGCCTTGGTCAGAGGATGCCATGGGCGAAGCCCTCGAAGCTGTCCGGTAAGCGGATGTGTATGTGTTTGTGTGTATGAGAACGCTTTGTTTATTGAAAGTAACTATCAATCGCTTTTTCCATATCCTATAAATATATATTGATTAGGTCTACATTTGCAAATTCGGAATACATTAAAAATGTTGGCTAAAACCCGTAAACGCTTATAATATAAATGTTGTTTTTAGGGTAGGCCAAATGTCGATAAACCAGGCAGCGATCCATTACAATTTGCCGTATTCGTCGTTGTATGGGCGATTTAAGCGGGGGAAGTACGATACGGACCATAGTGATAACGCGGACAGTCAGAGCGATCAAGTGATTGTGAATTACCATTCGCAACACCATCTGGGCAATGTGTCGCAGTATCAGCACCAGAACAGTTGAGATTCGCCATACGAACAACAGCAGCAGCAGCAGCAACAACACAGCGATCATATAACGCCATTGCATTTCACGTTCTGAGTACCTGTGGTGATTACGGGCAGCCGTGTCAGTCGTCAGCCGTGCGCGTTCTACATATTAGTACAATTTTTATTTTTGTGGCTCGTCAATTGTTCATTATCGTATTATCGTTTTATTATTAAATGATTTTATTGTTTGTTTTATTTTAACCAATTGTTTTTATTGCTAAGACTTATTATATTTACATTTTATTTCAAATGTTTTAATGAATATGTTAAATATTTTTTTATTATGATACGAGTCACTGAACGGATCAACATTTATAATATATTTCATAAATTGTGAATTAATTATTATTACGAGTGCAATCAACCAAAACATTTTATACAGATTAAATGTGGTAACCATGTGTACATTAAATAACAGATTAATATTAGTATATTTAAGTAAGCATTGTCGAAGGAGATTTTAAATAAATGATATATGATTTTAATTGCTTTTTATTATTCTACATTTATTTCACTTACCAGTCACTCGACTTTCTAATACTCAAAACCAAAGGCTATAATTAAAAACAATTATATTTAAATGAGTCTTATAAGGTGAGCTGAAGGCATAGGTGCTTGTTAAAATGGAATCAGGAATAAATGTATGAAATAAATAAAAATCCTTGCTCACTAAAAAACGATATATTTCACTAACAAATGATATTCAATAATTCCATGTTTCGATGGTCTATTTTCAAAATGAATTGGACACACAGCCGCAGAAACAATATAATTGGTAATAAACAAGACTTATATTTTGTAAAATAACAAATTTTTCTTTTTTTAATCAATCCATGTTACTATAATGCTAAATTACTAGCTACTCGAAATTGTTTCAATATATATCTACAAATCATGTTTTCATCTATTGTCAATAACTTCACTAAAATACGAAACGATGCCAAATTACGAAATAATAAACAAGAATCTTTTTACATCATTCACAATAAATCAATTATTGACATTTACAACCAAAAAATATTTCAAAATTATCGATATTTGACCAAACTATATACAAATTTAGTAACGAAGAATAAACTGGTATTTCGTATCGAAATTTTGAATTAGAATCCTATTACTGAGAATGAAAATATATAACGGCATCACGAAACCATTTGCTTCTTGTAACAATACACATAAAACAAATAAAAATATCAATTGTTTCAATTGATCTATGTAAAACTACATATAAAAGTACTAAAAATCAACAAAAGTTTACATTGTTTCAACAAATGCCATTCACAAAAATAATCAAGTGTACTAAGGATATAATTCGTAATTTTAGCATATTCTACAATTATTTGCACACTTTCCTGACATTTGTAAAAACGACTACAAAAGAAAACAGTACGGTAGCGAGAATTTCAAACATATTATTTATTTTATTTCAAACTCACTGTAAATTATAATACGCGATAAATATCGTTCATGATTTGGTGTTACGGTACAAAATTTATAGTTTCCGAATTCATACACTCAACTTGTTAAATTTAAAATTACGACTAGAGTAAAAACATTTGCCAATTGATATTTAGGTTGAAGCATCGGAATACACTATTATCAAAACATAGAATTTCCACAAAAATAGTTCTATTACGTCCAAAATGTAAACTAAAATATGCATTTTCGACCATTCATTTGTTTGCAAATGAAATCATATTCTAATATTCTAAAAATACATTTAATAAAGCGATTATACACTGTTCGGAGACAACTACCAATTTGCACATACGAAATCATCCAAATTGTCGCATTGCACTTAACTTGTATTTTACTAATAATAATAATAATAATATGCGCGCTCATCAAACGTGTGCGTGTAACAATTGTGTAGAAAATAGAAAACGGCGCAACGAAACTGAAAATATCAACAAATTCACATTAATATTTAACAATAGCGCACAATTATGTTATTTTAAAACAATTGACCAGTCCGGAGAAAAGTTACTCCGGCATATTTGATTAGTTTATAATCTGTACACAACAGCAAATGACGATTTATGATTATTACTAATATTTTATATGTTTTATGACCGTCATTTTGTTTATGAATGTATGTATGTATGTATGTATGATGTGTGTATAGTGAAAAGTGTTACAGATACACGAGATATATGTGAATTAACAAGTTTACAAATCAATTTTTTTTATATGTATATACGTCTAGGACGCGGCTCATTAGGGGTAAATCGCCTGCGGCGCAGTACGGATGCATTTTTTTTTTCTAATATGTTATAAACCCAATTAGTAATCATAAATATAGAAATTGCAAAACGTGTAAACGTTAGCATTGCTTGTTATAAAACAAACTGGATTATTGTGTAATTTCTATTCGTGATTATTAATTGGCTATATGTGAATTAAGGCGTTTTCAAAGCGAACCGAATAGTAATTAAGATTAGAAAATAACAAATAATTTATATTGTTAATTGCTGTGAATAGACGTTAAAGTTGTATTTACAGCGATCCAATTAATAATTAAGCTTAGAAATGCCTTTAAGCTGTAATTAGTAATTAAGATTAGAAATTACAAATAATAATCCAGTTTGTGTTATGATAAGCAATGCTAGCATTTACAGTCACAAAATTAACACAATTATAAATTGTATTGCTATGAACGTTAACATAACAAACTGTAATTATTACTTGTAATTTCTAAGCTTAATTTCTGTGAATAAACTTTTTAAAATCCCGCAATTATCTCATGTAGAAGTAACCCTTAGTATAGCGAACAGAACAATAATATACACGTGTGCAAATACACGAATAGTTTTACTTGTAATCAGAAAATGGCACTTTTCAGTAGCTTAGAACGCATAAACTAGCAATATAACAATGATACAGAGGATTTAACGATGTATTATTATTTTATAATGCATATACTTATAGTGTCCGTGCCGGTGGTAACGATGGCGGCATCGGTGGTGGATGTGGTAGTAGGGGTGGCGATAGTGGTACTCGGGCTGTGCACGCGCACACGTCCCATTCAGCTGTTTGAGTGCGCGGATGTTGATTCGACGGTAACGGGCGCGACTGGCGCGGCTGCCGCATCGCCAGCGGCGGGCAGCGCTGCCATACAATCGCCGTCGTCGCCCCGATTTGGCTCAATCGCTACACTTGTCTCATCTTCGCCTAGCTGCCGTTTCTCGATCTCTGCCTTAAAGTTGTCAATATCTTGTTGACTATAAATTAAAAAAAAAAACGATTTATAACACTATTTGTGAAAATGTATGTGTAGAACGCTTTGTTTATGTCTCCGTTTTAGTGGCAGGCTTTTATAATTCGAATACTACGTTGGTTAGTCTCACCTAATTTGGACAAAGAGTATTCCATTGATGACATTCAGCATATCCAGAACAGACCCCATGGATGGCGGCTGGATTTGGATAGGCGGAAGTGATGTTGGTGCTTTTCCCGTATAAATCTCGTTCATCTTCTTCTGCAGTACAACAGCTTGGTGTGTTAAATGGCGAAGGCAATCAGATGATTCTTTAGTCTTCTCGTGGTTTTCACCCAACTAGACGAAAACTCTTGTAAATTTGGAAATCGATTGAAAAACACTCTATGTTACATACCTGTTGTTTATAAATAGCGTATGTTTCCTTTTCGTTATTTAGCGCTGAACGAAAATCGCCCATACAGCTCTGAGTTCGCGCTACTAAGTGGTATGTAACCGCGACCTTTAGTGACTTGGCGCCGTAGTATTTGATGTTTAGTGCTAGCGCTTTTTCAAGGAATCGCAGCGATAATTCATATTCGCCGACAGCGTGTAAGATTAAACTGATATTACTCTGGAATATTAAAAATTGTTTAGTAATTATACATTTTGGGATTTAATAAACTTACGTCCAAAAGCGCAATTTCGGGATGATTTTCACCGCAGACTAGCAGCGCTAAGTAACGAGCTCTATACAGTAGTTTTAGTGCTGTGCTAACTTGACTGTTTGCAAAACAATATAATGCAAGGTGCGCCTGAAATAATATTATTGACAATTAACAAATAAAATATAGCATCGTGACTAGATGTGACTATATTCTAACTATTAGTCATAGATTTCTATTCCTAATTATTATTAAATTGCAATGAAACGAAAAATGCGTAAACTTACATATTCGGTGATCGTATACGGATGATCGATGCCATTAACTCTTTCGGACATTAAAACCGCTTTTTGCTGATAAGCCATCGCTTCCGCATGCTCACCCATAATATAATTCAGCTTCGCAATCATTCGCAAACATTGCGCAATTTCTGGATGCATAGCGCCATACACATTATTTAACAAGTTTAACGCTTCACTTATCAAATCATATCCATCCTTCAAATATCCTTGCTGGATTTTACTCTGCCCGGTCGTGTAGAAATTATACGCGTCCGACGCCCGAGGATTAATATGTTTCACTACCGGGAATATGTTAATGATGTCGTCCTCAAAGAACGGCACTTTGTTTTTCGATTCGAATGTGTATTCGCGTAGTAAAATTTGAATACCGGTTTTCACACAGAATGACCGGAGTAATGAACATTTTTGTAGGGAGTAAAATTCGCATGTGGCGTCTAATCCGTCGCATTGTAGCTCGAAGTCGTAGTACGCTTTCAGTTCTTGTTTGATTTGAGACCAGAGGGATTTTGGGGTAAGGGTTGCCCATTCGTTGCTGTCGCCGTTTAACAGCGGGTTGTTGCGGCCTTTGCGTTTATTACGCCGTTTCGCAGTTTTACTCTGTAACTGATTAAATGAAGAAGTTCGTTTTGCTTTCAAACTAATTGTTTAAATTTAGATACTTACTTCATCGACGCCTTGTAGTGGATTCGGTACGACGCCAGAGTATAGGAAACAGTTCAGGAAATGGGCAATTGCTACCGATAAGTTTAATAATTCTGTTGTCTGAAATTAAAATAAGAAATCAATTGCAAAGAAACCGAATTGGATTAAGTATTGTACCTGTAGATATGCAGTAAATAAGTGTTTCGCAGAACGTAGTACGAGTTCTGCGGCAGAAATACTGTACAAATATTCTAGTTGCTTCACTTTTGCTAGTAGACTACAAACTTTGCCCAAATAACGAATGTTTATACCACGATTGTGCAACGCTTCGGATAAGGTAGAACCATCCATCGGTGCACTGGAGTGATCCAAACAATCTCGAATCTATTTAAAAAAAAAAAATTAGATCCGAATTGCAAATAAGTTAAAAAAAACAACTTACAAATGAAGGAACTTGGACAGTGACAAGAAACTCGGCTGCATCTTTGACCAATTGGCGTTGCTTCGAAATGCTAGGTCCTGGACTATCCGAATGTTTGATCCCTGGTGAATAAACATCCGGATTGAACCGAATATCGAATTCGGTTTCTTTCAAGGAACCAACAGCAAGCGCAGCAGTTTTAACAATGTCTTTTGTGCTCTCTTCCACTAAAATAGAAATATAAAACAGTTAATTCATTTTTTTTTTTGTATAAAGACACTAACATTCTTGTTTGTTTCCTTCTGTGATACTTTCGACAATCTTCTTTGCTTCATCTGCTTCTATTTGGTTTTCTTCCCGTTCTATAGTTTCTTTCTCGGTTTCATTATCTTTCGTTTCATTTTCTATGTTTTCGTCTTTGATTTTCTCAGGTTCTTTGGTTTGTTCTAGTTGTTGAGTGGTTTGTTCTTTTTTTCTTAGACTCAATTGTTGTAAATGGAAGGCAGCGTATTTGATGAACATCATATAACGGGAATCGACGAAACTATCAATCAATTCCTGACGAAGACAACATAATTTATGTTTATGTTCAATTGGAAAACCAAGGATGGAGACTTCTTTGCTCAGTTCTTCACCTTCCACTAAGAAAAAAGTAATTTATATGTATTTAATTACACAAGTTCGCATATCCAAGGAACTAGTTTAAACATTGAAAAAGGCAAATATAAAAAAAAGATCTCTCACGTTTGAGGAAGTTGACGTCCGGCGGGAAAGTTCGCAGTAGATCCAAAATATAATGTCTGCCATCGTTCCCGATGATTCCCTTGCACTCGACGCTCGAGCACAGTTCGATTGGTTCGTCTTTGTCGTTGAGGACGTTGTGCGGAAGAATTTTCAGCTGCTGTCCAGCTTTGTTCAACTGGAACAATCCAAAAGCACATTGCATACCTCATTGCTCTGTTAAGTGAGGGAGGTATGAAGGACTCGTTCAAGGAATTATTTAGGTGTAACAAATCACTCAAACTTACCAATTCCAAATATTTACTATGCGTTAACACCGTTTTGCCAAAATCTATCGAACCGTAAACGACAGATTGTTCCTGTTCTCGTTCCAGAATCCCCGGGATAATCGATTGTGCCGTCACACGATAACCACGATAGTCGATGACGACTGTGCCCAATGTATATAAACCGGGCAAATCTACTGCACTGTACACTCGGACACCCTATAATCATATATCAGTATATATAAAAATAAATAAATATAATAAAATACCTGTAGGTCATTTCTGGGCGCAATGAAGGCAGCCGCGTCCCCGCCAAGTTCTTTGTAATGATCACGGACATCGAAGCCAAGCGAGAAGAATATGTTGTTCCAGATGTACATTTGCATTTTGGCTTCTTCGCCAGGATTAATGGCCATTACGTTACCGTCAATGACGGCCATTGCGCCACGTGTCGCTGCTGCTACGAAGTCACTGTGCACTTTGAAGATCGCCCGTTCACGGAGGAGACGTTCGGGAAGATTTTTACGCGATAATTCACGTGTTGTCTGCAGTTCTTCGTTCCAGTCACGAGTTTGGCCGGGTATGTGCTCTTCGTAGCCAAGTTTTGACGAAAATGCTACATTGGGCAAACAAGTTATTCACTTTGTATAAAAAATCATTGAATTTTAGTAAAAAGTCTTATTTTAATGAAGAATTCTTACAACTATTAATAAATAAAAAAATACTTACTATCTTCTGCGCGGATCGCGTCAATCGTATGTTCCATAGTAGGAGACGTCCACGCATACAACTGGTAAGGAGTAGCAACTCTTTCAAACGGATGTCGTTGGGTCCGTTTCTTTTGCAAAATTGCGAAATTCCTCTTAAACGCTGGCGAAATTTGGCTCAATAGCTCAATCAACGAATGGCCTAAGTGGCTTGGTGTCGCTGGCTTCGGGCTAAAATTCTCTTCAGATGACCTAAACGAAAAATGTTTTATTCATCTAATTGGTAAATAATTAATTTAAAAAAGGTAACTAACTGATTAACGTAAAACCCTCTAGCGCAAGCTGATATATGGTAGTGTTTGTCTTCTAATGTAACAACATATAGATACATTAAATCCCCGTGCAGTTTTCGAGCGCCCGGCGGTGGATTCCACCCGGATGTGGTTAAGACTTTGATGCATTGGGGCCCTTTCAGTTCCTTTATTTGCGGCTGCAACGGTAATAAGGGCCGGTCCTTCGTATTAGGCATTATGTAATCGGGTGGCGTACAGTCCACACTCTCTGGTCGAGATTTTTTCTTCTCTATTAATTAAAAAAAAACAATAAAAGGGAAAAACTCGATAATTTCCTTAACTTACCTAGAATGTCACCTTGGGTGACAACGTTAAGAAATGTAAGCGAACTACATTCGACGCCGTTGTAAGCGTCGGCTGGATCAATTGATTTAAGCAAATCGCGTACATGTCTCACATGGATTCGCGCTTCGCGCATTGTGTACGGTTCCTCCACAACTTTAATGACCGATCCATCTTTTAGGCCTTCTACGTTCTTCAGTTCTGCGAAGTTGTCGAGCGTGTTGCCATCCAATTGGAGTGAGAAACAGGTCCGGTGGCAAGAGTCTTCGCGGTCCATCAACAGCTGATGGATTTCTTGCACTAGTTCCATACTCGACACCTACAATCATAAAAACGAATATTGTACATTTTTCTTTATTATTCATTATTATTATTGTTATATACTTGGATATCAAATGGTTCGGCCCCTGGGCTAACAATTTTAACCGTAAAGCCCATATCTTGTATAAAAACCACTTCTTGTTCTTCTTTCTTGTCGTCGGTAACATCTTCGTCGCTTTTCTCGACGGCTGAAGCCAGTGTTATCGCCTGTTTATCGCCATTCCCTTCTAATCATATAAAATAAATTATAAATATAGACATTTTTTAAATTCCTTTTCATATTATTCAAATCAAAAAAAATTGCAATTCAATTCATTTGCTCAGAATGGAACTATAAATCGACATACTTTATGAATTCAAGGCAAGAGTGTGTCCAAAAATAAATAACAAAGACAAGGAAGAGAGTTTACAAGAAAACCGAAAGTATTTCTGCTGCTTTAAAGACGCAGGCAACTCAGTCCTCGACCTTTGGGGATGTTTGGATAAGATTTTGGCAAACTATCATTGGTATTCCATTAGATCGATGATGTTTGGCAACTAAGTATTCTATTTGCGAACGAGAATAAATCCATGGACGAAAACCGACAAAAAGAACTAGTAAGATAGAAAGTTCAAAGTTCATTTCTTTAAATATATCGCGAGATCTAATGGAACAGTACGGACCCAATCAGGAAATCAAGACAAATTTGGGTCATGACAAAAAAAAACTTGTCTAAATGATTTAAAAGAAACTCCCATTTCATGAATGTTAATTAAGGGAAATGTACCTTCTTCGATATGGCCGTTTGCGGGGCCATGTCCATTGGTAACACCATTTGGTAAGGCTGGAGTAGGATCTGCAATTTTTTCAGGAACTAGAAATAAAATAAATTTACATATGTTATCAGTTCATATGCAACTGACAAACAAAAACAAATATACGATGATTATGAACATGTGACTGCAAGGTCAAAAATAAAGCACATGTTCTTGATAAGAGAATTTATGAATTAATGATCCCGCATAACAAAACATCTATACCGAATATATTTTCTCAAAACCAGCTTGAAAATAAATATGTATTAAAAAAAAATCTGGAATGCCCTTTAACCCGATATACGTCATTGGGAAATGCAAATTCATTATTGAATTAAATTATGATTTTTGCGTCAAGGTTTTATATAATTTACAGCATTAGAATAATTTTGCAAAAATTTGCAGCAATAAACTTTAACATGAATAAGCAGTGAAATAAATAAGTTATTAAACTACTGCATACAAATGTTATTGTAAGAAATACTTTATTCTAACATATTTTCCTAACAATCTCGATAATTAATATTTTTGGCGCCATTAAAAAAACAAAATGTTTAAGTATGATTAAATTATAAATTTGAATAACCACCGTAACGCCAAATGTACGTAGTATATGCTGCCCAAGCACCATAATATGACGTAGTTGAATCATATGTTTACCATTTTTATTATATGCAATAAATTACGAAATAAATATTCACGATATTAACATGTTCGGCCGTAACCTTGAATATGTGAATAATAAATCTAATTGCTCTTAGGAATAGGCATTATATTGAAGCTTATGCATTTTACGACAATAATGAAATAACGTGCAAAACAAACTTAAATCAACACAAGTTCCCGCGTTGAGCGTGAACAATTTCATATTGCGCGGGAAGAAATGACGTAGCAGTTTTTAGTCTATTTACTGTTACTAGACACGAGATATATACAAGGAACTATTTCATATTTCGCGGGAAGAAATGACTTAGCACTTTTTAGTCTATTTACTGTTGCTAGACAGAGAGCGAGATATATACAAGTATAGCCCCTTATATATATATATATATAGGAATACGTTCGATAGCAAGGCTGATATGCATCTTAACAGACACCAAACTATTCGTTAAATTTATGCCAGAAGGGTTTACTCGTCAAGGGGACAGAGACCTGTCGGACAGTTTCAATTTAAACCACGCGATCATTTCCGCCGTGTAAATTGTTGCACAACCACAATATGGTGGCCATTATCTTTTACAGTTAATGGTTGTAAATAGGATTAAAAATATGTTTTGTATATAAATGAAAATATTAAATTATTGATAATACTACCTAAAGGCCTAAAGAAAAAATACACAACACGGGAATAAACTCATATCTAGGATAGAAAATATTATATATACAATTTAATTCAGTTTAAGTCTGTGAGAAAACAGAAAATGTAACTGAGAAATACATATCTTATCATTATGTATACACACGCACATTTACATTTTATTTTTGGGAGATATATAACTGCTACGTTGAGGACATAATATTATAATTATAGTATTTAAAATACGATAAATACTATTATTATTTTAATTAAACGACATCAAATATGTCTTACAACTTGTAATATCTATTAGATTAGAAAAAACTATTGAGGGATAAATAGACAATCAGTGTAGAACAAATATTTGACTAAGATATGCGACTTATAATTAGAACCACTGATAAACTAATGTTTACGTTGTAAATATATACTGATTCATCCTAAAATCCTAATAAAAACATAATTGATTACTTTTCGCATATCGAGAATATCGTGGAGCTTCAAGACTTTAAGCTAACTGACCTTGAAGTTCGTTTGGCGGTCACACTGCGCTAGTGCTGCCATGTACCCAAACGTTCTTAACATACGGCCGATTTCATAATGTTATTAAAGACGCCTTTACCTTTATGTTCCTTTAGTTGCCATGGTAACGAATACTATCTCTTTTTATCCTACATATAAATAGTATAAGACTATCCTTATTTTCCTTCCTGCACCGCATGTATTGAGGGTCCCTGAATCTATTCTGATACTTTATTAAAATTTGTGCAACAGAGGGTGCAACTTGGTGTATGCCATAAGTGATGATTTAAAATGGCGGTTGTTAATACATGGCAATGGGTTATTTCTGTACTAGGGGCACGTGACTAGAGGAGATCACTGGCCTTTTCACTAATTATCATCTTCTAAACATACCACTTCTTTAATGTTACTTATGTGTATATTCATTGACAACGACATTAGTATTTTAAAATACACTCATTCAGAAATCTATGAATGTTTGTAACGAATAAAATTAGTTTAAAAAAAACTGGGGTGCCTTCACTCGACTTTCTTATAGTTTAACGATTTATTTCCATTAAATCTCGAGTCTAAGCTTATTTTATTTTTACTAGAGGCATTAGTGCCTGAAGCTTTTCCTGTTTATCGACTTATATTACTATATACTATAGATATACTGTCATAATTAAGATAATGAAGTATAATAAATATATTTATGTTCAACTAGTAAAATATTATGTAATTTTAATCCCTTAGCGGTCGCATATATTGAAATTACCTGATACTATATTATTATCAGTTGAACAGTTATTCAACCAATATGTTTCTGTTATCACAAATACAACACCAGTTCACATAACTGATGTACTTATACAAATAAATATTATCTCAGTGCACTATTTGCAATATAATCATCTTAATCATTGGCCATTTTACAATATTAACTATACACATATCGTATTTTGAATCAATTCTCGTTATAGAGCCCTAAAAAATGAAACCCCCTTTAATACGTGCCTTATTTATTTTTTTAGACATGCCTCACAGTAGGTTACTTTTTTTTGTTCATAAAAAAAAATAACATATGGTACATGTCTGGCTACGTAGGGGTGCAAAAAAGTTAAACGCGTCATTCGGTGTGGAGTATAGGCCACTCCAATTTTTTATAAAAATATTTAACATCCTATAACCGACATACATCAAAGTATATACATTCTTAGAATTAGGGGGACGTAAAACGAAATATAGTTTTCACAGAATTTCGTTTTACATATTTTTATTTTAGCCAAATATTTGGATTATCCCAAGATTGTTGGACAGTTTTCGTAAATACAGAAAATTAATTATTAAACGTGCTAGTTTGCATTTTTACAAAAAAAAAAAAAACGTTCTACATAAACAAATATATACAGATGAGTGTTTATATATATATAAGTATATGGACCGAACGCTACAGCTCTATTGTGCATCACTGTACGAGTTTAAAAAATAGCCTATATTATGTATATCTATACCCTTTTAGTCTTAACCTCTGACAAAAAGCTTAGATTCTACTATGTATTGATAACCTATACGTAGATAACCTAACAAAAATAATTGTAAAGAAAACGTTGAACTAATTTTAAAATGAATGTATAGTTGACCTAGCGAGAAGTCGAGGGATAACGAAAACGCATAGGTTATTTACAAAATATCTAATATGTTAATTCCAGGAGCCGAGAATAACTAAAATATACAACAAACATCTCTTAACTTATGCTAAATAGTAAAATACACATAGATAGGTACAGTTTTAACAAAAATATATACACTAGTTGTTATTTGACCAAATTATTTCCCGAAAATGCAAAAATACATCAAAAACACATTGTAAATGTCTTTAAAATGCGGGATTATGCACATGCATAACTGATTGATAAATTTGATATTTTAATAAATAACCAGTGGCGCGGCAAGACTGAATTTTTTTATTGTTTTGGCGCATTTTACGATTTTCTTAATGGTTCAGCCACTTGGAATTAGTATAAGTTCCGAATCATTCGAATGGAGAACTATATTATAGTCCTAAGTCCATACGATAAATATAAATTCATTAATAAAACGTAATATAACATGAAATTGAATACGTTTCAACAATAAACAACATTGTCAACCGTACATATATTATATAGTCATGGGAATTAATTTCACAATCTGATTAAAAAAGCCCATAGTTTCGCTTTCTCACGAATTTCAGCATATTTTAAAGCCGAAATTACGTGTTGTATTTTTTATTTAAATGTATTTAATGACGTTCACACATTTTAAATTTTATAAACACAGTAACTCGAGATTTCTATAGATTGGAACTACAATTTGAATATTTCCCGCTAAAATTGTAGTTCCCCTTCACGACAAAAGAGAATTTTATTCCCCTCAGTGTTGCCAATAGCATCAAAAAAGATGCAGTTTGTTTATTCGCTACGTAATACGGAGAAGAAAAAAACATACCAATTAACTATCCAGTCGAAAGGCACCTAGAATTATTATTGTTTACTATAAAACAATATTAATTTACTAAAATATCATATTACGTTACTAATATTACTACTACTTGTGCTCATTTATCAAAATTGTTTAGTTTTATTTCGTTGTCATGTTTATTATAATTTTGTAATAAAAAAAATATCAATTTGGTATTATATTTTTAATTCTTTCTGGTATTCTTAGGGCAAAAGCCCTTAAACAGTGTGCCCAACTTAATAGGCTAGGAACTAGGCAAAGGGACCGTGACGTCACGGTCCCTTAGAAAAATCATAACACTGGGGCTTAAAATATTTACTAATAAAAAAAATCCCTGTCTGCGACGCCACTGCCCTAACCTAGCTTATAATGCTACTTTGTAGTGGATTAATTATGCTAAACGTTTAAAACAAATGTTTAGGATTAAATTAATTTACATGGATTATTTCTGACAATGCCCAAATCCCCTAAAAATTGATGTGGTTAAAACCGCAACAGTTTTCAGCCTTGATAACTGATGTAAGAGCCTAACAATATGCATTATTTATATATAAATTAAATTAAATTATTCTATAAGTATATATGCAGTGGAATGGTCTAAGCGATGGATTGCATCAGATATATTGTATACGGATCATTTAGTCAATCAAAATTGATTTTTTCATATAGCAAATTAGAAATTAGGACCGAATACGTAACAATTTTCGTTATAATATATTTCGATAGCGCGTATACAGTGTTGAAACATGTGATAATTTGAGTTATGTAACATATACAAGGCCGCAAATACACTGGGCAATATATACACGTAGTTATCGCGTAAAATTACCTGACCGATGACATAATAATAAATAATTGTACCTTTTTTCAAAATCGTAGCTGGTTCAGCCGTGCTAGAGTTTTCATTGGTATTTTCTATAGTAATGTGTCCGTTTTGATTCGCGTTGTCGCTGACATCGGTGCCCAGAGCCATTTCACGAGATAATATCACAATTTAGCACGTTTTGATGAATAATTATTGCACAAACACAGAAAAAAAATCACTCGGCTTAATTTTCACCGAAGACGTAAAGCGCACCCTCTCTCTCAACACCACGGCACACTAGTCTAGTTCGACGCACAGCACGTGCGTCTCAGCCAAAAGAACTGCGCTAAGAAGCGGCCTGATTGGCTGCAATTTTACGTTTCAGCGTTGGCAACGGGAAATCCACTAGGAAACCGACCACTGTTACCACTGCTACATATTATTCGGTTATTTTTCTATTTATGTATAAATATACAGCCTATGCCATTAAATATAACAATGTTTTGAATTTAATATGTATTAAGACAATCAATGCTAGCATTCATAGCAACAAAATGAACCCGTTTTGCTGTGAACGCTAGCATTGCCATAAAACAAACTGAATTACTAATGGTTTCGCTGCGAATACATTTTCTACCTAACACACATATAAATTAGTTAAAATATATGCAGGGGGACTCTCAAAACGGATATTATGATATCAATATTATCTTTTATGCAACAAATTCACTTCGTTTGTGAATGTAGCTATGAGTATTAAGTCTATTAACACTGTTGCCAATATTAAAATTAAAAAAATCCCCAGATATTATAATAACAAAATAACTTTTTCGCATCAAAAATTTTTGACAGTGTTTAATCAATAATTTTTTTTTATCACTTCTTAAAGGTAAAATCAAATTTAAAAACTCATAATTTAGCTAATATTGTGTCGTATTGGTTTAAAATAATTAGTATAAGTTATATTAAAATTACTAATTGTTGGTTACATCACAGATAACCTAGAATTGGTATTTTATTTTAAAGGTAATTATGGTGTTTATTGGTGGACTAAAAGCAGTATGTTTGCAATGTGCGAAAATGCGTGTTCCCTCTATTAAATTTCGTAAAGGATCCCCGGCGTCAAGTCATGCATCTGCAGCGGGGCCCCAAGTATTTAAAAATAATTAATTTTACATAAGACTGTTACAATTTTTTATTTTACGTAGAAATCTGCAGGGGGGAAAGCACAATCTACCGCTTCCGAGGACGTCCCCGCCCGATACCGCAGAAAACCATTTGCTGTAGAAGAAATAGAGTATATTAATCGTGGTGGCCCTGCCTAAATCATATTAACTATAAACATGTAGAATTATATGTACATAATCTTATTTATAATAAAATTACAGTTATTAAAAATCTAATACATAATTTTTATTAATTTAATAATATGGTACATTAAACATTTTAGATTTAATAGTTTTCATTAATCCAATTTCTTTATCATACGCATCGGGATTATTAGGAACAAATTTCATCAAACTAAATTTGCCAAATTTAGCCTCATTACAATTTAAACTAGACAACGTCGAGATAATTTTCTTCTTTAGTTCGCCTAGAAACAAAATAATACCGCCTTTAGTTGCGCATCTGGCCGCCAGATGGCAGTGATAGCTGTATTCATACCGTTTATGCGAGTGTTAATGACTATAGCATACGGCGCATATGGCCCAAAACTGGTTATAACCACAGCTTCCTTTGCGCCATTGTGTAGAAATCTGCGGTTACATATAAGCGATGGTGCGTCGATTGTTGCGACATCTACCTGTTTTGTTAACAGCATGTTAATGGCGGCCAAGTGAGATACTGCTCCTGTTTCAAATGGTAAAGCAGTTAAGTATGTTTAGGTTTATTGTTATAGTTATTATTACGATGTGTCGACCCAAAAAACGTGATATTTTCTCCGAGTTGTTGCAGTGCGTTGAGCATGACGCCATTAGCGAGCGACTCTTCACGGACACAAGCCCAACGACATCCGCGTAAATCTAGCATTGTGTTTACACTGTGTTTTCTAAATCAAAGAAATTATATTCACTATTTAATTGTTGTTGAAAAATCTTTAAATTAAAACTAAAACCGGAAGTAGTTTATTTTATTGAATTACTCCTCACTAAAATGCTAAATAGATAATTTCTGTAATTTGTAATGGTTTTCGAGTGATTAAAAGAATATGAATCTTGTATAATAAACACATAGGTGTAGAATTAATGTCAGTGCTTTCACATAGACGATTAATAATTCTATGAAATTTGACCTACAATTTGTCAGAATGGATAATCACATCCACATAGGTTCCTGCGCTGTGTTGATCATTTTTCGGATGTTTGAATATCGGCGTGACCGGCAAAAGTTCGGCGAACGCATTCCTCGATTCCGCCAGAGCTATGTAACCGGATGGCGGCATAAACGCTAACAAAACACACGTTTACGAATACTTTTAAAATAACAGATCGGTGAATTCCCAAACTCTTCAACCGAAAACCTTTAGAACGGTTGAATTCTTACCTATATCAATCAAATTGCTTTGGAATGGGTCTAATCTGTCGTCAGATGATCCATCTGATCTCCACTCATATTGTAGTGTAGTTTGATATCCGGTTTGTTCTTCTAACACTTCCGAAATATTTTGAAACAGTTCTACAGGAATACTGGGACACAAATATGTCACTATGCGTAATTGTTGAATTGACATGTTTCCCTGTTGGTAATTCGTATGAATACTGAAGAGAATGTATGGTTTTCAGCAGGTTTTTAAAGATCTCGTTACTGAGCTTATCCGTGTAGAAACTGGACATTCTAAGAGCCATTGTTTGCACGCTGTCGACCACGAGCTAGCGCGTGATAATAAGAAAACCACTACATTGGCGTAGCACACAAAAAAAAAAAAATTAAAACACAAACAAACAAAAAATATGCTCGTCTTCTTATAGAATTTTAAATAATCATTTAACATAACACAGCAAAATCACAAAATGCATTTATATTGTCCCTGCAATACATCTATGTTAAACTGGTTGCATACTTCACAGGGTAAAAACTTAATTTTGTGACTAACACTGCATAATTTATAAATTTTGATATTGCTAATCAGTAACTACATATTTTAAATAACTTTAAACAACAAGGGTTCAATGTACCGTGGTTTAAAAAAAATTAGACACATCATTGATAAATTTGGGATAATTATCTGCTTTTTTTTTAACTTTCTCTGAATCGAATCTGTGTGTGTGTGACTCTAGAGCAAAAATTGCTGAAGCCTTTTAAAATAACTATATTAAATTTACGTTTCTTTAGTTACATTATAATATTGTTGATTTATTGCAATAGTAGCAAGAATTTATGACAAATAAACAAATATTATACATAGATAGTGAAAGTATAAAAAAGTCGAGTTTCCAGCTTTTTTTGTTGACATGTTAATTTCACCCTCTTTATTGTTATTTTTATTTTGTATTGTATAAGTGGGAGATTAGTTTTTTGTAAAAAATAAAGATATATATTATATTAATAATAATAAAAAATTATATACGCCTTTTCTGTTAGTATCGCAGTAACATTAGCACGGATGCATCAATAGAAAAAGAAAGGTACGTTAGTTCCGGGTCAAAGACAACGCTGCTGATTTTATACTGTTTCGCTCGAAATGTGTTTGAAAATAATCTAGATCCGGTTTGTCGTGCCACTGACCGGTTCAAACGGACGAAAGTCCCACCGACCCGTTAATATTCGGTCGACGAGGACGTTCATCCGTTCGTATCGTTTCAGCATTGGTGACGCCACACATAAACAAATACACTGACGCAAAGTCCATATCTCACAACACTTCACAAACACACTCAAAATTTCAAAAGTCAAACATAATTCGTGCCTGAAGGTCGTCCGTGAACCGAAACTATTGTCCCTATAGAAATTAAAACACACTGAAATACAAAAGAGTAAACGATGCCGTTCGTAACTCGAGACGCTTGGTTCGTAAACTGCGTTACTTAAAACAAATTAATTAATGTAGGAAATTGGTACCCCAGCGTCTTAATTTCTGAACTAAATATTCTTATTAAATTACGCACTGTACAAGGTTGTAAAACCTTCACCGATTCACTAAAACAACATATCCATTCGACTATATTTAATATTTAAGACAATTGGTAGACAAAGTGTCGCGAAGATATTTCACTGGTGCCAAAATTGGGCGAAGCGCGCTATTCGCGAGGCCCCTAAAGTGTGTGAGTTGCCTGCAAATGTCGATGAAGGACTGGGGCCTGCGAACGGGCAGACAGTCAGCTGTGGCCAGCATCTAAGAGCCCACACCGATGTGGGTCACTATCACTGAGGCCCCGCGGACGCAGATCAACAACGCCGTGTTTTCCGCCTGTCTACCGTATCGCTATTTTAGGTGAAATGCCCGCAATCACATACCAAAACGACGTACCACTCTTTTTATACGACATCACCACCAATTACGATAAATATCGCCTACTACATTTACATTGGTTCATAATAACGTTGTATTACTTAACTTAATTTTGTCTTTTCTCTAATATCACTAGAACGGCTGCACTTATAGCAAAAATAGTTATGTTCATAAAGAAAGATATTTATATTTCACACAACTTTTGTTTGAAAAGTTTCCTCAAAAAATGTACCAATTACGAGATAACTACTACAGAAAATGTTCCCATAGATACGCATTTATAGGGATTATATGCCTAATGCACTTATGACTTACGTATAATAGCAATAAAATTCGAACGATTACACGAAATAAATTAATGATTGTGAAAAATATAGAACGTGATAACGAAACTAAAAACGGAATTGAGAACTATGAACCGAACGAGCAGCAGTACTTTCAGTTGCTTAGCGCACCGCACAAATGTTTGAGGAATGCTAAAACGGGGCCCACTGTGTGTGCATTTGGCTTACTACTTGTATGTAAAGTGCCGTTCCTTCTACATCCTCTTACATGCGATATACACATGTGTACCTGGCCGATACGATGATGTCACGTCGGACCGTGTGATCGCAGTGTTATCAGCGGCTACGTCATGACACTGACTCCTTAGGTATACTATCTCACTCGCACTCATAGAATTCCTCGCCGTACGAAATACAAAAGGGTAGCGGAGGTAAAGCACTCGGTCGCGTATTCAGAGACATACATATATTTGAAAACGCAATTAGACTTAGTACTTAGTTTCCACTATATGTTATTGTATTTTAAATTCATTCTATCATAACTTAGGGAGACTTTTATAAGCTTATTTTTATGTCCAACGATAAATGAATATAATTTATACGATTCTTTTGGAATGAATCACTTTAGTGTACGTTTGGTCACACCAAGTAGGTGTGATTCATTTCAAACGAATGGTATTCTTATGTGGACTCTAATTTCGAGTTTAGCCAGGTCCAGGATGTGGAGCTGGAGGCCTCCAGCGGTAGCCGTGCAGCCAGACGTTTGGTGACCTTGATGAGCATGCGACACGCATAGCAGAGAGGGAACGGTCCGGCGCGTAGACGCGCTGTCTATTTATAGAGGTGACCATTGTTACGTCATAGAAAGCGTGCAGGTGGTCGTACGACGACTCACGCCTGCTGTGCTGGCTGATTTTCATACCGGAACTGCTGAAGAGAACGTACAGAACAGATCCTCCTTAGCATTGCGATGATCTTGGGGCCGTGCGGTGAATGTCCGTTTGTCGGCCGGCGACCACCGTCCGATTAGAATTGTCTAAGTAAACCGGTAATCGCAGGAATTAAGGAATGCGTACGCTATGCCGGCACCCCGCACCTCCCCCACCCCTCCTTCGTGTGCTGACCTAGAAAGAACGCGAACCCAAGGTCGAACGTTGACACACAAACTCCTCGGAGCTCGGACTTGCCGCTGCTTCGCCTGCTGTTGACAGTGGGCACTTTGCTCCTTATCGCTTATATACACTTGCTGAAATATGCATTCGATAACAGGATATATCCCTCTTATATATCACAATTCACACACAATATATATTTATTTTGACGTTTAAGAACGTAATATTAGTTTTTATAAACAACCAGTGCCGCAATTGTATAAAAGACCTAGTTGCGCCACTGGTGTTTACCATAGAATCATATAAACAAAGCGTTCTACACACACATTCACGCAAACACATACAATGTGGTGTATATATATGTACGAGTGAAGACTATTCCAGGATTTTGTATTACAGACACATATGCTATACGACAAGCTAAAACAGTCATATGTGTAGAGACCAATGCCTGCAGCGCCCGTACGGCGAGCTCATAGTATTCCAGTTTGTTGTATAATAAATAATGCTAGCGTCATAATCAAACTGGAATATTATTTGTAATTTTTAATCTTATTTACTAATTGGTTCGATGTGTATCTAAATATTAGAAAACAAAATTCTAAGTAGGATGTAGGAAATGGTACATCATAGAAAAGGATCTAACAGCAGCATAGAAAAAGATCACATATGAACATGTTTCGGAATGGGAAATGTACCATAACGAAAGGAAAGAGATTAAATAGTTCCGTCTCCGGTTAGATTCACCATCACTCACATACTCAGTGAATGGATATTTCGGCGAACCGTCAAAACAACAAATCTAAATAGAGTGACGTAGGCACCAGGCACACTCAGTCAACTCTCTTTTACGTCTATGAATATGAAATTCTTTCGTTTTGATTGGGGTCATCTAAAAACCAAAGGTCTAGGAGTCGCCTAAAGAATTTTTGCGGGTAAATAAACTCTCGACACTTTCAAAAAGGCACTTGTATATGAACGATTGGATTTAAACTATAACGGGAACTTCTTGGGCACTCAAACTATACTAATAATTTAAAAAAATCAGTAAATGTATATACTTCACTGATGGTAATTACGGATGTAGAATAAAAATGCGATGATTTATTGAAATGTCCTTGTTAGATGACTGAATCAAAAGCCCCTGCGGCAGTATCAGTATGACTTTTGACTTAAAACTACACAAAAAACTTGTTCTACAATAAGAATGAGTAACACACTGGTTCTGATTTCATTTGAATGATGCCCACATCATTGTAAATAGCCAACCACGTACTGGTTTGCGAGTTATTACTCATACGGTGCCTGTCCCATCAGGCATCAACGTAATGCTTAAGACTTCCTGATGTGACGTTATCGGTGCGTCTCTGAATATAAAATTTCGTATAAGTGCACACGTGGATCCTCAGACTAACCCTCTGATGGAATGGGGCCGATCGCAATACGCCGAAACCGTTGCAAGTAAAGTACACTTACCAACCGTCGACCGGCAGTTGGTGACCTTTATGCGGCGCAAAGGCACATTCCACTGTCTGCCAAGCCATCCTCCGCGTATCAAGGACACGAAGATTCAAGTATTCGAAGCATTCGCACTTACAAATATCGCGGTCACCGGCCACACACACTCAAATACCCACTATGACCGATTACTGACGAATTAACGAAACTCAAATATCTTTAAAGAATGAGAATGGAATTGGTTTTGGTATAAAACGTGCGATTTCATGGGGGCACTCGCCCCCACGTCCTACTAGCTGTGGGGGCACGAACCTATTTCCGCCCCCATCATTGAATTAAATTGTGTTTTATATAAACACCCATATGTAATATATATTATAGGATTTAACTATGTTAACTAAAATTACGTATAAAATATAAGAACTTCCTTATACGTCCACTATCTAATATGACTGCTTATTTTGTTTTAAATTCATGCTAGATTGCTATGAAATAAAATATTTGTATATAACATACAGTAGTGTTGCCTAATGCAGTTACGCCTAACGCAATGCAACCAGAAATACACATATGTAATGCATTTGCTCGTACATGCCGCAACCAGCAGTACATACGCGTTATGCATTTTGCATGGATTGTAGGTGGCCCTAAAATCCCAATTTCCCATTATTTATATATATATATATACGTCTTCACATCAGTACTGGAGAGTTGACTGGAACCATGATTATTATGAATGAAACCACTACTTCTTATATACTCAATCATACATGTATTTTCACAATAACTAAATGCATTTTAAATATTTATTGAACATAATGAAACACGCACACAATGAGTAAAATGTGTTGAATAAATAGTCCACAACGATAGATCTAAGGAAATCACTTCCGTTTCTTACACTTAGCTCGACCTCGTCTTCGTCGCGTTGAATTACTCCCCTCGGATTTCTTAGCAGTACGAGTTTTCGGTGCCGGAACAGTACCCGGACGTTTATGTACTAGAAGATGCTGTTGTACCAGCTCCGCCAGTTTTTGTTGTTCGGCCAACATTGACAAAAATGTACATATGAATTCATCGTAATTATGCGTTCGTCTGCAATCATCTACCTGCAACATAAACGGCCATACGCATAAGATAAAAAACGACCATATTTCTGAAAACAATTCCTTAAGTACGCTGTATAAATAATTTGATGAAAAAAAAAACATACCTTATATTTGTGTCGTTTATCATTTTCATCTTTAAGGCTAATTTCGCAGATACAAATCTCATTTTCCAAATTGCGCAATAATGCCAGCAAGTCTTGCGGAGCAAAAGTATGAGGCTCAAATAGCTCCGAGTATTTTTTATCGGCAACTACAGTGTCTCCATCGCTAGTTTTAATGCGCGCACGTCCAGAACTCAAACACATTTTCTTTTGAGCGACACTAGCATCCGTCACCAAACGTTTACCATTCATATTAATACCAGATAATCTCGGAATCATATCTTTATCATCATTCGCAACACGAATAACAACAAACTTCTTAAAATCCTTTGTAGACGTAGGACTACCTTGCGCTAAACCCCAACTCCACGCTTGCGTCGGGGAATTAAACGCAGACCCAACTTCAGAGGACGTATCTGTGCTCGAACTGCTCGGAGCGGGCGAAGTTTGGATCGTCAACGGAGTAGAATAATCGATTGGACACAATAATTTGATTTTCGCTTGATCCGATTTTGTAGCGTCTTCCGATTTCTTATCAGACATTGACGCTACAATATCTAATATGCGTGTTTTATCTTCGGTGCTATCGCCGTTTTCTTTGTGTTCTGATTTAGATTCGGATGTGTTTTCATCTTTTTCAATTTTTATGTCTGGATGCTTGATTTTCATTAATTGCTGTAACGCGTCTAATACTATTTGTTTGTTTGTTTTCAACATTTTTAGTTTATGTGTAATTGCTAATCGTCGATCTGGTACTACTGCCATTAAATTAAAACGAATGTCGTGGTATTGTTCACCGGTTGCCACTCCTAGACGATCGCTCATCACTTGCCGGAATCGCTCTGTCCAGTCTTCGTCGTCGCTCTGATAGAAACAATGCGGATAACGCATATTTTAATTATAGCGATTAAGGCATATACATAATTATTTTGTACTATTATTACTAATATATAATGCATAAAATTAATTGCTGCTACACAGTAGTCTTGAAAAAGACCGATTTGTTATAATAACGCGTATTAACAGATTAAAACATATAAAAATACTTGAACTGTCAAATGACAGCAATGGCGCATATACATGTGCGCCAACACCTAGTAATAAAATAACCCTAATATCAACTTGCAATGTCCTAAACTTGACATAAAAAATATAAACAATTCACCCACAGTAATCTTGAAAAAGACTGATTTGAAATAATAAGGCGTATTAAAACCTTGAAACATATAAAGAAAACTTGAAATGTCAAATAACAGCTCCGAAAACAAAACAGTAATGGCGTATATACATGTACGCAAACAACTAGTCATAAAATAATCCTATTATCTACTTGCAATAAACTTGAGATAAAAAACATATACAAAATTGATATACAGTAATCTTGAAAAAGACTGATTTGTTATAAATAACGCGTATTAAAACCTTGAAACATATAAAGAACACTTGAACTGTCAAATGACAGCAATGGCGCATATACATGTGCGCCAACACCTAGTAATAAAATAACCCTAATATCTACTTGCAATGTCCTAAACTTGACAAAAAAAAAAATCTTCTCCGAAATTAAAAGTAAAAAAAAAGGTCGTACCATAGCACCCACCGGCCCATGGTCGATCGGGAACGGTTTAAGCCCATCTAGCTCAAAAAGCCGCCCATTTATCGGCACATAGCTGACAAAATGAAACGCTTCCCCGGTGAACCTCCCCGTGCTAACCCCACTAGATTTATCCAATCGACGTTTAGCTTGCGGCATAGCATGCGAATTGTGCGCGCACGCCAATTCAGGCGTGTTCCCAATCGCCCATCCTTTATTTTCTGGACACATTCCCGTGGTGTGCACTTTTAACCGGCCCAACGTTTCGCCCAAATGCAAATTCGAGCAATTTAGTAACACGGATAACAAAGCGTGCGTTGCACAACTGTTCGGCACCATTTGTTGTGCGAAAAATAAATTATTCACTACATCTTCGTCTTTGACAAAACACTCGGTTTGATCGACGACTTTTCGTCGTGATCGACGCTCTTCAATCCATCGGAACAAAAATATAAAACCGTACACTGGACCTTCTATAGGTTTCTGGAGATCGTAGATTTCCTCGACTTGAACCCCTTTGACGCCGAAGTCTTCCAGCAGTAAAGTAAATAGGCCTGGGTCGCTTTCAAGTTCTAGCCAGCCCTCGGTTAAACGATTTATGTCCACAGGCATTTTGACTAAATAAGCATTTTTAACTGTTTCTTTTCCGATTTCTTAATATATAATAAACATTAACGTCAAAATGAAATCGTTCAAGCAGTGTTACCAGCTGAATAAACTTATAGGGTACGAGCACGATCCGATAAACATAGCTGCAACAGCTGTTCTTGTACACAACTGTCTCAGTATCTTTCATTTATGTTAATTCTTTGAATTTAGCGAAATAATAGCAAAAGTAGTATTTCATATACTAAATTTAGTTTTAAATACAATTTAGTGTTTTAGGCGTTAATTGGCCTTTATTTCGGACGTGTACTATATATATATATATATTTTGATAATTACAAGAAGGTCCAGTGTAGGGCACTACAGATTTTTATTTGTTGTTGCTAAGCAAATGTAACCTACTACCATATTATAGTATATACACAAAAACTACTTGTTGTTATGCAGATTAATGTTTTCTCATCTGTTATCACAAAATAAATTTACTTAGATTATTCATTGTATTCTGTTACATAAATCTTATTTGGGTATTAAATGTATGATATTATAATCTCCTAAAGTTATATATACATGCTGTACATATAAATTCCATTATATTAAATTAAAATTTAGCAATGAAGACTTTTGAAATTACCACACAAGATTGTTTAAAGATAATTAACAAATTTCCAAAAGATAATAACTTACAATTTATAAGTCATAATGTATTACCACTAAGTGAAGAGCCATTAGGATTTCTGGGTGAACATTCTAGGCTCGAAATAACGGTTAAGACGCAAACAAATAAAAAAAGTGTTTTGAAATTCTTCATGAAAACACTTCCCAGTGATACAGAAGCGCATAAAAATTATGTTATTAACATTGGAGTTTTTAAAAAGGAAGCGTTGTTATATAAGGAACTATTTCCTAAATTACAATTAGTTATTGAAGAACCATTTTTGCCTGCATCTTATTTGGTAAGTCCTACGTCTTATATCATTATCGAGGATTTGTCGTTGAAAGGATATGGAATTGTAAAAGATAAATCAGAAACATTGGATATTGAACATACCAAATGTTTAATTAAGACTTTGGCTCGGTTCCATGCAGCCTCAATAATAGTCGAAGAGCAAAATTCTACGAAAAATGTACAATTTCGACTAAAGGAACAATATTCTCACATGTTATTTGAATCCACGTTTTCGTATGAAAAAGGACATCCACGAAATGATTGGTTAATAACAACAACTGAGACATTAATTCAAATTAGCAAGAAAATAGATGGTTTTCAACATAGAAACACTGAAAAACCAATTACTGTTTTAGTGGAGGAAATGAAACAGTATATAAGTCCGTCGAAAACGTACCGAAACGTAATAAACCATGGGGATTTATGGTCGAATAATATGATGTTTAATTACTCAGAAACAGGGGTACCAAAACATTGCATTTTAGTTGATTACCAAATGAGTAGATATGTGCCTCCAGCGTTTGATTTTTTAACAGTTCTATACTTAACTACAACCGAGGAATTCCATCAAAAATATTTTTTATTTCTAGTAGATATTTATTATGCTACATTTGCGACTGAATTAAAACGGCATCATTTGAACCCTGATCAAATATTGCAGAAAAACGAGTTTTTGGAAAGTTGCGAATATTATAAACCGGCCTCGTTGTTAGAATCTGCTATGTTTGGAACAATTGTGTATTTAAATCCTGATTTTTCGAAGGGTATGTTATCGGATCCAGAGAAATTCGATGATTTTATGTTACGAGATAGAAGTACTTTAGTTTGTAAACTGTTTGATGAAGATAAAACTTACAGAAATCGCTTAGAAAGTGTAATGATTCAACTATTAAATTGTATTTTGTAATATTTTTTATGAAGATTGTATATAGAATTTTAGATTGTAAGTAAATATATATATATAAAAAGCTGAAATGACCTTCATTTCACCTTATACTTCCAACTGAGCCCGTCCTATTCCTGGGAAAATACAAAATCGTGCTGAAAGAAAACCGTGTATTGGATATAGTTGATAATAGTGCAATTTGTATAAAAAGGAAATGCGTGAATATAAACAACATATATTATTAATTCTTTAATTAATTTTTTGAATCTAATAAAACTGAAACCCAATTGTGTGGTTCAGCCATTACCGCTTTCAAACTTTCCTTGTTTATTTTAGCAGGTACTTGAGCCACCTTAGATTTAGATGTTTTTAAAGAATGCCTTTTAGAAAATTCTTTATCGGATTCAGTATCGGATTCTAGTGTTTCGAACTCTTCGTCGCTTTCTTCTGCGTCAATATCGACAATTGTATCATTCACCCCACTATTTTTTAGGATTAATGAACGTAAAACGGAATTGCACAGAAATCGCATTGGTGCCATTGTGTGAATTGGAGGTTCGAGCAACTAAAAAAAAGATAATTTAGTAATTATAAATATACCTCGTAGGGGTAAGATTCTTGAGTTTCACCGTGAAAATTGGGGTTCAATTCCTGCCTAAGCGTTTGCATTAAAAAAATAATTACGCATATATACAAGTCTTTTTGAATATAAATGGCACAAGCTGCCCCATAATTAATATTAATATGGTTCCAACATGACACGTGAGACAGGAATGAGCAACAATTTAAATTTTATCTGTCTAGATTTAAGACGCAGCGACTAAATAGATTTAATTAGTTCAAATTGGATTGCCGCTGGGTTTCTACAAGCTGCATTATAACGTAAATTGCGTGACGAATTTACGCATGACACTCTTTTATATACCTTTAACATTTATAAGATTCATTTTTTCTTAATTTCACATCGTTTTTGAGATACTTAAAACATGCACTTCCGGTTCAAAAATAGGGGGATTTCCCTCCAATTTATGCAATGAAAATATTCAGAATATAAATAGAGAGACTCGGGTTCCTCAGAACGCCAAGTCTGTGGGTGGAAGACAGAAGATTACTACATATCCGGTTAGTTGTGGCGTAAACATTGTCATTTTATATTTCGAAATACTTTCGGTTAATATGATTGTAGTGAATAGAGGCGCGAATGCAAACAAGTGTGAGCGTAGGTACTATAAACTCACGTAACTGGGTCACCACTAATTTAATAATTTGCACCCTGGTGGCGCCGATTTACTAACTATTCCACTAACAATTGATTAAATGTTTTTGTGCATTATGTATTTGCACCATTTTCTTATAAGCAAATCTGTTTATAAATACATAAAATGTAATCTTGTATTTCAAGAAAATATATACGATGAAAACAAGGTTTTTCCTTATAACAACAGATTAATAAACAACATGAAACAAAAACAAAATCCTAATTAAAAACTATCGCTATGCGAAAGATACTCTAATTAATCTTCAGATAATTATAATTTATTTGTTTTATTCATTATCATAAAAATGATTTATAATGCATTGTAAGAAAACAATTTTGCTAAAGACATCTTTATTAAAACCTACTGGCCACTAGTAGTAATTATAGAAACATTTAAACAAAGCGTTCTCCACATTCATTCATATAAACAAATATCTTATATTTTCTAACATAAATTTACACATATTTCAATTGTTCCGCTAGAATTATAACATTAATAATTCTCGAGGAACAATTGGAATGTTCGAAAATATAAGTTATGATATGAAATAAATAAAACCCAGTCACGTCTGTTTGATGGGTCATCGTTCGGTGTTGATAAGTGTTAATATTAAATAAGTTAGGTAGTAATATTGCATAAGATTGTCACGTAACAAGTGCAACGACAAAGGGGTATAAGAGCCTCCTGTTGCAATAGCAACATTATAATTATGACAAAACAACAAGGAATCAAATATTAGGTCACTCATCCACTGACCGATATAATATACTATTTTACGCAACGAATTATTTCATACTTTCTTATACGCCGGCAAAATAGTTTATAAAATATTTACAAACATTTGTAATGAGTCTTAAATCTATATTTACAAAAATACAGATAACAGTTCAAGGTCATTTCTGCGGATTAAATGCCAAATTGAGAATTCCGGAAATAATAAATAAACAATAACAAAATATTGTTTTTCACGTGTTCATATTTACTAAATTGTAAACATTTACTTGTAAATTTAATATTTCTAATTACTTGGGCAAAATAAATTATTTATATTTATTAATCAAGAGCGAATAACATCGAAATTTCTTTTTGCGTTATACCATATTTATTTTTTACGTACTGTACGTTAAAATTAACAATTATTTAAATGACTGCATGACCAAATTTTTAGCATGTAAAATAAAATTAGATTATAAACACGGAAGTCCGTTTTAATATTAGGACAAGTCTTGTTGATACTGTACCTACTTAGAGCTATGATTCATTCATGATTAATAATATGATTCGGAATTAATGGATATGTTTTATGTTTTTTTAAATTTCGAAATATTGTACTATGCGTTAAAACATCGTGAAAATTGACCTCTGACCTATTTGTATTTTAACATAATGGCTATTTATCACTTTAAAAAAATGATTTACCACTACAAAATGCAAAGTCTAGCCGCGCCACTGGTTATTTATTAAAATATCGAAATTAAAATAGTTATTGTGAATGTGCATTGAATAATCTATTCAAATACAAAATAGAAGCAGTACGTAAGTTTATAATACTGATGTTTGATGAGATAATATATGGTTATCACAAACATATCAGTTCTAAACTAGTTAGAAATAATTCAGGGAGGATTAAAACGTGTATTTCCGTTAAAATCTCGTGATTAAAATACTTCTTAATATACATTTGTATATATATATATATAAGTAATAACTGGGCCAGAAAGGGTTAAGTGTGTTTAAGACTCAGTTAGGACATGGTGCAACATACGTTTATATTTAAGTAACACTTAATTGTAAACTGTGTAAATGGGCAATAATTTATTAAATTGAAAATCTTGCAAAGCGGACATTAACAATTAGATTTTGAAACTGTGTTCTTCGTGCATTCTGGAATAATACTGAAATCCGGTGATAAACGCCGCAAGGGCCGAGATTAGTGGCTCTGAGTGCGACAGTAAGATTGTTTTTCTCGTACGTTGACCGGGAGTTGGGGAGTCGCGGCGGATTGCCATATAAAAACAAGAAACACCACTGCAGACAATGCAGTTTAGATCGAGACACAACCGACTCAAAGTTCAATCACACTACATCCAAATTGTTTTTATTTGTCGTACACGGTTTATTTGAATTTACTTAGAAACAAAATCAATCACAAACATGCGGGGCGCCGGATTAAGACGTTATCTGTTATTTGTTGTTGTTGCGGTGCTTACCATATGTTTTTACGTTGAGTCCTCACCTGTAAGCAGGCCTGAAGCTGTGAGTTATTTCAATTTTACTAATTATCCGGATTTTAAATCTATACATTTTTTAATTACTTATACGCAGTCTTGTAATCATATAAATTTAGAACGTTTTGACCAACACTGAATTGTTTTTCAATATGTCTGTGTGTGTGTGTGTGTGTGAACGCTCTGGAGACAAAATTATGAAATTTATACAGTTTCACTGTATTTAATCAATGAAATTAAACTTAATCGACGCAGTTTTTTTAATATTTTTGTTTTATAGGCTTTAAAAACCATGCAACAAGTACCACAATGGCATTGTCTAAGATACCGAAAATTCGATTTGGTGCGCAGATGTCGCAACTATCGAATTGGAAGACGACATTGAAGAAACAAATATGTTTCGGCGTAAAATGACCAAAGAAAGACTTAAATAAATCACGTGTTTTTGTGTGAATATTTGCTAAGATCTCAAAGACTATACCAATACATTTTGAAAATGTAACTGTAATCATTATTATTAATTATTATGATCACTTTAGCTCATTATCCAATATTTAAATATTTTATCGTTCTAATCAAAATTGTTACTGTAGCTGACTTGTACGACATTATTCGGCTAATGTCGGTTAAACTCGGCTTCTTTCCATATAGCCTTGTTTCACATGAACCGATTACAATGAATGATGCATATAAAATGGTAGTTAAAGCGAAATATTGGATAGTTTAGTAAAAGGGGTTTAATAAGTATCTGCATTATCATTCATATTTCTATGTAAATTTTAAGATTTGTATATTTGTCTATGTGTAAGAATAAACATTAAGAATCTACAAAAAGATCTCCGATTATTCCATATCTAAAAATCTTTAATTGACAAGAAAAACAGCATTTTCTCATAACTTATGCGACTAAGACAATCTATTTTATTCTGGAGCATACAAAATACGTTGTATACCTTGTGTCGGAGAATATATTTATTGTATATAAGTTTACGAACCTGTTTGATTTGTGTTGCACGGGCTATACCGGTCTCCTTGTGGTTTTCCAGTGTGGTTTGATTCTGTTTGGAAGTCGTTACAGTTTCAGCTAGGAAAGCTTCAAAAGTGGATTTTTCAGGCCTTGCACTGTACTCCAAAGCGATGTCTTTTGAATGAGTTTCTGGTTCGAGACACAAAAGTTCCTTAAAAATAAAAATAAACATATTTTTGCCGTGTTTCCAGATAGGGTATAAATAATTTAGCAAATCGTAAGATTGGAGAAATAAAATGCGGTTATTGAATCTCTTTACACATTGGGCAAAGTTAATAACTCACTTGATTTGCATTAATAAAATATAACTGCGACATTCGTTGCCAAGATAAGCCATCGGTTCGATCTATTTTGTGTGGAACGAAACAGACCCCAGTGATTTTATCATCTTTTGAGGTAAGTGGTTTCCTGGAAAATACCGGCGTTCCGGATCCAGGTGTGAAAATGAATACTGAAATATGTTAGCTATTTTAGTAACTTAATATTGTATTATCTCTTCTTATTGCTAGAAATATGTAAAATATATCTGGAGCAGTTTTCAAACTAACCAATACTCTACAGAAATATTCTGAAATGCTAGAAATACAAACAAAAAAAATATCTTACACCCATTATCATGTGTAAACGCTGCTATGTAGGTGCTAAGTGGGTCCATGCAAAGTTGTGTGATTTGCACTGGAACTGTCCACACTAAAGCAAGTGTGAGTAAATTCCAAACACACAAACGATCGCTGGTAGTAGTGACCACTAAATGGCATTGGTCACCGTTACCGAATTGAACCATATTCAGTGGTAATCTGTAATTAGGGTGGACAAGCGAACACTTTAGGTCGCATGTGTGCGGCGACCAAGCGGTTAAACACGGGCCGAAAGCTACGGCGATAAGGGAACCATCGATGGAGAATGAGACGGCGTTAGCGGGGAAGTTTTTGTAGGTGCCCGTGCTTAGACACCGCCAGGCTCGGCTTTTTCCTGAAATATAATATTTTATTTATTACACGTTTTAATGTTTTGTTGATGAATTTAATGCAACTCACGGTAAATGTCTGTTGTATCAACAAGGCCCCAAATTTTAAATTGGTTATCATTGCCAGTTGTAGCACATAAAATGTCTGTAGAACTACACGTAGGTTCGAATTCTAAACCGTTAACGCCGTTTTCATGTGGGAATTCTATAGAAGTATTAAGGGCGAACCTATATAAATAAATTATTAGTTGCATAAGTCTTCAGCTCGTCGTATATTTTTATTTATATAACTATTATATTTGAAAAAGATAAAATGATACTAGTATTGTTATTGATTGATTGCAACAATATACTTTAAAGTACAAAATTATTCTATTTAGCACGAACCAATATAAGTATTTAATTATTATTTAACAAGCATATAGGCACGAATGCCTTCAGCTCGCCTTATATACTATTTAATAGATCTTACGTTTGATTGGTACTATCAAAATGGAAGAATTTAAGACGTATTTCAGAATATGTATCATCATCTTGCCGTTCCTCAACGCAAGCTAACCAGTCACCTAATTTAGTAAGCGCTATTTTACTAATATTTGTGTTTGGTATACTCAGTTTACGTTCGTTCGTTAATTTATTTTGATCGACTATGTCCAACTGAAACAATTCATTCAAAATATGTATTTTATCTAAATAATAGAAGCTTTTCAAGAAATATGTATCAGTGAATTGTTTTTCAGGATATTTTACCAATTAAATTAAATATTTAAGGAAACAATCCATATTTTATATTTAAGTAACAGTATTTGATAACGCAATAAAATAATAAGCTACAATTTTAGAGTATTACTGTGTTTAGCAGATTGTTCAGTACACAGATTTCTAGTATATACTCAATGTGGAGTGGCCTGTACTCGACTATTTACTTATAAAACAACATAACATACTTACATTATATAATAAAGACATCGTATGCGGCGAATAAAACTGTAAATTCCCAACGTTTCCATTAAAAACCAACGACTTAGTCCTAGCATCAACTTTTAACCCCGCCGACATCGTCGCAGACCAAGTTAACAGTTGAATAACGCGTTTGATTCTCAACTGAGCGTCAATTATATGTACGCTGTTATTTTGCAACGAGACAGCCATAAAAATATTATCAGGCGCTGAGCTCAAGTGTAAAATCGCTGCCGGAAGTCTTGGCAAAAAGTCTTTATGTAGCGTATCCAGCCGCCATCTTACCAACACGCATTCGTCGGCGCCGCTGTACAAAATGGACCCCGACTGCGAGAACATAAGCACGTTCACGGGCAACGTGTGCCAATGGTGGATGGATTGCGTTGGATGAGATTTCTCGAAGAATCCGTGCCAGATTATAATTTGGCCGGTGCTGTCGCCGGTAGCGACGCATTTTTGCTCGGGGTGGCATGTTAAACACGTGAATGTTTTGCCGTCGCCTAATTTATATTTATACACTTTTTTGCTGTTTAATTGCATATAATATAATCGCTTTTTCTTTATAATGGCTACAAATTGGTTTGTGTTGTTTCCGCCGACTTCTAACGCTAAGAATTTGTGGTAAAATGGCAGAGTTGTTTTTAATGTTAATGTGTTGAGTGTAAATGTGCTAATGTAACATTGGTCCAAGTGTAAATATGATAGTAAAATGATGCATTCATCTTCTTGTACGATTAGGTGAAATGTTAAGACTTCGTCTAAGTCATGTTTTATTTTCTGGAAATAAATTATATATAATTATAGTTACCCTGTTTATGTAAATAATATATGATTTAAATTATATAAATTAAATCTACAATTTAAATCAAAACAAACTTAGGTATAACGCACCTATGCGTCCATCCGATGCGAGCAGCGGTTTTTAATTATTATGGCCTTTTGATTACCAATTTGAAAAAATGTTATAGATATAAAAAGTTGAACAATTTTTTGTAGAATATTTTAATAAAAAACAATTAAGTGCATATTTTAATATTCGAAATTATAATATTTAATTTTTTTTTTACGGCCTTTGAATTAACAATATGCAAAAATCTTGTAGATATAAAATATCTTAGATTTTCATAAAAAAAAATGTTTTAGTGAATATTTTAAAATTCAAAATTATATTTTTTAATACATTTTTATGGTTTTTGGGTTAACAATATGAAATATCATAGAATTAGTAGTAGAATTTTTGGGCGTTTTACTTATTTTTATAAAGGTTTTTTTTTTCATTGATGTTCAATTAAATAAATATTATTTATAAACATTGAATTTTGAAAAGATAAAAAAATAAAAGACAATGTGAAAAAAATTAATACAAATAAAATATATTGTAGATATTTTCTTTTTAATTATATATAATAACTTGAAAAAATGTAATAGACATAAAAAAATTATAGAATTCTTTGGTATTTTAATTTTTTCTAAGAATATTATTAAGGAGGGCTCCAATAACTCCGGACGTGTATGTACGATTAGATTTAAACTGCCACGGAAACTTCTTGAGCACTTATATTATATATATATACCAAATTTCGTTAAAATTGGCCCGATACCTTCAGAGGAAATGCGATCACAAACTAAGTAATATATATCCAATGAATTATGCTTAATATATCCACAAAATCATAAATAAGTAAGACATATAATAGATATTTAAGTGTTTAACAAGTTGGTAACATTGTTTTTAAATAAATTCTGATTATTTTCAGTTTAGTTAAAATTAAATATTCTAATTTAAAATATAACTTACACTTTTGGATATTAACACGTTAGACTGCCATACAGCGACATCCCCGCTTTTAGAACATGCAACTACTAACTTTGAATTAAGCGGGTGAATTCTTGCACTTATGATGTCATCGTTTAAGCCCTCATAATCAGCAATGGCCTCCCCAGTTTCAACGCTATAACACCGTAGTATATTATTCCATATAAAATATACATATCTGAAACAAAAACAAATATAGGTTAGCACACATTTCAAAACAACGAAATAATACATCCATACTTCCCGTCTGATGAAAATATTGATGCTTTACGCACTATATTAAAGCCACCTTTACATTTCACTTGGATTTCATCGTTTTCCTCCATTATTTTAACCATTTATACTATTTGTCCACTACACACGTGTAACAACAAAAATACACACTTGCACTTGCTTGAATACTTTACGAAAGTTATCAAGAGATGGCAAAATGAATAGAATGTAGAATCATTAGCGTAGAATAGGGCATTTATGTGGGATACTGTGCGATCAACAGCCTAATACTTATTGGTGGACGTTTTTTGAATAAAGTATTTTGATTGGTTAGGTTATTTTGTGTTACCAATCAAAATGCTCTGTCTACAGATAGAGCAGACAGAGCATTTTGATTGGTAACGCAAAATTACCTAACCAATCAAAATACTATATTTAAAAAACGTCCGCCAATGAGAAATAGGCTGTGGATCGCTCACAGTATCCCACATAATATTCCGTTACGCCTATGGGTACTGGGTAACTACGTTTACATTGTTATTTTCAATTTTAATTAAATGAATAAGTTCACGCAAATTATGATTTATAAACAATTTTTTGTGCTATATAACACATATATTAGTACATATAATGCATGTAATAGTCATTTTATGTTCATAATAGATTTAAATTTAGGTAGTGTTGCATTTATACGTAATATATTTTAATAATGTCGGATTTAGTATAATCTGACTTTGTAGATATGTCAAGTATTTAAATTAATCAAAATAATCTTTGTAAGTAAATAAGATAAGTGAATATTACGTGGAAAATCATAGATTTTCAAAGTATTAGATTTGAAATGTGTGTGTGTTAAATCATTCTTATGAATGGCAGTGTACGAAATGATATTAAAATAGAAATTAACCATATTTACGGTAAGTTATACTTAAAGTTATTATTTAATACATGGAAATATGTAAATATTAGGCGAGAAAATGCAGTATAAAAGGGCGTGGCTTCGCGCGATTAGATAAACACCGAGGGTGAAATTATGCTTATGTTGTTTTTATTTACGGCAAATTGCTTTTATTTTGTTTTTTTACTTATACGAATTTATTTAAGGAAGTATTGAAATCATCAAATATTTTTGTTCTTTTTTTAGGAAATCATGGAAATGTCCGATGAATCCTACTACTTTTTATTAACTCTTATCGTTATACCAGTATATTTATTTTTTTATTTATGGCGATGGTTAGGATGGGAATTGTTTAAAAATAATTAAAGATATATTGTCACTTGAAAAATATAGTGACTTATATTTTCAAAATACTGTCAAATATATAACTGTAAATATATTGTATTGTCGATAAATTATAAAACATTAAATATATATTTATTTATTTACTTATTATAATTCTTTGGATATTAGTAATTCTTCTAAACCCATCTTACCTTTATGATGCCACACTCGATACCTGGCTAGGTCCTTACGTGTCACCATACCTACCACCTTACAAAAAAAAAAAAAAAAACATTCGAAAAAAATAATTATTGATTGTCAACTTACTTCATTCGTATCGTTCACGATGGGCAAATGTCTTAACCCAAGAGCTCGAAAGAGTCTAAACATCCTTGGTAGAGATGTAGACTGGCAAAAATAAAGATTTATATAAATAATTTCGTGTGGATATATAAAAAGATTAATAAGTCAGAAATCAATAGTTATTTACAGATGCTAGACAGAAATATAACTTACATGTAATACTGTATACGGCGTTGCATTCATGTATGGTCTTAAATCCAAATGATAAGTCTTCTCTTTATCGCTAATATGAACTTGATCCACTGTCGGATATCTAGGATATTCATCTCTGAACATATTCTGATCATTATCAACCCAAATATCCGACGTTTCATTAAATAATTTTCGCTGTAGTAATACTATTAACTGGGATCTAAGCACTAAACCCCGAATGCGTCCATAAGTTGTGATACTAGCGCCATCTCCTAACGGCGGGTCAACTACAGGATACCCATTATACGTAGTCACACGTAGTAGCTCAATAACATGGCCGACATTTTCAACGGTCTTCAGTGTAACTACTGGGTGTGACATAACCTCACTTGCGTATACATTATGCGCTAATGGCGGCGGGTCCCACGACAACAGTGGCACACCTGCTAATTGTATATGCATATCGTAGATACCCTCGTTAAAAAAATCACCGGTCCACTTGGCTGCTATTAATGTCACGATCAGTGGCAACGCAAAACTGGAATAATTTATTCTTTTTCAAGACTGTTGTGTTTATAAACGTAGTTTTTACAAAATGGGAGAAAACATTTTCTAACTTACCTAATATTCCCTGTAGTCTCCATAATAATAACAGTTAAGCTGATTGTCATGCGCACCACGCCCCCTAATTGCGCGGCTGCGCCCACCAGCGCAAATTTGCCGGGTTGAAATAAAATATCAGGCGCATTTGGGAAAATCATTTGGAGACATACAGCAAATAATCTGCCCCACGCAGCACCCGTTAAAAGCATCGGTATAAATAATCCAACCGAAACGGCTAACCCAAACGTCCATGTTGATAGTAAAAAATACAAACAAACAAAGACTAGTAAAGAGACTACTTTGTGACTACCGGCTGGGTCATGAAACAGAGATCGGACTGAAGCTTCAGGCGTTTGAAACCAAATGGCGGCCATAGCGTTATATTCACCTGAAATAATTTATGGATCATTTATTTCTTGTCCATTCAGTATATGTATACACCTAGATGTATGTGTTTATATTTAGGTATGTGCAGAACTCAATGCGTATAGCATAACGCCGTAACTTACAAGCTGTTTGAGCGGGTGCTTGTAAGTTACGGCGTTATAATACAAAGTTTGTTTGATTAAGCCCTTATTTGACGCTATTGAGCACTTACCATCATTACAGTAAAGTTGCACCGGATACTTCGTAGGATCCTGCCCTAGTGGCTTACAATCTGTTAACAAATACATCATAAGAAAGCCTACTGTCGCAGTAGACGTAGCAACTAAGCACGCTTCGACGACCCGTAGCCAGCGCAGGCGCATTATGCACCTGACCCTAAACACCGACAGTTTATAATTAATATGGTTCCACAAGGCGCCGAGGAGACCGCCACAAACGCCCATGAACACAAAAATCGGGAGCTCATACACTTGATAAGTAAACGGTTCGAATTGCCCTAAATTTAATAGACCCGGATAGCTTAAATCACCCGGAACACCATGGTAAGCGGACAGTACTACATTTAGAGTAAATGTACTGACGACTGAGGCGAAAAAAGTTCGCCAACATAAACCTTGGTTCCAAAAACTACAACCTTCCTCTAAGCTGAATAAAACTCCGCCGACTGGTGCTCCAAACGCGGCTGAAACTCCTGCAGCTGCGCCTCCTGAGACGAAATCTCGCTTTTCGTGGTCTTCCCGGAAGTACTCGAAGATGTTGAGGTCGCGGCGCAGTGTTGTACTTTTACCCTGTTAAAAAAATAATTGTTTTTTTTTTAATGAGTACTCGCTGTAGTAGTAATGTATATACTCTTACTTGTGAAATACCAGCGGCGACTACGGCTCCGGAGTGTATCATTGGGCCTTCTTTGCCACCGGCAAGGCCGCCAACCACTGAACAGACAACCCCGACACTTTTTACTAGAAGTGTCTTAATGCGTACCACTCTTGGCACTTTTACGCCGTTTAAGTAACATTTTACTTGTGGTATTCCACTTCCGGCCGCTACTGGTTCTACATATGTTACTAGTGCTGCGCCAATGAATACTGGCACTACGTTATATGCTACCCACATCAAATACGGTACATATAACTTACCTTGGGTCACATATTCATCGACATCTAGAATATTCGTTAAGAAAATATTTGGTATAATGTGTTTCTAGAGCTACATCGATACATTTTGTACTAGTATTCATCCGAATATTAATGTACTCGGTACTCGGATAAGTATTCGATTCTTGGAAGTACTCGAATACCGAGTATTCGATTCTTGTAAGTACTCGAATACCGAGTATTCGATTCTTAAAAGTACTCGAATACCGAGTATTCGATTCTTAAAAGTACTCGAATACCGAGTATTCGATTCTTGAAAGAGACAAACACTTTTTGTTAAGAACATTTTTTAATCCGAGAAACATAATTATTTGGATAAAAAAGATACATTTTGCGAGCGATGCATATTTCAATTGCGATAATTCCTCAATCGAAATATCAATGGCACAGGCTACAAGAGCAGTGATCATTCCAATCAGGAGAAAAACGAACCATCTTGCAATATTTTTACGAACAACAAATCGATACCCTTTTTTGCGTTCTTCATCCAACAGTAAATGGTTTTCACAAATATCATAATCTAAACTCTAAAAATCCTCATTAAGGTGTAAAACCATCATTTAACATCGCTAAATACCTCATATTTCGCTGACAAAACGTTCAACGATCCTGGCTCGATTGTATCACTAGAAAGCTCCTTTCGACGCCGTAATGAAGATACAAGAGTATTGCCCTCCGGTGAACATAATTGTTCAATTTCATCTTGACTAACTGAATTTACCGATGGTAGATTCTTAAAAGTATATTTATATAAAGAAACAATAAAATTGTTGCACAAATACGCGGTCGCTTACTCGAAATCTTGTCGGTGCGATCGGGTCCATGTCATCTTCTTCCATTGTTGTTATTAAAGATTTATTAGAAAATCAGATATTGGAATGAACAAATGACTCATATTTTGATAAATAAAATTTAGGTTATTGTTACGAAAGTGATTTTGACAGTTATTAGTTTAATAATTAATATATAGTTGGCAATATTAGCAAATAGGTCAATAGCTTGAAGCTGCTTTCACAGCTATTTATTACTATTTTGTTATTTGTTGTGGGATTCATGAAATAGGCAACCAGTATTACAGATCTTTGTAGCGGGATGCATAACGTTAATGAGTACGAAACATTGAATAAAAATATTATTTTATTCAATATATGAACCATGAATAAATTAATATAATATATTTTTATTCAATGTATGAACAATGTATCATAAGAAATTTGGGGTGGAACGTGCTAGATAATATATTTTTTTTAAATAAAGAAATTTATGACTACACATTATCTTTAGATCAACTGCAGTATTTTGACTTTGATGTGATTAGTTTTAACGCGTGTACCAGCTATTTAAATACCACGGGCCAAACATAATTGTTGTTCAGCGTCGATTAATCTTCTAATTTTTCAAATGACGGACGCTCTATCTGTTGAAATACTGACGATGTGTTTGGCGAAAGAACGAAAAGACCGTATCCCTTCAATTTATTTTAAACAAACATTGTTCTGCTGGCATTGATTCATGCACAAACATCAAATTTGGGCCACTCCAGATATATTTTCTATGATATTTCAAGCTCTAATATAACATGTTAAATATAATTAACTAGGTGCATCCCCGGCACCATATTACATTCCACTACTCACTGATATAATTATAATATATAAATATTACGAATTAACATATTTATAAATGTAGTAACCATGGATAAAACATATTAATAAAGCTATTCGGGTACATACATGGCTTCATGTGCCCATATCATATACAAAATATAGTAACTCATTGTTGAGTAGATTAAATTACTTAGGTAATTAATATATACGGTTTTAATAATTAGTATTTGTGTTATTAATGAGTTATATTGTTTATTATATGTGTCTATGTGTAATTCTATAAATATTGTTATTTTAAAAAGGAGCACACGTGCCTAGAAATACATTGGATTGTTTCCAGAAATGAATTGTGTTGTGTGGATTAAAAGAGACATAGATAAATGTTATGGAAACTTAACACTATTCTAAATCTATTGAAAAACACATCTTTTTTCTAAACTGTTTCATTTGTACATTCGAAATTGCCTGTGTACCTAATTACTTATACAGGAGCACCCACCAACGCCTCCAGCTCACCATATTAACTTGCTTATAATCAAAATAATTTATATTTACTTACATTAATAAAATCGATTCGTAATTATATTGGATATAACTGTATTACAGATTTGTTTTGAGTATGTATGTAACTAGTGTTAAAAGTGATTTTAGCTTGTTTGTAGCGGAGTTACCGTCACAAAATAAAATAACACTTTTAACACTAGTTACATATATGTATATTTTGTTATGTCTAGCGGAATGAGTGAACTTATTTGTTTTATAGAGTATGCCCTAATTATCGAAATACATTTATTGAATATAATAAACATGTTATTTCAATCAAGTAAACCGAAATAGTAAAGCCTAAAAACCTTGTCCTGGGTACGGCCTTGCAATAGCTACTTTTTTACGCAACCTTAGGAAGTTAAGAAATTGTTTTGTTGTTTTAAATATAGTTGCTGGGTGATTATTCAAACACATGTTAATATCTATTGGGTAAATTTTTTTTGCAACTGTGTGGTCCAAACAAAATAACAGTGTCAAAGCATTGTATTTTTTGGTGTCTCGTCACAATCATTGTATTTAGTTAGAAGTTAAACAACAATGTCCAATTAGTCATCTGTCAATAGCGGTTTCGTCACATGTGCCTAATGTTCCACATTGCTAGATTTAGCAAAACCAGAAAATAGATCAATGTACAAGCACCAAAGCCATCAGCTTGTCCTATATCCAATTTCACAGATTGTTTGAAATTTGTTTCAAAAATATTTTGAAATGAAAAATTACAATTTTTCTTGTAAATATAAAATATCTTTTGGATGTCTTAATTATTTTTCTAAGGAAGCTCCAAACTAAATTTGATTTTTGTAGATTATTTTGATAGAAAAGAATTAATAATTTAAATTTTTTTATGGCCTTTGGGTCAACAATATGAAAAAAAGTTGTAGCCATAAAATATCCTAGAATTACTGGTAGATTGTTACAGACACACGACCAAACATTATAGCAGAGCTAAAAATATTGCGGGTGTAAATGGCGCTAAAAAATGTAGGTTGGACACACCGGCAAAGGCAGCAAGCGCGGCGGCGAGTTCGACGGCGGCTCTCGCGTCTTCTGATCCCCGTCCACCGCGTCGTGGCCGCGTGTGTCAGCGCGCGAAGAGTAGCCGAACCCAGCAATATTATTCTATGTTTAGCATCGTGCTGAAACGCCGTCGGATTTACTCCCCTTTTTTTTTTTCTTTCGGGAACGAAACTAGCTACTTTCGACCACCACCTCGCATAGTATCCTCAGTGTTTTGTGGTGCCTGCCAGTGAGAAACCTCCGATAGTTGCTAGTTGAGTGGAATACCGGCTTCTCTCGACTCGTACTCGATCGTATTTTATTTGCGGCTGCTTCTTTAAGTTCCGATACCTGCAATGGCATACAGCTGGGATAACCGTGTCGACTTTATCATAAGATATCTATACGGTAAGTTTTCTTAACATCCTTTTATTTTATCTTTGATGGACTTTATATTTAATATAGTGTATTAATTATCAAACAGACAAAATAATTAAATATAACGATTAGTTTATTAACAGTATTGCAGGCATTTCCTTTATAAAATTTTTAACTCCCTTATTGCAATGTCTGCCTACTTAACTACATTTACTATTAACCAGGGGTGAGCTGCAGTGGGCACGAGCCCATTGTTATATATCTTATAATTATAAAAATCTGCTAAAATACACGCGGTTGTTTCATATGTTTAGATCTATTTTCTTTTATCTGTATTTCGATTTAAAACATCGTTAGATTCGATGTTTTAAAACAATTTAAAGAATGTGTCTAACTTCCGGCCAATTAACTTAGGCACATTTTTTAAATATTTAACAATGTTTTTTTTTGTGTGCGATATTTGCAATAACCTCGTGTTTTTACATGACTTCTGGTTATCAATCGAATTATTTGCGTATATAAATACTTTAGTATTTTTATCTTACAACAAAACTTATGTTTTATTGTCACAGATTATAAAAACTTTGAATTTTGAACACAATTATTATAAACGTTTATTGTTTAATTGTCTTTACTATCATTGCCATTATACAGTATTTAAATAATAATCTGTGTGTGTTTTCATTTTGTATGTACAACATAGAATATTTAATAGTCGGGGACGGTTTTCTTTGTCCCTGGATGTCCCCAGAAAATTGGGTAGTCTGGTCAGCCAACTGTAACGTAATATATTTATAGCATAGACCAAATGAAAATCTTAATACCCTGTGAATAATGATTTTATTCTTAAGACAATTCACTACCTAGCCAGAAATATGTGAAATAAAAATTCGCGCGCACACTTTTAAAAATAATGGATTATAATCTTGATATAAAAAATAACTATTTGTTTGTTTCATAATTAATAAATATATTAACATGCATTGTTTCGTATATACAGGTTTATGTTAAATTAAATCTACCAATAATTATATTTGATTTTATAATAAAAAAAATTATAATTCTATAGGCAACCAGTATTACATATCTTTGTAGCGGGATGCATAACTTGAATACGAACCATTGAATAAAAATATTATTTTATTCATGTATGAACCTCATTAATCTAATTAAAATTAAATCTGCCAATAATTATATTTGATTTTAAAACAATAATTGCGGCGGGTTAAGATACGTTATTTAGTAGAGAGTATACTAAATACTGTTTCTAGAACACCACACAGGTTTGAAAATTCGTCAAAGCCATTCACCTTTTCTCAAAATAGTTTTGACTGCTTCACGAACGTTTTCAAAATATTTTTTAAATGTTTGTTTACTACATTTTAATTGAGCGCGGAGTAGAACGTAGAATATTTATTACTTTTAGTACAAAAGACCTATAGTCATATTTCAAACAAGCATAGGCACCAAAGCTGCAGCATGCACTCTATTTGGAGTAAATACATTTTTTAACTAAACATTTTGCAACTTTTAAAAATTCAGTGGTTATTAAAAATGTTTGTTCCTAATTTGTTTTCTTCTGTCGTTATTAGGAGCTCCCTATTAGGCGAGCTCGAACCATTGTGCCTTCACCATTGCTTCTTTAATTTAAAAATAATTATGTTTCGGTCGAAGTGTGAAGAAATTTTATGTAGGGGATCCCGGGCAAAGCAGTTATAAAAATCAAAGAAATTGGACAAGGTTAAAACAACAGAATATACGAAGTATTAAATATACATTTTCCAACTAAAGATTTATTAACATTAGACTATTGTTTCATTGCAAAATAAAGCATAGGTACCAATGCCTTCAGCTAAATAAAAATTAATTAATATTTTTTTAAATTATTTGTTTTAACAATTTTTTTATAGCCCCTGGGTTTATAATATAAATTTTTTGTATATATAAAATATTTAAAAGAGAATTGTAGAACTATTTAGTATTTTTAAAATTTGTCTAAAGGCAGTATTAAGAAGTGTTCACTTTGGGGCCCTATAACTCTGGACCGATAAATATAATTAGATTTAAAATGCAACAGGAACTTCTTGGGGGTTAAAATGAAATGTATGCCAAATTGCTTTAAAATTTACCGGGTACCTTTAGAGAAAATGCGTAAACAAAATTGGTCGGGCGACATACGTTAAACATATAACTTATATATATTTTCATAAGTGACCAGACAAGCACATTTAGTTAAGAATGTTACAGACGCACGACAAAACACTATCGTACAAGTATAGGCAACCCGTTTGTCAAATTTAAGCGACCTCGTATTGATATTCTAATATCCGACAGGTCAATGGTGGTGAGCCAATTAAAATGTTCACGTTCACCCTGTCTATGTAAAAATAGATAAGAATAGCTGTTTAAAATAAGCATACGCTATCGATAGAAACTCATCAAAAATATGTTTATTGTTCTCGCGAAGCAACATTTTTAGTACCTACATCCAGGGTTACACAACAAACGAAGCCAAGACAAAAGTAGCGCCTAGGTGAAAACAGTTGAAATGGAAATAGATTTTAAACATAGATCCATATTTACGTACTCTAATTTCTGCACTAGATTAATCATTATCGCATTGTTGACTGTCCAATTAGATCATTAGCAAATACGATGAGGACAAAACTTCTAAATATTGTTGAATGAAATGAGATATTAATCTCTTTATCGATACTACATATTTAAATGTTTCAAGGCCATCGCCATTTGCTAAATTCATTTCTCAGTGTTAAACCAAACCACCAATACATGTCACCTGTTTGCAAATTGAATATGTTATTTATGTGTAAAAACGTTTTACTCTAGGTTATATTTTGGTTCATCCTACACGCGAGTTAATTTATTTTCGGAAACCAATGAAATAAATTTATATACAAGCTATTTTAACGATGCGTTACGAGTATTTTGATTAATATACGCTTAAATTAAAATATATGAGATTTGTCAGTACAGTGGCATGCATTACAAATTATTTTCTAGACATTTCCTGCCTCTAATTTACAATATAAAGAAATTAGAGTAAAAAAATTCATTATAAATAATACTTTTATATATTTAAAATTTTATATATCTAATTCATTTATATATGAAAGTAAAAATGCAATAATTCAAAGTATAGCCACGCCACTGGAATTTAACTTATTGGTGGAGTAGTTTCGCGTTAAAATTCCTTACATGGTACACGGAGTGCCATCTGTGTTAACACAGTTTTGGTTTATTTACCATAGATAATATATTTTTAATTCTTGTAAAGATAATAAATGAATGTTGTTTTGATAATAAATCATATTTAGGTTAACGTGTCCGCCAAATAATCTTATACAGTAATTAATGGTTAATGTGGAAGGTTCATTTGGTACACTGTGACATGAAATTATGTTGGCAATAGAATGAAACTAATTTGCCAATTTCCAATAATTGTTTTGTTATTAATTGTACTAATAAATTGATGCATCGAATCGAAAATAATAATGTAATTACGCATAAATAAAAGCATACTTTAATTTTGAAATTTCATAATTTTAACGTTTTAAAAAATTACCAGTGGCGTAGCTAGACTAAATTTCGCAGTGGCATTTTTTAAAAGTAATAAATGGCCATATATTAAAAATATTAAACCTATATATTGTAACTTAAGCAGAAAACAACATGAACAAAAATAGTTAGGAAAGTCGAGAAATTCACATTAGTGGCTGTTGTATTTATGTCACAGGACATCGAAATACCTAGCGCTGTAATTATTTTTGTCAAAATGTTAATTTGCTATGATATGTTTGCGCTGTTTATGCCAAAAAAAATACGACATTTTTGTTTATACAGATAATAATTTTAGTAATACTACCTAAACACGATTACTGTGTGTGGCTCTAAAAATATCTACGCCTCAAATTTATTTTCACAATATGCGCGTGTACTTATTTTATGATTTGTGGTTAATAAGTAATTATGGTTACATAAACACACAGTTTGATTAATGACAAACAATACTAGCATTCACAGCAACAAAACGCATGAATCATAAAATTTAGTGGCTGTGAACGCAAGCATTGCCATTAAACAAACTGGGAAACAGGATTCATATTTGTAATTCCTATTCTTAATTTCTAAATGGATCAATGTTATTACTAAGTATAAGTTTAAAAGCAATTTCAAAGGAAAACTGTTTGACGTCATCATTAATTATACAAATTTCGTAGACGATAATATTGGTATTATTTCCTGGCCTAGCTACACTAATGAAACATTCAATTAATTGAATTTGTTTCGTCTCCATAGCTAGTTGCATATATATATATATAACACACACGACTAAACACTATAGCTCTTTTGTACTGTACGACAACCTAATAATAATTCGTTTTATTTTTTATTCTTACGCGCAAAGCACAGCTAATCACTAATTTCAACTCCAAATTATACATAAACATTATAAATGTGTAGAAAATTTTCGATAAAAGGTGGCAGCACTATAATAATCACACTAACCCCCAAATAATTTCTACTTACGGTGTATTTCTTCATATAACACATATGTTTTCTTCTAAATCCAGACATCGACGCAAATGGCTTCTTGGACGAGGAAGATTTCGCGTGTTTGGCGTTACGTGCCACCATTATCCAAGGCAGAGGTGAGTTCAGTCAGGTGAAGCTGCAAGAATACCAACACATCATGGCCAACCTATGGCAGGAGATCTCTGACCTAGCCGATGAGGATAAGGTGATATATGATGGCTTTAATAGCACCGTAGACGCCATAGAGTTTATAAATATATAGAAAATGTACGCCTAAGTAATGCCATCTACCGGTTTTACACGGAAGTACACCGGATTTATTTAACATATAAGACATGCAATGTCATCTACTGTTTGTATACGGAAGTACACTTAAACTAGGCATGGAATGCCATCTACAGTTTTTCTACGGAAGTACACTTAAACCTTAATATAACATATGCAATGCTTTCTACCTAAACGTTATTAATGGGATTCTATTGTAAAAATGCGTACTATTTCTATATATTCTTTACTCTAAGGTCGACACAAACACACATTACATGTTAGATTAGTTGCTAAAGTAGTTATTTTCATACTATTACACACGCATACACACTCTGTTAAACATTGCATAAACAATGGCAACAATTACGATATCTAAACTTAAATTGCTGTTCGTTTTTTTGGCCATTTGCCCATTTTCATGTTTTATTCTCGAGTTTAAAGTATCTATGCTGTTATAATTAATGTTTCATAGTAAATTTTACAAGGTTATAGAAAATAAAAATAATAATAAAGGTGCAACTTCATTGCAATCCCATATCATTCTAATCAATCCGGATTAAAAACTAGTTGCTTTTATGTAGTTTAGGCTTTTTATTAATGACAAAATTTAGAGTGGTATACACTCGGCTTTCCTATACGTACTACGATTTTATGCTTTAGCGTAAAAAAATTATTTATATATTATTACGTATAGGAAGGTAAAAATTGTTTATGTGCGAATAGGCAGCGATTAATATATTAGTCGATGTTCCTAATAATAATAATATTAATAGACGCGGTATTTAGTAGAATAACAAATGGATGTTTATATATAGATATATATATTTTGTAATATTGCTTTTTGATGCTATTTTGCCAAATATGGCTTCCGTTGGGTTCTTTTAGTTTCTCGGACACAAGACATATAAAAACTTATACAGAACGCCCTCGTTTCGGAATGTAGAAATTGTTACAGGATGGTAAAATTACAATTGACGAATTCAAAGACGCCGTTAAACGAACTTGCGTCGGCCAGAAGTACGAAAACTTCCCGCAAGCGATGAAGATGTTCATCGACTCAAATTTCCGAATGGTCGACTTAGATGACGACGGTCTTATTGGACCCTGCGAATATCGCTTCAATTGTGTCACCAAGTTTGCTGTCGCTGATGTTTCAGTGATTGATGAAGCATTCGACAAGTTACTCAATGTAAGTTTCAGTTGATTTATCTGGAGTGGCCCACACTAGATTTATCTATACATTCATTTGGCTATTGCCAAATGAATGTATAGACCCTCAAAACGAATATTTCGTGAATTATTATTATTTAAGATCACGAAATCATCTAAAATATGATATAAAAATAATGAATACATAAATTTGGTTTAGTATATTTTGGTAATGATGCAACAAGTATAATAATTTGATGTGCTGACGCCACAGTTATAAATTTTGTTGCATTTGGATAATTAATAATTTTCTAATTTCACACCAATCACATAAACAGTTATTTTCTGCAAACATTTATATTTAGAAATGTTCAAATTTATTGATAGAGCGCGTAGGAGTTGAACATTACATTCGAATTTCTTTTGATCATAAATATTGAAGGGCATCTTGATTTATTTTATTACGTTCAGATGTGAATGCAATATACAAATATACTTTCTTATATGAGTTCACATTTTGTTTTAAATCGTATTTTTAATATTAAGAATTAAACAACTGGAGTGGCATTCACTTTTCTTATATTTAGTTTTTACTATAAATATATAAATAAATCGTAAAATAAATAAATTATTGATCATTTTCGCAATATCACGTTTTATATTATAACAAAATGTTGGTACCATGTGCCCATATCATATACACACCTGTCACCGATCCATCAGTCTAACTGAATAGACTGGTGGCAGTTTTTCATGTATTCTTTGGTGAAATGTAGACCTAATAGATACACGACATAAATAAAGCATTTCCCTTACATATACGCATTGAATTGATGCATCTATTCTGTATTGTTTGTCAATCAATCACAATACCGATTATAAATGAGAATATTGTGAACAATGCGTTTTGTTTGATCTCAATATAAACCACCAGTGGCGTATATTGGGGGAAGCCACTATATAAATAAAGTTCCCGGGTCACGGACATAAACTATATCACGATTCAGTTCAAAGCCAGAAAAATGGCATGTGAACACAATAAATTGCACAATAAATTCCCCTCTTTTGTTTAAAGATTACAACAGTGTTCTAAATACAAATACCTTCGTATTTTTCTTTTTTGTTGTTGCAGGATGACGACAGACGTCTGGGTGGAATAACATTGTCACGGTACCAGGAACTTTACGCACAATTTCTTGGCAATCTCGACGAATCCAACCAAGCTGTATATTTATTTGGACCACTCAAAGTATTCCGACATGTACCGAACGCTACCTTAGCAGTTTAGTAGTGACAACACCAAACACCAAACATTCATTAAACAACTACATCAATTGTACATACATACATATTTTAAATTAAAATCATTATTCAATTCGGCACTAATTAGATTATGACGTCAATAGTAATTAAGCGATTCGAGTTTGTAATATACTAGAGAAAAAAACAAACAATTAAACTGTTTCCTATTATATAATTAATAAATATATTTAAAATAAATCTATAGAGCTGATTTTAAAAGAAAAACACAGTAAAACCTAAATATAACGGACTAATTTAAAAGAATATTCGTTTTATCGTGTTTGCTTTTATCATATTTTCTTTGTATTTTCATATTTCGCGGGCTACAATAAGCGGAAGTGACATTTTTGTATTTTTGTCGGTTATATCAAAATTTTATAGCATTTATAACTTATAAGAATTTAAAACCTTAATATAACGGACTAATTTAGGCGAATATTCGTTTTATCGTGTTTGCTTTTATCATTTTTGGTTTGTATTTTCATATTTCGCGGGCAGAAATGAGCGGAAGTGACTCAATCTATTAAATTATCTATACACATTTATATATTTTTGTCCGTTATATAAAATTTTTACTATATTTTTAACTTATAAGAATAATAGATCTTAGAATGTAATCATATTGATATACAATTTTTAAGTTAATTATATTTGTTATTAAATATGAAAAAATAGGTTTAAATATCTATAAATTTAGAATCATTTATAAATATTTAATAAATTGTGTAAATCGCAATGTTTGCGAATTAGGTTAGGTTGGTTGCGCAGTAACGTGTCTATGCGCAACCAATCACATCTATCCATTGCGTATAAAAACGTTTTTGTCTTACAAACGTGAATCGCACTATTGTTAAAAATTAAAAAAAAACCAAAAGCAAAAAAAAAAAAAAAAGAATTGATTTTTCTTTTCAAATACATCAATCTTATACATTCACAAATGTAACAGAGCTGATTTGTTAATATATAATTTTTTTGTTACAGCCCAAATAAACTGAGAATTACACCAAATTAAAACTCGCATTCGCAAATTACCATCAATTTAAAATATATGCAAATTTATAATATATAATAAAAATCAAATATTATAAACCAGTTACTATTATATTCATTATTTGGTTCTTATTCATTCATAACAGCTTAACATATATTTTTTTAAATGTAGAAATCTTAACTTATTAATTTTTTTTTTTGAAAAATAAAATAAGCAATGTAGTAAAAAAATATTGTATGCTGTTATTCGTTTATAAGAACCACAACTGTTATTATATCTTTTAAGTTTTTGTTTTTAAGTATTCTTTTTTTTTATAATAGTAACGCACAATTGACGTGTTATTTTAACATTTTTAAAGTGTTGTATAAAGTTAAATTATAATATTATGATTTAAATAAACTTGTATTATACAATTATACCCATTATTTACACTTTCATATCCTAAACTCCCAAGACAATTGAACAATTACAAGTAATTGCGTCTCAGGACAGTATTAAAGAATATTCCAAACTTTAGGGCCTACGATGGGAACTTCTAGGGCCCAAATTTGGTTAAAATAAAACCCAAGGAGAATATTTTATGATTTCAATGTTAAAGATACAGGAGCGAATGCTTTAGCTCTTTTGTACTATCGTACAAATTAAATTTAGAATTGAAATAACAAAACATATTTACAAAAAATACATTTATTGATAACTGCTTCTTCCAATACCTTTCATTTATTTAAAATTATTGATAAAACTTATTTCAAAAACGTAAACATACATCCACGGAAATCTAAAAGAATTTCTGTATACTGGAATAGCATATTAGAATATTTATATTGACATTTAATGTTTTTTTTTTTTCAGAAATTCTTTTAGTTTTAACTAATAAACACCCTGTATCAAATTAAAATAGTTATAAAAACGTATTACTACCAAGGTGCATGCAAGTATCTAATGGATTCTATTTGCTATCAAAAGCTCTAATTCCATTTGAAAAACATCTCCTAAACCTTTATACACAAATAAAGCTTACAAAACGATGAGTCTTACGTTACAAAATACTACACGAAAATCAAAAAGTTTTTCTTATCGTGGATGCGCCATAAGCTAAGAGGTTTAAAACACTAACACTAATAAATACTTGTAAATAGAGGTAGGACCTCAAATCACAATAAAGCAGTAAAATTTTGTAATAAACAGTAAAAAAAAAAATAATTTAATATAAATCTGTAATAAGTTCTAATAAATATGTTTTTTATCTAGTATAAAGATAAGTTAAGTTCTTAATTTCAATAACAGATTATTTCAAAGGCATTACCGATTGTGTTATCGATATTTCGTAAAAATTTCACAATCTCTGATTTTGTTTGCTTTTAAGACACTTCTAAAACGTTCTAAGAAGATCTGATCTTAAGTATAAACTGCTTGTTACACATACAAATGATTACATATCACTGCAGTACAAATTATCACTAAAAACAAATGCCCTAGCATTGACAAATGTTACTAAAAATCACGCAGTACAGTCATGTGTGGCACATTTATAATATCCTTGTTTCACGCCACTTTACGTGTATCTCTATCTAACCCACCAAAACGGACCACCTATCCTACTCCCACCAAGTGTACAAGTAGGATGGTGTGCGCTAGATATTTGCAGTGTAGTGCCGTGAAAAATTCTATTATAACTGCACCTTTCAGCCCGATTTACACGAGTTTTACAAGTGTATTTACGTGTTGAAAGTACGACGAAATGCAGAGATAATAACGTAAATTCATGTAAATCAGGCTTGAAATGGACGTAAATAACTTATTAGAAAATCATTTAAACGAAAATCACCATTACTAAAGTAGATCAGTTCAGTAAATTTGGCGGTAGAAGGATCACAAAATTAAAATTACTGCGTCCGTGATTAAATATTTAGTTACTTTTAGTATTGTAGTATTTAGAATGATTACATATGTCCCCACTTATCACCAATTTTATATGTGTTTAGAATTACCGATATGCTTTACTATTTAATAAAGACAACACTATTTTCATTTTATTTTTGGTCAAAAATGTCTGTTCTGTTTTTATCAAAAGGTGTATAAAATTTTTGAATTATATAAAAATACGTTATCGATATGAGTTGAAGTTTTTTTTTTTTACAAAAGATTGAAATTATTATTATTATATTAGAATATATATATATGAGTTTTAGTTAAGTTTGTATTATTATACTGTCGTAATTGGTGGAGTTTGATGTAGATGGCTGCAACAAGGGAGAAGTAACTTCACTAGGCGTGGCGGGAAATTGTCTATGTCTTCGTCTCTGCATCACGCCTGCGCGGAAACAATACATAAAACTATTCGTTGGCAAAACTATTTGAATTCGATGCATTAATTCTACTTATATAATTAAGGCTGAAATATTGCGGATTTGATACTAGTTTTCTAGCTGTTTCAGCATTGGCGCAAATTTATATACGTTTACGCAAAGAAAAATTAAACGTTTTAATAATAGCATGCAAAATCATATAGCTCTTAACACCCCTTATTTTTATTCGATTAATAAAATCAGTGATAAACTACAAATAAAAAAATATTTATGAAATGAACCCTCGAATAAAATTCAACGCTTATGTTCAAATGTACGAACTTTAGCTATTCCCTTTTGTTATTATAACAATATGTTATGTGACAATAATTAGAAATTACGGTTACTATAGCAATTAGATAATAGTTACAATGAATAAACACAAAATATCATGTGGTTATGCTTACTCGAGTTAACGCTGTTTCCTGTATATTGTTCCCATGTAATGCACGGTTATGTTTGGCCAATTTCTCTTTATTCATTGGGGAACCTGTTGAATTATAACATATTCATGCTAAAAACATTCGATTCTCACACTTTATAAATTATACATTATTGACAATTCATATTTTAACAATTTCACTCACTGGTGATAAAAATTGTTGAAATAACGAAGCATTTTTTTTTAATTAGTTATGTACAATTAAAAACCACCAAAAACACCAATGAACATGCACCGATTTTAAAATTAGAGCTGACAATTACTGGATAACCGGTTATTGAAATAACGATCAGAAAAACCGGCTAACCGGTTACAATACGGTTAATCTGTTACTCACTAACGATAACCGATTATTAAAAAAACCGGCTAACAGATTACTATACGGTTAACCGGTTACTTGAATTTTTTTTTAACCAGTTTCCGGTTAGTCGGTATATTCATATACACCTGTATAATAAAATAATGATTAATTCCAATTTGGTATACTTAGATCACGGATAGTTGTGATCTAGAATAAATGGTATATCAGCTAAACAATGAAAAGCATGTGAAAACAGAAAACAATGTGAAATAAATTTTCAGAAAGGGAATATAGCTAAAGGTGCACAGACAAACGTGACATGCAGTTTCTTTTTTTTTTGAAGATTCTATATTCTTAGTATTTTAAAAATGTAATATGATTAATAAAAATATATGAAAGATTTCCTATTTGCCATTTTGTTTAAGAAGTTAGCTACAATGCAAGACTAGATATCTAATGATTTGTAGCTCGATTTTTTTGTAACTTGCCTTGTAACTAATGTGTATTGAAAAATCAATGATCCCTTACACCTATTATTTGGAAATGAATAAAAACAAAACAAAAACACTTACCAATATAGCTAAGAAGTACAGGCAGGAAAATGAGTCCATGGGCAGCTCCATACAGGACAATGCCCAGATACATCCTGAAGTAGAACACTTGGAAAATTTGACTTTTCGCGAACCCAAGCACGATAATCCCGCCGAATTTCGTCAGAGTAATCCCCGAAAATATCGAGCTACCCATCCGCGTCAACGCATCGGCCGCCCGATCAACCCGACTACTTTCGACCGACACCGAAAAACTATGCACTAAATGCGAGCAAAATTCGACCGCGATACCGACTGCCATCACTAAATTCACTAACGACACAGCATTCAAAGTGATATGCCACCAGTACATCAACCCAGACAAATTCACAATAATCATTGTTATTGTAATAATAACCACTAACGAACTGAACAAGTCTAGGCCCATAAGTATAAAAGTTACGACAAAAATTGCCAATAAACTTATCGACATACTTTGCAGTGTATCGGGCCACATTGTTAAATACTGTTCGTAGAACACATAGAATACTGAGTACGGAAATACTTCGACCGTTCGATTTAATCCTTGATCACGTAATTTATCGTTTATCATATCGGTTAAGTTTTGCGACACGTGTCGAGCGGCGCGCAATGATTCGTAGTAATCAGCGGATGTTTTTAGAATGGAGTGGTACGCCATGAAGTACGACGCGCCTACATGGGATAGATGGGTTTCGGGGTTTACGAAGTAGTTCACCCCTTGGCCGTACGCGGCGTGGCCCGCCTTGGCGCAGCTGTCGGTCGGGTTGTCCTCCAAGAAGAATGAGACGTACTTCTGGAACTGCTGCGGATTCGGGCGGCTGTAATTGTTTAGTTTGATATTGCAGCTTTCGCACGCTGGGGATTGGTCTGGAACATTTGTAACGATTATTTTATTTCCCGCCGGTTAATACAAAAAAAAAAACTTACTATCGTTCGGGCAGAAGCTGCTCGTGTTCTTGAACTGTTTACAGCACGTCTCAGCCGCTGACCAATCAAAGTAATCATCCAGCCAGCTTGAGCTCGGTTTAGCAATGTACGTATAAGCCGGGGATTTACTAGCCAAATAAATTTGCGTTGTCACCGAATCAATATCACAATACTGTCCCCCACAAACCATATTCTGCGTTTTTGTCTCCGAGTAATTCAAACCTTCCTTTACCACAAAATACATTGGCGGTCCTATGCACAAGTACTCCTTCAAGAATTTAAAATACTTTAGCACAAACGAATCTTCAGGCATTGATAGCTCCTGATCCAATCCAATCTCAATATGAGGCGCCACTGCAATCGAACTGCACAGCCATCCAAAGAAAATAACCACTACTCCAGCTCGCACAAATTTATTCATCAAAAATGGAACATACGCGTATTTAAAGAATTTATATAATGCGCCATCTTGAGTTTCCTCGTTAGAGTCTTTTTTGGAGCCTTGCAAAAAGCAACATACATCAAACCGGTTGTTTTGTTGCCGAATCGAATCGAGTGTAAGTAAACTGACGAAACATGTAATTTGGAGTAAGAAATCGATGAGTAAAGCCATACCGGCGTAAAGCGCAAATGCTCTAACTGCCGGCATGTCACTTAATCCACCCAAGAAGAAACAACATGACTCAGACAAACTTGTAAGTAACATCGATGGTCCAACTTGGCCTAAAGTGCGTCCAATATGCTCAGCGTGTGTTTCATTCGGTTTACGCGGTTCGCGTTGATGAGTTTGCACCAAAATAAATATATTATCTACCCCAACCGCTAACACCAAAAATGGTATAACTTCGATAATAATTAATGTAGCTGGGAGCCCGATGAACCCAAATATGCCCACCGAGGACGCCACCGAAGCCAGGACGATAAAAACCCCGCCTAATCCTAACGTAATTTTACTATCGATTAATAATCTGCCACATGATCGCATTTGACCCAGAGATATCGCAATGTATGCAAACATGATTACGTACGAAATGAGGATTGTTAAAACGTCCGATTGGCTTTCACGGTCTAGTTCGTCTTCGATTGATCGCTCTGAAGTGAATGCAATGTCCATGAATTCTGGTTTCATGGTTGTGGTGTAATTTTTCATGAATGCAACATATTGTTTTTCCCATTCAGCGGATGGCTGTAGTTTGGTTTTGTTGTAGTAGTTGTTGACTAGGAAGGTTAAGATGACTGCGGTTGCTTTTTCGTATTCGGGGGAGTCGAGGTACTGGCCGGGTTCTAGAAAGCCGCCCATCGCGATTGCCGGCTCGATTGGACCCCCATATGGGGCTAGACAACTTGGGTTGTATGGGTTTCTGAAACGAGAACAGAAGACTACCGGATACCGTTATCGCCAACTAAACTAATTACTTACTGTGAACAAGCCATGAAATGGTTCAGATAATTCGTCTCGAACCCTTTTGGATCTTCCTCAGTTTCCTCAAAAGTATCAATACTATCTTGATAGTATCCCCAAATACTTTGAACAACGCATTCCTCAACATCAGTCTCCACTTGGCCTTTCGACCGTAACGGCGCAAAACAAATCTTATCTAATCCATGCTCAGTTCCAGCACCAATAGACTTAATATGCTCTTGTAATTCAAACACCGCTTTCAAAAACGTATCATTGTACGCTGGCCCAAACGTAATAACACCATTCGACGTATTATGTACAATATTGTCTAAGCCAACGGCTCGTATAATAATTTGTTCGGTGCGGTAGAACGGTTCGAAATGTTTGTCGAAGTATTCGCGTTCGACGCGACTGCGAGAGGATGGCGATGCCCATAATTCGACGGGGTTTGTTGTGACTTTCAGATATTTAATTCCATGCCCAAAGGCGACAACTACACACATGCCAATGAACAAGACTAGCCAAGGTTTTTCCGCGCACATGAAACCCCATTTTTGGAAGAACCGCTGTAAATAAGTATCGGTATTTGCGCCTAGTTTTTCCAAAATGGACGATACACCATTGTATTCCCCGTAATCGTTCATGGCGTGTGTGGGCATCTCGTGGTCTACTTCTGATGTAACACCTATTGGGAAATGTAGATATTAACAAAATTATTGTTATGATTAATTTTCCACGGTTACAATAACACATTAGTACATTTACAAACATTTATGTTTTATACAGCACAGTGTTTAAGGGTATGTAAGGATAAAATGGCCGTGGTTCCCTGTAAGCATTCAACGACATCTCTGCGATATAGCAAAAATGTAACATCTTAGAGATGTAGCAATAATGATTGCGCGTTTTTAAGCTTGTTAAAATCAATTTTCCTTATTTAGGTTTAAGTTCTTAGATAAATGAGCTCAGATATATATATTTGCTGCATACAAAATCATTTTGTAGACTAAACGATAATAAGTAGATTCTATTCGAAGGAATTGTTTTCAATAACATGCAATTTGCTTAGATTACTTTAATTATATGTTATAAATTAGCTGCAGATAATAAAAACATGCCTAACTATCTGTCTAATACCTATTTATATAGCCGTAATCCATTTTAAACAATTATTTTACTAAAACAAATTCAAATTAAAAACAAAAACAAATTAGGAGAAACGAAAAATTTCTGATTCGCGTGTCTATTGAGCATCGTTGAAGTGTAAATGTTATTTTAAATAAACACCAATAAGAAAAATGTTTTTGCTCGAAGTAATTACCAGATTTCCTTGAAAAATAAATAAATAATAATACATCATGGCTTAGTATTAAATTTAAAAATTGATTAGTTTCGTTTCAGCGAATTTAAAAAAGCAAAACTGTGAATGATCAAAACCAACAGGTATACGAAACAAGCACCAGTGCCTTCAGCTCGCTGTATAATGGAAAAATTAAAAATAAAATGTGTAATCTCCGATTTTTTAAGAGATATTCCAAATATATGTACATATTGCATATTTTAAATTAATTTTATACGCTTTTGAAATTACAAATCGAAGAATAAATTGTTTGTAATTTATGGTTTTTTTTTGGTTCAAAATCTGAATAATCTACAAAATTACCTATTTTTTATCTACGTACAATCGAAAATTATGATTACTAAGTATTCTTTATACAAATGAGTAGATTTAAAAAAAAAATAGTAAAATCTGAATAAGCTACAAAATTAGCTATTTTTATCTCGAACTATACATATATTCGATATTATTACCAAGTATTCTTTATTCAAATAAGTAGACTATTTAAAAAAAATCGTTATGTTCAATTTTCTTCGAGCTCTATGACCTTAAATTTAATGAGTAAGCCGTGTAATGGCAATGATGATTGCAATATAAATAAAACAGCCAATTACATTGTTATTAGCGTTGCATATATAATATTAAAATAAAAATAAAAAACATAGAGGACGTAAACATGCAATTGAATTTTGAATATCGATAGATCTGCATGTGATTTGGTGGTGTAAAGTGAACACAACATATATGTTAGGATGCAAATGTGTATGTGTGTGTGTGTGTGTGTGTGTGTGTATGTGTGTAACGATAAAACGTACTGGATCGCTTTGATTGCAATGGACTCTCCTCGCTGTCTCCGCCGAGAGTAATCCGTGAATGTGCTGCGCCCGCTAACCTGCGCCCTACAGACGCTCGGAACTCATCTGTACCCTCGCCACGTACCAACCCAGCTGCAACCACCATTCCCCCAAAAAATCAAAACCAACACATACACCAATTTTTTCTTATCTTTTTTTTTTATAATCCAATACTATGTTCCACAAAACTGATTTATTTCGGTTAAATACTACAGTTTCGACAGCTTATGTACAGTGTTATAGGAAAGCTTTTGATCATGTAACATTTAACCAATACGTATTTAAAATTTGAATAGAAAACCAATTTGCAATAACCAAAATAAAACGACGGACGAAGAATTACCAATACAGAGATTTGAAATTCAATGTTGTTTATGCAAATGTAAGACGTTTTTTGTATCACATTCAATGAATGTTCAAATATTTAAATTGAACAACAAATTTATAAGTAAAAAAATTTGATAAATTCGAAACATCTGCATATACAAATATGTTATATTTGAAAATGAACCAATAAAAAGCAATGTTAGTATCACATAAATTAGTGGACAAAAATAAAAGTTAATATAAACTAAAAACCAAACATACAGCGAAATTTCAAACATACTCCGAAATTTTAAATATTATATTAACAAACCAAACATTTTTACTTTCATAAATACGTTAATATTTAATTTCTTTAATCTTAATTATTATTTGGTTCACTGTGACCCAAATAGTAATTATGATTACAGGATTACGCAATTAAAGATTAGTTTAGCTGTTTTAAACAGGGCATGGAGAAACAAAAAAATCGCCTAGAACTGATACAGAAGGACTAAGAGAAACATTTACTAAATAAACATAACAAATAAAAATTTAAGGGTGTTTCTCAAACCTCCGTATTGCTGCATGGCCTCAAGTTTAATATCATAATTACCCCGAAGGTTCCTCTGTGTTACACCTGAAACGACGGGGTACACGGAATAAATAAACAAAATGCTAAATTCAAAATGTATGTGGCACTAAAATAGGCCAAAAACGCGTATTATGCGCAAGAATCATCTGCGCAGAGTAGTCAACCTCATTTCTCTTTGCTGCCAATAGATGGCGTCTAATATATAGCCATTTGTACCATTTTAATTTAAATACATCGAATTAGTTTGAGAAAAACCAAACGAGATATTTCCAATATGAAAATAGCGAAGACGTATTAAAATGGTGCGCAAAATTTAATTAACGCCACAAACCATTCAAATGTAAAAATTGCAAGACCAGTGCTTATATCAATGAACCAGAAAAAAAAATGTCACACGTTTTCGTTTTTGTTAACTTACCGAATGCGCTAGTTGAGTTGCAGAAATAGATGCTGAGGAGGAATAGCAGTGATCCAATGATGAAGACAAGCGTCATTACAAACGCATAACCATCGAAGCCGGCAATTTTAAATGGACCTTCTCCTGGAGGGGGTGGTTGGGGGACAGGGCAACTTTCTTCGCAATCCACACAACTGCACGCTGGAGTCTTTTTCTATAAGAAATAATCATCGGTTTTATCAATTATTATCATTATACTAAGTGGACCCTGTTGTTGATATGTTGACATGTTTATGTGTAGAACGCTTACAGTCTAATCCTCACCGATATTTAAACTGGAAATGCTTGATTAGTTGTGTATATGTTTAATGTAGTTTAAAATTTCATTGCAAATCAATTTATTTTTATAAAAAATTCCTTGAAATAGTAAACAAACATAAAACTAAAGTTCAATAAATCGAGAACAAATATTCGAAAGTTATGAATCACAATTACAACTAGCGATAAAGTATTTTATAAATATTTATGATTAATATTTAAACTTCTTTGTGTAACTGATGCATAAAACAATGTATTTTTTTCACAATGGAATTAATAGCGAAAACAAAAAAGAATTCGAAATAATTAGATATTATTCAGATAAACAGCTGCATACTTCGTATTACAACATATTTTCACTTAAATCGTGTCTATTATATAAATATAGATAATTACAAAATTACGTGTTTTTATTTTCTTATACGCGTTATATAAGGAAGTAGAGCAATCACACATATATATATATATATATATATAATTGGAAACTTACATCTGGCGCTTGACTGCAGGGTATAATTTTGGGATTCAGCGGTAAAAAGTTGTCCACCGGTTCACTAGTATTCAAATAGGTGATTTGAAACGGAATATACGGATTGCCATCCGCGTTGCCCATATACTCAAACCATCGGTACGCCGTGCACCCACTCGCTCCCCAATCACCACACATCAAATCCAGCGCCAGTTGCCCAGTACTGGGCACACTTACATGTTTACACGAATTATACGTGCCTAGTAAGTACTCATTCGTTACATAAATATCCACTGCCTCGATCACTTCCTTATCTACAAAATAAAATTTAAAAAAACATTTTCTAACAATTGTTAAACATTGACAAATACCTTCTTTGGTTTCAATCTTGGTGACATTAATGAACCGCGACTGCTGCGTAGAGCAGGTAAAATCGCAGAGATGCCTGGCTAGATTGCCCATGCAGGATGGACACCGTTTAAGAAAATTGGCAGCCAAATTGATTGCGGTGTCAAAGGTGCGTAGTTGGTTCACATCGCAGCATGTATTGATACCCTGGCCCCGGTCTTCCATCAGATGAGGGCAATGTTTCATGAGCAACTCTTGCCCGGCGTTGCTCAGTTGCTTCGCTGGCCCCGTATAAGGGCAATTTAATGCTTTGCCAAATGCATTCTTGCCACATTCGCCATACCAAACGCAGTGGTATGCGTCGATCTCGGTATTGTTGTTGATCTGAGTACTTTGAGACGAAGCCTGAAATTAAAACGAATTAGGTTAACCCATGGGTACTATGTGCCCATATTATATACAGAATACACCGTTCCATATGTTTATATATATATATAGGTTACTATCCGGAACGCTAATGTTAATCTTACGAAATAATATTCAATGACACAGTTTGTATTTATAAACAACGCGTTCTACACATACACATACATGTAATATGACTGAAAATGAGATAATGATTTAAAAGAAAACAATTTTACAACCCCAAATATTGTCATTCTTATACGTTATGTATAAAAATAATATATTATGTATCATAAATAAATCGGCTTTGTAATTTTCACGGATATATCCGTTTTGAGGTTCCCTGGATGCATTTTGACTAGTTTCTAATGCCGCTGCGTGTGATATTTAAACTGGAAATGCTAGATTAGTCTCGTGTATATCCCAAAAACGACACGAGTTAGTGAAAAATCTGGTTTTATCGAGCGTAAACCTTCTCTTTTGGTACATTCTAGATTGTGTGTTTGTCCAACATTTGCTCTCATTATTTTGTGGGTCAATAGCTAAGAACAATTTGTATTCCGTGTAATGCTCGAACACTTTAGTGAACTTTGGCAGTGACATTGAACGAATCTAGCATAGCATAAGGGTCGATTTAATTGAGTTTTGTTTCTTTCAATTGCCAGGAGCACAGAACTAGGGGGAGCTCAGTATCTTATCGACGTAAACGCAAGCCCAATTAAATACGAAACTAACATTGACAATGGATTTTAAACATGCAAGTTTTATTGATTCTTTATATCTATGATCATATAATGCTTTGTACTTTAAATGTTCAGTACTCAAGTAATTAAAATATGCAGTCACCAATAATAATAATAAAATTATTGTCTTAAAAATCTGTAGTGTTTGACCTTCACAACCTTTTAAATTCCAATGATTCAAAGGTCCTATAATTTGATTACAAAGGCATGTGTATTCCGAAGGTTTTACCGCGTATGTACGTGTTACTGTGTATCTGTATACTATTATGACCTTTCTGTGGGTCAATTGGAGACCTCTCATTGCCGACGAGGCAAACCAACCGTGCATGAACGTAATTGAACACTACAAAGATGATACATCCAGACAAACGATGGGAACATAATAATTATAATTATTTTACGATTTAAACACAATCGATTTTTTTTACGAATGTCTATAAAGCTGTAACGACGATATTTTAAATTCAAATAACTACTAAGTTTTCTATTTTCATGTTTATAATGTACTATACTAAATTTAACTAAAAAATATTTTGTTTTTCATTCACTTATTAAACAGTTGGTGTTTTACTGGATTTTATTTTTAATTTGAAGGACATTGACAAGTTATTTTAAATGCCACAAGTTCAATTTCACTAAACATTTCGCTTTAATACTCTAAATATTTATATTTATATAATACTTATTTATTGAAACGGTGTAAGTTGAAAAAAAACAATTCTAGTTATTTCTAACAATAACATATTAACGATGTTACCAATAAAATAATCAGTTATTGTTTCATTTGATTGCAAATCAAAGCTTTAATTACTGATTTAAAAATGTAAACAAAATATTAAAATTTTCACAGAATCACCATATATTTATTTCGATATTTAATTATTATAAATTGACGTTTTTAAGAACGTAGCTGCAGCGTTCTACACACACATTTGGGTGTTTATCTATTAGCGGAAGTATAAGAAACATATAGCAACATTTGTGTATTAATAATGCAGTCTTTGTCACATTGTTTGTAGAATAAATTAGTTTACGTGACGATATAATATTGTCAATGTTGTTATTGATTATATGTAGTAAAATAGATAAAAAAATATTTGAATGTTGTGTCATATTTAATTTACAAGAAACACCAAAACAATTCAAAAAGTTACGTAGTTTTGGCAAATACGTAAGAACTGTTTGATAAGATATTGTAAATTGATAACATTACAGAAGTCACTTGTAGTAATAAATTTGACTAGAATTATTGCGTTAGTTCAACATTGTTGCCAGATAAGAACAGAAATATCGCGTGATTGTGTGAATCAGCTAATTTTGTTTAGTTCAATACGTAGTTTATTTATTTGCTAACGCAAACTTGCCGATAATTGGATAGGACCTGTGTTTTAACTAATAGAATTTTGTCATTTTACTCTGTTTTCTAATTCTCTCTACTCTACTGATCGTTATCTGTTTCGTTCCTCACAATGTTGCCTACATATATATTTTATAAAATAAGCATTGCGAGGGGAAGTACGGAATATGGAGAGAAAGCAGCACTAGAAACTGCATAAAGCAATATGCAATTTCTGGTTGCATGTGTGATTCCAGTTGCTGACAAATAAAAGTCTGGCGCTACTAACGTCTAGACTACGTCGTTTGTTAGATTATCGACTAAATTGACTAAATTGATGGAAGGTAGCACGCTATATTACTATTATATTTCCATTTTACTACTTTCCGCTTTTTGTAAACATTTCCTACCAAATTATTTTATAATAAATGATTTTGATTGTCTTGAATCAACTCTAAAAGGAGTTTACACATTTTAACTATCCCTGAATATATAATGAATAATAACGATAAGTCGAGTGAAGGCCACTCCAGGGTTTTATATATATATAAATGATAAATGTGTTTCAGCAAAAAAAAAAAGAATGCAACGTGCGTGCTGTATAATAAATTGCATTTTAAAATAAATCATTTCTTTTGATTGCGGACAACGTGGAAAACTTGACCCATTTGTATATGAAGCCAGATTATATTTTGTATTGCATGATTCATTTATTTATCATCGATCATTTGTTGCTTTGTCAAGGTTTACCCATATTTTTCATTGTTTTGGGGATCGGAAATATTGATAATATATATATTGATTCAGGATATTACGAACAATCAAGTTTTTGGTTAAAAATACCGTTTATAATTTGTAATAAAATAACATAGCTGTATGTACAGGCACCAATGCCTACAGCTTGCCGCATAATTTATTTAGTGGATGTTTTATTTTATTAATTTATGCTTTATAACTACTAATATGTTTTTATTTAATAACCGTTGATTTTTGGGAAATTAAATTAATTACGCCTTCAGCTCGGTGTATAATTTAATTGGTGGAAGTTTTACTTTATAATATAAGTAAAAATAACCTATTTATAACCATTAATTTTTGTGAAAATATATTTGGTCAAGGATAGGCCACTACAAATATAAAATATGATTTCATAATATACACGTTTCAACTAAATATGCAAATTAAATTAAACGTGTCACATGCACGTTAATTTCCGTTGTTTGCTAAGGTTTCCCTGAATATATCTCGCTAGGAAACCGTAAAATTGAATACGACTTTTTTATTTTTTGTAATATGTCCAAAAATATTATGCACACACGCGTTCATGGTTAAAGTAGCACAACATGCAACTACTTATGCGCGCCTAATAACTGGGTTACTAGAATTTCTTTATTTTACTAAGCAAAAGATTTATTTAAATTAATTTAGATTTACTACAATTAAATAAATACCATATTTGAATTTAGTATTTAAAAATTAATGTTATATTTGTACATATATGTATAAGTATTTCAAATGAATGTAGGCCAATGCCAGAATGCGTGTAATTAAAAGAATAACTGTGCCTTAAATATATTTCGGTACAAATAGCGACACAATTTATTAATTAATCATTTATTTCGTCTTGTCAATGTCGTATAAAATACCAAAAGTATCTAATCTAACATTTCCTGCAAAATAATATGTATAATCATTTAGTATATCCTTTGGTTGTTTTTACATGAATACAATTTTCTACAATGACAACATTAAATTATAAGTTGATTTTAAGTATAGTTTAATATATGTTACATCATATTTCTAAATGATATAACATTATTTCCGATTTTCGTCTTAGAGCGCGAATACACAATTTTTAGTGTGTTATATTTTTTTTGAAATTACATTAAAGTTGTATAATATTTTATAGCTACAAAGTTTATTCATATTGTGAACCTAAAGGTCATAAATAATTATAAAATATTCAATATATCGCCAAATAATTATAAGATTTTTTATACCTATAAAACTGCTTCAAATTATTAATCCAAAAGCCATAAAGAAATATTTTTTAATTATATTGTAGGGCGTTAATTACAAATAAACTGTTTATAAGTTGTAACGGCTCGTGCAGTTGGCATTTGTTGCACTAAATTCTGTATTCTAGTTTATCAATCAAACAACAACAATTGTTTTCATTTTTGTTTTGTTTTTATTTTAATCATTTTATCTCTTGAATAATCAGTGGTTATCTTTATTAATTGTAAAGACATCAGTAGTTTAAATTATAAAATAAAACTTCCACCAATTAAATTATAGAGCGAGCTGAAGGTGTGTGACGTCACGATCCCTTGAATAACCATAACAGTGAAAAGAAAAACAAGCGCTGGCATGTTTACTAAGAGAACAGGCATAGGTGCATGCACCAATACCTTTAACTCATCGTATTATCTAAAAAGAGCATCATTGAGACGTACTAAATAAATACATTTATGTATCACGTGCTGTACAACAGGAAAAAACATATACGACTAATTTTAGTCGTATGACGCGATTATTTTATTTTTTATTATAGCGCGATACATACAAGAATTAAAATTAGATTTAAAACGTCGCCAAATTATTCGATATACAAAGTTTATAGGTAATACAACGCAGTTTTAAATTCACTCTACGATTGCAACAATTAACCATTTTCAGATATTTATTTTTATTAAAAAAAATATATAAGTCGATGCTTGGTAAAAATATTGGAAATAAAAAATAAAAACAGGATGTATTTTGAATGTCTGTATATTTTTTATTAGCGCGAATATGATAAAATGCCGACACTAGACGATTAAAAAACCTTCGTTATTACAAAATAGTTTAAGAAACAAAAAAATTTGTATGAATAACGAGGCAGATAAGAGTGAATTTCTATTAGTCGTTGAACTATTGAACTCCGGACATGTCATGTCAAAGTAAAACACACTGTCTTGCCTTATTAAATATTTATTGGCAGCGAATTAAATATTTATAAGTTGGCGCTTATAAATTAGTCGTTTCCGTTATCAGAAATGATTCCAAAATTCATATATATATTTTATAGGAATTTCTATTATTATTACGAACCATAAATATTTAATTCTAAGGAAATACTTGATTCACAATTTACACGGAAACGTGGACATAAAATATTTAATAGTAAGTAAACTGATACGGTGTTTATCTTTTTATTTTATATGTAAAGTGCGTTGTAATCATTTTGAGAATTAATTTTTACATAACTCGAAAACAAGAACTTATTAATTTATATTATTCTATTGTAGTTTCTAATGTATCCAAATGTACTAATTTATTTATTAAATTGTCATAGTTATATTAATTAAGCCACCAATAGTAGTTATAAATAAAGTTACACCTACCCACAATATATTTATATATTGATGTTTAAGAACGTAGTATTTGTTGTGTATAAGCAACCAGTGCCGTTACTGTAAAAAAATCCCTGCCACTGGTATTAACCAGAAAAACATATAAGCAAAGCGTTCTACACACACAAACACATACATATATAAACTAATTATTTTGTACTTGAAACCCTGTTAGGATATTTATATATTTTAAGACGTATTACTAACCATATGATAATTGTTAGGTAATAAATGTGTTAATAATTTATTCATAATTTTCGAACAATTTTTAAATCATAAAAATAAAAATTTTAAGAAGAAAATTAGAAAAATACGTATTTTGATATATTATGCCTGACGTTATGCATAAGCACTGTCGTTTTCCCGCATGGGGTGTGGTAAATTGTTTACATTCTAAATAATTAAACTACACTTATTTTAACTAAAAATCAAATAATATCCAATATAAATGAAAGATCTCACCTCATAGGTGAGTGATGTGAAAACAACGAACACACAAATCAAGTGAAGCAACCTTGGTTGTCCGTAATGTACAATATTTGCCATCGTAAATAACATTTAGTCCGCTAAAATTCAGTAAACTGAATCAAGCTAAAGTTATATTCACTTCACTTATACATTAAACACTCTACTTGAATTTTTCATGCAAATAAACCTTCAACCATCAAAATGAAAAGAACAATATTATTTTAACGTATCCTCGCCAGCGCGTTTCTTCCCCGACTGACGCAAAGCTGTCATTTACCTAAGACCTATATACGCATGCGCACAGTGGCGCCGAAATACAAATATACCTAAGGGGGCATTTGTACGAATTCTTAAATATTTAAAATCTATGCAGTATTTGCACATACTGGCCCTATTTTAACCAAATTTCGTATACACAATTCGATTGCCCGTAGATTAGAATCATTTTTGAAAAAGATATTTCAACTAAAAGTGATTGTGTATTTGTGTCATTTTTTGTATATATCTCGAAAACGATACGATTTAGAGAGAAAATGAATCTTATAAAAGTGAAAGATATTCAAATTTTGAGTAACTTTTCTTTGAAAAGTTTTTACTAAAAATGTACTATTTACTGATAAATCGCATTTGAAAATAGCTACATTTACGTTTTCCTAATTAGTACACGTTGGTTTGAAAACAGGGTAATGGCGTATCTAGACCTAATGTGAGAGCCGCCACTGGCGCTCTGGATAATAATGCAGAAACACGGCTACCACTTAGACAAAAATCCACTAAAATCTAAACGAGAATTAAATTTTTAGTTATTTTTAATTTAACTACAAGCAAAACATGCTTGATCATTGCTGTTTATTGTAGTTCAAACAAAGATCTATGCTGTTTGTACATTAATTAGCCTGTTTTCTTAACTATGATTAGATGAATTGACATTTAAAAAGAAAATAAAAACCCTAAACAAAATTTGCGTGCTACGTATACTTCAAGTATTTTGACATCAATGAAAAAATATATTTGCTAAAAAATACGGATAATATTTTTGAAGTGTTATTGTGTTGTGGACTGCGTTTTTCGCAGTATAGAATTTATTTTTAATGGCATCTGTGTAGTGTGTGTGTGTGTATATAATTGTGTCCGCAAAATTTTTAACAATGGACTACGCACGGAATAATATTGGTCTCGGCCTTTCGACTGAGCAGACCGATAAAATTTTACAATTCCAAGATTTGACGGGCATTGAAGACATGACGATATGTCGAGACGTGCTGCAGCGACACCAATGGGACTTAGAAGTCGCGGTGCAAGAGCAGTTAAACATACGAGAGGGTCGACCGTCCGTGTTCGCCACGGAATCGCGTCCGCCAACCGTTGTCAACGATCAGTCTATACAGCACGTATTTTATTCGCCCCCGAGCGACGGCTCCGCCAGCGGCTTACGCGGATTTTTTAGATCAATTATCAATTTTTTTATGACTGTGTGTTACAATACAGTAGTCACCCTATTTCAAATTGGACTTCGCCTCATTAGACCAGACGAACGCAGGTGTAAGTTAGGGAATCGTTGTTACCGACATCACCGCCATGTTTTGATTGGCTGCTCTGTGAACTAATGACCTTACGAACAAGACACAGCCAATCAAAACAATTAGGGGCGGTAACATTGAATGTGGAATTAGTTAAATGCACATTTGTTATTGTTTTGGGGGGGTTTGTTTAGATATAACTGATCCTCTTGGTGATGTATTGGGGTTTATAAATTCCTATGAGGAGAAATATGGACATACTCACCCCGTATTTTACCAAGGAACGTATTCGCAAGCTCTGAGCGATGCTAAACAGGAATTAAGATTCCTGCTTATTTATCTGCATAATGATGATAATGTAGATACCAGTCTCTTTTGCCGGTAATTATTAAACATTTTATATAATTCAAATGTCGTCTTGACAATAATTTAAAATATTCGAGAATTTAAAAAAAAACTTATTCGAACCGAAAAATACGATTATTTTATTATTATATTACGAAAACCGGAATTGAACCGGAAAAAAAAATCGGTTTATTTCGGTCAAAAATAATATATATATATATATATATATATATATATATATATATATATATATATATATATATATATATATATATATATATATGGTATAATAAATTGTGAATACAAATAAAAGCATTTCAAAATTAATTACTCTGTTATTCGGCCAGAGATAAATAGGCGGTCAAAAATCAATAGTTGGTAAGAGACAAATAAAAATTACGGTGCGAAGCCCAGCGTTTTACCTTGTACAGAATGTATAAAAGAGATCGATTGTGTGTCTAACATTATCGAATCAAAAAAATATTAAATATAATTTTGATTAATAGTAATGAAATTATTTTTGAATAATTCAGAGATACGCTATCAAATCCGGAAGTAGTAAGTTACATAAACACGAACATGTTATTCTGGGCGTGTTCGGTGAAAACGTCTGAAGGTTACCGAGTATCGCAAGCACTGCGCGAAAGTCTCTACCCATTCTTAGCAGTGATTGTACTGAAGGAAAACCGTATGACAATTGTAGGCCGCTTAGAAGGCTACAATAATGCAGGCACACTAATCCCACGGCTGCGCACTATCATCGTTGAGAACGAGATATGCCTGGTGCAAGCTCGAGCAGATCGGTAAATATCCCAAATATAACTTAAGGCCCAATATTACAGTTTAAATATATTTGTAGAGTGGAGCGGAGCCTAACGCAGACCCTGCGCGCGCAGCAAGACGAAGCATATCTAGAATCCCTTCGAGTGGACCAAGAAAAGGAACGTTTACGGGCACTAGAACGGCAAGCGGTTCTGGACGAGGAGCGCAGACGTCGCGACGAAATCGAAGAGGAAATGGCGCGAAAACGGGCGATCGAACAAGACAAATTGGACTCTGCGTATAAAGTACCTGAAGAACCTGATCCAGCAAATCCGGAAGCTGTTCATGTGTGCTTTAAGCTCCCCTGCGGATCCAGACTGGATAGACGTTTCCTAAGCTCACATTCTTTAGAAGTAAGTGCATATGATATGGGCACATAGTGTCCACTTAATTTATAATATTCCTTTACAGGCTGTCTTCTACTATGTATTCTGTCACCCATTGGCCCCTGATTCGTTTGAAATCACCACTAATTTCCCGAAACGGATCCTAAATTGTCGGCCCCGACATTCCCTAGATAAAGTCCCGACATTGCAAGAAGCAGGGTTGAAGAACCGCGAAGTCTTATTTGTTAATGATTTAGATGCGTAATACAAATATATTTTTGGGTAATGTTAATACAGCAAAGGAATTATATGAGAAATTTTGTTAAAAAGGAATAATATTTTGTAAAAAAATGTGATTATTATTGTTATATGTATCATATAATTTAACTATTTGTCAGAAATGTACACATACACATCTATAAATTATAAATAACGTATTCTATCTATTTACATTTGGGAACTGATGCCGTTAAAGTCTTTAGGGGAAACTTAACTGGTCTAGAAATTGATGTATGCTGTGGCCAGACACTTGTAATGGCGACTGTTTGGGGAATAACGTCCTCCCATTGGCTCGTTGAATGACGCCATGTTTGTTAATTTCAAGGTCAACTAAAGACGTTATTTGGCCGGTAAAATTGTATATTTGCTGTAAAAGCATTGAATTTTTCACATATTTATGTTATTTTTCTATCTTTTTTTTGGTAATTAATTAATTTGTGATTTCTTTAATTGTGTTTATAAAATAAATTATGTACTATGAAAAGTTGTGCGCCGTAGTTTTTGGCATTTAATTGTAACAGGAAAATTATGCAACATACATAATAAATAGTACTATTAGGTTATTTATTTATAAATCATGTTAAATGTGGCATTTATAAAGTTTTGTAGCTGGTTTTATGTGCTTTTTTGATAACTTTGATTCTTTTATATATACTATATTAGTTTTAACAGTTAATTTATTTTCAATGTGATTTATAATTACTACTAACATTATTTGTTGTGTATTTGAAAAATAAAATCAGTTTTATATTTCTCACTCCAAAGATAATTGTTATATATGATTATGAAATATTAATTTGTAAAATTTAATTAGTACTTATTTTTATTAAAATTAATAAATTTCAAAATTCGTCATTTTTACTTTCTATACTATTGTAATTGAGGTTTTAACGGAAATACACATTTTGACCATCCCTGAATTAAATGACCTTTTTTCTAATTCGACCCCCTTGGCCCCCTAATTTTTCTATTATAATACATAATTTAGCAGTATTTAGGAGGGCTCCAAATTTTGGGTCCCTGTAACTCCCTAGTTACGCCACTGGTGTTTCACCTATTTTAAAATGTTTTTGATTTGTATATAAAGTTAATACAGAATGAATTTTATCTCCTTTTCAATGGGGTAAATTTCAATGTTAAATGTTGAATTAAATCGGGGAAATACGAAATAAAATTGTGCATTTTAAAAATTGCGCCAAAGTAAATTACCGGTTTAGCATTATTAGCTGTATTCTCTCAGCTAGGCTCATGTTTTTGCTCTGTCTGTCTCATGTGTAAACAGAGCAAGAAGATGAGTTTTAACCAAAACAAGCTGAGTTGTTTGTAAAAAGAATACGGCTGAAACGTCAAAGTGACATTTATTTCATTCAGTAAACTTAAAATAAATGTGAAAGTGTACATAAAAGTAAACGATAATCACGTAAAAGCTTCGCTGCCGCCGCTTTAATAATGACAAATATAAACCTAGTTTAATACAAAAATCCGTAAATTTCGTCGTATTTCAAGCATAGTCTTAGTTTAGCTATTATGCCCAATGCGTTCATCCGTTAGTTATATTCTTTCAAGCTCCCAAACCGAACCCAGTATGTCTCACCCGGATTACGACCAATACTCACACGATCACGCCGCGTTACTCGTCCTAGTGCGAAGCATCGGCAACGAACTAAAACCAAAGAATTTCACGCGAATCTACGACAAAATACAACGCATCACCAATATAAAAATCACCGATTCCACCGGCCAAATCCGCAATATTCTAGTGCGTTACGTCAAAGAGCACCCGCTCGAAAACAACGACTGGGGCGACTTTCAGACCCATCGACGACTGTTGGGACTCATCTCTATAGCGCGCTACGACGCCCAAGTGGAACTCAACGAAATATGCCGCGTTCATGAAAGTCTAAAAGTGAAATATACGAATACATTATTCGATTCGCGGTGCGTTTTATTTGGCCCGAACGCTGAGGCGCCAATTTCGGAGAATGAGAAGAAAACGGAGGATGATCAAGAGCGGTTTACGACTCCCGCGAATTTCAAAACGCGCGCGTTACACTATTTAGATAATGATACATGCTCGGATTTGGAGGGGCAAATATCCGAATTTATAAATTCGTTGTTTTGGGTGTTAGAGTCTAAACGTTTGGAGCGCTCCCGCGAGAAATTGGAGCGGGTTTCGTTACTTTTGGCACCGTTTGAAAAAAAAGATTTCGTCGGATTGGATATGGAATCGCGTAATAATAAAAAACGGTGTACTGGACGCATGACTAAACATTTAGGCGATTTATGTTTACAAGCCGGATTAATTACTGAAAGTTTAACTTATTATACGAATGCGAGCGAAATTTTAAAATCGGTTAATGATTGGCTTTGGTTAGGCGCCGGAAACGAGGGCCTTTGCGCAGCTTCCGCCTTAGTTTTATACCCGAATTGCCAGCGAAATGTCCCATTGCATCGCAACGCGAGTTTACAGGAAGGCTCCCCGAAAAGATCGAATTCGATCACGACGACAATTGACGATTTCACACATAAAAACGTGCCGAATACTTTATCGCCGGAAGACATCGTTAAGAGATACCGAGAAGCCATAATACATTATTCGAAATACCAAAATGCGGGCATTATTGAAACGGAGGCTTGTTTTAAGGCTGCGCGCATTTCGGTTGAACAGAATAGTAGCTTGCAGGCAGCAATATTTTTGCAAAATATTGTGTTTATTAATTCGAATTTGTCGGAGCAAGAGAAGATTCAGCGGTTTGAAACGCTGTCGGATTTGTATACGCAAATTGGGTTTATGAGGAAAGCGTCGTTTTGCCAACGATTAGCGGCGACTAGATATGTTTCGCCGCAAAATCAAACGCCGAATTGGAACCAGTGTTACACGTTGATGCTGCAAAGTTTTCCCGGGCACAAACTAAGTTTGGATCCATATGAAATGTGTGCGGGGAATGGCCAAGTTGGTGAGAACAAAAAAAAAAACACTTTTTGGTGTGAAAATATTAACTAAATGGATGGAAACACGTAAACTTAAGATGTACAGATCTAAACATGTCAAATGACAGATCAGAAAATAAACCAGCAATGGCGCTTATACATGTGCGCTAACACCTAGTAATAAAATATACCCATTATCTACTAGCAATGCCCCAAACTTTACATTATAAATACTAGGGAAGCAAGGAATACTTTTAAAAATTCATATCCCCGAAACTAGATTAAAAATAACTAATTTCTTGATTTCTTACAAAAACTACTTGAAAATAATTTTATATTTCTATAGGTTGGTCAACATTACAAATTCAACTGCTGCAAGAGCTAGTTTTGGCGGCAAAACGAATGGGGCATCCAGCTTTAGCAACCAGACACACGACATTCTTACTGCAAACAATGTGGAAACATTTAAACGCCAACGACAAAAAAGAATTTTCAATACAGTTACATGTAACTTTAAATTAAATCATTCTGTATTCGCGTTCGAAATTAATTGAGTCCGCCATCTTTGTGTAATGACAGCGCTTTTCAATCATCGTACTAATGTCTAAATATGCCCCTTTCACTATGATGTTTTATTTCAGGATGTATTATAAACAAATTTGCACCTCTACATAATACACAATCGCGTCAAATCACATTTTAGCTGTTGGTGTCTTATGGCGTACAGCAGTGCAACAACCAATAGTCTCGATTGCGAATACGATTTAAAATCGTATTTAAATAATAATTATGTATAAATTTCAGACTTTAGCGTCACAATGTGAAGGAGCACCAGTACCTTTAGTCTTAGATTCAGGAATTGTGATTCCCCCAGCTAATTTAACTAATTTACCGCTGTGCACAATGTTTCAATTGAAAAATCTAAAGCCGCATTTGTTGCCGCAAAAAATTGAAATACTTAAAATTGATAGTGGGCCGTTTTTATTTACGCCCATACATTTTGGATCTTTAGAACGGGAAAGTACTCTACCGAAAAGTAAAATGGGTAAGTAAAACGGTTACCCCGATCTATAGAACCCATTTACGGCCAAGATTTATTTTTCTCTAATTCAAATAAACCCTGGAACATAAATTTGGCATTCGATTCGTTCCAGATTTCCTTTGGATCGAAAACGACCTATGCGAAGTGACCGTAAAACTAATAAACCCACTACCATTCGAGCTCCGCGTATCCAACATGCGTTTACTAACATCCGGCCCAGTATTCGAGTCAATTCCGGAAACAATTCTACTACCATCCGAAACACCTACCGTCATCACCTTAAACGGCATGCCCAAAGAAAGCGGCGAATTAGAAATCCTAGGATATAGTACACACACCCTCGGAATTAAATCTAATTGTCGACTCCGATACATGAAATCGTTTTTACCGCTGTACAACATTGAAGTAATACCGTGTCTACCAGTTATGGAAGTAAAAACTTCTTTGCCCCAAAGTGCGACATTCTCCTCGTTTTCAAACTTTGAGAATGTTGTCACTTCTGCTAGTTTAAGTTTGTACCATGGTGAGAGTACTGAATGTACCATTACACTGACGAATACTAGTCAAGTACCGATCGAGTACATGGAGGTGTCGATTCAAACGGTTCTAGAAACTAGTTTGCAAGACCAAATATTTCAGTGGTCACAGGAGAATTTGCAAGCTCAGTTGCCACTATTGCCGAATTGCACGGCTAGTTTAACGCTGTACTTGTATTCGGCTGCGAATTTTTTAGCGCCGAAGGATATGTTGACGGAGTTAAGCAGTGATGTGTATAGTAGCCACACGAATAGTATAATGTCGGTGTCTGCCGGGCCGAGTTCGTTGCCGTCCCGGCTACATTCGCCGATACAGAGTACCATGGGTGGCAGTTTTCACTCCAGGAGGAACGAGGTTACATCTAGTTTTAGGTATTGACTCCAATAATGTCATTCCAATGAATGTTGTATTAACGATCGTTTTAGATCTTCCAATTCAGGGCAATCAAGTCTGGCGACTGGCAGCTGTAAGTCGCCAGGAGCTTTATCAATACCGCAACATACTGCATCATCAGTTGTCGAGGGGCAGTTACAATTACGTTACAGCGGCGGGCCAGGTTTTACATCTGGTTATTGTCGCGTTTGCTCTGTTTATCTCACTTTGGAAATGATTCCAAGTCTTCATATTACTAACTGGGATGTGCTACCAGCCGAAACGTAAGTATTCCAATCATTGAATACCATTCCGGATACATAGACTCATATTATTATTATTCGCGATTGAGATTAATTGCTCAATTCGTTCCGAATATAAGCCCCAATTGAAAAAAAAATCATACGTCCATAATAACACAATACACACTCGTGCTAAGTATAGCTAACACAGTTGTCAGCAACTTACGGTGTACGCCAACGATATTCTCGATTGTGGTTTACTATTATTTCTCATATTATGATTGTTTTTCTATATTTACTAAATTTGAGATAATTTTATCCAGGAGTTCTCAATTCTATCTAGTCCTTGACGTAGCAAATCTAACTTCGCAAGAAATGGATCTTCAATACACGGAGGAAAAAAATATGTTAATCGAAGGCCATGAAAGTTGCCGTATTCCGATTCCAGTGAACCGATGTCCACTATCAAAATTAACTAAACTCCACATGGACCAAACAACTGGGGTTGAGGAGTGTTTGCAATTGGATAAAGTGTGTTCGGAACACATTGCGGGACTCGTAGACATCAAATGGAATTTATTGTTAACCGATACACGCGGCAAAGCCACCATAAAAGGCATCACATTAACACCGGATATGCTGGATTTAGTGCGAATGTCGCCATTGCAATGGGGTAATTTATTTTCTTTTGTTTATTAATTTTGTCGCTATGTTTGTTATAAAACGAACTGGATTATTGTGTAATTTTAATTCGTGTTTACGAATTGGTTACACATTTATGACGTCACTGGTGACCCATGACTTCACGATTGAACCGTGAAAAACGGATACTATAATAGAACAGCTGAGTTTCTAAGATTTGTGTAACCATTTTTAGACGTTTCAATAAATTCCGAATTAGTGAAGCCACAAAACGACGTCAACTGTGAATCAGGGGAATGCGTAAAAATCGCAGTGTCAGTCACAAATATATTGGAAAGACCGCTACGCCAGTTATCGATGTCAATCCAGTTTTATCAAGATAACCAATATAAAGGAGTAAATAATTATCACTTAGAAACTAGATTAGCTGTTGCTGGAGCCGTTAAGTAAGACTTATACACTCCGGGCTTAACATTTTTACCAACAATTTAATTTTTAGAGTACTTTTACCTACGTTAAATCCTCAATCGTCCGCCGATCATTCGTGCAACGTAGTGTTCTTTATCCCGGGACAATACAAGATTGATATTCAGTGTTCTGCGCCGGAATGTTTGAGCAATGGACTGTCAGCGCCATCTGTAATTGGTGGCGGCCATGTTTGGCGCTTCATACCCGCTATTGAGGTCACTGTGAACGAATAAACAGGATTACGGGTAATGGGACATCGAGTAATTGGTTTTAGTTTTAATACTTGTTATTAATGCAAATAGAATTATAAAATGTAAATATAATTGTATAAATCGTTTACTTATTATATACATATAAAATATATCGTTTTATATATGTGTTATTTGAGTCTTTTGTCAGATAAAAATATTTGAACACAATACAAATATTGTATTTGCTTGACTTGAAAATTGAGATACTTGGGAAATGCAGTCGTTTATAATAATTAATTTTATTTAACGTTTCTTAACGTTAAATAAAATTAATTATTAAAAAACCCAAGAATCTTTTTTTTTCCCCTTCATTATAGATTATTTATATAAATCTTAAGTCAGAAATTAATACATATTTACAGTTGTTAGACAGAGAATGAAATATAAACAAGTCTATCGCCCAAAAGTTATTTAAAATAATTACCTACTCGTATATAAATGTATTAATTATAAAATATATTTAAAACCCAATAAAAGTAAACATTTGTAAATTTACTAAAAAAAAAAAAATCAATTTTGCTCATTTCATATATTTTAAAACAAGATGCACCGAAACAGTCGTTCATATTTACTCAATTTAAAACAACCTTGTTTAGAAAATTCATTCATACATTAGCAATCATGATTACGTATATCTAATCCCCCAATTAATTAATTCGCACCAACGGTTTCGATTTAAGCGACATTTTTTTCCCTAATGGTACCATCGCAGTCTGATCGATTCGTTGCCTTAGTCGACTATGAAATTTTAAAACATCTGGGTTAGCCCATACCTGTTTCGAGTTAAAATCTAATACCCGTAGCGACTCCAAACTTTGCGCGCGCGACAACGCGACATACGCCTGGCCGGCTTCAAACACTCGCGACAACGACATCTCAACACAATCTAACGTTAACCCTTGCGACTTATGAATCGAAAAAGCCCACGCTAACTTCAAGGGCACTTGAAATCGACTCGTAATCGAACCATTCACTGTTTTAACCACCCATTTCTCATGTTTCGCTACATATTCCTTATTATTACGGAATCGCACCACAGGCAAATCGTTTTTAAACGCGACTACAATCCCCCGCGCCCCGTTCACTAACCCGCCCGAAATACTAATATTTTTAAGTAACATGACTTGCGCCCCGATTTTTAAGATTAATCTCCCTGGTACCGGCGTTTGTTGGTCTAATTGTTTCGTAAACATTTGGTCGTTGTCTTGTGCGACGAATGTTTTGGTTTCGCCGGGTAGATTTTTTAGTTTTGATTCGTTTATTATGTCGGCGTCAGCATTTTGGGATGATAGTCGAGTGGCTAGGATGCCGTTTAGTTCGATTTTTTGTTTTGCGGTTTGTACGAGTGTGTCTACGATTTCGGGGGTAACGCGACCGACGCGGATGTTGTTTAATATATCGATGAATGTGGAATCGGTTTGACGGTGGACGCGATTTAGTTCGAATGTACGGTGGACGCACTGGTCCCAGGCAGGGGATTGGAAACAGAATTTTATCTCTTTTTCGCCAGGTTTTTTAACGGTGGTGTATGATTGACGTGTTACTGGAGGCAGTTGCAGGAAATCGCCGCAGAGTATTAGTTGGATGCCGCCGAAGGGGCGGTCGTTTTTTCGCACGTAGCGGGCCACTGCCTCGATTTTCTGAAAGGATTAAATAGGCATTGATTAAATTTGTTGCTAATTCTTCATTAAACCTATCAAAACAAACATTTTACAGTGACAATGTAGAATAAAAAAACGTACTCCAAAATATTTGCCATCAACCATTGAAATCTCATCGATGATCAAATGTTTGCACCGTCGCCACATTTGAGTCACAGCCGGTTTCGACGCCAACAAATAACTCCTTTCCAGCGTAGCTTCGCCAGTGCCAATACCAGCGAACGCATGCAACGTAATCCCGCCGATATGGCATGCCGCAACGCCGGTCGAAGCCGTAGCTACAGTCACATCCGGTGGTAACGCCGAAATAATCTTTTTGAGCAAATAACTTTTCCCCGTCCCAGCACTTCCGGTAAAAAAAATATTATGCCCCGCCAAACACGCTTCCAAAACATTTTGCTGTTCAATATTCAATGGTTCATTCGGTATCGGTGACCCAGAATACAATTTCTTAGCCGCCGGTCCCTTATGGCTTCGGTCACTTAATTTTCTTTTCCGCCCCGGCGACGGCGTCGTATCCGTTGCCTTCGAAGCCCTATCTCGCGCACTATTTAAATCAGCACTAGTCACAGGGCTAATTTCTTCAAATGATGCCTTTTTATTTGATAATAACTGTGTTCGTAGCGACGTATTTGCACTGTTTTCCACTTTTCCGGTCATTTTCACAAATATTACACGTAGAAATGCTAGTAAGTTGCCGGGCGGAGCGTTTGATAAATATAACGTACATTTCACTTCTTGAAAGACTAAAGACGCTTTGCCTTCCTGCATGAATTTCTTGTGAACATTTATAGATTTTAATTCGAGTTTAATTGTTGGTGCTTTTACTGCACTAATCTCAATGAATAGTTGACGTAAATCGTTTCGAATTAAGCGTAGCACACCGGTTTTATGTGACACTTTACGAAGAACTACACCTTGGCTATTTAACCATTCTAAATTTACTGTACAACTTATAGTTTGATCTGTTTGATCCATGGTTAAATGAAAGAAAAGTGTCAACAGAAACACCTGATTCATGCACTAACCAGTGTTGCCGCAGCGAATTATATTTTAGTACCAACTTTTACGAGAAAACGTACCACACTAAAAAAATTTGAATTATGGCGCCATTTTTTAAATTTGGCGCTCATTTTTAAATAATAAATATAAAAACAAATAATCATATAGATTAAAAAACATTTATTAATATAATTTATAATTATTACAAAAAAAAAAAAACTGCACTGCTTATCTTGAATTTACATCAGTGTTGCCAACGTGCCAGACAATATAATTTGTTAAGAAAGCGGAAGTGGCCTGCACTCGACTTTCTTATACCATTTGAATATTGCTTTATAATTTTTTTTCCACAAAATCAATAAATATGGTTTATTCTAAGTTATGGCATATAAAAGTAAAACAAATTATAAAAAAAAATCAAGAAAACATATAAATATATATTAATACAAATTAAATTAAATACACGTAGGGCCCTACTGTAGACCTGAAAAAAAACAACGATTATTACATATATTAATAATTGAAAAAATGGGGGTTTGGGAAATACACAGCATACCACACAGCATACCACACAACATACCACACAGCATACCACAAAGCATATCACACAAAATACCTGTGGCCACAGGACACATGGGCAAATATTTCAGGGCAACACAACAGTATATTTGGGTATAGGGAGCATCTTAAAATTATAGCGCTTTGAAATCGTCGATTTTACCACGATATCGATATCGTAAATTATACCCATTGTTTTGGGCACACCTGGAACTGGAACTGGAACACCACTGGACCAGCGGCTGTTTTAATACTGACTAGAAATAATGTTCATTTTGTATTTATATAGGACTCGTTAGGTTGAATTAATAAAAATCAAGTTTTTCGACCAAAACACAGGTGTGTGATTAAATTTTGCTAATTAAACTAATTAGAATGCGTCATACGTTTTAGTTACGTATTCACGTTAAATGTGTATGGCGATTTGAACAATTTTGGCAAGCGTATGTCGGGGAAGTCCCGGTTAAGGTAGAGCAGTATGGCTGCGGTGTAACTATCTAAACATATCCAATATTGTTGCAGAATTTTCATCATATAAATGATGAAATATATTAACATAAATAAAGAAGTATATTTTGCAGAATATTTAAATCTTTCAGTTGGTTATTCTGTTCAACGCTTCCCGATATAAAATGTGGTTATGATATGTATATGTACGAAAGATTTAAACGGAAATCTATTTGTAGTTTAGAATAAATATTTACTTTTATATATGTACTGATTAAAATTATGAAATATTTAAATTTGATATTTATCAAACTTTGCCTTATCAATATTTGACATATATCAAATACATTCAAGGCCATATTATTTTTCTCCTCTCGATATGTGATAACTGAATTTTATTTTATTTTATTTGTTCTTTGCAACTATTTATCACTTCAATGCTAATTGTAAAGCAAACGTAGCAACAATGAACCAACTGCTAAAACGGTGATTTTAGAAATGTTATTAAATATTTCTATAACTTATTTTAATCTGTATATGTTTCAGAACTTTGAAATATAATAATCTGAAGTTAATATCTCGCACTATTTCTATAGTAGAGCCGCCAAAATATGATAAATCAAATAATTCAAAGATATTTTACGGAGTTCTAGGTGCTGGTGCGCTTACATGTTGGGGCCTATATAAGTTTTCAGGTAAGATATATTTTACACTTTTATTAATTTATTATGGTTCGGCGCAGTATTTATAATATTATATTTCCAGGGGAAAAACGTAAAGTATATGCCGCATCCACAGCATCAATTGCAGGCAGTTTTCGAAAGGATTTACCTAATTACACATTAGACCAAGTATCGCTCCACAGTTCAAAGTAAGTTGAATAAATAAAGCCATAATGGCATAGAAAATAAAACCAAAAAATTGTAAGATATCTTATATCTAGAAAGATTATTCAAATTGTGAACAAAAAGAACATATAAAAATAATTCATTTTTTTCTTATTTATCATAAACATTTACAATAAATTATAAGGCTTTATATCTAAAAAGGTCATAATTTACTTTTTACATTCTTTTACGAAGTAATAAGTAACTATTGTAATCATGAAAAATGTCGTACTCGAGATTTCAACGGATATACACGTTTTGACCTTCCTTGAAGCGAATGTGACTATTTTCGGAATGATATCTGTGTGTGTGTGTGTCTGTGAAGGCTCTAGGGCCAAAACTGTCGAACCTAAATTTATGAACCTTCAAACTTAAGACTTGTATATATGCCCTAGATGTGCACATCTCCTATTTTTGAAAAGAATATTCAAACCGGTAGTGCGCATGTTTACTCTATAGATTTTTTGTTCTATCTCCAATATCACTAGAACGGCTGCGCACTTACAGCAAATATAGTTATGTTCATAATGAAAGAGATTCATATTTCGCACAACTTTTGTTTAAAACATTTCTTCAAAAAATGTACCAGTTGCGAGAAAAATGCTACACGAAACATTATAAATATGTTGTTTACGTGTTGGCATGGATTCGCATGTAGCTTATAAGATCGGATATTTCTGTAGAGTATTGGTTAGTTTGACTGTTTGTTTTGGTTATATCTAATGAAAATGCGTAAAAGGAAGTCGAGTGCAGGCCACTCCAGATATTTTTTATTTATTTATGGAAACTACTATAAATGTATCCAAAAGACAGGCGCTTTCAATATGTGTTCCAATGATTTTCGGTTGAATGTTTGAAAAGTGTTTTATTATTTCTATAAATTTTATTATAAATTATTTGATTGATTAGAGACAATGGAATATGGGTAGTGTACAAGCAAGGTGTATACGATATAACTGAATTTATTTCATCGCATCCCGGTGGCGACAAAATTTTGCTCGCAGCTGGTTCATCAATTGAACCATTTTGGATGATGTACGGTGTACATAACGATGAAAAAATACTGAACATGTTAGAAGAAATGCGCATTGGAAATATATCGAAGGAGGAATCGGCCAGCATTACGCGTGATCTGAGTGATCCATATGCCAATGATCCTCGCAGACATCCTATTCTAATACCAGCATCAAAAAAACCATTTAATGCCGAACCCGTTTCATCTTTATTAGTTGACAGTTACATCACACCAAAGTAGGTAAATTTTATTATACACACTATTAAAAAATTAAAAATATTTCAATTGTAATATTATTTTACACGAACATTATATATATAAAATCAATTAATGAAGTGAATAGAGACTAAATATAAAATAATTTCATTATTTTAGCGATGTGTTTTTTGTACGAAATCATCTTCCTGTTCCGACAGTTGATTCAAAAACTTATGAATTAGAATTTGAAATTGAAGGGAAAAAAAAAGTGGTATCATTAACATTAGCTCAACTAAAAAAACTCCCCAAACATACTGTAACTGCGACAGTGATGTGCGCAGGTAATCGCCGCAGTGAGATGACTAAAGTAAGTATTACACTCGTACCTCGCCTAGTGCACGGCATTAAATTCAGAAATACCCGCCTAGTGCACCGGCTGAGGAGAGGCCGGTAAATAAATAAGGTTTATTTGTATTTCTTACACGAGACAGCAAAGTAGTAGAGATGTTACATTTTTTTATATATATATATATATATATATATATATATATATATATATATATATTCATAGATTAAAGCAGTAAAGGGTTTGAATTGGGGCTTCGCAGCAGTTGGTAACGCCGTTTGGTCTGGGCCACGTTTACGAGACGTTCTAATTTCTATGGGAGTAACTGATGAACAAATTCACTTCAAACATGTGCAGGTATTCAATTTTTATTTATATAGTCATTTTTTAATATCTCATTTATAAATAGACACCCTTCATCAATTTACATTGTAACTAGTAGTGAATACAAAAAAACCATTTCAAATGCGATTTTTCAGTAAATAGTACATTTTTGGAACAAAAGTTGCTAGAAATATCAATATCTTCAATTTTTATAAGAATATTTTCTCTAAATGTGTATTTCCGTTAGAATCTCGAGTACCGATTTTACATGATTACAATACATCCTCCAAAATTGTAAACATACATTCTGTATAAAATCAAATATATATATTTTGTAAAATCGTTTGAACGCCGTAGTTTGAAGGTTTGGACACCGATCCAACCAATGCGCCATACGGTTCGTCAATACCATTTCACAAAGCGATGGACAAACACGGTGATGTGATTCTTGCATATGAAATGAATGGCGAACCATTACCAAAAGATCACGGATATCCAGTTCGTGTAATCGTACCGGGCACTGTTGGTGCCCGGAATGTGAAGTGGCTTGCCAAAATTATCGTGTCACGGGATGAAAGCGATGCATTTTGGCAACAAAACGACTACAAAGGCTTCTCACCAAGTGTCGACTGGGATACGGTCGACTTCAAAAAATCACCAGCCATCCAACAACTGCCAGTTATTTCAGCAATTTGCGTGCCACAAGCGGGTGAAACCGTTCAAACTGAAGATGGCTGCGTGATTGTTAAAGGTTGTCTATTGTCATTGTCGGCGCACGGTGTCAACATGTCTGATGGGTGAAGGCAGGTAGTTGTCATTTTACCATACACTTAAGATATAATTTAGATATTCAAAGTCAAAAAAAGCTAGGGTGGCCTTCACTCGACTTGTATTTTCATTATTTCGAGTTATAATAAGTACGCACTACTTGCCTTCTTTCATCTAAGTGTTTTTTCGCACCGCACTGCGTTAATATTTAATTTTATTGGTCAATTGAATGAAATGATGTGTATAGGCTACGCTTGGTCAGGAGGCGGCCAGAAAATTGTGCGAGTCGATGTAACAGCAGATGGTGGAAATACGTGGCATGTTGCTGATTTTGATATGCAAGATAAATCAGAAGAGCCGAAACATTGGAGCTGGACACTTTGGACAGCGAAAATTCCAGTTGCAGTCAAACAAGAAAAGGTACAATTATTTTTTACATACGTTTTGATCGGTTCATTTATATATTATATATATATTTATATATAAAATAAATATTGATTTCATTATGTAAGGTGGAAATCTGGGCGAAAGCCGTCGATTCTTCGTACAATACTCAACCAGAGTCGTTTGAAAATATTTGGAATTTAAGAGGAGTATTGAGTAATGCATATCATCGTGTACCTATTTCAGTGCAAAACAAGAAATGACATTAATATAATTAATTTTTAAACCAAGATAAATGCTTTATACTAACATAGTTAAGACTCTGTTGGGTTAAGCAGTGTGCAAATTATTGCATAATGATTTGACTCAAAAATTCGATACCATTCGCATTTGATCGGGGGCGAAATTCTATAACTACGACTCTAAATAACATAAGCATATACACTCGTACCTCGCCTAGTGCACGGCATTAAATTCAGAAATCCCCGCAGATACTTAAATTGCACGAAGTTATAGAATTCCACCATCCAAATTGATAACATTTTCTTGTATACAAAGAAATCTATTCTATTCCGTATGTCGACACGAAATAAACGAGTTCGAGTTGAAAATTAAATCAGCGTGAAGTTTCGGAGCTAAAAAATAAATTAAAAAAAATTGCGCAATAATTAACCCAATGCTTGCTTGTTTACCCAATTTTGTCCTGAGTACTTAAAAAGATAAGCTAGTCTCTCTATTTAATTGGCAAAGTGATTTAACGGTATTCTAAGTTGAAAATGCAAATCTTGTGAATAAAACAAATAAAAGAAGACCTTTGCAACAAAACAGCGCTCTAGGTTATTTCACTTTGCTAAACGTATTTAACTCCAATCGGACTTTTCTACAAATCACAATAATGTATTCACTTATGCGGTATAATTTTTTAAGTTAGTACCGCGTTCCCAAGCCAAATGTAGACTGATGAAATAAAGTACGGTTTGTTAAACACGTTACTTATGCTATATAGAAAAGACATGTTTTATATACTCATTTATATATTTTATTTTATTTCTTAATAAAACAATGGATATTTTTTTTACTTATTTTTATTATATTGTATACATGATTTGGCAAATGTACAAAAATGTATAAGACATGTGCCTAAACACCTGCAATTTTTTTCTTGTTATCAATAAAGGCAGTAAACCTACAGAAAATATGATGGAATGAAATAAGTATCCAACTATTTACACAATTATCCTACCACCATAATGAACAAAAATTACCCTAAATATACAAAAAAAACCTCCAATGAGAATCAACTTCACATTTTGTAATAGTCGCGATATAGTGAACACTGTCGCTACCAATCTACCCAGTAAACACGTACAATTTTACAAGCATTTAGGGAGAATTCGCGATTTTTTGTACACGAAAATTTGAAGTTTTGAATATTTCAGTTTGCTTGAGTTAAATAATACTATAGTATTTTAAATTTGACAAGAATTTCATGGTAACTTATGTTTTAGACTGAATTTTTTGATACTACCTTAAAGATTATTTAAACGTTTTTACCACCGAAATATTTTTAATTAAACTAATTAATTACTTTATCCTTCAACTATTGGTACTGGAAACCTAACATAAACATACATAGGTACAGAGACCAATGCCTCCAGCTCACTCTATAATCAATTGAGTGGGGAATATTACGGTTAAAAATAAAATTGTGATCTGCCCAAAAAAAATTGTGCCCCATTCAAACAATTTGCGTGTTGCTAATATTGTTTACATCAATTGAGTCAAAAAATCACTAGAACATTTAAAATGCGGACAATATTGTAAACATTTTGCAACAATTCGGCAGTTGTTCGGTAAAAATATAATGAATATTGTCGTCGCAAATTGGCAAAAGAAACGTTTTGCGATAATAATATCTAAGTGTTTGTGACCTATTTGGTATAAAGGTCCAAGGTTAATGTTTACCTGAATTTGGTCTAGAATGCACTAACACTATCCTCTACAGTCAACACAAAATGGCAGTGGTGATAATGTCGTAAAATAAATTTCCCTGCTAACGAAAAACTCCCAGTATTTTAAGCTGTTATTTATTACGTCTTTAGGCAATCTGTGCTATATGGGTTATTTTATTTTATATAATTTAATTAATAATTGTTATGTTTATTAAATAAAGCACGGTAATAAAGAGAAAATGGGAAATTTGCAATGCTAGTTCAAAGGTTACCATCACTGATTTGGATTATTCAGTTGGTAACACTGGTGGAATAGATGATATTATTGTTTACTAACATTGTTATTAATGCTATAGTGTTTCTAACGTAAAAAATAATTTTAAATATAGTTTCTTTAATACAATAGGCAAGGTAAGTATATATGAGCTTGGTCATATATAAGATAGCTATAAGTTTGGAAGTTACACTTTTTTTTTTTTTTTTTAGGACTTATTTGACTTAAATATGTATCTGGCTAAAATGGAGGAGAAAATGGTGACATGCCCGTTCAATAAAAACCATCGGGTTGGTGTTAGTAAGTTACAATTTCATATTGTACGGTGCATGAAAAATTATCCGGATCATTTGGTTTGTCCCTACAATGCAACACATCGCCTACTAAAGCACGAATTAAATGAACACCTATCAAATTGTTCCGATAGAAAAATCATAAAAGATTATCGCAACTTCGATAATGAGGCAAGAATGGGGGACAACAGAATAGACACTCCAGATAATAGGGAATATAATTTGGAATTTGAGAATTGGGAATAATTAATTTTAAATTAAATATATTTTAATGTAAAAAAACAAATATATTTTTGATTCAACCTGTTTTTTTATTTACCTTCCAATAATTATATTCTAATCACAAAGGAATGACCTAAAATATGGAAGTATTCTACATTATCACAATGATTTCTGTGATAGTTTCTTGAATCTGCGCATGCGCAGTTTGGAAATGCAGCATACACCAAGATACAATTTATAAATTGTACGATATATACATTAAAATTTCTGAATTTTGGATGGCGAATGAAATAATTTACATACATTTATGTATTTAAAACAATTATTTCTGATAATACAGTCGATTAAAAGCGCGATAATTTTAATTTATGGTTAATAACACTTGATAGCATGCGATATTTGTAGCAAAGATTAGTTTTGTACTGTGACCATGGCATCAAATCCACAATTATTGAAAAGGACGTTTTAACCGTAATAATAATAAAAATATTTTAGGATTATTTACGGTTAACACTTAGTAATAAATTAGATATCTTGGGGGAAAATAGACATAATTTATACAAAGATGCTCTAAACACTAAATGGATACAGTAATATTAAAAAACCCGCGCATCAATAGCTGTATTCTTTTTACACAAAATATGTTTTTGCTCTGTCTGCCCCAAGTGTAGACAGAGCGAGAAGATGAGTCTTAGCCGAAATAAGCTAAAATTGTGTATAAAAGAATACGGCTAATAGCAATATTCTTTTTACACAAAATCTCAGTTTGTCTCAACTTCTTGCTATGTCAATACGTTGGATAGACAGAGCAAAAACATGAGTTTGATATGAGCGAAATGTTTGGGTGTTATTTCAATTTATTAACTCGTTATCGCAACGTTATCTTGTAATATTAATGGTTTTTAGCAAATTTTATTTATAGCTTAATTTATTATTGGTAGATAGAGCTACCAATTTTCGTATATTTGTTGTTATGTTTATGAACACGACAACAAATATAAATGGGTTCAATTTAAACTCATGTTTATGCTTTGTTTGTCCCATGTGTAGACAGAGCGAGAAGATGAGTTTTAGCCGAATGTGTATAAAAAGAATACGGCTATTATTAGTTAATAATTGTGAGCGGTAGAGGCGCAACAATAGCGATTCGAGTGTACACCGTCTGCCCCTGTTGCAGTGTCTTGGAATGTGCAACGTGTGTACAGGTGTAAAAAATGTGTGATGTGTTGTACATTTTTAGTTTATTAATGAAATAAAACGAATATACGCCATACGGTACACTAGCTCGAATATTAAATCATTTATACATTTAAGTTATTTTATTTGTCAATCAGTCAGTTATTTGACGTGTAGATGTTTTAGCCTTGATAAGTGGATTATGCAAAAAAGGAATACATACTTAATATATCTTTCTTTACTAGTACAGTAATGTATTTAGTAGAATAAACAATTGTGATATTATATATAATAGCATATTAGTGTGTATATATATAAAATGTTTCGAAGCAAAATTCGAATTCATACGTGTAGAGTGATTCTGTTGACGTCCTTAGTTTGGTTTCTTGTAGACGTTGTTGTGTTGACGTTTTATTCGGATTGTTTGAGTGGTTCGTGCAAGAAAGGCAACGAGTTCGTCGTTGAAATTGGCGAGTTGGAGGAGAACCATGGGCCGCGCGCTGAAGAACAACACCAAGACGAACTCAGGTATATATATTATTGCAATGATACGAAATCGACACAAGAAAATGTGGTGTCGATATTCTTTTAGTAAAAGTGGACAGTATAAACCGTCGCAATTGAAGCGATGGAGACCCGCGCCACTTGTGATACCCAATTCGGGCATGCCCGGGGAAATGGGCAAAGCTGTGCATATCTCTCCGGATCACGACGCCGAAATGAAGGAGAAATTCAAATTGAATCAATTCAACTTGATGGCAAGTGATTCAATCGCAATGAATCGATCACTCTCTGATGTTAGGTTAGATGGGTAAGTAAACAATCTATAACAAAAGCACACCTATTATATTGTATAAGTATTTGTATGTAAGTTTGTGTAGAACGCTTTTTTTTTAACTTTCTTTTACGAAGTAATAAGTAAGTCGGTATAGAACCCCCGACTTCCAGGGTGAAGGACGAGAGTCTTAACTATTATGCCATGGTCTAATTGATTTTTTGTGTTTACTCAAGAAACTGTCCAACGTTTTAATGAAATGTTAAAGAATTTTTGTAATAAATCTATGAATATATTAATTTAAAGATTTGATGTGTATTTAGTGTGTTGTGTAGTTTATAGATAGTGGTATCTGATATATTATATTGATAATGTATGCCAAATATTACTGCAGATTCTGTATGGAATGCTCATTAGGAAAAACCGTGTAAGGGAAATATCTTATTTATATATTGTAACTATGATTTACCAAAAAATTACAAGAAAATTCGCCACCCGTCAAAACTGAACTATATTCTGTATACAATATGGGCACATGGTGCCCACGGGTTACCCTAGTTGTTTTATAGTGTATATTATTTTATGTAAATTTCATAATTGAAGCATTTGAGCAATCTTATCCGTTTAGGGGACCAAAAATTGTTTTGGATAGTATTTTTATTCCATTAGAATTGGCTAAAACTATGGAACAATAGTCATAAGAAAGAAGATGGCACAATTTATTTGTTACATAATACTAGTAAATAGTATTTGGCCTTTCACTAAAAGACCTATCATTGACATTTTACCACGATTTGTAGCTGCTACAAGCATTTCCTATCAATTTAGAAATAGATACAACACCTACAGCATCTAATTATGCTGTCCATGAATATGTTTCATGATTCGTTATTTTTCATTGTTTCATTTGATTATTATTCAAATGTTTGTGCATGCGTTAATAATAAAATTCAGTTAGTAATCAGCTAGCCGAACAAATGAATAACTGTTTTTTCAAACAACGAATTTAATTCCTTTTATAGTGTAATATATTCTAAATACTTCGTATATTTTATTTATTTTTTATTCCCTCCACTCTGAAGGTACCGAAGCGATTTGAACCAATTTAGTATCCCATAAAAAAATATTTAATATTGATTTAATTTTTTTCGGGCTTCGTAAGTTATTTTAAATCTTAAGGATCCATTTTACCGGATATCCTCTTAATATAACCAATATATTTCATCTGTTGTATTCCCACTCTAGTTATTATTTAAATTTCATAAACAGTAGGTGTATTTAGTCATAATTCAATTCCTGGTTTTGCAATTTCATTGCAGATTAGAAATCTCTAGAAATCAATGTCACATTTCTATTTATCTGCATAAAAACGACATTAATTCTAAATGTATCATTATATTCAGGTACAATGTTTTGTCCTTCAATTCATAGTTATTAGACCAAGACTGAATTAATCTAGACATATCTGGAGTGCACCGCACTCGACTTTCTTGTACTTAGTTTTCACATTCTTCATCGATGTAATAATAATATAAATTTTTAATAATCAACATTCGATAAAAGAAATTATAATATTTAAAATATTTTAGAATTCTTAGGTGTTTAAGTTATGTTTATAAGAGTAGTATTAAGGGGGGGGGTCCAAATTTTGAACGGATTCAAATGGGGTGCCAAATAATATGTGTAGCAAATTTGGTGTGAATCGGTCCGGTACCTTCAGAGCAGTACAGGGCACAAATTTGGTCTTACGAGCGACGACTAACATCCAGTTATAAATATTTTTGGATTCAGGGCGACGAGACAAACATTTTTTGTTAAGGACATTTTTTGATCCGAGAATGCTACAGACACACGACCGATTTATGCGTATAAGACAGTAGATTGAAATAACTAGAAAATAGTCTATTTGATAATTATATCTTTATCTGCTGTTGGCATCTTTAACAACAACTATAATTTTGTAACACACAATTAATTTTGGAGAGAAAGTTTTCCTTTTTTCCTCAAAATGTATGCATGAGCCATGTTAATTCGTTAATAATTATAAACTATGTTGTAAAATTGCCAAATTGTTAATTATTTCTATTATTTGGCAAATTAAATAACAGTTAGCACAAATTGAACAGTAATTTTATTATAACTATAGAATAATTTATTGTTTACTGTTTTATGCCATTTAATTGTTAGTTACACTTCCGTTAGGGTCACGATTTTTTATTGTTTCGGTTTTTATATTATTATACGGAAGTATGAAGCGAATTTAAATATTTTCGGAATTTCGGTTTTACTTTTTTAACAAATATAAATTTTTTACTTTAGTATCGCGGTCTTAGAAAATAGGGCAAGGATCTTGGGAATATTCACAATAAACATATGGAAATTGCAAAAAGTAAAAAACAGACTTCAATAACAGACGGAAGTACACAAAAACTTATTAATATACAATTTTTTACTATTTCCGAACGTATTACATAAATTAAATATATCTGTAGTGGCCTGCACTCGACTGTTACTTAGTTTTCACATTGTATAGATACTGAAGAGATAAGAAAGTCGAGTCCAGCTTGTTTAATTGCTATAATAAAATATAAAAATTGCCCATTTATATATATATTATTGTAAATATTCTTTAGGTGTAAAAATAAAATCTACCCAAAATTACTTCCAACAACATCAATAGTAATTGTATTTCATAATGAGGCTTGGTCAACTCTGTTGCGTACTGTCTGGAGTGTTATTCTTCGTTCTCCACGACCGCTTCTGAAGGAAATCATTCTTGTCGATGACGCAAGTGAAAGAGGTATACTTATTTTAATTAATTTATGGACATTGTACTAATTATTTTATTAATTAAATTTTTAATATTTGATGTTATAGATCACTTAGGACGTAAACTAGAGAATTATGTAGAAAAATTACCGGTACCAGTGTTCGTACTACGTACTGAAAAACGATCCGGATTAATCAGGGCTCGTTTACAAGGTGCTAAACATGTTACCGGACAAGTAATAACATTTTTAGACGCACATTGTGAATGCACGGAGGGTTGGCTCGAACCGTTATTAGCGCGTATTGCTGATGATCGGAAAACGGTGGTTTGTCCGATCATCGATGTTATTTCGGATGAAACGTTCGAGTATATCACTGCATCGGATATGACGTGGGGCGGGTTCAACTGGAAACTGAACTTTAGATGGTAAATATGCAAAAAAATTGTATTTTAATTTAGGGACAGAAAACGGCAAGAGCAGAACGATTATTTGACTATATTAATTTTAGGTACCGAGTACCGCAGCGGGAGATGGATCGGCGGGGCGGCGACCGAACGTCCCCATTGCGAACGCCGACAATGGCTGGCGGCTTATTTTCTATTGACCGCGACTATTTTTACGAATTAGGTTCATACGACGAAGGCATGGACATCTGGGGCGGCGAAAACCTAGAAATGAGCTTCAGGGTAAAAGAAATTTTTAAGTTTGTATTTTTAAATATTGATATTCACTTTTGAACAGTTTTGGGGATAAAAATTCTTGTGTCTACATTACATGGAAAATTAATCGTATTTATTTCAGTGTTTCATCGAAATAAAAGATTGTGTTGTTATGTTTGCTTGTGTTGTGAATCAGTGTTGTTTTTTGTTGTTTTGTTTATTGTTTTATTGTGTTAAGGTGTGGCAGTGCGGCGGTATATTAGAGATAATACCGTGTTCACATGTTGGACACGTGTTTAGAGACAAATCGCCGTACACATTCCCGGGCGGCGTATCCCGCATTGTGCTACATAACGCGGCTAGAGTCGCCGAAGTTTGGATGGACGAGTGGCGCGATTTCTATTATGCCATGAATCCAGGTTTGATTATTATTTTAAAAATACATATCATTTTCTCGTTTACACATTTTACATAATTTTTAGCGCTATTTTTCGGTACTGTAAGTGTTATTTTTCGGTATATTTACATATATTTTCATATAGTCGAGATACTGAGGATACAAATGCTTTACAATAATATAAATTGCTAAGTACCGAAAGAATTACTTATAAGGCGAACTGGACGCATAAGTGCGTTGTGCCTAATTTTATATTATACTATTTTGTCTAGGAATTAGATTCAATTTTCAAAACCAATAGTTTAAGAAGCTAATTTCAAATAATTCGTACGAATTTAATTATTATTTTAAGTTTATTTTTTCGGAGTATTATTTAGGGAACTTTGTTATATATTCGCTTTTTATTTTACTAACGTAGAATATACAGTAATTAAAGCGTATATTGTAAAAGTAATTAACGCGAGCTTATCACTAAACGCATCATGTAAAACTAATAAGTATCGAAGTGTGCTTTGCTTTGATTTTTAATTAATACCATAAGCTAAAATTAATTTGTATCGCTTTTATATATATTGAATTAATTTTCAGGATTGTTTAACATTGTCACCCTATGGATTTATACTATTTCTTCAATCAGTATTCTTCTCTAATTACTCAAAAAAAAACATTGAATATGATCTTTCAGGTACTTTTTCATTATTAACAAATTATATTTATATCGATGTTTTTGCAACACTAAGGATCATCATTATCATTGGCGGATGGCAAATACTAATTTTGTTTTTATTTTTATTTTCAACTAATGTAGACACAAGATTTAATTTGGAAAGGTTTCATTTTCAACGTGTTAACAAACTTCGTTTATTTCCGGATAACTTCGTTGCTACGACTTAAGTATTCCGTAAGCATTCATGCTTAATTTCGATTTTATTTAACTTAAAAATATATGAATAACAATTAATTGTTATATATTTATTTATTATTTTAAATGGATTTTTTTTTCTTAAGTCGTAGTATTTTTGAGTTATCTGTAGAAATGAATGCATTATATTTAATTTGCACCTAACGACTTCGTTCCATAATATCCACTTAAGACAAATTATCACGTACATTTAGTTCGAAGTAATGCCGTTTCACTCTAGGCTATTTCATATGGTGGCGCTGCCATCAATTTCGAGCAACCATACACACAGTATTAGAAATCAGTCATTTTTACGCTACAATCACAAATATTCCATCGAATAATGACTACATTGTTACACTTTTGGTCAAATTTATATTTCTTAATTACATAAAATTACTCAACAAACCTCGATAACGGAAAAATACTCCGATTCGGTGTATTTTTGACTGGATGCAATTATGGATCGGAGTTTAAGTGTGAATTTTGTATAATTCCGAATAATAAATGACATTAGGTGTATTTTGCATTTGAATTTTGTTTGAGTTTGAGAATAATATAATATTAACTGTGCACGTGTTTTTGTTGTGGCACTCAACTCACGCTCGTGATTGTTGTGTGTGTGTTAACTTTGGCTGACTTGACTGGCTGTGGCTGGTCTGGTGATATCAGGTGTGGATGTGCGGTGGCGTGTTGGAGATAGCGACGTGTTCGCACGTAGGCCACGTGTTCCGCAAGTCCACCCCGTATACCTTCCCGGGGGGCACCAGTCGCATCGTCAATCATAACAATGCACGGCTCGCTGAGGTCTGGCTAGACGATTGGAAACATTTCTACTTCAACATTAACCCAGGTTTTGTTTACACTCACAAACATTTTCCCCCAATAAACCATCTAACATTATTTAATCACATCTGTATTCATTCAATCCTGCTATAATGTACAATGGTCTACAAAATGGCGCTGATTTAAACATGGCCGCCTTATGCGGTTTGTCTCGATCATAATAGAAATCTGGTGGGGTATAACTTGCGTTTACAACTATAAATTCATGTATTTAAATTAGCACGACCATTACTAATTAGGTTGTAATTAAATATTAACGAAATGCGTAATTATGTTGCAGAATAGTCCTTATCTTTAACTTCAACTAAAGCAGCTTAATTTTTTTTTTGAATACAGTTGTAATTATTGATGTAAACAAAAAATAATATTGGTGATAGTTTTGAATGTATGATATCATATTTCTTAATTTTTATAAAATAGTTCAAAGGAAATCATATATCATAAATATACGAACTGGTGGAGTTACTAAAAATGTAATCGTGCTTAAATATATTAGAGTTTAAATTGAATTCTTTCAAAAAAGTGTTTTCACAAAGCGAATTAGTAATTAAGTAATTATAATTAATAAATCTAGTTTGTTCTATAACAAACAATGCGTTCATAGCAACAACATTTGTGTTCATTTGGTTGCTGTGAATGTTAACATTGCTTGTCGTAACACAAACTTGTAATTTCTAATCTTAATTACTAATTATTTTGCTGTGAATACACCTTAAACACATATTCACAGCGAATCAATTAGTAATTACAAACATTATTACTTATAATTTTTAATCTTAATTACTAATTAAAATTAAATAAGTCTACATTATCATACGACGGTTGAGGGGACATTCACAAATCGAAATTATAATTAGTATTCTACCTTTTTTTCGATTAGTTTTAATTTCTATGTTTGTTTAAATTAGGGGCAAGAAATGTGGATGTTGGTGATGTATCAGAACGAAAATCACTTCGCCACAAATTAAAATGTAAAAGTTTCCGATGGTATTTAGAAAATGTGTATCCAGAATCACAAATGCCATTAGATTATTATTATCTTGGTGATGTAAGTTTTAAGCGAATTTTTAGCATATTCGCGCAATTATTGTTTTTTTTTTTTTTAATAATCAGGTAAGAAATATGGAAACTAAAACATGTCTCGATACAATGGGTCGAAAATCAGGGGAAACACTTGGTATGTCGTTTTGCCATGATTTGGGCGGAAACCAAGTATTTGCGTACACCAAACGGAAACAAATCATGTCGGACGACAACTGTTTGGATGCCTCGAACCGACACGGGCCAGTGAAATTGGTCCGGTGTCATGGGATGGCTGGGAACCAAGCGTGGGTTTACGATGAACAAGTAAATGTTTGCGAAGTAATAAGTAAAATATTTATTATTTTATTTGTATTTGTGTGTTTCAGGATAAGACAATACGGCACTTGAACACCGGAAACTGCCTTCAGAAACCGGATGCAACCGATACAAGCCTTCCGCTGCTCAAAGAATGCGACAACAGTCCGGGGCAACAATGGATTATGAAGAGCAAATTTAAGTGGCAAGCGAATAGGTAAAACTTAGTGTTATAACTATATGCAGCTTAAAGTTGGCAACACTTATTGAAAATTTCGAATACTAAATAGCATATTCCATCGGCTCTTGCATTTATTAAGTACAAATTTGTTAACTCACAATTTCGACTTAACATTCCACAATTACCATAATGAATTTTTCAATAATTGATGCACTTTACGCTTAAGAGGCTTCAATCCAGTTACAGTAAATTATTAATTTCTGACATATAAACCTAATTTCGTAAACAGTGCCGTGTAGAACCATACAATATATACAATATTACATTTTTTTTTTTTACAAAAATATGTAATTATTGTAGCCGTAATATGTTAAATTCTAGTAAAAAATATCTATATTCCATTTTCTAGCTACAATAATACAATTTTGTAGTAAAAAAATATGCTATATTGTACATATTTTAGGGTTCTAGAGGGGATGCTTTACCAAATTATATTTAATTAGTATTTACTGTTGCTAGAAGCCTCTTAACGCATATTTCATCTTCCTACTGATAAATAAAAGACTTCAAAAGTGAATATAAACTGATCGTACTGTATAAATAATATGAATGAAAAGTGTAAACTGCCATTTGTACATATAGATGTTAGTGGAACTGAACGAATCACGATTTGACGACGGAAAAATCGTATATTTATAAAAAAGAAACTATAGTAATTGATTTGTTTTTCACTTTTTAATAAGCATATCATAAACAAACATGGTGCAATTGTTGAGAATGATTCGATGATGCAGAAGCAATATTCATTTGTGATTTTTAAGTACGTTAGATGTGTGTGAATGAATCAGCCACTCAAAAAAATATTTAAAAACATTCTTAACAGGGCCTTATATTATTATTAATTCAAAAAAGATACACATATGAGCATGTTACAGACACACAATGAACCACTATAGCTATATTGTTTACTTTCTTATACGAATGTATCTAATTTGGACTCAAGATGTATAAGAAAGTCTAGTGCGCCCTTTATAAATGTGTTTCCGGTTGCCAGACGTCCATTTTATTAATGCTCAGTTACGAATTAATAAAGTCTATTACAATTTAAACGGTGTAAAATCATTCAGAGTTCCCGAAAAATGTGTTTCCGGTTGCCAGACGTCCATTTTATTAATACTCAGTTACGAATTAATAGAGTATATTACAATTTAAACGGTGTAAAATCATTCAAAGCTCTCGAAAAATGTGTTTCCAATTGCCAGACGTCCATTTTGTTAATGCTCAGTTACGAATTAATAAAGTATATCACAATTTAAACGGTGTAAAATCATCTAGAACATTCGAAAGATTCGTAGTTACAAGTTAAATTGAATTAGAATTTGAGTGGTTGGTTTTAGATGATTTGTTGTGCGCAGCTGTTTGGTTCGGCATCAAATGAAACACTTTTCAGGTATAGCATGACCAAGTAGAAAATATATAGTTATATCTTTCTTACTTTATAGTAAATAGAGGCATTTATTTAACAAATTTTTATTTTATTATATTAAAACCGGTTTCACAATAGGTAAAATGGCGAATCATTTAAAATGAATTTTAATGTTAGTGAAACTGGGATAAAATTATTACATATTTTTTAATAAATATTATGAATTACTGTTTTTTTTTTTACCAGAAATAAATATTTTGTTTTATATATACTGTAAATAATGTATATTTATATATATTTAAAAAATTGTACTTAAAAGACATTAGAATAAATAACAGATTTTTATTAAAAACGAAATTATATAATAATTGTTTTTACATAATGCAGTAGAGTAATTGAAATATCTAAATTCAAGCGGATTATTAGAAAATATGTAATAAGTAATTAAAAGAATCTAAATTACTCTCCTGTGATGTAATTCTTCCGATTATTTTACTTATTTTCTAACGTAGGAATTGTTTTACCACAATTAACTAAAAAGCGATCATTTCCGCTCATTTCAACCCGCGAAATATAAAAATTAACACCAAATACACGGGAATTGGAAATATATTTTCAATTTGAAATTACAACTATATTTAACATGTTCCCGGCCATTATATGGAAGCTTATGCGCGACCAATTGCAAAATTCGCGGGCGGAAATGACGTGGTGCTTTTTTAAGTTATTAAAATTACTAGAAATGTTCAATTTGTAAATATATTTAATGCCCTTTTTACATCAAGACTTTAAGATAGGGTTACTTTAAATTTTACGCTCACACCAGATATCTAAATCACTAGTGCTGCCATCTATAATAACATATTTATTCTTAGGTTGGCACCATGCTCACTTTAACATTCTTTTTTAAAGTCTTGGTGTAAATAGGGTAATACCCTCACATTCTAACATTTTTATTTGTTTGTTACTAGACTTTTGTAAAAATAAATCTTACACATAAACGAAAAATTTAGGTGTATTCTTCTTTTGTCATTTTCTCTGTTTAGTAGCAAGCAAGTTTATAGTTCTTTTTTTTTGTTTTCATCTTACGTATTTCGCCATTGTTCCCATTTTATAACTGTTATATAATAAGATCATGGAGACTGGTAATTTTTGAACATTGGTGAAATACGTTTGCATTATTTAAGGTGAAGGTGAAATAACTTTGATTCTAATAAAGAAAAAAGAATTGTCGTAAATATAAATGTGTATTTTTGCATTTTTTATAACACTCATTAAAATAGCGCAAATTATTATTTTTTAATTGTTATAATTTGTAGTAATTTATTGTACATATAATTTGTTTGGTAAACTGGGCCAATATTTTAAATGTATAAATTAAGAATTTTTATTTGATGAACTTAGATTATTTAAAACAAAAAAAATATTTAGATATGTATCACAAGAGTATTTTTTCAAAAATTCTATCTATTTTGAGAAATTTTAGGCGAAGAATTGACGACGTCGCGTCTTATTGTAAATTTTGTACATTTCTCTTTTCAACTTATGTTCAAGTATTTGTTATCAGTTCGTAATTCTTCGCCTACGATCCAGTAAATATGTAGTATTTAGAGTAACAGTATTATTTTTGCAATATTTGAAGCAAATCATTCCAAATTTACGTTATATACTGTAATATTAACCGATTATATAGATACTACTTATATAAGTTTTATCCATTTATTTGTAATATTGTGTGAATTGTTACAAAAATTATACAATGTTTCCAACTATTATAAACATTTTTGCAAATAAATAATTAATCCATTTTTTATGTTAATTAATATTCTAGCTAATTATAATTTTTTTGATCACAATACATAGTAAATAGCTGAGGATTATAAAAATTAAAACAATTTTATCAGTACGTAGGTTCTATGTGGCATAATCTAATAGAAAACGTACTATAGTAGGTCTTTGTTCAAGGTCAAATGAAAGTTAATATAAAATATAGTCCATGGGCAAGATAAACTGTATTGTTTGTCCTGCACTCACTATTTAGTTCATTATTTGTCTCGTCCATTTATAATAAACAAGACTTACTTATTACTTCGTAAAAGAAAGTAAAAATGGGCAAATTATGACCTAGACAAGAAATACAGGACTTGGACAATCCAGTTGATTCTAATCGTGTCCGAGGACTATGGCTGTACAAACAGTGTTGCCAATCATTTGGAATAGTTTAGCAAACTCGTAATATATTCCGAATTTGGAACACAGTTACATATTTATTTCGTTTCTTTTATACGTATATACAAGTTACAGTAGTTCAATTACGGAATATACTACGTTAAAAATTAGAAATTATAAAAAAATAATGCATTGATTTCTATTAAATTTAGAATTAATGGAGTATTTAAGGGATTTTTGTATAGCTAAATTGGTAACACTGGCTGCAATTTCAAAATTCCAATATGGATCCTTGGGGCAATCAGGAAACTGCTATAGATAATTTTAATCAACAAATTGAGTATTTCGAGGACAATTTCAAGCCGACCGTAAGGGAAACGTTGCCAGATTCGGAAGTTTATTTAGAAACTCTTGGTATGTGAACATGAACACAAGGGAGTGAACAATCAATTGTCTTTGTGTGCTAAGTAATTAGACGCAATTTGTAGAGAAACGATTAAAGAAGCTAAAATCTGACCCAAATATTCTAAAGCAATTGCAAGCAAAACGTGAGGCGTGTATGCAACAGTTAATGAATGGTGATGCGCATTTTGATCAAGACAACACAGAGTTCGAAGCGCCAGTGAATACGTCAGCATTGTTGAAAATTGTTGCGCCAGAACGCCAAGCTTTAACTGTTGGCGAAGTTGTGGAGTTGGTGAAGTACGATCCGCTCGACACTAGCGAAGACGCTGATAATCAGTCCGATTCGGCGAGCCGATAATTGGTAAATATATATTATTTGTTTTTGAATTTATTTTTGTTATTTCAAAAAAATACTTTTTTTTTTTTAACCTATTATTTCAAATTGAAATTAAAGCAAACATATTTAATCATTCATTCATAATATGGATTGTATTGAGATTTAGAATTTTTTGCTTTTTTAGATTTTACGTTTTCAAATTAAATTTGTTATTCTGCTCTTTTGTATGCGTTTTGGTCTGTATTATCGAAAAATCATTTGAAAATTTAATTTAAATTTCTATAGCATAATTAGTTCGCTGTACAAAAGAGCTAAAGCAGTCGTGTGTCTGTTACATTCTCGGATTCAAAAATATATTTGCCAAATATATATATGAAAAAAATATTTAAATATATAATATTAATTGGGCTGATCGATTTTCTAATTTTTAAATCGATAAACGAGAATTTCATAAAAATCTATTAAAATAAAAAATAGTTTTTTTTTTAAATAAATCGATTAAAAATTGAAAAATAAATAAAACTAATGAAAAACAGAAGAAATAATTGCAAATCTATTAAAAATTCAAATATATATATATAAATTATAATTAAATGTATAATATTTATTTGGGTTGATCGATTTTCTAATTTTTAAATCGATATATAAATGAGAATTTCATAAAAATCTATTAATAATCGGTAAAAAATCAAAAAATAAATAAATGATAAAACAAAAAATCGATTAAACATCGAAACATAAATAAAACTAATGAAAACCAGAAGAAAAAATTGCAAATCTATTAAAAATTCAAAAATATATATATTTATAAAATAATTTAACATATATTATTCATTTGGGCTGATCGATATTTAATTTTTAAATCGATATATAAACGAGAATTACATAGAAATCTATAAATAATCGGTAATAAAACAATAAAAGAAAAATGATAAAACAAAAAATCGATTAAAAATTGAAAAATATATTAAACTAATGAAAAACAGAAGAAAAAACTGCAAATCTATTAAAAATTCATATATATATATATAAAAAAATATATTATATGCAAGCCCCCCCCCTCCTGTTCTAAAATAGTTCCTCCAATTATCCTTTCCTACATCAAGTCAAGAAAATACTCCAGTCCAATGACTAAATATGCACAATTTGTTTCTAGGTACTAATAAAAAATGCATTCCATTGACTATTCCAAACGAATTTATTGTTTAATAACCGGAAGTTCCCGCGGTATTGGTCGAACTATAGCAATTGAGTTAGCTCGTAGATCAACCAATAAGCTCACATTAGTATTAATTGCGCGTTCTGAAACTGGTTTACTAGAAACTAAACAAACAATACAAAACATTAATAACAATATCGATATTAAAACAGTTACATTAGACTTATCGACCGCTACAGCCGAACAATTTGAACAAACAATATTTAACACATTCATTCCCACCGATTATGATTCAGCAATAATATTCCATAACGCTGGTTATATTGGTTCCATTAAAAAAACTGTCGATCTCGCCGATCCAGCGATTTGGCAAAACTATTTTAACTTAAACTTTTTTTCTGTCACTACTTTAAATGCCGTTTTTCTTAAAAAGGTTTTAAATGCGATTGAACACATTTTTGTCATTAATATTACTTCACTTTGTGGCCGCAAACCATTTAAGTATTCTGCGATGTACGGTAGCGGGAAAGCGGCACGTGATTTATATTTTAAAGTTGTGGCAGAGGAAGAAAAGAATGTTACAGTTCTGAATTATTCGCCGGGAATGGTTGCAACTGATATGGCTAGTGAATTAGCTGTAAATATAAAACATTTTGAGGACAGCGAACTTTATATCGCTTCGCAGAACCCTTCGAATATTTTGAAAGCAGAACAAACTGTTGCTAAAATGTTCACTGTTTTGGAACGCGCTGATTTTAAATCTGGTGATATTATTGATTATTATGACGTAGAATAGAAACCTATAACGTTGCAAAATTTCGTCAAAAACGGAAGAGAGTAGTAGTAGTATGGCGGTCCGGCTAAATTTTTATTTAAGCGAGTTCCCGTTATATATATATATATATATATATATATATATATATATATATATATATATATATAAGAAGCTTCATTTCGTATATTTTCCCCTGACAAGCCTTAATTATGATTGATGTAAGTGTTACTTTACCCAATGAAATATCTATTAAAATAATGTTTGTTCAAATGTCAAAAGAAACAAAAAGACAACAAAAAATACCTGTACAAAATTTGACATATAAGAAATGGAAACGAATCAATATGGATCTCATACAACTAAAAATGTTTAAAATCGTATGAAATTATTATAAATCTTTTAATATATATTTAACATATTTTTATACTTAGTATTCAAGGGAATTGGAAATATATTGTTTGACCATTTCGTGCAATAGATTTATTTAAATAATTATTATATACTGGTGGCATGGAAATCATTTAATAATTTGGATACTTATATTATTTGGAAATAAAATTATATACACAAAAATTATTGGTTTTATTTTTTAACCACTGGTCGCATATGATTTAAGATTGTGTTCGAAGTCCTCTTATATATATATATATATATGTCATCAAATTATTTAGGAATAGTATTAACAATTAATATTAGCGTTTAGACTCCAAATTTGTTTTAAACCTTTTTATCATGTAAATCTTATATATTAAGTTGTTTACTTCGAACGCAGTCGTAATATTTAAAATATATATATTGCACAAGTATCTTTCTGAAGAGGAATGCTGCATTCAAAGGTAATACCGTAAAATACAATCTGTTTTTATCGTATTGCAGGGCGAGTGACTATGTTGCAAGAAGGTTTAAAATTTTTCATGAATTTGGCTTGGGAATCTCGTTTGAGGCTTCCGCTTATCTTAACATGCGCGTTTATGGCGCTGAACGTGCGAATGCAGTTAGAAATCAATGTGTACACACAAGACAACGGTAGAAATAGGCTAATTGAGGTGATACAGGAGGCAGTGGAGACCCTAGAAACAGACAGCGAAGTGTCCGACACGGACTCATGGCAAACCACCGACGAATGGGAGGGCCAGTCCAATGCAAGTAACGACAACCACGATACCACACAAAGTGTTATTCTACACTAAATACATTTTGTATACACAGAAATTTTATAAAATAAATAAGTTTTAAATATATTTGAAATTTTATTGTTTCAAATCAATGACAAGTATATATACTATATTATTATTATTATGCATTTCAACTAGTTTAGTAATAAACGAAATTCGTATATTTTAATTCATAATAAACATACAACAAATTTGTAAAACTTCATAATTATTACATTTTGGGTACAACACGTTTATGATGACTTGGCAGTGAATTCTGGTTCATTTGGACTGCTCAATGTTTGTTTTCGTGGTGTTTTTTTGTTTTTGTTTGTTTGTTAGATATTTTTGGCCAAAATTAAAATGCATCTTTTCATACACTTAACTGGAAACAGTGACACATATTTTTATTCCAATAAAATCCAAGCAGAAGCAACTTTGTTGTATAATATACATTGCTAACGTTCACAGTAACAAAATATATACTTAATTGTGTTACTGTGAATGCTGTAATACAAACTAGATTATTATTGGTAATTTCTATTATTAATTAGTAATTGTCTTGCAGTGAATAGACGTTAAAGGTGTATCACAGCAATCCAATTAGTAATTAAGCTTAGAAATTACTAGTTTATTGTATGACATATAATGCGAACGTTCACAGCAACAAAATGTATAATTATAATTTTGTTGCAGTGAATGCTAGCATTGCTTGGCATAATACAAACTAGATTATTATTTGTAATTTTCTAATCTTAATTACAATTTCGTTAGCTGTGAATTTTACATACTTTATAGAACAAGTAAAAAGTCGACTAATCAAAATTGTGTTTAAAAAAATGGCAGTAGGAATGGAATTACCTGATCTAATGAAATATGGAAGTATTATTATGAGCCCGAATTAGAACGGTTCGTACAACATGGTGTCTGAGGTTTTGTAATACATGGCGTGTGAGGTCTCGCAGTACGCGCTGTCTGAGGTATTGTAGTAAGTGGCGTCTGAGGTCTCGTCGCACGTTGTGTCGGAGTTATCTTTTGGCTTGTCACAACAATCGCAGTCGAGTCCTCTGCCAAAGAGACCTCGGGACTTGTGCTTGTTTGATCGTTCTCGGTCGGTAAAATCTGCAAATCGGTCACACACACATTATTAACAAAACAAAACATTGCTACTTGTGATACACTCTCTATATAAACAAGTTTAATACTTTATTGACCATATTCACAAAATTCAAAATTAATTTCAACACTATCTTGTCCATCCCTGAATCGAATCTATTTTCAGAATGTCGTCCGTGTGTGTGAACGCTCTAGAACCAAAACTGAAGGTAAAAATCTAACGCTACATTCATATCCGTTTTCGTATCCCGTAATCATTTTATGAATATGGTCATATATCTATACACTCATAGCTACTTTAAGCGCCACAATAGGAACTATGGAGTCCCAGGCTAACCTCTGATTTCAATTATGAATAAGAGTTGCCGGTTTACAAGGAGTAATAAATAAAAAAATGAGATTTCTCTTAGGTTTACAAGGATTAGTGTACAAAATGACTATATATGCGTTGTATGACGCTTAATATATAATATATACAGAATTATTATAAATAATCTTGCAATTAAGCTTAAACTTTGCAAGGTTCAAATTCAATATTTAAATTAACAAAGACATTAGAATTTTTTAATTATGAATGAGCCTTAAACCCGTAAAATAATTTATAAGAATTATTCGATTCTATCAGTTCTTTTTACATTTATTTACAAGCATTGCTGCAAGCACCAATGCCTTTAGCCGTATAAAAATTGTAAACTACGCGCACTATATTGTTCGTTATAAGTCTTACCGCTGACCGAATACGAATGAATCTCTAAATATAAACCTAGTAATCGTCAAATATATAAAATAAAAATTCTGTATATAGCAATTGTGATATTTTATAAAACAACACTTTTCTAACTAATCTAAACTAAGAATTATGCTACGGATAATATTTACTTTATATTTTGCAAATTATGTTTGCGTATGTAAATTCTCCGCATTGTTTTCACACATTAAAGAAACACACATAAAAAAAAACAATTATTAATTATTAATATCATGAAATTAGGAATACATACAAATGTTTTTGTAATTTGGTATTATCGAATATTTGTTAATCAAGTATGAAACTTATTAGGGCGAAAAAGTATGGAAATTGGAAGCATTTCCTGTTTTAATTGTATAAGTTTTTTTAACTATTATACATTTTGATGGCTTAAAGCCTTAATGCATAAATTCGATTCTTTCAAATAAATTAAATTCCATTGTGGAAGCCATTTTTAATTCCTATTGAATTGAATTCCTGCCCAGTTCTGTTTTAAATTACAAATGTGTTCGTTTGTATTCCCCTAAATCATGATTAAATATAAGTTGTTCACAAAATTGTCTGGATTATCTAAAAAATTCTAAACACTCTAAATCTCTAAATAGTATATATATCATTTTTTATAAATTTGATATTTGCCACCTATTACAGTTAGTAATAAAAGCAATTCAGAATAATTAGCAATACTACACACGGTTATTTCTAAGTCCACATAAAAAACAGTTAGTAATCCTGACACTGTATCACTTACTGCGACAACGTATGTACATATTCTGTAGTGCTGACAACACGAAATGACTCGCCTTTTTTGCATGTACATATATACAGTGTGATCATTTTATTTGCATCATCAATGTTAACTATTTTTACGAAAAAATACATCCATCGGCTGCTTCAACCAACTTATATCTTTTCGTAAAAAATGTTAGCACACAATAACACACATAAATAATCACTCTGTATATACAAATTATATTTTATGTGGAACATGTAGTTTTGTTAATTACGTCAGGTGTGATTATTTTGTTCCGTACTGAACAAAATCATAATTTATTACAATATTGTAGCATCATTAAATAAATATTGGTGCCTCGGAAAACTAAGTTAATTTAGAATAATCGCCCAAAATATTAACCGATTACCTAAAAAACTGGTTAGCACATAATCCAGTTTGTTTTATGGGAAACAACGCTACCGTTCACAGCGGTCAAATCTGAGTTTTAATACTAACTTAATCATTTTAAATGTATTTAAAATACAAATTTAACCGACTAACCATAAAGTAACCGGTTAACCAAACTGAAATTACTCGTCCAGTGTTTCTTTAAAATAGTAATTATTTCGATTTTTACACAAAAATGTGTACGAATCTGATTGATTATTAATAAACAATATTTTAAGCCTGTTTTTTTTTAATTCACCTGTTGCTCTCAAAATATTTAAAAAGGTACACAACCGTCGGAAATTTTGAAAACGAATTAATTTAATAAATAAAAAATATAATTTCCCTCAGATTATATTTAAATTAGGCTCCGCTAAATTAATAAATTGCAAAATTATGTATTGATAAATAAATAATTTCGTTTCCAAACTTTCTGATTTGGTCTACTTAGGAACTAGAAATATATATTTGAAAAAAAAATGATTCTCTTGTGCCAATGTATTAAAATTGAAAATAAATTCACAAGTGAAAGAAAATTGAAAATGTTATACACTTTTCTACATGATTAAAAATTGTATCATACATATTAAAATCGTTACAAATACTCAAAAACAAAATCAAAGATAGTTTCAAAACTGTTTGTACGTTTCTACAAGAATACCTTAACAAGAATTTCCAAAAAATGGTAGTACTTAATTGAAATTTAATGAGAAAATGATTAAATTGGCATAGACACCAAAAAACTATTTCGTTACTTTCCAAAATAATAATATAATAAATATTTATTTCTTACTTTTGCGACTGGAGACGGCGCCACAATTAGATGAATTTTCTTTTCACAAAGCGATTGAAGTAGTTTTATACCTGCAAAAAAAAACCTAAAATAACATCGATAAATAATATTTTGCAAAATAGACTTACCCTCGCTTCTGTTGCGTTCGTAATTCGTTTCCCACGCATCGAACAATCGATTATAATAGCGAACATCCATGAATTGGAAGTAGTAATGTGTGTGTTGCGTTGGAAAGATCCGCTGAAAATTGCCAATAACGGCAAGTTCGTCTTCCGCTTGCACCAGATGCCTGACATCATCGCCCGTTAAATCTTTGAGTATATCGCTCAGATATTCATCTCTGGTTTCGCATTCTATATACGCAATATGCTTAAGCCGTTCTTTTGTTGTTAATTGCGTTGTGTATAGATTACTGTTAAGGCAGGGCGGAGCTTTCCGTGATCGTTTCAATTTCGACGGTAAATGGAATTGAGCTAAGTTTAATAAATTTTGAACTAAGGGACCCTTAACATGTAAATCTAACGGCGATGCAGAATGTAATGACGGCGATATATTCACCTAAAATTGAAATCGCATTTTTTATTTTTCTCCTAATTACTGTATTATTTTTTTGAATTTACCTCAAGTAGCCACGGTTTAAGTCTTTCGTCGAGAAGAACATCGACACCAAACAATTCGTAACAATTGTACCTTGAATTTACATTAGCTTTATACAATAAATTAATACTAGATTCAGCACACAGCATCGTTTTAATGACAAGTTGCTGTAAAGTGCGCCATAAATTCTTAGTATTCACGCCATTTTTCTCTAAATATTCCCATAATTTGGACAATGTCCATTTGTGACCTTTGCAAGCATTTGCATCCTCATTCGTTGCATAATGGCTCGATAATTTATTTATACTATAGTTCGTAAGGTGCATATATCGGTCACTAAGAGTGCTTACATCATCACTGTATTTCGCTGAAAGTGAAACACAATTTATAACTCCATGTGGCGTGGCCTTCACTCAACTCGATTTTCAATATATATAACAAAGGAAACGTAAATATAACATTTCTGGGAGTATTCAATATCTAAATATGCTATGGTAGTCGGCCAGGGATAAATAGGCGGTCAATTAGTGAAAAATCAATAGTCAAATAGACAAATAAACGATTAGTTAAGTTAATATTATTGTTATAAATAAATAAACTAGCGTTTAAGACTGCGTTCGAAGTTCTCTAACCGGAAAACATTACAATTGGTAATAAAATGTGTTTAACAACTTGATACCTAAGATTTTCATGATAAAAAGGTTGTAACTCACTTGAAGCGAATCGCGCCAAACCATCCGGATATAAATAAACCCGCAACGGATTAAAATTAGTAACTAGAACATAAAGTCGCAAATCGAATTTGCTACCATTTATGAGGTACGGATGTGATATATATTGCTGAACCACCAACGATTTTTTCTTTGGCAAATGGGCCCAACGATGAATCACACGAATGCCAGTTCCTCGTGCGGACGCCGGCTAAAAATATAACGCATATTACGAATCCTACAAATGATAAACCTATACAGAAACTCGGAATATAGTTAGAAAAATACTTAATGAATTCTACGAACAGGCTTAATTATCCATTTATCGTGACCCGTTTTCTCCCATGAATGTCTGAGTAACTTCAAATCTTGCGGTAGCACAAATGTCCGCGGAATAAATCCAAACCTAAACAAAATTAGTATAAAGTTGGCTGCTCTCGATTTTCTTGTAGAAATACTTACTCTTTTTGCCCATATTTCTGCATTAATTTCTGCAAATTCTTCCATAGCCGATCTTTCCGCCCAATTTGAAAAGTGCCCGGAAAATGGTTTAACTTCTGCGATTCTTTAAGCGATTGGAAGCAAATTGATTTCATATGCTTTCCCCATGTTCCCATCCAGTCGTTGGATTCTAAAACCACCAATATTAAAACAACGTATTCTAAAAATATCTAATTTGTCTTACGCTTAATATCAGTGCCGGACCATACTTGCGATGAAATCACCCAAAATCAAATTAATATCATAACAATTAACACGGGATCAACAGTTATATGTCCAAAAAAGCTATTTTAATAGTAAAATGACAGAGAACGCATAGAAAAATGCACAAAATTGTTAATAAAAAATAAGCATAGAAAGGCGAATCAGTCGGAAAAACTGTTTTACTCACTTCGCACTAGTTTAAAGCCAGTATTGGTAAGGACCTTTCGGACGACGACAGGCGTCGTTGTACTCAAGCGCCATTTCAACGCACGCGCCAATTCCTGCGGCGGTTGATACGATTCTGTATCATGCGCAACGAATGTTATATACGGCGGAACATGTGGAAATAAACTTTCGCGAACTGGCCATTTATTTGCTTCTTCAAAACCATTTGTAACTGAAACTAAAGGGCAATACAGTTTTATAGTAACACAAACAAATAGTTCTAGGGTCCTGCGTTACAAAATACCTCAGAAACCTATAGATATTTACCGTTGTTAGACAGAGAGCGAGATATAAACTAGTCTAGCGTCTTAAATTCATTCTATCATTGCCATAAAATAATATTAATATGTAACTAGGAAAATGTAAATTTTCAATGGCGGTTTATCAATAAGTGGTACACATTAGAAAAAAACTTTTTAAACAAAAGTTGTTGGAAATTTAAATATCTTCAACTTTCATACGAATCATTTTTCTCTAACTTACGCCGTTTACAAGATAATGAAAAACGTGTTTTTTCATTTTTTTTTTCTTTTTTAATGGCGATTTATCAGTAGGTGGTACACATTATAAAAAAACTTATTAAACAAAAGTTGCTTAGAATTTAAATATCTTCAACTTTTATTAGAATCATTTAGCTCTAACGCCGTTTTCAAGATAATGAAAAAGTAGCAATTGTAGACTAATACTTCGGGTTTATAAAAATAAGAGGTCATATTATACATCTTAAGTTTAAAGTTTCGAATACAGTTTTAGGTTTAGAGCGTTCACACATACACAGACATCATTCGGGAATGGTCGAAGTCAATTCAAGGATGGTCAAAACGTGTATTTTCGTTTAAATGTTGAATACGACACATATTCATATATATATACAATTCTGGAAAATAATTGTCATATTTAAATTAAAAACGAATTCATTGCTAAATGTTAATAATTAATTTTGAAATTTAAGATAAATCTTGTTCTATTAATAATATATGCTTGATGTTTATTGTGAAAATTGCTAAACTTGTTACATCATCTTGACAATTCTGGAAAATAATTATATTTAAATTAAAAGTGAATATATTGCTAAATGTAAACAATTATTTTTGAAATCTAAGATAAATAATAGTAGTTTGTAGAAAAGCGTATCTGTCAATATTGAAATGATGACATTTCCAAGACATTTTCAATGTTGTCAAATGTTAGAAAACATTCCCAGAATAAAAATGATTCACATTCTTGCAAGCGAATACACGTTATTGAGATATTTACTACAAATTCCAAGTTTGGACGGGCGATTTTTTTGCTTTTCCAAAATTGACTTCCCCATTCTCTTGTTTGTAAAACTAACACAAAGCTCACTAAATTACCTGAATTCGCGTTTACTGGAGTACTGCCATTTATAACTTCATGACTATTAATAGTCACCGTTTCACCGGCAGATTCGAAAATCTCCTCAATCAATTCATCCGCAGACAAACTATAATCGCTATCCGATAAATTTGAATCCGACGATACGCTATGCGCGATTTTATTCCGGACTCGCTTCAACTTAATCGCGCTTAATTTATGGCGATTTTTAATAGATGCGACTTTCACCGCGCTTTTCGTACGCAGTTCCTTTTTAGATTCTGAATACACAGAAGGTTTGGCAACCGATAATTTCGGTGCTACGAATATATCGTCTTTAGCATGATTGTAGTTTGATCCAAATTTGATATTCTCTAACGTTGACTTCGATTCACTAATTGAATCATAAGCTGTATAGCAACTAGGTTCCCCTAAATGTTTGGCATAACGTAAATGTTGTACGGGCACTTCATACGATATTTTCGTAAGATTTCTCAATATATTATTATCGCCACAACCACTACTATTCTTTAAAATGTGCGCCTCTTTCGAGGATGAGCCATGCTCCATTTTAGGCGAGATTTTAGCATTAACTGGGAAATTACTCTCATAGTTTCTAGTTAAAATCTGCCCGTCTAACATATCGTATTTAAATAATGAGTATTTAAGATCGTTTTCAAAACAATCAGTTTTCGCCGGCGATTTGTTTAGTTTATTCGAATTGAAAATATCACGAGGCGATTGTCGCAACGTTTTCTGATACGATATCTCGTTTGAGAATGAGCGCCGTGATTTATCGTGTTTATTGTACAATGGATCTACAAAATGAGTAAATTCGGTGGCGGTGCCACTTAAAGGCACATTTGTTTGGCAGTTATTGATGTAAGTCGTTGGCAGTTCACATAAGTTGGTTTGTACGCGACTACTGTCTAACCGGTAATCGCGTACATCCAAATATTCCTTGTTTTCTTTTCGGTTCGGAGACGGTGTTTTCATGTCACGGCTTCGCTTCCGATACTGAAAATCAATCGATTCGCTTTTTGATCGTCGACGCTGGGAGTCCAAATCACAGCCGGGACACCAATCAGAATACGTTGGATAACACTGTAACAGATACACGTTAGTCATCACGCATTTTAAACGACATAGTAAATGGTCCAGTGCATTTTCCAACCACAAGAATATCGGGAGAAGAAAATACTTTATTATTCGAATTTTCACTTTCTTATGCGTTAAAAAAAATTCTTTTGTGATCACAATACATTCTTTTATACACATTACGCATATGTAAAGTATTTTGTATTTAGCAAACGGGTTTATTGTATATGAAATACAAAATAGATTTTAAGTACAAGCACCTATGCCTCCAGCTCACCGAAATAAGAGATAATTATTAATTATAAAAATATGTTATTATTTATACTCCAAATCGTTTCGGTTCAATTAAAAAACAAGCTTAAGTGCACCTATGCGTCCAGCTCGCCTTATAAGTAATATATGCGATGCGAGAAGCGGTTTTTAATTATTATGGCCTTTTTGTTAACAATTTGAAAAAATGCTATAGATATAAAAAGTCTTACAATTTTTCGTACAGTTTGATCAAAAAATTTAAGTTATAGTATTTAATAATTTTTTATGGCCATTGAGTTAACAATATGCAAAAATCTTGTAGACATAAAATATCTTAGAATTTTTGGGTGTTTGATTATTTTTATAAGGGCAGTATTAAGGGGGGCTCCAAATTTTGGGGCCTTATAACTCGGGAAATATACGAGTGATTGGATTTAAATTGCGAGTGGAGTCAAATGGGATGTTAAATAATATGTGTAGCGAATTTGGTGTGAATCGGTCCGGTACCTTCAGAGGAGTAGAAGGCACCAATTTAGTCTTACGAGTTGTACCTAACCGAAATTAACCGTTATTTTTCGGTTTTCGGTTCGAAGCCCTGTTTTAAATTATGAATTGTTCTTTAATTGAAACTGTATTTTGACTTATAAATAAGATATCTTTAGTTATTAAGCGAAAATAATGACGGGAGACGAATAGTTTTAACGGCCGCTGAGTCGACATGCAGTTTATCCCCTAAAGTTAAACGAATTTATAGGAAGTTTTGTTTGATATGTTAACATAAAAACATATTCCCTGAATAGTTTGTATAAATCTAAATATTGTAGAAAATTGATGTGGTAAGAAACTGCACTGCACCTAAACACACATTTTCGCCAGTTTGGCAACTCCTCAACAAGGTATTCGCCCGCTCACAATTATCTACCTTGTCACGATGCATTTGATAATTTTTTTTTGGCATTATGATTTCCCAACCTGCAAATTATCCCATTATTTACCAAATGAAATACGTGTATAACACAATACTGAATGAAACTGATTTATCCAACTTGCCTACATTACGGGATCAAATGATATGAACTCCAAACAGTTACTTAATACTTAATTCAATTAATGGAAATACATAATACACACTTAAAATTTATAACAAATGATCAAACATGTGACTTACAAATTTTAACCCGCTTGTTTTTCACTTTAAAGAAAGCATAGCAACTAAACTTTTCACACTAATAGACGCACTGCTTTTAATTCAACAGATTGGCTTAAAACTATTCCGCCATTATTTACGCAAGTGGCTATTCAACGATTTTTTAGCTAGTTCAGCAATTGTCTTGTGGCGGATTCAAGGGATTTGAAAGATTCCGATCCCCTGCCAGATGCCAGCGCCAGCACATGCAATCGACGCTAACCTCACAGACGAGCAAACGGAGCAAACGCTGGGAGCAGGGATATTTTACCTCGTCAATAGCCGTATTCTTTTTACAGACAATCTCGGTTAAAACTCATCTTCTCGCTCTGTCTACACATGAGTCAGGCAGAGCAAAAACATGACCTAACTGTGATTTTGTGTAATTAGAATACGGCTAATAGGTTCGATGAGATGAGTAAATGTGAACTAAAGTAAACTAGTGCACAATTTTCTACACTAAAGTGTTTTATGAAATAATGCAACTGTGTGCATTCTGTTCGATGAAAACGAATTTCGATTCTAACTGAAATATGTGGCCTTGGAACCGCAATCATTCCCATTCGTACCACACACAGCATACCGAGCGGACTTCGTTAAAGCACGATTCAACGAAGAAGAACCTGCAGAAAATGCATGTATCCTGTGTTTTGTCCCACAGAACGGACACATGGCATAGATTGCATATTGTTTATTTGGGTATAGGGATATGTTAAGAATTAGCGCTTTTAAATCTTCTCATTATTAGTAATTAGAATATATAAAATGCAATAACACAACACGAATACCTAAAAATATGGTTCTTTTTATTTGTTAGAATATTTGTAAAACAAGATTGTTTAAACTTTGAAATATCAAATAGATATACATATAACAGAATTTTATAATAATAATTATAATAAAGAAGTATTTTCCGTGATTATAATCACTACAGTTGATCATTCTACAATTCGTGTTAGGTAATAATGAAAATATATAATCTCTATGTAATAATATTGCTTCACTTGTAACAAAAAAATCCAACAGGCGCGTAGGTGCTGGGTTCATTAGGGGGCCGACAATAAAAATTTCTATTGTGCGTTACTATAATTTAACCTTAAGCATTTAATATAAATATAACTTCAATGCCTTGAGGACGAAAATAAAAATAATCAGGAAACTAGACAAATTTTAAAACAGTACTCCCTCTATAAGTCAGCTAACCAATTAGTAATCACGGTTAGAAATTACAAAAAAAGAAGAAATCCAGTTTCTTTTGGGACAAATATATAATTAAAACGTTCATTTTGCTGCTGTGAATGCTAGCATCGTTTATCTTAATACAAACTAGATTATTAGTTGTAATTTCTAATTTTAATTACCAATTGGTAATTCAAGGAATGATACAAAGTTTTTCTTGTCTTGCCTTAATGTGCAAGACAAGAAAAGAAAAACTTTCCAAGACAATTTCTTGTCTTGGAAACCAGACTCTTAGAATTTCTTGTCTTTTGTTATTTTGGGGGATTTTCCCTCTTTAAAAAAAAACAAATTATACCTATTTATGCATAAATAATTTTGAAGGATTTGCCCCCCCCCCCCTAGCATATTGGCCTGTGTGTTGAATAAGAAGTAAAATTTAAAATATATCGAAGATGGATCTATCACTATTTGTTCGTGAATTGTATTTAATGTGCAATATAAACCTTATGTACAAAGAACTTGGACCGCCTCCTGAAACATCACAAGCAGTAGAACATTCAAATGAAGACTATAAAATTAAAAATATATGAACTCGTACTAATAAAAAAAAAAAAAAAATAGATATGTGAATTGATAAAATTTGCAACGTTATGAATAAATCCACATAAATCAAACAGTAGTTTTCTATATATAACAGTATACAAAAACAAAGAAAAGCCAAATGTTATAATGTCATTTGAACAACAATGAACACAATGCTGGACTCGTATAAAATTACAGGAATCGTGTGTACGTTATATATGTATGTGTGTGTGTGTCTGTTTCATAAAACCAAAGTAATAAATTCACTGAACTTTCGTTATAAGTTTGCACCATTGGTTTAAATTTTAATTCACTGCTAACTCGCACTTGTTGTGATTATTTTAATTGTAAAAATTGTAAAATCTCTATGATTGAAACATAATGATTTAATATCGCGAAACTAAACGCTGCGACCTTCGGCAGCAGCACGCTCTACAAATACATATGATGCAGATGAGCGCGAATACACTCGCAGTTGTTGCACCTAGGATTATGACTAGCCAATTCGAATCGGTGCCGACTTCATGTGAACACAGCTCAGGCGATTCATCACTAAACATTGTACCTGTACACACAAAGTAAGTAAGTACACAAACAGAGAGCCTAGAATCTGAGTTGCGCCGTCACCCTATTTGGCAGTCAATCAAACATCAATAGGGAAAACAAATTTCTTACCTATTTTGGTGGAAATGTTGGGGCAGTTAACTATCCCATTGCATACTAATCTGGCCGGTATACAAAGCCCAGCATCCCCAGGACAAGCGAACTCACAGCCTTCCATCGAATCCGACGTCATGCCGCCCTCAGTCAACCGCGAAGTCATCAAAGTCCCATCCGCGTTCCGTGGCAAATGAAACAATTCAGTCCACGCGATCTTAAAGGCAGCTCGGGTCGGCGACACACTCCCAATAAACTGAATAGTAATACTCGGATCCCCATTATCCGGACTCAACTCCGCCGCCGACAATATCGGCAATTCCTTCGCGAAACTAACATTCTCACTGCACACCGACAAATACGGCTCAAGCCGCCCCTTAATAAATATATCCACCGATCCTTCATCGCAGTGACGCGACGCGAATTTAATGCGATCGAAGTGAAGCCAAAGATCGCGTTCCCGGTTCACTTTCACCTCCCAAATGCATCGGATGGATTTCGGGGGTTCAACGTAGCCGAGGGCTTCGTAGTATGGGTAGTGTATTTCTCCGTCGGTTGTGGGGTTGATTATCGGTGGGCCACACAGGGGACCGTGAATGAATTCGTAGGTGGCTTCGAAGAGGGCGTTGTTGTGCTTGAAGTAGCTGGATGCTGCATGGGCACTGTCGACGATTAGCTGCATGTTTAGTTGTTCCCCGCGTGACACAATTGTTGCTGTTGTGTGCTTGTTGCATAGGCAATTGGTTGTTCCCATTTTTATAGCAGTGTGCAATGGTATTGGTAGCTGGGAGGAATTCGCACCAGGCGGCAATGGTTCCCAGATGACTAATTTGTCTACGCGGTCTTCTACGCAATTATTGCATGGACCTGGGTTGTATGGATGGTCCTTAAACACATCAGAATGTAATTAACATTAAACGAAACATTTATCAATTCAAAAACACAAAAAAGGTCATACCTTAAAACTAATATTTTCGATAGTTAAGATGATTCTGGCGTATATTCGTTTATCAGTAACAATTCTGTATAAACAGTGAACATCTTGTGTCGCAGATGTTTGTTTGTAAACGAGTGTATTGAGGGGTGACCGAAACCAGCCTTTGGGTTCTCGCCACGATGTGAAAATTTCATCGCACGCTGTATTTGGTATCGGTTCACCTAAATGAGTATTGTTGAAAAAATCGTAATGGGCCCAATAATACAATGACGATCTGGAAACCGAAACATGTTTTTAAATTTTATTGTAACTAAACTCAGATGTGTTTGGAATAAATCTCACCCACTGTAACTCCCGGTTTTGCTCTCGAAACGTACAAAAAATGCGTTCCCCGTTGAGACGAAGTCGTGCTTCTCCATCGCCTTGGAGAAGGTATCGCAAAACGTTTTGATAATACGAGAATCGTCCGGCCACGAAGCGTCGTATAGTGTTAAAGATTCCCCACAATCGCCATCCATTGCCTGGATTGGTGATTCAATGCGATTTATACGAAAACTGCAAGAACATTTAGGATTTTCCGTAGCACTTTTCATATAAGAGTATATATATTACCTTGGGAAGTATAACCGTACAATTTCCCCTTCTTCTCCTTGCATAAGATATGTGCAGCTCGTATGAGGTGGATACCAATGGGCAACGGATAGGAAAATCCCCTCTGACACGCTGGACGTACGTAGACTTTTAGAAGACAGCTGCCAATCACATGTGCCGTTTCTGCTACCCGCTGTATCAACATGACCGGGCCAATTGCCCACGTTGAAATGGAAGCCCGTGTTTAAAAGAGGACCTGTTAAAACGGTTGCCCCGGTTGTATTAATACTATTGTAAAATGAAAGCACGGTGGTGTTTACCTGCCGCAGATGACACGAACTCCACGAATAGGTCTTGTGAAGTGCCAATGATGGAATATGGGAACTTGCCCATACCACAAAAAGTACCAATTACAGCACTTTTTTCATCTTTGCCATCATATATTCTAATGTAATCATATGGGCAATGTTCGGAACCTGGAAATAAAATTACACCAAATTGTAATAGAATAGCTGCGAGAAACTTCTAGAGCTTTGTAGGTGTACCTGGGAGAAAAAAAAAATCATATAATCATCAACATAAAACAAAATGAAGAGAGTCGATTTCCGAGAGAATTGGTTTTAGATGAATAAGATCGCGTATGGGTACTCACCTGATGATATGGGTCGCATCGGGCAAGTCATGATGTTCTCGCACCGTTGACCGTCAATATTGAATTCTTCGTTTTCTATGTACAACTTGATGAAGGGCAAACGGGTGTTTAGATGGTAGCGACAGTGTAAGTTCCTGGGATATACACCCGGATACGCGGGTGATTGTACGTAGCACGTTTGTAGTCTACAGTCGCGAAACACCCGTTCACAATAGGATCTAGCAAAACACACAGTTCATTAAAACGGTTTTTGCTACTATTTTCTCCGGTCAACTAATACTTTATATATTGTTGTCATTCTGATTTAATTTTATTACACATACATAAGATGATTGAATAAGCGGCTACTATAAACATCTAACATGTTTATCCGTTTATAGACTCATTCAACACGTTCAATTTTTATTACAGACATGTATTAGGTACAGGCACCAATGCCTTAGACCTTACGGCTAGTTTATAGGAAAAGGACATTTTTATAACCAGTGATTATGTTTACATTCTTGGACAAAGTCTAAACGGGACTACTGTAATAATGACAAATTCAGGGTTTTTACGAAAATACACGTTTTGAGCTTCTTTTATGATATTAACTGTGCGTGTATTGTAATACAGACAAATTTGTGATTCTAACGGAAATACACGTTTTAAGCTTCCTTAATTTGATATTATAAAAAAATGAGATGTCGTTTCTGTATGTATGTATGTTTGTATGTATATTTGTATGTATGTTTATATGTATGTTTGTATGAACGTTTGTATGTATGTATGTATGTATGTATATGTATTATAATAATGACAAATACAGGATTCTAAAGAAAATAGACGTTTTGAGCTTCCTTGATTTGATATTGCCTATTTTTGAGATGTTATCTGTATGTTTGTCTGTATGTATGTATGTATGTTTGTCTGTATGTATGTGTGTTTGTATGTATATTTGTATGTATGTATGTGTATTATAATAATGACAAATGCGAGATTCTAAAGGAAATAGACGTTTTGAGCTTCCTTGATTTGATATTGCCTATTTTTGAGATGTTATCTGTATGTTTGTCTGTATGTATGTGTGTTTGTATGTATGTATGTGTATTATAATAATGACAAATGCGGGATTCTAAATGAAATATACGTTTTGAGCTTCCTTGATTTGATATTGCCTATTTTCGAGATGTTATCTCTATGTTTGTCTGTTTGTATGTGTTTTACAGCAAATAACTGTTGAAGACAAAATTATGAAACTACATATATATAATTTATATATAATATAGTCCGGAAAATCCTCCTATATATTGAAAACTTAATTTTTTTACTATTTCACAAACGACAACGAGAGAATAATTAACACAGATGATTGATTGCAACAATTTCGAATACGTGCATACCCAGCAATGACTTCGCCCCTCCGGTTCGGGTACAATTCGGGATGTTGTCCATAGCGAAGATACACTTCCAATTGCTGTTCGGCTCGCGTGTCAAAACTAAAGTATGTTTGGTCGGTGAAATTGTCGGAGTGGAACAGCACCTTCACGAAACTCGTCTCGGATATAAACGTTTGTGGCTGCTCACTCTCACCGCAAAACATACCCGGTTCTTTACGGTTACTCACGTCCGTTTTCGCATTGCCATCCACAATCTGAAACCAAACATTTTATAAATCAGTCCGCGCCTCCACGGCTCCGTGTCAAGCGAAAGTGATGGATGTTGGCTTTGGCTCGCTTGCAAAAAGCCGCAACAATTTAACAAGAAAATCGGGGCTGGCGGGCACTAGACTTTCTTTAAACACAAATATTTAGATTTTCTGTAGCTGTTTTCTTGTAACTGACCTGCAGGTAGCCTATATTACAGGTGGTAGCATTCACTAGCATGCCGACTTTGAATTTCTTGAAACGTATTCGAAGTATCCAGTCTCTTGGTGTGCCGCGGAACGAACGAAACCTGTACCAACATGTCATCGGTCGCCCGACCGTGTCTGGTGTCACCTCCGGACTGGACACATCCTCGTAGATGTCAACTGTTTTGTTGCAATGGTCCCGTTTCGGCTCGGCTACAAAACCAAACACAATTGTCCAAATTATTATTATTTTCTTTCTTAAATGTACTAAATTGTCCACTTTTACACACAAAAAATTCAGCTCTAAACAACTAAATAAAATTCGCCTGTTAGTGCACATATATATTGCGCAATTGTCATCATATATCCCGAGGGTACGTTAACTCGCCACCAATTTTTGTTTTAATTCCATGTAATATTTTTTTTGTTCAATTGACAAAATTTCATTTTCTAGATATAATCAATAAAATATTCAATTTTTCACCCATGGGATATTATATGGGTTAAAAAATTGTTTTTATGGTATTAGAGGTCACTATTGGCTAGAGTCACGTTCATCTTTATAAATATAAGATAAATATAGTAAAATCCGCTTATAATAGACTCGGAGAAACATATGCTTGCGATTGTCGCATGAAGTATCAAACGATTCCGTTTATAATGGACTCAGAAAACGATTTATAGTACATTATACACGAATCCATCATAACTGAGTTCTTTTTACACGAATATTCCGTTTATAATGGACTTGGAAAACGATTTATAGTACATTATAGACAAGTCTATTATAAACGAGTCCATCATAACCGAGTTCTGTTTTGCACTATAATCCGCTTATAATGGACTTCTAAAACGATTTATAGTACAATATAGGCAAAAGTCTATTATAAACGAGTACATTATAACCGAGTTCTTTTTACACATATTTTATTCGAGGCGCAATTTATTCTGCATAGTCGAGTCCATTGTAGGTGGATTCCATTTGCGTGGACATTATATAACAGGCGGTTAACTAAATTTAACAATGATTGGTACAAGCGCCAATGCTTTAAGCTCGCCGTATAACAATTAAAATTGCATACGCACTACAATATTATAAATTAAAAATAAATATTTTTAATAATTATAGGTTTTGAGTTCAAAATCGGAATGGATCTAAAGTGGCTTTCACTCGACTTTTACTTAGTTTTCACTATATATATATATATATATATATATATATATATATATATATATATATAATAATGCAACAATAATAATAATATAACATTATTAACTTTTATCCTAGATATGTAAAATGCACTAAATATACGGTGCGCCGTAGACATTGGTGCTTGTAACTATGGTTAATTGTGTTCTAAGTAGGACCCTAAAATTTAAGAGATATTGGTACAAATAGCCATTATACAGATTGGGCCTAAAGTCACAAAGGGGAAATAATAATATTTAATTTTTTTATATATATATATATATACATTTTTTAATACGATAAAATATATATATATATATATATATATATATATTAATTATATTCTTAAATTGCCTAAGTTAAAGTAATTTATTGGTGGAGGTGCCTAAATTAAAATATACTCCCGAACACTTAAGCTCTTTTGTACAACCGGACGACAAACCATAGACTAGTATAGAGTTCGGTAACTGGTCAATGTCAACGTAGCATGCGGCGGTGTGTAATGAGGCATAAATCACAAGCAGATAGCGACAACTCGACCGAGGGGATATCAGATCATCCGCGTGTTGTATGTGACATCATTATATACGAATTTTTGATATTCAACGGTAGATGTCACATCAAAATATATATATATATCGACATGTAGATGATAAAGCCCCATACAATAAATACAGAATAGCGGACTTGAAGAGATACTTCAAATATTGGAGAAAGCGTCACAAATACAATTATATAAGTTGTTTACATTTTTAATATCAAAGAAAGTAATTGGACACTAACACAATAATTATATACTATAAACTGAGAAATAGCTACTTTAAATTTACGTTCCCATAGCTACAATATTGTTTCATGGCGATCAAAGCGCATGAATAACTAAATTAAAGCTATATTATACGTAGTTTTCCCACTATATTATAATAAAATGAGGTATAAGTCGAGTGAAGGCCACTCTAGTTTTTTAGATGTCGACCTAGACGCGTGAATCAATTAATGTATTGTTGAATGTAAAAAATGGTGTAAAAAATTAATTCTACACAATTTAAGTATTATATATCCATAACCAGTGATTAGGTTACATTGTTATGTAAACACTAATTTAAGCTCTAGATTAAAAGGGTGCTAACTATATGTGTATCTAAAACTACGATCTGAGTATAAATTAACAGGCAATTAAGTCGGTTGTTAGAGCAAATGGTGGCAAGATAATGAAAATGCTTTCTGATTGAAACATTTCGCAATTAACGAGGGCGGTGCTTCCATGACAGTATTTTGTGTTTGTGTATAGGCCACCTACTTCTTTTCGAAGCGGCCGGGTTTGTGTCCACATCTGCAAACCAACACACAAAAACAGCGACCAAAAACCACCACATCTTAAAACATTCCATTGCGACTGAAACACACGTTTTATCTCATATTTAAACCACGTGTGTGTTACCGCACAACACTTAAAAACAGTCGCAACACAATAACTAAAAATAATAAATAATAATACACAGTTATACTCCGTCAAGTTTAATTATAATCCACCTGGAGAAATAAAACACATCACAGTTTTAAAAAATCCAAAAGCTCACAATTGTAATAACATAAGACTGTCCCGTTGTTACTAATTAGCTATAAGGAAGGCGCACAGATTTAAATGGGCAACACATTGTGTAATCTTAAAAGATCACAACGAATCATGGTTCAGCCATGTTAATATAGAACAGTAAAAATGGAAACGCAAATAAACCGATGTGAATCGAAACGACGCGAAGCCCCGACCGAAATGGACTAAAATGAAAATAAAGCTCGGTGCTTTTCAACGAAATCGAGGTTTGCCGAGGTTACACGAACTTTCTAGCCGAATGTGGTCGATAGGTAGAGCCAGCAGATTTATACGCTACATCGGTTTGTGTTATGTAATTATGTTCCCTTACGACAGGTTTTTCACTCTTCATACACACAAAAGAGCCGTAGGATTCGGCCGCCTGTATATAAAATTTTGTATAGAAACCCTTAAAACAATCTTTTTTAGTTATCCCACAATACTTTCTTTTATATATTACATAAAACAATATAGTTAACAGTCAGTTTAGTCAAATTCTAGTATGTAGCATATAGAACAAAGATACTATTAGACGATGTGTTAAGTTAAGCCATCTATATATGGGATCATGTACTACATTTATATATTTAATTGACTCCAATTGATATAATAAAACTATATTAACTTTAAACAGGATGTACCTATATATTTGACCTAAGGCAAAGTGCTTATTTCTTTATACTGATGTGGCACTATTATATTTCTTCTGTTTAGGTGATGCAAGTGATTATAAGCCTAGTTGTACAACTACTCGGCTTGTAGAGTATTTTACATTTAATGCACTTTAGGTATAAATAATGACGTATTATATTGTCGTCAAATTAGTTGGGTATTGTAAATTATGCAATAGATGTTTGTAGCGTTTATATATTTGAAGTTTTAACGCAATATGTAAACATCTATGTCATAATATAAACTTAGAAGTTGTCAAAGTACAATGTAGAGGGAAATACTAAATTTAAATTACAACTGTGTCAAAGCAACTTATGTATATGGAACTGGGGAGGCCTCGTGACATGTTTGGGAGACGACAGCCTAGATACCTCTAAGGATATGGGAAGGAAACATTGTGAAATAAGTTGGCAGATCTTATATGAGAGAAAAGCACAGGACAAAAGCTCGATGTCATGGCTCAAAAGTTGGATTAACATACAGAGGATTTAATCTGTATAAATAATTTAAAAAGAATATATATATATATATATATAAATATATTTTTATTTTTAATGAAACTAGCTTAAACCTAAACCAAACCTTAAACGTACCTGAACCTGGATAAGTGTAAAAGAAAAACGAAACACTCCGTTTTATAACAACACAAATGTTTATAAGAAATAACTACGTCGCTCAACTACTAATCCTACAATTGGAACAAAGAAAATTATCGTCAGTCGAATGCAATTTCGCTGGTTTCAAATCCCTTTTGCACCTAAAGCAAACGTTCCCTTTCTGGCTAATAGTTACACTCATAACAACATGTTCACAACCCCCAAGAAAATCCATAAGAGACTTAACATTCACTTCAATCGAATTATTCCTATTAATCACCAAAGAATCCCGCGCAGAAACACGTCTAGTCTTCAACATAACGCAATCATAATTCCGTATTTCCAACGTATACTCAAAATTCGCAATAAACGCATTATTCCCTAAATACCTAACACAATGCCACAATTTCCCGGCATTAGCATTCAATTTAATTTGCACCAAAAACAAAAACCCTAACATTTGCATTAAAAAATTATCTTCGCCGTCCCGTTTCCAGTCTGGTGTGAATTTCGTTGGATATTCCAGCAATAAGTTTGGATGTGTCGCTTTGTAGTGGTCCAGTAGGTTTGCATTGGTTCCAGACCATGCACAACTTTCTAGGGGAAGTACAGGACAATCGTATAAACGATGGTCACAGATGTCTTCGTGATGTTTCACGTTGTTCCATTTGAGTTTTTTGGTGCATCCCTCGGTACGGTATCGACATGGAAATGTAATTATGGTTGCGATATCTTCGTATGCAGTGTTTCGAATTGTGGTGACATTATTATTGTCAATGAGATTGAAACAACGGCCGCAAACGTTGTCTCCGTTTAATTTGATCATAACAGGAGCGCATGATAAGTAGGAGTCGCATTCAGTGCATTTTAGCTTTTCCATGACTGTATCTTTTAGTTCAATCATACTGGTTATGAGACCCTAATAAAATAGACCAAATTTAACAGCATGTTTTGTAGAAAACATTTCAAATTAAAAGAAATACATAAATATTGATCAGTAATCGGTTAAAAATTGAAATTCAATTAGACAAATGGTCCTCACCTAGTATTATATTAAATAGATAATGGAAGTATAAGTCGAGTAAGGACCACACCAGTTTTTTATTATTTGACTGTGTGTAATTAAGTTTTTAAATTATTTATTTATTAATACACTTTACATATATAGTATAGTATTAATATTAAAAAAAAATCCGTTTTAAATAAATAATATTTATCTAATGTATGTATGTGTATTCTAGTCTCCTGATACAGACATGGTGAAACGTCGAAGATAATAATGTATTAAATAAATAATTATGCATTCCTAATCATATATTCCTTTTATTTTTGTTCATTTCCAAACTTACCAATAATGTTCAATATGAATTACGTTGAGTTTACAATAATACTGTGTTTTGAAACATACGTATTAATCCCGATTTAATTAATTTACTATTATCAATATCGAACCATAACTAGTAATTTCTATAAACATAGTTTGTAACTAACTAACTTATGAACTTTAGTAAATTCATACCGGCAAATTTGTTAATTATAATTTCAAGTCATTCAATTTTACGTATGGGTTCTTGGTAGTTGACAAGTTAACGCTGGATAAATTTATTGAAAAGCCTGATTTACTATAAATAAAATACAATAGTGCTTGAACAAAAGCCACGGGCAAGACTCAAAGCAAAAAGGCTGAGGTGGAATAAAGACTGACATGGATCAAAGGCTAACTTAGACAAAATACTGTAATGAACTAAGGCAGATTTGGATAAAAAAGAATTAGAAATACTTGGATATGGATGGTTAACAAAGGGACTACGACAGAATCAGTCCTATAATAATAATACAGGCCTTGTAAAATGTTTCTTTTATTACATCAATTTTATTAGGAAAAGAAAATCATACATTTGGTTTTATTACAAAATAAACTAATCATGAACTAAATAGATATATTGTATTTATAAAGAATTAATGCTACATATAATCATAATATGTATAAGATTAATGAATAAAACATTCGATTTTATAAACCAACTAAACTAATAAGAAAATGATTCGTGACGAAATAAAAATATACAAATTTTTTGATTTTAAGTATATTATAAACTTTTTACCACGTGTTGTATATAACATACAAAATAAACATTAATAAAATTTGTGTAAAACCTTTCTACAAATAATTGGTTCATAATTGCGAATATATTTATATATTTGTTTTAATATATATATAATTTATAGTTTTTTATCTATCGATCCGTGTGTCTGTAACAAGAGATTTTGTTACCTATCAATCATGTTTTATTCCGCATTCTCTTTACATTAAAGATAAATTTACGTTTAAGTTAACCACCATTACAAATCTACTTTATACATTTCAATAATGAATACGAGGCAATGCACTTCACTGGTGCAACTTTTGCGTGAAATTAAATTATAGTGAACATAATTTTACATACACCCATTTAGCATGATGTGTCGCTATAAGTCTCCAAAAGGTTGAAAAATAAAATCAAAAATAAATCCATTTTATACAAATTATGTAAATCAACATAAAATTTTGTGTTAAAAGAAATGTATGGTAACACAGCTTGCCAGTTAATAAATAACTATATAATCCTAGCTAAAATTACTAGGGCTAGGCCTAAAAACTATTGAAAAATAATAATATAATAGTTAATAATTATAATATATAATAATAAATTCTTCAATATAAGCAATCTTAAATAGTAAAACTTGTCAACAATTGTCTTGGTTATGGCGGATCATACTATAGAATTCATTTGAAACAAGTAAAGCCTTTTGCATCACACTTAAACGTTGTATTCCTTTGATTCATACATTTTAAAGTAATCATGATTAGATACATTTGTCATTAATTCGCAGTTTTCGTTTTACATGAAATATCTCACTTCAAAATAATAAACTAAATATTTTAATTGAAAAAACTCTGACACCATAAGTTTGGATATTATAGGCGCCGACGTTTCGGTCGAGCAAAATAAATGGTTTACAGTGGTGGTCCATAGTGTTTGCTAATATATTTAGAAGGCCCACCTTAAATATCTATTGGGTGGATTTAAAATACTCGACCCCCCTAAATCGCCGCCTATTATAGACATATATGATGTAATACGCAACTATAAGTAAAATGAGCAAATTTTTATTCATGATTACTTTAATTATCTATACATCTAATCAAAGGAATACAACTATATTTTGATAACTGGTGTAATAAGTATAGTTAAAAAATAAATAATTACTCGTTTCGTATAATTATAGCCGGTTTCACCAAATTTAAGTTATTAATTTATCAGTTAAAACGAAAGATATTCAATTAATTATAGCATTGTTAATTGTAGTTTGTTAGCTTAATTGTTTCGAATAATAAACGATAAACAATTGCAGGAATTTTTATTTATGGGTTCCGAATTTGGATCATAGTAACCGGTTAAATTTTTATTTCGTTTCTGATTAATTGTGGTAATTTTGTTGCTGTGAATGTTAATATTGGTTGTCGTAATACAAACTGGATTATTATTTAAAATTTCAAATCATAGTTAATAATTGATTCGCTGTGAATATAGTTTAGTAAAATAAATATAAGTTGATGTATTGGTGAAACCGGAAGTTGCGTTTAATGAATATTTCACATGTTTGCTACGTGTGTGATTAAATTCAATGGTTCCCGTCTAGTTTACCCATCACCGATTTTTAGCGTTCACACTCACACACATTCACGCGTACACACACACATACATACGATGTGTAGATAATTAGCACAGCACTTGCATGTATGTCACGTCGTTCGGTACATTTATTTATAATAATTTATGGCGCTTTTCGTAACCCCAAAAGTCGGTGTGTGTAAAACCCCTAGTGTGAATATTGTGTTTACATATTTATATGTACAGTTGTAATTCTCTTTTATCTACAAATAAGCTAATCTTTTTAAAGAGCTACCCTAAAAAATAAATCGATTCACAAACACTGACAAAAAAACCAGTGCACTTCACGTATTTACAATGTCGTCTTGAGACACTGAAATTACCAATACTATTTAGTTTTGTTTAGAAAACATTTGCTTTGTTCCTACTCTTTCCGTGTTCGATTTTAATTATTAATCTAAGTTTCAAAATTAAAATAATAATTCTATGAATAATCAGAATGATTTGTTCCCATTAATTTCGAGATTTTTTTATTTTTATAAATTTTAAGTTTAAGAAAATAATCAGATCACTAACTGAGTTCAGGTTTTTCAATAATGTTTACGTTGTTCAATTTTAGTCACCATTGCAACTTGTACAATAACAAATTTTGCGATATTATTCATTCTTCTGTAAAACGCTTCGGACTTTTTTAAAGTAGTAAGAACCATAGATATGGTAGAAAAATGTAATTTATATGTTCCCAAAATTTAAAAGAATAATTCAAAATATCGAACCAAAATGCATTTACAAGGGGAACCCCCGGGCTGGGAAATACGTAGTAAGCTGTATTCTTTGAAAATTTACATAAAAGACCAAATGATTAATTTGTTACGATACAAGCTTTCAATGGCAACTGTTTCACTATTATTTGTTCTTTTCGTTTTGGAGCTTCTTAGTACGTAGCTAAAACATTGCCGTTGGCTGTCGGCACAACGACGGGGTGGCTCGGTTGCTGGTGAATAGGCAAATGTTGCGCCTGGCCAACTAGCATGCCAGTCGTAGCAGGCGGCGGCATCGCCTGCGCCTGACTAATCTGCGGAATCTGAATATTACTAGTAGACGGTTGCGGCACCACCGTACCATTGCTCTGTGCAACCGCCGCGGCCGCCGCTGCCTGAGCGGCAGTATCACTAGTATGTTTCCGCAAATGCCGCAACATATTCCCTTTCTCAACGAAAGTCTTGCCGCAATCCGGGCAAGCGTGCGGTCGCTCTCCACTATGCGACCGACGATGCGACACCAAATGCCCCTTACACATGAAATCCTTCGGGCATAAATCACACCGGAACGGCCGCTCAGCGTTCGAACCCTTATTATGCGAACGCTGATGAAACAATAAGTTTCCTTTCAACGGGAACGATTTTCCGCATTCGGTACACGCGAACGGACGCTCGCCAGTGTGGCATCGCATATGGTTAATTAAATGCTCTTTTCTTGTAAACGGCTTCGAGCACACATTGCAACAATGCGGCGTTTCACCAGTATGTTGACGTAAATGATTGGTCAAGTGCTCTTTCCGTGTGAACGTCTTCTGGCAGAATTCACAACGGTGCGGGGATTCCCCCGTGTGTATTCGTACGTGATTTGTTAAGTGCTCTTTGCGCGTAAACGATTTCGCGCAGAAGTGACACCGATGCGGCGATTCGCCAGTATGCTGCCGAACATGATTAGTCAAATGTTCTTTTCTAGTGAATGATTTCGTGCAGTATGTACACTTGTGCGGCGATTCACCAGTGTGTTGCCGCACATGGTTCACTAAGTGATCTTTGCGTGTGAACGCTTTCGGGCAATAGCTGCAACGGAACGGTGTCTCACCCGTATGCTGCCGTATATGGTTTATTAAGTGCTCCTTACGTGTGAACGATTTGGAACAGAACGTACAGCGATGCGGTGATTCCCCTGTATGTTGTCGGACATGATTTAACAAATGCTCTTTACGTGTAAACGTTTTTGAGCAGAAATCGCATCGATGCGGTGTTTCGCCGGTGTGCCACATAATGTGGTTCGTAAAGTGTTCTTTGCGCGTGAACGACTTGCCGCATATTTCGCAGCGGAATGGTGTGTCGTTCGTGTGTGAACGCATGTGGTTCGCTAGGTGCTCTTTGCGCGTGTACTTTTTGCCGCACGTAGTGCAATGATGCGGCGTTTCGCCGGTGTGCCACATGACGTGGTTCATGAAGTGCTCTTTGCGGGTGAACGATTTCTTGCAGATTTCGCAGCGATGCGGCGTTTCGCCGGTGTGTTTGCGCACATGGTTGACCATGTGCTCTTTGCGTGTGAACGTTTTCGCGCAGTACTGACAGCGGTACGGAGTCTCGCCCGTGTGGCATCTGGTATGGTTGTCAAGGTGTTCTTTCCGTGCAAAGGACTTACCACAAATGTTACACGCGTACGGTTTGTCAGTAGAGTGTCGCTTCATATGGCGCTCCAGAGATGCCGCGTCTGCAAAGACATGAAAGCAGACAGCACACGTGTACATGCTGCCGCCTAGGTGACACTTGCCATGACGCGTTAACTCTGCAGCGCACGTGAAGGCCTTACCACAGACCTGACACGTGAACGGCTTGCGCTCAGTGTGATAACGCCGATGCACAATTAACTGATAGCGGAATGGGAACATCTTACCACACAGATCGCACACGTGCGTGCCAGCCGCAATCACCGCCGGCGGACTGTCCGCCGATATCGAGCTCGTCGACGGCTCCTGGTCACCACCCTCCAACGGTTTCGCGATATTCGCTATATTCGCCACTGGGACAACCGTGTTCGGGGTGACCGTGCTCGTCTGTTGCCCCTGAACTATCTCGTTTTGTAACTTACCAAATACTTCATGATACGCTAACAACTGATTGATATCATCTACATTCACCTTGTACATATTTTGCACCATTTCCACGCCGAGCGTTTTCGCCAAATCCTGCTCTTGAATCCCCGCCGATATCTTCACTATACTTCCATCAGCTGTCCGAACATCCATCATATGATGTCCAGATTTAATATCCGGCATTGTAAAATTACCCTTGATATCTTGTAAACCGAATTGTGCGGTAGACAACAATTTCGCACAATTCTGAATGCCTTTCTCATCTTTAACTATTTGTAAATTGTCAGGCATCGTTCCATCGTTTTGGTTGTTTTCCTGATTGTTGTCAACAGAGCTTTCCATTCGTACAACATTATCAATTACCTGTTGTACTTGTAAGTGTTGCAACTGTTGAACTGTTAAGTTTTGTTGTTGCGCCATTTGTTGATTCTCTGCAGCATTCATCTGTTGTTGCATTTGTTCTTGTGTGCATTGTTGTTGTTGCTGTTGTTGTTGTTGTTGCTGCTGCTGTTGATTATTTAACATTTCGGATTTAATTTGATCTTTAGAATCGTCTATAACAGAAACCATGTTATCTTGCACCTGCACTTGAACGATATTTGTGTTTGTCGTGTGGGATTGCGTTTGCGCATTCATTTGTTGCTGTGAATGGCCCATTTGGGCACCGGCTTGCCCATCACTGTTGCCGGCTTGTTGCTGTACCTGAAAAATACCGACAAACATTTTTAATCTCTTCGTAATTTTGAAAACTATGTTGGGACCAAACAATTGTTTTACCGTGTGATTTTGGTTCTGTTGGCGGTTGTCCATGTGTTGCATCGCGTTCGCCGGTATCGATATATTAGCGACACCTTGCGGCGTCGATATACTCACTGGTATCTGAGAGTTGTGTTGCAGCAGCATCGGATCGGTGGGCAGAAGGCCGCCGTGCTGTCCGAGTAAACCCTCCTGGAACAGATTCAAACAAGCCTGGATTTTACATAAATTGGAAAAAATTCAGTGATACGTTTTGTTTGTTGTGTGCTCATTCGCATTTTACCTGAGTCGGTTTCCCTGTGTTGTCGTTTCTGGTTGCGCCCGGTAACCCGTACACCGATACCTGCGGAATGGGGCCTGGCAGCAGGTTCGTGAGCACCCAGTATTTTGCGACGCTGCTGAGCGCAACGGCATTTAATGCGGTCGTATTCACCCGCAAATCAGTTGGCACCGTTGTTGTCGGCTGTTGTACCTGTTGGACAGACGGCCGGCCACCATCCTATGGTCAAAATAATCTTAAATACACCCAAGAGGATACACCTGTTCAAATATATCACTCTCTCTGTCTAGCGACAGAAGATATCGTTTTATTACTGACAAATTAAACTTTACATCGAATTTACAAGATAACGATATAACCGATTTTTCATTGTTTAATTGATTTTTAATAGAATATTTTTGTTTATAATTTTTTTTATTTTTGAGCTATTAATACGATTTTATCGTTTTAATATCGATTTGTGCGATATTTAAATGAAATTGGGTGTCAAAACATATATAATTTTTCATTTTAAAAAATTGATTAATAATGGGTTAAAAATCGAAAAGAATGGATTAACCGAAAAAATGGCTCAATTAACAATAAAACAATTAAGAACCGAAAAGATCGATATATTTTGATCAATTATAAAATTTACAAGATATATCGATAATCGATCTTTTCGGTTCTTAAATGTATTTACGTTATTGATCCATTTCTTCGATTTATAATAAAAAAAAATCGGTTTTTAATCATTCGTTTCGATTTTTAACCCATTATTGATCAATTTTTTATAATGAAAAATTGATATACCGAATTTTATCTCAAGATTAATTCGGAGTTACTTTTATATATGTTTCGACACGCAATTTTATTTAAATTTCGCACAAATTGATATTAAAACGTAAAAATTGTATTAATAACTCAAAAACTTTAATTGTAAATAATAAAATCAATTAAACAATCTTGTAAATTTGAAATAAATAGATTTTTACTCAATTAATCGAATTTTTGCTAAACCTATTGTCTTTATACTATTTGTTTTGACACACAATTTAATTGAAATATTTAACGTATTAGTACACTTGTTATTAATAATACAATAATTATTGTTTAATTAATGTCTGGTTTATTTATATAAATAATAAAAGAATGTATGATTTATAAAACTTGGTTTTACGAAACGAGTTTAATATGTCAGCAATTTATAGATATTTATCGAGATATTAACAGGTGTAACCACTTAAATATAATAAATATTCAATAATTGTATATATCCGTTCGTTAAAAATACAGGCGCCAATGCCTGCAACTCGCCGTATATTGTATTTTTATTTATGTAGAAAACATTTTTTTAACCACTAATTTACTTTAAAAGAGATAAAATAATAGAAAAAGTAGCAATCGTTTTAGAATTAGGAATACAGAATTGATGGTTGCAATCATGCTAAAACTCAAGGTCACCGTATATACGATTTGGCTGTATTTTTTTATTTATGTAAAACATATTTGCTTTTAAAGTAGAAACCCTATTAACAACAATTGTTGCAATCACTGCTTTATACAAAGTTTAAATTTAAAATTATTGTTTTAATAATTTTTTGTTTGCCATTTGGTTCACAATTTCAAATAAAAGGTTTTGGGTGCACAATTTATAGAAACGTTGTAGACCGGAAATGTTTTGGTAGTTTTTAAAATGGTCTAACATAGTTTTAAGGGGAGGGTTCTTAACTTTGGAGCCCTATAACGCTAGAAGTATAAGTAGTACCATACGACGAACAAAAAACTTAATGAATGCTAAGGAGACACTTAACATTTTTGTTTACGTACGCATTTGTTATTGATAGAAACACAACTTACGTCTGCTGATGTACCCGGTTGTGATTGTGCCCCAGCCGTTGGGGCCAAATTATGCTGGTCACCAGAATTCATAATTAAAATAAAAAAAAACCACCTTCCACACACTTTCCATTCAAAAGAATCACACTTTCAAGTCATATTAAAAACTTATTTTGAATAGAAAATCACGTGAAAATGTTCACTGTCATTGTCTAGAAGACGAGGGGGACGCGAAGGGAAGCCATTACAAAAATGACTAACACAAATACCATGAAATTCAACTACAAATGATACGGTGCAACTGTGTTTTACTTATCACAAAACTAGCCACTTAAACACTGGAATTACTTGCGTGTATTATTGCTAAACAATTTACATTCTGCAACAATATTAGATATAAAGTATTAACAAACGCGGGTTCGGCTTCAACAATAAACATACAACTGTCATGGCCGCCAACGCTCTTTTACGAGGCTTGAACACAAAAACATGCCATTTTTTGATTGAAACGCACGATGCTGCAAATTGCATACGCTAATTATTCTATAAGCTAAATTATTACTCAAAAAGTGATTTTAATGAGTGCCTTGAAAGGGGGATTCATTTTATAAAATATATATTTGAAGTGGTGGGAAACAGTGATGTTTTTAATTGTTTTGACCTTGAGATATATAAAGGGTAAGTTCAGTAAAACGCGTTCTTCTTTTTATAACTAGTGAATAAATATGAATTAAAAGAAGACGCGTTGAACCAAATATGAACTATCCGAAAAGTTTTAGTGCATTTAAATAATAGTGCCACATAAATTAAAGTAGTTATTGTGTGTGAAGTGCATCGCATTATCTATTCAAATACGAAAAAGATGCGGTAAGTATATAACCTTGATTTTTTAAGGGATTAAATTATATTGTTATTGATTGATTGACAAACACTGCTCGCGTATTCAATATCTTAAAATTCAAAATGGTTATTATATTTATTAACATCTAGATGTGTGTATATATATATATATATATATATATATGTGTGTGAGGAATGCTTTATTTACCTGGTGTATACATCATTAGGTCTACATTTACTTACTTTTTGGATAGAATCAGCAAAAAACAAAACTATAATGCCATCTGTGGCTGGCTAGACTAGTCAATCTAGCCAGCAATAGATTGCATCACTATATTCTCAACACTTTTTAGGGTTTTTGCGCATAAAATATGCAAAAATGTTATAGATATAAAAAGTCTTTTTTTGATATAAAAAAATAAATGAAAATGCAAAAATAATCATTTTTAATAATTCGTACTTCGTACGTACGATAATAAATATATTTATTTTACGTTTAAAAACACTAATAGTTACATAATTATAAATGGACGGATTAAACACATAATAAAACCTTAAAACTATCAATCTTCAATTTCTTCTTGAATTTCATTGTCTTCGTCTTCCTCATTATTTTTATTCGGCGTTTGCGGCAATAACGCAGACGCAGAAATCCCTAAACCTTGCGCTAAAACATCGATGACTTCCTTACTTAAATAATAAGATAACGAAGCATTTCCCGATTTGATTAAAATTTGTTGTAGTTCTGATACTAATTTTCTTGCTTCGTGGAAATCCCCCGCTTTTATTGCATGTTGTATCATCAATGCGTAAATGTCGCCGCGACGCACCGATTGCTCTAAATCATCTCCGCCGGTTTGGAGAAGATTACGACATTGCGTCATACCTAATTATTATGTTTAAATTAAAAAGATTAGAGTGAAATTGGTAGTTTTCGATTACCTCCAGTGTGATCGTTTCTTTCAAATAGTCTTCGAATATCGACGAATCGTTTTATATTCGCCATTCGCGTTTGAACGATTTCGATCGCTCGGCGGTGCTGATTCGGATCTTTCGGCGTTCCGACTTTGCTCAAACATCGCGATGCTTCGTTCATTGCTCCTAGGGCTTTTTCGTAGTTTTGGAACTCGTCTATTTCAACCTAAATCATTTATTCAATTCCAATTGAGGCTTAGATAATTTTTAATTTCTTATACAATTTTATTACAAATAAATAAGTCAGAAATTAATTTAGTACGCGTAAAACGCACTAACGTGCAGGATAAGTACTTACTTGAGCACAAGCGACATAAAAATTCGCTAGTAAATCCATAGCTTTTCCTTTCGAATAAAACGTAATAATATTTCGCAAAATATCCGGATCATTTAACCAATCTAAAGATTGCAAATAATTCGCTGCCATAATATAAATTTCTCGTTGCCGAGAAACACCAGCGAAAAATATGATTTTATCCGTATCGCCTGATTTCAGTAAAGCTTTCATAGCCTTTATCTAAAATATATTTTTATTAACATAATTCGTAAATAAATTCGGTTTTAATTACTTTATCCCCGGCTTGGGTGAATTTTTTCGTCGCCAGGTGGTAATCGCCTTGTAAAAATAAACATTCGCCAACTTTTTGCAACACATCAATTCGCGTTTGTTCATCGGTTTGGTCTTTTTCGGGTGTTAATCGTTCTGCGAGTTGTTCAGTTAGTTGTATATTGTGGGTAAGACACACGTCTAGGGCTTCTGTGTACTATATAAATATTTATTATTTTATAGTCTTATTATTTTAGAAATAATAATATTATTTACTTTTTGAGCTACAGCTAGTAAATCTACAGCTTTATCAAACTGTTGATTATTTATAAAATATTCTGCACATTTTGCTACTAAAGTGGGATCGGATGTCCCATCTAAATCCGCAGTCATTTGATGTAACGCATCGTATTGTTGAGTTTTGAACGCTAAATCCAGCGCTTTGTGTAACATTCCTAAAGGTGAATTTATATATATATATATATTAAATCGATGAAAAATAAACGGCGAAGCATATCCGAGCCAGAACTAGTTTATGGATATATACGTCTGTAGTTACACTGACAAAAATACAAATATTATTATTATACTAACGAAGAATTGACTTACCAGCTCGATGATAGAGTAAAACTGCTTTATCAGGTTGTTCGGAATCTTCGAAATATTGTGCGCACTCCAATTTTTCTCGGTGATTCGCAACTAAACCAATATTCCATAGTTCTTCAGACATATTGCTTTCTTTGCATAATCTCACTGCATTACTGTACGCGCTAGCTTTTATAAAAAATCCAACGGCAGCATCAATATTCCCGTTCGTTTCATAATGTCGCGCCATATGGTAAGCGGCAGCTTTATCGTTTCCTGTTCTGGCGATTTCCGCCGCTTTTGTTTCCTCCCCCAGAAAACATAGCACACGCACTTGGGAATACATGTCGCTGGCTTGCTCATAATATTTTAAAGCGGCTGCCATTTCGCCTAGCGACTCTACATATTGGCCCCACCATTTTAACAACTCACTAAAAGATTTTTTTTTAACTTTATTTATTAAATATAAATATCTGTTTTAAAAGACCAAGACTTTTGCGCATATATTAGTTATAAGGCGATTTGGACGCATAGATGCGTTAATGTATTTTAACTTACGTATCGTTGCTTTTCACAATATACGTTTCCAAGTCTTTCGGATGATCAATTAGCATCCTAGGTACATCATATCGATGCGTATTCGATTGTTCATATTTCGATATCGCTTCCGAATAGTCACCCGCTTCTTCTAACATTTTACCCCATTCGTAATTCGTATATTTTAAATGTATTCGATCACGAGATTCTGCTATAGCAACAGCTGCATCCAATTTATTACGGCTTTGATTTAATTTATTCAATAAATCATAGCGTTCACATGTTATATACAATTGTTCGGCCTCGTCCTAAAACGTATTAAATATATTTTGAATAGGATATGGGCACATAGTTCTCACGAACTTTATTTATTTAAACTTTATTATTAATTTTACAGATTATTGGTTGGCAGCGTTGCGTAGCCACATGTTCTTGGATTGTTTATATCTTATTATATTTAAATTGTGAATAGGGATACTAGTATTTCTAAGGGAGCAAGACTACGTACCAATAATCCAAGTTGAACAGCAAGAACAGCAACTTTCGCTTCTTCGGGTAAACTACCATCCGAAATAGCTTTTCTTAGTGCCCCAGCAGCCCTAGCATTTTTCATATGCCCGAAACAAACACTAGCGACGTCTAAGCGACGTGTTTTCACGCACATTCGCGCTAAACTATTCCAAACGCCAGGACTTTGCACTAATTTAATTGCCTTAAAAGCTGCATCCATATTACCTACAAAATGATCGTATTATCTAACAAGAATTATTTGATTTATCGCAACTTACCTAAACTTAAATTAAAACTGAAATCTAATACAGCTTCCCTAGTATTTTTATCACAATTTTCCAGGCCGTTAAAATCGTTCATAACATGTCGCACAATACTTAATTTATCTAAAGTCACAATGTACGGAGTACATACTCCGATTAATTTCGAGTTTGGCTCGGTTGCACGTATATCTTGGATACGAATACCGAATTCGGATGATACGAACATTGTTATTATTATATGATCACAGTTTTCGAGATTTTGTTTACCTAAAATAGTTTTATATTGATTTTATTATATTTTTCTGGCTTTTAGCGGCAAGTAGTTCAATATCTGGTGTTTATGTATCCTGGGATTCCCCCGGTTATAACTTACCCGCTTTCTGCCGTAATAGCGGCGCAATAGTCAGCCCATTCGGTTCGGCAGCTTTCAATTTCTTTGCGTCACAAATCAGCAATCGGGCGTCGTCTATATCCCACGAAACGGATAACGGAACTCGGTCCAAACAAATTTTATCATGGTCCATCTTCAAATCCGATAATTTCTTCTGTTCCCCCTCAATTGCAATACCATCCTCATCATTACCACCAATAAAATCTTGTCGGAAATTATACTCAAACAATGCATCTCCTTCTACATCCCAAACATACAGCTTGCCATCCGGAATCAAATTAGATGTAGCTATCGTTAGAGCTATTTTACTTCCGGTGCAATTAGACTTCGCTTGGATAATCTCGCCAAAATCCTGGCACATATCATACAAACTCCGGATTGGTGTTATCAATTTCGGATCCCGATTGGAAATATCAAAAACTTTAATGTATCCGTCCATTGTAAATATAGTTAAGAAATTATTTGTTACGCTGATGCCAATCGGTTCGCCTTCGGTTGAGTTAGTCGGGATTGTTGCTATGTTCATTCCGTTCGCAGATTTAATTAGAACTTCAGTTTTAGTCAATACGATTATATTCTTAGCGTACATTATTACTTTTTCATTATCGCAATTAAAATTGCTAATTAACGTTGTAGAAATATTTGAATCTTTTTTCTTAGACATTGTATTAGTTTCTTGTACATTTTTATAATGAATCGTATACACATTAATACTCCTTCCGTTAGTAATAACTATGAAATCGTTATTTAAAGACATGTTACTAATTTGTATATCAGTTTTGAGTAGAAAACTCGAATAAATCGTTTCTAAAATAACTTGAGTCGATGTTTTTTGCGTAGCCCAAATATTTTCGCTGTAGCATGTACTGAGTGATTGTTCTTTTAATATATAGACTTGAGTAATGCAATTAACTGCGATTAATGGTAATCGTAGATTAACTGACCCCCACATTAATTGTTTTATAGTGCCGTTAACGCTGTTTATGTTGCTTAGTGTCCAAGTTTCCTCCGGGTTGTCTATATAGTCCGTTTTTGTTTGTTTTTTTATCCAGAAATAAATTTGCCCTAAATTTGTTCCGGCACATAAAGTCTGGTTGATTTTACAGTATGAAATACACATAAACATCTCGTTAAATTGTTTTGAACGATCTTCAGACATGAACGATTTTAAATATATTGGGAGAACGTAGTTGTCGTTTGTGTCTACGTCCCATATACGGACAGTTAATTCGCCTATAATACAAATCATTGCTGGCATATTTCATTTTACAGAATTATTATCCATATTTATATATTTTTATTCATATTCTATAGGAAGTAATGACACGGGGCTATAAATAAAATTAGTACCGGTTAAGATGGCCAGGGAGCTGTTTCCGGCCCAGACCAATCCTTGATTATTCGCACTCCTTAATGCCTGTGGTTTCCCGCTCAGTTTCACCCTTGCCAACTCGTTCAATTGGCCCTGTGTGTTAACGGAAAAATGTTCGACGTTAAAGCCTTCGCGCATGATAACGATACTGTCCCGTGTCGGATGGTACATCATGTAAGCGAGTGGAGCCCCTTCAGTGTTCAGTACTTCTATACAGTTGCCTGCTTGGTTGATATAGTAGATTGTACCTAATAGAATGTTTATTGTATTTTTTATTTATTTTTGTTTGGAAGTTGTGTAGTTTACCACTTTGGGTCCCGACAAAAAAACAATGGTTATCCGAACCGTCTTGAGTCCGAAATTGTCGCGCCGTTGTACGCGGCCGCCAATCACTAAATAAATCCAGGGCGTTTTCGTCGCCGTTTACTGCGGCTTTTGCTAAACCTATCAAAACTTTTCAATAAAATTACTGTGAAAATATTTTAATTTTCTATTTTCAAATATAAATTATACACCAATGCCTTCAGCTCACCGCAATAAAAAGCTATTTAACAATATTAATTAATTTTACCAAAAACATATTTTAATTATTAAATACAAATTTTTGCAATATTTTAGTGCAAGCACCAATGCCTTCAGCTCACACCAATCACCGCAGAAAGAAAGCATTTTAATAATATGTATTAATATTATCAGGACAATATTTTAATATTAATTTTCAAATACAAATTATAATATGTTTTAGTGCACCAATGCCTTCAGCTCACGTCTCTCACCGAAAAAACAATGCTATATTTGTTAATATTATTAAGAAAATATTTTAATTTTCAAATACAAAATTTAATATATTTTAATGCAGGCACCAATGCATTTAGCTCACGCCAATCACCGCATAAACAAAACTCTTTATTCATATTACAAGTAAATATTTAAATTTTCAAATACAAATTATAATATATGTTGGTGCAAGCACCAATGCCTTCAGCTCACGCCAATCACCGCAAAAAACAAAGCTCATTCATAATATTACTAAGAAAATATTTAAATTAATTTTTTTAAATACAAATTTAATATATTTTAGTGTAGGCACCAATGCCTTCAGCTCACGACAACCACCGCAACCTATTTAATAATGGTTTTTAATATTTTAATTTTCAAATACAAATTTTAATATATAGTGCACCAATGCTTTCAGCTTATGCCATCTACAGGAGTTTGAATCAATATATTAAATATCGGAGTTTTTTTTAATTATTGACGATTCAAACACCTGAAGGTGGCATAAACGTTGAGAGAATTAAACTAATTAGTTGTATTGAATATATAACAAGTAAATTACCTTCGATATCAATCTCAGTGTTACGAATCGAGAGCCTAAACGTTAAATGAGTCACACAATCTTTCAAATCGTGATGAAACGCAGTCACTGCTTGGCCTCTGGCGTCGACTTTCCACCCGACTAAAGATCCACTCTAATACAAACCAATTTAAGCCAAAATAACAACAAAAAAAAAAACAAAAAAAACTTACTGCATCTGCTGAAACTAGTCGTCCGCCTTTCTCGCTGAAAGCCAAAAAATTAACCGGGGCCGTATGAGGCCCATTTATACTCGTAAACTCCTTATCCGTCCCATTCCAGATCCGGATATCCCCGCTTTCCCAGCTACACGCCAGGATATTCCGATCGGGATGCCAAGTGACTGCCGTTACTTGAGACACAGGATGCACCGGAAACGTTAAATCGGGCAGTGATTCGCCCTGATTTGAATTAAATTAGTATTAAGGGGTTTAAAGTTTGGAATGTGTGTGTACCATTTCGTCGAAAATTGTCACAAAACCGCCTCGTTCTTGCGAGTAGCTCCCGATTGCTAGTAGCGGAGCATTGGAATGCCATGCCCCATGCGTTGAAATAACGCCTGCTTCTGAAAACTGCACTGGACTGTCAAAATATAACGTCATTTTGACAATTGTACTGAGATTCGATTGTTGAATACAATTTAAATTTCATTTGTTTACGTTTGTTGACATTTGACAGTTGCTACGCGACCATTTTAACTTTAAGACATACGTTACGCTTAGGTGCGTTCGTTTGCCCTCCATTTCTCGGCCAGAAGCTAAAGCTTTCGGGTGTGTGTCTGTAGCATTCTCGGATCAAAGAATTCCCTTAACAAAAAGCCCTGAATCCAAAGATATATATATATATATAACTTATATACTTGGATGTTAGTCCTACTCCTCTGAAGGTACCGGACCGATTCACACCAAATTCGCTACACACATTATTTAACATCCCATTTGACTCCACTCACAGTTTAAATTTAATCGCCCGTATACTTCTCGAGTTATAGGGCCCCAAAATTTAAAGCTCCCCTTAAATTAAAAAACCACTGCTCGCAACGCATTGGTGCGTTTTATGCGTACCAATTAATAAAATTGTAAGACTGTTATATCTATTACACTTTTTTAAATTGTTAACCAAATATGGGTATAATAATTAAAAAGCGCTGCTTGCATCGCATAAATTACTTATAAGGCGAGTTGGACGCATCGGTGCGTTGTACTTACCGAATCTTGTTATTTTTATCTCCGAAACTGTAAATTCAAAAATAAGGGGAATAAGGATAAATAATAATGAAACAATTTATTTTATTATGTTATTGATGTTACGATTTATTTGTTATAAAAATTAATACATATAAAGCATATAAGTTTTGTATATCTAGGGACAGTAAATATAAAAATATGTTTTATTTGCAAACACGTATATCGCACAGTCGTAGTCGCGGTCGCGGTCACAGTCACATTGGTTAGAAGACACTTATTGAGGTATTTAGGTAAATATTATTTTATAAATAGATATATATATGTCTATAAAATGCAAAAATCATATAAAAACTATATGCTGCTGTATCGTTGTATAGATAAAATTTTATACAAAATTAAATAATCATTTGTACATATGAAATGAATTTCAACATTTAAACATCAACAAAGTTAAATAACAAAGCTTAGATGAAATTGTACGGTAATAAATATGTTAAGGCTAGGAATCTTAATACAACTATCTCAAACTAGGTGAGCACCACGTGCCCATGTCATATACATTTCACTCATCGATATTATAATATAAATATCCAGATCCATATATGTATCTAGCTTTACGTAAAATGCAATATGGCAAAGACAGGACTCAAGGCACAACTCTTCGAGAGTCTTAACCATTACACCACAGTTTATCCAGATCCATATATGTATCTAGTTTTACGATTATATATCGATAAACAAAGGATGTATGTGTTTATATGTGTATAAGTGTAGAACACTTTTCTTTTGTAAAATGCAATTTGACAAAGACAGGACTCGAACCACAACTATCCGAGAATCTTAACCTTTACACCACAGTTTATCCAGGTCAATATATGTATCTTTACGATTATATATATAAACACTCAGATGTATGTGTTTATATGTATATAAGTGTAGAACACTTTTCTTTTGTAAAATGCAATTTGGCAAAGACAGGACTCGAACCACAACTATCCGAGAGTCTTAACCTTTACACCACAGATCCATTTATATATCTAGCTTTACGATTATATATATACAAACACTCACATGTATGTGTTTATATGTGTATAAGTGTAGAACACTTTTCTTTTGTAAAATGCAATTTGGCAAAGACAGGACTCGAACCACAACTATCCGAGAGTCTTAACCTTTACACCACAGATCCATTTATGCATCTAGCTTTACGATTATATATATACAAACACTCACATGTATGTGTTTATATGTGTATAAGTGTAGAACACTTTTCTTTTGTAAAATGCAATTTGGCAAAGACAGGACTCGAACCACAACTATCCGAGAGTCTTAACCTTTACACCACAGATCCATTTATGTATCTAGCTTTACGATTATATATATACAAACACTCACATGTATGTGTTTATATGTGTATAAGTGTAGAACACTTTTCTTTTGTAAAATGCAATTTGGCAAAGACAGGACTCGAACCACAACTATTCGAGAGTCTTAACCTTTACACCACAGATCCATTTATATATCTAGCTTTACGATTATATATATACAAGCACTCACATGTATGTGTTTATATATGTATAAGTGTAGAACACTTGTCTTTTGTAAAATACAATTTGGCAAAAACAATAATCGAACCACAACTATCCGAGAGTCTTAACCTTTACACCACAGTTTATCCAAATCCATATATGTATCTAGCTTTACGATTATATATATATAAACAATCAGACGTATGTGTTTATATGTATATAAGTGTAGAACACTTTTCTTTTGTTAAATGCAATTTGGCAAAGACAGGACTCGAATCACAACTATCCGAGAGTCTTAACCTTTACACCATAGTGTATCCAGATCCATATATGTATTTAGCTTTACCATTATATATATAAAAACACTCAGATGTATGTGTTTATATGTGTAGAACACTTTTCTATTGTAAAATGCTATTTGGCCAAAACAGAAATCGAACCACAACTATCTCAAACTAGGTGCACCACATGCCCATATCATATACATTTCACTCATCGATATATATATATATAACAATATAAATATCCAGATCCATATATGTATCTAGCTTTACGTAAAATGCAATTTGGCAAAGACAGGACTCGAGGCACAACTCTTCGAGAGTCTTAACCTTTACACCACAGTTTATTCAGATCCATATATGTATCTAGCTTTACGATTATATATATAAACACTCAGATGTATGTGTTTAAGTGTAGAACACTTTTCTTTTGTAAAATGCAATTTGGCAAAGACAGGAATCGGGGCACAACTCTCCGAGAGTCTTAACCTTTACACCACAGTTTAATAACCATAATGCATACATTTATAAAGTAATGTATATATGATATGGGCACATGGTGCCCACAAGTTAATCTAGTATATATTATATTAAAAAGGTATTTTGTTTGTAATTTTAAATATGATTTCATTTCAAAACAGAAACATTACATTTGTGATTTTAATAATGATGTAATAAGTCTATTTTTATTGACCTTTAATACAAGATATTCCTAACCTTAGTATTCCCATATAGCATAGAATGCTTTAAAGACGTCCAATAGAATGTTTCATCTATTAGACGTCGTTATTACGTCTTTAGGCCTTCTGTGCTATATGGGTTCTTGTTTGAAAATTAATATTCTCCTCTCCAAGATAAAAGGGAATCAACTAAAAATAAGGCCCCATTTATGATGGCCATTGCAGCTTTAGCTAAACCCTTGTCCCTGTATGAACCCTTACTCATATTTTCGAATTGTTGAATGATGAAAGCTCCGCTTGCAACAAAAAGAGCACAACCCACCAAACTGAAGAAGATATCAATGCGGCGATTGATCGGCGTTGACATAAGATGACCTTTTGAAAAATTAAAAACGTTTTTAATTTATTTATGCAAAAAAAAAAATTAGTTGCTTTTATATATCCGCCATTACTGTTTGGTTTTCTGAGCTGTCATTTGACAGAACAAAAGTATATTGGCTCAGTAAATAAGTATTTTTCGTTTTTATTACATTGTATACATAAAAATGTAGATAATTACCTGCAACTCCTCCGATGAGAATGATCAAATATCCGCAAAATGTTCCAGAAATGATCATCTGCTCGTGAACATTATTGGCAGTGTTTGTGTGATAATGTAAACCCAAACAGATGCATGTTATTGCCTGAAATAAACAAATAAAATTATAAATAACTTATTTCATTCCATCGGTTTCTCTTCTTCACATTAATCCATAATTCTCGGTTTCTAATACACCTTATTTGGATATTTGCCTTATTTATGAGCAAAATTAGGATTTTTAATTTCTTTTACGTAATTTATAAAAATTAACTAAATCAATTTTGACCAATTTTTTTTTAATAACGTCTGTGTGTGAACGTGTGAATATGTATTTAATATTTATATATCTCGGGGGGGGGGGGAAAAACCTACGTTTGAAAATAATATTTTAACCGGAAGTGCTTATTTACTCATGGTATTTTATATCTCGAAACGTAGACAAGTTACAGAAAAAATTATTCTTATAAAAGTTAAAGATATTAAAATTTCTAGCCACTTTTGTTAAAATAAATAGTTTCTAGAACAGCTAACAGGTTAACCGTTGATCTATTTTAAAAATAGCCTAATATATGTACATATTTTACGTATTTTGATCATTACCATATGTTTACAGAGGCGTACTTCCGATTTTTAAATACAATATAATTATAACGGGGTGACCAGTTGATGTTTTTGTTTATATTATATATATATATATATATATTTCCTCTGAGTGCGTCTAATATTAGAATTTAGAAGTAAATGTAAACTATACAGTTGAATAAATTGAAAAACTACAGTTAATTGTGTTAGCGCGTGTCTGGTCTACTGTTTTATTGTTACAATTGTAGTTGTTGATTAGTTATGAGCGCAATTAACAATTAAAATGTTTATTAGACTCGTAACAAATAATTAACACTCGCAATTAATACAAATTTATAATGAACTTTAAGAAATTTGGAACTAAGTAACCCAATTTTTTTTGCTGGGTTCATATAATTGTTAATTTAATATTAATCTAATTACACTTAGAACTAATCGAAGTAATTCGGGATAATAATTGGGGAAATTTTAATTATTATTGTTACTATATTACGCTATAAAAATATTCATTAATTCATGTAATTTTACTGTATTATAGTAAAGTTATACTATAAATTACGTAATTATCCAAAATCAAGTAAAATTATATCCTTTATGAGTGTAATTCTACATTAATTGTTATGTAAAAAAAAAAGTATTCACAGAAAATCAATTAGAATTACAAATAATAATCTAGTTTGCCTTATGACAAACAATGCTAGCATTCACACAATTAATTATATGTGATTTATTAATTGTAATTACTGTTTCGATGTGAATACACTTTAATGGCGATGATTATTATATGCAATTAATAATTATGTTGTAGTTAATTGTAATTATTATAGTTAAAATGTGTAATTTTAAACACGCAATATTAAAAGTGAGTATAAATGTACCAGTAGCGTAACAAGATCTTTTTTAAGTGGGTATACGTGTACCAGTAGCGTAACAAGATCTGTTTTTTAAGTGGGCACCCTCAGTTATGTTTTAAACTGAGATATATTTTTTTTTTGCCGTTAGGGTTCGTCACTGTTAAAACCGGTTGGTATTTTTTTAAACTAAGCGTTCTACACATACATACATACAAACGTATTCATAGTGAAAAGTTCGTAATGGCCACTCTAGATTTTTTTAGTATTTAAGATTAATTTTATACGAAAATAATTAATTTTAAATTCAATCTGTAAGTTTAATAAGATACGCCCTTATTGCATTTGCAACCACCTGTTCGATAATATATAATTTATTCATGATAGACAATTTTTTTTTAATATATAAACATATTTTCTATATAATCAATAGTATCTAATAGCGTATTAAATGAAAGACGTACTAATTAATCTCGACAATAAAGAAAAATGCTAAGCGTCTATAAGCATCTTAATAACACGAACCCAAACAATAAAACATATTTTCTACAAAATCAATACTTCCTAATGGCGTATGAAATGAAAGCCGTTCTATATAATCTCGAATATTAAAAAGATGCTACGCATCTTAACAACTTATAGACCCCCAAACAATTAAAATGCACCCGTTAGAAACATAAAAACAAAACTTACGATTTCAAGAAATTTGATGAGTGATAATCTACTAATAGCCATTGTAGTGCTGTAAACAATATCGAAATTATGTAAAAATGGGCGGTTTCCCTAGAAGACGCGGTGTAATCGAGTTCACGAACAAAATACAACAAAATACGTAAAGTCTGGCGATGCACTGACCAACACTGACTCGAGCCATACACTTCTCCATTCAACAACCCATTCTTGCAGACATACATTCGATGATATCATCGAAGCATGCAAAGAATGTACCACATCGTAAACGGGGCCAAATACACATATTTCGATAGTACATTTATCACTATTATTACTGTATTTATTGCGTATTTATATCACACTAAAATATAGCTCATGGAAGCGCCATTTATACATATTGGACGGGAAATAACTATATGATGGCAAGGTGGATCAATAAGGGTTGTCTTCTTTCTTCCACGTTTATATTCTAACGTTTAGACGCCCATTTTAGGGTCTAAATTGTATAGTAGACTTACCCAGAAAACGCTTTGATTCAAATAATACATCTTAGAGATATCAGATGTATCCAACTGTTTGCTAAGTAACAATTAAACTTCCCCTTCGTTTACACCCAGCAAACCAACTTGTATTTGTTACATATCTGATACATTACATTTAGAGAACACAGATATATACTAGAAATGTATCAGATACATCTATTTATTCGATAAAACAACTTAACTATCCCTGTATTTAATGTTATATCCCTGAGATGTCTCAACGACGTAACAGTTACATGTAATGTTTCTGCTACATCGCAGAGATATCACTTCAATCAGATGTTTACTGGGAAGCTTAGGTACAGGCACCAATGCCGTAATTATCTATACAATGAATGTTTTTATTGTTTGTTATTTATGTTAGTAGAAAAAAGATAATAATGCGATTACTGCAATATGTTTTAAATTATAATTTTTTCTAGCCACAGTGTAAAGTGTATTTCAAAACGATTATTTTTCATAATTCTTTATAGCCTTCAGGTTAACAAAAGAATAATGCAATGATAACTGTATATGTCACAAACAAAATATTATAAATCATAATAAATAACAAAATTCCTATAATTTATAATAGTAATTTCTGATAAAAACAATTTATTGACGCATCAAAGCCTAAACGTAAATTAATGTGACTCATTTTCGATAAAATGTACGAATTCGAAGATGGACGTCTGTATTATAGCACAAGGCACGAACTAGTTCGTTTTGGCGCTGTTCGCTGACCGAGTTTGCGCAACCGGCCATATAAAACTTGCTTTTTGGTATTTGGTTTATGTGTGAGTTGAATTCTAAATGCGGTTTCATTGTTGTTCCATCATACAATATGCATATACATATTCTTAAATAAGTCGTACGGGTGTACGAATTAACCCAGTAAACATTAACTTCCCTGGGATGTCGCTGAGATGTAACATACGCATGTTATCTCGCTGCAACATCACATAGATGCCACAAGAAACACAATTTTTACTGGGAATTAATGAAGCATAAAGCAAACTGGATTAATATTACTAATATCTAATTTGCTGGGAATGGACCAGAGTTAAATATTTTTAAATCCTTTAATGACCCCTATTTATGTAATGGATTCTGTGAATACAGTAATTGTACTTGGACCTTATTTTCTCGGCAAAAGTGTAAATCTATTTTTAAATATGACTTTATAATTATAATCGTAAATTATCACGTGAACTCAAATATGATAATACTACGTTTACAAATAATGACGCCTTATAATCATATGAAGTCATTCCCTATTTGATCGTATTGACATCATAAGTCCACAAATGACTTATTTTAAGTGAATAAGTATTACGAATTAGGGTGTACAACAAAGTACGATAGAATTAATGACATCATACGAAATTAGAAGCAGGTGATGTCATCTTAATTTGCATAAGAATGTCAGGGTCGTAATAGTGGGTGCAATTCATGCAATTTTTGTTCAATTATACAAAAAAAGTTTAACAATTTTTACTGCTTTACTTAGGGTAAAAATTACGACCCCCTAGCCTTGAAAACCGGCCGGCCTATTTCCTATTTCCGATAAAATCTCGCGGTCGAAATTTTCCATGATTCCAATATTTATTTACTTCTTTACTACGAAAGTAAATACAGCTTTTATCTTACCAAAAATATATTACAAGACAATTCTTCAATTTGCCTATAACGTATGCACGACACTCTACATATATGTATTACTGGTTACCTACATTACAGGCGTATTACTGTCCACTAAGAACTAAAGCTTTCGGCAATGTATTCCTTTGAAGGTACTTGGACGATATGAACCAAATTTGCTACACATATTCTAAGATACCCCATTTGAACTCACTCATAGTTTAAAACCAATCACCCTTATACTTCCGGAGTTATAGGGCCATAAAAATCGGACCCTTACATTATTTTAATATATTTTATGTTTAGGTTCTTTGAGCTAAAGGTATTGGTACCTATGCTCGTTTTTATTGGTGTTCTGTGTCTTTTATTTATTTATGAATGCATTTGGCGTTTGTAGTGTTACCGACTGTCCGACTTTTACTTTTAGACTACATAAAGAAAATATTGTTTTATTAGTGTATTCATATTCCATTCTAGACGAAATATTTTTGTATATTTCATTGTAAAATGAAATCCTTGGAATGCAATTCCGACATTTGTTAACAACCTCTAACAGGAAATCTAAAATAAAAGCCAAAGGAACCGACCGGACAACCGGTCTATAAAAACAACCATGCCAAAAATATATGCACCCAATTTAACAGATTTTAAAATACTAAATTGGTATGCGAATATTTTCAAGGCAATAACCGTGTAATAAAGTTTTATTTAAGGTATCGCATTTTTGCATATTATGTTACACAAAGTTTGCCGAATGGAAATATTAAACAAGTATAGATACAAGCACCAATGCCTTCAGCTACAGACACACAACCGAATGCTTTAGCTTTTTTGTACTTCGTACGAGCTAAAAATTACTTTTGATAATAATCACACCAGCTTTACTTACATGAATTGCAAATAAACTACTATTAAGGCGCATAAATTTATTTCTATTAAGTCAAACTGGTTGCATGCTAATTGGCTGAATATATTTTAATCATTTTATTATATTTATGAAATCTATAAGCATTTTGTTGAAGTTGCCATAATTATAGCCCAACTCTTAATATTTATATTTTGAAATTCTACAAATTCCATATTTTATAAAACGCCCGAAAATATGGTTTATGTTAAAATTATTTTTGGAAAAGTAAACTATTTTCTGTAATACATTGGAATTCTTTTGTGAAACCTGCGTCATTCGTCATTGTATTGTTATTTTTAGAAATATTTTAAAAGGCACTATTGTTCAGGTACTTTACATATTTCTTAAAAATAACAACGAACGCTGTGATGTGTTTGGCGAAACAAATTTTAAATGCGGACATTTCCGTTTATTTTTAAACTATACGGTTATTTCAATTGTTTAAAGTAATTCGAATTATACAAGAAAAAGTTTTTTATAATTGACGAAAAAGAATATACAATACGCAGCTCATCGAACGGTAGTACATAAGCGCTTTAGTGTTCGCTTATGTGTCTGTAATATTGCCGGAATATAGGCGCAAGCACCAATGCCTTTAGCCGTAGGGCGAGCTTATAACCAATAAAAAAAATTATACGTGTACAATAGTATTTATTACAAAATTATAAGAAGCATTTATAAATCTGCGTAGTCATATACATGTAATGAAATAATAACTAGATATTTTGTGGTATATTTATGTACATATGTAATACAATATCGCAATGTTATTTATGTGAATATAATTATGAAAATAAATACGTGTTTATTTTCATACGTTAGTTTCATATGTAGTATTATTATTATTTACTATATTAACATTAATGTTTACTAATCAAGCTTATGCCAAATATAATTATTAAACAAACAAAATAAATTTGTACTGTTATCATTTTGTATATATTTATAATATTTTACTAAAAAAATAGTTATTTCAATATGGATTAGTTGTGTGTCTGAAATATGCATTGTAATTCATTTCACGTCTTCCTGATTCCGAAAATATATACAAAATACTCTGCCTAATATTAAATCGAATTAGTTTATAATTTTCTAATCTTAACTATAATTTGGTTCGCTGTGAAATTGAATATCTTTAGTTTAAATCCCGTTAAATGATTTAAATTAGTGTAAAATTTCGATGATTAAATGTAGGAGTGAACAAACGAAAGTCATTTGGAAAATCCCCATGTGTGGCGAATTTATTTGTTGAAATTAAAAAGAAACATCGCAATTTTGCAACGGTGACGTACTTTCGTCTGGGGGTCAAAGCAATAAGAGTTCTTTGTAAATTAACCGAGGGAGTGAACTTAAAACGATAATTAGTTCATTTTCATTAGAAGCATGACGAAAAAGAAACGTTTAACTCATTTATACTAGATCAAAGACTGCGACGAAGACGAAGAAGCGTCCCCTCCAGAGCACGGAGCCGAGCAGCGAGCACCTGCTGCCGAGGCATCGGCATCGGCATCGCATCGGCCGGACTGCCGGAGCCGAAGTGCCCAAGAGCCGATGGTGGGAGCTCAAAATCAGTCAATGTCAGACTGTTCTTAGGGCATGTTCTATGTTCTTATGCGTTCTGCACCTAAATTCGGACTGTCAAAATTGTTTTGCGGTTTGCTGTCATTCGTTTAAAACTGTTAAATTATAAGTGAAAGTTTTTGCAATATCGAGTAATCGAGTTTGCAAAGTGGGCAAGCCGGTTTATGGCTTTATCGAACAGAATCAACCTGTGATTGTTGATAATATACGTTTATTGTTGCAATTTGTGTGTTGTTTGTGTGAAGTGAATGACATATTTGGAATTATTGGAGCGTTTCGGCACCTTTCATTTCCACTGTGGAAGAAATCGTTTTGTTTAATTAAAAGTAAGAGATTACAATGTTCTGTTTCGATTCTAAACCAGTCTTTAGTCTTAGTTCTAAGGTTAACAAGGTTTAACGTTTAAAGAGCTATGCTGCATTTTGTTGTTCATTGATTCTTTTGCTGTATTATGGTTGCGCTGTGTTACGTAATTATAAAAAAAATGTGGCGTGGCCTGTACTCGACTAGAAATATTCTTTTGCCCTGACAAATCCACAGAAATTCGGTCATTTAGCATATTATTTTATTACGTTATTAAATACTGTTTCTTTAATATACAATATAGATGTTAATATATTCACTTTCTCAATATATTCACATATAATATGCAATATATACTATTGTATGTGATTTATTTGTGATACTCTGTGATAATGACAAATATCTCAAAAATTGTGCCATTAAGCTTATTATTTTTTTACGTTATTAAATACGGTTTCTTTAATATATTCACCTTATCAATATATCCAATTATAATATTCAATATGTACTATTTTACATTCTTAGGTGATCTATTTGTGATACTCTCTGGGGTAAAGGCTTAGTTCATACGATTTATTAAATATGTGTATCTATGCAAAACATATATAAGATTTTCCGTAGCAGTTTTCTCGTAATTGGTACATTTTATGAAGAAACTCTTCAAACAAAAGTTGTGCGTAATATTTATATCTTTTACAATTTTACGATAATCTTGGCTTTAGAGCGTTCACAGACACACAGATGCCATTCTCATTCGATTCAGGGGCGGTACAAACGTGTATTTTCGTTAGAAAATAATAATTAGATTTTTTTTAAGTATATAAAAAAGACTATTTATAAGTATAACATTTTTTCCAATCTTAAACCCAAAGGCCGTAATAATTAAAAACAATTATTTTTAAATGTACCTAAGCTTTTATTTACTTATATAATAGCAATATTTTGTGGTTTGTTCGGAATTTAAAAAGACGATTAAGGAATAAATAAATAAATGTTATATTAGGTAATGAATGGAGAGAATAACTTTCATAGCATCACAAACTAGCTCATTTAAGCGCACTGCGCACCAATAATAAGTGTTATACAATTTGATTTCTCATCATCGTAAAGTGATGGTTTTTTCGTGCAAGTAATTGAGACCTTTTAGGGTCAGTAGAGCGGTCAAAACAACTTGTGTATATATATATATTTTCTATATGCACTCGCACGGTCGCCGGGTCTCTGCGGTCTGGCTCTGCCTTTGCTTGGTCATGTCCACAAACGACCTTTAGATCTATGCAACATCTATACAGCGCGCTTGGTCACTAACCAGCCAAGGATTGTTGCAATCACGTCCATGTTATACAGTCATTTTCTTATTGTAACCAGTTGAAAGGAAAGGTTTATCTTTAAAATGTCATGTGGTGCCCATTTATACACACATATTGTTGGCTGGCATCTGGTAAATAGTGCCTTTGGGTTAACTTACCATATCTTTTATCTAAAATTAAATTTTCTTAGTATTCAACATGGTTTAAATTACGCATTTTCAACCATTTCGCAAACAATTGTAAAATTAATCGCATGGATGGAAATAAACAATTATTATGTTATTGCACTATTGCAGTGTTACAAGCATTAATGCCTCCTGCATAGCCAGAAAAAGGGTTTGAACCGGATACATTAATTGCCATTCTAGTAACAACCGCCTGTTGTAAAGTAGTCAAAATTAATAATTAACCATTAAATGTTTACCAAGGACAAATAAATTTCAAATATAATTCGCATATATTCGCAGTAGTGAATCTATTTCTATAATATTTTAAGCAGAAGGGCTTGTTTGTTCATATTATTTAATTATCTCGAAAACGACACTAGTTAGAAAAAAGTGAATCTTATAAAAGTTGAAGATATTGAAATTTCTATCAACTTTTGTTTGAGAAGTTTTTTCAAAAAATGTACCACTTACTGAGAAAACGCTTTTGAAATTAAGCAAATTACGTGTACGTTTCCCTAGTTACACATTGATATTGTTTTTTAAATATCTCGAAAACGACACGAGTTAGAGAAAAAGTGTATTTTATTGAAATTGAAGATATTAAAATTTCTAGCAACTTTTGTTTGAATAGTTTTTTCGTAAAATGTACCATTTACTGAGAAATCAATCTTGGAAATAGCCTTATTTTATTCGAGGTTTAATGGTTTCATAAATACATTTTTACAGTTTATATAACGAGTTAATAATTCATGAATGTAATTATTAACTAAATAATTACTTGTGATATTTAAAGCAAATGCCAAGTAATTTATTAAATTATAGTTAATAGTTTAGTATTTTTGTCGTTCTTATCGGAACGTGTGTATAATGTAAACAATTGTATTTAAGCCATGTTGTCAACAACAACAATATAAAGTAATTTAGGCTTGAACTAATGCAGAAAAAAATCGACATAATCGTCTGAAAAATATGTTTTTGTTTACGAAAATGAAATATTATTTAAAAATAGGATAATTTCTCTCCCCGGTTTTGTTTCGAGTTAAAATGTGCCTATTCATTTTGTGTGGTTACCTGGTTCGGTAAGGTCAAACTATCGATTATATTTCATACAAAGACCTACAATTTCGTCTAGCGTCGAAAACAATCGACTATTTCCGATGAGAAATCTAAAAAAACAATTTTACGTTCTTAGAAGAAGTCTAAAACAATTTATTTTAATTAAGAACAAGATTTTAACAGAAATACACGAATTCATATTAACTATTTTTTAGTTGACGACTGTATGTATGTCTGTTCGCATTCTACAGCAAAAATTATTGACGATAACATTACGAAACATTAATTTTAATCTTTGTATCTAGCCCAGGAGAACAACTTTCAAACCAAACTTGCTAGAAATTTTCATATCTCGTAAGATAATTTTTTTTCTAACTCGTGCCATTTTTGAGATATAAAACTCAATTTGGTACAACGCACTGATGCGTCCAACTCGCCTTATAAGTAATATATGCGATGCGAGCAACGCTCTTTTGGTTAATAATTTAAAAAAAATTCAAAATTATAATATTAAATAATTTTTTATAAAGTATATACATTTCTCTCAGCTAACATCTTGTGGTGTACCTTGAATATAATGTATACAGTTTTTTTTTTATAATTTTTTCCCCATGCAACAAACAGTTAAACATATCGTAATGCTTTCTCAGATGATAACTATGATTACATAATATCTTTTTGTTAATAGCAAATTATTTACAACTTAAATACAACCCGTTATGTTGATGTGTGTTTTCTGTAGAATTTTTTTTATATATTTAGAAACACATTAAAGTGATTTTATTTTATTACTGCGTATAAGAAAGTAAAAATAATTTGATATCTACAGTAAATAATCTTATCCACATTCAGCAAAAAATTCACTTACTAATAATCTATTTTAAATCAATAAACTAGGCAATTAAATTAAAATTAATATCACTTCTGATCTTGCAACTATTTGCAAAAAATTGTACATCTTTTTAGGTTAATAGTAAATCTAAACAAATTTGTGGGAAAACATTAGCATGAATATTCTCACAGTTGTCTATGTACAGTAGTAGTAGACCTAGTGAGAAGTCGAGGGATCGTTATAAAACAATTTATGAGGATCCCTCGACTTCTCGCTAGGGCTACTACACATATAAATGAAACATTTTACCATAATTTTTAGGTTTTTTTAAGTCTATTTGGTTCATGTTTTTCATATATTTTAAGTATCGGAAAAATTCCCTAAGCTAATTTGGTGGCAAGTTTATAGCTTTTATTGTCGGGTTTAGCTAAATCGTGGAATAAGTTTAGTGTAAACATCGTAAACGTTTTGATTTTAGTAGAAACATCTGTTCCACTCAACACCGGATCTTTACGTTTTCCTATCGTTTAAAATATGTGTCCCAACTAAGTTTTATGACTTTCCCACAATAAAAGTTATTTATTTTGGATTTGTCCAGGGCCGTATTCAGGTTTAAACGTACTAGTTTTCTCGTAATTGATACATTTTTTAAAGAAACTTTTCAAACAAAAGTTGTGCGAAATATTAATATTTTTCATTTTGCACTTAACTATTTTTGCCATAAGTGCAGCCGTTTTAGTGATATTGGGGAAAGGACAAAAATTCTAGGGTTATAATTTTGGTAATTCAGAGATAAATTATGGATTTATTTTAAAAATTGGATGGGATTTCACTTCTCCATGAACTGAATATTTCCAGCACATGCATATAAATGAATGTCATTATCAGTGAGTGTCAGATGTCAGTAATTCATAATTTTTCACAATTACGGCAAATTGTATATACGCAACGAGTAATAATAATGTGCAATCATATAAATTATATTCTTGGGATTTAAAATAGGTTAATAGCGCTCTTGGTAGGAGAATATTAAACATAAAATTCCCACCATAAATTCACTGCGTAATGCCTTGCTTGGCCTGGACACAATGGATTCTTTGTTCGTTTTTCCATTTTTTACACGGAATTAAATGTAAATATACTTCTTTGTATACTGTACTTTGCACTGTCACTTATGCATTTCTGTAAATTATTTTAATAAAAGTAATATTTAAAATATTTAATATTTTTTATGGCCTTTAGGTTAACAATATGAAAAAATCTTGTAGGTATAAAATATCTTAGAATTATTAGTAATATTTTTGAATGTTTTAATTATTTTTATAAGGGCAGTATTAAGGAGGGCTCCAAATTTTGGGGCCCTATAACTCGGGAAGTATATGAGCGATTAGATTTAAACTGAGCACGGATTCAAATAGGATGTTAAATAATATGTGTACTAAATTTGGTGTGATTCGGTCCGGTACCTTCAGAGGAGTACGGGCTACAAATTTGGTCTTACGAACGACGACTAACATCCAGTCATATATATATATTTGAATTAAGAGCGACGAGACAAACACTTTTTGTTAATGAAATGCTTTGATTCGAGAATGCTACAGACACACGAACGAATTCATTAGCTTCTTAGGTACTTCGTGGTGTATAAATAAATCCTCGCAAGTTCATAGGTCGTCATTAAAGTTATCCCATAACTTACCTAAACACGCCTATATGTTAATGTAAGCCGGATCCAGTTCGTTATAGGTATTAAAGTGAAAGCATACCTTATTTATAATACACCTATGCTGGTGATCGAGAGTGCTGTGGCCAAGCAACTGCACAACCAACACAACTAAACTGTTGTTACAAAATACGTTGTAATCGTCGCCCGTCGTCCGTCGTCTGTCGTCTGCCGTCTCAAATTCTAAAGCCTTTAACTTATTTACGATTGTCTTTCTTAATGTCACTTTCTCTATCATCCGATTGTTGCTGCATATCCGGGTGATTCGGACGGGCATTTCATGTATTGTGCAATCGGAGAAATTCCCAAACATTTTTTAATATATTGTTTGTTAATTATATTTACCAAGGACTGTAGCATTCTTGGATCAAACATTTTTCTTAACAAAAAGTGTTTGTCTCGTCGCCCTGAATCCAAAAATATATATAACTTGTATGTTAGTCGTCGCTCGTAAGACCAAATTTGTGCTTTCTGCTCCTCTGAAGGTACCGGCCCGATTCACACCAAATTTGCTACACATATTATTTAACTTCCTATTTGAATCCTCTCACAGTTTAAATCCAATCGCCCGTATACTTTCCGAGTTATAGGGCCTCAAAATTTCGAACCCCCCTTAATACTGCCCTTATAAATATAACTAAAACACCCAAAAATTCTACTGGTAATTCTAAGATATTTTATGTCTACAAGATTTCTTCATATTAGTAACCTAAAAGCCATAAAAAATTAAATCAAATATTATAATTTTGAATTTTAAAACATGTATATTATAATTTGTTTTTAAAACTTTTTAATAATTAAAAATCGCTGCTTGCATCGCAACTATTACTTATAAGGTGAGCTGGATGCATATGTGCGTTGTTACGTATAAGAAATTAAAAAAAAATTATTGTAAATATATACGTAAATGTGTCAGTTCAATATTTATAGTTTTCAGATAACATTTATTGGGTTTCTGTGACAAATACGTATTGCAACACACGAAATAGGAAAATTTTACAATATTGTCGAGTTATTCGCATATGAATGAACATCTATTGTGAGTGTTCAAGGAAAAATGTTAAAATTAAATTAATTTGTACCATCTGAAACGCCGAGACTATAGAAAGCGATTATTGTATAGAATTAACGAGTTCCCAGAACCCTAATAGAGCAATAACACATAAAAACGTTTCTAATTAACTGTACTCTCTTAATTAACGCACTATACCGAGTGTAAAGTTGCAAAAAAATAAAAATAAACTCTACAGTTTTTCAAATTCATTGCCATGAAAAGTCTAGAAAGAACGGCGGAAGCTCAGGGGGCGGTATTCACGTTCATGGAACTGGAAAAACAACGAGTTTTCTCGTGTCCGGTCGACGTAGGTGTAATATGCGGATATCCGCCTGCACATGACCGTCAACATGAAAGTTCAAACAACCACACATCACATTCATTAGCAAATCGAAATTGATGGGTTTTAGAATATGCAAATCTCGTTATTATATTTCTATGCGCGTTTGTTATTACAGTGTAGGTTTAGTAAACGAAAGAAAGTATGCCAGAAGGGTCAAGGGTCTGTCTGTATGTTTGTCTGCCTGTATGTCTGTCCTGTATGTGTATTATTGTTTGTATGTCTGTCTGTTGGTCAGATTGTGTGTGTGTTTGTCTGTGAATTGTATTGTTTGTATTTGAAACGGTAAAACATGGTGTAAAAGTCCTAAGGGCACAAATGCAATATTTGGCGTCAATTTACTGGTTGAGTGAACTTTGTTTCTCAACACTCAACATCGTGAATTCGTAACGATTGTTTGAGTCATTTACGAATTGAGTTATCGACTTGTTTACATTGGGAAAGCAATTTCTTCAATTGTTTATTCATCGATTACTAGAGAGTCATTTGTATTTTCGTTATCTTACAAGATTATTTCCTGAATATTTGAAATGTTTTGCAATATTTGAACTACGTTCATTAATAAAATTAAATGAATGATTTGTTTCTTGAATTTGAAAACGAAAATCAAGATTATTTACTGACTGGTCTATCTTGTATTTGAATAGATTATTCGCAACAATATTTAATTAAAAGGGTTTCAACTTATGTTTGTTGCAAACAACACAGAAAGTTTCAATTATTTCCATTTAATCTTCTCCTTTTACGACTGTATGTATATGTATGTGTGTGTGTAACGACCTTGTCGTGTGCCGCACATGTGTGTGTCTGTCTCGTGTTTACTGTTTACCAGTTTCTTTGTTTCATGTGTATACGTACACTCATTTTATTTCGCATTTTTTCCAACGTATATGTGTCGTGTATGTGTGTATGTATGTTTATGTTTGTTTCTTAGTAGAAATTATAACGGTGCACTTTTCTGTTTGTGCGCTTTTCCGTGAGATTATTCTTATTTTAGTATACTGTTCTTTTGTTCATGCTATTGTTGTTGTTACAGTTTCTATCCTGTAACAGAATATGCACAGAACCGGCTTCACAGTTTTAGGGCCCATTATTATTACCCAAAACCTTTTAGCTCGAAGTACCGAAGAAGCTAATGTCCCAAAAAGTGTTTGTCTCGTCCCTCTGAATCCAAAAATATATATAACTGGATGTTAGTCGCTCACTCGTAAGACCAAATTTGTGCCCTCTACTCCTCTGAAGGTACCGGACCGATTAACACCAAATTTGCTACACATATTATTTAACATCCCATTTGACTCCGCTCACAGTTTAAATCCAATCGTTCGTATACTTCCCGAGTTATAGGGCCCCAAAATTTGGAGCCCCTCTTAATACTGCCCTTATAAAAATAATTAAAACACCCAAAAATTCTACTAATAATTCTAAGATATTTTATGTCTGCAAGATTTTTTCATATTGTTAACCAAAAGGCCATTAAAAAAATATTAAAAATATATAATTTTGAATTAATTTCATTTTGAATACAACAAATTAATAAATCGTTCCGGATACATACACATACAATTATGTTACCTGAGGTAACGGATCTTACTGTATAAATATTTAGAGATATTAATGTATATCTAAACGATTTTATTAAATTAAATGATTTAAGTCGTAACTAGTGATAAAAGCGCATGGTATCTTAGTAACTTTACGTGATTTATTCAAAACAAAATTCCCCAAGGTTTTTGACATAACCATATCACATTTGATAGCCTTATCTGACGTGTACCAATAATTTGAAAATATTCCTAATCAGGATACAAATACAGGATAAGAATTTAATTAAATAATAATCATATTTAATTATTTTTTATGGCCTTTAGGTTAACAATATGAAAAAATCTTGTAGACATAAAATATCTTAGAATTAATTGTAGAATTTTTAATTTTAATTATTTTTATAAGAGCAGTATTAAGGGGGGCTCCAAATTTTGGGGCTCTATAACTCGGGATGTATACGAGCGATTAAATTTAAACTCTGAGTGGAGTCAAATGGGATGTTAAATAACATGTGTACCAAATTTGGTGAGAATCGGTCTTTAGCTTCTTCGGTACTTCGGCGAGCTAAAAATATGAAAAATTGAACTCAAATAAGATCCTGTCTGATTCTATTGTTAAAATGTAAATATTATTAAAAAATGTCAGTGACTTGGTATGGTTTATTATAAATGTGAATCCTTTTTATTTGTGATTATATGACGACTAGTTACTAATTTATAGTAGTATGGCCAGAAGAGAAACATAAAATTATACAGGTCTTTGCACTTCCGACGAAATGAAAGGCATTTTATATTCATAGCTCATGCATGATTCACAATAAAGTTGTGCCGATTGGAGGATTGTTCTTATACTCAGGCCATGCGTGACTACGACATATGAATATACTTTGGGGCCAACCTGCTTTTCTTATATACGAATTGTGTCATTTGTGTAAAGGTTATACAATACACTTTTTTAATTATTATTATTAGTTCATTGTTGTTGTATAGAAATTCTATTTGTGGTTTCTCAGACACTACTAACCGAATTCAAAAGATAAACAAGCATAGGTGTTTGTAAATGTACTCCAGCTGTCTTGACAATATCTCGAAAACGGCATGAGTTACAAAATAGTGTTTATTATAAAAGTTGAAGATATTAAAGTTTCTAGCAACTTTTGTTTGAATAGTTTTTTCGAAAAATGTACCATTTATTGACAAATTAACTTTGAAAATTGTTTACACTATTTGTTAAGGACACACGTTGAGATTTAACGAAAATACACGTATTGAGCATTCCTTAATCGAATCTACTATTTTTGTCTTACAAGAAAAATTCTAATAATAAAATTAAATGATTTATTACTTAAATAAACCTTGTTGTACATTTGTGCAGTTAAAAACAATTAAAGATTAACAATATTTTCGCATATTTCGAATACCCGTGTGGCACAGTCATCCGGCAGTGCCCTCGGTAAAGCGACTCATGTAGCGTGTTATAGGGATGACTGTGGGTAAACATGAGTCAGGAAGTTACCGGAGAACGAGTTTACCATTCATGCGGGTGTCCACTTAAAATTCACATAAATCTGTTCCAACCCAGAGAATTGCTTTGTTGTCAAATTTAATTATTTTTTTTCTTGATTTTCAATTTGTGATTAAAACATTTTTTACATTTCCTATAATTATATTCGGTGTATTATACTAGGTTAACCTGTGTGCACAATGTGCCCATATCCTATACAAAATACAGTCTACGCACCGTTCCATCTAATTAAATTATTTGACTGAGAACAATTTTTATATAAATATTTATATTCAGTGTATAATTATTCTATTAGGTTCACCCGTGGGCACCATATGCCCATATCATAAACAGTTGAGTATGACTCAGTATATTGCCCAAGGAAACATAATTAGTCAAAAATATTGGTTTAACCACAAACATTTCATAATAATAAAGTTTCAAAAAACTTGTTTCTTTTTTGTGAGTCATCTTTTAACAATAACGACCCTGTGTTTCCAATTGCTGTCAAATCGTTAATTATAAGTGAACAATTCAGGCGTATCCCGGATGCATCATCATTAATAAATCTCCTTTATCCAAAACCATTACTTTTCTATGACTATACAATGATTTCGCAAAACGTGTGAATTGTCGCCTCTCACGTTATTATAAATCGAACCAAAGCAACATTCGAAATGTCACACGCCTATAATAAATTAAATAACACACAAGCCTTTCAGATTTCTGTAGGTTGTAATATTAAAATATGTGAAAGGAATGCTGATTTTTTAGTTTTGGTTGCAATTTTGTGGATTAATCAATATAATTTTACGAGTTTATAATCTAGTCGTATTCGCTTAGTGTTAAAATAAACCTTGATTTACTTTCTTATACGCAGTAATCGTCGAGATTTCAACAGAAATACACGTTTTCCTACGATAATTTGTTTGTTTCTAGTGAAAACGGCGTATAAAAAGAGTGCTGGCCACTCCACATTTTTGTTATTGTTCGCAGACGCTTCTAAATTAACGCGATTATTAATATGATTTACTAATAATGTCAAAAGTTGATACGTTAATTGTTTTTCAACTAATTATTTCCGAGAAACTATAATTGGAAATCCAAAGCAAAAGATTAAAAAATTGTCGATGTTTGTTCTAAAAACATTAATTTGTCAGTAGAATAATTAATTTTGAACTTGTTGAAATAATTGTGTTATGATTAGACGCAATAAATCGCACTATCAAAATATTTAACCAGACCGTATGCAAAATAAATTGCAAATGTGTTTATTGTCTTTACGGATTTACACAATTTTATTAAACGAAAATACAATAAACAAATTAATATAAATATACATTTTGGTACGTTTTCATATAAATTAAATTTCTTTGTTACGAAATGTTGATTCTATTTTTTTTTTCAATAGTCCGCTTTCGAATTCACATAGAAACACCGATAATCTAGCGCCCTAATCTCCAAACAAGTTAACCATTTTTAATGACCTATTAGAATTGATTAATTAAATGATACAATTAAATGTTTTAAAAAAATGGAAGATACAATCAGTTGTCTAATTAAAATAATTAGTAATATTATTAAATGGCAAGCGGTTGGATGGTACGTAGAAGATTATTTTATACTACGATACAAGAAGTAAAAGACCTTGACTTCCTCTGGTGGGCGTCCCCAGTTCATATCCCGACTGCCTTTTACAATTGGCGCCACACTACTGTCAAACAAAATAAACCTGTATCGCTGTCGTTCTCACTTTTAAATATCAGACATTTTTTACACTGATTATACGATTAGAAACAGTGTGAAACATAATTTTTTTTTTTTTAGATTTTCCGTAGCAGTTTACTCGTAACTGGTACATTTTTTAAAGAAACTTTTCAAACAAAAGTTGTGCGAAATATTAATATCTTTCGTTTTGCAAATAACTATTTTTGCTATAAGTGCAGCCGTTTTAGTGATATTAGAGATATAAAATAATAAAAACATTTATGATTTTCTGTAGCAGATTTCTCGTAACTGGTACATTTTTTGAAAAAACTTTTCAAGCAAAAGTTGTGCGAAATATTTATATCTTTCATTATGTACATAACTGTTTTTGGTATAAGTGCAACCGTTTACGTGATATTGCAGATATAATGAAAAATGCCCTTCCGATTTGAATATTCTTTTCAAAATTAGGTGTAGAGTCACAGAAAAAGTACAATAATATTTAATTTTAATAATAAACAAATTTTTATTTTGTATTTAATCATTGCTCAATTCGTCTGTTCGTCTATTTCCGTATTTACTTAAAATTCAAAATAGAACCTAATCTTATTATTATTTTCTATATAAAACAATATACACGGAAGATATGTTTGTTTTTAAATCTCTGGGAAATAATCTTTTAGTCGAGGATGAAAACAATTTGAATTCCTAATATTTCTCTCGTGACTGTAGAAGAGGTGCATAATAGTGATAGTATCATGGGCGGCCATGACATTATTATTATTTCACTTCTTCTATGATGTACTTACGTGAGTTATGGAATGTTTTTATGCTCTCAACTTATGATGAATTCGACCGAAACAATTTCATGTCAAAATATTATTTGTTATTATGCACTTTTATGTTTATAATCATTTGTTTATATATATCATTGTTTTTAAATTCTCAGATTATAATTAATAATATTAATTAAATATTCATATGATTTAGGAATTATTTGTGCAATAGGAAAGTTTTATGGAAATTTAATAATTATCTTGTAAACAAAAATGCGGGTAGTCGCTAGCCGCGTATGCATTCTGTGCGGTTCCCTATAGTGCTATAGTAGTTAGGGAGTAAAATCTCCTTATTGAGGGTCTTTAAATTTATATTTTGCAATATAATCCTAATTTCTGAACACTTGTGATCTATTAATGTACCATATAAGGATTTTTTTTTGTTTCTTTGTTATATTTCTAAACGTAATTATCGCAACAAGTGATTGGATTTTGTTACATGTTTATTTATTGAAAGGCATTGAAGATGTTTCCCATTCCCATGGGAATTTTGTTAAGTATGATCATTGTTAAGCTGTGACCTTATCAAGGCTCGCATTTTTTACCAATTAATTATTTGAAATGACATAAGCCATCTATACAATTGATTGTAAATAATTGTTAATTACTTATACCTTATTTGTACAGCAAAAGACTACTATTTATTATTGTTGTTGATTGATTGGTTGTATAACTAATTGGTTTGTATAACCAGGATTACTGTTTCTCCCCGTATTTTTATTTTCGTATTTGCTAAAAATGTCGACGTTTTGAAGATCCCTGAATTAATTTTGACTATTTTCTTATTGCGTCTGTGTATTTATTTATTTACGAAACTAAGGTAATATTTTCGGTCCACATTTGATAATTTTGAATTTGATTATAATTCATTGAATGTGTTATATAAATTGATGTCAAGTTAAGTTTGAAAACCAGATTTATATGTTATATTGAACGAGGTCAAGGCGTGTTATGGCCGTATAAAACAGATGACAAATTGAATATTTTCCTAAATTTATAAATCGCCCAGGAAATATTCAAAATATTTAATAGACAAACATAATTTATTATTAACTACTAGTTTTTGTATTTCGCGGTATCTTCTAATGACTATCTTAATATCCGTCTATTTTATAAACCGGATAAACCCGTTTTATTATTTTTTAAAATCTCCAATAACGAATACCGAAAATATATTATATGATTTAAAATGGTCCTGTGTTGAATTATCGCGTTGGTTATTTGGCACAAAAGTTATAATAGGATAGTTTCACACTGGGGAAAAAACAAACGCGCCATGTCATCCTCATGGGCTAATTGCACCGGAAGTAAAATAAAAATATTAAGGCCCTACACTTGCTGAAATATTTATACGATATTCCGTGGATTTTCTTCATATTAAATCGTGGAATTTATATAAACGAAACCTTTCTATATTAACAATAATTATTATAAATATTTATGAAAACTTGCAATTTTTTTTTAAATATATAAATTAAAGAAACTTATACATTGTTACAAATAAATAAAAATAAACTTGTAGCCTTCAATTATTAAACTCACACCCATAAATATAATATATAAGTCAATTATTTAAATTATTAAGTCAATTAACAATTATAAGAATAAAGGTTAGAAAAAGTAAAAGAATCATTTTTCCCTGTCATCATTACTTATAATAAACGAGAGAAAATTTGTTTCACACTTACTGTTTCGACAGAAAAAAATTATAATTCGGCCATGAGATTTATTTACAATAGTCGAAGTTTTGCATACAAAGTTACAATTCGTAATTCGCGTAGCTTTTTCAAAGAACACATATTACTTTCACCGTGAGGTATAAGAATAATTGACTGTATTTCACTTGATGAATTTTATGAATTATTTACCTAACGGTGTGACACGGTTTCATTCGTCTTTTACCTTCCAATAGTTTTAACGTTTTACTAAATACAGGGCCTATTCTAAAACAAGAAAATATATATATATATATATTATTTATACATCAGCAATCTTTAGTTTTCATAAATTTATTGTAGTAATATTCTTTTATATTTTTCTAAAGTAACATTTTCCTTTTAGAAACTTATACTACAGTAAATAGAAATAATGAAAACGTATACTTACATGCAGCAATAATCGACTTACCAGATATATTAATTAGTACCAGCTGACTCATTATTATAATTAAAATAAGACATTTCTTAAGATTTTCTCAATGTCACATATGTTGTATGTACAGAGCCGTATTGCATATTTTCACCTAACATAATTAATATTAATGATTTTCCCAAATAAATAAATAATTAATAATATAAACCAGATGTATGTGTTTATATTAATGAATATGTATAACGCTTTATTTATACGTGTCTATTGTTACTACCAGTGGCGGAGCCACGCCTTTTTTACAATAATTAATAATTAAAAAAATTATTAACTATTCAAACTCAAATAAATTAATTTAATAAAATTACTGCATTTTCCAAGATATATATATATATATATTTTTTTTTTTTTGCATATTCAGTTAAGAAAATACTTGGTTTCTCATAAGAACTGTAATTTTAGTGCCCTTAAAATTTAAAAACAGGCCATAAATGACCGTGTAAACTATAGGAGTAAAAAAACTCTTTTGCTATAAAAACAAAAACAACTGACTTTCTTCAGGTGATTAAAAAGCAATTACAAATTGTGCATAATTATATTTTATATACACATATGCGCCGTTTCGTCATTCGAGCCATTCTTGGCGTTATATAAATGTTAAAGTCTTATACAGCTGTTGATATATCGGTGTCCAGGGCCGTCATTAGGGCGGACCAATATGCCAGACCGCAATTACTCATTTCATAAATCAACGAACATACTTAAAGATCTTTATACTTTGTAAACAATTTACTTTCTTATACGATACGTCCAGTTTTTTAATACAATTTAATATTTATTTATAGATTCTCAATTTTACTTTAGGCATCAAACAATTTAAATAATTAAATTCAGGAAATATGTTGTCGGCCTCGAATCGCGATAATATTAAATAAAAATTATTTATTATAAATAACAAAACATCTTGCAATAAGTTTTTTAATTAATTTTTTCATATCGCATATAGTATAATTAAATATAAATTTATAATTATTATTACTCTTATCTTGTTTAATAAAATTGCATTTACAGTGAAATATTTTAATTAAAGTTTTATTATTTAAATTACTTTCTTATACGCAGTATTACTGTAATACGTAAGACCGACCACCGTTGGGACCGCCAGACACATATATTCTACAAAAATAAAATAGGCAAAATAATCCTGAATAGTTAATGAGTGAAATTGTATTTTTAACACATAGACAGGAAGTACACATGCTAATTCATTAACACTTACAAACCCATATGTACTTAGAAAATGCATATACGCAAATACGCAGACACAGGAAACCGCAGACAAGACACAGCGTCTTGCAAAGAAGAAAATAGAAAAAACTGTTATGATTTTATCGCACTGTGTGCATATGTAAATGGCTGTACCTAATTTGGAACAGATCCAAGAGTGCGTAACGAACAGGAAACACATCAAAACAAAGTCATAGTTTGTGGCAGATATCATATATGTGTAGACTTTCGTTTTGTCTGACGCCGACATCGCGAAATACAACACTTGCTATTGTATTTCGCGTATTTAAATTGCTAATTCTTAACCCAGACGGATCACATCAAGAAAAGCGACAAGTATTTATGACCTAAATGCGCCCAGAACAAAGCTCTACGTTGTTATACTTATTTAAAAAAAAAAACACAAATTGTAACATAAATAAAATATTCAAGATTTTCCGTAGCAATATTCTCGTAACTGGTACATTTTTTAAAGAAACTTTTCAAACAAAAGTTGTACGAAATACTAATATCTTTCTTTATACACATAACTATTTTTGTCATAAGTGCAGCCGTTTTAGCGATATTGGCGATATAACATAGAAAGAAAATATTTAAGATTTTCCGTAGCAGTTTTCTCGTAACTGGTACATTTTCTAAAGAAACTTTTGAAACAAAAGTTGTGAGAAATATTAATATCCTTCATTTTGTATCTAACTATTTTTGCTATAAGTCCAGCCGTTTTAGTGATATTGGAGATATAACGTTCGACAGTTTTGGTTTTAGCGTCAGGGACGATTAAACCGTGTTTTTCCGTTAGAATCTTGTGTGTGTGTGAAAGTTTTCATGATTTCAATACTTATATACATTCGTATAAGAAAGTAAAAACTATTAAATACTAGACTAGTATATTGTATAAATATTTATTTACGTAAAAATATTTACTGTTGTGTAAATATTGTAATATTTTTCGTAATATTCTAATAAATACTGGATTAGAATAATGTGTATTTGGTTTTGATAAACTAGAAATTAGACCATGAACTCAGGGGCCCATAAATGGGATCACATACATATGTATTTGCATAAAGATATAATTGAATTTTAATATTTTTATACAGTTAAGTACTCATATGGGTATTTATATTGAAATTACGAGATTTTAATAAAACCTTGTTTATAATAAACCTTCAATAAGTCATTGAGGTTAATCCCTGATTGTTTTATAAATGCAGCCTAAAATTATCCATCAAATTTTATTATTCTACTAAAAACATGCTTAGGTACAACGCACCTGTGCGTCCAGGTCGCCTTATAAGTAATATTTGCGATGCGAGCAACGGTTTCTAATTATTATGGCCTTTTGGTTAACAATTTGAAAAATTGTTATATATATATAAAAAGTTTTACAATTTTTGTAGATTATTTTAATAAAAAATAATTTTGTTTAGTACTGTTTAGTTGTCGATTTCAGTATGTAATAGTAAAAGTTGTGGACATCCGGTGGTAATTTTGTTCAAATGACATCTGTTTTTGCGTCGTTTTCACAAAGAAAGTGTTTTTGTTATCTTGTTAGAGGTGAAACAGTATCATCCACATTCACTCACCGGCAATTGAATAGAAATCGCAGTAGGTACAATTAGCGTGTACACTTTCAATCTAACAGTATAACAATGAAAAAAATGCAGCGGGCATGATAAGTACATAAGGTCAATGTCATACTTCATTCGTATGAAAAGCAAATTAATGTTGAATTGAAACAATATATTTTGCCATTTTGGCATTGATTTTATCTGTTTGGATCAGAAAAACCCGAGTTATAGGGCCCCAAAATTTGGAGCCCCCCTTAATACTGCCCTTACAAAAATAATTAAAACACCCAAAAATTCTACAAATAATTCTAAGATATTTTATGTCTATAAGATTTTTTCATATTGTTAACCCAAGAGCCATAAAAAAATATTGAATATTATAATGTTACATTTTAATTTTTTTTTATCAAAATAATTAATATAACATTATTTTTAATTGTTAACGAAAAGGCTCGCATCGCATATATTACTTATAAGACGAGCTGGATGCATAGGTTGTACCTAAGCTTGTTTTATTGTAAATGTTAAAATATGTAATAATGTTTATCGTATAAAGTAGATAGTGACAATTTATATGTCTTTTAACACTTATGTATCGTTTATTTCGCGTAAAATAATCCATAATTCATTTAATGCAATCGTTTCATGTAACCTTTGTTTACTTGACACATATCCTTGATAAACTGTGTGACCTGTTCTTTTTACGTTTCACAGTTACTTATGCACTAAGACTTAAGGCAAATTTACCACCTTACCAAGGACGTATTTATTTAAATTAAAAATAAAAATGGCTCGCTTAAAAAATGCGAAGTCATGTAGGGAAATATATATAATTCTTTTTTATGTTTCCAAAAAGTACTTTTTTTTTACAGTTATCGCTCCCAAGGGAATAATTCCATGTTACGCTAATGGTTTAGGTTCCCCTAGTGCGTTGCGAGATCGTTTATTATAGTCCCCTTGTGAGTGTGTCATTTTCAATTTGGTCGGGCAGGTGTGCAGGTGTTATTTTCTTTACGTGGAAAACAAGATAGATGGAAATGTTCGAATTGTATTACTGTAAAAGCAGCAATTCGTTTTGTTCTTTTATCCCCAAGACGATTTGTTTTGTCAAAATCAATTCAGGTGTAATTCCAAGACGGCACATTAAATTAGTTATATGATTTATTCATGCCATTGTAAAAGGACAAGAAAGTCGAGTGTAGACCACACCAGTTTTTAACAATATCTAAAAACGTGTTCCCTATTCTGGTTAAACTGTAAAAAAAAAGAAGTCGCATTTAGTTAATATTTAATTCAAAACTATAAATTAAGAATGTGTGAATTATTAAATGCATTTAGTGGACAATTATTTTGAATCCCGGTACTGATTATTATGTTTGCAAACAAACAGACAGACACCAAGGCGCGATAAAGTCGCTGGACACCCGCCAGCTTTTACTAAAACTACATATTATAAATAATTCATATCCGCTTTTTGTGTTTGTACCACACGTATATCTCACAAATGTTATTTATAATTTCAGAACGGCCCGAGTTGAGTGGCCATTACTCGAAACGGACATTGGCCATCGACAAAAAAAAATAAAAAAAACATTCACAATCACCATCAAGGAAGTCGTAAAGAAGAATCGAAAGTGTCCATGTTAATTAAGAAGCAATAACACAACTTAAAATTTATATCGTCAATTTAAAATGCGATAACTCACATATTTAGATAATAATATTCGAATTAAGATTCATGAATCAATACTGCCAGAAGTCATTATATTAATTGACTGAAAACCTAATTTCCACAGTCGAGATTTACATCCAATCAACATTGAGAAACATCTTTAACAAGCAACAATATGATATTGAGAAACGTTTAATTACGATCAAAGTGAAAGTTAGGGTTTTTACCCATATATAAAAATGTGTTCCAATAACATATGAACCAATTAAAACAATGGAACTAAAACATATCATATTGTATCTATGCGTTTGTACAACTGCAAGTTGTTTCCCATCGGTGCCATTAAGTGACCGCCCCAGCGAACTAGCTTGGCAAGCTTGGTTATTAGTCGGTTCACAAAACCCCAGTGAAACCGAACGAAGAATCACACCAAAATCGATATTCATTGTCCCAAAAGCGCACCAAAACAACGACAGTCAACCCGACTGCGAAAATGGCTACCGCTTAGACTCAATGGGAAAATGCATTCAATTCGTGAAAGTCGACGAAGACGCCCAAATGAACTTCCTACTGTGGCGCTTAAACTCAATGTACGGCACTAAAACCGAGAAAAGCGAAGACGACAACAAATCTGGCCCGCTCCAATTGAACATCCCGTTGACTGGAGACACTGCCAAAGAAGAAGAAATTGCTATTATCGTTGCGCCAACTAATGGCGACTTCGAAGAATTGGATAGTAAAGTTAAACGGACTAACGAGGAGACTACAACAGTTGAAGCCGAAGATTTTACAACTGAAGTCGTTGAAAATGATACAACTGAAGAGTTAGAAACAACTACAACAACATTTGAAACCAGTACGCAGCAAGCATTATTTTTCCTGATACCGATTAACAATACTGAACACGTATCGGATAACAGTACGACAAGCGAATCAACGACGGACAACATAGATAACAGTACACCGATTGACACGGAGCCGCCAGCAGTAAAAGGGAAACTTGACCCAGTCATAGAACCGATCCTAACCGACAACCCAACCTTCCCAATTCGAGACGCTACAACAATACGCTTCCCAATTCGAGATGGTACAACAATTCGCTTTCCGGACACAAATCCGCCGAACTTAGACCACGTGCTGGACTTTAAACCTGAACCGCATCGGTTATCAAACAGTGAGATCAAAGAGCTGTTCCGTCGGTACATTCAGCAGAATCCGGAAGTGGTTGCTCTTAGCTCGACTGAAGGTAGTAGAAGAAGACCAGTTTCTGAAAGTACGTTTATGGATAGCGATAATATTCAGCCACAGTATCATAATAGTTATCCGACTTATAGTCATCGGAATCGAGATAGGAATAGTCAGTTTTGGCGTCCGTCTAATTATGAGGATAGTTTACAAAAGCCATTAGTGCTTCGCTTTGGAAGACAAGATGGGGTTCATTTACGTTTTAATCCAGCGGATGAGGGTGTTAGATACTATGCAGAACAGGAGCAGTATCCTAGTGAGGGATTTGGAAGAGTTCGAAGACGTGGCCATCTTAGATGATATTCAATGGACGACGTGTATAGCTTAACTTGTCGTTTGCTTCATCTGTGTTAGATGAAATGGGGTTAGTGTAGCAGCGGTGCTAAACTGAACATACTAGTTATCCAAACTAAATTGTTAGAATGTATTATGAATATTTCGACTTTCTTTTGATGGGATGCACATTCTTTATTCAAATGTAGGCAACAACTAAATACGTAACATTAATGTAACAATCAGTACATATTTGGTTGTTGCTGAATGTGTGATTCCCCGCCATGAGAACTGATTCGTTTCCGGTTTGATTCATTTTCGCGCCGAAATCCCATTTCGAGAATGCCTTGTTCAAAAGAAGGAATTTATTGAATTTTTGTAAGTGCCGTTAAGTAATTTTAACGTCATTTTACTAGGTTATCAACTTTCGAATAAATTAAATGATGTATTGCGACGATTTATGTAAATATATTTTTTTGTATCTGTAATATAATGATCATCTTTGTTGCAAAACGTAATATTGTATGATTAATGAATAAATTTCTTCTTTGACATGATTCTCTTAGAATTTGGCGTAGTCAAATATTTAATTGTTCCGTATCTGAACATGAGGCTAATAATTTTAATTGTTGCATGACTGTTATTGTTAATATATATATGCATTTAAAATGTGTTCTTGTATATCGTGAATTAAATGTGTCTGCATGTCGTCCTGTATTTTAATCTGTTTATATTGCCGAATATTTGTACAAATTGTAATATATTAATGTGTAGTTGTGTATTATTAATTATATGTATTTATTATATTTTGAAAATAAAGTGCCAGTATATAATTGTATGTATAATTGTTAAAAATATTGTAGTCATCTACGTATATATCTGTCAGTAGAAATGTAACAAAATATGCACAAGAATTTAGTGTTAAAAATTAAATTGAATATATAATTATTGCAAATTATCTATTTGTCTTTATTTTTATTATTTGTTTTTACAATAATACGTTATTTTGTTTTAACTAAGGAAACTTAAATTTAAAATGGCAATTTTTTCAGAAATTGGAGCCAAAATTGCAGGAGTAAATTGTTACTTCCGGTTAAAATATTGTTGATCGAAATTATCTTGAGAAACAGCACATTCTGTATAATTATTTCCTACATATTATGTAGGAAATAATTATATTCGTTTAAACGCTATATAATAATTTTATGGCATATATAGTAACACATTTTCATTATGTATATCTTCCGTATTTAGTTATTGCCTACATTTTAATACAGAATGTGCTGTTTCCCGTCAAGACGATGTATATTGTGTAATAAAATATAAACGTAACCTTGGTTCAATAGAAAAACGCCTAAAAAACCGCAACCCATTTTACATGAATGTGTTGTGATTTGTCTAATTACAAAGAAAAGCATGGAGATAAGGGAAGTGAGCTTAAAAATAGTTTGTTGCCGCTGAGAGCGATGGGAGAATCAAGCTCTGATGCATTCAAAATGGCGTTGAATTTATAATATAAATTTTAAAACATATAAATTAACAATTGTTTCTTAATAGGTTCACGCATCAAGATGGCGGATCAGTGCAAAAAGTGGCGTCAAGGTCAAATGCTTACTCCTTTTACTTCCATGGAAATCAGTCACCGGAAGTAATTTGGGCAACGTTATGTTAATAATAGGCTGTTTGCCAAACGTTGTGTGTTTGCAAGCAACGTTGAGTGTTGTAATACGAAGAGCTGGCAACATCGTCGTACGTCGATGATGTAATCTAAATGACAGGTGAAAAAACAAATCGAAATGTCAAATGCTTTCTGATATTTGAATATATCCCATTCTATATGAATGGGGGTAGAATGATAGTGTGGTTGTGAAAAGTGTGTAAAAATGTGATAAACGCAATAATTAGCTACAAACAAACACAAAACCATTACGATGGAAAGCAAAGAATCTAGTCATTTTATTAAACACGAGTCTAGTCCAAATACGAAACACAAACGGTTTTTTAGCAATAAATTGATACCAAATAAAATTCCAAACAAAGTTGGTTGTGTAGACGATAGATCTGATAACTCTGTCAAGTCGCCAGTAAGTAGTAGAAACTCGAAGACGGAATCGTCCAGCAATTCACCGAAGAGCCCTTCCAGAACATATAACCGACCACTGAGCTTACATATCTCCACCGATAAAGTAAGTTTATATTTATTTGTGCGTATTATGTTTAAAATTAACTTACTACGACTTAACCCATTCGAAATGTCAATCGATTTAACCTAAAATGAATTATGTGCGCTTTTCAAACGCAAATTTAAGGATATTGGTTACCTTAGTTTTTTGTTATTTTACGTATATTTATTTACATTTAATAAATGGAAAAAATATTAATATTTAAGGTAATTCTATTCATTAATTTATTTTATATTTAAGTGTTAAAACATATTTTTTAAATACTCGATTTTGGAATTTAGAAATCCATTATTCGATTTTTTTAAATTGATAATTCGAAATCGTTTTTAAATTGAAAAAATTGCTTTAAAAACGACAAAACCGTTTTAAAATCGATATATAATCGATTTGTTCGATATATCATTATGTTGTAAATTTGAAGTCGATCGATTTTTAATAATAAAAAATCGATTATAATCGAATAATACATTTATTTGCCGGGTCTAATATGAATCATAATCATCTCGAAATTCGTTAAATCGATTATTCGAAATCGTTTTATAAAACGAAATAATCACTTTAAAAACGAAAAAATCGATTCAAAATCGTAATAATGGTTGTAAAATCGATATATAGTCGATTGGTTCGATATTTCGTTGTTATAAATTTGAAATCTATCGTTTTTTAATAATGAACAATCGATTTGAATCGATTAATACATTTTTTTGGTCGGCTCTTATATGAATCATAAATAATCTCGAAATTCGTTAAATCAAGTAATCGAAAATGTTTTAAAATCGAAAAAATCGCTTTAAAAACGAAGAAATCGTTGTAAAATATATCTATAATCGATTTGTTCGATATATGTTATGTTGTAAATTTGAAATCGATTGATTTTTAATAATGAAAAAATGATTTTACTCGATTAATGCATTTTATTTTGCTGGGTCTAATATGAATCATAAAGCATCTTGAAATTCGTTAAATCGATGAATCAAAATCGTTTAAAATCGAAAAAAATCGCTTTAAAAACGAAAAAATCGTTGGAAAATATATCTACAATCGATTTGTTTTTTTTTTGTTTTAATCGATTAATGCATTTTTTTACCGGGTCTAATATGAATCATCTCAAAATTCGTTAAATTGATTAATCAAAATCGTTTTAAAATCGAAATAATCGCTTTAAAAATGAAAAAACCGTTTTAAAATCGCAAAAATCGATTTATAATAGCAAAATTGGTTGTAAAACCGATATATAATCGTTTTGTGAAACTATTTAAATCGATAAATTGAATTTGAAGCCAAACTTAATATGAACCATAAATAAAACGTCGAAATTCGTTTGTAATAAAAGCGCACAAAATTCCCGAAAATATGTCAAAATTGCATTGCATGAGTATGTGGAATAAAATGAATAATGTGTAAAACCTAGTCTAATCTCTGTGGTTTGGGGTATGTGGTATATCAACAGTGTCGTGGGGAATTGCGTCGTTGTAGCAGTGCATCCGGCGAACATGTTTGGCAAGAGAGTGGCGGTGCCAGCCAGAATGCGAATGAGCTGGCAGTGCCGGCGCCGGCTACAACGCCGAACCCGTTCTTGCGTTCGGCTTCGCATGACAGTATATTGCATGACAAACACAAAGTGTCGACCAGCATGGACAGTTTGGCGCAGCGGGCATTGTTGGCGGCGCAAGTGTTGCACTTGATACCGACGAATAAAGCACGCCAGCGCAACTTTTTGCAAGGACGCATCGCGGCCAACTCACTGCTTGGCTCCCTTGAGCTTGAACGAATGTTTCCGAACAGGCAGGTTACAATATTTGTTGGCACTTGGAACATGAACGGCCAAAGCCCGCCCCGGTAAGCTGTCGCTTTTACGCACACGTGAAAAATCCAAGTTTTCGATATGATAGATTTATTAGTTTATTATATATATATATATTCTTATTCGACAAAATTATTCTAGCGAATTGGATGATTTTGTGCTTCCAACCGGCATAGAACATGTCCCAGATATTTTAGTCTTCGGCACCCAAGAATCATGTTCCGAACGCATGGAATGGGAAGTTTCGCTGCAAGAAACGCTTGGTCCATCTCACATTTTATTTCATTCTGCGACTTTAGGTGCGTTTTAGTTTCCGAAATATCAATATCTTCCATATTATTCATCGTAATAAGTAATTTGATGTTTAGGTACACTACATTTGTGCGTGTTTTTACGGCGGGATCTGATCTGGTATTGTTCGCTCGCGGAAGAGGCGAGTCTCTCCGTTCGACCTGGGACAGCGTTTCGGACGAAGGGCGCAGTAGCTATAGCATTTGTTCTGTTCGGTACATCATTCCTATTTGTCACCGCGCACTTAACTGCTCATCAAGAGAAAGTTAAAGAACGCGTTTCGGATATTAAAAAAATTATACGGTCCCTTGAGCTACCCAAAACATTGCCAATTAAGCACAAGAATAAAGGTAAATTTTTAATCTCGGTAATTTTATATTAATTAATTTTTGTTTGTTTGTGTTTGGTTGCAGATGTGACTCAAAATTTCGATTGTGTGTTTTGGTGCGGTGATCTTAACTTCCGCCTGACGCAATCTCGCGACAAAGTGTTGGAGTGGATCGAACAGACTAGTTTTCCTCTACCTGCACATCTTCCTCATGGGTATCTGCACACTGACCAGCTCAAAACTGTTCTGTCCGATGGGGCCACCTTTAAAGGCTTCTGTGAAGCGAATATTACCTTTCCCCCCACATACAAGGTAAATATATATATATTTAAAAAAAAGCGTTCTACACATTCACACTCATTAAATACGCATAGGTGCGTATATCTAAGCTTGTTTTTTTTCCTATGTGTAGTATGATCCTGGTACTCAGCAGTTCGATACGTCGCACAAGCAACGGACTCCTGCGTACACGGATCGAATCCTGTATAAATGGAGGACAGGTCGACGTCAGAGTACGCAGTTAGAAAATCCACCGATAGAGTGTGTTGTATACGATTCGGTGCCCAGTATGACCACATCTGACCATAAACCGGTTTGGGGGGTTTTTCTTGCCCACATTCGACCCGGAATCGATACGTGAGTTATTTTACTATTACACATTTCTCATAATCTGCACTCTACAAGATTTGACCTTGTTAAGGTCAAACCTTTATTAAGTGATAAATAAACAGGGACCTTTGTATTACTAGTAGGTGCACGAATATAGTTGCAATCAGTGCACTCAATGAGTTGATTGAGGCTCATTTATATTTTTTTTCTAAATATTGAATGAATTAAATATGTTAGTAAAACAGTGAATATTTTGAAGGATACCCTTGGCCGCTGGTTTGTTCAATCGTGACGTCTATTTAGAAGGAATTCGAAGACGTGCCCTTAATCATCGTTTAAATAAAACGTCAACTGTATGCGCCTTGCAATAATCGCCTCCTGCCTTCTGCACCATCGCCCATTACCATTCACTTTGTCTTTTTTATTCGTTTATTTATATAAAGAAACAGTAAACTTAATATTATTGTTTTTATGCATAATTTGAACGTTTCCTTGATTCTCTTATTCACGTGTTTAGCGTTTTCGCAGGTGGTTTTAGTTTCAAATGGCAGTGTTAGGTCTTATGGGGAACAGGTTTGCAATATCTCTCCCATATGCGCTGTGAGTAGAACAGAGACGTAAATGAGATTAGTGTATTTAATAAACGGATAAAACAGGCAAAGTAAATAAATTTGGTGATGGTTAATCATTTAAAAACGTGTAACTCAGTAACAATCAATTTGATTTATTGTTTCGTTACAATTGTCCATTTTTGTACCCAAAACACATAATTTCTCAAACGCACAATATTTTTAATGTATTTATTTATTTTTGTATTTATACATTGTTTTTAATTATTTATATTAGCTCTCTTTTGACCATAGGTGTTATTTTATCTAGTTAGTGTTTATAAAACTAGTCTTTAGAAACTATATAAGAATAAAAAATGATAATGTTTTTACCTCAAATCTAGTCAAATGTAATTTTAGACATTTATTTTCTTAAGTAGATAATTGTTTGTAGTCGAATCTGTTTTTAAAGTTACGGAAACTTAGATAGATTTAATTGCATATGTAACCTAGCGCAAACTAGGCGTTTTTTATGTACAAGACATCGGGACAAAAAATTAAATCATGAAAATAATATTAATTTTTGAAAAAAATAATTATGCCTTCAGCTCACCGCATAATCTATTTAGTACATTTATTTATGCAGAATTTACGAAAACTTATTTGATTTTTGAAGAGAAATAACAATATAAAAAAACAATAATGAACATAAAAGTGATTGATTGTTGCAATCATGCGAACACTCAACGTATGTGTGCTTAAATAATTTAATTATTAGGTATATTTGATTGAGTATAAATTACTGAATTAAAATTTGAGCCGATGTCTGTGTTATGATAACTAAACTAATCTAAAAGTGATGCAAAAAGTGCTCTTCTTTCTTCAAAGGACCATATATATTCCTGCAATAAATTATATTTTATGATCATAAATAAAATACGTATATTTGTTTAAAAGAAAAAACTGTTAAATATTCAAAGAATATATTTAAAATGCAGATTAGGAATATATTATATTTTAAAACAATTCTATGTACTTTAAAAAATGATCATACCACTTTATGTTTGTTGTTTTACAGTGATTATAAAAAATATTGTCCAATAATCAAACTAGTATGCAAATGTATCATGTAACACATCGTTGCTATATTCACAATTTTATTAATTTTAAGTGGCAAGTTTAAAGTTAGCAAGCTTTTGGGGGTTGAAATGACACTTTAGTTATATTCGTAATAAAATAATTTTTAATAAATCAGGAATGCATTAGTTTAAAATAAGGAATAATGGTTTATTGTTAACGAATTGTTACATGATACTACTGATTATATGCTAATTATTGATTTAGATGTATGTTATTAATATAAATAATGAATTATACATATGCAAATTATATAAATGAAAATAATAAATAAAACATTCCGTATTAAAGCTTTTATTATTGAGTTTTTCTTAAGTGAATTTTTAAATTAACATTGTATTCAAATTATTGTTAAAATAATAAGTTTTTTTTATTATTATGATACAGTTGTCTTACAATTACGTAAATAAAATTTGAATTATAGTTTTTTAAAATTAAATATAATGAATTGGTATTTTAATAAATGTGAAAGATTAATTTATGAATAGAAATAACGTTTTTGTTTATCAACTACATAGCAACTCATATGTTAACCAAGGACATCAACCTTATGCATATGTATGAAGAAATGTTATGAACAAATGTTTCTCTAATAAAAGTTGTCTTCCGCCAAGACAAGATGTTAGCGCTAAACGATCATGATCGGGCCGTTCTCAATTGTGTCTTCAATCCACATTTACCGTTAGAAGACGCATACGAAGAAGAAATACCACCCACACTTAAAGGTTTGACCTTTTTTATATTTTTTCGATTTTTAAAACTAATCTACTTTTATACTCAAGACTACGTTAACTTATGGCACCCTGTGCCATATTATATACAGAAAACAGTCGATTCCTCACCGATGTTCTAGTTTTCTATTCGTTATACAAATAAACATACAATTTTTCCTCAAATTTTCTTTAAAATATTGATTTTCGACGAGGTTCCGATTATTATGAAACAATTTTGTAAATGTTACCAGAGAGACAATAAATAAAACGTTATGAAACAATGTTTATATGTAGAAACCATGAACACATGTAAATTAGATACGCGATTATTCTAAAACTAATTTGTAAATGTAACCATGAATACATCAAATAAATAAAGAGTTATGAAACCATTTTAATATGTAGAAACCATGAATACATATGTAAATTAGATATTGAACGTTTATATTGACTATTTTTACTAAAAACCAAATAATATTTAACAATCGATATTTATTTAACACCAATATTCACTTCACTTATTGATTTCTCACGAATTGTGTATCCCTATCTAACTATTGATTTCACACTGTCTGTCTATTTAACTCGACCTTTAGATGACGAAGACACAACTGCAGAAGTTGAGCAAACAAAACAACTAGAAATTGACGCAGTTAAAAAAGCAGACGCAGGAAATTTCAAGGAAGCGATTGATATTTTAACACAAGCAATTACAATAACACCACAGCGGGCTTCATTATTCAATAATAGGGCCCAAGTACATAGGCTTCAAGGGAATTCATTGGGTACAGTAAAAAAATTTTAACTTTTGGAACTTTAATAAATAATATTTGCTATATTTAGATGCACTGAGTGACTTAACAACAGCAATTGAACTGAGCAAACGCGAAGGGAAAACTGGGTGCCAAGCTCTGTGCCAAAGAGCGCTTCTCCACCGGAAATCTGGACGGGCAGAACTCGCTAAAGATGATTTTGCGGCTGCCGCTAAACTGGGGAGTCAATTTGCTAAAACACAGGTAGGACGAGAAGGTCCTTAATATTTTTATATTTTTTTTATGTAATTTATATTTAGTTGGTACAAATGAATCCGTATGCAGCTCTTTGCAATCAAATGCTTCACCAAGTTTTCCAGAACCAGTTTTCCAATGGATCACACTAATAGATTATTTTATTTACTTGTAAGAATTACTTTGTTTGTATAGGGAAAAATATGTATATTGTTTTAGTGTAGAAATAAAATATATTTTATCGTGATTTTCCGTAAGTGGGTAAACTTTCCTGAACAATTCATGTTCGCCAATTATAAAATACAAATTTTACTTGTGCATTTCGTTTATTATTCGCAAAATTGTTAGCACCGTAATAACAAGAGTATTTCAAAAATAAATGTATATTTTGTAAAGTAACAGAAAAATACATAAACGCAAAATAATTTTACATAATTTGTAAATAATTTACCTACTTATAAGAGACACAATTAAACATAAATATAATCTCATGATATTAAAAATATAATTTTGACAGAATAAAATGTTAAAAATTTAAATATCTGCACATGTCCTGTTTCCGCTTTACCCATATAATTCACCGTGTGCCCTACGTCCAAATTCTTCAGGAAATAAAAACATACATATATTCATTATATAGTATATATATATATATATATCGTATTGTATACAATTTTCTTTACTTATTTTAGAAAATAATTATTTTCTATTATGTAACATTTATAATAATATTATAGCAATAAAAAGACCTGTTAAGACTCAATTAGTTCGTCCTGGTCGACCATTTCGAAGTCGCGACCTGTTGAGGACCTCTGGCTTGATTCACTCTCACTTTCCGAAGCACCTTCATCTGCGCCATTTTCTGATTTTTCACCGGTATCACTTATTGGCTGAGATTCGTCCGTACTTTGTTTACTGCAACAAAATAAACTTACTGCTACTATTTTTGTATTCACTATTCACACAATATTTTGATGTTTAAGAACCTTTAATAAACAACCACTGCCGGAATTAAAGCATTCTACATACACATTCATACAAACACATACATCTGAGTGTTTACTAACCGTTCATCGGTTGGTTTTTCTTGGGACAGTTTCCTTTTCTCGTGTTTCGGTGATTCTTTTTCTAGTGTTTCGATATCATCTTCGTTTTCTGCGTCAGAATCCTTATCTTTCTTTTTCTTTTTGTCGTCGGATTTCTTTGCATTTGTACCACCTTTATATTCATACTGAAAATTAAATTAAAACAAAAGGTTTTGCTAAAAATACATTTTAATTGGAGAATTAAATTAAACATAATTCTGGAGAATTAAGACTTAATTGTTGTATATATATATAATAATAAACTTACTTTATATAAAGGCCAAAATGATGCAAAGAATCCAACATCTTCGATTAAATTCGGCAACAACCAGAGGTGATGTTTGCCGAATGTTAACATCCAAACCAAGCAGAAGACGATTACTCGAAGAACAGCCAATGCGATAATAAATACCAGGAATCCAGCAGCTGCCACACTTATGTAATATACACCTTTCCTACACATAAAAAAATCCATTTAATATAAAAATGTCGAAACATTTATACGATTACAATACTAGAAAGTATAAATAATTTGTTTATCAAAAATGGCAAAGCATTATTTAATACTTTAAAAAAATATAGGTAAGATATACATGCTTTATCATTCCACACGGACTTATAATGTTTTAGTGGTGAGATAACTTATATCTAAAACAAAACAAACATTCGTTTATTTTGTTTGTTATATAAAATGGATAATTGTATGACAGGTAATTTATTTGATAAGTGTGTTTTACCTGACTGAGGGCGGCCATAACGGGAACAAACAAATGCCAATTGCACCCAGCACTAACAATGTGCCGAAGAACCAATAATACACGGGAATGGGGTCGTAAATCCAGACATACGCGTCCAGACCGTCAACAAATAACTGATCGTTGTGCATTTCCAATCGAATCTTTCGCTTACGCTTTTCTTTTTCAACCTAAGAGAAAACACATTTAAGAATATCGGACACGCTGTTTTGTTTTTCTGTTTAACGCGTCGTTAATTAAAATGCCTTCAGCTCGTACGATAGTACCAGACACCTTTAGTGTATGGTTGTGCATCTGTTACATTCTCGTCGTAAATTAAACATGCATCAATGCCTTCAGCTCATCGTATAATTTTTTTGATGGATTTAAATTTTAGAAATTATTTTAGCTCGTCGTGCGATAGTACAAGACAGCTTTAGTGTATGGTTGTGCATCTGTTACATTCTCGTCGTAAATTAATCATGCATAGGTACAGGCATCAATGCCTTCAGCTCGCCGTATAATTTATTTGATGGATTAACATATTAGAAATTAATTTTAGCTTGTACGATAGTAGTGTATGGTTGTACATCTGTAACATTCATGTCGTATTGTTGCAATCATTATATTAATTTATCTCTGCAAATGCAGTTATATAAATAGGTTTATTTTAATTTAAACATCAGTGGTTAAGAAAATGCTTATTATTTAACAAAATAAAACATAATTAAATAGATTATTCGGTAAGCTGAAGGTATTAGTGCTTGTACCTAAATGTAAATTCTACATTTATAATCATTTGAGTTAAAAATAAATTGTTATGTATAATGTATGCAAGATTTATCATTATCAGTTACATAATATGTTTTATACATCATTTAACTTCCGTTATTACAATTATCTTAACGACAAACAACCTTGAAACCAAAAAGATAATTTATTGTGATTTTCAAAGTCTCAAAATATTAGAATTTCAGGTATCAAACACAGTCCACCCCGAATAGCAGTTTATTACTACAAAATGCTACAAAATTAATTGATGCGACTATAACACAATTAAAACAAAATTTGGTACGCGTAAAACGCACCAATGCGTAGAGTTCGCATTTAGGCAAGACTATAGTTAAAACTTACTGATAAAACTATGTTATTTTTATATTTGAGAGAAAAACACGTATTTTAAACTGCAACGAAATAAACACAACTGCAATTTTCTTTGTCAATAATTGTTATAAATAAATAATAACAGTTCCTTTCTAATATTTCATAACGCAAGTAATATAGTTTTATCTCACCCCACTTTCCTGCTTGCCTTCCACATGACTACTTTCTGCGTCCGTGACTTTTTCCTCTTTTTTCTTAACTTCAACAGCACCCGGTTTCTTTTCCTTCTTGCGTGCCTTTAGTTCCTCCTCGGATACGGGTACTTTGCGTGCCCGATGGAAAAACTTGTGGCGCAACATCGTGTCCAGGAAATCGACAGCTTCGCCTCGTGACGTAAATTTCCGGGTGTCCCCCGTTCCGAAATGCGACTCCATAAGTGCGTCCAGCGCTTTACTTGCTATTTATAATCAAGTATAGATTTACTTAATTTTTGATTTAGTAATCACGATTAGAAATTACACATAATAATAGAGACAATGCGATTAATTAGTAATTGTAATTATCCAGTTTTTCATGCTAGATAAAAACATTTTCGAAATTTACATTATGAAATAGAACAACAATTTTTTTTTGAACAAAACTGATAACAAGCAAATAAATTTTGATAGATAACATCGGCTGCCAAAACAATTATAACCCCACTATTTTAAAAGCGATATTTTTTTTTGCTATAGCAACACTGTTGCAAGTATAAAAATCTAGTAAAAAAAGGAAAAAATATGTTACGATTGTAATAAAAATATAAGAAAGAAAGAGTAAAGTAAAATAAATATATATATATTTGGAATAGACTCGTAAAAGAAAGTCGAGTGCAGGTCACTCTACTTTTTTTTCTTCTTTAACTAATGTCGAAAATTGCGGTTGTAATAAAACTATAAGAAAGAGAGAGCACAATAAAATAAATATATATATTTGTAATGAACATGACAAAGAAAGTCGAGTGCAGGCCACTCTTCTATTTTCTTTAACTAATGTCGAAAATTGCAATTGCAATAAAAATATAAGAAAGAAAGAGCACAATAAAGTAAAATAAATATATATATTTGTAATGAACACGTAAAAGAAAGGCGAGTGCAGGCCACTTTTCTTCTTTTTTTTTCTTTATCTAATTTCGAAAATTGCGATTGTAATAAAAATATAAGAAAGAAAGAACATAATAAAGTAAAATAAATTTATTTATTTGTAATGAACACGTAAAAGAAAGGCGAGTTCAGGCCACTTTTCTTCTTTTTTTTTCTTTAACTAATGTCGAAAATTGCGGTTGTAATAAAAATATAAGAAAGAAAGAGCACAATAAAATAAATATATATATATATTTGTAATGAACACGTAAAAGAAAGGCGAGTGCAGGCCACTTTTCTTCTTTTTTCTTTAACTAATGTCGAAAATGGCGATTGTAATAAAAATATAAGAAAGAAAGAACTCTTCATTTTTTAAGCTAATTTGTAAAATAACTGAGAATATAAGAAATAAAAGAGTATAATGAAGTAAAAATATAAATTTTTCGTAACAGAAAGTCGAGTGTAGGCCACATTTCATGTAAAATTTTCGTGATTGCAATAAATAAATATATTTAAAAAAAAATCCCTTATTAATAGCGACTAAAAAATCCAATCGGGCTAATCCACCCCTGGATATTTTGAATGAATGTAAATGAACTCACCTGTAAAATATTCAACATTATGGTGTAAAAACTTTGTCTTCTTTATTGGTGCGTTCTTCCTTAACCATTTTCCGATCGCGTATTCTTCCTTCGACGGTTTTTCTACGACTTCCTCACCAGGAGGAACGTAGTCCTGGAATTCATTAAATATATCCATTAAAAAAAATATATAATTTGGCAAAAGAATAAATAAATTACATTCATGATTTAAATGTGCGTTCAATTTAAAATTGGCAACTTGTACATTCGGTGTTTTAATGCAGCTGAGTTCAAGTTCAAATTGCAATCAGCTGATAGACCAATACGTAAACACGACAGAAAAGGTAACAAACTACAGTTAATCGAACTAATAACAATAAATCAGAGCACCTAAACGACGTTAAATCAAATAACGGTAAAGTGGCAAAACATACTAAAATCACACTAGCATGACAGCAACGTCACAGATAATCAAAATTGACATTGCAATAAGCGTTTTAACGCAGAAATCAATTTGTATTGTATATTTAAAACGCCTACTCATTTATATCACTGTTTCATTTAATACGCGTGTATTATTTGTAATTAAAACGAATTAAATACCTCTTTACGTTTCTTGCCTTTCTTCTTTTCCGCCATGTTGTGACGTCACTATCAATTTTCTGTCATTCGACAAAGATGGAAGAACACTCGTATTGCATGAAGGGAGATACAAACTAAATATATTCATATTTTTGTATTATTTTCTTTATTAGTATTATGTATTTTACTTTTGTTAAAAATAAATATTTCCACAGGATATTCATGGGAAAACAAACAAAAAATTCATTATACAAATGCATTTATATTCACTTTGTTACGTAACACCTTCGTTTCATGCTTTTTTCAAATTTTCTAACTAAACTCGCTGTTTTTATACGTAGATTTTTACATATATGTTCTAAATTATGAAATTAATTAGTAATATCAGTAATTATGAGTATGAAGCATCGAAATATTCATTTAATTTTGAAAATATAGTCATTTTTCCATTAAAAACAGCTGTTTAGGGTAACAACTGCTACTATTTAAATATCAAGAAATAAATAAATATATTAAAACATTAATATGTTGCATCGTAATATAATTTAAATGATTTAATTTTGCAATTTGTAATTTTCCAAGAAAAATTGATGCACGTGTTTAATTTTCTTCCTTCAAACAAAAAAAAAAACAGTTGTTTTGGGTAACAACTGCTACTATTTAAATATCAAGGAATTAATTAATAAATTTTGTAATTTTATATATATATATATATATGATTTAATTTTACAAATTATAATTTTCCAAATCGTGCATCATTAATAATTTTTCCATGAAAAACAGGTGTTTTGGGTAACAACTGCTACTTTTTAATTATCAACCAATAAATTTATAAAATTAGCTATTCTGAATATTGCATCGTAATATAAATATTAATGATTCAATTTTGAATATTTTTTCTTAAAAATCTGCTACTATTTCAATTTCTCGAAAACGGCATGAGAGAAAAAGTGATTCTTATAAAAGTTAATGATATTAATATTTCCAACAACTTTTGTTTGAAAACTTTTTTGAAAAATGTACCATTTACTGAAAACTCCCTATTTTAAAATTTGCTATTCCAAAGAATATAAAAAGAGCCATTTCCCAACTGGTTACACTATAACTATTTTTTGTGCACGTTACAAATATTTTCTTTGTTACCACTTATAAGTATAATATGTAAAAATAATTCTGGGAATCCCATTATCCCCGCAAACTACATAATTCACATGATTTTATCACGAGTTCATGTTTATGGTTCAAGGCAAAATACATAATTGGTTAATTTCATTTTATCGAAACATATTTGCAAATAAAACAAAATTGCAATTTCACAAATGACAGATAATAAAAATATACAATGGCACTTTTAAAATCATTTAAAATAAAAAGGTTTCCATTATTTTATGAGACCGTACGAAATAATTATTATGTGAAATATTTCGCGGACAAAGAAGTCCAGGTATGGGATAAAAGATTTGTGCAAAAAAAATATTTAAAAAAAAAACGATTATTTATAGAAATGTTATAATACATTGGGTATCGCTAAAGACTGCGATCAGGATGCTATTAGGACCGCTTATTTAGAGCTAGTAAAAAAATATCATCCCGATAGTGGCGGGGCAGAGGCGGATTCAGATAAATTTCATGAGGTATACACATTTAATTCATTGATTTTCATTTTTTAAATCAAATTTAATTTTTAGATCGATCAAGCGTTTCGGATCTTACAAGACCAAAAGACTAAAGAACGTTTGACTCCGGAAAAGACTGAAAATAAAACACCTGTCCAAGAATTCGACATAAATGTAAGTTTTTTTTTTAATAAAGATAATTATTAGCTTTCAATTGGGTAAAATAGCAATAAAACTTATTTAAAAAGTGGAAATATATTTTATTTAGCATACAGCTCCTCAACATCGGCAATATTTAAGTTATGGTGGAATAGGAATGGGAAATCCATCCCAGCGTCAGAAACAATATGGGAAAATGAGGGCAATGCATGCGGCAGAGAATCTCCTAAATCATCGCATGAATAAATCTGTAGCAATTGAAAATGCATTATTCGACAAACAATCACAAAAACATAAAATCAAAACAAAGTATTTATTACATAATAATGAATTTAATCATTTCTTTCCATTGAAAACGAGCTCCTGCATAGTTTTCTACCATTTATCATAATAGGGTCGAATACGTGACGTCACACTGCCATAATAGGATACAAATAGCTATTTGGTAGCCAAATACAACATAATGCACTGTTTCATTACTTTTATGTTATAATTGCTCGATTTCAATAGAAATATTTTTAAATATTAAACTAAAGCTTATAATTTCTGGGCAGACATGGTTACGATCGTTTAGTGGAAGATTTAATCCAAGAAGGAATGTCTCGCGGGGATTTCGATAATTTATCCGGTAAAGGACGACCATTAAAAAACAATCAATCAACGAATCCATACGTAGATTTCACTACACATAAACTAAACCAAGTAATTCAACAATTCAACACTTATTCCCAAAGTAAAACCACTATTTTTCCATAAGGTTTTGATCGATAATGGTTTTACCCCCGAATGGATAATGTTGCAAAAAGAAATACGCTCAGAACGAGAACAAATCCAGCAAATGTTATATGTAGATCGTACGAAATTGGGCAATTTGCCCTTTGACGAAGATGACCAATTAACTTGGAGTAAAATCCCGGAACAGTATGAAAATATAGTCAAATTACTGAACCAGAAAATTAAAAAGTACAATTTAGTTGTACCGATGATTCAGAAACAAATGTTTTTGTTTAACATTGGGAGGGAAGCTGAAAAAATTGCCAAAACTGGACAAAGCAAATATGATACTGGACAATTCGAGATTAAGGTTCAAAAAGAGACACAAGAAAGCCGGCAGAATATTTTTAGCTTTATTGGGTCATTTTTCTCCAAAGAAAAATAGAATTCACACCGATACACACCTATTTATATCTTGTTCTCTGTCTAACAATGTAAATGAATAATTCCGTAATATGGGCCGTGTAGAACCATACAATTACTACAATATAACATATTTATCTACAATTTAATATTATTATTGTAGTTGTAAAATAGAAAATCGATTTTTTATTTTAGAATTTACTATTTTACAGCGCTACAATAATACAATTTCGATGTAAAAAAATATGTTATATTGTAGATATTGTATGGTTCTACACGGCGTGTATTACGAAATTATGTATTATGTCCAAAATATATATATATTTACCATTGCTAGACAGAGAACGAGTTTTAAACAGGTGTATTCTCTGAAAATTAGTAATTACAAATAATAATCTAGTTTGTTTTATTTTTCTAGCATTTATAGCAAATTAACATATTAATTATAATTGTAGTTGCTGTGAACAGTAGCATTATTTGTCATAAAACAAACTTTTTTAGTACTTGTAATTTAAAACCTGAAATATTCAACTTATGGCTAGTTTTCTTAAATATGCGTAAATTTTGCATAATAATCAATTATATCAAAAATGATTTTTGTAAATATTTTCTTTCAAAATTCATAAAAATCCCGTATTATTTATATTTATTAGGAAATATCTTGAGCGCCTAAATTAGAAAAAGTGATATTCAATTGTATATTTGTTATTTGCAAATAAATTATAGTATGAAATATTAACTATGAATTATTTTAAAATTAATTTATTGAATAATATTTACAATTAAAACAGATAAAAATGTCAAATAAGTTTTGCGTAATTAGATTTCTCAAAATATACAAAAAATTCACAATTTTTTTTACTAGAAATGCGTCAATCGTATTAGTAACACAATATTTGATTAGAAAATTTAAATAAAACACGCATAGGTAGCCCCAATGCCTTCAGCTCGCCGTAAAATCTATTTTATTTATGTAGAGAATCATTTCAACATTATTAATAAAAAATTCAAGATTTGTACAAATATTACTAAAATTAAAATTAGTACCCTGTTACGTTCCAAACAATTTGGTTGTTGGCCCCAAGTGTAATTCTTTCCGTAGCTACAAGTTGTAACGCGCGCGGAAAAGCTTTATGTTCGGCCGTTTTGATACGTTCCACCAAACAATATTCCGTGTCATTTTGATGTACAGGAACTGCCTCTTGTACAATTATAGCCCCAGCATCTACATCCGCCTAATAAAAACATAAAACGCATTTATTTCATAATTTCACATGATAAAAACGTATTTCCAATTGCGTAGATTGTTCTAGAGCCGTATAGAAAGACCTAGATATGTTCTAGAAGCTTTAAAAAATAAGTCAATATAAACTTACTTCGACAAAATGAACGGTACAGCCAGTAATTCGAACCCCAGCCTCTAAAGCGTCTCGTTGCGCATGCGTAGTCCCCTTAAACGCCGGCAACAAAGATGGATGAATGTTCAAAATGCGACCCTTCCACATCTTGACAAATTCTTCCGATAATATCCGCATGAAACCTGCTAGACAGACAATTTCAACGCCAGCAGTTAGTAATTCTTGGTGCATTGCCTGATCGAAGTCTTCGCGCGTCTTGAATTCAGTATGTTTGAGTACCTAAGTGTTAAAACCGAAATGTTAGGGGTTATGTTACATAAGAAACCAGGAAGTTAAGCTACTTTTGTTGCAATATTGGCTTGTTCAGCACGTTTGAGGCCTAGCGCATCACTTTTATTCGAGATTACTAAAACGATTTCAGCGCCTATATGTCTAGTTGGGTCGATTGTAGCATCGATTAATGATTGCAAATTAGTTCCGGTTCCGGATATAAGAACAGCGACTCGTTTACGGATTGGTGCACTTTTTTTTACTAGTTTCGGGACATATCGTTTCATTATTGGGTCCATGGCATCGGCGAAGTTTTTAACTTCTACTTGTGGTTGATCTAATTAAAAAAAAAAACGTCGTTATAACTGAAGTCGTTATAACCGAAGTCGTTATATATTACCTTGAGAAATGCTCTTGATTTTGCCGATGACGCTGGCGCCTTGTTTCGTCAATAATTTCATTATTTCTGTTTCGGCATTTTGTGGCACAACTAAAATGCCCCCAACACCACAATTGAATGTCCTCAGCATTTCTGATTCACTTACACCACCCATAGCCGCTAAATATCCAAACACTGGTGGAATATTCCATTTTTTGGCGTTCAACTCAACGCCTAAATGTTTCGGTAGCACCCGTGGTATATTTTCGGTTAAGCCACCGCCAGTGATATGTGCAAATGCTTTAACTTTTCCGGTACGAACTGCCGGTAAAACAGCTTTTACATAAATTTTGGTCGGTGTTAATAATTCTTCGCCAAATGATTTTAAAGTTGGGCTGAAAGGCGCCTTGTCTTTGTATTCAACGCCAGCTTGTAGCATAACACGCCTAACTAAGCTAAACCCGTTGCTGTGAACACCGCTAGATGGCAGTGCTATGATAAGGTCGCCATCTTGGATAGTCTCTATGCGGGGTATCATTTCAGAACGTTCTACAGCACCTACTGCGAAGCCAGCCACATCGTATTCCCCCGGCGGATACATGCTAGGCATTTCGGCGGTTTCGCCACCTGAATTTTATTTATATATATATATATATATATATATATATATATATATATATATATATATGTATATATGTGTGTATATGTACCAATAAGTGAGCACCCAGCTTGTCTGCAACCTTCCGCAACCCCTGAAACCACTTGTTTTGCTACTGAAACATCTAAAGCCCCACACGCAAAATAGTCTAAGAAAAATAAAGGCTCGGCACCATGAGCTAAGACGTCGTTTACGCACATTGCCACCAGATCTATACCAATAGTTTCGTGGATGTTGCACAGTTGCGCGATCTGAAACCCAAACATCATCGTTCCGTTTTTGCCGTTTTTTGACCCTAAATTAAAATATATTCGTTCCAAAAAAAAATATGACGCTTAAGTATGACCTATTGCACAAGTATACAGGCGCAATTTTACAAAATTTATGTATTTTACATATAAAAATAAATGAAACATTTTTGTAGTAAACGAAGTCCAGTTTTTTTTAAAACGAATTGACTTACTTTGAGTTTCGTCCCGACTCCATCAGTTCCAGACACGAGAATCGGATCTTTGAATCCGGCGCCCTTAACATCGAAAAGACCCCCGAATCCTCCTAGTCCACCCATAACTCCAGAACGGCAAGTTGATTTCGCCGCTGGTTTAATATGAGCAACTAACGAATCTCCCGCCACTATATCGACTCCACTGTCTTTATAAGTTAACTTTCCACTTTGCAAAATTGATCTATGGATTAAAATTACATACAATTTTTTTCTTTCTAGTAAATTTCGTCAGATCTAACAACGTTAAAGTCACATGGGGTCCACTAGACCCCACAGAAAAACAAGTATATACAAATCGATAGCTACAAGCAGATGCTGACCCCGTAATAGGAAATTCATATAATTATAGAAGGCATCACAACTTGGTGTGGGGTCTATTAGACCCCAAGTGACCACAACGAGTACAAAAAAATTAAACTAACCGTGTAATCCCTTTATGAGCGATATCTTTTCTGAATTGAGCGCCTTCGAAGTGGATTTCGCTGCATGATCTAGTGGCTCTACCGGCAGCAATAGCTAATTGATGCGCAACTGCAACAACGATAAGAACTCGTCCTCCGTTTGTTGTATACGTGTCGTCTTTATAGGCGGTTCCACAATGGAACACAAAATGATCCGGTTGTTGGGAAACTTGTTCAATATTAGTGATTTCTTGCCCTTTACTGGAAGTTTCTGGGTAACCACGACTGGCCATCACGACACCGACTGCGCTAACACCTGTGATTGGAACAAAATCCAAATTTATCTTGACATTTAAGAATATTGTAAATTAAATATAATGACCAGTTTTCCATTTTAAGTTCTGCTGTTGCAGTGTCCCATTGCAACAAGCTCGCATAATCTCGAATAAATCCGTCTCCAGCATCGGTAGCAAAACTTCCGTTTCTGGATCACCAAATCGACAATTGAATTCTAACACTTTTGGCCCTTCTTTTGTCATCATTAAACCAGCATATAAAACACCTACACGCAAATTAAATGGCATCCTTATTTTTGTTACTATTTAATTAAATAATTTATAAACCCGATCGTAAAAATAATGATTATTACCAACAAATTTGATATTTTCTTTCTGTAACCCCTCAATTGTGCGTTCTAAGACTTCCTTCTGCACATAATTCAGTTGATTCTCATCAACAAGGGGACATGGGCAGTAAGCACCCATGCCTCCAGTGTTAGGGCCCATGTCTCCTTCAAAGATCCTTTTGTGGTCTTGTGCGGGGAGCATAGCTTTAATTGTTTTGCCATCGGAGAACGCTAACACCTAAAAAATTATTACATCTATGTGTATGTGTGAACGCTCTATAGCCTAATTTGTATATCCTGGGAAAGATAGACTCCGGAATTATGCATATCTCGAAAACGACACGAGTTAGAGAAAAAGTTTATTTTATAATAGTTCAAGGTATTAAAATTTCTAGCAACTTTTGTTTGAAAAGTCGTCTTGAAAAATGTACTATTTACAAGTTACATTCATCACAAAGTTTTATTACATTTATAGTGATAACTAAGTATAAGTCGAGTGTAGAGCACTTCAATTTTTTTATTTGTTAGAATGTCAAGTTTGTCTATTTTCATTGCATGAATTTAATTAGATTACATTATTATTGTACATAATTAAGTAATATCTTATCATGAAAATAAAATAATAAATAAATATATAAACATTAATTGCATAATAAGAAAGCGTGACGTGACGTCTATGCATAGTAACAACTATAAGACTCTTGAAAAATAGAATGATGAAATAATCAATCGAAAATCGTTCAATTCAAATTTATATTCAATTTTTCGCTCAAAGTTTCTATCTAAAACGTTTAAAATTTCAATGAAATAAATATATAAATATAAAATATTGCAGGCTAAATTTTAATGTATTTTTAACAAAAAAAAAAATTCATTGTCTACATAACTTTGATAATACGACTGTTAGATTACAAAATAATTTATTTAATGCGTTTATCTATGCTTTTAAGGTGCTAAAATGCATAAATTATATTATGACGCATTTCTATTGTTATTTTATAGAATAAAAACAAAAACAATAAACTGAAACCTCAAATAAAACATAATTCCAACATAAAAATAAATATTACATAAGAGATTTTATATTTTTCAATTTAAGCGCATATTTTAATTATTGAATATTTAAATCCACAACTATTTTTGAATTTCCACTTATTATAAATATATGTAAAAATGTTTGTATGTGTAGAACGTAAGAAATAAAAACATCAGCGAAATAAAATTTTATACTTTTCAATTTAAGTGCAAATTTCCATCATTAAATGTTTAAATTCACAACTATCTATGAATTTCCCCTTATTATAAGTACATGTTAGAATGTTTGTATATTTGTATGTGTAGAACGCTATATTTACGTTTCAATGGTTACAGTGGCAGGCTTATTTTACATTGTTAGCACTAGTTGTTTTTAAAAATACAAAAACTACGTTGTTAATCGTCAAAATAATAATTAAATGTCAATATAAATATATGTGCATAGTGAATACAAAAATAGACCACAGCGTTCACAGTATCTATTATTTCATTTTTGAAGTAAAAATGCCAACAGTTTATTGCATAAATAATAAACTGAAAAAACAATAAAAATACAAAACTTGTTCACAAGGGAAAACCGTGTAAGGGAAATGCTTTATTTATATGGTCCACATTTATTTAAAAAAAAAAAAAACATTTAGACAAACAGTATTCGGTATATCATATGGGCACGTCGTGCCCACGCGTTATATATTAATTAAAAACAAAGAAAACTTACCGATACTTCTTCGCCTTCCAATAATTCTTCAACGACAACAACATCACCAGCGGTACCAAACTTTTTCGTTGTTAAAATTTCCTCAACCGCCATACAAGCCGCCTCTTTGTTAGGGGCAACTACAACCCCTTTTCCAGCTGCAAGACCACTAGCTTTTACCACTAAAGCTTGGAAATCAGCTCTAAAAAAATTAATTAATTAATAATAATTAAGAAAATTTACTATTTTAGAAAATAGTTACGTGTTAATATATTTCTTTGCGTCTTCGGCATTAGTGAATGAACCCCAACGTGCTGTGGGCACTTGATGGCGGTCCATGAAAGATTTCGCCCAATCTTTGTTGGCTTCGATTTGGGCCCCATTTTTTCCGGGGCCAAAACAAGCGATTCCGGCGGTAGTAAATGCATCAGCGATGCCGTTTGCTAAAGGATCTTCAGGACCTACTACGACTAGATTGATTTTATTGGTTTTGCTCCAATCGACAATTGCCTGCAAATTATATTAAGGTATATCTAGTTCGAAGTAATGCCGCTTCGCTCTGGGCTATTTCAAATAGTGGCGCTACCATCGATTTCAAGCACAATATTAGAAATCAGCTATTTTTACGTTACAATCAAAGATATTTCGTCGTATAATGACTGTTTATTGAATAAAAAGGTTACATTGTTACACTTTTGGTCAAATTTATATTTAGTTATTAGATAATACGACTAAAAACCTATCATGATGAAATAAACCTCGATAACGGAAAACACACCGATTGGAACATTATAAAAAAATTACAGTCGATTCGTAATTGCATAAATACTGCCTGGTAATTTATTTTTATTTTTTGAACTTACAGTTTCGGAGATAAAAAATAATAACTATAGTAAATGATCAAAACTACAATGCGTTGTATCTTTAATTTAAATATTTAATTAAAATGTATTGAAAATAAATATTGAAAAACAGTACATATTAAATTTATATTTTATATTGTAAAAACAGTATTAAATAACGTAATAAAATAATACGCTAAATTGTACAATTTCAGTGTATTAATGTGGAGTAAACTACATATAAGTCGAGTGCAGGCCACCCCTCATTTTATATTAATGATATTTGGGTTCAATTTGAATCTATACATAAAAAATCTAAAAAATGTTACAGACTCACTGCAAAACACTATAGGCCTATTGTACATATTGGACAAATTAAAAATAATTAAACGGGACTCTATATATATATATATCGCTGGCGTAATGAACGCATGCGTAATAGAGTATAATCAGCTGATTATAGCACTTTTAACACTAATTACCGGAAATTAGCGCCATTACCGCATGTGACGACAGCTAAAAGTCCCTATTAAATAAATGTAACCTTCAAAATAATAAACAATTTCGCTTACAAGTAAATATTTGTGCTTAGATTAAGTAATTTGATATACAACCAACTTGGATTTCAAACGCAAATATGTTTTATAATATAAATATATTATTTTAATTTAAAAAAATTATTTATCTACTGATTTATAAAAATAAACAAACTTACTGCAAAGTTTTTAATATCCAAGGTAACGTTTGTCACTTTCAGCACTTGTGCAATGGCAAAACTGCCCGGTGCAACAAATATTTGTTTCACGTGTGCCGATTGTGATAATTTCCAGCATATTGCGTGCTCGCGACCCCCGCCGCCGATGACCAATACATTTTGGGACATTTTTAAACTGTACAATTCATAGAAATTAACATATAGAATAATCGAAAAATTGACAACACTACATTAACCTGTGTTTATAAATTTTAAAAGTTTATGCACCAACAGATGACCTGTTGTCAATGGAAACAACACACTAGTAAGAGCCAATAGGAACGTCCCAACGTCTATATATAAAATGGAGATAACCAATCAAATTGGTCTATTCTAAACAGAGGCGTACGCAGCCAATTGTATACATTTAGCATCAATACAATACTGTGGACGGGTTCGACCTTCAAGACACAGTTGTTTAGGGTAACAACTGTCCATTGTGTTATTAAACCTAATAAAAATACATATAACTCATTGTTTTTGCAACTAGTAAAACGTTTTATACTATAATTGTATATTGTATGCATATGGAATTCATAAATACACGAATTATAAACTTATATATTTTATTCTATGTTTATATTATTACGCTTTGCACTCCATTGTAGCCGATAATGCGATATTTATCGACGATAACGGAGTGCAAAGGGTTTTAATTGCCTAAAAATAAGTTTCCTTACACCATGAATGTTAATGTTTGGAATAAATAATTATTCAATGTCAAAGTCTAAATGCGTCTCTGTTTTTGAACCCAATGAAATCAAAAATTTAAGGTCATAGATAAAATTTAATAAATAACACTAGTACCCTTTATGTGAACTTATTTCATCATGTAATAAAAACATGTTTTTATAACATTATCAGAAAATAATGAAGAAATTTAGTTTTAATTGAAAAAAGAGAATATACCGTAATTATTTCAATTCTCTCTTTACCCACAAACAAATAAATACACAAAAAATTGACTTAATAACTTAATTGAAATAGACATAAATTTATTAAAAACTGGAAAAATCGGGAGTTGATTCTCATATTTCAACTTGAAATAACTTGCAAAAAATTACATATAAACTTCGATGTGAATTTGTTCCGTTGCAATCTGTGAATTAGGTCTAGGAATTTATATTTGGCGGAATAAAAAAGGCATAGAAAATGTAGTCACAATTTATTTTTGTAAAAAAATATTCTAAATACTACATAGCCACTTCATTAAGTAAAAACTGCACAACTGTACAATTCAGCCAGTTTAATATTACAGACTGGCTGATTAGTTTTATTTATTCTGTTAATCGAGCATTATAAATATCATTTGGCATTTGTTACATGTGTATATGTGTTTTGTTATTAAAACTATGAATCGACAATAATTACTGCTCCAACAACTATAATATGATGAAACAAATACTTATACATAAAAATACATAGCCATTAACTCAAAAAAGAAACAAATATATCTTTAAACAACATCACATAAGACAGTCAAAATGGCGGCCATTTGCAATCACTTTTAACTTATTTTGTTACATTTATGAGCAATAGTCTTATAAATTGTTGTTTAAAGTGTATATCTATGGTTGATTTGTCTGACTGTGACAGAGCATGCGTTGTGTCATGTGTGAGAATGAGAGAGCGAGCCATTTACGTCGTTAGCTCTCTTATAGTTCGGTCTAATGCGTATTGTGAGCATGTAAAACCTGGCAAGAAATAAATAGGGAGATTCGCACTACCTTTGATTTGAAACAAAAATTTCAAGAGTATCACAGAACCGTTTTTTCATAATAAGCATTGTTCAATTGAGTATTTTTTCAGTTTTACGTACTGAACCACATGAAATGTTTATTTTAATGTATTATTCGTAGAATAAAAACAAAATTTACACAACAATGATTTAAAATATTTAACACAATTACAAATATTGCTTTAAATTCTAGAATGGATCACAGTAAATTATAATAAAAATTTAAAAGCCTGAATTATTAAGTTTTTGTTTTTATTATTTGTAGAACTCTAAAGCAAATCGTCGATTTGTAAGAAGAATTTTTTATTTCTCGATTCTTCTTGCCCAGAAACGTATAAATTTGTTCAGTATTTGATTTAAAACTCAGTCATACATAATATTAAGTAAATTTGAATCCTTATTAAACAATTTATAATGAGTTAATTAAAATAAAAAGCGTGCATAAGAAAAAGGGCATTAAATATTCGTAAAAAAGAGAGCAAACAACGCAAAAATTATATATTTATATATATATAAAAACGCGAATTAGAATTAACAGGATGTAAATAAATCCAACGATTTACAATGTCAAAATTAATAATAATAAGTAATAAATATATCGACGATGTAATTAATAAAATAACTTATTTTAACTTATAAACTAATGCTGTACCGGCACGTTCAATTTAAGTAAAAATACAGAAAATATTAGTACAAATGTATCTAATTCGCAAATAAAAATACTGTCAGCTGGATTTAAAAAAAGACTTATCGTTTATTATTATTATTTAAAATATGTTAACTACAATATACAAAAAAACACGTTAAAATTGTAAAAAAAAATTGTTAAAATATCACTCTGATTGTTAATACTAGATAAGTTAAATATTTTATATGCTTGCAACTTTATAAATAAATAAATTCGTAATAAACTACACTATTCTGGCTAATAAATTAAGCTAATTAAGTAAAATCGATGTATTACGCGATTAATAATACTGTTTTAATGTCAGTTATAATGAATTAAATTTGATTCATAATTAATAAAGTAATTTCTCAAAACAAGTATTTTTTCAATATAAAATAAACAGAATCTGTACATTGAAAGTGATTAATTCCTTTAATTGGAAAATATATACGATTTATATCAATTTGTTCATCTTACAATATTTGAGCCGCCATCTTGATGTAACCAGTAGGGCCACTATGTTTAGCTTGAGTAACGAGAACTGTAGTTTATTACGTATTATTAAAAATAAAAAGGCATATATACAGGCCGCTAATCAACGATTAATCAATAATTGCTATCATCATCAAATAGAGAGTCACTGGACATCACTATGCATCAACGGGAATTATCATCCGCTGCATGAATTACGTATAAAGAGAGAATTATTCCTCAATTATTAATAATAATGTACAAAAAAACAATATAAATATCAACTGGTTAATAGTAATAATACGCAAAATAAACATAATAGAAATTGCCGGCATATGACCGACTGGTGAACTGAAAATACTGGGGGATATTTATTGAAAAATTATTGCCTTAAAAACTACGGTTTGAAATTAGGAAGAGTCGCTCATATGTTTTCACCGGAAATTATTCTCTCGCTAACGGCTATAACCGTTATTTAAATAAATGTACTGTGTGTGTGTATATACGTATACGAAGTGGGCGTGAGCAGTGCGGGGACGTATGAGATTGGTTGGGGGCGGAGCGAATGAAACAGGGCGTGTCTCTTTCCGAACCAGCGGATAAGAGAAACAGAGATGGAAAATACGAACGTACAGGTTACACTCATTGCAATTCTAATATACTAAAATATATCTTTGTTTTAACTACAAATTGTTTAAAAAAATAAAACAAATATTATTCAATGTTGTAACGTTTATGTTTCGTTTCAATGTAATTTAATATCGATATTCAATAGTTGAAATCAAGTCATATCTAGTCGCGATGCCATATTTAATTCAATTTATTATATACATTCGTAATCAATTGATAAAAACTACCAAATAAGCTCAACTTTAAGCTCCAATTATACCAAATGGCATATAAGAAGCATCGCGAATAGATACATGCTTTAACTGTTAGTCTCGATGGTTTCAAGGTTTATTTCGGAAAATTAAATATTCAAATGATTTATATGAGTGTAACCTGTTAAATAACTAAACCTTACCGCCTGCCGCCATCTTGTCCCGCCACCAAGTTAAGCGGCAGCTCCGCTTCCGTATCCGATATATTATCGTCATCGGTTCGACACTGTGATGCTTGGAGCGCAGCGAACATCAATTGCGGTTGAATATGCCTCCGAAGAGCGCTTAACATATCGTCTTCGCACCCCGTTTTACTCGACACGACCACACTAGCCGGTGCCTCAGATCTCTGGTTCTCGGGCCCTGCGACTGCGCGGCACCTAGGCCGGCGTCTGCGCGTATGTATCGTATCCCGTCGCATCGTATGCGGTCTATCAACGCCGTGCAACTTAAAATATAAACCGCACGCATTACAAACCATTTCCCCGCGGATATTTCTCCGCCAAATCGTTGTAGTCATCGTGCCACAATTGCTGCATGCCAGCTGCACTCTTCTAGGAGTCGGAGACGCCTGTATAACAGGGGGCGTGACGCTTGCTATTCTTAGCCCCGCCCACGGATCTGTAGTAGGGGAGGGAACCGTTTCGTTAGGCGCTCGACTAGGGAAACTTTGTTTTCTGCGCGCCTTGTTACTAGAACTGCTACCGGGGGGCGATTCAGGTGGAGGAGGACTGGGAGCCCCGACAGGGGCTATACTAACTGCTAAACGACGGCGACAAGTGATTAACCGCCGCAACAAATCGCTATGTCCGTTTTGTGCGGGTCCTAACGCCTTCCACAAGTCTGCGTCTTCAGCGTTTGATTGCGGCGATAATTGTTCTGCGTCCACATCGACTTCTAATCGTTCTGGATCAGTCCCACTGCTACATTCGCTTTTACAGTCGTCTTCTACTGTTACCTCCATCTCGTCGATTTGCAAATGTTTCCGATGCTCCTCGTAGTCTTCCTCAGTTTTCATGCTCATGTGGTGTAATTCGGGTATGCAGGTGACTGCTTCTGGTTTTTCGATGTTATGTTTTGTTTTGTCTAAATGAACGCTGGTTTCGGTTTCGATTTCGATTATGTGGTCGTCGTCGATTTCGCCTTTAATGTGATGTATTTCGGGGATGCAGGTGACTTTTTCGCTGTCGTCGGGACGTTTGGATAAGTCGGCGGGTTCACCGTAACAGTCGTCTTGAGGTTCCGGCGACTGTAGTTTTATGTCGTAATTGGATGTCGTTGGAATCATGGAGGATAGGGCCATCATTGATAGCTGCAGTTTCTCCTGAAATGGGACGAATTTAATGATTATTCGATAATATAAGCGATTATTACATACAAAAATATTTTCACTAAAATTATATTCAAAAATACAGTTTCATTTTTAGACTAAGTTTCTATTTTGAAATTAAGTTCCAGATACTATATATGATTTCTTTAAATAGAACTAAGATTTATGCGTTATTAACGCTAATAAAATCTCCAAATTTTATAATGAAAAGTATAAACAAACGTATACGAAAATAAACAAATTTGCTCATAGTTTGAAACACAATTTAATGATAGAAAATCCATAAGGTAAGATAATAAAATACTATTTATAGGATATTTTGAAACGTATTCCTTATAATTGTATTGATTAAAAATAAATGTATAAATAGGATCGGAAATGCACGATTTTATTTAAAACACGCAATTATATATTTAAATATCATAAGAAACATCATTATGTAATATCCGAAAATATATGCATCTCCAAATAGCTGGAGTGGCCCTACAGTTTCTTAATAAAATTTTTATAGTTTAATTAAAAGAAACTTAAAAATTATGATTTTTCGGGGAATTAATTCATTGATTTCCTGGCCCACCCATCATATATATATGTTATGTTCGACAAAATTAATTTACTTTCGTCCGGAAATGATACTAAATAATTCTATGACTGTTCAGTTGATTAACAATTCAAAATATCATCTATAAGATCCAAAAACTGTGTTTCTAAACGCCGGATATCTATTTTAAGCCATTTGAATAACCGGTTACTTTCAAATGAATTCTTAAAATACTAATTAGTCATTACTGTAATAGTTTAATTTGTATTTTATTTATACAAATGTGTTTAGGTCAATTATATGAATAAAATACATAAAAATGTATAGAATACAATAAAACAGGAATTCTTGACTACATAATTTGAATTTTACATTTTTATGGTAAAATGTAGATGAAATCGAAACAATAGCATGTTTCAAAATTATAAATAACTGTTTAGGTTAATAAATACTAGAAAAAAATAGCATATAATAGCAAATTAGCGTAATTTATAGATATCTTTTTTTAAGTATGTCTACAATTTTTTTAAATGAATTAAAATTAAAAACAATAAACTTTATACAGTTTTACAAAAATGAATAATTAATTATTGTGACATTATTTGTTATTCCCCAGTGTGTCTTTGTATGAGTCATTTATTTTCTAATATCATATCTGAATACCTGACTCATAAATTAATTATACTATCTTTAGGTTTACCTTTGTGATAAAACGCAATGAAAACTCCAGTTTCGAAATAAACTGTCAATACATAAATTTAATATCGTAACATATTTACTATAGCCAAAATACCAAAAGTTTATTACATAAAAGCAATATTAGTCAATTAACATCCATTCACAACGAGCCAATTAGTAATTTAGAATAGTAATTACAGTTTGTCTTACGATAAACAATGTTAGCGTTCACAGCAACAGCATTAATAATTATTGCGGTAATTATGTTGCTGTAAATGCTAACATTGCTTAACATAAAACAAACTGAGTTATTATAAAACAAACTGGATTATTGCAGTTTCGAACCTAAATTACTAATTCAACCTAATGGCTCATTCACAGCAATCCAATTAGAAATTACAAATAATAACTTAGCTTGTTTTATGACAAACAATGCTAGCATTCATAGCAACACAATTAACGCACTTATTACAAATTTTGTTGCTGTAAACGCATTGCCATAAAACGAATTGTTATTACTTGGTTCGAATAGTTGTACAAAATATATTTATATTTGACTACATAAACCATTAATAAAACAAATATAAAGTGATTAAGCTGCTATCTTATCAAAAACCAGTAATGATAACAAACTAAATATCACTTCTACCTGTAGCTTCACTATGTTCACGAACAACAAATTCATAATATTCATATGTTCAATATTATTTATTGCGCATTTATCGTTACAAGAAGAAGACTATGAACCGGTTAAAGACGTGTGTAATGGAAAGTGTAAGTGTAACTCGACGCTTAATACTTTGGTGTTGGGGTGTGCTGATCTTGGATTAAAACATCTTTTGGCTAAATGGCCTGAGCATCCAAACCATTTAATCGCTACGTTTGCCTACAATAACATCACTACATTGCAACAAATACCACCTAGTGATGCAACTACTATATCACTATCACTTAGCCATTGTGGCATACGCAAATTGGACACGGAATTGTTTATTGATGCGCTGGGAATTGATTATTTGGATTTGAGTTGGAACTATTTAACAGGTGAGTGTTTTTAATAAAATTTGGTATAAATCGCTCCGATACCTTCAGAAAGGACAAATTATGTTCTAAGTAACCCAGATGACGATATCTAAGCAACAAATGACAAAATCTAGCGACATTATTTAAAGATTTAGCAATGACGTTAAGTAGGCGGGTTTACCTTTCAATTTTGCATTTATTAAATTATCAACACATTCATCATGACTCAATTTAATATGAAAATATTCAAATTATAAGATAACTAATTGATGAATCACATTTATTACAAATTAATCTAATACTTTCTTAAACCAAATATGTGACTGAATCTTCGAGAAAGTTAATATTTCATAATGTATATTTCTCGTAGATGAACAATTAAAAAGCGATACGTTTCGAGGCCGATACAACAGCAAAGAATACGAACCGATCGGATTAACCGAACTGGATTTAGCGCATAATAACATCCAGACATTAAGCCATTTAGTGTTTGAGCATACACCAAATTTAACACGGATAAATTTAAGCTATAATCCAATAAGAACTATTGATCTGCAATTTACTCACGCAATTTCATCGTTGTTAAAATTGCGGGTGTTAAATTTGGCAAATACATCGATATCGGAGATACCCGAAGAAATGTTAAGTCGTTTACAACGTTTGCAAAAGTTGGATTTGTCCAAAAATGAATTCAAAACTGTTCCGTTTGCTTTAAGTTATTTAACGCACGGTTTAGAAATATTAAAATTGAATGATAATCCGATTGTGCATTTATTTCAAAATTCGTTTTATGGTGAGATTAAGATTTTTTATTGTATATATTGGATCTAATTTAAATATGTTTTCAGGGCTTTATTCACTTAGGGAATTGAATATAAGTGGGATGCATGAATTAGAATCAATTCAAGAATATACGTTTAGGAATTTGATTAGTTTAGGTACTTTGCATTGTACTGATAATCCGAATTTACGTAAAATACATCATGAGGTAATTAGGTAAACAATTTGTAATTACAATACATAAATGGATCTTTTTTATGTATTAGGCATTTGGAAATGGAAGCCACAGACCGAACCTACGTGAGCTTTACTTATCGAACAACCATTTAGAATCCTTGTCGCAATTCCTGTTGAATTGGTCACAATTGGAAGTGTTTGATCTGACCGGTAACAGATGGCACTGTAATTGTGAATTATACTACATCATTCTGTCGATCAACGACACAACATCTAGTATTGTGACACCCAGCGCTACCTGTAGCTCGCCATCGTGGGCAAGTGGGATAGAAATATCAGATATTGAAAATCTGGAACGTGGTTGCATGGAGACAAAACTAATCGAGATGGAAACCCGTACTTTACAAGACCCTTATCGGATTTTTATCCGAACGCTAATTATTCTAATGTGTATTGTGTTAGCTTTAGCTGTTTGTTACTTTTTCTGGAAAGTATTGACGCGGTTTCATAATATTCGGGCCATTAATACTATGTACCCGGTTATGTATATCAGCGCGCCAACTTCAGAGTACTAGTGTTTTGTTGCTGTACTATTTTATGTGTTCAGAAACGAAATGCGGGGCTTCACATGTGAATTCGTTCACAATTTTTCTGTATATTATATATATATATATATAATTTAAAGTTAAAGGGTTTTAAAATCCCATTCATATTTTAAATACCACAGTAATGAAATAATAAATAATAATTTATGATCGAGCTCGTTTTTCAATGTGTAGGGGAAACATTCGTAGAATTTTAATTTACCGCCTTAGTGCTGTACAAACACGCATTATTGCGTTGCATTCCCTTGAAAATTTCATGCATAGAAAAGAATTACATTTTCCAGTAAATATAATAAGTTAACTGTTTTTAACTAATTTAAGATTTGTATTGTAATTAAAATGACTTGTACGTATTCTTTTGATTGTATTTTCTTACCTTAGTTGTGCCAGTCAACTGTTGCGTATAGGACAAGAATTGTCGAAGGATGTGTTCAGCTTTTCGGGCCGATTCTCGGAATTCGTACAGTGTATCTAATTGTTCAGCGCAATTTTCGCATATCACATGAGGCAATGGATCGTTGTCAGATACCTAAAAATATACGTACACGTCACATTTACAAGAATTACATATTTCATTGCTATCGAGATACACGCAGACACACTGGATTCATTTCATCACTACATAAACACAATCTAAAGAAAAAGTGGCCTGCGCTCGACTTGTACGTTGGTTTCACTAGAAAAAGAACATTAAAGATTTTTCGTAGCAGTTTACTCGTAACTGGTATATATTTTCAAAAAACTTTTCAAACAAAAGTTGTGCAAAATATAAATATCTTTCATTATGTACATAACTATTTCCGCTATAAGTGCAGCCGTTTTAGTGATATTGGGGAAAGGACTAAAAACGAACATTTAAGATTTTCCGTAACAGTTTTCTCGTAACTGGTACATTTATTCAAAAAACTTCTCAAACAAAAGTTGTACGAAATATAAATATCTTTGATTTTGAATACAACTATTTTTGCTATAAGTGCTGCCGTTTTAGAGATATTGGGGAAAGGATCAAAAATAAACATTTAGATTTTTTGTACCAGTTTTCTCGTAACTGGTACATATTTTTAAAAAACTTTTTAAACAAAAGTTGTGCGTAATATAAATATCTTTCATTAAGTACATAACTATTTTTGCTATAAGTGCAGCCGTTTTAGAGATATTCAGGAAAGGACCAAAAATGCACATTTAAGATTTTCCGTAGCAGTTTTCTTGTAACTGGTACATTTTTTCAAAAAACTTCTCAAACAAAAGTTGTCCGAAATATAAATATCTTTCATTATGTACATAACTATTTTCGCTATAAGTGCAGCCGTTTTAATGATATTGGGGAAAGGACTAAAACTCCGAAACTGTGTATTCAAAAAAATTATATTTTAACCAATCATTTCTTTATACAATTACGCATCGAGTTATACTATTTTATTAAAGATTTTGAGTAGTTTTATGCTATTAAAAAATATAACAATGTTTTCATCTTATTATCCGGCAGTTGCACTCTATAGACCGGTCAACTCTGGCGACACGGACTATACAATTTGATGCAATCAACAAAACAATAAAATTATGTTGTTTTATAATTTAATTATGTAAAATTGTTGTGAAATATAATTATGTAACTAATTAACAAACACAATATATAATACGCATAGATAATAGATTTTGCGAAAATTGCGAAAAAACATTAAATATATTTTTTATTATTACTAATAATTTACAAATTCTTTAAAAAAATCGGGTGTGGCCAGCACTGTTATAATAACCGTTATTTATGACTGCGTATAAGAAAGTAAAGTTTCATAAACAGTACGAAACTATGAATTGAATGACATTAAAAATCATGTAAATATTAATTGCACATAAATGAAATCTATGAGACCTTTTCTATATTTTTATCGATGTAATAAAAACAAATTAAAAACAATATTTTTTCTCATAAAACCCACAGTAAAACACTAACAATCTCTATTCAGGAAACACGTACGAGACAAGCATTTCATTTAAATATAAATGACGTGTTATTCTTCACATGAGAAAAATAATACATTTCTGATAACAGTACACTGAATATAAATTAGCTATGTGAAAGACGAATTAGATAACACAAAATACAATCATTTTTATGTGAAAACAACCAAGCATACTTTTTGGAGAATAGAATAATTTTGCCGTTACTTTATTCAAATTTCTAATTATATTTGTTAATTAAAATATACTTAATGTATATATACATACGTGCGACCACAATCTAATTAAAATAATATGTAATTACCTTTTGTTAGAATGTAGATATTCATATGATTAAATTATTGTTTCTTATTATATAATAAAAATGATTGTAATCAAAAACAACTTTTTGTGTGTTCACAATACTTTCCTTTAAACACAACGTATAAGAAAGTTGTATTACGCACGAATAAGTAAGCCTTACAATCATAAAAAAGTCGTACTCAAGATTTTAACAAATATACAGCACATACATATATATTTCTAGTGTAAACTACGTATAAAAAGTCGAGTACATGCCACTCCACATTTTGTTATTGTAAATAATCGAATTATGGCATTTATGTTTGTAATAATAAAAAAAAAATTGTGTTCACAATACTTTCTTTTAAACACAACGTATAAGAAAGTTTTATTACTTTCTTATACGCACGAATAAGTAAGTCTTGCAATCATAAAAAAAATCCAACTATATACAGCAGTATATATTATATTTCTAGTGAAAACTATTTATAAAGTCGAGTGCAGGCCACCCCACATTTTTGTTATTGTTAAAAATCGAATTATGGCATTTTGATTTAGATACTTTGACATTTACGATTTGTGTCAGTTGTCTGATTGACGTGAGTCAGTAATGGATTTTATATCCGTGCGCCCCATAAGAAACAAGTGAATTATGATATGTGAAAGTATTTCCGGCGCTTGGCATCTCGAGTTCTCATCAACAGTATAAAAAAATAATGTTACCGTTAATTAATCTATCCTCTACATATTACAAAAAAAAAAAAATTGTATTGTTTATGACCTAATAGAAAAAATATGGCATAAACAGCTCAATGAATTAAAGCAATTTGTTTTATATAAGCCAATTTGTTTAGTAATAATATTTAGATACTAATGAATTTGGGTGAAATGACAATAATAATAGTGTGCGAGATAAGCATTGAAGATGTCCGAAGACAAAGGAGAGCGCGCCGTTATCACCGGTGCCACATCTTATCGGGAAAACAAAATCTCACGCCGCTCCTTGCCAAACTTTCTCTGTGCTGCGGCCATCGGGCCAGACAATGAGTGCGCGACTTCGCACACTTTTGCCGCTGCCCGACGGTCGACGATTGCACTGATTCCCTATACAATCACACACACAATGCATCTCCCGTGCATCCCACGCAACGACGACGCAGATGGTGGAAAAAAAACAAAAAGAATACATAAATGTATTTCAGTGCCGTCTGCTAAATGCGACGAAAATAACTACACGATGAATTCGTGGGGAATGAAAATGATTCGAACGAGACAAAAAGACAATCGCGGCATCCGTCTTCTCAAAAGATGAGGTTAAAAAGCAATACACACACAGTCTAGTGAATCACCTACCAGTATAGAAAGACACGTCATGATCTTATGCGGGATGTTCCGTCTCTCCGACTCGGCAATATCTGCCTCGAAGATAGACAGATTTACGTCTTTCTTATCTTCGCACTGATTATCAGATGAACACGATAAACAAAGACGACACACTTGATAAAACTTTGGCGGTACATTACACATATTTAAACACGTAAAAAACACAAACAGATCAAAATACTCGAATTATCGTCACATTTATGACCAGATTTTCGCATCCCACAGCCTTGATAGCGAAAATTTTAAAGAATCACGCACCGTCGACCGCTCATTTCGTTTGTCATACAGCTTGGATTCTCGTATATAAATTAACGTAGCGCACTACCACGGCCACCTGGATTATATGGCGCAGGTGATCAACACAGCCGTCACGAAAACCAAACACTAATCTAATGATGCCACTACCTTTTCTTAAATTCTCACTGTAACATCTTGCACTGCCTTAATAAGTGCAAGAGAAATAGCTATATGTCCCCACCCCTACTTTTTCACACACGAAATGATACAACTTCGGAGCAATCTAAAGTTATAATGGATTATCGTATGGGCTGGATTTATTACAACAAAGAAAAAACAAGTTTATAACGATTTAACAATGCACGATTACAAAATGAAATAAAAATACCCGATAATTATCTATATTTAGTTCTATTATGTAAAAAACGAATTTAATTTAGTTCATATTGCTAATAAACTATATTGTAGTAATTAAAAAATCTGGGGTGCCCTTTACTCGCCTTAGACCTAATTTCCACTATATATGTTTTAAATTAATTGCCAAGGCGATTTTTCAGTAAATGGTCCATTTTTCGAAAAAACTTTTCAAACAAAAGTTGCTAGAAATTCAAATACCCTTAACTTTTATAAGATTAACTTTTCTCTAACTCGTGCCGTATTCGAGATATTTGAAATCTTCGTATAAGTATGATGTAACTCATGCGCTCAAGTGTAGGCAAAGAATAACAAATATTTATGTATGCAGTTTCTATAGTATTTATTGTTAAAAAAGTCTTACAAACTAATTGGATATAATGTAATATTATTCGATTTCTCCTAAATAAATTTGCTTATCACTTGAACCTGATGCAATGATTGATTCTTTCGAGTGAAACTGTATATCATTAACGCTTCCATTATGTCCCGGAAGTTTATAGATAATTCTGCGCGATGTTGTGTCCCAAATGTACACAAAACGGTCGGCAGACCCTGCCGCCACTTTACTACCATCCGCAGCCCAAGAACATCGCAGAAGATTCTTTTCAAAGTTATGTTGGTGGCCTATTTTACAATTGACACCGTTTTAATTATAATATAAAATAATTTAAATACAAATAACTTCATTTAAAAATATAATCCTGATTTCCGGTCACCGATAACTTTCAACACGAAATCTTTTAGACTATGTACAAGAAACTAACAAAACTACGCCTGCAGTTTAGATAAAACATATAAATATATAATTTAATTAATACAACACTTCCTATTGACCGATTTCTGTCGAGATTTTATCTAAATTACATCCTGTAATGAATCTTACAAAAACTAATGAAGCCGATTTAACATTTTCTTCTACATTTAATTATTCTTAAACTTGCATACGTTATTAAACGTAAAAATAAATATATTGTGTGTGAATATTGAATACGAAAATAGAAACAGCAAATCAACCCAGTTAACGTATCTATTTGATAGTTAAATACACGTTAAAATGGCGACAGTTTGTTGCATATTGAGTATCTATTTATAGACGTGTTCGCTAGGAAAACTCCATGATAAAGCTTACGAAAAATGTGTATAGAAATCAGCAATTGGAAAATAATTCAATTCAGTGAGAATCGGACTGTATTTTGTATATCATATGGGCACATATATGTATATATATTTATATTAATAATAATGAAATACCTGTAAATATTTTCACACATCGTTCCTGTGGCGCGTACGGTCGAACATCCCATATTCTTAATGTGTTGTCCATGGAATTCGATAGAATATACGAACCGTCCGGACTGAGGGACAATCCAGTAACTGTGTCTGTATGGCCTTTAAGTGTGTATAATATCTCTTTTTTGCGTATATCCCAAACTTTAATTTCGTTGTCGATACCCCCGGTTAAAACTTGTTCTGCTGTATCGTTAAACGTTACTGCTGTTATCTAAGACAATTAGTCATTCAAAATATTCTATTATGTATTCAAATCCAATTAGAATAACGATATGGCGAAAAGAGCATATACATTATTATTTTATACCATTATTATTAATATATAATGTGTAAAATTACTATAAAACGTTTACATTAAATATTTATTCACATTTGAAATTTTATACTAGATGAATTTGAATTTTTCGCTTTGTCTTGCATTTATTAATGATTCTAATCAAATAAAAATGAAATAATTTTGTATTAAGTCACGGATTGTTGTCAATTGTTGTAAAAAAGATCAATCCACACACATACATTGTTTTTTTTTTTGAAATATTTGCTTATAAATTGTTAGAAAATGTTTTGTCCCGTCTTGCAAAAACGTTCATAAACCCAACTGAGACATAGTAGTCTTGAAAAAGACTGATTTGCAATAATAAAGCGTATACAAAGTGTGAAACGTATAAAGTAAACTTTAGCTGTTAAATAACAGATCAGAAAACAAAACAGTAATGGCGCATATACAAATATGCTAACACCTAATAATAAAATAACCATATTATCTACTTACAATGTCCTAAATTTAACATAAAAAACACCAGGGTCATAATTTCTTGCTGGGAATACTTTTAGCAAGCTTAGGTACAACGCACCTATGCGTCCAGCTCGCCTTATAAGTAATACGGTGCGAGCAACGGTTTTTAATTATTGTAGCCATTTGGTTAACAATTTGCAAAAATGTTATAGATACAAAAAATCTTACAATTTTTTGTAGATTATTTTAGTAATAAAACAAGCTTAGATAGAACGCACCTATGCATCCAGCTCGCCTTATAAGTAATGCGATGCGAGCAACGGTTTCTAATTATTATGCCCTTTTGGTTAACAATATGAAAAAATCTTGTAGACATAAAATATCTTAGAATTACAAGTAGAATTTTTGGTGGTTTTAATTATTATTGTAAGGGCAGTATTAAGGGGGGTTGCAAATTTTGGGGCCCTATAACTCGGGAAATATACGGGCGATTGGATTTAAATTGCGAGGGGAGTCAAATGGGATCCTAAATAATAAGTGTAGCAAATTTGGTGTAAATCGCTCCGGTACCTTCAGAGAACTAGAGGGACAAATTCAAGTATAATAGTTATATATATATTTTTGGATTCAGGACGACGAAAGAAACAATTTTTGTTAAGGACATTTTTTGATCCGAGAATGCTACAGACACACGACCGAATGCTTTAGCTTTTTCGGTACTTCGTACTCCAAAACAAGATTTAAAAAATCTTGCATACATTTCACATTAAATATTGATTATTTTCTTTCCGAATTCACAAAATAATAATAAAATATAACTCACTTGATACTTAGTAGTCATAGATGCGATATTATTTCTTTTTCTTGTGTCCCATAAACGCACTGTAGAATCATCGCCACCTGAAACTAACATTTGAGGACCTCTACGAGCTCCTAAAAAAAAAAAAAACAATAAAAATACAAAAAATGGCAAAATTAAAAAAAATATACCTTGTACAGAATTAACGAAAGTGGAGTGCCCCTTAAACTTTTTAATCCGCTGCCCCGTTACCACATCCCACAACCCTAACGTATGGTCAGTGCTAGCGGTGAAAATAGTCGATCCGTCTGGAGAAAAATGGAGCTCCATAACAGCTCCAGTATGTCCAGATAGAACAGAAATATTCTCACACTCTCCATAAACGCTCCATAGAACTGCAAATCAAATTATAATTAAATATCCTAAGAAATATAAACCCTAATTTACAAATTTGACGGTCAAATCCGGACGACGCTAAATATTGCCCCTCTGGATGAAAATCCACTGAAAAAATATCCCCATCATGCCCTTCTAACAGCATAATAGGTGCAAATAAGTTCGAGGTACGCAGTGGTCCCTAATAATGGTAAATTCATGAAATATTTGGAGCAATTTCATAGGTTATAAGTTACCGATGCTATAAGTGCTCTGTCCCTGCCGTGAGATAAGGCGACTTCATGTCGGCTTCTTTTATTTGTAGGAACCAGCGCTGATTCCGCTTTACGTTTGTGCTCCATTATAGGCATTTTTAATCGAAATATCGCGTTATAAACCCGTTTATAAATGCATCAAAAACATACTAAACCCGTTCTATTCACCACACCAAAAATTGTTCAGTTTCAGTGTTGCTAACTATTGAAAATTTTATTTCCCTTTACCGTTTTCTAATTAAATTTACCTTTACCTTGTTTTCCTTCATAAAAAACACCAATAACTTATAATACACAATTAGCGCTACGCTAATCCAATCATTTTCAATGTTGCAAGTCTATATTAAAAAAAAAAAAAAACTGGCTATTTTAAAATGCGATTAATTAGTAATCAGTACATTTTGTGAAAAAACATTTTAAACAAAAGTTGCTTAAAATTTTAGTATCTTCAATTATTATAAGAGTAACTTTTTCTCCAACACGTGCTGTTTTCGAGATATGCAAAAATTAACACAAATAAATCCACCACACCAAAATGTGTTCAGTTCAAGTTCAGTGTTGCTAACTATTGAAAATTTAATTTTCCGTTTATATTCTTTAGCCGTTTTCTAATAAAATGTACCTCTTATAAACACTCTAATAACTTATAATACACAATTAGCGCTAATCTAGTCCATTATAATAATTTTTAATGTTGCAAGTCCATATTTAAAAGAAAACTGGAGTGGCTTTCACTCGACTCTCTTTTAATTTCATCATCTATATTTATAACAATGTCTAATTTTATTTAAAACTATAGGGAAACGTAAATTATAATATGGCTATTTTAAAATGCAATTTATGAGCAATTGGTACATTTTTTGAAAAAACTTTTTAAACAAAAGTTGCTAGAAAATTAAATATCTTCAATTATTATAAGAATAACTTTTTCTCTAACTCGTGCCGTTTTCGAAATATGCGAAAAATAACACAAGTAAATCATTACTTCCGGTTAAAATAGTTATGCATTTACATTTCATGAAACAAATTATTTCGAGTTATTCTTATAAAAAACGATCTTCTATGTTTAACATAGATGTTAAACATAGAAGATCGTTTTTTATAAGAATAACTCGAAATAATTTGTTTCATGAAATGTAAATGCATAACTATGACCAAATGTGTTCAAAATACCTTTTTATTTATTAATCAGTCATTATTCGGCGGAATATCTTTGGCGCGGACATCAGAAATAGCCCAGAGTGGAGCAGCATTACTTCGAACTAGTACCTGATGTACTGTAAATATCTATTACATGTAAATATAATTAATTAAATAAAATGAATTTTATTAACTATAAACATTTATATATACACATCATATACATAGTTTATTTTCTGGACGCCCCAATTCTAATACAATTCCTAATTCATATTAGACAAACACAATCATAAAATTTTTAATACTAAAAAAACGTAAATAAATAATTAGTAAAAGAAAAACAAAATGAAAGAAAAATAATAATAACAACTAATCCAGGCGGTTTGCACAGTATTGTCACAATTTACAATATCTTCCCGATAAAAAAATGTTGGCAACATTGTAACATATATTTAATCCTAATTGTATGTAAAATATGTGTTATTTTTCAACAAGTAAAGCTGAAACTGGCTTTTAATTCAATTCAATTAAATGATCATTATTTTCTAGTTACAAAAGCATGGTTTCAGGGTTTTCCATGAAGGTACGCAAATGTTGCAGCACTTTTGCACCCTCTGCACCATCCACTGTTCTATGGTCACAACTCAGCGTTACTGCCATGTACGAGATTTCCTTGAATCTGGAAAATTAAATAATAAAGGTCGCTCCTTTAATATAAAAATAGATTGATTGCATCTATAAGTACAATCCGTAAAATATTGATAGTGTAATAATTTAATTGAATTGAAATTTCTAAACTAATTCTTTAAGATACATGGAACATAATACATGATATGCGTAATTCATAATACTAAAATATGTCTCCATTAAAGAGAAGCTTTTTCATAATCTTACTGACTCTCCTTATAGACTGGTTCAGAATCGGGCTTTAGATATCATTAAAGGAAGTTGAGACAAAAATTGTTATAGTAAATTTTAAAAAAAATTCTTACCCCCGTTCAGCTTTAGCGTCAATGACCAGTTTCTTTTGTAACGTTCCTACGGCTAAGATACACGATTGTGGCGGATTGATGATGGCAGTGAAATGGTTCACGTCGAACATGCCCAAATTGGACACAGTAATCGTACCCCCTTGAAACTCGTGCGGTTGGAGTTTATTTTGTCGAGCTCTTCCAGCCAGCTCCTTCACCGACTTTGAGATTTGCGACAAACCTATAAGATCAGCTTGGAAAATGATCGGCGTTATTAAACCCTTATCCGTTGCTACAGCTATGCTGACATCCACATTTTTGTATCTAGAATAAACAAACTTACGTATACAAAAGTAAAGATAAATATGAAATCAATAACACTTACTGTCTAATCGAATTGTCCATCCAACTCGAGTTCGCACAGGGTACTTTCTGGACAGCTAACGCTAACGCCTTGACGACAAAATCATTTATGCTCAATTTGACTTTTTCTTTTTCTAATGCTTTGTTCAATCGGCCTCGTGTGGCCAGAAGTTTATCAACAATTATTTCATCGGTGACATAATAATGAGGTACTAGTTGTTTGGATTGTGTCAACCGTTTGGCGATCACTTGTCTAATCGAGGGGATTGGTGTGTCCGTATACGGTGAGCCAACACCCGTCGGCGAAGACGCTTTCGGTGCTTTCCCTGCGGCTGGTCGCGGCGCAGCTGCAGCAGCGGCTGGTGTGGGCGCCGCACCTGCTTGTGGAACATCTTTAGACGTGATCGAGTCAAATAAACCAGTTCCTTTACCCTGTAATCGAACCTGTCGTTTCTCTGCCAAACGCTTCGCCATCGGACTAGCATACACTCTTGCGCCTGCTGCGACTGCCGGGGACGCGGGAATAGGGGCGGCAGCAGCTGGGGCGGAAGCTCGCGGGGCGGACGGCGCAGCAGCAGCAGCAGGGCCACTGCCAGCTTTGAAATCTTTAAATGCGGCGACATCCGCCTGATTCTGCACAATAATACACACTAGCTTCCCAATTGGGACATTCTTAGAGCCGCCCGGTACTAGAATCTTCGCTAGGTAACCTTCTTCAGGTGTTTCAAAGCCCATTGTTGCTTTATCTGTCTCGATTTCAGCTAACAGATCGCCTTCCTTTAATTTATCGCCCTCCTTTTTTTCCCAGCTAATTATTGTGCCTACTTCCATTGTTGGTGATAATGCTGGTAGGAGTACTTTGGAGTGTTCTACATTAGGTGTGGGCGACTCGGCGACAGTTGGGGCTGGGGGAGGGGCGGAAGGGGCAGAAGGGGCGGACGGGGGCGCTGCTGCGGGAGGTGGTGCAGCTCTTGGTGCTGGGGCTGCAGCACCGTCATCTTTGAAATCTTTAAATGCTGCGACATCCGCCTGGTTTGAGACGATGATACACACCAGCTTGCCGATTGGAACATTTTTTGTGCCACCTGCGACTATGATTTTCGCTAAGTATCCTTCCTCGGGTGTCTCGAAGCCCATTGTCGCTTTGTCCGTTTCGATTTCGGCTAAGAGATCGCCTTCATTCAATTTGTCACCTTCTTTTTTCTCCCAGCTGATAATTGTGCCCGCTTCCATTGTGGGCGACAGTGCTGGCAGCAGAACTCTCTGGTGCGGCGGCAAAGCGGAGTAGAAGCGTAAAAGATCGGATTTCCATTGTGTATTTTGTGCAGGCTTTAGGAATGATGGCTGACTGCAAATTATACGAATCTGTTGTTAATAACAAGAACAGTCATAGAGTTATGGGAACGTAGACAGGATTTCTCAAATATAACTGATATAAAATATTTAACGCACGTAATCATATATATATAAACAAGCTTAGGTCCAACGCAACTATGCGTCCAGATCGCCTTATAAGTAATATATGGGAGCAGCGGTTTTTAATCAAAATATTTAATAATTTTTTATGGCCTTTGGGTGAACAATATGAAAAAATCTTGTAGACATAAAATATCTTAGAATTTGTAGTAGAATTTTGGGTGTTTTAATTATTTTTATAAGGGCAGTATTAAGGGGGGCTCGAAATTTTGGGGTCCTATAACTCGGGAAGTATACGAACGATTAGATTTAAACTGCGAGTGGATTCAAATGGGATCCTAAATAATATGTGTACTAAATTTGGTGCGAATCGGTCCGGTACCTTCAGAGGAGTAGAAAGCACAAATATGGTTTTACAAGCGACGACTAACATCCAAGTATACAAGTTATATATATTTTTGGATTCAGGGCGACGAGACAAACACCTTTTGTTAAGAAAATTTTTCGATCCGAGAATGCTACAGACACACGACCGATTGATTTCGCGTAAAACACTTATTTTTACTAAAACGCAATTAACTTTATTTTTTATATACTAATTCTACAATAATATTTAACAATTGATATTTATTATAACTATAAATTATATATTTAACAGCAATATTCACTTCACTTATTGATTTTTCACGAACTGTGTATTTTTGGTCTGACTATTGATTTTTCACTGACTCACTGCCTATTTATCTGTTTTACTACTTATATATCACTGCTCGACCTTCAGAGTATATATATATATATACAAAATTAATTTTTATAATTGATAAGTACATAATTAATGCCATTATCGTAAATATTAGAATACCAAATAATCAAATTATTCAAGACCTGAATAATTCAATTTATTGTGCATATAAATTATGCAAGTATAGGTTATGTATTTGTCAACATATTTTAAGCAAGTTTAAACAATAAACGAAACTAATTGTAATATTAAACTATGATTTTATGTCCCTTTTAATTAATGCCTACACCACATATTCAGAATTATATTCACTTACTGGTTCTTGTGTCGTCTTCGGGTGCATTCTACACTTAACGCTCTGGCTGCATTTAATCGAATTGCCTTTTTCAATGTTCCCTTTAATAATTCATTTCGTATTACAACAGTTCGCAACATTATTGAGTTATCAAACACTTGCAAACTAATTAGAATACTGTGCGAAGAAAATCTCTGAGGGCAATTCACTTTCTACCCAACGACCTACTCACGGTCATTTGTACGAGTGACCGTCAAACTTTTTACACTATATCACATGTACACTGAAAATGCTGAATAGCACATACTTTTTACATAATTCTAATTATAAACTAAAAATACTTTATAAGATTAAGTTTAATTTATAATGAACATAGAAAACAAAATAGTCAATGAATTATGTCAGTTTTATGAGGTTACATGGGGGGAAAATATTGGGTGACCATGGAAATTCAATCATTACATAGTAGCGTGATACATGACGATCACATGTAACTATCGTTGATATTCACGTTTTCTCTAAATGGGGAAATAATAAATTGACTTCATTTTTACTGTCTTGGCCAAAGTCCGCATTTTTAAATTCGTAATTTTAACAAATATATACACATTTTGCCCTTTTTTGAATGGCATCTGACTATTTTTAACGTATCCATGGGATTGGGGCATTTATTTATATAAAAATTGAGTAGAAAGGGCGGCAAATTGGGGACCGCCTTCTACTGGCAAAACCTCTAGGTACGCCACTGGCGCACGTGTTAAATATTATACATGGCTGGCGTTTCTGTATGATTGTATAACTATTATAATTTCGTATTTTTAAGAGCGAATAAATATATAATAATTAAAATAGTTTTATTATCAGTTTAAATTATTAATATTCGCGATTAAGGTTCCTTGCCATCTAGTGGAGTAAAATTCAAACACAGTTCAACCCGAATAGACGCCATCTTTGTGTAATAACAGTTAATTTCATTCGTTTTGTTCAAATATTTAATACAAACAACACATATTTATTGTATAACTATAGTAGTTTCGTATTTTTAAAAGAGAATATTGTTTAGTTTAAATTAATATTCGCGATCGATGGGTTCCTCGCCATTTAGCGTTCAGTTTACCCTGATTATGCGCCATCTTGGTGTGTTGACAGTTCATTTCATTCAACGTAACACATTATAATTAAGTCTTAATACAATCAAATCATATTCCTTTTATAAATTTATTACAAAATAATTCTGCGGCAGTATTAACATATACAATTTATATCATAATTTATTTATATTACAATTAACGTCAATTCGCACAGAATAAACAAAGATGAGCGTAAAACATTTATCATTTGCATTCCGGTGTCATAAAAATGTGCCCTTGCAGATAAAAATATAATAGGTAACTTAATTTCATATGTACACATATCCCTTTCGTTAATATTTATCAGTATAACACTATAATTAAAAATTAAACAATTCTTTCTCGTTACATAGACAATTCTTATTATTTCAGTTGGCAAGAAAAGAAGCCAATTATATATATATATATTTTCATTACTTTTAAAATTAGAATAAAAATACATTCGAAACAGTTAATATAAAATTTACAGCTGCAACTATTCGCAAAGTGATTTAACACAATTGTGGCAACCATTTTGATTTGTCAAACAACAAAATGGTGGCTTAGTTAAATCTCTTTGCCAATGCCTCGATTATATAAAAATGGCACTTTTGGCGTTTTTGTTCAAAACATAATGTATATATTTTTAAATATATACAGAAATAATAAGTTATTGCAAACATAATACCAAAATTTGAACTAGTTTACATATGATTTAACTGATTGAATAAAAAAATAATTTATTTAAAATCGTAATTACAAATAACTAATCTAATGTAAATAAAACAGTTTAAAAGTGATTAAAAACGCTTAAAATCTATTAACATCGTAAAGGACGTATCGTAATATTTCTCTTTTTGATTGTTCACTTGTTATTGTTTTGTTGTCCACAGCCTGTCTGGATCTTAAAATAAATTTAAAAATTGATCGCACTTATTTTGTGCTCTGCTCTCATGTTATTATTGCGTTTGTTTTCTTGAACCACAGTCAGAATTCCGAGTCCCAGCCGGTGGTGTCGTCTGGCGGTGGACCATCACCGTCTGGCGGGTAATCGTCAAAGTTCTGCGTGTCGACGACACTCCGTACGGCCGGCATTATTGGCGGAATTAGCGTCCTGTTGCACAAACCCTCCCAATTAAACCCATCGAACCATCTAAAAAAAAAAAACATTTACATTAAAATATACTAACTAGTTAAAAAAAACTCTTACTTGTGTTTCTGTATTTCACTGATTCCCCCCTTCTGGTATCCTAATCTCTCCGCGGGATTATCCCTGCATAGTTTCTTAATCAAAGCGGTCGCGTTCCGCGTAATATTCCTAGGGAATTCAATCGCATCGATTCCTTTCAGGATAATATTATAAGTAATCATTGGGTCCGCCCCAGTAAACGGCGGTGTACCCGTCAACAACTCAAACATTAACACCCCCAACGACCAATAATCAGCGCTTATATCGTGCCCTTTATTGAGTATCACTTCCGGTGCAACATACTCAGGAGTGCCACAGAACGTCCACGTTTTCCGCCCTGTTTGCAATCTCTTCGCAAAACCAAAATCAACCAATTTCACATACCCATGTATATCTAATAATAAATTCTCGGGTTTAAGATCCCTATAGATTATATTCCGTGAATGGAGATAATCAAACGCGTTGACAACGCACGCGGTGTAAAATCGTGTTGTGGCATCATCAAAATGCCCTTTATCGCGTAAAACTGTCCATAATTCTCCGCCGAGACACGATTCCATAAGCATGTATAAATATTTGCGATCTTTAAATGTTTTGTATAGTTTGACGATAAAATCGCAATTGGCTTCGCCCATAATTTCCTTTTCGGACATGATGTGCTGTTGTTGTCTTGTTTCGACAATTTGCGCTTTTTTCATTTGTTTTAATGCAAATGAGCGACTGTTGTCGCCTTGAATTTGGACGAGTTCAACGCGACCGAAACCGCCTACACCCAGCGTAGCCAAAACACGGAGGTGCGATAATTTAACATCCTGGAACTCTTCCTTAATCCTAATTGAAACATATAATTAGACATACGTGTGGCTAATTAAGTAAATATACCCAACAAACACAAATTCATATGCAACTTCTCTAGTTCTATTAGTTTATATACGCGGTGTAGATCTAGCGGAGAAAAATGTAAACACAAAAGTAGCCATCTTTGTTTGATGACAGTTCATTTCCATTAAAGTAATTAAGTTTAAATGTGTAATTTTCACCACGATTCAAAACATTACATAATTTTATGTGCTGGACTGTTGTAAAAAAAAACCAAATTTTAACTGTTAGCGCCCAATATGGCCAACAACAGTTTTATAGATTTACTCCTATTTCCTATAAATGAGATATAAGTTTCGTTCGTTTGTCTTACACTTCGGTTCATAATTTGTCCCTCTCTTCTATTTATAATGAAGAAAGAGGAAATGCATGGAATTTAGAAGTCAGAAATGTAACAATTAGAAATGTGCTTGCTGGGTAAAGTTAACATACCGGGAAAATGTTCCGTTAGTATTGTAAGCCATAAACAAGGATCGATTTTTGTGTAACAAGCATTTGTTTTTAATGATTCGTTGATCAACATACCTTAGTTTACTTTCGATACCTTCATCGATGTATTTCGTTCGGATTTCATCCAGGTTCGATATTAATTGATTGAATGTCTCGCGGTCGATCACTAGGCATGTTACACCGTCTGGATCGTCGCATAGAATATTCGCTGTTCTTAAATCGTCGCTGTAATAATCCAAAATTATACACATTAAAATTGTAGCCATATTTCAAATCTTTAAAACATGAATAAATTGACATGCTATTTTGTTTCTCTATGGTAGTACGATAGACGAAGTAATTATGCTTTTATGGGGCATAAACACATAGTTTAATTATGATTTTATTATTTGCAGTAAAATATTTATATAGTCATATTAAATATACAGTTATTTTATTTTATATATTTGTAATCAACGCTTAGAGGATTGAACAATCATAAAAATAAATTATGCATATTTATGATTAGCTTTGTACGCAATTTATCTCTCTTCCGCTTATGAGGAAAAAGGATAGATCTGCGCCAGAAATGCAGAAATAAAAAAGAGCCCCTACCCTTGCAATGCCTTTTCCCCGAAGAAATCCCCCTTGACCAGTGTCCGAATGTACTTCTCCTCGGCGCTGTTCGGCTGCTTAATGGTCACTTTAACTTGCCCTTTGCTAATGATAAAGAACGTATCGCCCCGTGCCCCTTGTCTGATAATGTAATCGCCATGCGAATAGAATGTTTCCTCCAGTACGTCGGAGATCTTAATCAACGTGTCCTCGGGCAAGTTCTTGAATATCGGAACACTGGCAAAGTAGAAACAAAAAAAACGAATAAGTAACAAACAAAAATAAACAACCAGCAACATCAATTAAGATGCTCGCTAACGACAACATAGATTCAATTACATGCGAAGTATGGCCGATTTTAATTGGCTTACATGGAGGTACATGTAACTAGATTAAACATAATTGAAGATATCTTTGCGTCTGGAAACTTTTAAATGCTTACAGATGCAAAAACTGCGAAAAAGGTACATATTTTGATATCTGTGTTACTACGTTTGTAGACGGGTTTAATAGCCAATTCCACCGTATTTTTAACGAATGATATAAGTAACTCGAAAACGAGACGAGTTAGAGAAAAGTGTATTTTATAAAAGTTAAAGATGTTAAAATTTCTAGCAACTTTTGTCTAAAAAGTTATTTCGAAATATATACCATTTAGTAAAAAAACGCCTTTGAAAATTGCCCTATTATTTATGTAAGTATTTTTGAATATCTTGAACTTTTATATAATTCAATTTTTCTCTAAAACGAGACGAGTTAGAGAAAAAGTGTATATTATAAAAGTTGAAGATATTAAAATTTCCGACAACTTTTGTCTGAAAAGTTTTTTCAAAACACCTACAATTTGTTAAAACATCGCCTTTTTAAACATATGTTTGTTATTTATGTATGTAACTTAAAAAATGACGTACGAAACGATAACGCAGTGAATTATGGATATTTGGTTTACCTTTTGAGGAAATCTGTGTATTCAGCCTGCCTGATAAGGCCAGTTCTCATCATAATCGTCTGGAAGCATTGTCGTTCGATGGCCCATAATTTGCAATCAGTCGCTGCTTTAATTGTAGCTGTTCTCTTACAGTTGTACAAGATGGCGAGTTCCCCGAGTACCTTGCCAGGCGCTAGAGTACTTAGGTACTTGTTTTCACGAGACACCTCGACACGACCCTCTGCAACAAAACAATAACAATACATCAACTCGCACGATAATCATAAATTTAAAACGTACAAACATTGTCGCACAAAAGAATTCTATAACCTATTTATACATATGTAAATTACAAGTAATGGCGTCCATTGAACTCGCACAACTTATTGGTCGCGCCCTTTTTAAGGGGACATCGAATATACTAATGTTTCTAGTATTTTTGTACGGAGTATAAAAGAGCTAAAGTATTCGGGACTCGTCCTTGGAATTAGAAAGAGTTAATTTAATAGTCTCGAAAATCGTAAAAGTAATGTAAAACATTTATTTAAATGATTGTAAAATACGAATTGCAACAGAATTTGTTAATAACAAATTTGAATTTCATCATTTGAAAGGTTAACCTTCATTTGCAAAACAACCTTCTCGCATTTCAAATCGAATTGTATCGGTTTAAGATATTTCATTTATCTGAACTACGTCCGGCCAGGATATTACTAATTATATGGTTGATTGAAAATAATATATAGATTTTTATCGGCCGCCGTTTTGGCGCCGAAGGCGTTTTGCTAAATATATTTACACGAATTTCTTCTTGTTTAAATTTTTTTTATGGCTATTGGGTCACAATCTGAAAAAATCTGGAGTAGTCTTCACTGTACTTTCTTATTCTTCCACTATCTATTTGAATATAGCATTTTAAATTTTCCCTAAATGCAGTATTAAGACGGGCTCCAATTTTGGAGCCCTGTACACACGATTGGATTTAAAATGCGAAGCAAACTTTATGTATATATTACAGACACACTATTGTACGACGAGCTAAAAACAAATACATTATAAATGCAAACAAAAAATAGAAGTTTAAAGCGCAAAAACAAAAGTGATTTAGTAGTAGGATTCAGCGCGGCGTGGGACCTGTACCCGTTCACATTATACAAATTTGTTTTGCGCGATTAGTGATACACCTGTAGCAATGTGAACTATGCTATTTAAAAAGTGGTTAAAATTGTCAAGGAAATGCATTTATAATTAGTTTCACATTATTGTATACACTGTTTTGTAAAATATAATTGTTAATAATAAACGTACGACATTTATGACAAGCTTAGGTACAACGCACCTATGCGTCCAGCCTTATAAGTAATGCGATGCGATTTTTGTAGAATATTTTGATAAAAAGAAAACTTTAGTTAGGATATGTTTCATTAGCGGTTTCCTTCTTCTAAGTTGACGTCATGTTAATGCTAAGTACACTCTAGTCACCCACACTAATCGCACGTGCCCAACAATTGACCAAACTAGAGACTAGAGTGAAGTCATGAATTACAACTTACTAAAATGGACGCATAACTTAGCGTAACACTAACGTTAATTTATTCAATGACGACCAACCAAACACTTTCTATATACGAAATATATGTTTGCGATGATATTCGTAAAACATTTATGAATCGGAAAATACCTGTGTGTCATTTCTAACAAATGTATTTGTTTATCGATGGAATTCATATCTGCATCCGGTTTGGTTCCACCATTTAAATATAATTTATTGTTTTTAAATACATGGGGAATCTTAGTATGATTTAAATAATCAACAAAAAAATCTGGAGTGCCCTTGACTAGTCTATACTTAATTAAATGTTATATAGTACCATTGCTATAATACAATATCAGTACGTAAATGTAACAGTTATTTTTGAAGTTGATTTTTTAGTAAATGGTACATTTTTCAAAAAAACTTTTCAAACAAAAGTTGCTAGAAATTTTAATATCTTTAATTTTTATACAACTCACTTTTTTATAACTCCTGCCGTTTTTGAGATACGTAAAAATATAACACGAGTGAACATCGTTATCTTTAAAGCTATTTTTATTAGTAATTGGTACATATTTCGAAAAAACTTTTCAAACAAAAGTTACTGGAAATTTTAATACCTTTAACTTTTATACGACTCACTTTTTCTTAACTTCTGCTGTTTTGGAGATACATAAAAAATAACACAAGTGTACGTGATTATTTTTAAAGCTGATTTTTTAAGTAAATGGTGCATATTTCGTAAAAACTTTTCAAACAAAAGTTACTAGTAATTTTAATATCTTTAACTTTTATAAAACTCATTTTTTCTATAACTCTTGTCGTTTTCGAGATATTTAAAAAATAAATTATAATGAAGAAAAAGGATAGATTATGATCTGGGCAAACGAGCAAATCTAGTGTAACATTCACCTCTATGAGGTCAAAAATCAGCGCGTTTGCAAACAATGATCGTTTGGAAAAAGCGGTATTACGCAACAATCGTTTTTAGATTGAATCACAGTTCCGTGACAAGTCACATACTATAAAACAGAATATATATATATATGGTAGGTAAACCATTTGAAAATAGGCTAACTGGAATTTCCATTGTTAGAACCAATCAGGGGATATGATTGATATTTCATTGTTCTTCATGTACCGTTAAACATTGCTGTACTGATATGACATTTTTAAAATATAAAATGTGAATACGTAACTAAAAGGTAGAAGCATTATAATTAGTTTCATTAACAAAACTATTGAATGTGTGTGTGTTCTTGTCGAAAAACTTGATTTTTATAAATTGAACCTGACCAGTCTTATAATTACATAATAGAATATAACACAATGAACATTTATACTCAGTATCAAAACATTAAGCCAAGCTGTCAGATGTTTTTTATTTGTGTATTATGTACGATATCGAGGTAAAATCGACGATTTAAAAGCGCTAATAATATTAACCTATTGTATTCCTATACCCCTAATAAACAAACAGCAATCTTTGCAATGTGTCCGTTCTGTTTTGTTGTCCTGTAACATTTGCCCGGGTGTCCTGTGGTATGTAACACAGGACACATTCTTTTTCTACATCATCAGGTTCTTCTTCGTTGAATCGTGCTTCAACGAAGTCCGTTCCGTATGTTTTGTGTGGTATGCTGGGTGTGGTATGCTGTATGTGGTATGCTGTGTGTGGTATGCTGTGGTATGAATGGGATGATTGCGGTTCTAAGGCAATTTATTCAAATTTTTAACTAAAAGGCCATAATAATTAAAAACTGCTGCTCGCTTCGCATATAATACTTATAAGGCGAGCTAAACGCATAGGTGCGTTTAACCTAAGTTTGTTTTTCCTTATAAAATGTAAAATCGTGATACAAGGAAATGATGATCTATATTTATATAATTACTAATACGGAATAAAATCATTATTTTACATACATTAACCTTGATAAACAGTATAATTTTATTAAATTATTTAAACTTCCTTTTACTTTCAAATACAGTTAAATATTCACGTACATAAAAACTGTCAACTAATTCATTGAAAATGTCTCATAAAAAATATTTTTGAAAGGTTAACCTTAGAATTGATCTACTGTTATAGAAACCAAGATGTATATATTTTCTTAAATTACTTCATTTCATCACCAAAAACTAAATTACATTTTGAAGTAATAAGTTTTTTAACACGAAAAGTGGTACTAGAAAGTAAAATTAAATACTGGGCGTAAAAAATAAAATTAAGATCTATTTTTTTAAAGGTGTAGAAAATATTAAAAAGTTATTGAACTTGATTAATTCATTTTTTATTGACGAATTTAAAGATAATTATTATTTAAATCACAAAAAATGAGTAAATTTACGAAAAAATAACCGAATATACCGGATGTTCGCAACTTTCACTGTTGGTCATACAAGAATATCCGGTTCTTAAAGTTACCTAATAATCACAAACAAGTAACACATAATCCTGCGGCTATATTTTGAGAAACTCTGGTCTACATCAGTTGCTTAAGTGAGTCACGCATTTAAATAGATTCTTACTCCTTTTTTATAACATAAACCGACTACTAAATAACACTTGAGATTAATTGGATAAATAAAATATTAAAAATCACGGTTTAAAATAAAAAATTAGAATATTTATATTAAGATTAAATTAAACTCGATAAGGTTAAGTTTGCAAAAAATGAGTTATTATTTCAGTAAATTTAAATGTTTTAAGAAAGTGAAAAACAAATAAATTTTAAACACCTTTTTACGAAAGTAATTTTAGCATTTCACGTTTTTTATGGCTAACTAGTGCAGAACACAATATAACACGTAAGATAAGAGCAAATAACCCAGCGTTTGAGAACTGCTGTTCTACGAAACAAAGAACACAGGATTTGCTTGGAGATATAACTGTATGAGTAGACGACAAAATATTATTTATTTGTGTTATTTCATTAAGAAATAATCTCGGTTTTATTTTGTAAAGAAACTTAATCAATATTGAATTAATAAATATATATTTTTAAGTCGGGGAAGTACCGAAGAAGCTAAAGCATTCGGTTGTGTGTCTGTAGCATTCTTGAAATCAAAAAATGTTCTTAACAAAAAACCATAATAATTAAAAACCTCTGAACGCATAGGTGCGTTGTACCTAAGCTTGTCTTAATTAGTATTTGGTTCAGTTTAATTCGGAACGAATCCAGTCTAAAAGATATTCAAAAGTAACGGCTGCATAATATATCGAAGTCAAAAGATTACTTTCGTTTTCAACAAGTGAATCAATTCACCATATGTTGTAAGCGTATACATGAATGACAAAGCATTAAAAATGAAACGTGTTTCACTATTTTACCGATTACAGATGTTCGATTAGAAATTCTTTTTTTTTGTCCTCGCTAATTATATAGTAAACACTTATTTCTGAATAGAAGTGTTTTTATTCTATTGTAAGTACAATAAATAGATGAGAGAAAGTAAGATTTATTTATAATATAAGTACAAGTATTGATTTACAACTGTAAAGTATATTAGTAATGCTCTGGTTATTCTATGTAATACGATTATAATATATTAATATAATTATACGTGTTTGTAATGCAAGATACAATTCGACCTTCGTGTTTAAAAATATACTTTAGCTGAAAATTATGTTTACTGTTTTTTTGCCTCGCCACGAACAGGGAATTGTACCGCTAACTTCATCTACGATGCGAAGTAAGTCTAGAATTCTGCGATGCTTTATTTCAAAATGTATAGTACCCCTTAATACTGTCCTTACAAAAATAATTATAACACCAAAAATTCTACTAATAATTCTAAGGCATTTTATGTCTACAAGATTTTTACATATTGTTAACTCAAAGGCCGTAAAAAATTATTAAATATTATAATTTTGAATTTTAAAATAAAAATAATTAAAACACCCAAATATTCTACAGACTTTATATATCTATATTTTTTAAAATTGGTAACCAAAATGGCCATAATAATTAAAAACCGCTGCTGGCATCGCATACATTACTTATAAGGCGAGCTGGACGCATAGGTGCGTTGTCTCAGTGTAGAATTAATTTAAAACACAATAAATTACATATAATGTGTCTTTAATGATTAAATAGTTCCTTGACTTCGTCAAAAAAAAAGAAAAATCGAATGTACTATTAAAATATAAAGCATAAATCCTAATTACTAGAACTCAAATCACTTTAGGAGTAAATTAACAATGTCACACAGAGATGAATGTAAGATATATATAAATAACGGTTGCCGTATACACGAAATGATGATAAATGTCATCTTGCCCGCACTAACTAACGCTAACACACACACACACAGTAGCACAGAGAATGTTAATTCATAAATAACTTTCATTTTAATTTATAAAGCAACGCCGTACATTTACATATATGTAAAATGTCGCAACACAATTACATGCAATCTTCAAAGTGCCTTTTTAATTGTCTGCCAATCAAAATCTATTTCATATTACATTGTTTTTATTAATACTGTTTTAAAATAAATCCCAGTAAGCTTATTTTATTCATCACCGAATAGCGAATACTATAGCTCTTTTGCACATGCAGATTGAGTTATTACGTACTGAATACATTCCTACGTAATTATAATCATTTTAAAATTTCGTACTAGTTGTTATGTCAACATTTAATAATAAAAAAGAAAACATATGTTTTTGAGAATATACAAATTGAACTAGAAATAGTTTTTTTTATATATACAACATGTGTTAACACGAGACTTGTAAAATACAAGGAACATATTGCTTTAAAATATAAACATACATATGGTCGATAATTGCGTAAATACTGTGGGAACACAACTTGTCATGGTAAGTTAAGACAAAATTGTGACGGATTTCTCGTATCCAGCGACTAATTATATCAGTAGTATCAAAATCACGTTTTCTCCGAAGGGGTTTTCTTATTACTAGACGTGGAACTTAAGTATCCTATGAGAATCGTAAACAATGCCTTATTTGCATAAATAGCTTAATAACATCTTCCTTACAGTGTAACAATGCGAACTCTTACCTGTCACAACACTGAGATATAAAAACAGCTTGTCAAAAGGCTGCAATGCTTGTTTAAATAAAAAAACAAATTAAACAACAAGAAAATCGATTCCTAAATTTCGAATCCCAGTCTAAACATACAATAATTTTGAAGCAAATTGCCTAATATACATATTTTGATAACTTTCTAATTCTATTATAAAATATTTTTATTATAATGTGCATTATTAAAGTCAGGAAATATTTTGTTCCATGCAGGTAATTCATATGTTCACTTTCATTTAATTGCATGGACGGTTTAGAATACAGACGCAAGTGACCTGATATTTTATGAAGAATTTCGTGTTTTATGCAATACTATACGCCACTGTTACTTTCATGATGAAAACTAGATCGGAAATAGACATTTTCATGCTTAGTCATATATCATTTTCTACTTTGTATAAATTAAAGAACTGCTTAGCATTTATAGAAATTTTATTAATAAATTAGACAATATAAACAAACGCCGTAACTTACAAGCGACCGCGAAAAAACCTTGTAAGTTACGGCGTTAAGCGCAGCGCATGAGTAACATTTTCTTGCATGCCACATACTATAGCTCTTTTGCACAGTAGGGGAGTCAGGGAGCTATAAAATAATTTACATTCATGCTAAGAATTAGCAGACATACGAGCAAATACTATAGCTCTTCAGTACATGCTGTGCGACGAGTTAAAAAATGTGATTCTTACAAATGTCAGAATTTTGTTTTTGGAAGTTTTACATAACGTAGTATTTATGCAGAATAACTTTCGATTCCCCGGAACTGATAAAGCCTTTTTATGACATATTTAAAACGAATGTTTTATAGTCACGCTTTTACCAAATCAAGAAGAAAAAGTTCAGTGATCCAGCAATGTCACCGGCTGGCTAGGGTCAAACGCATTCAATTTCATTTTCTATATTTGTCTTTACTATATAATTTCTCTGCACTCTTGATCCTTCAGTCAAAGGTGAACGATAAGTGAAATTCAAAGCTGCAATTTCTAAACTCACTCTTTTAATCCCTCGCTAACTATTCTGTACACATAGTTTATTTATTTACTTATAAATATACATATTGTTGTGGGAAAACGAATTTCTTTCGACCCGCGAGCTGAATTCTATATTTTTAACAAACAACTCTCTCCATATTTTACTCAAAACATCTCTTAACTACTTGTTGAGTCGTTCTGCAAGAATGTTAATTAGAAAGAATATCTGTTGCTCTTTGACAATTTTAATTTTAAGAGTGTCTCTGCTAGTGATAAATTTCTATCACTTTCACTAGATGTCACCACCTCTACGTTTCACTGTTTCATATTTACGAGTTATTTATAATTATCAATTTCTATACACATATTCTTTTGTATTTTAATCATAATTAAGCGTTTATAATAATGTGCTTATGATATGGACACATATAGAACTATACAAAACAGTTGACAACAAATACAATCGGGTGCCTTGGCCTTTAAAATATTGCGAAGGTGCCTCTAAAAATACATTTACAATGCGTTCATAACATGAATGCTAAATTTAATTATAATAACATATGTGGCCTTCACTTGACTTTATTGTTCTTTCTGTATTTATAATAATTCCTTATCTTGTTTTAAATTTACTGTAATTTTAGAAACCTTTCAAATAATTTATAAATAATAGAAAATCTCTATAGTATTTTTTATAAATAAACTGCCAATTATAGATATTAGTTTATAATAAAATAACTATTGCAAAATCACAATCATTATCGACGTAATTAATGTAATTATTATAAGAAGCAATTTGAATACACAGAACGTAATGCAATTTATTCGTAAAGAAACTTTAATTATAATTCAAATAAACAAATAATAGTTTACTTTCAAAACATGACTCTTCTTCAATCTTTGACATTTTGCAACATTTTTTATAGCACCTTTGATAGATTATGTAATTCGTTGACATTTCAACAATGATGTAAATGAATACACACACTGTAAAAATAAGTATACAATTATTATCTGAGCCATCTTAGCTCGTTTGTCTATTATTAACAATTTAAAACACACTTGTTAATTAAATTTTAAGGAATATTAAACCTCAGTACATATAAAAAAGTATAGATTTGTAGAAATTAAAAAACGTACAATTGTACAATTCTAATAAAAGATAAAACAATTACAAAAAAAACTAGAGTCTAGTAAAACAATGGACCATATTGCAAATACTATTTAGTTCCATATCAGATTAAATTTTTCGTTGTAAGCTGAGAAGTAGTTCGCATATAGACCGTATGTTGTTATTATATTGTGTTCTACACTGTTACAGTGAAAGTTTCCATTTTATATCACGTTACCACAACCAATAAAAATTATTACGTAGTTTTAGCTCGGGGAAGTACCGGATCAAAAAATATCCTTAATACTGCCTCAATTAAAATAATTAAAACACCAAAAAATGCTACTAATAATTCTAAGATATTTTATATCTACAAGATGTTTTCATATTGTTAACCTAAAGGCCATAAAAAATAAGTATGTTATTCACGTAGTGTTACTGCTTCCAAAAAACTGTCACATAAGTTAACGGTAGTTTACACAATGCTATATTTAACATCGTTTACAACGTTCTCACGTATCTATGCAACATATTTGTAAATGCAAACAGACATACACATGTCTTAATTAGGACAGTTAACACTGAAACATTATTTATTTGGTTTATGGTAACTGTATTGTTCTTTTTTCACAGTTCACTGATGTTTTGAAATATTTCGGTATTTCACGTAATTTCTTACACAAGACAAATTTTTTAAATTTTTTCCACTGGTTAATAATATTTTAGAAACGAATATTAAGAAATCATATTAATTTGTTGTTGGATTTGAGGAAAGATATTTAATATTTTATTATTGTTACATTTAGCTTAGTAAATCTTAAACAATTATTAATAGTCTGTACCCAATAACTAAACATGGTCTCGATCTATCACAGTATGTGGGTTGTTCATTTGACATAATCAAGTGGGAGATAGATTTAAAAATAAGCGCAACCGTATTTACATTTTTATTAGAACACTGTTACAAGCTTCAAAGAACAATAATAAATATTAGTTTTGTTTTAAAAATCTTATATGATTGAGATTAATTATTATCTAGCTGAGAAAAATATCAAACATAATCCGTCTCGAAGCCTTGTAGCCATTTACTTACTATTGCGCACGCTCAAACCATCGTTGACGCTTATACGGTAAAAGAAAACATTAATTTAGCTGAATTTATTTAATAATAGTTAACCTAAATCGAGTAAATCCTTTTCTTGTACAACGAATGCGTGTATAATTTAAAATCATTTTCAAGTAGCGAGAAATAGTGATTTATGACCGTGTTGAGTTGTGAAGTAAAGATTGTTGAGTAGTAAAAGTAACTGTATATATATGAATGATGTCAAACTAGATCAAAAAAGATGCCGGAAATAATATTTACATTTCTATAGCAATTTATAATGATCATGTTAAATTTATTACAAGAAATGCTTACTCATGGCTATCAATAATAGGCTAAAGAATAAGTGAAAGTCGGATTTACACTATACACCTAAATTAAAATAAATATATAAGCATAGAAATAATAGTTGGATTCAATTTCCGAAAGAACGAAATTAAATGGGTGTAACTCAGGATATAATCAGCCATTTAGCGATTTAACCGACGTTTGTAATAGCTATGTAGGTTTTATCTTCTTATACGTTTGTCAAAATTTCTATAAAAATATTTAAGGGTCCCTAAAGCATCTGTGAGTGTGTGTGTGAACGCTCTACACCCAATGCAGTTCAACATAAAAATGATATATTGTATATACAAAAAAAAATAATTCAAACGGAAGTTTATTTTTATGTATATCTCGAAAAGGGCACGAGTTAGCCAAAAAGTAATGCTTACAAAAGTTAAAGATATTTAAATTTCTAACAACTTTTGTTTGAAAAGGTTTTTCGAAAAATGCACCAGTTACGAGAAAATTGCATTATAAGAAAGGTTTAAAAACGTCGTTAATATTGTTATTAAATTATGTCCAGATCAACAATCGAAAGTACTGAATTATTGACGGGTTATTTATATGGTGCGAGTGTTGAGTACCGCTGTAGTTGCAGTAAAATGACGCAAGCAGACATTTCGCGAGCCGCGAACCGAAGGTTAACCACTGCGGCAGGGTAAGCGTCTCAACCGGCCAATATATGCATATGCACGCGGTGCCGCAACAGTAGAATACTTCTTATAACAACTCATGCCTATACATGTGACCCACACCTATCTCCCTTCATCTAATCTGATATACCAATACACATTGTGCATCTGCCTTTGTCTAACAACCTGCCACGAGGTCCAGAACGTTTTACAACAATTATTATAACATTTTTTTTTGTTATTTATTCCGAGTCAAATACTAGTTCTTATTTCCTTACACAATCACTATAACAGACATTTTTTCAAGTGTACATGAATGGATTGTATCCCCGTTGTAGAATAATTTTTTATTCGTCTGTCATTTGACAGTTATAATTGCTAGTTTGATATACAGTATATGAATAAAAGAATATATTTCTTTTACAAATTTAAACGACAGATTTATACAAAAGTATAAAAAATTAAGGAACATCCTCAGAAAGCAATGATAAATATCTTCTATCTATATTTTTAAAGACTTGTACATAGAATCCAGGTGTGTTATTTCTTTAGAATAATGTTAATAAAATAAATGCTAGATAGAGATAAATTATATGTGTATACGAAAAGACTCTATCCGAGAGTTTTTAGATGCCCTGATAGCACAAACAGTACGAGCGTAACAATAACATAACCTACAACTCTTACCTGAACTATCGACTGTGTTCGGAGCAGTTCGGCTACACTCGGATATCCTTGAATGTAGATTACCCGTTCGTCGTTTACGTATCCCGTAGGTATGCACCGGGACAATAAGTTTCGGGCGCGGAATTAAATAAAAGTCATTGCTTTGAGATTCAATTTTATTTGTAACTTGATTACTTAATTTCTTTTCCCGAACTTCTTGAACCGGCACACTATCACGTAACAACTTTTTATGTATTTCAATAATCTCCTCATTTTCATAATGATTTTCATGATCTGGCGGTACAAATCCAGTTTTAGCAGCCGGTATTCGTTGCCTCGAGTTAACCAGTTGTTCGTAAAATTCCTCATCGGTCTGATCATGATTTTTAACACGGGAAATAAATCGATTTTCTGTACTTTGGCCTTCAGATAACGTTTTAAAAGTACGTGGTGTTGGGCTAGGTTTTGTAACGTCATTTCCTACTGTCTTTACAGTAGTGTTATTGGCGTGATTTGCATCGATAATTTGATCAGATGTTTGCGGTTTACTAGAAATATATAGGTTTTGTTCATTTATCCATTCATTCACACGATCCAACGCAACTGCATCAGAGTCTTTACGTAGTGGATTTGGATCACTTGTATTATCACTAACTGCTATATTATCCATTTCTTTTCTGACACTATTCACTCGTTTTAGTTTCATTAAGTCATCTTTTCTGATACTTTCCACTCGGTTTAAAGACATTTTATCTTGCCGAATTGGGGGAATAGGTGGAGATGTTTCGGGGTTTGTAGTTTCGACTAGATTTAGTGCCATTTTAGAATTTGGTTCTTCTTTTCTGATACTTTCTACTCGGTTAAGTAATATTTTGGTTCGTCGAATTGTGGATGTGTCGTCATTGTTATTAATGCTTTCGATTCGATTTAGGGACATTTTCGTCTTTCGAATCTGCACTGTTTCAAGGTGTTTTAACGACATATTGATTTGGCGTATTGGTACTGGAGGAGTTTCAACATTCGATTCTTTTGTGGATTGATTTAGTCCCACGGAGATTTCATCTCCGTGCATATTAACCATTGTCGTCCGATAATTCCGTTGCTCGCTGAAATATTCATTATCCAGTGGATTCTCCACTACTCTCACTTTATTATTGGTCGATCGTGAGTGCTTAGACGTGCGATTGTTGCCTTCCCACGACTTTTCCGAATTTCTCTTACTTTCATCGCTATTGTAATCATCTTCGCCATCAATTTCTACACTTTTCTCATCAAACCTTACCGATTTTTTCACTAGTTGCACTTGTAAATCATTTATAACATTCCTATACTTAACAGCGGCCGGTTCACCATAATCGGGCATATCATTTTTGAAACTTCGTTGCCGTATTAATTTTGTTTGTGATGGTAAATAATAGCTATTCTGCACTAGGTCGTCTTGCATCGTTTTCAAGTTTACTTTTACTGGTTTTTTGTTTGCAATCCGTGATAAATATTTGTCGCTGTGGTATTTCACTGATTTTTTGTCTGGTTCTTCGTCTATGGAGGCGTATCGCAGTTGCGTTGGTTCGGTGGAACTGGAGCTGTTTCTGTCCCAGGAGTTTGATCCAGAACTGCTGGAAGATAAGCTGAGTTGGGTGTCTAGCCAGTTCGCCTCGTAGAGGAGGTCCATGGCGCGATTTCCACCTTCCATTTCTAGCCAGCTTGGATCGTTTATCACCGCTTTGCCAGGGTAACGTTTGATCTTCATAGTGTTAACTGACTATAAGAAATATTTGAGCGGTGACATTTGTAAATTGGCCGTTTGGGCTCACTTCGAAAGAGTATTTATGATATTTGAAGATTTTCATTCTTATAGCTATAAATGCCTAAGCTATACGGACTAATTTTAGAAGCATTTACATTCAATAGTAATTTTATATATATGGTTTTAAGAATTAAAGTTAGTTATTTTTAGAATTGGCATTTTATGATTTATGCAAATGTAAATCAGAATTTGCATTAATTGTATTTAATTGCACAATATCAGATATGATTTGCATTTCTATAAGGTTAATAAAGAATAATTACCGTAGAGAAAACTTTTACTATTATGGAAAAATTTTTAGCAAAAAAATAAAAAATGCCATACAAATGATTGTAATTCTCTCACATAAGTATAGTACACGAATATTAATCTTTGTCATTATAAAAACAGCAAATGGTGTTAATTATTAGCTTAAAGTTTCTCTCTAATTAACTATAGTTTTTCATTCATAAATAATATAGAAATAGTAAAAAAAAAAAACAGTACTTGACGAATCTATAATTATCGAATTAATTTTGAGAAACAGTAAATACAAATTAATTGTTCGTAGAATTTAATCTTATCGTCTCTAGAGAAACATTTAAATTTAACTGCATCTTATAGTAACAATAAAATGTTTGGAATGGATTCTCGGATTTCAGTAATAAAATAAACATATACACTGAGAAAAGGATTTACTTTAAATTGGGTAATATTAACTATAAAGACAAGTATTTTTAGTTCGCCGTACCACTAAAGCAACCGGTTGTATGTCTGTAACATTATCGAATCAACAAATGTCCCAAAAAGTGTTGGTATCGTCGCCCTGAATCCAAAAATACTTATTAAAAACAAAGAGGAAACTATATATAAATAACAAAAGCTAACAATGTGGAACTTTTGCCGGATGGTCTATAAAGATACGTATGTTATATCTATATATAAGATCTTCTTCTTGATATAAATTATCCATTAAAATTCATCATGCGTTTTTAGTAAATAATTCGTGCATCTTATTTAGCATTCCATTATTTATACACTCTAAAAAGTTAACGCGTCTTTGATGACAACTTCATAATGATGTTACTATATTTGAACTAAATATCTAGAGTGTGAGTGCTCTAGATTCACGTACTGGTGCAAACTGGTTTATATGTTTATAATATTTCATTTTAATTGTAACAGAACAAATAGCTTTGGTCCTAATAGCATTTTAAAAGCATGTCGTGGTATATAAAAATAATCCTACTTTTACTTTCTTATACGAATGTAAATATATATATATATATATATATATATATATATATATATATATATATATATATATATATATATATATATAAAAACAGATGTTGATGAAAGTAAAAATCTATAAATTTAATGCATCAGACCCCAAAATTTAGGTCATTTCACAAGATTATTATCTCACGCAATCTAATCTTAAAATACTCAAAAAACAATAGTTGAACACACACGTAATCTGAAAGCCTAGCCCAACAATCCGAAAAATAAACAAATCATAAATCTAATGAAACAGACAATCATTCCCCGAGAGATACAGAACCAGTTATTGGCTTTGTACGCCTTCGAGACAAGCGCAAAAAGGTCAGCCAAGGGTCACATTGGCGCGGTATTACATTATTATATCGGATTTTGCCGATCGCTTCCTTCATAAACAATAAAACGGTGGGCGGAATTACATCATGCATTAAACGTTTGCTCGAGACTTAAAATCAAAGAAAATGAAATTATATTCATTAATTTCTTTGTACCTTACGTATATTTTTTTTTATTTTTTATTATAATATAGTATGCATTAAAAAAATGGTATTATTTGTAAAAATATCTGATTGTATTGTTATGTGTGCAAAGGATTATGGGTGGGTGCAGATAAAAGATGATTATTATTATTATACTGTGGTCTCTTATTATAAATTGCCTGTGGAATTTATCCTGTGATCATTCGGATTATTATTATTACAGTTCATATGGGTAGTCATAGCGGTACGATGTGTAATTTTAAATTAGAAGGGGCATTCTAATCAAATTTATATATCAACATTATATTTCCTGGGTTGAGAAACATATATATGTATTTAAATAGACTTTAAAATTAATAATAAGTTTTTATCTTCAACTTTTATATAAATCCCAATTTTCTTGTAAATACAGCTAGAGAAAAGTCGAATGAAGGCCACTCCAGCTTTCTATTATTTGTAGTCAGTAAATAAATGTAGTTGCGCAGCGAAAGACAAATTTTATAAGCACTTGAATATAACAGCACCTTTTGTTTGGATACGGTAAGTGAGTTTAACACTTGTTCGTTAAACGAACAAAATAAAAAAGCAACCGGCTGAGGTAAATATTTGCTGTATATGTGTAAGGGGCACTTACACGTTTGAGCACTTTACATTAATTACCTGCAAGTGATACTCGACGACTTAGTGCACCTACGTTAACAAAGGAGTTTACAATTCAAATATTTCACGTATTTATAGTGAACGTGAATATTTTATGTATACAAAAATCTGCAGTGGTGGAGTGCCCCCACCAAGAAGTAATATCTGTATCAGGATTATTTAAACATTTGACCGAATAAATACTGATTTAGAAATTTTATGATAATAAAATTGTTTGTAAACGTCTTTTACAATCATATAAAAATTAAGATACAATTTGTGTTAAATCAACACAAATTGTAATCAAATATGTGATTTCTCAGCGTACCACGCGCATAAAATAAATAATATTTGGGCCTTTACGACGTCAGATCACTGATAAAATGTCAGATAGGTTATCTGACAACAAGACACATTATATTATTGACAGAATTGTTAATTTCTAATTCTCGTTTTTATGGGAAATCCACATCGTTTAATAGACATAATCATGAACATACTTGGTTTATTTATAAATAAAAATAACAATTTGTAGACATAAAATATCAAAAATTTTGTCTTACGAGCGAGCGACGACTAACATCCAAGTATAAAAGTTATATATATTTTTGGATTCAGAGCGACGAGACAAACACTTGTTGTTAAGGACATTTTTTGATACAATAATGCTACAGACACACGAACGATTGCTACTTCAGCGAGCTAATAATATTATACCATAGGTATTCAATACAAAACTAGATATGGTACAACAGTTAACTAGAATTCAATATTTGCATAAAAAACTTTCACCAATAATAGCATGAATTTATATATCCATCAACTATCACAAAAAATATTTTTTTTTTTTAAATTAATTTGACATATTTATTGATATATTAATAATACAGGAAAATTCGACCCAGTTATTAACCAGTCGACAATGTTGACATTGAATATTTCGCTTTGTTTTTCATAATTGTGGTTTCTTTGTTTTAAGATGGGAATAAATGTCTAATTCGCGTCTAGAGGAAATGAAAGCGCTTAAACAAACTGGTTTCTGGTAATGTTTAAATAATTTGCTTATGATTAGCAGACACATACTTAAAAGTGTTAGTTGTTTATCAAGGTTGTAACATTTACGAAAAAATGTAAACCAAATGTTTCAAAGCAGGATTTGGTTTCGAAAGAAAATATCATAAATTATTTTAGAAATTTGGGATTTATTGTCAACGAAGTTTTGCACAGAGAACAGTTGGTTTGCGAATGTTAAGAAATGTGTTTATAGTGCATAATTACAAAGTGGTCCACAAGGATATTAAAATAATTATGATTCGGGAAGTGAATTCAAGTCATAAAATTTTAATTATTTTTTTTTAAATTTGCAGTTTGTAATTATTTAATGTAACAAGGCCATATCTATACAGCTAGAACTACCGTACGGCTTAAAATACAAAATATTTCGCAACAAAAAATAATCTAGATAATATAAAATGAATAATGATTTAATTTGACCTAAACAGGTCTTAAGTTTTAATTTAATAATTTTTATCAACAGTTTTTGCTGTAGATTGATCACAGACAGACAGACATACAAACATACACACAGGCAGAAGTACAGACAGACATACAGGCAGAGTTACAGACAGCCATTCAGACGGGCATACATATAGCCACACACAGCCCGAGACGCACAGATAAACACACACAGACCGAGACGCACACACACACAAACACAGCACAGACAGACATACACACACAGACATAATTTCGAAAATAGTCAAAAACCATTCAGGGAGGGTAAAAATATTGAGTTCGACATTTCTCGTGATTTAAATACTTCCTTATATACATTTGTATAAGAAAGAATAGTAAAAATCCCTAAATAGATTTTTACGAGCTGCAGGCATTGGTATCTGTATCTATGATTGTTTAATTCTGCATTCTGCATATTAAATACGTAATATTCCAAAATAAAATAATAACTCATGCATCAAATTTCGAAATAATTTAATTTAATTTTATGTAGAACGAAGCAAAATTGCAAAATTTCGCACACAAAGTACATTATAATTCATATGTTACGTTTACTTTCTTTGTTAGTAAGGAATATATGCAGAAATATCAAATCATATATAAATATTATACACACGAAACATTTAAACTCAAAAACGCGTAACCAAAAGTGAAAAATCTATAAATTAATTAATAAATCAGTGTAAATTACAATTATAATAATATTATCACCAACAGAAAAATTCAATTAACCTAATAATCATTTTCTTTATTATTACTTTCTTTTTAAAGGGGGACACCATTCTAATAATAAAATAATAGAATCCATTTTCAACAAATATCATAAAATAATCTTTCGATGCTTTCCATAGCGAATAAGTAATATTGATAACTAAAATTAACTTGTATACGGCCAATATTAAAATATATATAAATTATTTCCAAACTTCCCGAGTATATTTATTTATTTTAATTGCCAGGATAATTTTAGTTGCCAACAAATATAAAGGATAAAATCTTACATCTGCCAAAATGAAAACAAAACCTTTTAAGATATTTTATCCGTTCATTTGTGTGCACTGTTCACGAATCACATTCTAAATAATTGTCACCATTGTTTTGAGAACTACATCGCGAGTGTTTGACAAAATTTTTTTGAACACACCGCGCGCTCGCAGTCCGTTCTCAAACAACGGATTGCCAGTGACTGACTCAGCCATGTGTTTTTCTCCTTGTTGCATGGGTTTACCATACCAGTGGTTCTCCAACTCTACCGCTTATAGTCTAAAAGTGCTTTCACTAATTTGTAACGATCGTACCGTCAAACTTGTGTCAATTGGATATACTATTGTTGTGTGAGCAACAATTGACAATTTTCTGGATTTAATTTCATAAACTTTCACTCTTTTTATTTGAATTAAATTTCTTCTTTGTTGAATTAATATTATAAATTAAATTGAAATCTGGATTTGTATTAAAAGTCATATTTAATTTGATGAAAGTACAATATAATTTAATATAAGAAAAGATCGTGCTTGTCACAAATTTACTGAACCGGAATTCATTTCCCTCACATCCAACCTTTTCCGTGCGGCCTTTTGGCACAAGCAGAAAAGGTCTAATAATCCCTAAGACATTTTAAATATATATATAACTTTTTCGTGTGAAATTTTCTCTTAAAATCGAGTTTAATTAATTTTTTGTGCCAAATAACCGACTAATTTTATGTTCGGGTCGCTTTTTACTAGTTTGACAATCACTGGTGTAGGGATATAGGGCCTCCTTTGTAGTATTTCGACAATAGGTAAAATATTTGCCGAAGGCCTCAACTTAGAGGCATTTAAAAAAAAGGTCCGTGCAAAACATCTGTACACCTTTTTTTTTGGGTCGAGACCCCTTACAACTGATTTTGAATTCATACTACGATTGCTATGAAATAATATCAATATGTATTGTAACTAGGGAAACGTTAATGTAACAAAGCGATTTTTGCAATAATTGGTACATTTTTTGAAAAAAAAGTTAAACCATTTAGAAATTTTATTATCTTTAACTTTTATAAGAATGGTTTTTTCGATAACTCTTACAGTTTTCGAGATATGTAAAAGTAGCTAGATTGGATTCAGAGTCAAAACGTGTATTTCCGTTTAAATCTATAAAGTATAAGAAATTAAAAATGTTTAAATATTGATAAAATGTAAAAATAAATAACAAAATTATCTTAGATTAAGTATTGTTTATAAATATATAAGATAAGACAATTTTCACGAATAATAAACAGATTATCAAGTAATTTTAAATCACGTTTATTTATTATTGTTTTGATTTTTTAATCTCACATTTATTTATTTATTATAAAGAACTAAATCTACAAAGCAATAATATTTATTAATAATATGAATTACAATTTTTCTTAACAAAAACGTTTCAAAACGCAGACAAATGTAAAAACTATTAATAGAATTTTGGAGCAAGTACATTTTTAAAAATCAGTGTAATGCAATTTAAACCGAGGCCATTCTATGTCTGTACACGCTAACTAAAGATAATAAAATTATCTTAAGCTTATGTGTCAAGTATTCTTAAAAATAGAATGCTGAAGAGTGGCCTTCACTCGACTTTCCTTAACTTCCATTAATATGTTTTAAATGCACCCTACTGCTATAAAACAAAAGCAATAAAAATAAAATAAACATTTTTCAAGAGCAGTTTTTCAGTAAATGGTACATTTGTCAAAAAAACTTATTGAACAAAAGTTGTTAGGAATTTAAATATCTTCAACTTTTATAAGAATTATTTTTTTGTAACTCATGTGGTATTCGATATATTAACAAAAATTGGGACCATATTAAGTTTAAAATAGGCGGATGCGATTCAGTTCGAAAATGTTTATAATTACAATACAGTCGTATAAAAATGTAAAAATATTGATATGTCAATGTACTATAATTCTGATAGGTATCAAAAGAAAAATGCAACGTCAGCATGATTGAATATTCTGTTGATGCGTGTGGACCGCTTAGAACTCAATCAAAAGCCACTAATATTAGGATTGGAGATAATAAGAAATATAAAGGCACAAAGAAGCATTTCCGAACATTAATGTATGAAAAGAAAAAAATCCATTAAGTGAGGGGGTCAATAATCTTCAAATTTAAAAAAAAAATCGGTTTATTATAACAGATGTCGACAAATCTATTTTGTTTCCATCTCAATATTTATTAAATGGCCGACCTCTTTTCCATTTACCTAAATATATATATATATATATATATATATATATATATATATATAATATAGTATTAATTTTATTTCTATAAATAAATATGGCAAAACGTAATATTTAGTAATTTCCTTTAGCCTAGGTCAATTTCCTGTTAAAAGTTGCTTTGATTAATGCCAGTAAAAAGACAATAAAAAAACACTATACCCGCATAATTGTCACACAAACACACACACACAATATGCTTGTATTAATGCCATATCCTAAGTGGTAAACACTGTAGTGTTAATCAATAATCACCCATATCCCCATACGTCCAGTAAGTATACCAAAGCAGACTACTTCATTCAACCGTCGTATACACGCAGTTTACACACTATACAGCTACCGACTTTCCGACCATATGTGGACAATGCTATCAAATACGTGATGCACTGCGAAAAAATAAAATAGTTTCTAATGTTTCGAAAAAAATTCAAACACATCGCATTCGTATCGCACGATTTTAGCTAAGTGATTGCACCTAATTAAGATTATACTAGAAAACCATTTTAGCTCATTATACCTCGATATATCGCACAAAAAACATATTTCATTTAAAAAATGTTTCGCATTTTGAACGAGGATGTATGTTTTGATGTATATGATTTAATGATTATTAATAAGTCGTTTGAAATAAATTATAGATAAATGGTAACACTAACCGAAGTCATGGTGAGTGTAAATCAGGTTTTCAGCAAAAATCAATTAAGTTTATAATATATTATTTAATAATATCAGTCCGGAACTCAATCATCGGATATTTAATTAATTTCTACATAATTGCGTATCGTCTCTGCTCTAAATTACTTTTAAAGTAGGTTTATGAAAACTGACATCGTTAAACTACACTTATTTTCTTTACTAGGAATGCTACTGTAACATTTTAGCACGCTGTACGTCACTAGTGTGTCTGTAACCATCTCAGATTGAAAAATAATTGTAATTATTTTGTCCACCAGTATAATAATTATACGGCGAGCTGCAGGCACTATGTTTCTTTTATAATACAATTTTTACCTCTTTATATCATTAATTAATACGATAGTGTAACTAGGATATGCAAATTTGTAATAGAACAATAAATAGATAAATAAGATAGCAATTATGCATGAATCAATATACTATATTATTAAAACAATCGATATTTTTTGTGTTATTGGACACGATCTCTGCAACCTGTGATAGTTGAATAAATCAAGGACATTTGTGCCATTGTTTAAAAATAGTTAAAATGTTAAGGTCATTGCTTTGTTATTTGCGATAGATGAATAACTATTGTAATTTGTTGATAAGAAGACTAGTAAATCGATAAAAAAAATTATTGTTAAATATTACATATTTGACAAAACAATGGAATCTAAATCATCCGAACTATATTATACGTAATTCCCAAATTCCAATAGCGCGGATAATATTGTGGTTCTGAAAAATTATAATAAAAATATAATCGGCTGTAATTCTGTTATGAATGAAATATCATAAAGATAACCGAATAATAAAAATAATTCATGCGCTAAATAAATAAGTACGCCTGAAGGTTATATAATTTAATATACACGGCTGTGTCGCAGGTAGTTGGCCGGCTTCGTTAGTTATGACCGCCGTTACGTCATGAAGTACAATATAGACGGGCACACGTCAGTTGCGCAGCAATTAAACGCAATAGAATAATTCATTTTTGAATTGTGTATTTCACTGTTTTCCTCGTCGTATTACAAAAAAGATGATATTTTATGCCCAAATACCATAAAAAAAAAAAACAATTCCAATAAGTTTATAAAAAATCTGGTTTTTTGTGTGAACCAAAATTAGTTAATTTTTGTTTAGAATTGATATATACTTGCCAAAAAGTGATTAACTCTTCAAAAATCAGTGTATTCTGCATTAAAAATAGGGGTTAAGAAAAATGTTTTAAATATATTTTTTACGACAAACTAAAGGCATTGGCACCTGTACCCATGCTTGTTAATTAAATCGAATGATTAATTTACAAAACTAAATATAATACTAGCTACATTTTTAACGGTTTTAGACGACAGAAATTAAATAATGATAAATGACTATTGTATTTTTATATTTATAACTAACAAAAATACTACTTGTTATTTCAAAGCAGTTGCTTTAGTATAAATAGAACCGCGTTGAATATTTGACAAATTAATTGTTGCTTTTAACATATGTAAATGTCGAATTAAAAAATATATATGTAGAGGTTTAAAAATATACTAATTATGTCTTAGCTAAATAAACAGAATTTTGTTCACCCCTGCAGGATAAATCATCCGGTAATTTCAAAGAAAACAGTGACAGATAACGCCCTCGCGCGTTCATTACGACATTCACCCACAAAGTTAATAATAACACTGCAATTCAACTCTGTTGCATAGTTTATTTTAAGAATACACCTGCAGTTGCTGTGTGTTGGTCGACAGATATGACAAATATATTGAATATATTTCCACGAAAACATAAATCTTAAATTCCAATGATGCTACGTAAATAATATCGATCGCGATACAATTAACGCCATACAGATATGTAATGCAAGTTGCCTGCATACTAGGCTCTCTCATTACTTCACCGCTGACCGGACATACGTAAATAAATCTTGCTAACAATATTATTGTTCTTAAAACTAAAACAGGATCTGGTCGATATTGTAATGCAGTGTTTTAGATATATATATATATAAATATGATTTCAAGGGATGCCTACCTTCCATGACGTACATGATGCTCCCCACATCGCCCTCTTTGATAATGAGTGATCCGGCTGCGTACTCGACGGGGTACATGCAATCGACGATCTCCCTGATCTGTGTCATCTCTAGATTCTTCATGAAATCGTTGTCGAGTACCGCTGCTTTGATCAGTTCGCGCGATCTGTAACAAATATCAACATTATAACCAATGGAATAATTTATTAGTTTTTTTTTCTGAGCAGTTTTCCGTTTTCTACAAAAACTAAAAATTATTAGGACACGTACAGACAAACACTTTTGGTTAAGGAATTTTTTTGAATCGAGAATGCTACAGACACACGCCCGATTGCTTTAGCTTCTATGGAGAATGGTTTAATTCTCCGCCAAATAGAATATATGGCTTAAGGCATAGGTGCCTGTACTTATGTATTCTATCTGGCAACCCTCTTTAAAAACAAGTTGCTAGTTACATAAGACAGTGAAAACTAGTTATTAACAAAGACATATTATAATATATAACAATTTGCCTGGAGCGCTGTTTTCCTGGCGAGTAAACTAGAAACAATTGGCTTCTTTTCTCGCGTCAATTCCATAGAAGCCGACCACTGGCCACCGACCACACATAGTACAGCCCACCGTATATGGTTTCATTTTAATTATACCGCTTCCAGTGTTTAAAACGCATAAGACAACCGCGTCTGTACTAACTTACGTACAGTTTAACAAATTACCGACGGATGCAAACATACAACAGTGCTTGTTAGAGCAGCAAACAGCAGCGCCACTAGCGTAGGAAGCACCAACTATTATATTGCACACACATATACGAATGTATGCATCGCCAATGGACTATTTCTCCCAGAGAACCAATAGAGAATCCATGAATAAATAAATTTTAAATTGAACCACTTGTTTTGTAGCGTATTTGTTTTTATCGCATCTTTCGATTTACGTATTTATTACCGTTGCAAATAAGGGTCAATTTATTACTTAGTAAGATTTAGGAACGTATTTCTGGTGGTTACAATGTTTAATCCAAATTTAAGCAGTGGCGGTTCGAAATAAATGTATTATAATCGACATAAGTCAATTAAAGTAATCAACAAATAGAGAAAATAGACATAACGACACCGCCACTTGACGGTGGCTATAGATCAGCAAGACAAACTCATTAATCCATTAGGCTATCTAGTCATTTAGTGTCATTAGCATGCAAGACTAAGATCGCCTAGTCGACGACGACACGGCAATTAATTGCATGTAAATGCGACTGACTATTCAGCAAAGACCGCGCGATTAATACGATACATTGCACAGTTATTGATTGTTGCTTGCTAAATACAAGTATTCACACACAAGAACAACCCGCAAAACAACGAATAACCACAACAGTTAACTGAGCAAAAGACCTAGAAGAGAACCACCAAAAAAGAGAATAAGAAATTTTTATTCAGTTTCCTTAATCTAAGTTAAGTAAGAGTTCAATAATACTTTAAATACAGATTTAACTATTGCGGCAACGAGGGAACATTTAAAACATAACTGGAAAAGTAATAAAATTAAGATTGACAGACGAAAAAGTGTAAACGACGTGTGCAGAATTCTCATTAAACGAAATTGAACTGTCAAGTCTTTTGATTTTAAAAGTGGTACGTTATATGCAAATTTGTTCGGATATTAAACGTTATTTCATTGCTGGTTTAACCTAAATGTCAAATTATTTCAAAACTTATTAATAAATTAAATATATATATATATATATATATATATATATATATATATATATATATATATATATATATATATATATATATATATATATATATATATATATATAACATTTTCCTACCCAACATTTGTTTTTAAAAGTTTATATTTTATTTACACGTAAAAATGGAATGATACGTGATTGATTGAAATTGTATATATTCGCTGATTGATAAAATAGTTTGTAGAGTATATTTATGTGGTATAGAATATCGAATAAATGTCCGCTTACACAAGCAAAATTACCGTAAAATATTGCCGATTTAAACGGGTCAAGAATATGGTGAAATTATTATAACTACTGTTGAAAACAGGCAATTTAATTCTGTCAGTTACGAAGTAATTGATCAGTAAATACGGCAGAAACTTGGGCAATCGAAGGGGCCTATAGCAATTATACATATACGTTGTAAGAAGAAAGTATTTTAATACTTACTTGGCAGTTTTGGGTATTTTAACAATGTTTAGCTGCTCAGTGCCCCAAGAGTTCACATTAAGCGGCTCCGCGCTGATTGCTTGTCGTTTAATCCGCGGTTCAGTGACGGCCAAAACTCGGGTATTTTCTACGCCGGGGCCGAACCACAATTCCTCCGGTTGCCCGTTCGACCGAAGTCGTTGCTTTGTGATTATCTGTTGCGTAAGTGGCCTGCCAGGGGTGCCAACATTATCGTTAAAAATTACCGGGTATACACGAGAAAAGTTTTGATCATCGATAAATTATTTTGTTAATAAAAAGGATTATTAGTATTTTAATATTTTAATGTTGGCACCACTACCTGACCACTTGGCGAAATTTATCAATTTCATTTTTCAAATAGCGTATCTGAGCATCCTTTTCGTCTAGTTCCTTTTCGAGCAATGTAATGTTCTCATCGCGTACTTTCAGGTCTTCCTCGCGCTCATACAGTAATTGTTTCAAATGATTGATGGTCTCCATATCGGTTGGTTTCATTAAATCTAACAGTCCGACAACTGACTTACAACAGTTCATCGAAGACCCTTTTTGTGACAATCAATAACTGATGATTGTCGTTTTTGTAGCGGCCATTGTCACATTCGTCAACTGTTTGACAAATAAAATGTGTTGGTTCGAAATTTATTACACTTATCTTAAAACTTGGATTCTCAAAGTTAAATATATTTAAAGGATATTGTGTATAAAATCGGTTTAAATGATTTAGAAAATAGAAAGAATTATTAATTCGCCTCTAAACAAGATAAAATAATAATGAAAATAATTTGAAAATATAAATAATATCTCACAACGCAACGAGACATCATTTATATTTTCAATGCATTTTCTTAATTGACTAAGCTATCATTAGATGTCTCTTATTTAGCTAGCTGAAATAATTGTACACCAGTTATAAAATTACATGAATATTTCACAGCTAACAAGGAAATTTGTTGCTGAGTTAATCATATAGCAACAATAAAAATACTATATATTCTATAAACAATTTCATTTCAATATTATACAAAAATATAGATATGTTTATTTATGTGAGTTAGTTGATGCTTGTACATATGTCACCTTGAACATACATTAATCATTTTTTATTATATATATACATATATTTTTTGTTGAACATATTTCTATTTTTATACTTTAATTATTTTAATTACGTCACGCAACTATGTGATATGTATCGTTGTGTTATTTATCTATTATAATTTTGTATTTCAAGCTGAGATAATAATATTAAATTCAAAATTAGTTAACTGTAGCATTTTTAGTTTTCCTTAATTAATATTGTCTATTTGGGTGTTGCCGTCTGTATGTGAGCACCAATCACATATATGAAATAATACTACGGGTGGCATATGACCACAGCAGACGTATAAGAAAGTATAAAGAAATAAGGGTTCACATTGTTAAGATTGTATCAACAATTTCGCGAATTAAATTTGAACATATCATCCATCAAAAGTACAAATTTATTCCGACCCGTTTAGCGATACAATCGTAAGACAAGTGTATGACAGATAATCTCACATCGGACGACAGTAAAATGGCTGTGTAAATGATATCGTGACATATTCGATAAAATATTGATTAATTCATAGAACGACACTGCAGTTCAGGTCAAGATTGCTAACTGCCATCAGTGATCAGTCTACTGTATATGGAAATTCATTTGCTATGGCATACGATGTCATCATGTTGCACAGAACACACGATATAAATAGGCAGTAGTGTATGTGCATATATTATGCACGCGTGTATGAATGTGTTAGTTGGCATGATGATGGATTGCATGGATGAACATCAACATTATATGACATGCAACTAATGTGTCGTTGACAAAGTAGGACATTGCATTCAGTTGCATTATTACAATATCTTGCAGGTTTCTACTAGTTTTGTTAGATGAAGCTTAGGGACAGGCACCTATGGCTTCAGGTTGCCTTATAAAAAATATATTCGTGCACACTTGGCATAATAAAATTTTAAAATAATTGGACTGGCGTATTTTCTTGACGAAATGCAGTAGCTTTTTAATTAATTTAATGCTACAGACACATGATTGAAAGCTTTAGCTCTTCTGTACTTCAATTCTTTTCCGTATTGTTCTCACAAAAATATAAATTGTTTCTTGACAATATAAGTATGAGTTTAAAACTAAATAATACACTGCATTTTGATAAGTATAAGCTTGTTACGAAATCGACGTTTAAAATTCTAAAAATAAATTCTGTATGTTGATAATGGTTAAGTAGACAACATTGTAAAATATTATACGCATCATATTATTATATGAAATAACAAGTTCGTGTTAAGATTGTAGATAGGAAATTTAGAAAAAAAAAAAAAACTTGCGTAAGGCAACTTATATATTTGGATTATTTTTTGCGCAAATCTTTGTTCATTGCCAAAACACCTAAACAGCTAAACCATTTTTCATTCAAGTTCAAGGCTATTCTTCTTTTCGTCTAAGTCTGGGTATCATATGTTGGGCCATCGACGTTTCTAAAATATTTTTTTTTACAAATAATAACTTAGCCGAGTATATAATTTATCAAAACATATTCATAATTATAGGTTCCTGTCACACGAACTTGTTAGAACTATTTTTCTCAGAGTATCGTGTTATAGAGGATATAAAAAAAAAATTAGTTTGCAAACAAACCGTAAATAATTTTCTTAATAGACATTTTGTAACCAAGTAACATTAAACACGATTAAATGCTATGGCTGTTCTACCGCTGTTCTACCGTACAACAATATGCCACTTAAAAATTATAATATCGATAAGGTGATTACGCTAAAAAAAGTACTACAAAAACAGTGCTAATTGCTCCACAAAAAAAACTAATCAGCTTATGTTAAAAATTCATCTTTAAAAGCCACTTGCCCAAAAATGAATTTCCGTAATTCACACACAACGTATTTTAAAGTTCTTTTATTTTAAAGAACAAGAAAGTGTGCAAGGATATCTTAATTATAGGGTTTTTATATCGCACAGGCGGGTATAGTGTGCAATTATAATTCAATTACCGATAATTGTGCGCCGATATATTGTTGATGTTCCATTAATAATATTTTGGGTGGAATCAGCGTTAATGTTTGTTCAGGATGTGGTGCAATTTTAAATTAAGTATAATGCGATAGGATCCAAGTTGATTTTGAGAGCCGTTCATTAAAATAATTGAAGGTAGAACACGCGTGAAAATTTAGTCAGTTTGACATACGCTCTGGGTGGCGAAACCGGGAACAAGCTTCGCCAATCTGACACTTTTACGCTTGTACGAAGAACCGGCCTTTATAATTAATGAAGTGTACATTTCTTTTCAACGAGATAAATAAAAATCTACAATCTACAATTTTTTTATTGCACAATATTTTTATTTCGAATTTAACAGACTTATATTTATTTTTTTATTTTATTAAGCTTTAAATATAAAAGAAAATATTGTGATCATCAAAATTTTAATAGTATAATTTTATTTGAATGTCCTTGAACCCATTTGGACTATTTTTAAATTACGTCTGTGTGTCTGTAAACACTCTACAGCCAATACCAAACCTAGGCAAGTCAAAGTTATTATACCTTTCCTATTATAACTTGACACTCTACATAGAGTATATAAGAACGAGAAAGTAATTTGATACGGCAACAATTGTCAATTCAGAAGCAGCTTCTGGTTTAGTGTAATACAAGAAACATCCTAATTACGTCATCACTAACGTATTGTGGTGAAAGTTGTCTCATCACTTACAACAGAATCGATTTCTTTAGAATGCAAATATTCCAAATATAGACTTCAAGAGTCGCTACATTTTTCGCAAAAACTTTTTAAATAATCGATTTTCGAGATACTGAAAAAGTAGCATAATTAAATCGTTACGGTTAAGATATTGTCTTCAAAAATAGGAGGCGACCATATACAAGTCTAAATCTCGAGTTAAAAGAATTTCATGATTACATTATTACCTTATACACATATAAGAAAATAAAAATAGGTATCACGTGATCTGGGGTTGTTCCAGTGAAAAAGAAAATGATTTTAAAATAATTATAGTGTTATTTACCTCAAGGCGTACATTCGTAATTGCTAATTATTTCAACGAAAGAAAAATTAATGACGCATACAATTACAAGTAACTGAATAATAATAATAATGAAAAAAAAAAATCTACATGAAATTCAATTAAAACTACTATACGAAAATTAACATATATGGCTTTAGGTCATCGAATAATGTTCTGAATATGAAATGCTCAAATATAAGCATCTGCCTTTTGAATTAAATCAAAAAGAGTATCATATACTACAAATCTTGTAACAAAAATAAAAATCAATCACGGAATTTTAATTAAATTATTCGTTTAGGGGATTCTTGAATCCATATTGACTATTTTCTCAATAACGTCTTTGTGTGTGAATGTGAACGCTCTACATCTAATATAATTGATCATAAAATTTGATGAAAGCGATTATTAAATCTAATTATTTAATTAAATATAGTAATTTCAGAGATGCCTAGTTTAGCAATAAACGATTAGAATAATAGCTAATGTTTAAATTTGCAATAACGACAATCGATCTTATTAGGAAAACATAATAAATACTTTGGTTATAAATTATATAGATTGTAATGATACAAACAATTAATTATGGTTGTATTTGTTAGGTTTCTATAGCACGTGGCGTATACACATAAAACCGGGGTTATTTTTAAAGATGAGGTCATACATATTTGTTGAATTATGAAGTATTCCTATTATAATCATTAATACGTACAGCTAATACACAATATACACTACCTGGTTCAACCATATCGCTATAAAATGTGACTAAAAATCGACTAAAAACGTGATTGTTTTACTTAAATTATCGCGAACAACAAAGACATTTTATTGTTTAATCACTAATTAATTTAATTAATCATTTAATAAACAAATGAAAAGTTGTACCTGCTATATCTTTAATTATATTCACTTGTTACACCCACTCAGCGAAAAGCTTAAGTATTCGGAATATTTTCACTAATTAATTTAATTTTAATAACAAATAATTGTACGTCTCCCTGGTTATAAACTAATTCCTAAATAAAACCCGTCGTACTGTTTGAGTGACAAATCTAATTTCGTTTTAAAAATAATAATTTTAAAATAAAAATAAAACGATGGTATGAGACAAAAATAATATTCACATACATAAAAAACCAAGATGATTCCATTGTATAAAGTTACAAGACGTCAAAAAATAGTTTTATAATTTCATAAACTAAATAATTAAATAAAAAAGATTTGCGTTTAACTAAACGAACATGTGTTTCATGTTAACTTCAACATTTTTTGTATGATTATATTTAAGTTCAGGAAACCTTAGACACAAATATAACTGTGATGCGCTTTTGAAATAAATCGGATTTCACGGAAAACAGCGCATAAATACAAAATAGGTAAGATTCCCATGATGAAAAGGTGTCAGTTGTCTAGTTAAACCATATTATAAATGACCATTATCATCTACAACAAATATAATAATCTATTAAACATATTTTACATGGGCCACAAAATTCTGATAATTTTGATTTTGGCAATCAAATATGCATCCGCATAAACGATAAACTCTAAATATAAATCGTTGAGATAAAACGTTTAGGTTTATCATAAAATGTTGACCTTCTTAGAACAAAACAAGCATAGGTGCAAGCACCAGTGCCTCCAGTTCACTATACGTACGTAAATAAAATAAAAACATTTATATTTACTAAAATTAGAATTGGTGTAAATGTACACACGTTTTTTACAGTGTATATTTATATATAAATTCGGAATCAGGAAGATTTGAAACGAATTTTAGTGCAAACATTTTTTGAATCCGCCAATGCCACAGGCACAAATAAAATAACTTATATGATATAAATATATTGATGATTAAATTTCGCATAAAAATGTTCCGTTTGCAATTTTCGACGTCGTGTTGGAATTCGAAATAGATATAATGAAAGTATATGTGTAGACAGTTAAATTATTGATATATCCTAGGAGTGTACGCATGTATTATGTATGTAGTACTTTCGACTAATATTAAAACTGTATATTGTGACCTTGCGCGATCAATAATTGTTTATAATCAAAGGTTATGGCAGTTATACTAAGTGTAGTGATAGGAATTCTTCTACGAACAATTTATGACTTATTTTTATTTTAGAAACACTCAGAAGTCATTCCGAAAATAGATTTAATTCAGGGATGATCAAAATATTATCGTTATAAACTCAAATTTGTAAATTTCAGACTTCGTCTAAGTAAAAATTATTGATAGTATTACTAAAATATTCAATGATTAAACCTCTTTTAGAAATTCGTATTCTTCAATATTCAACTGTTCCAATTTCGCATGAAATTAATTAAGTAATTAAATATTTTCGCGTTACATAATTCAAATGATTTAACTAAATAACATAATTATCAGTGGCATTTCTATGATTAGCAACCAATATACATATATCAATTAAATATGTAATGCAACGAGAAAAAAAAGAAAACTTGTGACATTAATATCAAAAGATCTAAATTAATTTTTTATATCACAAGTCTATAAATAATAGTAAAATATGCAAGGTGTGTGTAGTTAGTAAAAAGTAAAAGTCACTATTATAAGTTCAAAATATTTTCAATGTTGGCAAAACTGGGTTTACTCGCCCATAAAAAATAAAACTATTGCAATAGTATTACGCATATTACAATTAAAATACGATTAAGATAATTATACAAAAAAAAAAAACATATGTTAAGAACATGTTTTGATAACGATATACACGCTATGTACAAGCACCAATGCCTTAAGCTCGCCGTATAACAATTAAAATACTCGAAATAAAAATAATATAGAATAAATTAATACTTTGTTTTATGACAAACAATGCTAGCGTTCACGCAATTATTGCGTTAATTTTCTTGCTATAAATACCTACTTTTGACAATGCGAAAGGTAGGAAATGTTTTGTGAAATTAGTTTGGCAGCTTTTTCCGAAAACAATTTGCAATAAATCAAAGTGAAACTATATATGTTTAGTCTTTGAAGTGTTCGGTATTCAGTGCCAGTAAAACTAATTTTCGAAAATTGCATATTTATTTAAGAAATAACATAAATGTCATATTTGAAATTTATCGCACCGACTACTTACGAAATATATATATATATATATTAATTCAGAAAGTCAACCAATCAAATATTAATATGAAATCATTTCGATTTAAATTTAGATTTTGATCTCTGTTTTATAATTAGTAATTTTTCAATTGGAACAGAGAATTTCAATGCATAAGGAGTGGAATTTATCTTATGATTCCATATGGTCTTTATTTAGGAGAAGATGCACCTTTTTTGTGTTTTAAAATATTTCAAGGACACAAAAAAATGTAGACCAGTTTCGGAAAGATAATTTGACCACCAAATAATATGTTTTTGTTCTAATAGGAGAACCAAAGCATTTATTGTTGTCTACAAATGAATCATGAAAATTCAAGACATATAAAAACTATGACATCAACAATTTTACAACATATAATTAAAATAAAAGATTGTAATAATCATTCCCTGCTTCTAACTAAATTTTAATTATTTTATGATGTTAGTATCGTATATTATAAAGTTATTATAAATATTCTACTGCCACTACAACTAGGATATCCCCAGGAACAAGAGAGATATTTTTATAATTGAATCATTCGGGTTAAGAAATGCTGTCCTAGAGCATTGGTAACCAATATTTTTTTACAGTAGGTCCCAGAATGCGAATTAATTTTATGGGATTTTGGGTTTTTGCCAATAAAGTGACAAGCATTGAAAATTAACTTTCTTTATGGATGTTGCTTTACAGAAATAAATTTATTTAAAGCGCTTCTACGAATTATTGGCTATTTGTATGTTTTAACTATGGCATACTTAGATTTATATCGATCGGAATAATTTGAATGAAAACTGTGATATGAATTGGATTTTGATATTCGCGACTAGAAAGAAATTTGTATGTTTTGAAACTCAATTTTATTTAATAACAAGAACTTTGACAAGTACAAACATGCAAACCGACATTACCTTGAAGTATAAATAACGCAGTAATATAATACGAAAAATGCAGGATATACTTAGTTAAGTTTTTCAAAATATTCTCTACTATCTGAAATAATTTAGCACTTAAAATAGATATTGAATCTGTCGTTATATAAATATATATACTAATGTATATTTATATACAGCAAAACAATGCCAAAACTTTTGTTTTTATTTTCTGTAATTAAATTGTAATTATTTATATTCCTTTGCCGAATCCTTTGTGACTAATCTATTCTGACACAATCCACAAACAAACAAGCTTAGGTACAACGCACCGATGCGTGCATCTCGTCTTATAAGTAATATATATATAACAAATTTTATTAATAAACTGTATTCGATCAGAGAAAAACACGAAATATTGTCGGCTCAAGTCACGAGGTCAAACCAGATAAGAGACTTGGTGAGTTTTAATTTCAAATCGAAACTGGCTTAAACTCGTCTTGCGTTCTCATTAGAGTTGACACCTGATAATACTTTTTTTTTACGCTGAAAAGGGTGTAAATTACATTAAAGTGATATACATATTTGGTTATCGAATTTAATCAACGTCCTAAATGTTTATTACGAGTTTCCAAAGTAATACGAAATCATTTATCAATACTTTCCAAAGTTCTTGATTATATAATTTTTAAAATTCACGACAATATGTTGTTGGTAAGATACAGTCTTGTGCAAAATAATTATACACAATGTTTTCATAAATTGTACTTTATACAATAAAATAATTGATTATCCTTTTAGGGATTTTCGTAGAAACAAATAAATCGCCTTATTATCTATTCAGTTCTTATGACCGACCAAGCGAGCGAGGTACATACATATATCCAAGTATATGCATTTTTGGATGCAAGGCGACGAGACAAGATAGTTACAGGCACACAACCGATCACTATACGATAACGTAATTAATTTGCAAATCTGTTTAATGTTGTTTAAATATAAATTATTAATAGGTAAACGAACGTTTAATGCTATAATAAATATATTTAATGAGAGAATCCAAGCATAGAAAATCAATATATAAAATCCAATAAAGTAACATACCATTGCGATCTATACTTATGTCCAACTTAAAAATAACTATAACCACTAAAACATATAAACACACTAGTGCTAATCACTTAGAACTCAAACAAAACACGTTGTACAAACAAAAAAAGCTATGAAAACATGAATTAGTCAAAGGAAAAGCGATTGGCACAAGTTTGAAGTAGTTCGTTCCAGCGTCGTCGCTTGCAAACTGATCACGAAAGACAAGTCAAGTTAGCGCGAATCGTGGCTGGCTGAGCTCCTAGCTGAGAGCACCAGTCAGTCTAGCTGGGCACTGGGCTAGGCTTTGCCGGCATCGAATCGTGAAAACGACGGAGAACTACATGATTCATAACAAATAACGCAACGTGCTTTTAAAACACTATTCAAATAACACATTGTTTTTTTATAAAGTCGCTGTTGATTTGCTGCTGTGTATTTTAAACCTAAATTGTTATTTTTAGATATTTCTAGGTGATTGTTTTTATAGTTATTTTAACACTAACTTTTTCTGAATTGATAAACAATTTTACATTACATGCTTCATAAGTGTAATTTTGCAATAAAATTGATGTTAATTCACATATATTTCCTACAGTGTAAACAACCATAAATACTGGCACTAATTCAGCTTGCCTGCATGCATACAATATTTAAAATAATTATTTTTAATTATTGTCTAAAATTGCTTATTTTAAAATTCATAATTATTATTATTATTTTATGGTCTTTGGGTTCACAATAGAAATGTTATGGATATAAAAGGAATTTTTTGTAATTCTTTTAACAAAGAAAAAATATTGCTTATTTTAAAATTCAAAATTATTAATATTAATATTCTTTTTATGACTTTTCGGGTAACAATAGAAATATTATGGATATAAAAAGGCTTAGAATTTTTTGTACTAGTAAAAAAAATGCATATTTTAAAATACATAATTATTATTTTTAATATTTTTTTATGGCCTTTTGACTCACAATAAAAATGTTATGAATTTAAAAACTATATAATTTAAATATATTATCCGCAAACCAGTACACACTTTATTATTTGTTTAACTGAAAAGATGTTAAAAAAATCAGTCTATTCAAATATATGTAAAATATAATTTTTGCAAAATGAATAAAACTTTTAACACATTGAAGTGAGAAAATAAATTAATCTCTATTTAGGCATAATTATTTAACTTACTTTAGAAATGTGTTAGAATTAAAATTTTGAAATCAAATAAGAAGAAAAAAAAACAGTTGTAACATATTGTACGAAGTCTGCTTGGACATGTTGCAACTTATGTAGTAACGTATCCATAACTTTGAATTCCGAAAATGGAACAAATCCGTACATGGTTGTAAACGAATGCCTTTTTATGTAAAGTTGATTTCAAAAATATTGTTCAAATTGCCAAGAAATTAAATGTATTATTAAGTCAATAAAATGTACAAATTATTAAAAACATTTATAAATAATGATACACTATAAAAATATTAGTTTATGTTTTTAAATATGTTAATATAAACCGCATGTGGTAATTGAATCATCTTGTATATTATATAAAAATATCGATCTATGCTTGGAAAATATTCTTGATTAATGATTTTCCAAGAATCAATTAATGCAAAAAATGTGCACATATATATTAATTATATTCATGTACAAAAAAATACGAATAATCTATTTGCAATCAGAAATAATAATTATATATTTGATGTGACTTATATTAATAATCTTCAAACGATTAATACGCAATAGGAAAACATCTGAATCCAATTTCATCAACAGCAACAAATTTTCAAAGGTTCTTAAAGAACTAAAACATCCTTTGATATGTCATTTCACAGTATTGCAATTTAATTATACAAAATAAAAAACAACATTTTTTGATCCTAGCTAAATCCTCAGTGGCTCCGAGGTAAACTGCTTGCCTGGCATGGTTGCAGTTTCTATGTGTTCACACACAAATATATATATAAAAAAAAATTAGTATTAATTGCGTAATATGTGTATTTCTATACACAATTTATTTAACCAGAATATAAATTATGCTTCAGTTATCCAACATCAATAAAATAGCGTAAAATCAACAAAAATAATAACTTACCATATTTAACTAGTATATAGTATGTAATATATATTAAAATGTAGACGACAGATGTCAGTAAAAGAGAAAAGATCCATGTTTCTTGACAATATTAATCAATTTATTAATTAAATTAGCAATTAATTACCAATAAATGAGGCATATTTTTGCATTCTAGGCCGTAAATGATACCAATATGTGAACAGACGATTTATGAATATTGTCATTGCGGCGTGTACAGTGTCTGCCTTTAATTAGGAGCGAAATGTTTTATAATCATTTGCAAATGTCATTAATTTCTAAACGCGGTTAAAACAAAGTCAAGATATTTCCGCTTGCAGATTATGGTTGTCGGTACAGTTTGATTATTTACTCATTTGTAAAATTGTATTTAATTTCGTACGAAAATATGTGTACATTAAAATCGATATGTAACGGTGTGGAAATATGTAAAATTTCACGGTAATTTACAATTATAAAATATTGCAAATGCGATTTTTGATTTCAACGTTTTGCAACAGTGTGTATATTACATATAGGACAGAAATGATCTCAAGGTGATAATCAGTATTAATTATATGCAAATAACATCTTCAAGTAAAACAGGATAGTAATTATACTGTAATTATTTTCATTCAATGGTGGCACGAATTTAATTACAATTTTTAATAGTTTTAAATAAATTAGCAAATTTAATTGTATGTGCGAATAATAAGTATAATTATGCATAGATTCGAAATTTAATCTATTATTTTCGTAACTGCTTCTTCAGTTAATTATTAGAATAGATTAATATTTTTTTATGGCTTTAGTACCATATTTACTGACAGGATAAACACAAACACGCAGGCACCATTGCCTTTAGCTCGCCGTAAAATCCACTGGAAAACAATGAAAACATTTTTTGTTTTATTGTCGTAAAACAAATTGGATTATTATTTGTAATTTTTAATTTTATTAAAAATAATCGCAATTCTTATTTAACTTTCAATATAAGAAAATTGGGTGTAGTTCAGCTCAGATTTGTAACTTTCATCGATGACTAACAAAAACTGTCATATGAAACGAAACTAGACATGTGAGTTCATAATATATATGTGGTATAATTAATCATTGACAATATACTTGCAAAAGATTAGTTTGCAATAAATAATTATGAATGCAAGAATTAGTTGACTAAAATGGCGATTAATGGCCCTATAATTAAATATATATAAAAACTATAATTATTAAAGACCAAATAAAAATCAGAATAATGCTTTCACTTTAAAATATGTTGCGTATATTTTAAATAATACTAGTGCCAAATAAGTACGGGCAAAAAATGACCCAAATAATTTCGCCATGTTCAAATATATTTAAATTATAGGCTACGCCATTATCTTGGGCATAATAATTCAATTCTTATAAAATGTATTGAGGACATTGCGACATGTATTGTCTTTTGGATCAAAATTGTTTTCAAAATAAAGGATCATTATTTTAATTATAGAGAATATGTTTCGTGTTAAAAATATTTCTACAAGAGTTGTGTTGTACTGCGATCTGACGGGCAGAACCCAAACTAGTCTCGTCACTGTTTCAGCGTTAGAGTACGCTAGCGTGGACGCTAAGTATAGCACAACGTGATGTACCATGTGACTCGCTAACTCGCTGTGTTAGTCAATGAAGCTATTATTATACGTTTCATGAATGCAATCTTGTTTTTCTACGGTTTGGCATCACAGAATTTGTTGTTGCAAATTTAATTAGTATATTTCATAGTCAGTTGAGTGTTTGTATAAATGTTTATGTATAACGTTCGTCTAAGTAACGAATCGAGCAGTCAACGAATGTGATTTGGTATGTGCATGTGCGACAAAGCACGTACTTATTTGAAAAGGAAATCCCTAATTACCAAACACCCACTGTTCTACATCATTGTTTCGACTAAGTTTTTAATAGAACCGCCTACCCTGAACATACAATCACACACACACAGTCCATGTTATGCTTTAGCTATAAAAACCCAACAACCTCTAGCGACAAAGACGTTCGAATAATACACAATAAGTCATACACAGTAGTTTATCTTGTGTATTATCGCTCGTTGTGCATATTATATGATATAGGTGATGTGTGTGTGTATGTACATAAGAGAGAATCCAGTTCTTTTATCAGATCGAAGGCGAGAGGATTTAGTGTTTAGCGGCAACGTTTATAGCAGCCTAGAGCCACGCTGGGTAACTTGATCTTCTAGGTGCTGTTTGCCCGTGTTGTTGGCTTTGATTTGCGTGCGTCGCTCGGTCGCTTAAATCGCGTAGGCTGCGCCCGATGTAATGCGCCACCACGTCACTGATATTTTATTGCAAATTAAACCTACAGTGACGACCATCGTGGTAATTGGCCACGCACACCAGCGGTCCCCAACTACACCCATACAGCCACCAACAATATACTCTTTATTTACCAAAAAAATATTACAAATCATTGTTAAACCCACCATATTATTAAATATATATATATATATATATATATATATATATATATATATATATATATATATATATATATATATATATATATATATATATATACAAACAGTTTTAAAGGCACTGTTAAAATAAATAGACGCATTCGATTCGCATTAATTGAGATACAGGTAGATTACTTGCGCACCTCATGTTTGGTCTTTAATCTGCATAATCGTTGTAAGTTATTCAAGAAAAGGCGCATATTTTGCAATACACACACACACACAGGACATAAATGCAATCTATATCTGAAATCTCTGTTTACACCATCAGCCACCGTGTGCAGCGCTGGGAGCGAGCACAGGAGGAGACACCTTGTGTTATTCGCCGTAATTAAATTATCATGGCGAAGGTATTAAGCCTACACCTACCGTCCTCTTGGTAACGTGTGTGTGTGTGTGTGGTGATGCTTCGCAAAAATGCCAGCCCATTCCCTGTCATCGTATTATTAATTCATGTCTTTTAAAACGTTATCTGATGCAGAAAATCTTCGCTCCAAAGAAACGAGCCCTGCTTCTTATAATGTGTTTAAATGTAATTGAGATTTTAATGTCATGACGGCGATTACATTATTTTTGTTGATTTTAAACGGTTTTCGTATTATTATACTTTTTACAGATATACACATTATATACGTTGTTTAAGATCGTTTTAAATAATCGTCCAATTAACGATTAACAAAATTATAATATTTAGTAATTTTTTATGGCCTTTGAGTTAACAATATGAACAAATCTTCTGGACATAAAATATCTTAGAATTATTAGTAGAATTTTTGGGTGTTTTAATTATTTGTTTAAGGACAGTATTAAGCTAAAAATACTGTTTGTTTGTTTTTTTTTAATGTTCGTAATTACAAATTCAATTATTTACTTAATAAGATGGCTAAAAATGCAATTAGGGTAAATCGGTGATGAGATGCAGGTGCGTTTTATAAGCTATGATATTAAAACATGTTTTCGAACATGCACTGGAAATGTCAATTTGTAACGTGTACATAATGATATACTACTGACTGACTGACTGATTCGGTTTCATCATCATAACAAGTTTTTTTATATTATTAATTAACAAACTAAATTAACGTCAATATAAATATGTCGACAATATAGAGTATAATTTGTTTATAAATATATTAAATTACAGTTCTAATTTTAATAATTTTTATTTCAATATTAATTTTGTAAATTTTAAATTAACTGTTTAAAGTGTACATTTAAAACAGTGGTACATTTTTCGTCAATTATTTTTGGGTACTACATTCTTTTATACATAACGTATAAGAACGTAAGCTCAGTTTAATAACTGTGTCAGAATATATTCCGTTGACAGTCCATTTGATACACTGATATTAGAATTATAACATCTAATGCCAGCTTAAACACATTTAAATAACATTATGAATTTATGTTGTTCGCATACGGTAAATTTCAAAAGATTATATTTCTATTCGGTGTGGACATAAAACCCATGATAAATCGCTACAATTAACAACGATTTCTGAACATAAGTGTTCGTATATTTGTATGCTTATTAGGTTTAAAATACTAGACGTGTACGCACTACATATCTAGAATTGTAAAAAATACATATATATATATATATATATATGTTTCTTTTTTCCTGTATTTATCACGAACGGCGCTTTGTAATTAGGTACTTGGTGTTGCGCACGTAGTGGGAACTCACAGAACTACTTCGTTTATTTTTATATACTTGTAGCGCACTTATAGAAATGATATCGTTATATAAATTGCATTTAATTAAATTTCGCACTTGGAATTCGTGAAATGATTTTATATTTCTTTATTTTGCTAGCATAAAAATTATTACTGAATTTAATACAGTTATTAAATCACGATTTTTCTGGAAGCACGCTATGAAAGATGTAAACACGTATAAGCACCTATGCCTCTAGCTCACTAAATAAATACAAAAATCACGCCTAGTGAAGGCTTGCCACGGTTTTAATTTGTTTACAAAAATGCCTAATTTACATACAATACTCTCGTTAAAAATGACGACAGTTTTCATAATTTTCAAGAAAATTTATTCATATAATAAATTCTAATTGATATAAAAGTTTGTTGATAAAATAGAGAACTGTAGTGGTTAAATAAGTCAATGATGTCTATATATAGGCATTGATTGGCTCAGTTAAAAATATTTAAGTTGGCCATGCTACAGTTGACTAGTTTCTATGTATGTATGTGTTTTTGTTTGTAAGCCCAAAAGGAAATTGTCTATTAAATATAATTTGTGAGGAATGCTCTGGAGATAACATCGGATTATCGAATTCTTCACTCATACATGTGACCGACTTGACGACCACATGTCAGATTGAATTATGGGATATGAAAACCTTTTTTTAATTTTTAGTTACTGATGGCTTTAAATAGATACGGGTATTTCCGTTAAAATAATTCGCTTGGTTTGTATAAAATAAATTTAGAGATAAAAGATAAAAAATAATTTCCATTTCAAGAATTATTATAAATACAGGGTGACAGGGTTTTTTTATATCCTTTGAGCACACAATATTATTAGATATTTAATAGACCAAACAAAATAAAAAAATTATATTAATTTTGTACGTTTCGATTGGGGCCTAGAAGCACGCGCCTAGTGGGTAATCCAGCGCTGTGTCAGGCCCCCTACGCTCGCCGGAGCCTATCCGATTTATAATACGTGCGTCACGAATTGGGAATTATGTGTACCAAATTTGATTAAAATCGGTCGGACGGATACAAAGTTGTTCTTACGAAAGAGCGACGTATACCCAAGTATATAAGTTAAGCTGCAATCAATCAATAACTATGCCAATAATAGTATTTCTTTCCTTATTATTATCTCTGTATCAAGAAATCACCAAAACATTACAATATTTTATTATCGCTAATAAATTGTTAAGCTAGCTAAAGTCATGGGTGCAAGCACCTATGTGTGTCTACGTTATACATGGAGGAGAGAATTATGAACTGAATAGTCAGGACAATATACAAAATAAATGTTTAATTACTAATGAATCCATAACATTTTCGGCAACTAAAATTAGAAACCTATAATTAATTTATGTCATGTTTGTTATAAGCTTGTCATAGTGACAATTCAGTCTATAATTTTCGCTTTTAGTTTAAATTTAATAATAATAATTAAAAGGCAATTAACATTGAAATAGCCTGGCAATGCTACACTAATAAACGCCTCTATAATTTAGTATAATTCACCTTCACGAAACGAGGTTAAAATTTAGTGTAACCGCCTCACAAATAACAACAGTTTAAATTTTAATTATCGAGTCAGTTAGAAGAGCCCTTGGCCATACCTATAAATTATAAATAAGACATGAAAATCAAAATGATTTTTAGACATGTAAAAAATGAATTAGTCATCTATCATCGGAACAATAACATTGAAACAATTGGAGAAGTATAATGATTCATATTTGTATTAAAGATTATTTTATTTAGGATAAAATATTTCCGTAAAAATCTCGAGTTTAAAAATTTACGTAATTTAGATTAGAAAAAAACAATTAAATATTTATTTTCGAAACTAATAATCTGCTTTGCAAATTTAGGGTATTATTTATTAGATAAATAAATTTAGTAACATATGAACATTTATATAGAGTTGTCTGACAACATTCAGTTAATTTGACATTTTAATTTGTCAAATACTGTATTACAAATTCGAATTGCACTATAGAAATAAACATTGTACAATGTATGGGCGTATATGTTTACAATAACCAAATATTAACATAACGAAACAATAATTCATTCGGGTTAAATATTATTTATAGGTTTCTTTACTGTAAGAATTAATTAACGAAATTTTATTGAACCTGTTTTTATTTTCTTATACGAATGCATATAAAGAATCATGAAAATTTTAAATTCGAGATTATTTAAATAGATAGTGGAAGTATAATAAAGTCGAGTGAGGTCCACTCCAGATTTTTATATCTAGTCAATTAAAAAAACCACACAAATTCGCAGCTTTTAAATTGGTGTTTCTGATGTGTAAACGCGATTGCAAAATTTTATATAAATAATTTAGATATTTTGGCATTTTCTAATATTAAATACAGTTGTAGCAACACGCAATTAACATAAACATCTAATAAACTAAATTAGTTTTACTGTTAAACATATTAATTTTGCACACTCAAGGTGTCTATCTGTATTTTGTTTCACAATCTTAGAAAATTCAAATCAATTATTATTACAGCTGTAAATATAAGTTACAGTAGCAGTTATTGGGGATATATGACACTAATAAATAATTTATATAAAAAAGAACAATCAAAATAATTGTTTAATTGCAAGTTTAAATTACAAAATTCTTATATACTCAAAAAAACTTTCTTTTGGAAAAAAATAAAAATGTTTACCTAAAAATATAATAATTTCTTTGTTATAATTCTAATTTTCTTTGATCAGGTCTACTTTAGTTTTAGTACTGCTGTTTTAGTTCTAGTATTATTTTGTTTTAATTAAAAACAAATTTATATTTCAATGAGAGGTTGTGCGAGTTTATTGCAAATATATTCAAATGTTCTTACATTTAATACATAAAACCTTACATAATATTTACAATTCCAACATCAGTGAATAACATTTCCATATTTATCACGCCTTCCCGTGTATTTATAGAACAAATCGCGCCATTTATAATAAATATTACGACCTTTGTAATACTCACCACACAAACCTGAATAAATGCTACGTTTGTTAAATTCGCTACGTGATATGACTATTTATTTATAACTTTATATAGTTTCTTATACGTTATGTACAAACAAAAACTATTCTAATAATAATAAGATATTGTTTCACGGTTTGCGTAAAATTAATTTAAAATACAATATTATATATATATAAATAAAACTAAGTGTAAGAAAGTCGAGTGAAGGGCACTCCACTTTTTTATTTGTTTGCGGCTTTCGCTAATGTTTTTGTGTGATGCGGTTATGCGCGATAATGTGTAGGGTGGGTTTACTGACCCAATTTACTCAACTATTCTTAGGTTAAGGTCACGAATAGTATAACGAAACATTTGTTATTATGGTGTGCAAATTATTTAATTATAGCGTATTATTAATGATATTATGCGAGATAATTTTTTTGGTATGACATTGGTGGTTGGTTTCATGGACATTCTGAATTTACATTTGTTTTATTTGGGTATTAGATCATTTGAAGACAAGGTCGTCACACATATTTAAACCGATATTGTCCAAATATTTAAATGGCATTTATTTATTAGTATACAAGAATATATATATATATATTTAGATATTATAAATGATATTACTAATTTTAAAAAATATGCAGTATTTTTCATATTCTAATGACGCGAATTCTGACCATATTATAAATCAATAAGACAGAATATATGATAGATGTAATGATTAGCATAATGTCTACCACCCGGTGCGTATATTAATAAATTATTATTATTCGCAAAGTACGCAGTATTCATTAGTTTGTCTATAAAGTGAACAGCCTTTCATAGCCCAGACACTATTGGGTCGTGACACTACTTAATTATTAATTGCAGTGACGTCGACGTCTTGATGAACTCGCATGATCTCGATTTTCTAGAAGATGTTTATATTTTAATTTAGGAACAGAAAACGTCAAGATAGCGGACGATGATTTTTGTTTTGACGCTACTGGATTGGGATTCCTGTTTACACGAAAACTGCATCACGTATCGCATTTTAATTAGTTCATTTATAAATAATTTACACATTTATTTGTGTATTTCGTTTTCTGGTCGATAATTTTAATGTATTCGGATGCTTTTAACGCGTGGAAGATAGTGGGTGAGAACTGGAATTGATATAGGTATAATAACCACCTACAAAACAGCTCAACCAGCGTTATTTTAGGACCACTTATTATAAAATGATTCATTGTCCACTTACAACAGATTAACGGATTCGTTGACTCGTGATTTCTTAATTTCTAAGTTGTTAAAAAATGACATAATATGCCAAATATGATTGATATTAAATCACTTTAATTGTTTAATATTTAGATTAATCTCCGGAAATTTCCTATCTGGAAAATTTTAAGTATACAATTTTTCGAAATATTTATTGATATCGTTTATAATGTCAAATATGATTTAATTAGATTACATATCAAACTAGATCAATGGAATTTTTCAATAATATAAATATAACAAGCTTTTTATATAACATAGCAGATAAAAAAAAAAAGTATATTTTTTAAAAATTAATATTTTTTTACGGGCTTGGGTTAACAATATGCAAAAATCTTGTAGACATAAAATATATTAAAATTTGTAGTAACATTTATGGGTGTTTTAATTATTTTTATAAAGGTAGTATTAAGGGATTTTATACTTCGATGAAGTGAATCACATAATTAATTTGCAAATGTTAAACTCGATATATACAAAGAGTTTCTGCTACCTAATTTTGGAGGACATATACTTATACGAGCAATACTTAACAAATGGTTATAAATAAGCAAGAAAAACATATAAAAGAAATAAGAAATAATATATGAAATTATTTTTATCACGTAAATGCCGCACATGCCAGGCCATTACATAAAATTCTACGACGGACATAAAACTTAGATATGACAACAAATACTGTCGTTTTTATGTTCATTCAACTTAGCAAAGTAAATGATTATTTAATAAAAATACGACTTTATTTTATTTATTATTGCCACAAATCTGTTTTTGTAAACAAAAAGAGATTCGTTTCGTTTCGTTGCTTTGATCATTGCGCTAGACTGAGATGCGCTATGAATCTTCAATTTGTTTCATAACAGCAACTTGTCTTACGTATTATATACGTGACATACTCCACGGCCCAAAATTGTATATTATATATTAAAATAAAAAAAATTAATATTTAATAATTTTTTATGGTAGAATTTTTGGGTGTTTCAATTATTGTACGGCGACCTAAAAATTACTAGTTCCGGGATTACAGCAATATTTAAAAAAGGGCATCATTTTAGTATCTCGCACCCAAAAATAAAGGAAATTAAAATGACTATGGCTATGTATGTATGTATGTATATGTAGAACAGCATCTCTTGTAATTATAATAAAAGCCTACGCACACACGCGTAGTTTCCATAATTTGGGCGAGTTGACAGCGCGAATCGGTAAGAATACATCCGCTGGGCATTTGCTTTGATTGGTCTGTTCGCCATATGCATACAGATATACGGGGGGACAATTTGCACTAGCCATGGCCTCCTTTGCGATTTGCACGCGGCTAGAATACAATCGTACCACAAACGAGTTCGACCAATTAAAATCCAAGCATAAATTCGTTGTAATTTATTAAGCCAGTTAAACTTAAGATATTTATATGTATGTATGTATGTACGACTGTTTGTCTGTGGCTAATGTTTGAATATCTATACAGGTACATATCTGTCTCTCTGTGTGTGAGTGAAATTATAACGGAATGATGTCAATGCAATGAAATAAATATTAGTATAATTCTTTTATTTCCGATAACGTATAATATTATTTAGATCGAGATAAATTATGAATCATCAACATTGATTTGTTAATCGTGATAGACAACGCAGTACACATTTTATGGCTGTATTTAATGATTATTTAGAAGTGACATTTACGATGGCGGCAGCACAGAGCACAGCCGATACAATCAATACATATTGACGTTTATACCGTATAATGAATGTATCCATATATGTTAAATACAAATTGGCCAGTTTTGGCGTTGTAATACACTCATAGCCCGCCACTGGTACTTCAAAATAATTATTAAATATCAACATAAATGTACTGTGTGTGTTTACCTCGAATAGTGAACTGTAAAAATTTGGAATATTATTTAAAAAAAAAACTACGTTCTCAAACGCCAAAATATATATAAATTATATATATATAAATTATAAATAATATCGTTGACCTTGGGGTCGAAGTCAATCGAGCCGCGATGAGTGTTATAATGAATGGACTATTCGAAAATTAGCATGTTAAAGTTGCGAATAATTTTGCATACAATAACGCATCTAAATGGCTGAAGAAGTAAATCGAATGCCGTGATGCTCGTATTTTGCATAGCGTGATTAATTATAGCCTCCACGCCCACTTGATATAAGAAGAACCATCTGCATATATAATATATTTGTGTGTTGTGAAAAAGAGCAAGAAATGTAAAATTAATGAATTAGTAGGAAAGCCGTGCCAGTAATGACCCTATATAGCATTCAATTACTGTGTGGATACGACGTGCTAACTTTAACATGCGTGAACTTTTCAACTTTTTGTCCGATACGCCTTTTCTGCCCATTATATTCTACATTATATGATAATACGTTTGAATTTAAAAAATTTCACACTGTAATTTGGAATACGTGATGCATTTTGTACATAAAACATTATTTTTTGATTTACCTCTAATTGAGATATTATACAAAACTGAATGGTCATTATTTAGTTTCTTGACTCAAAGATAATCGCTCCGTTCGTTAAACAAGTATGCACACACAAATGCCTACAGCGCATAATGTACTTAATGGAATATTTTTATAATTTAAATTAAATAATATAAAATAAAAGTGGAACTAAATCACTGATTTTGTAAATGAAGCACACGTATTTTTTGAAGAGATAATCCTAACATGATTGGCGAATAAACAAGCTTAGGTACAACGCACCTGTGCGTCCAGCAATATATGCGATGCGAGCAGCGCTTTTTAATTATTACGGTCAATTTATAATATTACGAAATCTCATTATTATTGGGAGCAGTTCTATATTTAGAAAAACAGATATTCAAATAAACCCTGTAATTAAACTGATCTGATAATTCACCAATTAGCATAACTGTAGCCACCTTCAAAAAACGGCTTCAAAGATAAACATAATAAAATACAATTGATAAAACTGGTTTGAAAGCAAAATTGTAAGTAAATCGGTGAAATAAAGAGAAATATATCTGTCTGTATCGTAAACCTAAAATGTTTCGGTCGTAAATCGCGGAATAATTTTATGATATCTTTCAGATCATTGGCTGCGATCCCGTTTCTAAAAGGACTTTTCACTCAATGCCGCATTATATATTATTTATATTTATCGCCGTACACCTTGATATAATAAAGTCAATCGCGCGATTCATTTCCAATATTTCGGCCCTGAAGGCCTATATAAAATTATAAGATTACCATCGCGACTTTGCGGTTTTCGTACAAGGAGTACGATTTAATATAAACACTTTTTGTGGTTAAGTTCTTATGAAATAGGTAAATGGAAATTGTTTTCAAAGGCCTTGGTTTCAAGTGCGTGTGTGTTATTATTTATGGGTATTCACGCACAACAGCGAATCGCAAACATAGAATAATTTCTAAATATGTCAAATAACCCAGTAAAATATTTAAAAGTTATCTCCAAAAATGTTGGGACATTAACTTTGTATTTAATTGATTAAATCCTCAAAAAAAAAAAACATATCCTTTCATAAATGCTCTTAATGATAGCAATAAATTCAATTAAAATTTGTGTCAACCTTCATTAATGTTCACGTCGATATAAAAGCTCGAATTAAATCCGAAACCTGGCGAAATGTATCATTTATATGATAATCAAACCGCACCATAAAATGTGTTCACCTTAACATTAAAAAATTAAAATTGAAAATTCAATTTGTAAGGAATACAACGGAAGAACATTCAATATTTACACATTTTTCCCGAAGTGTAAAAGACTGACCAAGCTAATAATATTGCATGTTATTTTCTGGAATGGTAAAATTACAAAAATAAGTAGCAACATTGACTTTTAAGTATAATTTAATGTAATAATAATAACGGGTGTTCCGAAACTTACTGCTCAGAGAAGAGGTTGGATACAAATGTATTGGCACTTACCTGAAAACATAAAAAATAATCATGTAAAATTGACAAGTGGTTATTATGTATGTATGAAAGGGATAAATGCAATGCATGTGTCTTTAAAATTAATTTCGGCTACTTTACACAACTGAAATAAATGGGATAATCGCTTTTAAATGCTTGGTTGGGTTTGTTGAAGCCGAGCCAGCCGAGGAGGTCGCTCGCTCCATCGATGAAGGCACACTTTTGCTTGGTTACCACGGCGAGATAACTGCTCCAACCCACCGACCGAACCAAGGCGCTTTTCATAATTATAAAACCGCACTTGTTACGAAAATCAATTATTGTGATTGCTCTTAAAATACCATGGCACCACGGCCCCCCAGGCAGATTCCCAACAGTCTCTGTAGATATCCTTTTATTATTTTTAAGGGCACTATTAAATAGGGAATCCAAATATTGGAGCCCTATAACCATGGGAGATTTAATTTAAATTGCGAACATTCCAAAAAATGAGCAAATTATTACAACTGTAATTTCACATGACATTAAACGTGAAACGAGAATATAAATATATCAGGGGGGTGGGGCCCCCTAATAATAATAATAATACTATAGTAATAATAACGTTTGGGTTTGAATGTCGGTGGCGATCTCGTGCGGCTTCATGATTAACTAGTAATGCTATGAGCAAGTGTAATTAACCCGTTTTACAAATGACTTACATGTGTGTTGTAAATTCGCAATTTATTTCGTTCGGGTACTATATAAATAACAACTTGATTTTATAAAGTCATCATAATAAGTTATACCTTGCGGTACGGTACACTCCAACACAAAAAAAATGTAATTATTGTTATGGTGAATATTTTAAAAATACGCCAGTACTCGATATAAATAAATATATTTTTTATGGCCTTTGGGTTAACAATATGAAAAATCTTGTTGACATAAACTATCTTAGAATTATTAGTAGAATTTTTGAGTGTTTTAATTATTTTCATAAGGGCAGTATTAAGGGGGGCAAAAAATATATAAGTTATATATATTTTTGGATTCAGGGCGCCTTTTTGTTAAGAAAAATTGTGTACGCGTGTGTACAGTGTACCCACACACAATTAATTAATATGTGTCAATCAATATTTTGACATTATAATCAAAACAAAAGCAAGGTTTTTATAAAAAAAAAAAAACATTATTGATCGAAATGAAGCAGTTGAATTTAACGACCTTATTGATTTCACTTTCACCAATATACTGTCTTCTCATATGTACTCACACAGCAATCGGATATCGCAAATATTAACCTATATTATATATAAATACATTGGTGTAATTTAATTAAATGATATGAAACCACTTATTATAAATAAACGACTTCTTGCAAATACATTTCAAGATTTCCTTTACGACCATCAACCGACAAATGTAAATTACTTGGCATTGATGGAAACATTTTTAGCTCGCCGTACAAAGTACCGAAGAAGCTAAAGCAATCGGTCGTGTGTCTGTAGCATTCTCGAATCAAAAAATGTCCTTAACAAAAAGTGTTTGTCTCGTCCCCATTAATCCAAAAATATATATAACTGGATGTTAGTCGTCACTCGTAAGACAAAATTTGTACCCTCTACTCCTCTGAAGGTACCGGGTCGATTCACACCAAATTTAGTACACATATTATTTGGCATCCCATTTGAATCCGCTCGCAGTTTAAATCCAATCGCTCGTATACTTCCAGAGTTATAGGGCCCCAAAACTGAGTTTATTTTCTTCGTATAGGTAATAAATTTTATTTGAAAGGATTATTATTCGCTGATAGCATTGGTGCCTGTTTTAATGGTTGTTTTATAATGATAGTATTATAATGCTAGCACTCAATTCTAACATAATAAATATCTGGTATTTATTACTCCGTAATCTACTTACAAGAGCATAAACTCTAGAATAATCATTAAAATATCTCTGGGAATTTCAATAAACATGAGTTTTCGTGTGAACAACATTCTAATACTAAAATACGTGTGCTTCTTCATTCTGATTAACATATCTAATCAAAGCGAGAGTTTACGAAATCGATTTGCCATTTTTAACTGATTGTCATTTGTAGTGTGTACTTGTGTGAGTGTGAAGTATTCAATTGTTTATTATCAACAAATTAATTGACATTGACCTGGCAGTGATTCAGTAGTGGAAAGTACTGTACAGAAATATATTATCTTTATTTTTAGTTTTCAGTAACTCTAGTTAGTACAACGCTTAATGTTTGCACAATACTTCACAGATAACAATATTAGATTGCGTTCGATCAACTTGTGAAATAAAAAAAATAAAGTTGGTCGCATTTTTGATTTTTATCTATTTTACACATTTGCTTTTGAAAATAGCCAAATACATTTACGGTTCCCTAGTTTAAACACATTGATATTGTTTTTTAAATATCTCGAAAACGACACGAGTAAGAGAAAAAGTAAATCTAATAAAAGTTCAATATATTAAAATTTCTAGCAACATTTGTTTGAAAAGTTGTTTCGAAAAATGTACCATTTGATAAATATTGAATATTGAACATTACGATTTTCCTAGTGACCACACATATTGATGATGTTGAATTATCTTTGAACATGCAATATCCATTTGATTTGTAAGTTTTCAGTAACCAAATGATGTGGTTACAATATTACGCAACTGGTTTCATCGTATATCGTATTGCATTGGGCTTTAAAATGAACACAATAACAGAAAATGGTGAACCAATAAATATAGAGCGTGTATTTTGGGCGCGGTTCTTTAAACTCTCACACAGAACAACAAATTCAATGTTTTCACTGATTGGCTGATAATTGACTCAATGTTAAGCAACCATGCTACGCTGCCATGGTAATTAGATCACATTAACGAACATATATTTGATTCCCTCGACCATAAACAATATTTTAGGCCACCTTTATTAATATAATACATATGGTAATTTGACTTCGCGTTTAAAACTCATATAAAATATATTGTATTGTTAAATCGTGTATTTCTGTATAGGGTATGCTATGTTACACAATATTATGGGAAGATTTAGTGCAAAAGCTTTTATCTACAAGAACTATAGTGTGTTATTTTTGCTAGTACAGTAGCTATAGTAGCTATAATATGTTTGTATTATCGTAACATTGTATTTTCTTGATACGTACATAGTATATTTAATGCGTGTCACAGTAGTGCAAGTGTAAATTATTGTCGTTTCATTGCAGCAACCTGATAATGATGATGCATGACTTTATCTACAACCAATTAATTTGCCATTTAAGCACATGCAAAAACGACCGTATTTATAAATATAAATACGGTCGTTTTTGCAAATGCACTATAGAATTAGTGCTTTTTCATATACTCTACAAATGTTTATTTTATATTCGTATTAGGAAATTCTTGCCATATTGATGTATAAATATTATTTTATCAACAATATTTGAGGTATTTTTATATTATGCCCAATTTTACCATCATATAAAAATAACTCGTAAGCCATATTTACCAATGCATGTTCTGTTAAGTTAAATTTTAAAATGATACTCGATCTTTGAAAAAAAAAAGAATCTTTTGTCTTGAAATCATAATAAGAACAAGAACAAGAGAGGAATAAAATGGGATATATATGAATCATTAATCAGTATTCTTTAATGTGTTTGATGAATCCATTTGATTTAGTTGTTGAAATATGGTAAGCGTTTAAGCGGTGGTGGTTTCTGTGTAATATATTCATGTTTGTTCATAACATTATTCAAATGAAGGCTGTGTGTGTTACAATGTTGACATATTTAGGTGTCCGATGCATATCTTGATGTCTAATGGGAATACAGTGTTAAAAAGACATTGATGAACACTGCTCGTCCATATCAGTTACCGACCATCGATTATACCAATGGAACTGAAACTCCGTCTATCAGATTTACGTGAAGGAAATAAGAATAATAATTACAAAAAAAAAAAAAAACGGTGGACTGTCTTCTGTATATGATACAGGCACATGGAGCCCACGGATTAACCTAGTTATTAATTATTATTACGTACGAATTATAATTTTATTAATTCCGAGGTCAGCCCTTTAATATTCATCAAGTTTATTAGATTAATATGTTAATTTAATCAAATGAAACCATTTTAAATAATTATATATATATATATATATATATATATATATATATATATATATATATATATATATATATATATATATCCTAATATTTAATAACAAATTTGACACTGAATGATTGCAACAACTTTTCTTGAATATTTTCACTGATTTATATGTCACATCAGGTTAATACTAATGAGCTATAAATTCACATTACCACTAATGAATTGACCCCCTGTGAAATCCAAACAACCGATAAATTAGTTTGAATTCAATTAATTATACGAATGTGTAAACATGCATAAGGCACCAATGCCTTCAGCAGTATTGGCAAAGTGTGAGGGAATTTTTGCTAGTTAAATGAAGAAATCAATCTAATGGCATGATTGACGTGTATAATCAAAAATCAATCACTGGAAATACCTAAATAAGGAAATGAAAAAATCTTAATAAGGTCCAATTATTCGAGATATATTTTCCTTGGATGTAAACTAATTGCATTAGTTATACAATTATCCAATCTCGCGTCTCGGCGTAATTATTATAAATATATGAATCTAAAAATAAATATGTGTGCTTATCTAGCAAAAACGTGGCCGTATGACAAGTTATCTGATTTAACTTTTTAAGTATCTGGTCAAGGTGTTATTATAACTTGGTCTATTTTCATTTTTATTTATTTATTTATTAATTTATATATAGTTAACACGATATGGATTGAGTTCTAATATTATGCCGATTGATACTTGAAGAAATTTGGTGTACATTAAATAACTTACATTTTTTTAAATATTTAAAAAATAATCTAAGATGATGAGGGCTCCCAATTTTGGGGCCCAATAGCTCCGGAAGTACAAGGGGGGGTTCAAATGGCGTGTAAGTGTAAGTATAAAATATTACGCCTTCAATATATCCAATATTATTTATGGGTAATAAATCAAAGGATGCCATAATACACGGCTCTAGCAACATGATTTTCAATGTGCTGTTTTAATAAACGATTTTACTCATTATTTATTGCCTGATTGAAATTACAATGTTGACATGATAATTAGTTTTGCAAAAATATTGACACATGTATCAATGTAAATTTTGCAACTGATTTATAATATGTTGAATATACATTTTATAATTAACTACTCGTAAAACTTTCGATTTCATAGATTCGTATTTTAAGATTACTTTTGTTTGTTTAGTTTTAAGTTATACGTAAAAAAAAAACGTTCAAATTACTACCAGATTTATGGCCAAAATAAACATTTTGTTAAGCAATACACTATAAAAACTATATACAAATGCAATTTGGTGTAAGTTGGTTAAAAATATCTTTTTATTTTCTTGGAAAGTGATTATTTGCTTAAGTTTTTTGAACCTAATACTTTGGCCAATGTATAAAATAACAAAATATTGGCACAATTCCCATTTTTGAGTAATTAAAAAAGTTACGATATTCAGGAAGTTCTTTTGTCATGTTTTTTTTTAAATATTACGACAATTAAAGATAAACAAGCATAGGCACCAATGTCTTAAGCTCCCCATATAATAAACCGTTATGGAGGATGATTAAAAAACGATAGTACAAGTAATTAATTGACAAACTTAGAATACAGAATTGATTATAACAATACTTTTTTTTAAATTATATGTGTTTCAGGCATTGTATATGTTGTAAAATACGACTATTTGTAGTTTGAAATGTTTCCTGAACATGTTACAATGTTTCTATACTATTATTTCTATAGTTCAACGTCGAATTGTTCGTTTAAGATTTTCAGTTGATACCAAAGTACAACACAGCAAACCGTATGTACATATGAATGACATGTACTGATATTTATCGATGTATTATCGATTATTTATGCTCAATGTTAACTCACTTCCTTTATCAGATTATAAATCTGTGCCTGACAGTATTTTAAGACGAATCTCTCCAGTAATACGTCCTTACAGGTCGGTGTAGCGGGGGAAGGAATATTTAGTTTCATAAATAAAATATTTTTTAGAAACCATGTGCTCATATCATATACAGAATACAGACTACTCATATACACAAACATTTTCTAAAGATAGATGGTTAAAACGTGTATTTTCGTAAATATTTTAAGTTCCATGATTACTATACTTCTTTTTCGACTTGGTCCAAGAAAGTAAAAAACGGAGAATCATGTTGTATGTAGTTATTAAGCGAAAGGTTGTAATTCGCGGCACTTAGCTGTGTATTTGAATTAAAAAACTATTTATATACGAAGTGCCACAGGAATAAATGACAACATGCAATAACCGATTACTGTTAATCATATATTATAAGATGTAGCCTTAAATTTGGCTGTTCGGATAATGTGGCTCTAATGAGAGACTCCTGAAGTCGTGATGAACCGGTTACGTTACCTCGTTTCGGTAGTGGTTATTGTTGTACTTTTGGCGCCGGATTCATGCCTCTACACACGATCCACTAATTTAAACATTCTTTTAGCATTTTTAACTACGTATATTGGGTAAATAAACAATAGGGTTCATTTAACAATATACAGTTCAGAGAATTGCAGATTTTTAAGTTTAATGTCGATATTAAGATAAAATATGAAGCTTATTAAGATGTATCTAATCAGTGCTGATGTAAGATTTGCATACGCAAAGCAGAAAAACGTTTCTGGCAAAATGTAGTTAGGAATTAAATGTTTTATCTTATTTCTTCTTAATTATAATAATTAGTATGCAAATCAAAGAGGTGGCTTGCCGTCAGCCATGATATGCTAAGCATTCGCTAATTACAGAAAGATGCCAACTTTTTTCACGTAAAATATATCGATCCGGTGTGTGTGTGTCAATTATAGATTGGTTTGCGCTATAGTGCTATAGCGTCGCAAAAAGAGTTCATTAGACCTGATTAAAAGCTGTGTACATATTTCTCTTATTTATAATTACAGATAGAAAACATAAAGTTGCATATCACGCAATCATGTTTTTATCTTTGTAAATTAAAATAGTGTTAATTGCGTTCAATTTAGTTTTATTTGGTTCCTCTACAAAAGAAAGAATCCTAAAACAGAGTATTCAAAACTGCGAAGAGCAGAACAGAGAATACTCGATAAAGAGAATGGTAATATATATGCAAGTATATTTACGGTTTCGTTATTCTCAAACATTTGTTGCTCCATTATGCGCAATAAATCATAAACAAAGTAACAATTTCGACTGGCATAAGAATTATTTCCAGCTCAACGATATCAGACCACCTACAGGTAAAAAATCGAACTAAAAAACTAATTAAATTCACAGACAAATCATCAATCAAAGAGAACTGGTTTTGAACAATTGACATACATGAAAAAAGAACAATTGTTTCAATATTATTGACAGACTCCGTCAACGCCTACTACTGAAAAAGTAAAACCTCACTGTTGCAATGCAATTTTGTTCAAATATTATATTCGCGGCATTGTTATTCTCAGTTACACGCTAGAGTGACAAAATTTGCACAAATTTAACTTTACGATTTTTTTGCAACCAAACCATAAACGATACTAATTTGAAAATTGCACAATCAATCAGACTATATTTTAGTTATATTGTCCTAAATTTTCAAGTAGATTGGGCCAAAATTACGAGTACTGAACACTATAAAAAATAGGGCGAAAATTACTAACTTTCGCAAAACTGCAAAAGTTTAACATTCTTTTGCAATTGTAAATAGGCAAGTACTCAAACAATTATTGCTGCTATTACAAAAATACAACAACGTGCTCATAAGGGAAAACCGTGTAAGGGAAAAATGCGTTATAAATAATGCAAAATTGGTTGCACAAATCACGCATTAATAAATGGTAATTGTTGTGAGTTATATTAACACGAATATAAATCTTCATCGCCGCCCCTGAAGCTTTATGAATGCCAACATAAAACAAGTTAATTATTCACTTTCAACATTTATGAGATTGCAGGTTTCGCACATTGCCAATATAACATTTTTATTTAAATATAACATACATATTCGCACATCGTATAACTACCTACACATGTACCTACAACCAAAATAATCAACAGCAAAATATTCGCATAATTGCATAACAATGAGTGTGACCTGTCAGACATTTAAGAAAACCGCCGCTTTGTTTCATTAATCATCATTCAAACACATTATAAGTCAATTATCTCGGAAACAGAACATTTTGCAATATTCGCAAAATAATTCTATAAAATCTGGGGTGGCCTTTCGCATGTATATTCACATAAGTACGGTGGTCTGGCTGATCTACAGAAGTGTCGCACTGTTGTAATTTATTGCTAAAGCTAGCAACCATATATAAATTAAGTAAACGATCATACGACAACTTCTTATATCAGTGTGTGTGTGTCTGTTATTAATGGGGTAACAAGTGCATACGATAATGACGGCCTTTTACATAAATCTGTCTTAATAACAAGTAGTATATTTTATTAGAAGAACAAAATGAATCAGTTGCCAAATTATTCAGCATACGTTTTATTCAATAACAAGCATTTATTTAAGGTACCAATGCCTCCAGTTCTTCAAGCGGAGAGCATTGAAAGACAACTAGCACCTATAAATTTATGCTAACTAAGGCTGTATTAGGTACAGCTAACAGAGTATGAATTTGATGAAAGATACCTCTGGTTAATTAACTCATTTTGCCACCATTCAACGATTTATATTCTGCCAATTTGATGTCCACACGAAGCACTAGCGATTCTCAATATAATTCATGTATTGCGTGCTTGTGTGTGTGTGTGTGAATAGGATACGTTTATCATAACAGTGTACTTACCGTGTTACACACGGTTTGCTCTTTGCTTACTCTATGGAAATAAGAGTGGGACGCCCGCTGTGCGAATTTATCAACGTCATTTTATATGCGATTGTCGAATTTGTTCCAAGGTTACGATGCACTTGATATAACAGTGTCGCATTGTTGTACGGTAAACGCGAACAAGGCATGTTATCAATTATCGGATTGGGGTTGTTGCTTTATAATGGATTTTAAGACAAAAAAGTGTTTTTATTATTTATCAACGTTATTTTGACAAATTGGCAAACACGTATTATGAAAAATATTGCTCACTTAAACCTTGACGGGTCTAGATTTTTTTGCTCTGGTCACCATTTTGTAAAAGCAATAGCCCTTATTCTTTCAGAGTTATAGGGCCCTTAAAATAAAATTCAGTTGAATTGGCCATATCTTGTTGTACCGTACAAGTTAAAAATGTACTTGGCTAAATACAATGAGCAAAAATGATGAAAATATTAACGGCGAGGTTAACGACAAATGGTGTGCGCAGTCCGAGGGTGATGTCCTGTCGCAGTAGGCGTGTCTAATTGTTGATTTATACATTTTATTAATGGCATTGCACAGTCTCGGTGGCAAAGCTGTACTAACAAGACTCGTGACATACATGATACTATATTGGCATCTCAATGCAATAATTAATAACAACTGTACGACTGCACAAACTTGTATACATGTCTGTCACTGCATTTAAAAATTGATTTGTTCCTATGGTCTAGTGCTGTAATTGTAAATAATATTTATAGCGGTTAAAATCCAAATTTGAAAGCTATAAACATTTATTTTTAAATGTCTTGCTTTGATTTACTAAACTCAAATAATTTTTTGGCATATATAGCAAGTTTTAAACAGTATAGAACGTTTTTATCATGCCCATCTTATGTATTTAGTTGTTACCTACATTTGAGTAAAATTATCTTTGTATTTATATATATATATATAAATATAATTTTTCTCGCCAAGAAAATTTCGAACGCAGTCTTAATAATTATTCTTGTAAGGTCGAAAATAATAAAATAATAATTAGCTGTTTCCTGCTCAAATCCACACTTTGATCATTTCAACAAAATCAATTATTAAGAATGTCTAAACATAAATCAGCATTTGACAGATTTAAAAAATAACCCAATAAATACGTTGTTTTGGTTGAATAAATCAAAGTCGTGATTATAAGATCAGATTTCTGACAGTATAGTTTCGTATATGTACGATTTATGAATACGAAAAATAGGTCAAAAAATTAAAATTTCTATAGGTAACCTTCTAAAACAATAATACAACGTAACTCAAAATACTAATAAATATAATTTATAAAATAGTACTAGACTGCACCGCGATTTACAGTACATATATATAATAAGTTGATTTATTCCATTGAAATATTTCTATTATCAATTTTAGATAGGAGTATTAATTTGTGCAATTTATTTTGTTGCAGTTTAGCTGATAAGTGGCTTTTAGTGTAGTTACTTAAGAAGTGTAGCCAATAGTTTCGCTGGCATTTGTGATTTATTATAGAAACGAGTACCGCAGCTACCTATAGGCACAAATCATGTCTTGTTGACATATTCTCGTTATGCCTGATTGGCTTTCGAACAAAATGGCGGCCAATTGTCGAGTGTTATTAATTATTTATATGAATTAAATACATTGGCGTTAATATTATACACTTTTCTCATCGTTTTTATTCGATTATATTTCTAGTTTTTCTGTATATTATCAGAGACAAGTAAATAATCAACATTTTTATAATATAGTGTTCACATATAACGAACCCGGCTATAACGAACCTTACGGGAAAACATAAATGATCTTTTAATATCGATTTGTTATAAGGAACCTCGGTTATAGTAAACCTGTTGAATGCAAAATAGGTGTTCAATATATCTGGATTTCACTGTATTTATAAAATTAAATCCGTGGAGAACATGTGCCCATATCATATGCACCTATATTTTTTTACTAGTACGATGTTCGTTCCGATTATGATGTAAAGATTATAATAAACATATCTATGTGTATAGTGGCATATAATATTTATATCGTGTGTTTCCACATGTGCGAAATACGTGTTTGTGCGACATTGGGCCTCGATCTAGTTTATTAGACACACGAAAATAGCTTTGTATAACGGTCAAGTGGCGCCATGCGGAAAGATCATAGATTAAAATAACAAACATAAAAACAAAAGAGGAAAACGGATAAAAAACTTGATAATAAATTGTTGAAGCTTACCTTTCATTCTTGTCGTATGTCTGGAACGTGGTGCGAGACAGCTCCATGAGGGAGGCCTCGCTCTGTGGCTCCGCCGAGATGCCCTGGGCCCTCTGCTTGCGGGGCCGAGGGCCCACATTGTTGTTGAGGCCCTTGTGCTTGGGCGACGCGGCATTGATATGATACGGAAAGACACTTTGAAACTTATCGAGATGCGAGCGCAGTTGCAGAATTTCGTCGTCGCGCGCTCGCAGTTTCTCCTCTAGGTCGCGTATCTTGTCATCCTTGGTTTGGAGGAGCGTGTGCAGCTCTTGTGGCGTACCCATTTCCGATGCGACCGAGACAATCTGGCTCTGGACGAGGACAGTGTCGGCCGTGTTGGTGCCGGCGTCCAACGCGCCGGGCGTCGGCTCCTCGTCGGCAGCGTTTAGCCGGGAGGTGAAACAGAATGTGTCGAAGCACACACGCATTCAACCGGCCGACCGGGAACCGCGCGCTTCCAACTATCGCCTCGCCACACACGGGAGAGAACAACACAAAGCGTGCCCGTTGCCCGCTAACGATCACCTGTTACCCCGCGCGTATTACAACAGTATTTTTATGTTTGTTCGGGCAGAGCCAACACTTTGCGCTCACTTACACTCAAAAGCGACAGTTTGTACCAACAGCTTTTTATAGGTTTATATTTGAGACACAAGTTTAAACACTTTGTTAAATTAGTTTTATATTATTTGTTGCGATTATTTAGTGTAACACTTTTGTTATTTATACTTTGAGATAAGGAAGGTTCATTTGTGAAAATGTTGAGATGACACTATATTTTAGAATCAGTTAGATGGGAGCTTTAAGTTGTTTTAATTCAAGTCCTACTTTGTTGTTAAAGTAGTTAGGTATTTAATTTGTTTGAGACTAATAACATTCTAGTATAATAACGTTTTGTAAATAAATCAATTAATTATGTATATAAAAAATATTTTAAACACTAGTAATATTATAACAAATAACAGATTTGTAAATCACTTTTCTTACACAAACATTCATAAAATTACGTATCGAAATTAAAAACAATTTTAATATCCACAGATATAATTAGAAAAATAATTGTTACGGGGAATAAAAATATTTAAATTGACTATTCAAGTATAATAAAATGTGTTTGTTAAATATATAATAAAACTTTGTTTAAACTATTGCACTATTTAAACACAAATTCTTTTAAATATGAACACTTTCGATGTATAGTAGATTATGGCACCAACGTATTGTGGATCTGTAACAAACAGAACAAGTTTGAAATGAAGTAATTGTTGCTCGTTTGGGCAGTACAAACAAATGGCGGTATTCAGTGCCAAATTGTGATGGTTTACGAGTTACAAAATTAGCAATGCTTGTATTTCAATCGCCACACAACACTGGTGGGTTAGGACGTGTTTAAAACATTGCCAAATATTTTTGCATGATCTTTAAATAATTTAAATGAGATATTTGCTCATTTATCCCATTACTATTATTATAACTGCCATAACTTTATCTATGCAAATTTGTGTTTACTGTGAAACACAAATATAGCATACAGACATTAATGCCTACAGCTCACCATATAAATTATTTAGTGGTTTTATTTATTGAGGAAGTAAAACTATTTATTAACCACTGATTTTTGAAGAATATAGGTACAAGGAAATTAAATAATAAACAAGCATAGGTAGAGGCACCAATGTGCTAAGAAGTATATAAAGTGAGATTATATTTAATTCAATTTAAAATTCACAACACATGTTTTGGTTTATTTACATTTTTAAAAACATTAAACATCATTTCTGATTTGTGTCCGAAGATAAAAGTTTTAGCGCAGATTTTTATGGTTGTAAAAATGTTGAGCGGTTATAAATTTTAGTGGCATGATGATACGATACGGCTGGTAGAATGCGCTAATAAAAAATGCAGGTTTTATTTGTGGACGGTAGGTCGTGGTAAGGTGTGGTGGTGGCCGGCCATGTGCGATGTGCGAACCGATTCAAGTGCTTTTAGTGACCGGACAAGTTGTGTATTACATGCGGGGATTTTGTTTTTGGCGACACCTGTGCGACTGCACCCACAAACTAACAGAAACAATACTATAAAAACACGTACATTCCCATGTATTATTAGCGTATATACGTTCTTTTATTTATATACATACAAAACTGGTTTCATTTGGATTTTTTATTAATGCTAAATAATGCCATTTTTGGTACACTCGCATTCAAAAATATTATATAAACACTACAGTCTAATACAGTCTCCATATTTTCCAAAAATAACTCCACATATAAACACTAAAAGATTGCATAGAAATTTTGAAATTCCGATCTAAAATAGAATTGTTTATACAGAATTGATTTGTTGCTGCAATGTAAATGTTTACACTTGTTAATTTTAAGCGCGATATTTTTGTTTGCTGGCGAATATCACCTTAACATTGGCATGGCCGTGATTGTATAACGGTCGCTCAAAAATTAACTGCAGTTTAACGATTTTTAAACACTTATTTTGGGGTCTTATTTATTTTAAAATTTGCACCATTCTTTGTTTTTGGCAATTAACAGGTTCGTTAATATATTCCACAACTCGGCAACAACAACCAAATAAAATTATTATAAATAAATAATAATGAATTGAATGCAAGCATTCTTATTATATTCAATTGTTTGACGTATAGTGCTGAGTCACCAATGAATTTAAAAATAAATTAAATTATTAATCACTGTAACAAGTACAGTTATAGTGGTAAACATATTTATAACATGCCAATTGAGTTGTTTTTATAAAACAATTATTTAGAGATCTATTTATTAGTAATAATCTATAGAATTATCTTTGTATCAGCACATACTTTTTACTCGTTTTCCTAAGAAAAAATGTGTGTGATCGATAACATATCGAATAGATCACGTGTTGAGTATCTGATGCCTGTAATAATTATTTACAATTATCTTTAACTGGAAATATTTATATTCTTAAATAGAGTGTCTGTCCTGTGACGTCTGCACATTGGTATTTCTAAATCAGATTGCCATAATTCTTAATTTACGCTCATAAATGGGAGCATAACAGACATACTTAGATTCATTTCATAAAATATACTTTTTTACTTTATTATTCTAACTAAATGAATATTGATAAGATGGATATTAAAGAAACTATATTTTTAGTGCTAAAGCATTCTGTCGTGTGTCTGTAGCAATGTCTTTAACAAAAAATGTTTGTCTCGTCGCCCTGATTCCAAAAATATATATAACTTATATTACAAAGTGATGAAAAACCGTTAGAATTTGAGTTAGCGCGATTTAAAGTTGATAAAATGCAAATTTCCATAAAACTCGAAAACGGTGCATCGTATCAAGCCGTAGTTAACAGATTTGAGTTCCCCGATATTTAATTACTCTAGAAACTTACTTACAGCCTGTTTAAAAAGAAAAAAAATTTGGTCACATTTCACGAAATTTTTTTAACTTGACATATTTATCAAACTTTGCAATTTTTTTTCGACCAAACCATAAAAGGTAGAAAGTTGAAATTTGGACAGTCAAACAACCTATATTTGGTGTATATTGTCAAATTATTTCAACTTAATTGGGATAATATTATGACCTCCACAGTATATTAAACTAGATGGTAAAATTTCAGGGCATTTCTAATGAAAGCTACGTAAAAGAAAGTTAAGTATAGGCCACATCATTTATTAGATATCGTCCAAGAATACCAATTATGTACAAAAAAAAAAACTGCCAAAATTACCTTATAATAAAAAACTGATATCAAATTCGCATCTCTCCAAATAATAAATGGCACAAAAAGTCTAATAATTATAATAACCACTTTCACACAGAAACACGAAAATAAAAAAAACACCACTAAAAAACCTAACTGCGTAAAGCAATAGCGGCCCAGAAAAAATCGACTTAATTCTCCATTAGAAACAAATAAAAAAAATTAAAAATAAGTTTGACTTAAAATTGATAGTGAAATAATAGAAAACGAAAAAGTGTGTATACGCAAAATAAAAAAAATAGCGGACTGAATTTCAGAGCACACTCGTGAATCGTATGACATTCAGTATCGAACTGGAAGCAAACCGTTGCGCTGGGCCTTACTCAAACAACATTGAGAACACAGAAGAGGTGGCTCTGATATGCTCTTGTTAAATCGGTCACTTAAAACAAAACATATATTTATAATCGTATCTATGTACGTGTGTGTGTGTGTGTGTGTGTAGTCACTTATCACAATTGTTGTAATTACTATGGATCTAAGTTTAGATACTGACACTTAAATACACGATTGTGTTATTTGTATATTATGTATTTATGTACACTGAACCGTTTCATATCTTTACCTAAATTATGGTAAATGCTATCATAATGTAAATTAAACATTTATTTTTTTGTGTAAATTTCTTGTTACATAAACTAATTTGGTTCAATGCTCCAAATTAATATATTTGGATAAGAACGAATTTCATGACTTCAAAACTATTTTCATTAAGGTAGTCACAGCGAAACAATTAGTAATTAGACTTAGAAATTACAATTAAATTTTGATCCGAGAATGTTACAGACACACTATAGCTGTCTTACGATATTATGACAAGCTAAAAATATTTTATTATTATTTTGCTATACAAAAGTTATTTTAATTTTTAACCGCAAAATATTTCTAATCGGTATTTGGTTTCCTTTTTCTATGGAACAACAAAAACGTAGTTAGCATGTGATGAGTATAGTGTAATTACGTCATTGATTGTCACATGACTTGTGTAATGGTATGTAATGAATATTGATCAGTATTTGGGGTCAGTCATTAATCTATTGTAATTCGTTATCAAATAAACAGTGTCTATTTCCTGCGTGTTTATAATCTACAATTTGCAAATTTTAATATTATACATTAAACACAGGAAATTCTAACGTGCTCTACTTTTAATTTTATCATATTGTTGTCCTAATTTTAAATAAATAATCCATTTTATATCAGTTACAGCAAAAAAGAAATAACAGTCATATAAAATATCTGTAAAACAAAATAGTGATATTCCGTATGTATAAATATGTGAAAATTAATCGGCATGGATTCTTAATTATCTGTAAGAATGTCAACAACGGCCTTCTGTATGCATATTTCTTACAGAAAATAGATGGGCCCGTTGAGTGTAATTGTAATTTTCCCACAGTCCGACAAATAAGCAGCAACAGCAGCTGGTGGCGACAACAACACCACCACCACCACTCTATTGGATTTGAATGCAAGCGACGCGACGCGAGTATTTTGTAATCTTGTGACAAAGTGAGTTTCGTGTCCACATTAACATATCTCTGTATATGCTGCCGTATATGCATGTTTGCATCGACCAGCCTACCCAGGACATAGCATAATGTTACATGCATAGAAAATCAAATGGACGATGTAACAAAACAACTACACCTTATGCGAAGCGGAAGAGGCAATGTAACGATAATGTACACTGTAAAATTACAGTGCATATTCATGAATTATAGTAAAATTAGCGTACATAAAATAATTTAAAAAAGCAATTAGATATTGCATATTTTAAATTTAAAAATTGGAATTTAAATTATTTTTGTTTACAACCTGAAGAATTTCTAGGAAAAGTCCTTCACTGCGTGTGGCTGTTTTAAGCGCATGCGCAAATTAATTCTTGGTTTTAGAATTGGAATGGAATTGTTTAAGATTTCTTTGAATTGAAATTAATCTAAAATTACTAATAGTTTCACTGTGATTACACCTTTAGTACACATACGTACAATACTTGGAAATTGCCGTAAAGTATCACCAAATAGTTCTAATTTCACTATAAGATTTCGAGGCACTGTTCGGTTAATCGATTTTTATTATTGCACTAAAAAGTAAATTCACCAATTACGTAATCACACTTAACTGACCATTTAACAATAAACAAAACCGAGCGTACACTATATTACTGACTGATAAGAGTCCAGTAAATGTACACGACTAACTACTAGCAGTCTCGTCTAGGTTTGTATTCCTGACGACGATTTTCATTTTTACGCGACCTTTACGTAATACGTGCTAACTTATACGAATTACTTAGACATATATGCAAATACTTGCTAATTATAGTATATAAATAAATAAAAAATTTAATAAATTCACTACTTGAATATTGATTAGGTTATTTTTATATCACAAAAAAAAATTTTTATCAGAAATTTCACGTCTTGAATCGTCTAAGTATTTTTCTATAAAATTCGTTTCGAGTTTTAAGGGTAACTTAAAATAATTATATGTTACGCCAATGTTCACTAAATAAATAATTAGATTCAAGCATTATGTATGTAAATTGCAACTCGGCACGTGGATTATATTAATTACCTTCTTATATTAATTAAACATTAATTATTTGAAGGATAATTTATCTAAAACTATTTACAAATTTATACTTAGTCTTATTTCACTAAAAATGTTAAATTGAAATATTTTAATAATAATAATGAAGGTACAGGAGCGATTTAAACCAAATTTGCTACACCAATTTCTCTTATACTACCGGAATTATAACCCATTTACAAAAAAAATTTTCTAAGTTATTTCAGAAAAATTTTCTTCTAATAATATAAGCCCAAAGGCTATAAAAAAATAATTTTTAAGGTCCCTAGGTGGAACGATTGGCGCACAAAAGGTTAATATATTCTATTTAAGTATGACAGATATGAAATTTAAATAGTAATCTCTGTGTATACGAGTTTTAAGTTATATAATGAGTTAGGTGGAAGATAGGGAATGACCTCTGTAGAATTCGATTAAAAATGAATGGTGATATTGAAAAGCGCATCGCATTTTGCGCGGTGCAGACAATAAAAGTAGATTTTCTATAAATAAATCGAATAAGACGGGTACATTCACAGCGAAAAGCTGTTTTTGCCGGTAGAACAGTGCCGTATTCAGCAGAATGCCATTGATAATATTATATAAATGGTTGTCAAGGTTAGCCAGGTAGTTAATTTTGTTATCAATGAGAGATTTCCATTCTGGGAACGCGATAGCATTGTGCTTTGCTCTTTGAATGTAAATATTTTTCACATTTTGTATAAATTTGTTTATAATTCGGTTGATTATATAACGCATTAAAAATATTGACATAAACATTCATTACTGCATCTTTTCGTTATGGAATTACCTATAAAGTAGCAAACATTCTACATTCTTTCACGTAGCACGGATTTATATAATATATGTTTTTATTAAAATTTAAATTATTATTTTTCTAAAAACTACGACGTATATTTAAATAAATTGCATATTAAATTAAATAAGAATACAATAATTGTAAAATGGGAAATGATTTAAAATGCATCGAGTACGGATGCTGTAAGGTGGCGTCTAAGCCAGTGGCGTGCATCAAAAACTGTATAAGATGTAGACAGCGCGAAAAAACAAACAATGTGCGGGCATAATAAAAGACACGCACACGTGTTTATAATCACACACACACACACACACACACACATAGATAAGTAAAACAAAAACTATAGTAGCCGTAACCGGTTGTTCTACCAACATTAGCATATACAAGTATCTATAAATCCCAGCAAGAAAACGAAAAGGTATTCCAACATCACTTGTGGCACTGGCAGGGATCGTATTATTTCCCATTCACCACGTGAAGATATACTTTTGTTATTGTTTTCATTAGTTATTGCAATCGCTAGAATGTTATACACAAACATTTATTTACTTGAACAAATTATAATGTAATCAGTGGAAGTAAATTACTATATGAACAGTTTTCCGCCTTTAAGATAAATGTTATAATATGTAAATCATATAGTTTAACGTTGCCGTAAACGTGTTAAATACTTGTTACTAGGGAAACGTAAAAATAATTTTCTGTTTTGACTAGTCAAAAGGGGATTCAGACCCTGAAAACGGTTATATCCATTATAATATCAAAGTTGTTTTATTGTAATCACAATACTTTCAGTTTTATAAGAAAGTCTTGTAGTGTTGCGCGGCCACACCAGATTTTCTAATATACATTAATATTAAATTTATTTTTATGCGATTCCGCCAAATATTAAATTGAAACGGGAATCATTTATTATATCTAATCTTCCCTCGCCTAATTAATCTAATGTAACCTTAACCTAATATTGATCTTACCTAATCGTTATTTAACCTAGAACCGAGTTATATATAAATTTAGCACACAATACAACAGTTCACACGATTCTAAAAAGACTCGGTCACAAAACCCGGCAATGCTACAGACACACGCCCGAACGCTATAGCTCTATTGTAAAACAAGCAATTCCGCATGGTAAACTGGAGGCATTGATGCTTACACGCTTATTCTATAATTTGTAACTAATTTACTGATCACATTTATGCAAAATTCAAAAAAAAAACTAAAATAATTGGTTCAATTAGAAGTTCAATTATGTATTGAATTTGTATTATCTGTAAATTCACCTGCCGCCTATGCGGAAAAATAATCGACGTTTGTTTTGAACGGAAATAGCAGCAGCGCGCATTCGTTTAGAATTCGAAAAACAAGGTTAAACACAAGTTGAACAATGTAATTTAAAACTGCTTTATCACATCAGTCTAAAAATAGTTGCTAACTTTGTGTGTGCTGTATGAATGCTCGTGTGGTGTGTGCGAGTGTATGGGTGTAAATGTCTAGGAAATTGTTAAATTACAACGTATAGTACTTGCTACACGATTTGTTCAGGATATCAAACACAGCTAAATATGATTTACCTACACGCCAAACACACAATAATTAGCCGAGCTACAATAAAAATCTAGAAAAGCCTGGCGTTTCCAGCCCGACCCTGATCATGAAAGTTCCAGAACGTTACCTGATTTTTAGTTGAAAATTATATATGGCAGGTTACAGAATTACAGCAGGATTAAAAATTCACGTTTAACTCCCATAGCCACCGTAACAATGTATATCAATAACAATAGTCAACACGATCACTGCGAGCAAATCAACACACACGCACTTGTTTACGAAAACATAACCAACAAAGTAACAATTCACGAAGCACACCACTCTAAGCCACACATAACAAACACACACACTGTTCGCGGCTCACATGTTGACCCTATACACTAGTTTTTGTTTACTATCCTTTTGCTTTTTTGTAACTAGCATGTGTGCGAACAAATGAAGCACACACATTTCTGTGAATGTGTGTATCAAGAACTAGTTGACCGATCCGGCATTAGCCACGGAATGGATGGAGCGTCATCAACTGTTCCGTAGCTTCGCTGGCCCCGGCCCGCTCACCGACCCGCCACTGCCCACATGGCTCTGTGCCCCTAGCGAGCTATCATGGCACGTGTACACTCGCACCAACAAGTGGCCGATCTTTGATTTCAGAGAATCACTTGTACTTTTAATATTATTATATTATTTGCATGTTTACATATATATATGATAATGTTTAATCATCTTTGTGCATTTGTTTATTGTATGAGTGTACGAATTAGTTATCAGTTTTGACTGAACCTGTTTGTTATTTGATATGAATATTGCGCAAGATTTGACGAGACATAATAAGGGCTATCGCCTAACGGCCATTCTAGTGGAAAGTTTTTTTACATCCGATTTCAATTTAAGTTTTGAATAGTTATCAGACGCTTAAACGTTGAACATTTTAGTGCATGTGCGTGTTTGTGAATATTATTATGAATTACTATTACAATTATGTGGTTCTTACCATCTAGATTTGGCGGCAAAACACAACAATAAAGGTTAAGTGAAAATATGATATATATTATTTTTAATCTGAAGAGACTTTATGTAATTATTTAAGTTTTACTTGCACTTATACACGATATACACTGTAAAAAAAAATACTGTAGAGTTGTATATAGAATATTTATTATTTTTAACTATTTTGACTTTCTACGCAGTAATAAGGCAAATGGCGATTAACCTATACACGATATACAGTTATACACTGTTAAAAAATACTGTTTATTTTATTTCTATATATTTAATTAATTTTTTTTTAAATTCCAATCATTAAAATTAATGGTATAAGGAAACTTATTTCTAAAACAATTACAAATATTTTAAAACGTAATAAAACAACAATATAAACATAGAACATAAAATAAAATATAAATTGATTTTCTTTATTGCAAAATTAAAACAATGGAATTTGCCCGCATTTTTACATGAGTTTGAATTGTAATTTTACTTTTTTTTTATACGCAGTAATAAAAAAGTCTTGCAATCATTTCAAACGAAAATACACGTTTTGCCCCTCTCTGAATCTAATGTGGTTTAATTTCGGACTAACGCCTGTGTGTCTGTCTGTCTGTGAACGCTTTAAATTATTTTTGTAAAGGTTTATCTGTGTGGGTTTCATAATTTGTGCATAAAAAAGACTATTATCTTTGAAGGTCATTTAAAAATGCTAAGTATTTCGTTCTTTTTAAAAATCAATATTCATTTTATATAGTAGGTTCCGGGGAAAGGGAGGGGACTAACTATATTATGCATACGGTTGCTAACATTATGATAAATTGTTGTTTATTTCATCATGGCCAAACTAAAAATAGAATCTTTTTTATTGTAGCTCCCAGTTTACTTGCTTTATTTCCTATTCGAACTAAGAGTACGCCTCTTATACATATTAAATATAATTACTTATTTATTTTTTTATAGTACTTTAAAGCAAATTTCTTTAAATTGGAAATTCTAAAAATAAACTTTACTGAAACATGTATTTCTTATAAGAATTATAGTTGAGTCATCAATTTAACACATTCCTAGCATAAATAAATGCCAGATTAGTTTTCATTAGATTATATTTTTAGCTTGTCATACAGTAAATGCAAATTTGCTATGGTTTTTGGTTGTGTGTCTGTAACATTCATTTCACGTCTTCAATTTGGTGCGAAACAATTTGAAACGTTTGTATATTATATTAAATGATGCTGTTATTTGATAAAGTAACATATTTGATAACGATTATCATCGTAAATAAATAAACATAAAAGATATCAAGTATATATGTCTAAAAATTGATTAGATTTTCGGAAAATAAATAAAATAAAACTAGTCTCCTGTAAATCGTAAAGCGCCTACTCCCGAAAAACCGTTGAAACATTTTCTAGCGATCATATAACCGCTATAAAGTTCCGGCTTCTTGTTCAGAGATAGCGCAGGAATGCAAAATTCTACCATGAAATATCCGACGCAACCGAAGTATGCTTACGGTTAACAATATAAAATAATCTAAAATATAGAATTATTAGTAGAATTTTTAAGTGTTATAATTATTTTTATAAAGGCATTATTAAAAGGGGTTACACATTTTGAGGCACTATAACTCAGGAAGTACACGAGCGATTTCATTTAAACTGCAAAGGGATTCAAATGGGATGCTAAATAATATGTGTAGCGAATTTGGTTGAAATCGCTTGGGTACCTTCAGAGTAAATCTTATGTGAATGTAGTCTTGTCGAAAATTAGGTTAGAATTGTTAGTGTGTTGCATTTGGTTATTGCTCTGGTTATACATAAACATGACGCGTGTATAATATGAGAGAGGGGTTAAGGGGAAGGGGGGTGCAGGGTGATAATACTCAAAAGCAACACGGCTAATTGGTAAAAATGCGCCACAAACGAGCCGGCAATTACGTGAATTATGTCAGCCGGCGTACGTTAATTCAATCCTTGGATCCAGGCGCCCTTAACTTTTATATCTACTTATGCATAATTTATACACAACCATCACTATAGAGCACTATGGCATAGACCATGCCACAAACATCAATATACTTAGTGCAGTTGCTATTGCAACATTACAAACACCAAACCTTATCAATATATATATAAAAAATATAATACTGCGCGTATAAGACAGAAAAAAAATTGTTTGGAAATATAAATGAATTCGTGTAGTGTCGTAGTACATTAAATGTACTATATAGAGCTATAATAGTAACGGCATCTGATTCGGGTTGTCGTAGATTGGGTCGGCGCACCGCCCGAGGTATGAATAATAAATAAAGTTATCGTTTAGTTCATATTTTTGATGGGGTACGGCAGAGCAAAATGAAATTTGCATTTGTAAGAGATATGGCGAGATCAAAGCGAGCCGGGGACTATAATTCACTCTCCCCACCCATTCACTCACCCCCCATACCCCCCCTTGCCAATGCCACCGAACCACCACTACCTCTGCCTCCCACCACACATACGCTATCCCCTCCCTATGTGACGCCACTGCAACTATAATAATTTTGCATTTTTTTCATCTTTTTTTTAGTCGTTTTAATGGGCCCCTATTTGTCTGTATTTTGTAATTTGTCATTTTATTGGTTGCTGATTTTTACAATAATTATTGGCGTTATATTGATATTTTACTGTTTTTGTACGGCTACTCCAGTAAAATTTATATTTTATTACCAAACTATTCGCGCAATTATAACTAATATATTTAAAATTATAAAGTCATAAACGGAATCGACCTCTGATTTTTGTTATTTAATTAATTATAACTTAAGGCGTTACGTTTTGAACGTTTCATAATTTTTGCTATAAGGCCACACAGATCTAAAAAAAATGACAATATTAATTCAAGGAAGCGCAAGACGTGTATTTCCATCTATATCTCTATTTTGTAATTTTGCATGATTACAATATTTCGTTTTAAACCACCAATAACGTGGTACGTAACCAAACTAACGTCGACGTAGTGCGTGTTGCATAAAACTATGCGTTTTAAGTCCGTTTACTGAAGTTATGAATATATTGTGCAAAAAAATCTATAGAGGATTAATACAAAAACTACTGATCCCTAACAATATTTCGTTTGAGTCATGTTAAGGCTTTAAGGTGTACAGTAAATCGTGTAAAAGAGGGCGTTTTGGTAATGGGGCAAGAGAGGTGGAGTCAGCACTGATATATGAACACAATTTTTAAATTTGTTCATGTTTCGACCGCTTGAGCAGGGCTACGGACTAATCTGATACGGGGTTGCAATAACCAGATGAGTTATTCATTTAAGATTTATGCTACAGTATATACCGATTCGAAATTTACTAACATATCCATTTACTATTATGGTACAGAGATGTACTTCATTATTTAATACACTAAATATTATTGAGTATGCCACGAAGAGCGAAAAACTAGTATTGCTTTAGGTGAGCACAAACGTAACAAATGAAATTCGGTGCCATTTACTTATGTGATCGCACGCAGTTGTCTGTCTACGATTCCGGACACGCCGTCAAATCGAATTTAGCGCTGATTGCGCTAGAGTGTGTAGTCACCGCCGTCGTAGCAGCACCGAATAAGGCTCTGTAGCTAACGTTGCCGCTTGATTCTGAACCGTATGTAAGAGTGCATTAGGCGCACAAAGGTGTATCGTGTCGTACAACCCTCAATCCTATTACTAATTTGCACCACTCGCTGTAAAGGTCTAAAGGAAATGCCGGCGCTGTACTGAATGTGAATGGTGTCACAGACAGCGAATGTTTGATTTTATATATCGGATTTCGTTGATCTCTTGTGTATTATCAACAAATAAAGTTTGATTACATTTAATGCATTTGCATTTTAAATGCAAAATGATTTAGCTATAGGTACCTAACCTAACCGGCGTTAGATAGGTTTAGTAAATTAGGTTCACTCGTAGGAATCATGTGTCCATATCATATACATTCACACATTCATATACATATTAGGCTTTATCTAGTTTAAAACAGGCATTTATGAACATTTTTTTAATAAATTGAGACCATAATAAATCGGCAATGAGCTTGCGGTTAGGGTTAGCTGCAGGAGGGGCTAGAAATCTAGGAATATGTTAGAATACGTGCCTGTACATGTAATAGATATGTTCATCCATCGAGCAGTACATAGACAATTTATTTTCGGCGTTAAATCACCTAGATCCGTGTAATTCTAAATGAATAAGTTTCCGTTGGCTGTGGCTAGGTGGCAGGTTCACCCGTACTCGTTCAGTGATAGATTGTGAACACAAGCCACGTGCAATAACTTTGCATATAGTACTAGAGGGCGATAGATGTGCGGCCTGTGGTTGCATAGACGCGCCCATACATCCCGGAAGGCTCCCGAGAGACACGGGTCATGATGCCCTGATGCCTTCCCTGCAAACTAAATATATGTATATACTACTATAAATCGAAATTGATTTCTTCACAAATTTCTTATAAGACCAAATTTGCCCCCATTACTCCTCTGAAGGTACCTCAGCGATTTACACCAAATTTGCTACACATTTTATTTGGCACCGCATTTGAAAAGTACTAAGTTAAAGATTGGATATTGTATTAAATTCGGTTCCATTATCGCAATATTTTGTGTTATAAGTGAAAATATAACAAAGAAACTATTTTATTTCGTTAGAATAAGTTGAGTAAAGTTCAGCAAGTGAGGCAATTTCCAGCAATATAAATACGTATACACACCCAAGAGCCGAGAACGAAACGGAACGAGTTTACTTGACTTTCTTTTGTAAAAATACCAATATTTCTGTGCTCATATCGTATTCATGACTGATTGATAGGCTGCGCCTTTAGATATGATATTCCACTATTTCAGTTCCGATACTGTTCTTCCTTACAAACTCTATAAACAAATCTACTTCTGTATTCTTTCTGTTTCTTGTTCTACACCCTACAACAGGAACAAAAACTCTTTGATCTATTATATTCATAACTTTTATAGTCACGCATATATTTATTGCTTTTAAACTAAAATTCAAATAATATTTAACATCAAATACTTGTAAACTAGAAGAAATAGTGGTCTGTCCCTTTGGCGCAGAGGATAGCGCGTTGGACTTCTAATCCAAAGGTCGTGGGTTCGATCCCCACAAGGGATGCAAACATTTTGAATTTTTATTAATTTTTACTTAACGAGCATATTTGAAAATTTCCCTTTTAACTGTTTAGTGAAGATAGCATGATTATTATAAAATAATATATGGCACATAACTTCATAGATTATTTATAACTTCAAGCGCTGAACCACCCTAAGATGTCCCTGTAATTATATTATTTTTACGCAACTTAAAAAGCTTTTTGCGTACACCCTCGTACATCAAAGAAACATTAAAATTAATATTTTATCCGTTGAAAAACTTGTGAGAACTCATTTTATCAAATTATATTACTCATAATGTTTTAATTGCATTATACGTTTGGCTCGAATAATATTTTAAATTTATTACTTCAAACTAGTTTCTTCAAAGTTAATTTTACATTAAAAACATATTTTTTATACAAGTGCAATAATTCGATTTATATCTACCTGAGATATATTTAATGTATTTTGTTTGCTCGTAAATAAGTAAATAAATCAATAAATACATATTGTACTATGAGCTAGCATGAATAAAACTAAGATAATAAAGTACATAAATCAATTTCTCCTTTCATTATTTACGTTTCCCTAGTTAGCACAAATATTGATATTTTTTCATGCCAATGACTCCAAATATTTGCGACAGGAACAAAAACCGTTGTTAGAAGAAAGAATTTTAAAATGTTGAGGGTGGTTTTGCCTTTTGCGCACCACTATCTTGTGTCTCCAAGGGGTTGGTTGCCTCTCACCGCACCAACCTGAAGCCGAGTACTTTATTTCGTTAAGTTCACAGTCTTACGTACTTTGATTTAAAATGCAAGAGTGAAACATTGGACCAGTGTGTGTCACGGAATTTTCAAAATGAATTCCTTCGATCTAACACGACTTGCGCCTTGCAACAACCATTCCTTATGCACTTTTCACAGCTCCTTCATGCTAATACTCCTAAATTTCATTTGCCACGATAGTTCAGACATTCATTTACTTATCTAATGCAATCCTGTTTACTTTTATACGAATATATAAAGTCTAAAGAACTCCAGATTTAAACGAAAATACACGTTCTTATTAAACTAAAATAATTAAATATGTAATTTGAGTATGACATTAGGTGTTCCAGCTCAAATAATTCGCGTGCGTTTTTATGGCACTTATTTGTGTTGTACTGACATTGTTCTTTGACGGCGGTGGTGTATAACGGCGTACTGGTGTTCGGGCGACCTAATTCGATTATCCGCCACCAGTAGCAGGCAGCAGCACCCTTCACACCGTCCCCAACCGACGGTTGCCCCCGATGGCTCACGTGTCCGTCGCCCACTAATTTCTGGCAGGTTGTTTTTATTTTTAGCAGAAAACTCGATTACTGTCCCAGTAATTATAACGGTTGTCCCGATAAACGTATCAAAATGTTACACGCACGACGAACAAACCGACTTTTCGAGGTTCACCGATACCTAAGGTTACCGTACTTAAATCTAAATATATATATATATATATAACTCATATACTTAGTCGTCGCTCGTAAACATATTGAAAATGACAATAAATAATAAATGAGGTAAAATTGATTTCCAATAGAGTCGGTGGAGTGTTTCAATTTCCATTCCGTGATAGAAATACAAAAATAAGTGAGTTGTCCTGTTGTTGAACTATTCAAAACATATATAACACTGTCGCCGCCGCGTGTATGAGATGGATGGACCTTATAGACGCAGACACTCTACGAACAATGAATAATTTATCTATCGCCCAGAACACATATGTATTTCCGATCGAGAAAACGAAAATCCATTTTTATTCCCATTCGGCGACGAAATCTAATTCACGACCAATCACAACCGATATTGAGACATGCCACACAGACACACAAACATTCATAAATATATATATACTACACATATAAGTATATAAAATACATATATGTAGGTACTCTTAGGGTCAAAACAATGGCAACTTACATTTTTACTGGTGTTCTTCCTTAATTTCAAGACAAGAGTGTTTACAACGCACCTGTGCTTCCAACTCGCCTTAGCAGTTTTCAATTGATTAACAATTTGAAAAAAAAAATTATAGAAATAAAAAGTCTTACAATTCTTTGTAGATTATTTTAATAAAAACAATATTTTAAAATTCAAAACGACCGAATGTTTTAGTTTCTAAAATTTAATGGACACTTGACGGAATAAATGTTAAAGCAATATTTTTGGTAGGAAGTGTACGAAAGCTTGCAATAGTTTATTCTGTTTCAAGGAGTCTGCGAATCTGAAAATACATTTCAATTTCTAGGGGCGTTGACAAAATAGCTAAGATACTATCAGGATATCTCTTCGCATACAAGTATACGAATACGAATTTTTTAAATTTATATACGAGGGTATATACATGCATTGACGTTTAAACCGAGATTGTTATTGATATACGATTGATATACGTATTATTTTGGAATAAATTGAAAAATACTCAATATAGCATTTTATTTATGATACGAATATTATTTAAACAGGATCGCTTATTATATTTAGTTTAGTGTTTGGTAAAAAGTAGATGTAATGTTGGGTAGTGCTGATGCTGATATTGATGGTCCAGTGTAATTGTGTTAGTTGTAATTCGACGGTGTAACGCAGTTAGCTAACTCAGACTGTCTTCAGCCGTCGGTAAACCGGAAGCGTCGACCGTTGCGTCGAGATGCCCGTGCCCGCTAACTGAAATGACTGACTGACTGCCTCAGATCACGAACCTTCACTTCCCTGTTTGCACCACTCATCTGAGACTGAACACTTTTGTTTTGTTGCCAACATAATAACGACTGACGCTCATCAAATTATTGTATTCGCCGCATTTGTTATTCATTTACTAGTAAATATATTTTATCTACAAAAACACGTGTATCATTCCCAAGAAAGTAAAACACGAAGGGAATTTTAAATTTGAGATATGAAATTAAATGTGTAAGCAAATTGTGTTTACAAAATACGAAACAGAAAAATAAAATATGTAATTGAAATTTAACGAAAAGAAATGAGTATATTAGGTATAGATATATATATATATATATATATATAAAAGAAAATAAAATGGAATTTTCCACGGTGAATAGAAGAAAAACGAATGAGATATTTAATCCGCCTTGCTTTATTTACTTCATTTTCTTTTAGGTAATTCAGCAGGAAAACATTATAAGAATATCTCTTTTAAAAAGTTTGCAAAAGTTAATAACAACATTAATTTATACGAGGTAGCTATACGGTAACTTTTTATTACACAGATAATACAATTTAAAAACTGAAATGTAACTCGAAAATTACCTTAGCGCATTTCTTATTCATCGTCATCTTTTTATGATTATTATTCCGAGCAAAATGTATACGCGCAACACGAATTACTTATTTTAATTACGAAACTAATTTATATAATCATTACGTTGTTTGTTTCTAATGAAGAATATTTTTATAAATTATTTTCTTTTGTTATTAATTCCACTAAATAATTATTTTAAAAGTTAGCAATTTATTGAATTATTCTGAATATTGTTTAAATTCGTATTTATTAATAAATTATTACAAAATGCGTAATAACGAACCTCAAAGGATAATGTAATAAAATGTAAAATTAATCTTTCTCCTATAACCAAGTTTTGGCATAAGTACATTTTACCTCATCTTATTAGTAATTAATATATAACTTAATTAATTTATGTCGCTAGAGACAAGCGAATGAAGTTATTTTCAATATAATTATCATTAGAAATTAATTATTTTATTATTTAATCAGGCCGTGGTAGGTGGTAGCATATACTTTGAATAACAAAATGTCTGCAATAATTATAATTTAATTTCAAAGGAAATATGTCACAAATTTACTCGTAATGAATCTTGAATTCAAAATTATTCCGATGCAAATCTACGTTAATTAAATATACTTAATTTTGGTTCCAGATCTAAAATAAAGATTGGATTTTTATTGAATTTTTTTGGTCCGAATTATTAGTTCAGTGTAATTAAATATATGAAATAAATGTTTATACTGTGATAAGTGGGTGCCGGCCACTTTTTACATAACTAGTGGTAAAAATAACTTTAATTACAAATCGGAATCGAAATCAGTGATAGTTGGAACGTGTATTACCGCGTTCAAATCTCAAATCCGAAATTATCCGTGATTCGTATAAGAAAGTAAAAACAATTATAAAATAGCTAAAGTCTGTATTGAATTAACAATTTGGTCAAATGTGTATAAAATCATTCTAATTACATTTGAAAGGAGAAAGAATCTGATATAATATGTGACAAAAGTGTATTATAGAGCAGCGCACACAGCAACAATAAAGTGATCGTCGACTTATTGTAGAGGTTAGCTCACTCAGAGCTTTAAGCTCCGCCTCCATAATGACATTTGGTGCAGAATGATGATAGGCAAGCATGCGCACTCGGGCATTTGTTCGCGCGCGCGACAGATATACACACAGCCTGTGTGCTTCCGAACTGTACTACACCAGAAACAGAAACACAGCATCCGTACCTCCCCTAGCAACGACCACTTCTCGCGGCCGGCTCCAACTTAGTCGCGCTCCGAGCTCCGACATCTACCCCACTTGCAGCGCTACCTTGCATTTTCACCAACATCAACATTCACATCTCGCGATATTTTGCAGCAAATTATGATACAGTGCCAAATTTAAATATACATCAAATAGTGATATTTATCTTATATTCAGTGTCAAACAATGACTATTTGTATAGACAATTAAATCTATAAGAACAATTGAGTGAAAAAACAATTAAAATCATATTGTGTATGTTTAGTACAAAAATTTGTGCATATTTTAAAACAATTGTCAAATTAGAATTGTCGCAATTACACTTAGTTATAGTTTTAACAAATTTACTATTTACTCAGATAGTTTCGTTTGTTAATAAAACTTGAACTTAAAAAATTGTGCATTTAGTGTATTAATTTATAGACAAACAAATTGCTAATTTAATTCGCGTGTGGGGTGATTTGAGTGTTTCCGTATCCGGTTGATACAGCGACGGTGATTCCGTTCGTAGGACTAACGTGTTATTCGCCGTCAGGTGGGGATACCCCGCCACTAACTACCACGATATTCACAGACGGCCACAAGGTATTAAAAAAAAAATATATATATATATTTATTAATTTGTTTTTTATACAAGACACCCCAATAAATTACACTAAGAAATAAATTTACTTGAATCAATATAGGTTTATTACTATTAATATTAAATAAATGCTATATTCGTTAGCCCCAAATAAACTGTCTTTTTTTCAAAAATTGCTTAAATTAAAATATATATATTTGATAAATTGTATTGTTGAATCGGTGCTGGGTTCGAGTCCCACCAGCGTTTAAAATTGCGTAATAAGTACGAAATCGGCGCACGTTTTACCTTGAGACGGGCCCATGGTAATTACATCCGACAATTACATCAAATAGTGTAGCATCGACGCGACGGCGACGGCGGACGCACTGGCACTGCCCCCCCTGTGCCGCCCCCCGAATGCGCAAAACATTAATATCAATTGCAAAATTCCATAGTCGCTGTTCTAAATTAACTATTATTAGCATATTATATCGCCCCATCAGTCGTGTTGTAGTTAGCATACACTAGAATTATATCAACTGACAGAGGTACTATATTACACATATATATATATATAGTACCCAATACATATTACATTGCATGTACGTATGATTAAGGTTCTAATTCAGTAACGAGATGAGACATATATGTATGTGTGTCTGTGTGTGTGCCCTGGCCGTAATGATGTCGGTGGTGTGTAAGGGAACCCATCCTAACGAAATTAAAGAGCCCCTATCATCAGTTTTCGGTGTACTGTGGGAATTTCTGCTGGGAAAGGAACACAATTTCTACGCAAATTTGCCAGTGGAAATTCAAGAATCAAATCATTATTCTATTGGTTAAGGGATTTACAACGCTTCTCTGCTCCTCTTAGACATACTTCATACATCGATTTTGCCCCCTTAATTACAGGATAAGTCGTTCACCAGATTGCAGGAGTTGTAATAATACAAAAACCAAATGATGCCTTGCTCCATATAAGAGTTGGAAGTACTGGTGAAGCAGTTGGGGTTATGGAAGTGGTAATTTTATATTGTGTAAATATCCGATTGCATTTATGTTTAATGTATGAATGAAAGGTAATATACATGTGTGGCATTATAATACAGGGTTAATATAATCAAGTCCGGTGTGATAAACTAATAAACATATCGTTAGGGGAGATGAATCTGTCACCAGGAAGTCATCCATTAGTGACGAGCACATCTCCGCCGAATTATCTACATATGTATGTATCTAACAGACACACACACACACACACACACATCACCTAAACAGTTAAAAATCTTTGCACACGCATTACCATTTACAAGAATTGTAATCTAATCAGACTAAATTGATAAAACAATAAATTACACTTACAAGCATTGAACAACTAAATTATTGAAAACCGAAACTCATTCAGTTATTTGATTTTTGGTCGCCGGCAATATGTACAAAAACGCTATAATATCCTCACTCTCCACAAACAATTGGAATCCAAGTCTGGTGGGGGTCTGAAATTTGGATGCATTATTTTGTTTGACGAATTTAACAAAAAAATGATATGGCATATTTATTATTAAATGAAGACAAATCATTTGGTGTAAATCTTTTCATTTCTTTTACACTAGGAAAGATAGTATTAGAATCTCAAAGAAAATCGTTCTGGAAATGTTGATATAATTATTTCTTTTTGAAGGTTTCTGAATCCATTTCTGATTTCTCCAATAACGTCTGTCTGTTTGTCTGTGTGTGTGTGTATTTACCAGAAGTGTTTTCTATTTTGCATTTTTGTGCCATTTTGTGTCAACCAAGAGCTTGTACGTATATTTGAGTGTCTACTTGTATGTACACAGATACCGGCAATGGCTTTGACAGTATCACCCCTCAACTCTGATAGAGATACAACATTGGGCCCTTCCTACACTTATTATGTATGATAATCACCCTCTTCAGAGCAAATCTATTAGTGATTGTAATATGTTAATTTTTGTCGAGTGAATAAATACTATTGTGGAAAATATTTCGTAACTTATGTTAACTCCACTTACACCTATAAGTGAAGCTTACATTATTTTCCATTTTAGCAATAACAAGCACAAGCACCAACGCCTTCAGCTCATCGTATAATATTATGGATTTGTAAAATATTTTATTCACAACGGGCGATGTTTGGATTTATTCAGTGAGCTAAAGACATAGCACCTATGCTAGTTTTATGACTGTATCAACGTCGGTAACATATCTTATTAAACGTTTGAAATGAGATACGGGTACAAAAAAAATGAAATAGTGATATGTCTTCATAAGCAAATGGTACCAACTGACATTATAATTAAACTGTTGTTTTTATCAATTACATAATCAAATTTAACTGATATTACACTTGTCGTATGGAGAAAGTACTCTCATCTCCACTTAGTTATCTATTAAAAAAATATTTATAAAATCAATCACTCCTGCGTGTATTACTTATTTATTGTAACATTATCATATAATCCTAATCAGTTTTAATGAATTGTTAATTTAAAGTGTAACTGTATTAATTTTAATAATTATTAATATTTGATAAATAGAATTATACATGTATATTATATTATCATGATTATTTTACGTATATATAGATTTAATCAACCAATATGTTTACATATTGCCGAGTATTTTGCATAATGGTTGAGTATTATTTGTGTTTAGAGCATTTTCGGTTTTCATAATAACAAATTGTTTCGATTTCCGCGTAAGAACTCCATTTTATGGAATTGCTATCCATATTTATACATTTTAACCAATATTCTAGTTATGACTTATAGCTACAAGAACCGTATTTATTATTGAAATATATCTTTTAATTAATTGATATTTTAAACTGTTATTACAAATTGCAACATTTCATTTTTTTTATTTCGTTATTCTGGTGCAAGTCTGAGGTAAATAATTCGTAAAATGAAGTGTGGTGTTAGTTGGGGTACGCACCTAAACACTCATAAAATCGTATTTTCTGGTTGAACAATCCGACAAGTACCCATTGATATGTCGAATGGTAAAACAAGTGTACAACATCTGGTACAACACACCGCCATATATATATGTTCGAAAGGGGAAACTTTCGCACCCTTCCATCTAAATATTATTCACATTCAATGACATTTTAATTGGGCCCTTGTTGTACCCAATCCTCATCTGACACTGATATTACGACTATTTATTTTTATACATAACTTTATATGTACGATTTTAATACTCGCGAGCAATTTTAAATTTCACGGCTAATCTAAAAATCACACACAGACATTTTATTTAGTGTTTTGATTCAGACAGTCGAAGCATTCTTGAACGGCAGCAACCCGTTGGAAATTTCACTGGAAATTAATGTTTCATTGCCGGTGGCCAGTTTACAACGATGTTTATTCAATTGTGATGTATGCATATTTAGTTACACTAATACTACTACAACATATGCGTATATGTATAGCCATGGCTACTCTGATGTCACATACTTAATGTAATTAGCTTAATTAATCAGAATGAACTCTCGCTGTTAATTTAACTGGAGCCGATGCTGGCGACATCTTCATTGTTCTTTTTTCACTGACCAACTACTGTATACATTCATAAAAACTAATTTAAGTAAAGGTTTATTGTCAATTAGGGTAAGCTAAGACATTCATACAAAAATTATTATTCATTTTTTGAATATTACGCCGTAGTTATTTATAAAAAAGCAGTTTTTAACCATTAACCAATTGTTACTGATTGATTGCAACAAGAGCGTCTTTTAGGTATTTAGTAAATGAATGTATTTTTGTTGCAGATTGCGGGTCACAGTGCCCGTGGTATGTTCTGCTACCATTGCCCGCCGTCGTTGCATCCGGGGGCGGCACAACCACGCCTCCCCCAGCTGGACTACCCCTTCACACCGACACATCCATGTAAGTTTAATCGAATTGCGTTCTTATACGCTTTGTATTAAAGAAACTATTCTATTCGCGGTAGAAAATTATCATAATTAAAATTATTCGTTTAAAACATCCAAGAAAATAATAATTAGAAATATTTTTATTACATTTAAAAATATGATTATGTAATGGCAGTCCTTCTGCCGTAATAACACGTCAATATTACTTAGATAATATTTTGTTCATGTAACATGATGTGGATTAACATAATAAAATTAAGTATTGTATAGAAAAGTGCGCCCTTTTGGCAATAGATGTAATTTAATAAGCCGTCCAGCACTTAGCATGTAAAATAAGCGCCGAACTAATTCTATATATGACCAATAATAAATCCCACGGGTCATCCTGGTTTTGTAATCCCCAGGGACTACGAACCCCGTAATCATCTCCTTAACACCGCTCCCGATCTCCCACAATCCCTTTCTCATTTTGTACAGTTGCTCTAATCATTATTTTCCATTATGTACTTATACGTACATATGTAAGGGAAATACGTTATTTATATGGTGTATCCATGATTAAATTTACATTAACAAATAAATTACGTGGAAAATCGCCGCCTGATAAAATACATAAAACATAGATTCTGTGAAATAAATAGCTTACAATTTATATAAATCTTTCGTACAGTCAATTAGCTAGACAAAGATGAGAAATTAAGAGAGAGAGAGAGAGGAGGATGTATCAAGGTATAATCAGGCCGTGTTTTAATTACTGGTGGAAAACAGCAGCGTAGTTTGTCCGTTGGCCGGCGGCGGCTCTGGCGTCGCATTGAATTTTTATGACTAGGAAATTAATTTTCGGTTTTTCCGAATAATCCCCTTTCCGGCATACAATATGATTTTTGCAATGAAATGTCGGGATTAGAAGCAATTTTAATGTAAATTTCGTAATTTGCTATTTTAAATCCCGAAATAACTGAAGCTTTACGAACCGAAATGGACGTTGTTTAAAACTGACTATTCAATTATTAATTATTCCATTTAATAACGGCATCAACGCATATACATATACACCACGCAAAATATTATACCTTCTACGTACACACGAAAGACTTGACAAAAGTTTATTTTCAAATACAACACATTTATAATAATATAATTATTTTATTTTTACGTTTTAAGCATTTACGAAATTTGTGAATGTGTGATTGTGTTCTGGGAGATGTGTTGGATGATGTTTGGTTGAACGTAAACGTAATAACGTAATGCTGGTGGAATTAAGACGCGGTGGTGTGTGTTGGACACGACGGTGTTAAGCGTGGACAGCACGGTAATCCCTTTAGCTGTCCAGGGGCCTCACTTTGGTCTGCTCCTGAGTGTCGACGCCTTGTCCGACAAACTCCCAACCATTCATACTATGTACTTGCATCTACATGGGTTCAACTGTGATTATAAACTAATTAGATCGTGATGATTTCACAACAAAATTATTATCATATGTAATCAATTAATAATTCGAGTACAGAACACTCCAGTTATAAGTTAAGGTGCACAAATATACATAATTATTTTTAATAGATATCAATTTTGACTTTTATATTTCAATTTCATACTTTTACAATTATCAAAATTATTTTCCATATATCCAATAAATAAATCGTGCCTAAATTACTTAATGGTGTGTGTACAAAACATATTTTTCATACACTCTAATTATCAAATCTATTAAATCCAAAATTAAATCCTTTTTTCGCAATTAATGCAATACATACGCATCGACGCTAACAAAACAAAACAAAAAAATAAATCTGATTGCTGTATTGCAGCATATTGTCACCTCTCATTACCGTGCAAATTTTTAATACAAACACAATGAAAGTTCAGCGCAGGCTTTGATTCCAAACAAAATAAAAAAAAGGGGTAATGATCGCGGGATCAATACGGCGCCTGACCTGTGCGTCGCCAACAATTTCACGGCTTTTATATCCTGTATTGTCAACATCACAGTGATTATTATGCGATTTGATATATCTTGGGTGCCGAGCCGAGCCGACCCGATTGATATGCATATCAATGCAAGATCACAGCGTTCTGCGATGCGCTTTTGTCTTTGATGCTGACATGTAAATGCCGAAATAATTGAATGTTTTGACGTTATGAACAGTACTGTTATTTCATATGGATTTGTACACAAAGGAATGCACGAATTGATTTGATATCGGTGCCGATTGTTTTTTAATATTCATTTATTCACTAAATAATGAATGACAAGTTTTGTTCGTTTTTGGAATGAAAATAACTTTTAATAAACAACATTTCAACAACAAACTACAATAATTCACTTTAGGAACATCATATATACACAGCGTAGTCAGAATGCCATTCGAGTTGTAATTATATTACAGTTTATACTGTGGATATATTAATTAAAATCTCATGTTTAATTCAACGAATTGTACACTTAATCTGATAATCTTCTGCGAGCACCGCGAATTAAAAGCCGGTCCTCAAAACATCGAACTGTAACCGTCATCACGCAATTACCAAAACTGAACCACATTCAAAACCACATTTAATAGTGAAAATATTCATTGCAATTTATTCAAATCAAAGATTACCGATTTATTATACTTAGGTTTCAATATAGATATAATATAGTTTTATCGTGTTTCAAATTCGTCAAATTGCCATGAAACAATTCGTAAATATATAACTTGACTATTTTCAAAATCGATTTTTCACAATATGGTAAATTTATCGAAGAAAACTTTCCAACAAAAGTTGCTAGAAATTTTAATATCTTTGACTTTTATAATATTCAGTTTTTCTCTAACTCGTATCGTTCTCGAGATATTTTGGTGTTCGTAATTTATTCAATATTGAATAAAATTCAGTAAATTAGGCTAGCAGATTTATTATTATTATTATTAAACATATTAGAAGAAGAAGAGTGTAGAATTGTAGGTAGAGTAAGAAGTGGAGGGGTGGTGGGTAGGTAGTTCTGATTCGATCAGTGCTGCATCGCGGGTCAAAGTTGACCGAGCCGCGCGCCAACTTCCAAACTGAATTCCGCCAGAGAAACGAGCTAACTCTATACAACTCAAACTGTATTATCGTGTTATTTGATTTTGACGGGAGTGTCTGATGTCACCAGTACCAAGAGACCTACAGCCCCCCCTTCCCCCCTTGCGTCTACCACCGTCTATCAATATTACAACTTTTCCTTTGTTCTCCTGCATAAGTACAAGTATTGTACAGCAAGAGGAAGGATTTCAAATCTAATACAATTCACAAGATTCCATAATGCAATTTAAACACCTTCCAGTTACTGTATACCTTTGTCATTTAATATTGACAATAAAGTGAACTCACTGTATGACAGCTAAAGCATTCGCTTGTGTGTGATATAATTCTTTTGTTGCAGACACGAGTTATTCGTATCATCCAGCAATTCATGACGATACGTTTGTACGGAGGAAACAACGACGGAATCGAACCACGTTCACTCTACAACAAGTAAGTCCAATTCAGAGTAATTCAGTCTTTAGAAGTAGTTATGTATTTACTGTTATTATTATAAAATCGAATAACTGGATTATGGTTTGTTTACAGCTGGAAGAATTAGAAAGTGCGTTTGCCCAAACACATTATCCGGACGTGTTCACCAGAGAAGACTTAGCAATGAAAATCAACTTGACTGAAGCTAGAGTTCAGGTGAGTCCAATTCCTATTCAATTATTTGGACTTTGTTCCAGACTTTTACTCATAGCTTAGTCATTTCATTCTCTATGCTGTTTGAGTTGAAATAAAACAAAATTAGTAGATTAGGGAGTTTATGTGTCCAAGATTTATAAAATTTTAGAGGATTGTATTGGAAAAGGAGTAAATATTGTTTGAGAAGTTCTGTTGTAGTAAAGCCACTGGAAAGTTTTCGTATCTAGCGTATATCCAGAGCATTCGGCATTGGCTTTACGTGTTATAAGACAGTTAACAAAACCATCATTTCACGTTAGCTTTTATCCATTTTCCCTTTAGGATATACACGCGGAAAAGGGAGGACTTCGATTTGTTACTAAAGCCCAAATAGATACTTCATCGGCTTTAAATAGAAAACCCAATTGATCTTTATGTTATAGATACACTCATCTTGCAAACAACTACAAATCAATACTAAATCTCTCGTATTACATAATTATAATAATAAAAGTAGAATATATTGAAATGCCCTTTCTGGATATTATTATTTGTTGAATACAGTTTACAATTCGGGCTTTGAATTGTATAGGAACGTTTTAATGAAAAAATTTAAAAGCTTTTTATAAGACTTATAATTACGAAATTACCAAACTTTTGGGCCAAATACAGTAAAAGAGATTAAGTCCCGCGTAATATTTAACGGGGTGACGTTGATGAAACAAACCGATAATGAATCTGACAGTTTCTTATAAACGACTTTTCTACCGGGAAATATTAGCTGAAAAGTAGTTCGGTACAGCTTAAAACTTGCTTAATACCATCCTGGGGTCTCCTGGGGGTCGCCGGAGGCCCGACAGATTCCGTAAGGGAAGGCAATGCCGGGATTAAGGTTTGCAATGGGGGTCTCTGGTACGTTTGACAGCCGATAGATGGCCGACGTCAACTTGTCCAATGATTGTGACAGTTTTTATTGCAACACGCACTTTTCAGTTTATTTATTTTTTATACTGCACACATTATAGGGGATACGCGTTTTATAACAGAGCTTCGCCTATTATTGTTAACGCTGTTCCTGTAATGTTGAGTAAATAACTTGCCGTATATTAACCAGCAGAAAATTTAATAATACTTATAAACCATTAAAGGACGAAGTTGTTGAGTGACACGTTTCGTGTAACATTAAATACTTGATAGAGTTTGACACGTCATTATTACAATGACGAAAATTCAGCAAGCTAATAGGAGTATTTACAATCTTTAACTCCAAAAATCTTAACCTGAAGCAAAGCAAGCGTCACTTTCCCTTGTAGTTGAAACAGTTGATCGGGCGTCGCGTACTCGTGGACGCCGCCGAACGGACATCCCTTCCCCGCCATATTTGACTACATTATACCCCTTGCTTTCATGTTGCTAGGCAACTACTTCATCGTATATTCCCCGTTTATAATAGGTACATAACACAGAATGGAGTTGAAATACCACCATAGTTGCTCTGGACTCTCAGCCACAATACTTCTTTATTTACACTCGTATAAGAAAGAAATAATATAAAACAAGATATATTTTATAATAATATCTGTTGTCCATTATCAATCAATAGTATTACTACCAAATAAACATGTCCAATGGTGCAAATGATTTGGCAATCCAGTACGAGGGTTAGAGTATTTAAGTAGCTATCTGTAATCGGCATAACTAACAATCCCCCTCATTGTTCAGCGTTATATCTATTCAGTGACAACTAGTGATTGGTTCTATCCAGGATTATCCTATTAGTGTGGCGGGAGAGCATGGCATCGGGAATCAGGAGAGGACAATGTGCGGATGAAGATCGTCTAATGCAATTGTCTGCATCCGTAATTGTATTTCATCAAATCGACTGACTGCAGTTTCTCTCTTAATAATTATTTTCTCATATAATATTAAGGGTGGACGTGGAGAATTACCATTTAGAGAATATATTTTAAGATACTGGATGTGGAGCTTTGGACAATACCAGGATTAATCTTGGTATTGTCTTGAAAGTCCAAGACAAGAGTCTTGGTTTGGTACTGGGCAGATTTAAATTAATACAATTACTAAAAGCGAATGCGATGGCCGGGAATCGAACCCGGATCAACTGCTTGGAAGGCAACTATGCTCACCATTACACCACCATCGCTAGTTGTTATCATATTTAATAAATAAAAACTTGGTCTACAATTGATTTATCTTTGTCAGAATGATTATTAAAACAGTAATATAACAATATTAATTTCGTGTAAAAATAATGTAAATTTTGGTGGAGGAGCGATTATTTATTTCCAATTTACTAACCACCAATCGGTACTTAAATCTGAAATGCTTCTAGATAAAAATATTACCCTCTTATATTAAATATTCTGGTCATTGGTTTGAATTTTTGAAACTGGATATCCGTCTATTTTGGGGCAAAGATTTTCTACTGTCAAAGTTGATATGTGTTACAAAATTAAATTGACCATTTTAGACTTTTCATTTTGTGGAACACGTATCATGTTGTCATGGATCTATATCAAGTTTAATTCTATTGCCTGTTCAAAAATATATATATAAAGGAAAACGTCTTGAAAATTCTGGATCCATCACAGCAAAAAGAGACACATACACGAGATGGTTTAAAAAACAAAGATAGCATTTTTGTCTGTCATATTTAATCTAGTTGAGTTGGACATATCGAATCGCACATCTCACACTCACACATCAGTAAAATAAAACAGAACCATGGATAGCTGGACAGCAGACACACACATTCAAAATTATAATATTTAATAAATTTTTATAGCCTTTGGGATAACAATATGAAAAAATCTTGTGGATATAAAAAATCTTAGAATTATTCGTAGAATTTTTGGGTGTTTCACTAGTTTTTATAAGGGCAGTATTAAGGGGGGCTTTACTTCGTACAACTCGCTGTATGGGCCATGGATATTAGGATAGTGCAATATCGCCGTATTCAGTGTATATAAACACCGAGGTATAAGAGGGGTCAAATTCTCCCCTATGACAAGACGGCACGGACGTGTATTGGGCAGAGGTTGGCCTGGCCTGGCCAACAAATGACAACAACGGAAGTAGCTACTATGCGATCGCATCGTGTATATATGATGTGGGATCCGCGACGCGAATTGTAAAACTTCGAACGTGTTTTAGGTCGAGGTGTATTGTGTGTATCTGTATGGATGATGCGGGCAAGCGGGCATCTATCGCACCGTCCGTAGCCACTCGTCCAGTCGGTAAAACGGTTCCCGCGGGAAACCTGTGGGTGCGCCTGTTCTAAAGAGTCCGTCCCCAGCCCCATGTCTTGTGTCAAATTACCATCAGTTATTGGCCGATGTCTTCTTCGCTGCACTGCCAGTTTCTCTATTTTATAATACAACTGTTTTTGATGTTAGATCACTTTTAGCTCACCGTACACAATGTACCAATCTTTTCAGCTACAGATACGCGACCGAATGCTGCTCTACTGTATTTCGTACGGCGAGCACCAATACGTGTTTAAATTAAACAAAATTGATTCTAGTGACTATAAATTAACAATAAAACTAATTATCGAAAGCGCAGCGCTCTAATTCATTTATTAAATGACTAAATTCCCATATTTAATTCGGTTGAATGTATGCAAATTTAAATCAATATATCTGTACGCCTATCAGTTTCCCCTAACACAATAATTCTACACTTTAATTTACATATTACATTAAACTATCTCATACAATCAACTGTGAACAATTTTAGCGTAACACCGTCCCGCCCATTTGGCCCATTTTTCTATGCCTTTTGGTATGACACAGTCCAGGGGCGTAGTGTCAGATTTCAAACGGTCACGAGCAATCACTCTACTGAGAGGGACTTCCCCAAGCCCTAGAAATCCCCCCTAGCAAACTACGATTGACATGAGAAACTCGTCCTTTTTTGTGTTGCTCAAATTTATTTGATTTCATGAAATTCGATACTTTAATACAATTGACAGTATTAAATTAGTGGGTTTTATTATGCCAAAGTACGTATTGCTAATTTGTATGTTCTGATCTGTCAATTTTTGTGTATTCCCAGATGATTCGAACTATGATGTGTTTTGTTTCATGTAAGGGTTAATTGAGTTTAGATGTGGGAAGAATTACAACTTCTGGTAATGTGATTATTTGCTGTGGAGTAACTTGATTAGTTTGAGGATCAAAAAAGCTGTCAAAATTGCAACTATAGATTTATCTAATCGAGTTATGGCTCATCATTACTTTTAACCCTTTAGGTGCACGTATCTCTTAAAATTAAACAAGGAGGAAAACATAATTTTGAATGTTTTGCTACTTTTGTATTAGAGTACAAACATACGTATATAAACAAACATAGTACACACGTGTACGTACTTAAAAGTTTATATTATATAGAGTATATAATAAACAAGAAAATCAGAATGCAGCCGCGTCGAGAAGACAAAATGTGAAATGCAATTAGTCCAATATGATGCAGCCGTCGCCGTTGCCGTCGCCTGTCGTAGTTGGCGGCGGTGTCTGTACACGTTGTTGTTTCATTAGAACAAAGGAACAATATTTAGCTAAAATAATAAAACAAAGCAACACAAGCGACACCACTTACAGCGCTCCAATTAGAGAAACAATAGACACCAGCCAAAGTATAATACTGTGCGCAAAGGGGGATCTCTTCATTTGTTTGCTTCTTTTATGCGCTTTGTTTTCGTATTTCCGTAAACAAATGACAGTTGTTGCTCAAGAGACCACTACATCATTATTGTTTTATTTTTGTAAATCTATTTATTTGGTTGGTGAGAACTTTTTCTACAAATACGATTATTTATTAAAATTGTGGTCCTCCAATTAAAGTTGAAACTTCAACTCAGTACATTTGGAAATGTCTCCTTGAACTTAAGAGTACTTCAACCATTGTTGAAGATATATTTCGACTTGGTATACTTGCTATAAGTGGTTCAAATAAAATTCTGAAATTTCTCTAGTATATTTGAGATGTGTCCCTCATCATATTAACCATTATAATACGTGATGTATATGAATTGGACACATATAGCCGGAAGATATGAATATATTATTTGCAAACATTGTGTAATTTGCTAGAGACATGCGATCAGTTCGGATCGGATGGTTTCTGTATCAATTTAAACTCATAATGCGTGTAATTCTATGTTAACATTTACCAACCACAAACCACATATATCGCACGACAGACTCCCCTCGCCCCTCGGCTATATTAATTCCTTGTTTGTCCGCTCCTGGATTTACACATATTTACACTATTGTATCTATAGTAATATTATTATAGATTTTTAAAGTTTACTTAAGATTTTTGGTGGCAGCAGCTATATTATTATTAAAATTGACTAACTCAAGCATAGGTGCAAGCGCCAATGAATATTTAAGGTATGAACTGGTCCAAAAAGAATAAAATCCCTGTTGTCCCTGTCGGGTGATTAGCTATTGCTATGTGTAACAAGTGTAGAGCCGATTTTATTAAAGGGTGTAGAAACAGTAGTAGATCATATGTTTAGGGCCTGGAGCAGGCGCTAGGCTCCCCTTGTATGCGCGCGCTATGACAGATGCGCAGCTAATACAAACAGATGCGGTAAGCCGACTAAGACTGGTGAGGGATGCATTGTAACAATGTAACGTTTTCATTTCACCCCTTGCCTTGGTAATGGGCTAACAGGGCAACATCGTATCGTATATGGGCAATCAACGTGCAAATATGAACACGAACGGGGTTGCTTGTTCAATCATTATTGAGAGAGATTGCGGTGTGTTTACTTTTTGTAATTTATAATCATGAGGGGGTTCTTTAATTTATCTATTTTTAGTTATTATAACTATTGATGGGTCTTGTTACATTTTATTGTTTTTATTTATAACTATAAAGAATTACTGGATTTGTATTCATATTCAATATTATATGAATATATGTATAATTAATCTATTATAATCATGGATTTATTGATACAATTTAAGAGTATATCAATAATGAAAGTGGTAATGGTCGATCTGAACAATACATTCATTGTATGTTTGTATGTGTAAATTTCATTTGTATTCTGTAGTGCGTATTTAAACACAGCATCAGTGTTGTTGAAGGGTGTGCGAACATATATAGCGGCAGGTGACGAGTGTAATTGTGCATGTGAACATCTCATTAGGGTACACTAATTACTCCCATTCGCACTCACACAATACAAAAACAATCCACAAATAAACCTTGTTACACCACAAGTACCCTTTGCCTCAGGACCTTTATCTCAGCTAAAGCAATCGGTCGTGTGTCTGTAGCATTCTCGGATCAAAAAAGTGTTTGTCTCGTCGCCCTAAATCCAAATATAATATATAACTGTATGTTAGTCGCTCGCTCGTAAGACCAAATTTGTGCCCAGGCAAAAACAGAAAATTTCAGTAGTATCTTTAATTCTGTATTGATTTCAAAATTCATGTAAAAATTTATTCTAATATTTTTTTAAATTAATGTTTCTAGGTGTGGTTCCAAAACAGGCGGGCAAAATGGCGAAAGGCTGAACGTCTAAAGGAAGAACAACGAAAACGTGAAGGAGGACAAGACATAACGAAACGTGATCCGGATGCAAAAGAAGATAAGGTAAACTATATCTATTATGAATATTTCATCATATAAGTAACGTAATCTATTAATAATTTTCTAGTAAATGTTTAAATATTATCGAGACAATTTTGCTCAACTATAAATCAGGCGTGAATGTGACATAGTGTAATCTTTTAACGTCGCAAATATTCACTCTTCATCCATTATCGTTACCGTCTAGTCAACGAATCCCCACGGGGTCTCAAACCTGCACTTTTTTTTCATATTTTTATTATAAATAACATTAATTAAATTAAAATATATTTCTTATTTTTTCAGTCCGATGACTTGGGGCAGAATAGTTCTTCGCCTGAGGTAACCGGTATTGAAGATCGTCCCCCCCGAGAGTGCTCCACGAGCCCCCCACTAAGTTTGCGCGAAAGTCCCGAACCCGGTCCTCAACCATCGCCGTCAGCCGGTTCGAGTGCTCAAACCCCAACGCCTATGAGCGGGGACGCAGTAACCATACCTACACCTAGTGTATCCCCACCATCGCATCGGCAATCACCAAGCCCCGCTGGAAGCATTGGGGCTGCTGAAAACACTCTTAGACCACCACCACCGTTCTCTCAGAACGTGTTTCCTTTCGGCGACAGGTTAGTTAATTAATACACTCATTTTATTGATTTACAACTCGCATAGCTTTCGCCTAACGTTCTATGGGAACTGTTGATTTCACGAAAAACGAATTTTAATATTTCATACTGCATTTTCGAAGATATTTGCGAAAATAATTCAGTTTGTCTTATGGCAAAGAATACTAACGTTCGTAGCGGCAAAATTAATACATTTCTTGGTGAAATGTCTCCGTTTTCTTGTTAATTACTATTTGGTTCGCTGTGAAACGGTCCAATTGATTACTATTTGCAATTTCGATAGAACTTTGTCGATTTGTTGAGATGTTTTGCAACCGAGCATAAATAAAAAACTAAATAATTGTAAATGTGTCTAAAAATAGCTGCATTCTTAATTTAAGCCAATTATCGCAAGCTATAATTAGCTTGTTTGAACACAAGGCGAGCACATAAAAAGAATCTCGAAAAGAATTTCGTATTCTTCGAATTAAAACCGTCGAAAATGTAATAATTACATTTCGTCGCAACTAAACACATATCATCTTGATTAGCTCGACTTATTATTATTTATATTAACATCAATTTTAATAAAACGAACAATATGACATCACAGTAAATAAATTCTTCGCGCAAACAAAGAAAGTAATATGGAATTAGAGGGAGATGCAGCGATAAAACAGTACATAAATAAATACATTAATAATAGTAGAATAGCTAGAACATCGTTGTGAACAATTAAGTACGTAATTAATTTAAACACCGGCTTAATTGCCTATATCACGCACATAAAATTAACAGATGTACATTCAGGCCATAACATGGGCATGACTTGGCGTTTTTATTATTTTTTTAAATTTAATATTTTATATTGTGTGTACGAAGTCGTTGCTGGAAATCTTTAATTTAAATAAAGAATGATGTCACTTTATTATTAGACTTTAGTACTAATTACATTGGCGGCAATATTATTCTTGAAGATGGATTGTTTTAAATTAATAACAGAAATATACGTACACAATCATTACGCTTAGTTTTCTTTATTTTTGCGTATGCAATCAAAAATATAAATTAAGTCAATGAATTAATCGCCTAATTTTCAACGTTATTCGTAAAAAAAATCTAGAATTCTGTAATTGAAAATGCACAAAGACGTAAGAGATATATTTGCATATTACCGGTTGATCCGTTTACCATGTATACGAGCATAATATACATATGTTCAATGTAAATTCGATTAATTTCCACGGTGCACTCTGATAATTAAAAATTTCCTGTATTAAAAAAAGCTATAAAAAAATCAACGAACATATTCAAAATAGAATAACTAAATTAATAATCAGCGATATATGTGTACGCGCGTACAAATATATGGCCAGAATGATGGACCTATTCGCTGTGATAAAAAATGGATAAACAATTTTTAATATTCCATTAAAGCAAATATGAAAAGTTCCTTTGACAATTTAATATGATTTTTATATCAAAAGCAAATATAGATAGAAGAGTAATACTCTGGCCAGACAAACTGACTGACTGACTGCGCGTATTGGACAGTTCAATTTAAAGTGTATAATTTTTGGTTTCGCAAATATTAGCATTTTATATATAACGTATTACCGCACATGCTCAGTAATGTCGACCAGACAAATTGTCCACACACTACAAACGCTGACGCATCGAACGTACAACTGGCTGTGTGTTATTGGATTCGTGGACGAAAATTTAAATTACATAAAGATATACTGAATTTATTAAAATAAGTTAATATTTACCTCAGTTCTGGCATTTGCAAACATGCGAAACCCTACTTAAAAACATTAGGCGTTTGATCTTATATGTATATTTCAACATTTTATCTAAGCCATACATATTTTTAGCTCGTATAATGTGTGTGTGTCTGTAACATACACGAATTAAAATTTGAATATTTGTAAACGTAATAAAATAATAAACTTAATTTTACAATTTCAAAGTATTTATTTTACGATAATGGCACACGCCCAAACACCAAAGCTGTCTTGTACTATCGTACGAGCTAAAAATGTGCATTATATAGCGCTACATACATAACATTTAATTTACGAATTTTACGTAAAAAATAATATAAATTTGTGCAACGAAAAAAATACAATTTTTTATTCCATGTGTATTTATTTTCTTTTCTTTTTTTTTGTTGGTCGCGCTGCATATGAATTGCATATTCTTTATTATACGCGTAATTTTTCTATATGTGTGGCGGTATATTTTATTTTTTGCGTAACATGTTGCAACCATGGCTAGATATAAATTATGACAGAATTTGTGTCTAGATGCAGGGAAATATTACATCCATTATACCAATTGTTTTATAAGTGAACCAGCGGCAAAAATTCCCTAATATAAATTCATACACGTCAGGTCTGCACCCACCATACACAGACACACACACGAATTGGGCGAGGGAGGGAGAGAGAGAGAGAGACAGATAAACGAGTTATCGTAGCCGAGTGATCTTGTTCGTTTTTATTTTTTCACCAGTAAACCCGGTAAAAATATTCAGAGTTTCATACTTTCAGTACAACTATGCTGAATTTCTGATGAGCCAACCCTGCTTTGACTTCTGGGCTCCTAGTCGCCCAACCAAATACCAAATCATTTATCTTAGTTAGGTCCCTAAATCATAAGTACATTTGCAAATATAAATAATTCATATTAGGTGTATTTATTATCAATACAAAATAATATGAAATATAAAAAATTTAGAATATTTCTATTAAAATATCAAGGTGTTTTTTTTTTTGTAAAAGTAAAATGATATCACACCACAATATCGGTATGAAATTTTATGGGGAATAGTGAGCTGGTGGACTGTTCAGCTGGGCTGACTTGTATCCGGGAAACTTTATTGGCGAAAATTTGATTTAATTTTTATAACAGCGCCAAAGAGGAATGAGTGCTGTAATTTCTTTTGATGCTGCAATATAATTTCTGTATATCAAGTACTCGCTGGAATCTAGTTTCGAGCGAATATGATGGCCATACATATATATATATATAACTATGTATGTATGTACGAATATATGTTTATATATTTTTCCATTTATATATGAACTACGCAATATAAAACAAAAAACTGTAATAATACAGATATTTTTATTTTTATTCATTTAACAACACAATTGAAAATTCTTAAAACAAAATAAATTAATATTGCTTGTCTCGTATATCGAAAATCCTCAAACTTTTTATAGGATTGTTGAAAAACGTATTATTATACGTAAAACCCTAAAATTAAAATCCGTTAATTTGAGATTCTGAAATAAAAGAATCATAATTCGTATTTTCTCATTTGTACGAAGACGTTGCTGGTGGGGGTGGGGGGTGGTAACTTTTCTAATTCGTAGAGAGGTTCTTAAGATGTCTAATTTATTTACGTGGAAATTACAGTAATGAAAATATCACTGTCATTTTTTATTTTCCGGGAAAACGTAATGGGAATTACGTTGGTTATAATATTTTTTATTCCTGCTTCGTTATTATTCGCATTTCTTTGTCTGTAGTTATGCATTCTTTAAATTCGCAACAAAGAAATATAATTTTAAGAGTTTCACGGAATATTTAAAACGAATTGCCAGTGGTGTCGAGTGCAGGCCACTCCCGAGAAGAAGTTGAATTTGTTATTGATATAAATTAGCGCTCTAATAATACAAATATGTATAAGCTAATTTAATGACTTATTTTAACTGAAGCAAACTATATAAAATATTAGTTGTCACAATGTACAAGGTCATTATGGCGAAAAGACACAATTACACCACTAAAGACGACTACGTAATACTTCCTAGAATTCGTATGACACTTGCAGTCTCGTCAACCAAACGTGTATTATTCAAATTGAGTGTTTTGCGTTTTGTGGTTACCGTTAATGATTGAACACTCTATGAATTAGATGAATGACATCCTCTCCCTTAATTTTTCATTCATATTTAAACGACTTATTCATAATATTTGATACTATGATGCAGTTTGGATTACGCGGAATTTCGCTAAATCATTTCTTAGTATTTTTAGCTCATGGTACGAAGTCGGATCAAAAAATGTCCTTAACACTCGTATACTTCCCGAGTTATAGGGCCCCAAAATTGAAGCCCCCCTTAATACTGCTCTTTTTTTTATTTTATCATATTGTTAACCTAAAGGCCGTAAAAAATTATTAAATTTTTAAGCTTTTAAAGATTATATTAATATGTTTGTCTACGAGAGAAGTATTTGACAATTTCTATTTTTATCTGTCTAGAAATTATCACCTAAGATGGTTCAGCCATCTTGATCTTGAGAAAAAATCGTGTGAAAGGTTAGTAACAAATATTATTATATTATCTTCAGCAGCATTTAAATATGCAATAACAATACAACTATAATGTTATGATGGAATAAATTTATGAATTTCCAGACTCTAAAATATGTTTTGTTTATGTGAACGTTAGCTTTTAAAAAAAGACGTGGATCATGAGTATAAGAATCGAAAATGGCAATATAACAATTTTAGCCAACATATATATGTGTATAGTTGAATTAGGAAGTTTCGTAAAATATTAATCACATTCACAATTGCAATTTGTAATGTTACATATTGCAAATTCAATTTAGTCGAACGAAACGCGTTGTAGTGAAACGGGCATAACATAGCACACAGAGTAGGTACGATTGTTACAGATACAATTACATATGATGTACATTAAATTTTCCTATTGTGATAGTGGCTTTATGGTTGTCGGTGCTAGTTATTGGCTTGTCCGCATGAAATCGGGTTAATCAAATGATAGTAATAAATTGACCGTTCGCATAAATCGAATTCAATTGAATTGATTGTCGAGTTTTGTTATATAAAATCTAACTACGTACATATATATTTATATATTATATATATTGGCCACAAGCTCAATCAGATGATTGATGAGAAAATGTTATGGAAAATTTCGTATTTATTCGCAGATAGTTTTTAATACATTTATTAAAAATTATAGTTAGAAGCTAAAGCATTCGATATTTTATATCTACAAGATTATTTTCTATTGTTAACCTAAAGGCCGTAAAAAAATATTAAAAATAATTACGATTTCAATTAGATTTATAAATGACTCTAATTTAAATTTAGATGCTCCAATACATTGTCTGCAAGTCCACAAGGATAATTAAATGAAGACTAGTTGTTCCAAATCTAAAAATAAACATCGCTGTTGCGATCGTTAAATACAATTATCACGCTTAACAAAATCAAACTAAGGTACATAAGTACTCAGTCGGCTCTGTGAGCCAAATTTTAAATCGCGCATTCTTGACATTAAATTCACCGTGTCAAAGGGTCAATTTACAATGTATTATTAACGTCACACAACAGAACATCGTATTACCGACTGAGAACTACTAAATTTAAAGTAATTTACCTATCGTACCAGAAATAAAAGTAGAAATTTTTAGTTGGTACGAATTTTACTTTCTCCGTTTGAAAGATGCAGTTTAATAACTTAAATAATATTGTTTTATGAGTGATACGACCTTTCCGTAGTGAATTCTTCGAAATCGCGGCCATCTCTGATTCGTGGGGACGACATTAACGCCAGTAACGCGTATATAATCAGTTCAATTTGATATAGACGATGCATAACATTAGCAATATTTGTGATGCCGCGGTATTTAATTACGCTAAATTGTATGTGATTGATGTGTAGGTTTTATCATCTTATTAAGGTTAGGCATTGTCTTTTAGCTCGTCGTACACTATGTGCAAAGGAACTATAGTGTTTTACGTCATAAATGCATGTTACTTCATAAATTTAATGTAACAAAAGATGCATAACATTAGTGTCTTTTAAATAATAATAAATATTTATTTAGATTTTTTTGTGGTTGTATTCTGTTAACATTTCGAAGAAAATTGAGGTCAATATGATTATTTTTTAAGATATAATGTGCTGTATGTAGTTACATTAATGTATTCTTTTAATTTGATGATTATATAGTTTTAAAAGTAAGTGCACATTCTGAAAATTGGTAAATTATTATTGTGTTACGAACACATTTATTTTTATACCCAACCATCAACTTGTCATATTAATTCAATCTACATATCTTATATCTTTCTTTATTACTGATTTCAAGATCGATTAATTTATCGATAGACAACTAGTAATGACCCCAAATTACAACTGTTAACAGACCCATGCGATGAAAGTTAGTGGATCGTATGAAAAACATTAGTCAGCATGTAGACAAAGGCATTTACTTGCATTTAAACATTCTGCCAATCGTGCATTTTCCCGTTTACATTACGGGCCAGCGCCGGAAACGATTCCTCCGGACTTCGGGAGACATTCTTCGCATCCGGTTTCCGTTAACTTTCGCAGACGCGTGCGCACAGCTTCCTGCGACCATTGACTTAACTATAATCGTCGCTGCATTGTCGAAACATATTTTATTATACCCTAAAATATAAACCACCCCTACTCGAATTTTGTACTCTTACCGTCAAAAAAGATATTAATTTTCCTATTTGAAAAATTTACCATTGATTGTAAAATAATGTCAGAAAAAATTAAGATTATTAATTGAATACGAATGAAAAATATTTGGCTAGACTAGGAGGAAAATATGTTCGTCTTGGAGAAGTTAGCAATTTTTTTGATGGCTAGTGTCCACGGGATTATTTGGCCCCTGTTTGTGTAAGCTTTTTGGTGGGTGAAAAGGAGGGTTAGTTTTTTTTTGGTCTGGTGTCGTGTGAAGTGATTTTTTTGTTAATGGTGGTTTTGGAGTGTTTAATTTTGGTGTTATTGACAGATGGTTTGTTGTGTAAAAAAGTTCTTTGTTATCAAACAACAATGGAATGTGTTGATCTTTTAGAAAGTGACCCTCTATACACCTAAATGTATTTTGTATGTTTCTGTAAATATTAAGTTTTATTTCAATACAATAGCCACAAAAAATATACTTCAAAATAATAATTTTAAAATATTAAATATTAAAAATATATATATATATACGGCAAGCTGTATAACGTTAACAATTTTGAAAAAGGTACTAGTACTAGAACAGTTTAGTAAAATCAATTTATAATAAATCCCATGTTGAAATTTAATCTACTTAAAATAGAATTTCTAAAAAAGTAATAAATATTCATAGTAATCCGTAATGAAAGTTTTTGCTAAACCGCAAACATTATCTAGCCACGCGATGTATGTTGATTCTTTTCGGGCCAAAATTTTAAAATTTCCCCTTAGTTCCATGCATTCCCCCTCGTGACGTGGCAATGTTAAACAGGCATTACCCCTCGCGATTTAAATAAATAATAACCATATTTAGGATGTGGAGAGGGTTGTTAATAAATAAACAGAGGCATATGGTAATACGAAGTAATATACATCTTACGTTTATAGTCGCACAGCGCGAACCATCGCCCTGCTAAAACGTCTACAGGAACATAGAGTTGGCTTGGACGATTGTACTTTAATTTTCAAAGTATCCTTGCGCAAGGACCGCGCTCGCAGCGGCAAATGCCCGCATTTTTTATGGTGTTTATGATTCTATTAAGCAGCATACAAGCACACCTTAATACACAATTATAGTAATTTATGTTGCACGTTGCTAATTAAGTTACGTATACGAAGTTTTTACGACTAACTGTCCTATAGGGTACGAGATGATACATTTTATGTTCGTATCGTTAAGATTTTATGAATTATTTTCTTATTAAAGTTTAGACATAGAAAATTAAAACAATATGAGAGATTTAAAAATGCTAGTCTAACAATATAATCACAGTGATAACGGTGAATGTGACGGAAATACAAGTGAATCGTTTTACTGGTAATTGAATGGACGAATTATGTTTTATACGATTATGAAAATCCCGGAAAAGTAACAATAATGGCCAACCACGCAAATTCCTTTAAGTCTAGCCGAACACAAGAACGTGCCATACATATTTGAAAGAGTTTAAGACGATGGCGGCTCTCGTGTATGTAATTGCCATCAGTTTGAATAAGTACGGCCCGATCATAACAGACAGATAGTGCACGCACATAATTTCAAGTAAACGCGATTTTCCGACCAGCTGTACATTCTTAATTACTTTAAATTGATGCCACTAAAGTGGACTCGCTTCTTGTGTTTACTCAGTTTATAAGCAACCATCAAACAAACATTGCCTTAAATCTACACGATACAAACATTTGTAAAACAATTTTATATTTAAAACATTATTGGTAATTTGAAACATAATTATTATTTATGACTGGCAAAGATATATAAAAAACAAGCATTGCTATGCATTAAGCTCGCCGTATAATCTATTTAGTTTTTGATTGCCCCTATAACTTTAATTACAATATAAACCTCCTAAATGAATTTCATCTCTAAATTAAAAATAATCATCAATTACAATCAACACTATATAATAAAAATGAACACTAAAATAAATCAATTTCACACCATTCTCAATTCCAACACCATTATTCTCGCATATAATAAATTCGTCTATATGTCTATGAAGTTATCACATACAGACAATTACCGTGCAGCCTCCCACCGACTTACAGCACAATGCATTGGCGGATAAAAATACGCACGGTCGGTTTCAGGGTGGGACAAAAGTTGTGGCCCCCCTCCTAGGGGCTGCTGTGTTGATTTGCATACGTGGCCGGTCGTCATGGGCCATTGTGCGCACGCGTGTCCGCGCTACGGGTGCCTTACTGAGCACACGCGCAAACACAGCACGAACAATTCTGATTATCTCGTTTACGCGCCCCTAATTATACGGATTTATATTGTCACTGGAGGTGACGATGGGAATAAAACATATTACGTATACACAGTATACACGTATTATTTGGTATCCCATTTCGATATGTTCGCAGTTTTAATCCAATCGCTCGTATACTTCCCGAGTTATAGGGCCCCAAAATTTGGAGCCACCCTTAATACTGCCCTTATACAAATAATTAAAACACTCAAAAATTCTACTAATTTTCATATTGTTTACTCAAAGGTCGTAAAAAATGATTAAATACTATAATAAAAATAAATGCATATTTTTCCTGATGTAAGTAGAGTTTAGCTGAGATTATTGTTAAAACGAACGCACCAATTAATAAATTATGTTGTTCCTTGTGAGGAGGTATATGCGAGAAATGTATTAAATTATGATATCATGGCACGGCATGTAATTACATCAATCAACTAGCAAGGGGTTAAAATTAAACGTCGTTCTTGGTATTCAGTGTCGTACGTCAAACAGGATCCCGCCGTTCAAGCAGGCAACTTCACCAATGTGTAAGACAGCGATAGGTTCATCATAATCATTAGTTAATACAGCATTTCGGGCGTTTCATTAATAAATGACGATCGAATCTTATCGCGTGTGCGTTTTAGCTAATTAACTAATTAGTCAGGCGGCTTATGGTGTCAAAGGTATCTTGCGAATACACAACATCGCGGTTACGAATGTCTGTCCCGCTTTTTGGTGGAGGTACAAGATTTTAGCACATAACATTGATATGTTTTAATATAACTGTATTTTTATGTATATATACAAGAGCGTATGTTTATGCTGTCGTTATAAATATAAACGAAGTTTAAATTTAATCAGTGCGAACGTTTGATAGCGTGGTACCGGTGCATGGATATTCGCAATGATACTGTATTATTTGGAGTGGAATAGAGTACATCTACTACAGGCACCAATTAATGCAAACTATATTAAATTTAATTTGGGCACACGGCAGTCCATGCCTTTGCTTTGACCGGCCACTGAATGCATTGCAAATCTGTTGATTAGCCCAGCTAACACCTGTCACTATCACAACTAAGCGGTATACTACTAATAAATGGGTGGTGTTAACTCATTTTTTATTTACTTGCTTAAACCAGCCATACACATAACCAGATTTGGAATTTTTGATATTTCCGTTCTCAAGAATAATCCTTAAAACAATTTAATATCCTGTAACGTTTTCACGCTACGAATTATACTACAATTATATTTATTTTACTTGGTTTTTGATATCTCATAAACTATACCCGTGTCTCTCTCGCACTACCGATTTATGACTCACACCCAAACAATGTCTATTCACGTATTGGTTTCGTAGTGCATACGACCGCTATTTATTTCTATCTGGCTCTCTCAGAACGCAATACTTCCAGAAAAATAACAATTTAGGCATCAAGTAAATTTTAATTGTTTATAATACGGGCCCTAAAGGATTAATAACTGAATTATATTTTATAATTATTAAATACAAAACTTCCTATTAATTAGAAACCATTTTTAATTTCTGATATGAATGTATATAATTATATAAAGCAGTATAGTAATCATGAATATTTTCTAACTCGAGATAACAGAAGTTTGCTGTACGGAGAGCTGGAAGTATTGGTGCTAGTATCTATTCTTGTAACTATATAGTAAATTTATAATGTACACAAAAAATTGCAATTGCTTTTACTTTCTTTTACGTATGTAGGAAATATTATAAAAATTAACATTTTCGAACCCGAGATTTTAATTCCTAAATCAAATGGAATTTTTGGAATAATTTGTGTGTGTGTGTGTGTATATAAAAAATAAAGAAAATAATAATAACTTGTTTCAGTAGTGTAAAATAAACGTAGTGATGTATGTATATGCATGTATATTATATGTGGTAAAGTGATGAAATGTGATGATAAGATTGCAAGGGTTTAGTTGGTGTTTTTGCCGCTTCCGTGTAACAGGAACGTACACGTACGTCGGCCGCTAAGTAAAGCTATACATAGCCGAATCCAATTAGTATGTTAGTGTAGCAAATTAAGCTGTCTGAAGCGTTTACCTAACTATATCAGCGGATAGAGCGCGAGCTGGAGCCCAGCACAGCAGCCACTTAGGCTCTGCGTGTCTGTCTGTGTGTGTCTGTTGAAAGCGCATGCTCCTTCGCCTGCCCCCTTAACACTGCCGCTATCGCCATCTTCTTACACCGACTGGGATTACATTTACAAAACGAACACGTTAATTATTTACACCTTTTGATACGGGATCTCTCGTGGTCGTGTTCTCACTCTCGTACACGCACTGATTTCACCCATTCACTGGCACTTTTTAAATGTGTGTGGTTTGTGTTTTGTGTTTGTGTTTAGGTTTGTTTGTATATTTTAGAGATGAAATATTATTTATTTTAAACTAGTATATAGGATACAGTGTTCTGTTTTCGAGCTAAAGTAAAACGCACATGTCTCTTTTATAAGCCAGCTAACAACGTTAATGCAATCAACGATTCCGTACGCGTTTACCGGGGCTTTTAATTATCATATTTGCGCACTGCTCCCGTTATACACACTACGATCCGATTTCAGCGTGGCTCTGTCTCACTCCTGCTACTGGGAACACATATTTGTTTACTCGTTCCTTGTTTAATCTTTCTTGTACACTTGGCCGTAAAGGTAAAATTAAAATAATGAGTTCGCTGCTTTATCTGGTTAGTTAATTTGTCAAAGCTTTCGAGAAGCTTATTTTCATGTTTTTACTCGCATTTCGTGTGTGTGTGAGCTTTTTACGTGGGATTTATTTTTAATGAAATGCGAATATTTGAGCGAATTATTTACATAATTTCTATTATTTTTCATGAGGCTTAATTTCGAAATTCCTTTGAAAACATTTTTAGGCTAAAATATAAATATATTTATTTCGAAATTAAAACGAATTAAAAACAAGATTCGATACGTACAACGCACCGATGCGTCCGGCGAGCTAATAACCAAAACGTGGGCAAAATGGTTAAGATTTAACTTTAATATATTGTGGTCCAAAATCGAATATATATTTTGTAAATATAAAATGTTTCCAAACGTAGAAATGAAAATAAGGTATAACAGCGAAGCTCTCAGTAAGTGAATATTCTCCAGGACATATTTCTTTCCAGTTAAGAAAAGATGAAGAGACTCAAAAGAAATAAATAAATCAAGATGTCATATCTATATCGTATATTACATTTCTTTCCATCTGTCTTCCATGTATCCTCTATTCGTCTGGCTTCCCCTCTCCCCACTCCACCGCCATAAAATGTATAATGTTTTAGCGTCCCGACCTTAAGGAGTGGAACAAGGAGCGCGCGATAGATATATAAAGTATTTCTTATGTTTGACGTATGTAATAATGTTTGCTGACATGTTTTCTGCGCGCTGTGTTTTCTGTTTTTAAAATCATCCCTTATTCCAGTTACTTACACACAGACACACATACAGTTAAAATGTTTAGACTTCAATTTACTTTAAAGTCGCCTGGGAGACGAGCTTTGGCTTATATTTACAAATCACGTCAGGATGGGAGCAGCAATGTTATACAATCGGCCAACGCAAATCCTCGCCATACCACCAACACCAATATTAGATGATGGTTGCGATTGGATACTTGTATCTTTGTGTACAAATAACGAAATGGGAAATATGTTCTGCCACTCCCACTCCCACACCCACACCCATTCCCATCTCTTTAGTTTAAAGATTTATTCGGACGCTAAATGTTCCTGGGTTTAACCTGATATCGTTTTTGATGGAAAATGCTATGAATTATAGACTTATATAGAAAACATAATGGTTTTTAATATGTACGAAAGGGATTTGAAATTATTTGACTTAGTTTTTGTCATTTTTCTGATTCCAGTGCAGGAGGATTTAGGCCAGTTCTTGATGGGGGCAATACGCCGCGAAATACACCGCCATTATTTTTCCCACCACATCTAGCTTCACATCTGTCATCACAGTTTTCGCCACCTCTCTTCCCAGGACTTAAAGGTAACTTTAAATAATTTTTATACTTTTTTACACAACATTATTATTAAATTATATATGAAACTTGGTTATGAAAAATATGAACTGGAGTTATAGGTTTGTAACAGACACACGCCCAAATGCTTAAGTTCCTCTATCCTTGCTACGGTGAACAAAAACTCTTCAAAGACGTGTGTAACCCAATAACCTCTCGGCAAACACTCAGAAAATATAATACACACGTTTCTAAAGAAATAAAGAAGATAAAAAATCGCACTCAAGTATTAAATTGACCATTTCGTGGTGTCATTTCTTATTCTGCACGTAAAACAAGAACAGCGAACCGTTGTCGGTGACGACAAAAGTCGTTGGAGGTAAACATAAAAAGCGCCACGTCGACGACACGGTAAAAACAATAACTGTGTGTAGAAAGATGAACAAGTGAGACAAACAGACACGTGACGTGTTTAAAACGCGAGAGATATGCCCTATCACCCCAAACGTCAGCCGAACAGCAGACATGACAGTCGCGACATGCTGACATGCAACTCGAGACGCAACCCTAAATTATTATTCAAATCTAATTCCCTATTGCACCACTGATACTACTGAAATTCAATACCAAATTTTATAAAAATCGTTAAGGAGAACACAGATTTCAAAGATATTGGATTTTGGATAATTGATTTTAAAATCGTCAGGATACCAAAAACGTCAAAATGAGATTAAAACTTGTTAACCAAATCAATAAAACTTTGCCGAAAACATAAATATCCCTAAACCACAACGTAACACCTGCGTAGCTAACTGGATTAGGTGTGTAACGCGTAGATAAAATTGGCGTCACTTCCGTTCCAGTTCCACCATCAATATCCATAAAAATGTACGAAATTTCGTAAATTTTAAGAACGTTTGCGGCGGACGAAATTCGTTTAAGAAGTTTGGTTCGTACACCACGGATGAATTGACTGGAACACAAGCGATCGCAGGTGCAAAGTGCCGCTAAATTGGTAATATTCACCGTGTAAGTAGATTGGAGACGCCCGCCAAGGTACTCGTGTTTCCCGGGGAACCAAAACCGCAGACGTATATACACAAAATTAGAATCAAGTAACGAATATAAATGATTTTCATAACAAAATTTACAATACTTATCTATATGTAACATATAACGTAAGATGAGAAATGGACAGGCACCAATATCTCCAGCTTGACACAATTCGACTTACTAATCTCGACAGAAAATAAATCTATAGTTATTTTAAACGAATTAACTTATTTTACTATTTTCTCAATATCTCGAAAACAGTAAAAGATAGAGAAAAATGTTTCTTATAAAAGTTAAAGATATTAAAATTTCTAACAACTTTTGTTTGAATAGTTTTTTCGTACAATGTACTAATTAGTGACAAATCACTTTTGAAAATGCCCATGTTAATAAAAATAATTGTACAATTGTTCGAATTCGTTTATAGTTTAACTTGCAACATTAAAAATTATTTTAATGGATAATCTTACCGCTAACGTATTTAAGCACCAGTTAGTTAAATCGTGGTTCAGTATCTTAACTATGCAAGCCTATCAAATATAATAAATTAGCATGCCATTGTGAATTCAGCTGAACTGTACGACTAATGTAAATTTTGCAAGACAAATGACATAAAATTATAACTCAACAACCATCGCAAGCCACGAGTGGAAATAAATTTGGTTAATCACTCATTTTACAATTACTTTAAACCATTTATCATCACCGTACCTCTTCATATCCCTTCCCGAATATCGTGGGGAGTTTAGTGAATCTCTTCGGCATAGTTTGAGAAAATGATACTGTTAAGAAAACCTATTTTCTTGCACAATACGGCATCTCATTTCAACCAATAAGCTTAGAAATCATCAAAACATTACGAAAAGATCCGATGTTTATGAAAACAAAGCTATAAATCTTGTAAAGGCGTTAATATGAAAAGTACCATTAGTACTGAAATGATTCATTTATCATTCGGTCAGTTTATAATGCTCCTGATTGTAATCAAGAAGAGACCGAGACACATAGAGAGTGAGAAGTGTTGTTTAAAACGCATTAACAAGTGTAGTATTATACTAAATAACTTGACATTGTCGTAAGTGGTTGTAATTGATCACGTGTACGTTCTCGACAACTATTAGCGTTTCGTTATGACGATAATTATACGATTTTATAAATTAATAACATTTACCAAGTCAACTATAACCATGTACTTGCATTATTTATTGCTGTAAAAGCGAGTCAACGATTTAAAAAACCATAAAACACCTACCGTCAATTGATAATTCTTACAGAATACTAATAATTTTTTATTTTTTAATTTTTAGCATTCCCCGGTTTGTGTTCATGCTGCCCAATCAAGCCAATGTCCAGTTTGGGCACATCGTTGCTACCACTGTCGGAGCCGTCAGCCACCTCGCCCGGTGGCAGTGACCAACGGTCGTCAAGCGTTGCTGAGTTACGCCGCAAAGCGCAAGAACATTCCGCCGCTCTCTTACAGAGCTTACACCACGTTGCTAGTTTTCAACAAGCTGCCGGTCTTGCTGGAGGCTTAAACTTCCCACTGCTACCGCCGTTGACGCTACAGGCGGCTTTGCAGCGGAAACACGACCCAGCAGAAACGGCCACTAGTAACGAAAAAGTGTAATTTTTAGCAAATACATAGGTGATAATTTTTGTATATATATTTTTAGTTTCATAGTATTATTTTGTGATAATTTATGTAAGATATTCTGTTAGATGTTCATTTCCAAAAAAATTACTTTAAAAGGTATTATTTTTATTCTGGGTTTATCTAGGCTTCGAAATATAATTGAATTTCAACATTTACTATTCTTAATCGTTCAACAATGCAATCACTATATTGTTCAAGTTAAAGACTTAAACGAGTTTAAAGAATAAACTTAAAGAACAAGGGGTACCCAGGTACCCGGTTATTGGTATTAAAACTATATTTTAACCTAAAAATCACACTGAACGTTTTCTTTTTTAATTATACTTAAGGTATAACTAGTAATTAAGACAAAAACTAAGAATTATTTACTAAATTTACTAAAAAAAAAAACAGAGTTTGTTTCCTACAAAACGTATTGTCTAATTTCTTTCATAATGTCTCATTTTAACTTAATGAATTTATTACCAAATTTAAAATTGTATATATTAAATCGTAGCCCAAAATATGTAACCAAAAATATTATTATGTATGTAACAGATGACATAGAAGTAGAATAGGAAATTGAATAGTGCAATAGATTTAATAAATAAGCAATAAAACACCAAAAACAATTAAATAAAATAAAATAGAAATGTATAAAACTGGTTTTGTGTGTAAACCCAGTTTTATATAGAATTATTTATAATTTTAAGACTTCAGTTTTTGTAATTGCAAACAAAAGAAGAGAAGTATAGGAGAAGTATTAGGATTCTACTTAATAATGTTGCAAAGACATTCCGATTATAAATATAAATTTAGTATTATATATAAACGTGATGTGATTTTAGTTTTAAACTAATAATGAATCATGAGTATATTGTCATGTACAGAGTAATGTAAGCGAATTATAGTGTTCATTATGTATTATTATGTACCTACTTGCAAACTGTATGATATTAGCTACAATAAAACAAACATATATAATATATATATATAAATATAATCTCGAAACATAATTATTTTGTTATTCAACTCCAAAATACTTTTGTCATTAACAGTTCAAGTTCTGTTTTACTTCGGTCGTGTATCTGTAGCATTCTCGGATCAAAAAATGTCCTTAACAAAAAGTGTTTGTCTCGTCTCCCTGAATCCAAAAATATATATAACTGGATGTTAGTCGTCCGCTCGTAAGACCAAATTGATGAAAATGCTGAACGCATAAGTGCGTTGTATCTAATTTTGTTTAAAAGCGTTTTTACAATTAATGGTACTGTTTTCGTAAAAAAACTTTCAAACAAAAGTTGTTTGAAATTTCAATATCTTTAATTTTTGTAGTAATTACTTTTTCTGTAACTCGTCATGAAATTAAGTTAAGGGCAGATTGGTTCAATGTGTTCTGCTTTTTTACATAGTTGCTTTGTAATAAATTACTATTACTATAATAGTTAGTTTGAAAATGTCTAACCGTTAATTTTGTATACAAAACATGAAAATCTATTACCGCGATGATAATGAGCAAAGCAGACGGGCAGAAACAACCACGAAATACCCAAAATAAAGCAGTGTAAATCTGTAGAGGGGGAAAACAATTACGCGACCAAGCAACTTTTAATTCTTGTCACAAAGTAAAGCAGATTGCGGCCCCACACATACACAATGTACTGTAGGTGGGGCGTCAAGACGCCTCGGATCGATGCCCCCCAAATCCCCATCGGCGATTGGTGGAACCAGGCGTCGCTGGGCGTGGCCAAGCTACGCACCCCCTGGACGGAGCGGGTGGGGGGAGGGTGGTGGAATACCCACTCTTTCCAGACGCTTATTTCGTGATATATAAACCCATTTGTATCAAATGGAATTACATGGAATGAACGTTTTACAAAGTACCCTCTTATTCTATGTCTGCTGCTTGTTATGTATTAAAGATATGAGTGAGACAGAGAGAGAGAGAGGGATGAGTGCTTTTCGCTCTGTCCTAGCATTTCTTTTGTACGTTTTTCTAGTGAATGTATATATATATATATATATGAAGCCGTTTCTTGAGATGTGAAAGGGAAAAAATGACTTTAGCATCCGGAGATATGAGTAATATGTATAAATAAATAAGCATTGCATAGAAGAAAATTGTATGTATGATGTCCTTACTTTAGGTTTTCATATTGCATAAAAATGATATGGCGTACTATCTTCTTATTCCAAGTTCGTATATGCATTATTTATGAAGATATATTCGTTTCGAAATCCACTAAACAATAGCTGTATTAACAAGCTTAGGTCCAACGCACTTATGCGTCCAGTTCGCCAATTGGTTAACAATTTGTAAAAATGTTATTGATATAACAAGATTCAGTGCATTTAATAATTTTTTTACGACCTTTGGGTTAACAATATGAAGAAATCTTGACATAAAATATCTTAGAATTATTAGTTGAATTTTTAGGTGTTTTAATTTTTTGATCCTAGAATGCTACAGACACACGACCGAATGCTTTAGCGAGCTAATATACTCAGTGTATAATTGTAATAATTCAAGTGTTTGAAACAATTAATTGTAATGAGACGAGCTGTGAACGAGGAATATATGTGCGTGTTTATGTGACAGACGAAATGTACACGAGTATGTGATTACATAAGGGTAACCATTACATGTAGTACAGCACTTACCCCATCATATTCTACTGTAAGTCTTGTAATATACCAGCATATATGTAACATAACAGATACATTACATGAATGCTATATTTACTAACTTCAGATAAACTTTCTTTATTATAAATTAATCCTATTACTGTATCAATTTAATCCTATAAAATATAAATCATGAATATTTTAAACTGATATTAAAATTAGTTATTATAACATAACTATAGTTGCATTATACAAGGTTATTTCTCAAAAATGTTAGCACATTAATGTGTATATTATCATAAATTTATATTCAGTTTGCATTTTGCTAATTAGCACAACGTACAAATTCATGCTGCGTTGGCGTAGGGGCGAAAGGGTTGAGTTTGGGCCATTTAGTCGCATACAATTTACAGTAAAAATGAATTATTTTTTTGTCTCATTAAGCAGCGCACATGTGCCCCGGTTTTAAACGGTTTACGAATGGAAATTAAAATTCCCGGACTGTATTAAATATCGGGAACAATTGAAAATTATTATTACCAACGCATTTACAGTAATTAGTTTCAGTACCGTATCAAATGGAAGGAAAAAGGAGTAATCAACCCTAGATTTTTTAGCTCGCCGTGTCTGTAGCATTCTCGGATCAAAAAAATGTACACATAAATCTATTTGTCTAAAATGTAATTACACCAAAACAACAACATCCTGTATATAATATTAATTAGCATGTATGTACGCAGAGATGGTATAATTCATACATTGGATTTCGTACAATTTGCGAGCGATAATAACTCATCTGTGCGCAGGATAATGGTCGTATTCGGGTGAGATATAACACGTTAATTACCAGGGAAGTGATATAATTTATCGGCTCGCGATGTGACAGGTACGTACTAAGTGATACTGATAGCCCATGCGGACCCATTTGCCACCCCCGGCCTGACTGCTCCAACCCTTTACCAGCTGAATCACAATCTAGTGTGCATTTGCGTATTGCTCTTGCTAATTGTTCTGGATATTATACATGTGTTTGTATATGTGTTTAGCACTAATGTTTTACCCGCATGTTCACATGTTGACACGTATGTGAACAGCGGCGTTGCATATAGCATATTTAATGCTCCCAGGGGTAAACCACACTTTTAAAACCAATTTGCAATAAGGATTTACCTAAAAAGTAAGTTGAATTTATCGAAACTTTTTACATATATATATTCTTATGATACATTCGACTCTGTATTAATTACTTAAATATAATACAAACGTATTCTAAGTTGTCTTCATTTTTTTGAACAGTTCCCCTAAATCTGTAATACATGTGTTAATAGTTTCCTTATCCTGAGCAGGTGTAATTGAATCCATAACATGTTTTACAACCCAAGCGATTAGATTCTTATGAGCAAAACGCCTCTCAGTCTCAGCAAAAGTAACTTGGTAGTCTAAACGATTTTTCACTTCGGTGTACGCGTACAACAAACGCTTACGATATGCCTCCTCTAGTTGCAACGCGACATTCTCTCTTTTAGCCTTCATGAATTCCAATTGCCCTTCTGCCTCCCATTGACTTAACTCCTCATCTTTCACGGCTTTCGTCAAATCGCCCACTTCCGTTTCGCGACCAACACTCCACGATTTTTCGTAATCCTAACATATTCAAATTTACAAGTAAAACTCATTCGCTATTTATTAATTTAAAGTGTACCTCAACCTCCCGGTCTAAGTACTTCGCAAACATGGGCCCTAGTTTCCATACGGATAAGTATGACATGAGCAGTAGAGTCAACCCAGTGTAGTATTCGTGCTCCATGACGAAATATTCTTTGCTGCACATAAAGGTAGCGAAGCCTACACCAAATGTGTAAGGGCCGGTGATTCCGGTCTTTTCGTAAAACATTTGGAACCATTCATCAGGGAGAAAACCCATTCGGGTCCTACCTGGGTCCATTAGCCGTACCTTACCATATTTTTATATTATTTTTATACAGTATTCATAATTCTTTTATATACTTACGGGTCTTGGGAAATTAGACACATCTCGGTCAGGGGATTCTACGACTGCCGTTAACAAAGGAGCATACGTTCTAGTGGAACGAGTTAGGATTGCAGTTAGGAGTCTGGAATTTCCTGTTAAGAAAATAACGAATATTTTCTAATATATATATTTTAATTACTGAGAAAACAAATGCTTTTTGAATAGGTAAAATGATAAAAACAATAATTCAAGCAATTATCACAGAATTGTTAGTCTTTTAATACACACGAATAGCACAACGCATGCGTATGCACTACAATGTTTCAATGTTATGTAAATAAAGTCATATAATTTTTTGAGATTTTTTTAATTGACCCATTAAATACTTTAATAGCCTTTGGGTGCAACTTTGTAGAAATAAAATTTCTTAGTTTTTTTATATTTTCAAAAAATGTTAAATAAACGAGTTACGCCATTTTTCTGAATCTTAATTTTCTGAAAGAGTTTAATGGCTGAAGTTTTAAGTAGGTTTGCTTATGTCAAATATTTTTGATAAGGATGTCAATTCATTATGAATTGATTGCATATACTAGCATGATTATCTTTATGCTATGAAGAGTAATTTAAAAGAAATGTGCTTTTACCTGTTAATACAGAAGCTCGTAATAGCATTTTGATGAAATGACTTTCAACTTAATAGGTTATATTAACAATCACAACCTCACTTTTTGATCACAATGGTGCAATGAAGGACGGAACCAAAGTGATTAGAGCTTAGTGCAACACGATAACTACGCTACGGATTTTTAAAGAACTAACATACTTTTTAACTTTAAGTCAAAATAATGTAATTAGGGTTAATAATTAGAATATATTTATATAATAACGTATATCAGTATCCAGTATACCAACACATTTTATAAGTATCCGTGCAAAGCTCTGAATCAAATTTAAAATATTCCAAATGTTCCCTGTAACGGGTAATATTCATGAAAATAAGCCTTTGAAACAATAATTCATGGCAGTCAGAAAGTCTCCTGTCAAGTGTATATAAGTTTATGTTTTATGTGGTTAGAAAATAAATGGTAGTTTACAATTTCTTAATACTTTATTGTACATGTTTCATTGTATTCTTGTAAACAAAGTTTCCTAAAGCACCTGTGTCTCGTGCTGGAGAGAATTCTCATTGGTTTATCCTTGTTTTGTATTCGTATCTACATTTTCACTGGTTAATTCCAGTTCCGTTCTCTTATCCTTTCTAATTATTGCAGTCCTTAAATCGTTGCTCAGGTGTTCCGCACAGAAACTTGTTATTCTGTATTTATTATCCAACTTATAACGAGTCTCGCCGTTATGTTCATCCGTGCTAATTCCTACAGAATTTACACAAATATTCTTGAAGATTATTAGTATAGACTGAAAAAGCGATCATGTTATTTCCGTTCATTTAAACCGGCGAAATATAATAATACAAAGCAAATACGATAGGTTTTAAAATTAATGGGCTATTCCCACCTAAACTAAAATAAAATATTAAACTACAGAGAAATCGGGGTACAGGAGAAATAATTTTGAAAGACTAACAAACTAAACACGTTAACAGATAAAGCCGTGATCATTTTTTTGGTGTCTATTAGGTAATAAAATGATGTTGTATTAAATAAATATATTTATTATTAAATTATAAAATATTATTTATGAACAATAAGGTTTTAGGACCTAGAATAATAAAATATACATTAAGAAATTAAAAGGTGAATTCTAAGGCACATTTTGATGTTCTAAAACAAATTAAAGTAGAGATTTATACTTGATTTTTCTTCTCACTGCATTATTGTAACCTTCCTTATACTGAAACCAAATATCACTGCCAGTTGCTGTAATATCTGCAAAATTAAGAAAAAAACATATAATTTACAATATTTACAATTTTAATGGAATATAATTTTTTCTCAATTACGTCTATTTGGTTGTGTGTGTGTGTGACTGTAAACGCTCTAAAACCTAGAAACAAATATTTCAACTGGAAGTGCATGTTTACTTGTATCATTTTTTATGTATCTCGAAAACGAGACGACTTAGAGAAAAGTGAACCATATAAAAGTTAAAGATATTGAAAAATCTAGCAATTTTTGTTTGAAAAGTTTATTCGAAAAATGTACTATTTACTGAAAAATCGCCTTTTAAAATAGCCAAGTTACATTTATATACATATAGAGAAAACAATGCATAAAAGTCGAGTTAAAGTTGCAAGAAAAAAAAATTGTTTAAAGAGGTAGAAATAACATAGTTATAGTTAAACTCCGGGAATTACAAAATTTTAATCTACATAACAATATCCATCCTCAATTTCTATTAATGATAAATTATCCGTAATACCGCTTAAATCGCGTCTGATAACCAATCTTCTGATTGTTAATAACCCCCACGCTCTGTCGGTATTATAATTGTCTCGCTCACTGCCTTACCGACTGAATCAGCCCAGTGGCAATATGAAGCAGCCACCATCTATTAAGCGTACTGTTTGTTTTAACCGATTGTGATTATTAACAATGTTTGCATTACACTGGAACCGAAACCGAGTATTATTCTCTACCACGACAATTCATTGCCTTCATCATCAGCATTTATAAACCCTGTAGGGCATTTTCGTTAGTTGTTAAGCCAGTTCGACACTAGCCAACATTTAATTCCGCCTAGAAATCGTTAAAGTGCCGATATCGAAAGTGTTTGATAAAAATATAATTTGTTTTGAATACACAGTTTTGGAGATATAAAATAAAAACTATGAAAAGGTTTTTATGTTTATCCCCGAAACTTATTTTTACCAAGCCTATTCAATGAAATTACGCATCGACTGATATATTATTTATATAAAAATAAATCAGTCTAATTTTTTTCGAGCTTGATTGACTTTAAATCAAGTTTGAATAATATGTAATATTTCTTTTACACTCAATAACTAAATAAATATAATTTATGAATTTAGAAATAGTTATTAACTGGAATTGTTGATAGTGTGAATCGGGTTTCAGACGGAAATAAGTTGGCGAGCTGTGATGAACTGATGAATGTCGTTATGGCGAATTGTCTGGCGTAGAAACTGTAATTATTTTCCGGCGTAATAATGTTAATAAGAGACGGGATTGTATTTCGAACTTAGCATAGCAGAATAATGTTTGTGTATGCGCTCGAGCTCGCTGTTGATATTATATTATATGGAAATGTTGATTTTCATTATACTATACGAGCTTTTATTTAATATTGTTTATATTAAGTCTGTGAGATACGCTTTGCAATTTGCATTTATAACTTAGATTCAAAAATTCAAATTTAATTGGTTTTATAATTTGTAATTTATTTCATCCTCTGTAAGGGGCTCGGAGTTTGGCAGCAATGTAGAACAAGTATTTATACTTAGTTTTCACTATATTTATAATTAATATAATTAAGACCAATTGAAAACCATTACAGAAATAATTAATTTTAAAAATTGTATATGTCATTTATCTAAAAATAAGTAGTAATAAATGAGAAATAGCACTTACCGCCGAATTTCGGTTTGACAATAACGGTAATGGGACGTCCAAAGAAATCCTTGGCTTGCTGTAACAGAACGAATGAAAATAATAATGGGAAAAACAGAAAGCGAATAAAACAAATACAATAGCCTATCAGATTCCAATCTCGTTCAATTTGCCCCACCATTATCCTCGTCATGAAGAAACAATATCAAATTTTTCGTCGTTGAGAAATAAAGTAGAAAACTAGGATTTTCTAAGCGATAACAGTGATAAATGTGCCCGCCTTGTACACGACTAGAGCCTGCTGGGCCAATGGGAGCTAGTTAAGCCGCCAAACAATGGAATCACAGTGTGAAAATAGACTATCACATATGGCCAAAAAAAAAGACGTTGTCCTGCATCGAATTCTTATACATAATTACTCAACTCAAATTAGCGGATGAGAAATTCCTATCACATTTCAAAATATTTGTCTGCGTGTGTGTATGTGCCAGTGAATATAAGAAAGTCGAGTGAAGACCACTCCAGTTTCTTTGATTTTACGAATAAGATTGTAAAAATTGCGAACTCATCTGGACAAATAGATTAATATTTGCGTACATTTATAAATTATTATGCCTAAAAATGCCGTTTATACTTGGCAGTAGGACTAGGAATTGTGGGACTCATAGGCAATGGGAAGTTTCCCATTTCAGTATAGATGATACCGGTAATCCACAATCAGAGATCGAGTCATTTCTCATTACTGCAACCGATTCCAGTGGATAGCATTAACGGACCGGGATATATAAGTTTGTTGTCGTATAACGGATATATATGGTTGGCAGACCCTACAAGTTGATTTTACGGATTTCACAACGGTAATAGAATGGCTAGATTCCACCAAACTGAAAATTACCGAATTTTTCTCCGGTTAACGTTACGAGTTACAAACTCAAACAAATGTATTTTACATACATATAGATTTTGTTTCATAGCTAAAATTGGTTTTATGAGCGAAAGATAGACAGAGTTCTATTCTCTGTTTTCTTATCCTCCAGACGTATCTTGTTCAATTTCACTTTATGTAGTACTCCATTTCCTACTGTAAAGTACCAGAACAATTACTAGCAATTTCTCAAACTAAGGAATCCAACTGAATTTTGCTATCAGTGTATGTCTCATTGCCGGAGATTTATATAGATTCGCGTAGTGGACACAGGGACGTAGCACGCCTCTTCTGCTGCTATCATGGCCGACGGAAGGAACCGGCCATAGCTCTCCCGGTGTCCGGCATGATAGGTTTCCGGTTAGCAGCATCTCACCGTGCCAGGAGCATCTAAACGTGTAAAGACGCGTTAACATATCGCACTAGTGATTTTGTGCACTTTACAATATCCGGTTCGAAGGTTAATGGGATGATCATATACTGCCCACTCATCACAGATATGTAGGTGTTTAATCCAAGCTGAGTTTTTGGCAGATTGCACCTTAAATTCTTTAATAATATTGGATCAGTTCGCTCTTCGAATTTTTAGTTTCATTGTAATAGTTAAAATAATGTCAAATCTAGTTGCGATGCTATATTATATTCAATATAAATTATATAATGTAAATGGTGTAATCTTCTTAATTTAGCATAATGCTAAAAGCGTTAGTGACAATAAACAATAACGTCCAAAATGGAAAGAAAGAGAAACCATAATAGAGTGTATAAATGAAGAAAAGAGATAGCGTCGAACAAGAGGATAAAGGCAACACAGGCTATCAGCTTAACGACGTAAATAAAAGAGTTTCGGACGGCTAAATGGAATCTGGTCTCTCCACAGACTCACTATTTTCCATTTCTCCACCCATCCACTCACTTGGCTGCTTCCGGTAAAGACGTCATTCTGGAATTGCGATTACCCTCGATCTCATTTCCCACTACAAACAACGAGTACAATCAGTACTGGCTATCACATAAATGCAATGATACTGAGTATAAAACGTTCTGTGCCCATATCATATACAGAATACAATAATTCCCTACTTCACGACAATTCTGAAAAACAAATATATATGTTGTACCTTATTCGAATCTATATAGAATATGAAACGGAAGACGTATGATAAAATGTATTAAAGACCCATTTTCATTTTTATGTAAGATAAACACATCACTTCGTTTACAATATACCCAGCTATTCCTTACGCTCGCGTTCACCCGAATATTTCGTGTTCTATTTTTCAAGTCTGTATATCCGTATATATTGGGAATGATGTAGTTTAACATTATACACACACACACATAGACATTTTTTATTTGCTTGAACAGGAAAGACGATATCATATTTCAAGAATAATAACCCCAATAAAATATTGTAACAACATCCTCTATGAATTACAAATTTCGAAAAACTGGTCCACGCTACTACATGTTACATATGTAGTGTTTCTCCGGTGCGATTTTCAACCCTGTTTAACTGCTTAGTTATAGCTTAGTGAAGTGATTTTATTTAGTGCCGCGTTAGCTTAACGGCCTGCTCATTTTTATCGACAGTCACAATTTTGACTTTATCCGTTTCACTCATTTGCAAATAAACATAATTATAAGGGATACAAATAATTAATATAAGAAAAAGGCATTGGTGCACCAGAGCCAACCCTGACTTGATGAAATGAAGCACTACTGTCCGACCATTTATCTTACAGACACAACAGACTGGACCGGGACATTTACTGAAATACCACCTTTTATTTCTTTCCCCTCTTGCCCCTTGTTCCGGAAATCGCAGTCGGTTACCGCCCAATCACTCAACAAATGCACAACTGCACTCTATACCTAGAACATGACAATTCCAAAAACATACATTTCATCTGATCTTTTTGGACAATATTTGGTTTACTAGAATATAACAAACATTTAAATCTGAATAGCGCTACAGGGTTTATGTACATTATCATGTTTTATTTACCCCCCCAATAGCGTGATGAGTTATTAAAATATTCAATGTTTTCCTTCTTTCAGCGCAGTTATTGTTTATGCTGCTGTAAATTCTGCGGCAAGCGTGACGAATCGCGTTATGGCCGTACAGGCACAGCTATCAAGGAACAATACACTGTTATAAACTAGCATGAATTGCAAGATGTTATCCTCATGTGGAATCATGTTACATGGAAATCATAACAGTATCATTTCCTATTCTAATGTTCGCTGAGAAAAAAAAAAACATTCTAAGAAAATAAAAATGATTTGGTTTGAATAGAAATTGTGCTATTCTATTTTTAGCACGTATTTCCATTAAAAACTATATAAATATTTCCTTTAAGACTTCGTCCGAAACTTTAATTTGTAAAATGTTTAACTGATAAAATTAGGTCTACAGCACGAAGATGGTGTACAGTAATAAAAAAAGTAAGTGAGAAGAGCGAATGTACGAAACGGTTCCCTGATAGGAAGCAATTTCGTTGTGAGTTAACACATAAGCGGACCTCTTAAAAGAATCTCGCTGTATAGCCGGAAACGGTTTCAAGATTCGCGCGCGGCAGCCCAATCCTTTAACTTTCCCGCTTCCGGGTTCACTTAGCGAGTCTCTACCGGTTCCGTTTCAGACATGCCGAACGGAAACGACATATACTGCTGTATCTACTTCTCTATTGCTGCCACCGATTTCTTCCATTGCACTGTTACGAAATTTCTTCAAGATTTTGTTACTTGATTCACGTCCTAATTTAGTTAACCTTTGAAATTCTACGTTTTTACCCTAGATAATTATTATACCACTATTTCTCTATCTGAAATAAGTATAATGCTCCCTATTTGCACAAAGCTTATAAGAACCGTTATTATACAAATAATGTTTATCATAATTCTGGATCCATCAACGTAAAAGCAGTAATAGTAATCCAATATGAAGAGGACACTTTGATTATGGTTCTTGAGTGTTCTTATAAAGCAATTAAAAATCAGTTCAATTATAGCCGTAAGTATCGTGTTGAATAATTAATGACCGAATAGAAATTTGCCCTTCGTAAATTTTACGACACCCCACTTTAATATTGATACACATCCCTTACCATATCATACAGTACCCAGTGATAGCGGGATAAAATTATTTCAATTTATATAAAATAAAATGTGAATTCATATAAAACACAGTTTTTTATATAAATTGTGAGTGTATAAGTACATCTATTCGTATATATATGAACACTGAATAATTAATTAAGAGATTTCATTAATTTAAAAATATTAGTCATAAAATAAATGCATATTTAGAGTATTTAATATTCAAAAAGAGATTTAACGTATTTGGATTTAAAAAATTGCGTTCGTCGGCCACCATTACATGATTACTTATTCTGGTGTGTAATGTCCATTTCGCAATTTGAAGGATTAAGGAGATGCTACGATTTTTAGGGCACACTTTATTTTATAAGGGCAGTATTAAGAGGAATTCCAAATTTTGGGATCCTATAACTCGGAAAGTATACGGGCGATTGGATTTAAACTGCGAACAAATTCAAATGGGTCACCAAATAATATAGGTAGCAAATTTGGTGTAAATCGCTCCGGTACCTTCAGAGGATTAGTGAGAACACATTTGGTCTTACGAGTGAGCGACGACTACAAAGTTATATATATTTTTGGATTCAGGGCGACGAGAAAAACACTTTTTGTTAATATGTATATGAAATAACCCCTAAACTCTACTAGTAGGTACGCTTATGAGCAACAAGAGGGTGTAAGGGTGGTACAGAATCATGGCATCATGTAGTAATCGTAAGTAGCCAAAAGTACTTGAACACTTTTGTTAAATGAACCAACAATAAATACCAGGGCGACCATGTGTTTGTATGTCGCGTGTCGAGTCCATTGTTCCGTGCACATGATAAGGGGAGAAACGCACATCAACTTCATCTTTTTCCAATTCCCATAAACCGAATGCGTCGTACCGTTTCAGGGCACTTATATGCATTCATTCAACTGAATTTACTACTAAATTGGCTTATTTTGGTATATATTTTGTGTATGTATACAGAAAATTGTATATTTACTCGCCATACACCGTTTCATTACTGTGTCATAACAATAATGGAAATTGAATTATTATTGATTGATTTGCAATAGTTTATTGGTACTTTATGTTGTTCTGTGTGTATACCTGTATGTATGTGTATGTGAACGCATTTAATATGATGGTTAGATTTAGTAAGATTTTTATATCTTAGGAAAGAATGAAAAAATGGGATATGTAATTGCTAATTAATTTTTGTGTAAGCTTACAACATGGATAGGCTTTTTTTCCGGTAAAATATCACTCTAACAAATTATGGATATTCTCTTTTACGAATAAGTAATTCTCATTGCCATAAATTAAAACTTATCTTTTATACAAGATCGTTTTCTCCTCACTGCAGCCCATTTCTTTAACCATAATGAACAATCAATCTTTTGGAGCGAACCAAACTGTTAAAAGCTCAGTAAAGCAAATACACAAAATAATTCTTTCAAACAATAAATTATGTGTCGGAGCAAAAACAAGAGGAAAAACAGGGAGCGAGCGAGCGCGTCTAACATACCACTTTCGGACGTTGGAACAAAATCCGGTTCTGATATATTCACGGCTTTTCATCCGGTTCACAAAGAATCGTGTTGCGAAAATAGCGGGGAATGGGTGGTTACACAGCAGTAGAAAACAAGAAGAACGATAAATAATGAAACTTCCTTATTTATGAATGGCGAATCGCATAAAACACGTAGTCATTAATCCTGCGAAAAAGGGAGCCGCCCCACCCATCTAACGGTGTGCGGGCCAACTAACGCTAGCCGCTTGCTGCTGGTGCTGTGGTGTTCAACCCGTACCCGCACCCGAACCCCGTACAGTGATGGATGCTCGGGAATCGGGCGTAAAGGAATAAACACTCACGGCCAAAGAGATTCGCTCTATTAGTTTTATATCTTCGCAAACGGCGCGCGATTGCTCTGACTTGCATTAGCAGCTCTGCCCACTACAGGACTGTATTTCAAACATTTCTTTCTTCCTCTTCTTCTTCTTCTTATTTTATTCTTACACATGTATTGCTTTGTATTAAACAATGTTACTCTAACATAAATAGTAGAACTCTCCTCAAATTATTGGACACGTATCAATACAATAATTACATTGTATCTTTAAAAATCAGCACATTCTTTTACATATAATCAAAGCAAATGTGTATATATTTTAGGGTATTATATATATATATAAACGTCCATATGGATATTGTTTCATGGGAATGCTAGCATTAATTTAAAACAAAATAAAACATTTCTAGATAATATCTATACATATGCTTTGATATGTACTGCATATTTTTCTAATTCCTTTATATGCATAATTAATAAATTGCAGTATATTTAATAAATACAATTGAAGCACGCGCCATTTGGCAAAGAAATTTTAATTGCTAAATATCAAATATGAATTTGCAAGTCATAGGCAAACTAAGAAAAAGGAAATAAGAATGATAGCACGTGACCGCATTAACCGAAACAGCCAGTTCCTTTGTTCGATATAATGGCGAAGGCGCGTACCAAATTCCACTAAGTTCAATCTGAACTGATTACAATATGAAAAGAATAATTTGGAAAAAGACCACTACCATATGCGTTTAATTACCCAAAGAATAACAGCCACTAATGGAACAACCCATATCCAACGAAATATTCTATAGCACAAAATACATTTGCTACTGTCGCAGATGATGTATTTATTCCTAATGGGATCAGATAGAAAAGAATCATTGACGTTCTTAATAGTATTTTGCTGAATAGGAAAAAAAAGAAATAACAACGTATTTCGATGATTTATGGTAAAGAAGTGCTTTCTGTCTTAACGCATTTCGATAGATGATATTGGTTTTCTTTTCTGTATCTTCCGGGTTTATGGGCCCATATCATATACAGGTTCAATTATTTAAACAAATAAATACACTTACTACTTCCTTAGGTTTAAACTTCGCCTTGATTTTGAGCCTCTGAAGATGATTGGGCACCACTTTTTCTTTCTTGTTTTCCTCCAACTTTCTTTCTTCCTTCTTCTTTTCTTCCTCTTCATGTATTCCTTTTACTACTTTTTTATCTTTACTAGTCTCAGCATATGTGTGCAATAGTTGTTCTCGTCGCCTCATTTTTTCACACTCGATTTCTCGCCCGATCATTTGCTTATTAGTGTAAGACATATGTGTTCGATTAGTAATTAACCCTTCATAATTAACAATCTCTTCAATATTTGGTTCTAAATGAAAGTCATAAATGCCTAATGTGTTTCTTTCTTGTATATAAGTTAAGTTATAGTCTATCATTCCACTAACTACTTGGTTAATTAAAGCCTTTTCTCGGGCAGCAAAAAAATTAGAGTTTACAGCACGAATTGACGGTACTAAGATTTCTGCTAAGTTCGGTAAAATATCTAAACGTAAGGAATCAGCGTTGACATACGAACGGAGATGAGATGGTAAGCCGCGAAGAACTTCTGTTGTGATGGCGGAGCGTTTGTTCAGCTTCACATTGGCCTGGAAGGAAATTGTTTCTATCAAAATGGTGTTAATTTAACGTTCACTAAATAAATAAATTCACGGGTTAAAATCGTTTTAGTGTCCCAATTCGTTAACATGAGACGATAACAAATGTATGCCTGATTATTGTCACTGTACCAAAGTAATTGCCAACGAATTGCGTCGCGAATTTACGCTAGAAAAGTGGATGTTTGTCTTTATAAAATGAAAGAATAACGAAACAGTTTGACAAATTGTAATCTCAGCAATACAAAGAGGCCAATGCCAGCACGTTAATTACTAACGGGCAGAAGATATCTTTTTAAGAGTAACAAGTTTGTTTGTAGGAGTCGGGTTTGCATAATTTACATACTCATTAGCGAGACAAAAATGTAAACGCTTCAAAACAACCCCAATGATGGAACGCTGCGTTTATATCGGGCGCTTGCAACGGTTTCCGCGAATTATATATATATAAATTTTTGGAACACTTGTCAAATTCACTCTTAACTCTTACTCTTGTAATCACAGCAAATCTAATAGTAATAAGATTAGAAAATTACAAACAATAATCTAGTTTGTATGATAAGCAATGCGTAGCTGTGAACGTTAACATTGTATACCATACAACAAACTGAAATGATTACTTATAATTTCTAAGTTAAATTACTAATTGTTTCACTGTAAATACTCCTTAACACTAGAATTGTATATCTTCCTGTATATATTCAATTCACATCTTGTATTCATGGTTACTACATTTACAAAATTGTTTCATAATACTCGTAGCCGTAGTGTTGTTAAATATCATGTGTATACATTTATTGCATGGGTTCGTAAGATTCGCATAGCGTTCCGGATAAAAATTAGATACATAAAGGGATAGCACGAATAGGTACATGGGGTCTACGAGTGAATGGTTTAATGTAAAATAGATGTAAACGTAGCCGCTAAAGCATAAATCTGTTTCGTTTTTGTAAAGCGTGCACTTTTTTAATACGTTTTCATTTCTTTAAAAGGTTTTTGCTCGAGTCTGAGCGTAATTACGCCACACAATAAACGCGCATCAATTATTAGTCGGTTTGCTTTTGTTTTACAAGAGATGCCTGCGCCCCGTCTGACCCGGCCTCAAAGAAACCATAATATGCTACCCGCCATCATTGCAGGAAAATATAAAATTTAAAACTGTCAAATTGCCATTTTCCACAACAAAAAACACGAAATTACACTTTGTCGACTGATGAAATTCGGTTTTGATCCTCGCCAAAAGTGAGATTTTACAAAACGAACAAAAATATTCGCTGTGAAGTTGTAACTAAATTTTATTTATCTTTAGTTTTTATTGTATTCCTAAATAAAAGTGTAAATATTCAAAAATATTCAACCAACCTCATAACCAGCGCTTGGATACACCAATTTCTTCCGATTATAACTTGCAAACGCGTAATGCCAGATGACGAATCCATACGGAATATAAGGAAGCAGACTATAATTTTGAGTTTCTTGAATTTGCCTATTCAGACAATCCGTGTAACTAAACCAATCCAGCGCAGTAGCAACTGGCGGTAGCACCATTTCCTTTTCTTCGCCCTTTTGCAACGGGTAATTCTCAAATACTCCTTGCGCTAACCGATCATAATCGCCAAACGTCATCACATTACTCAAAATATTCTTCATCCGACCATCCAGAGTCATTTCATCCATATCCGGCGTTGGTTTCTTTACCTCGAAGATCTCTTGCCAAACAGTAAACAACCCTTTTTGCATATCTTTTTGCGCAATATTTGCCTTTTGAATCTCCAGAAATGTGACTGGTTTATTTTTTGTTTTGAAAAAATGTAAAACAGATAAACAGGATCGGATATCGTTGTGAGTTTTCTCGCTTAAGGAGATCATGGCGTATGTGTCGGTTTTTATGTTTTGAAAACGGGCTATTTCTTTTAACCGGTCGGCAAGTCGGATGCTGGAGGTTGGTGGGAAATTTAATATAAAAGCGATTTGGCGTAATGGTCTTAAGGCTGGGACATAGACGTCGTTGCATACACAGATTATTGGGCGTTTTAGGATGTGGGGTTTCTGCTTTTTGCCCTTTTTGGCCTTAGTTGGAGCCATACCTGAAGAAAAAAAAACCGATTCTTATACCCATTACAATATCTGGAGTGGCCTGCACTCGACTTCACATATCTATATATAACCAAAACAAGCAGTCAAACTAACTAATACTTTACAGAAATATTCTGAAATGTCTTTCATCTAATTGAGTCTATTTTGTTTTCCTGTCAAAATAGCAGATGATCCGATGTATTGAGCTACATGCGAATCCATGGCAACGTAAACAAGATATTTATAATGTTTCGTAGCATTTTTCTCGCAACTGGTACATTTTTTGAAGAAATTTTTCAAACGAAAGTTGAGTGAAATTTTAATATCTTTCATTATGAACCTAACTATTTTTGCCATAAGTGCAGCCGTTCTACTGATATTGGCGAAAAAGACAAAACCTACCATTGATGAATTTCACCAAAAAGTCGACGGCGGGTGTCGGAGCGCCATCAATCTCGTCAAAAACCAAACAATTCGGTCTGCATTCCCTATCCAGCACCGATTTCATTTGCGTTGCATTTTCCAGCGCAGTTTTGAACGAATCCACATTTCTGTCATCGGATGCGTTGACTTCAACGACGTTATAACCAGCGTGTCGAGCCACCATGTGCGCCAGGGTCGTTTTCCCAAGACCAGGCGGTCCGCAGAGAAGAACGACTTTATTCTTGGGTCGATCATGTTCGTCTAATGTCTCATCGAGTTCTTTCTTTTGAAACCATGGGTTTGCATTCGTATCGACTGGTTTAACAGGTTTTACTTTAATTTTACGGTGGAAGACGACTTTGTCCCAAAGTTTAATCCATCGTAATAAGGTTCGGTTTGTACTTTCGTCGCTTAACAATTCCATGTATTTGCGCGGTTTGTACATGTCGACCCAAAGTTTAGTATCGCTTGTTTCTTCGGTTTGATTTTCTGGATCGGTTTGGTGATTTGTTTCGGTTAGTTTTGCGTTCAGCTGCAACAAAAACCAATACTAAAGTTAAGGCTGCGATCGAAATTCGGTATTAAAATGCCAGAATACAAAAGAAAAGAGAGATGAACAGGGAGAGTAAGAAAATTAGACTTTTGATCGACGAATATAAGTAGAACCGAATTGGCAAATATAGAAAGAATGAACGAGAGATGAACCGAGAAAATCCTTACAATAGCATTCGCTTTCTTCCACAAATCCTTGAATTGAATCCCCATTTGTCCGCTCAGACAATTACTGGACGTAATCCTCCGGATATCCTCCGCTTCATACTCTTCCGAATGCATCCGAACATATATCCGTTCCCCATCATGCCTCGTTACTCCGATAAACGGAAATTTTGGTACTCGATACGATAAATTCATTTTAATATGTTCAATATTCGATAGCGATCGCATATCCGATCCGATACAAATATTAGGATTTTCTCGATCACGCGCCAGTTTTCGACCCTCGATTATCCGATCAATCATTTCTAACTTCTCCGCTTCTAGCTCACTGGCGTTCTTTCGTTTTTTCGGTTTATTCATGTATTGTTCCTCGAGCAAAATATCGTTTATATCGCCGAATAAATCATCGATTCCCCGTTTTTTCGAGTTTGACGCTTGCTCTAATTCTAAGGATGTGAAATCGCGGTCGAACGAATTTTCCAAATCTTTCGATGAGCATGGTTGCGGGTTTGGTTTCGATTTGGCTTCCGGTGTGCTAAAGTTTAGACTTTTTCGCGATTTAGGGCCGGTTGTAACATCCAGTTCGTCTGTAAATAAATATTTGATTAATAAATATAACCTCAATTTATTTGATGAATGTTTACCTGCACGTTGATTCAGTATTTCTAGTTCATCGCCGTACGCCAAATCGAATTCCTCATCTGAATTCGGATAATCAGCCATTGTAATAAGAAAATTATAAATTTTAATAAATATACATTTTCCCGGTACACTTTGCCGCCTATTTTAACGTCAACCAAGCAGTGTTGCCAACCCATTAAATATAAATATATATAATATAGGTGGCCATGGTTTGGCAACAAAAATTTTACGCCTATGGCCCAACAGTTGAGGTTTAAGGTTTATCCTTACGATATTTGTGTATAAATGCTATTCAAAGGGTATTAAAAACAAAATATTGTACTTAAACCAAATCTGGAGTTTAAACCATAACTGTAATATAGGGCTATAGGGACATAGGCAGCATATTATGTTTGTGTTTTGTAATATAACAATCTTATTATGAGGAAGTGTGAGTATTACAACATATTGTGCTACTAATACAGTAAAATTAATGATACATAATACATAACAATTTGGTTAAATACACAAATAGTTACGTTTAGGAAAATTAGTTTAAAGTAAAGCGGAAATTAGCTACGTGATATTTATTCATTATTTATAATGCTCTAGCTTAAATACTGCGATCGATAAAATGAACTAGTATTGTGATTCCCCCATATAGAAGTTAGTTTAGTACACCAAGGCCTATTAGATACGTGACACTAATAGCGCGAATTTATTCCCGCGCCTTATAGTTTATTTATTTACTAAGAGATGTCCATATCAGTTATTTTTTAAGCTTGTGTGTCTGATTAGATGTAAATAACGTGGCATTAACGCGTATTTTCTGCAACTATTTCAATTATAATATAGATTAAAATGTAGATCAAAGTTAGGAATAACAATATTTTTTTAATTTATGTTGCTGTAAGGGCATATATTATAAGTAACTACGCTAGAAAGCAAGAATTAGCTTAATAATGTTTGAAATTTGCACTGTTATAATTTAATTTAATTAATTCTTAGTGAATTATAATCCTTTTTAAATTCTTCTCGTAATTAGTTGTTACATTCCACAGTCCCTTTGGCGCAGAGGATAGCGCGTTGGACTTCTAATCCAAAGGTCGTGGGTTCGATCCCCACAAGGGATGCACACATTTTTAAATTTTATTTTTAAGACGTTTAAAGTACCGTTCGCGCCAATGCGAGCGGTGGCAACATGGCGGAGTTGTGAAGGCAGGCCAAACCAAAAGTAATGGAGCACACTAATTAGTTTTTCAATATCTCGAAAACGGCATAAGTTAGAGAAAATTGAATATAACAAAAGTTGAAGATAATAAAATTTCCAACAACTTTTGTTTGAACAATTTTTCCAAAAATCGCTTATAAAATAAGATTTGTTACATTTACGTTACATTACATATTGACTATATTTCAAAGTAATCGTAGCTACAATTTAAAATAAAATTATACAATATTGTGAAGGTCACTTAAGTTATTATTTTTTACTATATACACCAGAAAGAAATTATAGTTAAATAATCTAATTGTAAGATAACTTATGAATAAACTGTTTTTATATTATAACTGGAATGAGTTCACGGCAATTAAAATGTAAACAATACTTATCGATATTGTTGTTGTGTCCCTCAAAATACGAGGGAAAATGCTTTCATTATCAATTTCAACGTAGCATAATTGAAGAGATGGGATAGAACCATTTATTGTGTAGCTCTCATTCAGAAGCTGGCTACATGCCGCATATAGTTGTGTCCAAAACCTCACATACGATACACTAACATTGTTTTATTGCCTCACGTAGGAGATAGTATAGTATATTGTGTAGTGCCGTAACATAAATGTGATCCAAACATGAATAACCATAATCAATTAATTAGTTTGTTCTTTTTACTAGCGCTTTTTGGTAAGTTTTACACTAGTGCGCGCGCACTTATAGTACAAAATAGGGGAAATATATTCGTGTTTGTTTTAGCGATGAATTGTATTTTTTTTTAAAGTTGTAGCCGACTTTACCCGATCTTTTTCTTTTAACATGTTCTGAGTTTAAAGTCTATGTAAACATATTTTAAACAAACTATCAACTATACCTATAAAATATTATTATCACAATAATAATAATCTATGTATTTAAAAATGACGCATGTTATAAGCATTCATAATCTAATATTGCAATTTGTAACTGTATTAATCGGTATTACAATTTGTGCAGCAATACAAAATTTTGAGTACTACTGGACCAGAGAGCAGAGCTTAAATGGACATAATTAAATCATTTCCTGCTGTTTTAAAAGACCTACATGATTTATACTAGTTTTACTTTCTTATGCGTTAAGTATAAAATAAATCGACCCCGAAATGGAAATATCCACTTTAACTATTTTCTCAATGCCGACGTGTGTGTGAACGCTCTGCAGCTAAATACCAATTAGCATAAAAATATGTTTGAATTTTTTTGAAAAGGAAATTTACTCATTTTTATTATTTAAATATCTCGAAAACGACAAGAGTTAGAGAAAAGTATGTTTATACTTTGTACAATGCGCAATATTTAATTTTATCAATGGAAGTTGTTGTTTATTTATATATATTGTCATTTTTGTAATTCCTGTGTCGTGTCGATATTTCACATTGACCTCGACATGTGTATCAATTCAGCTTATTTTAAAGGTCGAAGATTATCAATTCCTATAAAATTTTGTGGAAAAATGCTTTACAGAATATCACAAATGTAAAAATCGAAAGCAAAATTAATTAAAAATATCTGTTAATTTATTTAAGATTTAAGAAACGTAAATGTAAAATAACAATTTTCAATAGCGATTTATTAGTAAATGGTACATTTTTCAAAAACACTTTTCAAACAAAAGTTGTTGGAAATTTGAATATCTTTAACTTTTATGTAGTTTTTCTCTAAATCATGCCGTTTTCAAGATTTCTTATTTTTTGATTAGGCAAATTATGAAAATTTGTATTTTTTAGGTTCACATTGTCAAATGGCTCCCGGTAAGTTTTTTTTTATTCTCATTATATAAAATACTTGTTTTTAACCACTAATGTTTGAAAAAACCACTGAATTTTGAGGAAATAAATTATAAAAGACAATAAATACATTGCTTAAAATTTTAAAAGAGGGTTAAATAAAAAAATCAAGAGTGTTTTTAGAATCTAGTCAAGTTCAAGTCGTTGTACTCAAAAGTAAACCTTGGCCTTGGGTCAACAGCGACAAGAATGTGAATGACCAGTTAAATATTGTCCCCATCGTATACATCACAAGTCATAACATATAATCATCCTCTGATTGGTCTATTGTAAACAATTTTTGATAAAAATATACAGAATTGCCATTAGCGGCCAAGTTTACTTGCTAATTATTATTTTTGTATCTTTAAATTAACACACATCTAATAAATAGTTGAGAGATTTAGCAAACGAAACATTGAAAGTGTAATATTATATTAGAAAGTATTACCAGAATTTAGATTCACTGACGCGTTATTGTAAAAAAATCCTACTTCTTTTTATACTTACCTAATTTTAATTGGATACAAACAAGTATTACATAATTTAAACTATAAGAATTTTGCCAATTTGGGTTTGGAATTGTTTTATGCTCGACAACCTAATTTAATCTTAAAGAATCATTTGTTTAAAAAAATAGTTGCTAATTAATTGTAATTAAATTGGTTATTAGGCGAGCTGAAGGTGTTGGAGCCTATACTTGTTCTTTTAAGTGTTATATTTTGACATAACTGAGGGTTTTAAGCCAAAGCCTGAAACCAAAACTAGGATTTTTTTGCTAGTAGCAGCTTTAGTTTAAAATGATTGCAACAAGAAAACCATGTAAATTATAGTTTACTATAATCAATATAAAAAATCGAATCCCGTTATACAAGTATAAACTATGCAAAGAATGATAATAAATACAACAGAACAAAAACATATTAAAATTAAAAACGATAGTACAAATTTTTGCTAATTACAAGCAGCACGCACATATTATTATATATAGTCTATATTTATTCGTATATATGTACAGTTACAAACACAAAATGATAGTTTTTACACAAAACTACTATTACTGAAATGCTGAAATGTTTAAAAAAATATATTGCTTTATTTTTTTAAAAGTGTGCGACTGTACACACATATGATATGATGATGAGTTATAGAATTTAAAAACACCGTCTTTATACACATACCTACGTGTGGTAACGTTACTTCGTGGAGGATCGACTTCGGTATAACGGTATCTCTTTTTAAAGCCAGCTATTCCCGCCGCTGTTCCTACTTTCAATGGAACTTTTTACCGGTCAGTGTTGTTTGACACGTTCCGTCAGGTGTATATTGTTTCAAAATATCCCCCACGACAAAAACGTCTACAAAACAAACATATTCTACCTTTATTGTGCGACATTTTATCGGATATTGTGAATTATGTGTACCTGTTATAGCGAATGTGTAAATTATTCAGTCATTAGTCAATAAGATAAGGTAATTCGTTATTACAGTTATTAGTTTTATTAATCTTAATCTACAAGATGTATACGACTTTCTTGGACAAAGTCTAAACGGAAGTATTATAATCATAGACAGTTTCGACCGGAAATACCCTACCTGAATCAAATCTAACTATTTTAAGCTAAAACTGTTGAAGGAATAATAATGAAACTTTAAATTTAAGACATTCATATAGTCCGGATGTGCCCCTCCTATTTTGAAAACCATATCTTAACCGGAAGTTAAGGTTTACAAAATAATCAGATTCAATTCAAGAATAGTTATTTCTGTTAAAATCTCGGGTTTAGATTTCCACCGAGAAAGTAAAAATATTGTTATTAAAATATGCACAAATATTCAGACTAGATCGACGAAAATATGCATATTCATTGGAATTGGCAGAAAATATTGAAATAGAACATATTTTATGCTACTGAAAGTGATAGGAACATGAACATTAATTAGATAATTATGCTTCTGAATGTGTAGGTCTTTCAAAATATGTCTAAAACACATTGTAAAGAAAATAATAAACTAAGAGATAAATAAATTTGAACCTAATGAATAATTTACAAATTCGTTGTAACAAGTCAGCAATATGAATAATTGTCAAATAGTGTGCAGTAGTAATCTGTGCGTGACCTCTGACCAGAATACAAACTCTGTACAGACCGACAGATAGTTATAGATGACAATCAAGAAGTATCTGACGTGTCACTTGATGGTTGGTGGGAGACCGAAGCGCGAAGCGCGATCAGTTATGCAAACAACATCGTTCTATCATTCTTATTTGGCAAAGTAATCGCGCGATGCACGTTTAACAGTGTTCGATTTCGTTGAACAACAATGACACCGCAGTGGTGTATGCTAGTGGCTTGGCTATGGCCGATGTGTTACGGATTTGTGTTACTTTCCTCGGCAGCCGCCGGCGCCGGAACGGACTCAGACGCCACTTACGCCCCAGGAGGATCGTGGACCTATGATCTATTAACGACGGTGTTACTCAATGAACCGGGCGAAACTGTTAACAATGTGGGATTCCAAGTTGCCACCGGTGTCAAGGTCGAATCGGTTTGGAGAAACCCGGCCCAAACCGCGGACAGACTCCTCAAGTTCGAGGTAAGTTATTTTTGCATTACGTCTTTTCCTAACACTAGTTTTGAAAGTGATTTTTTGCTCGACTGGTAAATCATTCGATTAATTGATTTTTCATCATTGCTAATCTTAGTACGCATTTGTCTGGCCAATTGATTGTATGAAACTATTTTCACTGTTATACTCTGTATACCGGCTTGCTGGCGATTTTGTTTTATAGCTCAAATGAAATCTGCAAAAAAATAACTTTTGATATATCGCATTGTCCTGATTATGTATGAAATGTTGGTATTTTAAGTGTGAAACCTTGTATTTTTATCAACTTTTTCAAATAACTATTATTCTTGTGGTTATGGAACAGTGAATTCATTGATAAATACATATTTATATGTGTATTTCTAACACTTATGTATGTCAGACGAGATAAGTTTTTAAAAACAATTATAAGGAGGAAACCTGACTGTAAAAATGGTTTTTAATCCATAATCTGCCGTAATAATAGTTTAATTTCGCATTGTCATTATCTCATTATAATTCTTGTAATTTATGGTTTTATGATAGAATGTGCTCTTTTAAGAATTATTATTTGGTGATTAGTTGAAATATCGAATGATCCTAACGATTAGAATATCACATATATTGATATTAATATAGACATAACATAAACATACATAATAGTGGACACAATGTGTAAGAAAGTCGAATGAAGGGCAATCCAGATATTTAATAATATGTATACCATAGGTAAAACATCAGGAAACTGTTTAATTATATTTTAGAGATCAAATACATTTATTAAATTTCACATAGCTGCACGATATACATAGATTTGTTACTTTCCGCACTATATAACAATGAAAATATATAATAATATATGCCCTACTAAACGAAACACAAACATATATCAATGCTCAATAGAATAATAACAATATGTACCTAGATAAATATATACAATAACAGTAATTACTTCAACCTTGTGTCTAAATCTAAACAAAATTATGTTTCATTTATTTTGAACAATAGCAAAACATGTTTACTTATATATTAAAAAAAAAATCGACACATTAATAGTTATATCCGTTTTGAGGGTCCCTACATCCGTTTTGACCATGACCTCTGAGTGAAGGGCACTCCAGATTTTGTATAATATGTTTTTTAAAACCATAAAGAAAGATACTTGTCCTATTGAGTACGTAATTATCTGTATTTTTGCTTCATTTGAGAGAGAAATATACTAATGAATTAGGAAAGAGATATTGAAGAAATAATATTCCAGGTAACGTCTCCGCAACTCCGTATCAAATCCAGGAAAGCCCCAGCGCCGGAAGGATTCGTTGAACACTCATCTCGTTTACAAGAACTGACCAATAACCCATTTTTAGTCCATTGGCGGCATGGACGAGTACTTTCTGTTTACATACCAATGAAAGAACCCCTATCAATAGTTAATTTAAAGAAGGGCATCGCTAGTCTCTTCCAGGTACATACAAAATTGATTTTTTTTAAACCAAATAAGGCATAACCCACTTACATCTTTTCACAATACACACAGACAAACTGACATTTAATAAGTATGTTGACGTTTAAGAACACCCACTGTAAAAGGGCACAGTAACCATAACACACAGTGACCATAACATATAAACCAAGCGTTCATACAAATATTCACACATACGTCTCGGAAGCATTTAAAATAATTTGAAAACCCCACAGAAAAACTGTTAATACTTATGTTTTTTTTTGCAGTTTCAACTTTTAGATATCCAAACTAACGAAACCGATTCATCTGGCCATTGCACAATTTCGTACACATCAACAGGTCCCCTATCATTTAGAAAATCCAAAACAAATTGTCTATCCTCTGAAGATACCCCCTATTTACGTCACCCCGATCAAATGTTTTCCGTAAATGTAATTTCGGAACGGGACGCAAAATATAATATGGCAAATAATAATGCGTATATAACACAATTAACCACCTCTGAATCGCATGTGATGACAGTGACAATGCGACAAGACGCCGGTAACCAAGTCGAAATCAAACAAACATTACAATTCAAAGAGTCGACGACAATGGCTCCGGTTGCTAGTGAGAAAATCGAGGACGCTATCCAAGCGAATGAACTTGAAAATTATTTTACTCACGAAAATCTGGTAACGGAGCGTGAACCAAAAATGTGTCAGGATGCAAATTGCCCAACTTTCACCAAATTAGTTACGGATAATCTTCATAATTATGCGGCGAAACATTACGGGACTCTTAAGGCTTCCACAGGGTTTTTAAGGACTATCGCTGCCGCTAGGGATGCTAGTAAGGATGAGATTGTTAAAGTACTTAAGAAGAAACAAAATAAACCAATATTGTAAGATTTATTAATTTGTTAAATATGTACTAGGTTAACTGAATAATGTATCGTATGCAAGATACTCGATACATCGATCCTTTTGTCTAATTAATATTGTGACGATTAAAATGTAAAATTTTGTAAATTTAGATTTAATCCTGGATACACCATATAAACAACGCGGATATTATTAATAATGGCCGGTTTTAAATACAAACTGGATTTATTATTATATATAATTTGTTTTTTTGCAAAAATCAGATTGTTTTTGTAATTTATTCTTGGTATATTTTATAGATTGATGCTGTACGACATTTTGGGTTCAGCACAAACACTGGAAGCTCATGAAGCAGTGATGAAGCAACTACGTTTCACAGATGAAAAACATTTAAATCGATTAGAAAGATATTTGTGGTCTTTATCAATGGGATCTCATCCAAAATTGGATGTTATCAAAGATCTAATGAATAGATATCTGCGTACTCCTGATTTAGGGGCAAAACTACAAGAAACCTTAATTCTAACAATTGCATCTATGACTGACAAATATATTCAAAATCCGCATAATATCGAAAAGAAGAAGATTTACCAAAACGTAAAAGAAGCAATTTACTACGGAATCGACAACTGTGAAAACAAACCCTGTCAATATTCCTTCATTCGCGCTCTTAAAAACTTAAAATCCGAAGATACAATTCCAAAACTCCTAGATTTAGCACTACGTGGCTCAGAGAAATCTGGCGCAATAGCAATGAAAGCGTTACGATCATTCCCCCCCAAAACATGGAAAGAAAACGTAGTCAAACTCTCCAAAAAAGTATTCTTCCAGCTCCAAAAGAAACATGATTCTAGCGCTCGAACTTTAGCTCTAGAAATCATTTTGGGTGCAAACCCAGACGAATCCACAATAAAAGAACTACTATTGTATTTACTATCGAACGATAAAGCGTTTGAAGTTAAAAAATATCTAATGCAAAAATTATTAATGCTTTCGGATAAGAATCCAGAATTTAAGAAAATGTTGATGAAAATCGTGAAAGGAGATAAAAGAATTAATAATTATTCAGTTTACGCACAGAAAGGAATGTCTACGGCAATTTCTAGACAGTTTTTGGACCATCAAGCTATTAATGGAAGCATGATTAGTTCACAGGAGATGAGCTCTGGTTTAGTTAAGCGGGGGGTCTTTGATATTGTGTTAGAAAACAATGATAGGTCATGTGAAATGTTTAGTGTAAGTATTTATTTGATCAATGATGTGTGTGTGTGTTTATATGTATGTTTATTTGTTTAGTTGGGTTTATTTTCTGGCGGATTGAGTAGTTTTATTTCATCTGATGAAGAAGAATCAGTCGAGGAAGAAAATGCAACAGCAGGCATGGAATTAACTATGCTTGGTACACAAATTAGGCCGTTTGTGTTCTTCTCGGGTCAAGGGGAGCTGATGGGTCATGTTTGGTCTGGCACTGCTTCTGAGAGTACACCTGCTTTCCAGGTATTACAAACATTGAAAGAAATTAAATTTTAAACAATCGACCGAACCCTCTAGCTCTTTTGGATAACTTTACGACGATTTAATCATTAACAGAGTCGTCTCTTATTTTAGATAAATACCCTAGTGCATGACCACTTGGAGTATTTACGATTAGGCCCTGGTTTTATTGCTGAGTTAACTTTACAAACTGCAATATCGTTCAATCTAGCAGGAGAAATCCAAATATCATTATGGAACCGTAATTCTCATTCGGTAGTCAATCAAAAGTATGATTATTTTTAATCTATTAAATGAAATATATGAATTGTATTTTTATATATTTTAGTGCTGCAATGATTATGAATGGATTATTACGAGTTGATACATCATTTGTACAATCAAAAGTTGAATTTACAATTTCAACTGAACCAAAATTAGATTTAGAATCAGATATTGAATTCGGTACTGGTGTTGCCGTTTGCCTAAGATTAACGCAACCAGGCACGTTATTCAAGTAAGTTATATTTGGTTTGTTTTTTAAATAATCAGTAAAGTAAAATAAATGTTTCACAGGCATAACATCTTCAAAATCGAACGGATTCCAGGTAGTAAGCACAAATTGAGAAAAGCTAAATACAAGAAGTTCGAAGTACCAGGAAGAACGTACAATTTGAACGATAAAAATAACGAAATGTGCAGCGTGTTATTGAAAAAGCGATAATTTTCGTTTAGTGTGAATTAAATAGTGTTCGTGAATAACTATTGTGTGTATTTTATAGTCAAATAGAAACTGATTTCCTGTGCGTTGAACCATTCAATATACGTAAATAATATAAAAAGACTTTTTCACATTGTACAAATTATCTCCAATTAAATCCACAGAAAATTACAAAAATAAACGAAACAACTATAATTTTATATAAAAAAAATATAATTTTGGCCAAATATTTGGGGAAGGGATAAAGAAATTTTCAGTATAGTACATCAATAATGGAAGTGTAATATTTTTTAGGATCAGTAACAAAAAAATTGGATTCGAAATCTTGGTTTTTCGTTGACCAAATGTATAAATTATGCAGATTTCTTATTTACGTAACAGTACAAGTTTTCATAAAAATTAGTAAAATATAATAACATCGCTATTTGTGTCGACTAGTGTAAATATACATTGTCCCCGACATCTTGGTTTTCTGAGTTATAATTAGATCTTTTGCACCACTTTATATAAGTTATAATCTTAAACTAAACTGAACCTAGAATATTTTTGACGGTAACGCATAACAAATACTATAGCCCAGGAAACCTGCTTTAAAAGTGAATCGAAAGACTATCCGAAAAATGGTTACCGTGTTTAAACATTTTTCAGACGGACATTTGAACCCATCTTGATTTCTGGGACTTCAGGGATAATGTGTAACATATTGTACAAAATGTAAGACTGCAACAAATTACTAAAATGTTGGTTTCGGACAATACTCGATTATTTCATTGATACGTATTTTTGAAAGATTATTACGTCAGTATTTCGACATTTTCTAGTTATACGACGAGGACAATAAGATTAACTTTCCTTTTACATCTTTGGTAACAATTACGATTTTGTGTTTTTGTGCCAAATATTATATTGTATGAAAAACCCAGATTTCGATTCCAATTTTAAATATATAGATAGTAAATGTTAATTCGAGTTGTCATAATACAGGGCCCAATTATTAATTAAGCGGCAGATATTTAGTGTCACTTAAAATATGACAGTATATGTAAAAGGTGGCCGTATGGCTAATCCGGCCCTGCATAATAATTAGCAGCATGGAAAACAGCACGAACTTATGCGTCTACGTTTCCGTCGGCAACTTGATCTTCTACGTCTTCGCCTGCAACTTGATTTTCTTCGTCTCCGCCTACAACTTGATTTTCTACGTCTTCGCCTACAACTTGATTTTCTACGTTTTCGACTGCACCTACTTCTACGTTTTCTCCTGCAACTTGATCTGCGCCGTCGCCTGCGACTACAACTTCGTCGACGACGACGACGACGACCACAACTACTCCTTCTTCTGGGTTGCGGACAACAAGGAAGACTACGGCGTCGCCTCTTTCTTCTTGGGCAACAGCTTGAACTACGAGGTCGTTTTCGCGTTTTACAAGCTAGTCTATTATACTTTGCTCTTTGACAAGGTGACATTCTGTTCCAAATTTTGGCCCCATTTTTGACAATTTGCACAACACTTTGTCCACAACATCTCTTTCGATATGCACGTAAGAAATTAAGAAATGGGTTTCTTGTAGGACGTCCTGGACGAAATCGTCTATACGGACTCCGACATCTTCTTTTACTTTTCTTTCTGCAGCGACTTTTTCGTCGCTTTTTGCTACATCTTCTTTTTCTACGGCGAGGACTTGGACACGGACACGGACATGAAGACATGCATTTTCCCATGGAGAGCGGGACTTTATCCATTATTGATGTTATATACTAGTTATGATCCAAAAAAACATCTTCCCCGAAAAATTACACCATGAATTTTTATTTTGCTCGAACTGTTTGTGTTGACAACCGGTTACCTATTGTTTTGCATTTATTTGTCAAAATAATAATTGATTTCTGATAACTGTCAAATTATGGAAACTATCAAGCTTAGATGCTATGCCTTCAAGTCGCCTTATAAGTGGACTTCCCCGTCCTACTCCACGCTTGGCATAATATTAGAATTAAAAAAAAACTGTTTTTTTATTATTATGGCCTATGGGCTTACAATTTACAAAAAGCCTTACATTTTAATATACTAAAAAAGGGCATATTTTAATATTCAAAATTATAATGAATTATGACCAATATAATGAAATTTTATGTAAGGGGGCTTCAAATTTGGTGTATTCTTAACGACAACCACATTCAGCTACAACCATATCTTTGTAGCCATATCTGTATGTAAGAACTCCTGACGCGTCCACATACAATACGGATATTGAGTCTAATGTAGTCGGCACGCAACAGGAACGAGGTACTCGAGACGGCGCAACACTGTGTAACAGAGCTTGCACAATGGCGTGTTTCGTGGGTGATAGATGCTCCGAAACTGGGTAGAAACATTTCCCCGTACACTGGTAAGCCTTTAACATATTTATAAAATTGTATTTTTGTATAATACAACTTAAATATGTTAAATTGCAACAGAACAAAACTAATTTTTATTACGGACAGAAAATTCCAACTTACCTCGTAACCAACTGGTTGCACAATCCAAGTATCATACTCAATCTCAGCGAAATTAATATAAAGTGGTTTCCGTTTACAGCTATTTCGTAACCGTTTTATTTTCTTCGCAACAGCCTTATTTACCACCTCATCATCCCATAGTTTATTCGTTTCCTCCTCATAGTCTTCATCTAAATATCTTCTTTTTCTAACTGTTTTTATAGACTCGTTACGATTGCCCAATATTTTTTGCCTAGATTTATTTATTATTGATTCAGATTTTGTGCTTACATAAAATAACAGTAAAATCGGATAATCATGCTCGAAATTTTCAGTAATTGGCATTAAAGATAATTTGAAAATATCAATTTTACTGTCGATAAATGGTAAAAATGATTTGATTGTTATGACTAGTCTTAAGACTTTTGTTTGTGGAAGGGACAATAATATTTGTACTGCGTTTGTTATGTTAAATGTAATCCATGTGTTATCAGTATGGAAAACATGTTTTTCTTCCAATGTGTGTAGTTCTTGTGTTGTTTCATTGTACATTGAAATTTTGATTTGGCGTTCGATACCTAGAAACAAATTACAGTTAAACCTCGGTTTACGAACGACTCGGCTTATTGTACTGTTCCAGTTTTTATTCTCTCTTATGGGGGTAATTGTTTCGGTTTACGGACGACCTTCAAGGACAAAGTTCATGAATAGATTCTCAGAAAATGAGGATTTAGAAAGATAATAGAATTAGAAGTACGATTTAGACGAGATTATCTAGTTTTTCAGTATTGTTAATTGTGTTTTACCAACATTAAGTTAATAACCAATTGTTTTTCTGGAAATTATTTAATTTATCAAAGCAAATAAATAAAAAAGTAATAGTTTTGATTTTTAAATAAATTATACGTACCTAAAGCAAGTGTAGATTTAATTTCAACCAAAGTCAATACTCGTAATTCGGCATTAACGAATTGTTCATCGATATTTGTGTTTGGTACATTGAAAATTAGCATATGATTATCATGATTTTCTTCATGAAATAAATAATGGTGTATTGTTTCTATAACAGTAAGATTAGTAAATAATTTTTATTTAATTCCTCCCTTTTTTATTGCTAATACGATTATTTATAAGTATATTCATGTACATTCCTGCATTATGTGTGTGTTTGTATGTGTGTGTGTGAACGCTTAGAGGCTGTTGAAGATAGCCGTGTAGCACGGTAAATGTATTTGTTTGTGTTGTAGTCTTATTCTTCTTACCTGCGTGCATCGGTACAACACTTCGTACAATATCAGGCGAAGATTCACCTTTTACACTTTTCGAATTTTCGTACAGATCCAACATGAATTTAGGCACATGTTGTTTAACTTTACCCTTAACAAATACATTTGTAGTTGACTCGTTTGTTATCTTTTGAACACTCTCCTCTTTTTGAATAATATTAACTTCAATCGCGGTGTTATTTACTAAATTATTATTTTTAATAATTCCATATGAGAATAACCATACACTTAGGATTAAAATTAATGATAATAAAGCACAATTCCACATTTTTGAACAGTTACATTTTATGAATTTGTTTATGCGCGTTGTAAAATTTAAGAATATACAAATTTTATATGCTATAAACAGCTGATGCCTGTAATGGTTTACCATCAACTAGAAGACGCTTGAGCGTCGGGACGCAACGATTTCAACCACTTGAAACCGTGTAATCTGACTGGTTTATGACCATATTAACATGCCGAACCTATCTCATCCACAACTTCAACAGAAATATTTTTATTACGCGATAGTGTTGCCATTTTGCCACAAGAAAAATTTGAAGCCCCCCTTAATACTGCCCTTATAAAAATAATTAAAACACCCAAAAACTCTACCAACAATTCTAAGATATTTTATATCCACAAGATTTTTTCATATTGTTAACCCAAAGGCCATAAAAAAATTATATATCTATAACATTTTTTTCAAATTGTTAACCAAAAGGCCATTATAATTAAAAACCGCTGCGAGCTGGACGCATTGGTGCGTTGGACCTAGCTAAATTTGTTAAGAGATAGTATATCGCAGACCTAAATATTAAATTTGCATCATAAATCAACGTGCACAATCAATTTGCAATAATTATTAGTTATTTTGCACGAATTACGATAAATGGAAGTGCACATAAATCACTCAGTCCAGTCAAGTGATAGAAAACACAGTGCAGTGCATGTGGGGTAGCGCTATCAAATACCCTGAAAATAAACATACATCCGTCCAATTGCACTTGAATCTTTTACTAAGAAATACCACTTGAGTTTAAAGAATGACTTAGTAATAATAGGTATATAGGAAAGTGAAACATAACAAGCATAGGTGTAGGCACCAATGCCATCTGCTTGGTGTACAGTGAACTAAAAATGAAGTAGCATGAAGTGCAGTATTTATCTACGTATTTTATTTATTGATTCATTTGTAGCCTATTTTATGAATAAGTATTACAATTTACATTTCTATAAACTTTCCTTAGTTAAAATGACCTCAATAATTATATTTTTTAAATAATGCAAAGTATCATCCAATACGACTAGAAATATTTATCACATTCATTAAAAGATTATTACATTCTTTAGAACGACCGTTAATCATTTTAATTGAAATTATAAATATTTATGTATTATCAAACGTTTCTTTAAGAGGTTTATTCATTAAATAAAACATATTACAAAAATATTTTACAAATTCTTTTCGCAGAATCGCACCAAATCTATGGTGTTTGTTGGTACTTCTAATTCTATGTAGCGTTGCATTTTAGTTTAGTTTTCCACCGCCAGGTACCACAAGTAGTATGAACGACGCCGTATCAATGCGTCATTGTCGACGTCACCACAAATAGTTGTGAAATTGTCGAAATGCTTTCAGTAAAATTAATTTGTTTCGTTGTCCATTTAATATCAACCTACTTTTTTTGATGATTATTTTAATATTTAGGTTAAATATGAAAAATATATTTGATTTCTAAATAAAATTGCGTAACCAAATGTATTTCTAAGCATGCATTTTCGTTCTTTGAGATGAATTGACCATCTAAATATTTTTCCATAGCCACAAAACCACATTATATTATTATCTAACCGTAAATATTTGTGGTCTAACCAAATATTTTCCCTATACATAAATGGATTTATTAAATATAAACTAAATATATAAAATTTATAATGTAAAAAGAAAAATGGTATACAACCGTAATTACTTTTATGCACGAAGTCTAAAATAAATTATTATAATCAAGAAAATTTATGGCATATACGTTTTAAGTTTCCCTGAATTGATATCGACTATTTTCAAGATGTCTGTGTGTTGGTGTCAGTACTATTGATGATAAGAATTAAATTAAATATAATATTTAAACAATTTAAAATAATTTCGCTGTGTTACTAAAATAACTAAATCTAATTTGACCTTTAAATTACGATTAGTGCAATTAAAAAATAATTAAACGCATTGATACATGCATGCCTTCTGTTTGCCGGATACTCTATTAGGTGCAAAATATTTAAAATAATTTTATTATGGCCTTAAGGCTCATAAATCAAAGAAACTTTATAGATATAAAATATCTCAAAATATTTAAATACATTTTTCAGTATTTTCAAATATTTAATAAGGACAGTATTAAGGAAAGTTTTAAATTTTGTGGCCCTATAACTCCGAAGGTATATAATTTTATTCAAGATAATGAACAATTTCAAGTTTTTATTGACATTTAATTAAACTATCGCAATATATATGTCTTTCGCATGCCGTGACATGCTACAAAATTCTTAGTAACTAAGTCAATAATTATGAATTATTAATAGACAAACAGATGCTTATTTTCACATAAACCATATAAAACATTAACAAAAACTTGCTTTAATTAGCAACAGATACTAAAATTCAATATCTATAAGTGTTATTACAAGTTAAATTATTAAGAGGGATCATCCGATATATCTAGTTCGACGAAATGCCGTTTAGATCGCCACCAGTTTTACAAATTAGCTATTTTTACGCTATAATCAAAGATATTTTGTTGAATAATAACTGTTTAATGAATAATAAGGGGTTTCGGAGTTATTGTTACTCTTTTGGTCAAAGTTGCAAAGTACTCATAACCTTTCATGAGAAACTGAATAGAACTATACATATATATTTTAATTTATTGAAAAGAAGACAAGGGTCAATTAAGAAATTCGAGCGATGCATCAGGGGCTTTTCAACCTAATTTTAATCGACTACCTAATTGCCTCATATCCGGTTGCTGGCCGTGGAAGTGGCTGGATTGCAGTGGAAATATATATATATATATTTATATAATGCCTGCATTGTTTGTGAATACAGTTTAGGGGTCCACGTGTCTAGAAATCCCTACGTTGCAATGTATTCACGCAATAAAAAACGTCATACTGCTACATTTTCATAATATCGATCGCAGGGGTTTCAGTGGCGTGACGTGCCACGTAGGCTCCGCCAATGGGGACGAACCGCGGGGTTGGTGACGTCACAATATGGTGGCTAACCGGCCGGGTGTGCTATGTGCTTTAGCTCTCTAACGAATCCATCCCCGTTACATGAGCAAAGCTAAGGGGGCGAATAGCCGCGCTAACACTTCATACAAGTGATACAATACTATTTTTTGGGTACTAATCATCGTTGTACGTGTTTATATATAGTTATATGGGGAAGCGCAGTTAGTGATCGAGGTTATTTGTGATTAGCATGGAGTGATAAAATGTGCTCGTGTGTTTCCTGAATTGTGGATGTTCATATCATCGGACTTCGCTACGCAGAAGTCGCATTTTGTGTAAATAGGTAATACATTATTGGGTTCAGATGTTTGGAATTGAGTTTCTAGTCAATGTCACTATGGAAATGGCACAGAAGATGGATTTTCCTAGTTTCAGTAAGTGCATTTCTTTATTACTATCGCACGGTAACACGTTTATTTCTGGCCCACGCCTAAGTGGGTTCTGTTGTGCGAGTATCGCGACTTTGCTATATATTTTGTTTTCTGCGACATCTATGCGCTATCGCAGCGGCATAGCATGCGTATCTTACGTCTTAGGGACATCGCAGGGACATTAAAGAAAACCCCAACAAACACACAACGTATCTGCTACAAAACTAATATATATCTGAGCTGTGTTCTCTAAATGTAATGTATCAGATATATAATTTATATATGTGTGTTTCCTGGGTTTAGTAGGTGATATATTCAGCAACTGTATAGGTTCAGCAATTTTATTTTAGTATATTTACGAAAGAAAGTTTAATAATTCAAGGTCAAACATGGTCTAACAAGCAATATGCTCTTGTCTCATCGCACTGAGTCCAAATATGACTCATACACTTTGATGTATGTCGTTCGCGCACTAGTTCGTTGTATTCTCTTCTACTCTGAAGGTACCGAAGCGCTTTGAACCAAATTTGGTGCACATATAATATAATAATTTCGAAGTTATAAAGTTCAAAAATATTTTGAAATTCCTTGTTTACAGCATAAATTAATTATCCGAGTGTTGACCCAGTGCAATGAGGTCAATTAGGAATGTAATATTAATTAGCAATTTCTCGTCATTTATTTAATGGTTAATGTCGCTTAAAATTTGCATTTTGCTTTACTTTCTATACTTGAGTAGCTACACCGGAAGTTATTCATCTATAAACCAAGTTTAAGTATACCCTAGGGGTTTATATAGGTTAGGAGTAACCATGACCTTTGAACCTATTTTAATATTACGCGGTAAAGAGATCAATAATTATAAATATTCTGGCGAAGCGTTCACTCTTATTTAAAGAGATGTGAGTGTTTGTGTGTATGTATATAACGCTTTGTTTCTATGGTTACTTTTATAATAATTTCGCAAAATAAATGACAAAAGGAATATTGATATATAGTTCTGTTTTGTATCATATTTAATCACGCATATAATTTTACTATATTCATAAATTATTATAGAATCGATATTCATATTTCAGGGTCAAGGTCGTGTTCTATAGTTTCCTCATATTGTTTCACAGCGGAAATATTTAATTTAGCTCGTCGGAAATACAACAAATCCTGTTAAATATATACATATTTATATATATATATATATATATATATATATATATAAATAAAATGAAGTAAACGTGTGTCAGTGAAAGTAACATATTCAAATTTTATGTATTTTTTGATGGATTACGTATATATTATTTATTATTCATCCGGCGAAAACAAATTGATTTTTGTTAATTTATTTTCAACGATTCATGTAAATAAGTCAAATTTAATGACTATATATATGCGTATACACAATAATAAATTACAGAAACTTGTAATTTTTAATATCTAATCAATTGGTAATTAAATAAATAATTATTGTTTGTATTTATACATATATAATAAAAGCTATTAGACTTTGCACGCTTTTGTTTACGGCTAAAGTCAACGATAACAATAATTATATATATATATAAATTTTACAGACAAACCAAAAACAACAAATTATTTATAAAATAGAATCCTCAAAAATGAAAACAATTACGTAAAATTTTCAGATTTATTATTTTTAGTTAGTACTAATTTCTGCGTAAACAATTTGATTTTTGCCCTTGGTCAAATAGTTTTTGCCGAAAAAATAGTTTTTAGGTCTTCCTAACTCCAAATATATATATATGCAAACGAGCACTTAAGCTATTTGGTGTATAGTGCGAGAGCTAAATATTTTTCCACGTAAGATATTTTTATACATGACGTGTTTGGTTAAAAAGCGAATGAAATACATAAATCGTTCCCGTTACAAAAATACTGCATCGTCACCAAAAATCATTCGATGTTTACGTATGTTTTGCAAATTTGCATAACTTGGTACTATTTTCAAGCCAGTTGGCGAATAGCTATTAAATGTGCCTATACTCGGACGGAAACAGATCTAATCTAAATGCAACTCCCGCCGCTGTTTGCCGTTTACACTACGTTTTGAATACATATAAATGTGATGATGATTTTTAAACAAACAAAAAACAGTGCCCAGACTACTGAGCTCAAATAATGTGCTAAACTTAACCGCAAAATACAAAGTTATTTTTACATTCAGTGCTTTTTATTTTCGTGTCGCTTTTGCAAATATTTTTTTTAAATTATCAAACAAAATAAATGAGTTTTTGTCTGTATAGACTGCACCACGTGATATGTGATAAGTGCCCGTGAAACGTGTTCAAATTCAGAGATAATACGGAAATATAAGTAGTAAACTGTCTGAATTCATTTATTAGTGTGTGTTGCATAGACTTGTACAGTTGAATATGGCTGCATTCAAAGACAACATCAGATGTTGGCGTAAGTACGAATTTTATTCTTTCCGAAAGTTGGGTTAACGTCGCCTGTCAAACGCTTGAATTTCTGGTGCGTTCTTTTGCTGCTTTCATTTGCGCGCGCTACTATTTTTCGTACTCAAATTTATGCCAATTTTATTCGAAATGAATTCGAACACGAATTATTCATTTCCTACAGTTATTATTGTATTGTTTTATACATTTATTACATAATATATTAAACCGCTTATGCAATAGGGCAAATTCCGAAATATTTTTGCTCACTGTTTCTTTAATGCATATGTTTAATTTTACTTACTTATACGCAGTTTTATAACCGTTTTTACCCTCCCTGAATTGATTTTCGGTATGACGTCTGTCTTTCTGTGTGTCTGTCTGTGAACGCGCTAGAGCCAAACCTGTCCATTGTTAAATTTAATACTTGTGCGCACCTCCTATTTTTGAATAGAATATTCAAACCAGAATTACATGTTTACTCTATTTGTTGTTTAATCTCCAATATCACTAGAACGGCTGCACTTATAGCGAAAATAGTTATGTACATAATAAAACATATTAATATTTCACACAACTTTTGTTTGAAAAGTTTCTTTAAAAAATGCACCAATTACCAGATAACCGCTATAGAAAATCTTAAAATTCTTATTTATGTTGTAACATCAGGTGATTTTTTCCAGGGTCATTTTAAAATTTAAATATTTGTTATATGACTATTTTAAATAAATTTACACATATTGATTGAATAATATATTATTCCGATGTGATTGAAATCGCGTCTTAATAATAAATCATATTTATAATTCGGTTTTTTAGTTAATTGCTGATTAAGTAAATTATATATTTTATCTCTACTTAATATAAGTTGCCTTGCCTATTCTGCATTTGTAATTATATAATAATCATAATTAATATTTATAAAACCACGTACTTCCGTTTCCGACAAACAAAAGAGTTCAATAATTAATGTATATCGATAACAATAATAAACTTACAATTTTTACTAACAAATATTCAATTCTTCCATAATTTGTCGAGAAAAGCAATATTCGTGCCCAAATAAAAATAAACTGAAGTGGCCTGCACTCCACTTTCTTATCTATTTACTATTTCTGTAATATTTTATTTTGTTTTCCCTACGATTATTATTAAAATAAAATCGAGAAGGACTAGGAAACTTAATAAGGAAATTATAATTTTCAAATGCGATTTCTCACAAAATGGTACATTTTTCGAAAAAGTTCCTTAAACAAAAGTTGCTAGAAATTTAAATATCTTCAGCTTTTATAAGAATCACTTTTTTGTAACTAATGCCGTTCCGAGATATTAGTAATAGAAGATTAGTAATCTAGTTTAATTTATAGTCAATGCGTTAATTTTGTTGCTGTGAATGCTATCATTGTTTATCATTTTTTATTTTTTTTTTTATTTATCATTTGTAATTATTATTCTATATTTCTAATTGGTCCTATATCCCTCGAAAATGAAATTTGTAGGTCTAATTTTGAGGCGTCGATGCAACATGAATATTGATTTCAAAATATTTTTATGAAATGCCGTATGCAGATTACAGAAATCTGTAATTTCGTACACGTCATAAATTAGCATATTTGTTATTTTGTAGGCGTCCGGAACATCCATATACACAAATGTATTCGTTGACTGCAATGCAGTGTGTTTGATTTATAATTTATTTGCTATATTGTACACTTATTAATAATTCCACAATACCATTGCTTGTCTTAGATACATTTCACTTCACAATTTATGCAGCTTTGACAACGTATTCATACATTTATATATTCATGAGCAATTTAAAATTAATTTATCATTGTATTATTATTAACGGTTTACGTGTTTTGACACGACTATAGTAAAAGGTTTGTTCAAGCGTTTCTTCACCTTCCAGTACTGACGCTTACGTAATGCAAGTACTGGCGCGGGTCTGTGAGACACTTTTAGATTTTATTAATTGTTATTATTATTATTATTTAGACTTCTACTGTTTACGTTATACATAATACACTGTGATGTATGTGTTCGTATGAATGTGTGTGTAGAACGCTTTATTTATCTTTCTATAGTTACTACTAATAATTAACATTATTACTTTTAATAATTCAAAAGTGCTCTTTTTGAAACATCAGTGGTTAATAAAATGCATCTATGCTTGTTTTAAATTCTATTATGCTGTGTTGTGGGTTTAATAAATGTTTAAAAAGAATTGTGATAGTACAAAAGCATGTTCATTCTCTTTGTGTTAGTAGTGGAGATAATTGTTTGAATAAGTGTGTAGTTTGTGTGTATGTGTACCAGGCCAATGGCCTGCTTACTTGGTCACTATAACACAAGAGATCTCAGCTCTTAGCTCAGCTGTAGCAAACACGAAACAGATCTGATACATTGGCGTACTGCATCTCATAAACATATGATTCGTTTTACCTGTGCCTGTAAGCATGACAAATCATGTCTTAAACATTTTTACAGAAAATTCCATTAGAGAAACTTTCACATCAACATATTGCATATTTTATTTGGTTTTTGTTCGTTTTGTAATGTTGTTGTGATCGGTAGAAAATCTCATGTTTCATATATTTTTATAAAATGATTTTATCTAAACGACAGAATTACTTCCGCTCTTTTCAATTCCGTATTATTACTTATCAGTAAACGGATAAATAAATCAAAAAATAATATATATAGAAATAGGTTGTCGGGAAAATAATTTATGGACGTTATTATTCTACGACAGACAATAATTTATACGACGTATTATCAAATTATCTTTTTTTTTTTGAGGAAGTTTTTCATTTACCTTACGTAACCTTGACTCGACTTAATTGATAAGTTTATCTAACCATTTTATTTCTTTATATTTACGTATTGTGTGTAATTAATCACCCTTTAAGTACGCCTATGAGCCTCAACTAACACATACTCACCTTCTCAACATCAGAGCAATGATCTTTCGTTGTTGCGTTGGGCCCGGGTTGCCTTAGGTGTGATGTTAGTTGGTTCGGTTCCGCGAGGCGGTTATCGAGGTAAGCGACCTCTTTACCGGCTAACGGGCTTTCCTGCTCGAAAAAAGACTTACCTGCCTCTCTATATACACCCTACTCATACACTAACACATTTGGAGTGGCCTGCACTCGCATTTCCTTTACGTAGTATACATAAAATCTATAGTAACATAAATAAGAATTTTCCGTAGCAGTTTTCTCGTAACTGGTACATTTTTTAAAGAAACTTTTCAAACAAAAGTTGTCCCAAATACTAATATCTTTCATTAAGTACATAACTATTTTTGCTATAAGTGCAGCCGTTCTCGTGATATTGGAGATAGAACAAAAATGCATATCGAGTAAAGCATATTTGGTTTGAATATTCTTGCACATCTAGACCATATACAAGTCTTAACCTTGAAGGTTTTGGCACAGACGTGATTCCGAAAATAGTAATTCAGGGACGGTAAAGACTTACTTATTACTTCGTAAAAGTAACAAAGACACTAATGCATTATTATAATTACATGCTAATAGCATACTATGTGTGCCGTTTATTATGGAAATTGATAATTTGTAACACTGTAGTTACAGCTTTTTTCTGCGTCACCTTTTTGTGACGTCACGCCGTCGTTCTTTGTTTGCACATGTCACCGTACTGTCTGCCGAGATGATCAACTGTCGCTTGCACGTGATTCTGTAAGGAACGGTTCACTAATAAATAACACTTTTACGCGCTTCAACAAATATTGGCACAGTTGTGTGGGTTTGACAGGAGAAAGGAATTAATGTTGTAAATAATAAAAGGCAATACAGAATACAGACATTGTTTTGTTAACGATTATAGATAATAAAAACTGTGTTTTTCTCACAATTTTGAACAAATAGTTATTTTATTTTTTATAAGTCAATACAGCAATTGTATGAATAATACAGTTTGAAACTGAAATAAGTTAATTTACTCTGGTACTTTTCGTAAAATAACAATCCCTTCCATAACTGGCGACAGTTGGTCATATTGATCAGTGGCTAATTCAGCCCTTTCGCCGACGCCCAATAACACCGGAGTGGAATGCGTGTGTATCCCAGCAATCGTCTTTGGAGTGCCTGCCTTAGCCACGATATCCACGGCTACGCCGACTCGCACCGGCACCGATACCTGTTCCATTGTCTCGTCCAGAGTGATCAGCCACCTGGGATGCATTGCCGCAACTAGCGAATATATCATATAATGCGCTTTGCCGTAGATGACATTTCCATTGTCTACTAGCGCCATCAGTGTCACGAGCAGGCCGCCCACGGCCGTGGTGCAGAATAGTTGTTTGTCGGTGTGGAAAGGGTTTAAGGTTAGGGTGCCTTTGCCTAAATGCACCAAACCTTGCGCTAAACGGACCTTTACAGAGAAACAGAATGTTTATCACATTTCTGACTATTATCGAATCTGTGTATGATCATTCTACAACAAAAACTGTTGGTTACTTTAAACTTAAGTATAGTTTCAGGAAGAAAACCTCCTATTTTTACCGGAAGTAATGATTTACTGTTGCAACCATTTCAATTTCTCGAAAACGGCATGAATTAAAATAAAAGATATTAAAATTTCTAGCAGCTTTTGTTATAGAAGATTTTTTTTTGAAATACTATCCATATTAATATTTATTTCACTGTAATCGTTGGATTCATTTAAAACAAAATAAAGTAATAATTTATATAAAAGTAAATACATACAAATAAACTATACATAAAAGAATCGACTGAAAGACACTCCAGTTTTTTTATTATATATGTATATAGATGTTTCAGATTCAATTTGGTTCCATTTATTTAAATCTTTCCATCAGGAAAATTCTGCTAAAGCAGTTCTTTACGAATTGAGTAAATAAGGGTGCACCAGAATGGTTAAATAATTGAACTAGCCCAAAAAAATACAGCATTTTTAATACATATTAAACTAAAACATACCATAAACAACTGTCCCGGATTACGTCTATGATACCCAGCCAACTGCCGCAACATAGTCGCCAGTCTAGCGTTATTGGTGCCAGCTCCAACAAGGCCCATCGAAAAAATCGCGTTACAGGACACCTCATCATCGACATCATGTGAAAACTTATTCAAAATATCAATAGTAGTCAATTGCGGGTTTGAAATCGAACATAAAGCCATTGCCAACGGAACCGTCTTCCGCATACACGCATCCCCATACTGCGCCATATGCCCGAAAATCCTGGAACTCATATCATTCCCAATTTCTTCTCCCATCGAAACCAACGCAACACCCAAAGCAGCAACCGCTTGCACTTCACAAAAGGTGTTAGTGCACAATTTATCTTTATGCTGCTTAATTTTACTCCCTGGCGCTTTCCGAGGATCAGACTTGATATTCGTTTTACTTGGAGCTTTTACTTCCTCAACTGGTACATCATTACGTTCGGTGCAAATATGCAAAAACTCCTGCACTATCAACACATCCCCAGTACCAGCATATGCACACATTTGTAGCACAGTTTGAGACAATGATCGAAACGGATCATCAAAGACTTCTAACGCAGCTGTAGGGGTTTCAATTGCGTCTTTACGCCCCAAATAACACAAACCTAACCCTAACAGCATGAATTTCGTGTAGGTGCTGTTCAGCAATGGGGTATCTTTGCTATCAATTAGCTTTTGTAAAATCGTAGAGCTGACATCGGATTCACAAGATGATACAGAGATCAAACCACAAGATATACTTACAACTGCTAGTAGATCTGGTGGGGCTTTTGGTGTAAGTAAAATTGGTAATAGGAGTGCTATAGCTTCTTTGTGGTTCGTACCAGCGTAAGCTAGTCCTAATCCGAATACAGATCCAATCTGAAGTGATGCGCTTGGATTGTTTACATAATCGGATAGTAACGCCAGCGCTGGATCACATTCGTTTCTGACTCTACAATTAACGATTCCTAAAGCGAGCAAAGCCCCAGCTTTTATGTTGTCATCATTAGAGTACAAATACTTATCGATTGGGGTCAAACCACCATCGACGTCCCATAAATGGATTAAACCTAATGAGGCAGTGGCGCTCATCATTGCGTGGTCTTTATTCCGGTGGATCCATTTATTTCCAGTGTCCGCAGTTATTAACTTATCCTTCCCAAATCCAGCGTTGATGAAAGCGTTTACGAACGAAGATGCCAAATTTTGTCGAGCAGAATCTAGTGTTTCGGTTAAAAGCGTTGAGCGAAAACTGGTGGGTTCTAGCCAGGTTTTGTAAATTTCTTCTGGAGTTTTTGGCTCCATTATATCTAGTTCTCTGCCCATTAGGTGGAAATATGAATTTAGTTGGCTGTTAAACGTAATGTTTTCTAAGTCTTCCTTATCGGGGACATCTTCGTGGAATTTCACGTTTATTTGTTGTCGCCCGGCAATGAACGACATTTGGCGAAGAATCGATGGGTCCTTGCATAGACTGAACAATTGGTTGATTTGGTTGTCGTCTCGGAGTTGCATGGCAATAATTAGTGCTCGGATGTATTCCTCGTATTTTATGTATTGCTCGACAACGAATTGTTGAATTTTTAAAGATTCCATTTCGTCCACGTAGTTAGCGCAATGGGAAAGATATAGACAGACTCGGGTGTAAATATCTTTGTTTATATGTTCGGCTAGAAGATCCAGACAATCGATTTCCATTACCATATCGCAAGCTTGTATTTCGGCGAAGTGTTTTGCGTCAAACTCAATTACGTTTTGGACTAAGGTTAGCAAACGGTCATTGTTTTCGGGGTATAAGGACCATTCTTCTACTATTTCAGTTTCTAACTGTCTAAATTTACACAAAAAAAGAAAATATTAGTTCAATACTTGTCTACTTTATTGTATACGGGTGTCCTAACTTTTAGTTTTTATTTATTTAATTAAAAATATATTTTTTTAATTACCATTACTGTATATAATATTTATAAAAACAAGTAGAAAAATCTGAAGTGCTCTACACTGGACTTTCCAGTACAATTAATCATGGACAAAGAATCAATTTATATAATTTTATTAAAATACGTATTTTGCGATGTTCTGATAACCAGAGGTCATCTTGAAAATAGTTAATACTGATTTAAAGGAGCTTAAATCGTGTATTTTCATTAAAATCAAAACGAATATATAAATATATATATATATATATATATATATATATATATATATATATATATATTAAAATGTTGAGGTCGATTATTTTTGATTTCATTACATAAGATGCTCATCTTGTTTGTATCGTTCTCTGTCTAGCAACGGTTCATATTTATTGATTTCAGTTTTATTAAGATTTATATAAATAATCTTGTAAAGCAGAAACCTAGAACCATACAATATCGACAATATGACGTGTTTTTTATAGTGAAATTTCTTAATAAGTCTGAAATCAACAGATTCAGATATTAACCATTGCTAGACAGAGAACGAGATATAAACAAGACGAGCACCTTAACGAATAAGTAACAAGTAAGCAATCTTAACTTTGGTGCACAATATAATAACCATAGAAACCTAAGTCTATAGGAGTTACAGACTTGAGGTGAATAATTACTTTTCATTATTGCTTTTTTATGCATTTATTTGTTTTAAATGTTTAAAACACAATAATGCAATAGTAGAAAAGTCTAAAAGCGTAAGTAAAAGCAGAAAACAAAAGTAATACCTGACATATTCATGTCCCCAATCGCCGACATTGGTCATCGTTCCGACCAAACAATAATTCAGGCAATCTCGGTCTTCCTTCGCCGTCGGAGACGCGGCAGAGCTCATCGCCAGCACCGATATAATGTCCGCGCACACCTTACGTGTATTCGCGTCGCGAATACGTTCATGGCAACCCTTAATACTCATGTAATACTGCGCCAAATATTTGATCGGTTTCGGTACAGATGTCATCGATGTCGTCGCAGTTCGTATTAGAAAACGTAACATTTCCAACGCAGGCAAATATAATTTTTCATGTTTGCCCTCCAATTTTTCCACCAACGTTTTCAACTCTTCTTGCAGTTCTTTGTCTTCATCAGACACTTCTTCTATCTTTGGTTTTTTAGCACTCGTTGTTGCCACCATTTTTGACAGTTCGAGAAACAATTGCTAACGAATTGTACTGAGTAGGCTGCGTAAAACAAAACTTAACGTTAGTAGACTGTCTATTTTTGAGTATTTCATATTTCTTTTTCAATTTTGTTTTAATTTGTTGCCTCTGCGGCTATGTTTATTATGAAACAATTTTGTAAATGTAACCTTGACTTAATTTCACAAATCTTTCTTAATAGTAATAAAGTACTCTGAATACGGTATATAATTTCTAGAACTACGCGTATTATTAATAATTATTTACATAGGCTTCATATAAAGGTATTTTCTCTAAAAATAGAAAATAAGTCGCCGAGCAATCTGGGTCAAAATATTATTTTATTTCCGGCATTTGTAACCTTGTCAGTTGTAACTTAGTAATACTAGAAATATATCTATCTCTGTCTGGTGCAACGGTAAACTCAAGATACTAGATTGAAACGTAGGTCGGGATTTATCCAACCGCAGTACCGTAATGTCAATTTTATTGTTTCAACAAAGATGAGAACTAGGAATTACTTTGTATACGACAATTATTAAAAAATATATATATATTTTTATACAATACCCGTATAATTCCCGAGTTATTTAGAATCCCCCTTAATACTGCTACAATAATAATACACCCAAAAATTTAACATTATATAAATTAAATCAACAATTGTATATACATAATTGCAATAATAACTTACATGTACTTGACTGTTTATTGAATATACAACAAAGTACTAATACATTAAAAATAGATGTTTCTGCAACCAAAGCCCAAATACAACTGGATGAAATCTGCACAGGGGTGACGCACTCCGCGAACTACAAAATATGCAAGTCATCCTTATAAAAGGTCGATTACTTTGATAACAATATATTCCTACAAACGTAACAACAATTGCGTGAATTTTGCTAACAAATAATAATGCATATTTCAAAATAAAATTTGAATAAACACATTTTCAATTTTTTGTTTATTAAATGATTACTTTTTAGCAAATAAATGTCTTATATTGTGATTAAATTAAAATGTATCCAGTTCGTCAGTTTTGCTCTCGACACAGTTTATAGTGTTCCCTCGTGTGTCTGTTACATTATCTGAATCGAAATATGTGTATACAGTAATTCGTATCACGTATTTAAATCTATTAATTTCTTTCGAATAAACACAACGATTTTAAAGAAATATTTAGCTAACTAAGTTAACCCATGGGTACTATGTGCCCATATCGTATATATTATTAAAAAAAAATTATGAATTTTCACGATGACTCAACGATTATTGTGAAATAATTTTGTTAATGTATTTACTTATAAACAAAGAAACAAATACTTTTGCATTGAGTGTACTGTTGCAAATCTTGTTATAGTTCATTTAAAATAATTATAATTAGCAACCATATATTTTATGTTAATGATTAACTAACTCGCGTTTAGCTGTGTATGTAGGAAACCGTATAAAACAGTTGAACGCTTTCATGCGGCCAAATCAACCATAAAATATTTGTTATGATCCGTAAACACAGTTCCAGTAAGGCTTTAACTCCTATATTACCTATTAAGCCGTATCTAACTCCTGCACTTTTATCTTAATAATATTGCTAATTCTATATACTTTTAAAAAATATGTTTTAATTAATAATTTAATTATTGTATTTAAATCAGTTTGTGCAAATTGTTTTATGAACCGTACATTAAATATCAATAATGTTATTTATTCAAGCGTTTCAACCTCTTTTTTATACATTTAAATTGTGATTACAAAAATCGACCTTCGGCTATATACATTAAAATCTAGTAATCTGTATACTTTATGTATAAGAAAGTATAAGTTCGTCTAAATGTACATAATAAAAGATCACGTAAGACTTAACAGTACCTACACAGTATAGAATTCGAGAATAATTCATCTGATTTAAAGATAAGATCACAATTCCACAACATTTACATACAAATCTTGAGCCATCCTGAGAATTCAAGTACACACATGTTCATAAAATATCATACCAGTTTATTGTACTGTATAGGTGAACGACCCCTGGTACTTAAATATTATTTTTATTTCAACTGAACTAAAAAAAAATACACGACCCGAATTTTATATATACGAAATTTTATATTTCCTGTTCAAATTCACTGTATGACTAATGAACGAATTTTATTTTTTAATCAACATTACTGTACAAATAATTGCGTGGTGCATTCACTTAAACAAGGTGCAATTAATTTTAATTTCAATAAAATGGTAAATCCGAGTATTTTTATGAGTCAACAAATTTACCTTGGAGAAACACGAAAAGATCTATTCTATTTTATTTTCAAGTCAAAATACTAGGGATAGTTCACACGATTTAATAAAAAAATATCTTATGAATCCGTAACGATGGCAACAACAATAAAAAAAAAATGATTTTTCGTAGCAGTTTTCTCGTAACTGGTGCATTTTTTGAATAAACTTTTCAAACAAAAACTGTGCGAAATATTAATGGCTTTCATTTTGAAAATAACTATTTTTGCCATAAGAGTTACCGTTCTAGTGATATTGGAGATAGAACAAAAATGCATAGAATAAAAATGCAATTGACGATTAATGACGCATTCAAAGGCAGAGAAACCATCTAATTTTTGTTTCGATATTTTTTTTTTATTGTGGACGTTATAAAGTGTATTGACCCAGCTTTCCAGATTGCCCGTGAAAGCGCCGGGGTCTGTATACTAGGTACGGTGTACTGTGGCGTGAAACTAAACGCGCCAACGGAACTGTGTGTGCCGATGCCGTGATATGGACCACAACAGTCCATCCACAACATTCAGAACTACATTTGAACGTCAATCGGCACCATAGAATCCTCAACCTCTTCGCCTATCGTATCTAACGGAGACCGGAGACGTACTCCACTCATAGTTAGGGGCTCCCCCAGTGTGTGTTCACTCGTTCATTCTTTTGTGTAGTTATTTATTGTTGCGTGTGGTTTCACGTGTTTTGTGTGTTTTTATTAAATCATGAAGGAGGGTAACGTCAAACGTAACCCGAAAAAGAAATATAAGCGAAGATGGAGGAATTGTAAGTGATTTATTTTCTTTGCGTATTGTTATTCCTGATTATGAAATATGTTATAAATATAAGAAGTATTAAGTTGAATATTTTCATACAACTTTATTTTGTTTCGCGTCCAAGAAAGTAAAATAAACTAGTCTAATTTAAATCAATCAATGAAATCAAATTCAATAAAATCTAAAACAGTTTTACTTGTTAAACGATTGTAATTTTCAACGACTTACGATTTTAAAAACTAAAAGTAAAATTAACAATTTACTCCGGGCAAGTTGTAGATTGACCTTATTAATTTATTATTATAAACCTGTGGCTACAACATTTATTTTTTTACTTTCTTTTACGAAGTAATAAGTAAGTATAGGGATCAACGGGTTTACACGTTTGACCTAATCGTTGCGTCATTAATTAACAATTACATTATTATTATATTGATGTAGAATTGACTGTATATGATATGGGCACATGTTGTTCATGCGTTAAATTAAACATCACTTAAATCCACCATTTAATTCTAGGGTTTGAAAAAAACAAGATTTTGAATATTGTGTCATTCGTTCTAAATATAAATCTCTTTCTTTCTTTCATCAGCATAATCCTTTGTTTTCTTTTTCGATTTTTCTTTAACGGTTTGTCGTAACAAAGTCAAGGCCGAAATTGTCAAAACCTGATTTCTTTTACTTCCCGATTTTAGGTCAACAACCTTACACATATTTTTTTGTTTCCATTTCACGTGGTTTAATATAGTGAGTGTAATTCAAGCATAGAAAAAAAAATTAGTCATTTTACTACAGCAAAAATAGTCTAATGTCAAATGTACAGTTTCATAATATTGCGAATATTTGTTTTTTATTGTCGGTGTTCACTGGAGTCTGGCCGAAAAATGTAAATAACTGCGTTTGGATTACTATTTCATTTTGAATTAGGTTTTTGTGTCACGTATCCAAAATTTGGTTATTTATTTGGTAAACAAACAAATTAGTGTTAGGTTTATTATATCAAATTAGAATATTTTTGGCAATGTGGGTTGTTCATTCGTGTTTTATTGCCCATAAATTCGTTTTACATTTTCCTGATTACGAAATTACTGAGTTTATAGATATTTTTAATTTCGAAATTGTTATATAATAGTTTTCGAATCGCTAAACATAAAATATATTTTATTATTATTATTAAGGGGGCTTCAAATTTTGGAGCCCTATTACTTGGGCCTATTACTTGGAGCCCTATTCGTCTAGAATCAATGAAATTATTTAATATTTAAAATCGCGGCCAGAAACAAGGACTTTATAGCCTAAAAAGAGAAACAATTGATGCGTGATATTGATTATATTTCGTGAGGACAAATAGGCAGATCCTTTTAAAGAAATCCTTGACGATTACAAGACAATTGTGTCTACACATTAATTGAGAACCTGTAAATGTAAAAGTTCAACGATACAAACATCAAAACACTGTTTCTTAGTGCCAACACTGATGCTAATTCTGTCATCTCATAACGCTGCTTGTCCACCAGGGACGGGGATACGGTAAAATACGTTTTATAAGATTTCTCGTCGAAATTTCAATTTAATGCTTCGATATTCACGCACTAACACGAATCTCAAAACAGAGAATGCTATAGAAGAGAAGGCTTTAATGGATAAGCTAAGCAAAACAACGAATGGTGTAATGAGAGAACGGCCAAAAGAGAAACTGAGGCAAATAGTGCAAGGTCAAATGTGTTAGAAGCGATTCAGGGTTGGTCGTGTATTTCCGTTAAATGTTGATGCTACAATATGCCGTGTACGAAAGTATAAAGATAAGAATAACAATGAGATCTAATTGTTTCCACAGTAACCTCTTGCAAAATTCTTTCGTGTCAAAATTTAAATTTATTCTAATTTAAATTGTGCATTGAATGCAAATTTGGTAGTGATTAGTAGGGGATAATGAATAAAATCGAATCATTTGCTTCAATGTTTGATGAAATCATATCGACGCCTATATTTAAAGCGTTAGTTTGCGAAGCGGTATTGTTCGTGTTGTTCTTCGTAGCGGTCGTGGCTGTTAGCTCAATAACTGAAAAACTACTCGTTTCAAATCGGGTACAAAGACGGGTACTTCGCATGAGACATCGTGCAGTCCATAGAGCTCACTATTAGCACAAGTTAACAATGTACACGGGTTCGTATTTTTTATAGTTTATGTACACGTTCCCCCCTTAATACTGCCCTTAGAAAAATAATTAAAACACCCAAAAATTCTACTAAATATTCCAAGATATTTTATATCTACAAGATTTTTTTATATTGTTAACCCAAAGGCCATAAAAAATTATTAAATAACATTTTGAATCTTAAGAAGAATTGCACCAAATTATTGTTTTTATTGGTCATTAAATAAACAAGTGTTATAACATGAAAGTAACGAAAGCCACTGCAATTATCTTTGTTCACACTCTACGAATAGCCAAAAGCAATGTTTGTCCTCACATCAGTGTGTCTTGTACGATGCACGTGGTTACTCTACAACCTCACGGAGACATTTTTGGCACCACGTTTCGCCTACTCACACACCGTCGAATCGCGTGTTCGCTCTTACATGTCCCGTTAACATCATGCGCGAAATTCACTCGATTCTCTGTAACCACTAACCAACGGTTTGCACAATTTCACCGGTAATAAACTAATAATTTTTTTTGGTCATATAAAAATATTCCTGGTATTTTAATATTAATTATTATTTTATTTATTGATATTACACTATACTTTAAGTATATATTTATTGATTATATAATTTTTATTTTTCTAAAGTCACTGTCGCACTTGTGTCTAGCAGGTTGGTGACTTCTGGTTTTTTTTAGATTCTGAGCCAGAATTGCCCGTGTTCTAATTTCTGACCCTCTTATATTTTGTTATAGGTTAGACTTGGGATCAGTTGGGATTTTAATATAGTTTTGTTGTGTTATGTTTATGTGATTACTTTGTATTTATATTTTGTGTTAATTTTGGGTAAGATAGCTTAAATTTTTCGTATAACTTAATGTTACATACGTTTTACATCCATATATGTTTCCATGGCAACCATATATATATATTTTAACAGTTTTTATAAGAAAGTCTTTTATTTTATAAATACATTTTTTAGTTATATCAACCTTAAGATTGAGTTCTAAAATTATAATGTTAAAATTAACATGAAGGTTATATAGTCTTTTTTTGAAGTTATGTTAAGATAATAAACTAAATATTACAGCTGTTGAAAACATACATAAAGTATTTCGCTGTTTTTATGATGCTTAAACGTGAGAAAGTAACAAGTTTAGGTACGACGCACCTATGCGCCCAGCTCGCCTTATAAGTAATACATGCGAGCAGCGGTTTTTAATTATTATTGCCTTTAACAATTTTTAAAAATATTATAGATATAAAAAGTCTTACAAGTTTAAAATTCAAAATTATAATATTTAATAATTATTTACGGCCTTTGGGTTAACAATATGAAAAAATCTTGTAGACATAAAATATCTTAGAGTTTATAGGAGAATTTTTGCTTGTTTGAATTATTTTTATAAGGGCAGTATTAAGGGGGGCTCCAAATTTTGGGGCCCTATAACTCGGGAAGTATACGGGCGATTAGATTTAAACTGCGTATGGATGCAAATGGGATGCTAAATAATATGTGTAGCAAATTTGGTGTAAATCGGTTCGGTACTTTCAGAGGAGTAGAGGGCACTAATTTGGACGACTAACATCCAGTTATATGTATATATTTTTGGATTTAGGGCGACGAGACAAACACTTTTTGTTAAGGATAATGCGACAGACACACGACTCAATTATATAAATGCACATAATAATGCTAATTTTATATCTAGCATCTGATTAAATATTGATAGCAAAACTACACAATTATTTCGATTCAATTAATTTGGGCATACCCAAAAATATCTACCTAATTAATATGTATGTCCTTGACCAGTATAAGAATGTATGAGAGTATAATTAATTTTTCTATTCAATCAAACCTTTTTGCAAGTATAATTAATATTAAATAAACAAGAACTGTCCATACAAATAAATTGAGGACACACAACAACAACAAAATAAATATTTGAAGTGTGTAGAGTGTGTTTTGTGATACGTTTACTTATTGATGTTTTCCTGTTACAGTGGAAGAGATGGATCAGTACCTACACTACATAGGCGGTGGTGCAGGTGCGCTGGCGCTGACAGGGGTAGCGGCCGCCTCTGCCTTCTACCTAGCGAGCAGACCGACCGCACAGAAACCCCTCGTTGATCTCAACCAGCAAAGCAGATTGTTACCGGTAAGTGCCACCTATAAACCCGGCTACTAGAGTGCCGAACAACCCCTGACAAACGTGTTAACAGATTTGCTTATTTGCAAATAAAGACCATCAATTTATAATTATTTCTTTAAGACGCAGTTAATTCAAATGTATGATTACGCAATCGTGTTCAGCTGAATGAACTTAGCCCTGTTAATTCGCCGTTCGGAAAACATTAGCATTACTCACGCCAGCTAAATATAAACCTCGGCACACACACTTCAAAATAGATTGCAATTATGCTACATTTAAATAATAGAAATTAATGCTATATTCTACAATATTGTAGTGTATTTCTTGGTCTTAACTATGACAGTGTTGAGAAGGTCGTTTAAAAATAAAAAATAAACTATCACTGCAATCTGAATTTTTGGTCAACGTTTAAGGCCGAGCGAGCCGGCCAAAACAGTAGTCGTAGAATATTCCCGTGCGTGTCCTATGGGATATAAGCGCTCCCAGTCTGCGGTTAAACGTTGCCTCGGTAACGGGTAATCGAAATTATTGCCAGTGAATTCGCTTATTTATTCGTCGAGTGATTTGTGTTTATATTGACGGTGGATTTAAATGATTTAATTCATTATTAGTATTCGTTGTTTTAAAATTATATTTATGTTCTTTTATTATAATTTGAGAAACGAGTGGAATTATTAGTATTTTAGGGGATATTTAATAATATATATCGATATTTAATTATAATTCGAAAAAAGAGTATTTTAGGGGACATTTAATAAAAAATTCGGACTTTAAAATTAATTTGAAGATCATTAATTATAATTTGAAAAACGAGTGGAATTTAAGAGCTTTAATTATAATTTGAAAAACGCATTGAATTCATTAGTATTTTAGGGTTAGTTAATTACAAAATTTAATTTGAGATTTTAATTATAATAAACTAGTTAATTTAGCTCGTCGTACAGTAGTCCAAAAGAGCTATAGTGTTCGGTTGACGGAATAAATAAAAAATTGTTTCCTGTTTTATATACTTGGATGTGTCGTTCGATCGGTGGTAAGACCTGAGTTAGTAACCGCTTCTCTGAAGGTACCGGGTCGATTTTAACTAAATTTGGTATATAATATTAATGCTCAATTAATTTGGATTTAAACCTTTAGAGGTGCAGAGGGCACAAATTTGGTCTTACGTACATTCAAGTATATTGAGTAATATATATTTTTGGATTCAGGACTTTTTGTTAGGATCTTGATCCAGGAATGTTACAGACACACAACCGGAGGTTTTAATTCTTTTGTACTTCGTACGTTGAGTTAAAAAGGACAGATTATGATCTGAGCAAAGTATACGAAGTAAACTATTGTTTGCAATGAAACTTCTGAATATAAAATAAATATTTGCTTTACTGAAATTCAATACTAGATATTCACATTATAACGTTTTTATTGGTTAATAAAAAACGTTTATATTGGCACTATGAAATATACATCAATTTTACTATAGTCATAATAAAGTAATAACAATTTTTATTACGCTCAATAGTAAAATATGATATCTGAGTAATTCTTATTGATAAAAACGTGGATGCGTGCCAAGACGCAATTTTAATACACTTGAAAATAACAATTTTCGCGTGTGCAGTGTGAGTGTGTGTGTGTACGTGATGTTTGTGGGTCGGTCTGACATCGTAGCTAAAAGGGGTTCGTCCTCTTGAAGCGACTGAGTGAATTGTGATTAGTTACATAAGTGAACTCTTCATTAGTGCATTAAGATCGTTGTGCAATGATCGATCCGGCGAAAGCAATCGAAGCGCCTCCGCCGCCAAGAAAATGTTGCGCATGTTGTGACTGCTGTTGCCGGTTTCAACCGCCGATCGAAATACCGATCGATCTCACCGATCAAACCGATATTTTACCCGTGAGTTTTAAGAAAGAATTATAATAATAAAGATATCTTCGTAATATTTGGTAGTCGTAAATTGTGAATGCAAGTAGCAAAACAAATATTTTAATGAGTGACAATTTCGCACACATGGGCGTTATTATGCGATATGTTGGCCAAAAGCGTGCGTGTGAGGTCTAAGCTGGACTGAGACAGCTGTTCGTATACTTTTGTCAGAATGAAATACGCGCGGCCATCGAAAATAACCTCGGCAATCGCTCCACCAGAATTATATCATCGTGAATGTTTTTTACTTGTTTATAAATAAAAACCACTATTAATTAATTCATCATTCGAGTTGTGTAAATATAAATTAGATTATAATAAGAATGAAATTAATGTATTTTATTTAAAAATGCATGATTCCCCGCTTACAAACTAACCTAACTTAAATACTAATCTTATCTGAACGTACATTTACCGAACTACAGTTACTTATTTTAGTACGACATTGGAACAAAACTGACGAAAATAATCGGCTACATTTCATAACACAACAAAAATAAAGTCGTAAATCACTATTTCTAGCGTTAGCAGACGCACAAAAATGTCACGTCACTAATTCGAAGTTTAAATGAACCTAAGCTTAGGTAATTTTTTGATCCGAGAATGCTACAGACACACAAAGTTACGTAGACGCTTTGAGGAATATTTGGGCCAAGTCATACGCCTTTGAAACTGTGTTTAGTTAAAGATTTACAAAAATTGTAAACATTTACTTTTGAATGTGGGTTTAAAAGTGAATAATATTTCTTTTTAAGATCATAGAAGTGTTTTTTTATATATTTCCGGCGATGACATATCTTGTCGTTAAATATTATATATATATATTAAAAGTTATTTCGAAAATAAAACTGTATTTTATGCATCCGTTTTACAAATATCTTAATATATTGTGCCTTGTCATTGTTTTGACTTCATTGAGTAGTTTCATAAATCAATTTTGAACCCAAAATAAAATACTTGACTCTAATGCGTTAACATCTTGAATGGTTTATTATTAAATGAGATAATTAAGACATTTGGCACTAAATGTCGAACCAACAACATGTTTCAAAACAGGTGCCGCTTTGTTTTGATGATGTTGCTCAAATTTGGGGCATCCGTAGTGTTTACAATGACATCATCTGACAAAATGCAGTGTTTTGGGAACATATGGCCCTCGTTACTATGTTTGTGCGACATATATTTCATTGAATGCGCTCTGAATACCCAAATATACTAATTTTGCAAAATTTTTCGAGAGTCTGGATTAATATTTTTGAATTAAATTTACTTAATGTAAATATGTTTAAATCATTTGGCGGAGGAGCTGCAAAAATTATAAAGAAAATTGTGTGAAAAATAGACTGATTAGATCGGCGAACAGTGGACTGTATTCTGTATATGAGATGGGCACGTATGGGTTAACCTAATTAGAAATTAAAAATGAATGATAAATAGTTAATTTTATTTTCTATTAACAAACAACGCCCTTTACCTAAAAGTTATATAAAATTGTATTACGTAAAATGTACAACGAATCTGTCAAAACCAAATGGTTTTAGTTACGTAAATGTTTTTACGCCTTTATATGTTATAAAAACATCGTATTTATTTGTATTGCGTATGTAAAACTCTGAATAAAATAATTGTATGATGTTTTTTCCGACATTAATCTTTTAACAGCTGAACCATTACAAAAATTTGTTTTGACGCATGTTAAGTACATAAATTGCACATAATCAATATTTATTCAACTAAAAGCCTCATCAATAAACATAAGTACTTGTATCTTATTGGTTTTGTGTCGAAACAATGAGTGCTAATTAGCGCATTTGTTTCAAATTTAATTATATTTACATAACAAATTGAAACTTACTAGTAGTAACCAATATAAACAATGCGTTCTACATATTATTCACGGTTTCTTTATTAAACTAAATTTTTTTTATTCCCTTGACGGCACTCTAGTTCTATTTTTATTTTAGCAGTGTGTATCCTATAATTAATCCGATTTTGTAACTGTCCGTATGACAAATATAAATCATTTGACTAACGATGAATTTAATTTTCAGGGTCCTGAAATGGTTCGAGTGTCCAAATTCTATCAAGATGCCAAGGAAGCCAAATTCGTCAGTTACATTCATGAAGACACACAAACATTGTATGAAACATTTCGGAGAGGCGCTAACGAATCAAGTAATGATTTATTTTTCTGATCTAGATTCAAAATTTACATTAAATTACATTTAAAATAGTAATATGTATACACAAGTATATAAATATATCTTTATATCAGATAAAAGTTATTATTCTGGAACAATTCCAAATGCATTCTGCAATTTCATAACGAATTGTATTTTAATGATCAATTATTTGCTTGAATTTATTATGCCATAAATTCAGAGATATTCTCTAATATGCGTAAATTACACCAGTTTTTAGGATAATGTGTGTCTTCTGTTACAGATAATGGTCCTTGTATTGGCTGGCGTGAAACTCCTACAAAACCGTACCAATGGATGAACTTCAATGAAACATTGCTCAGAGCAAAGAATTTCGGTGCTGGCCTCGTCGGTTTGGGCCTAACGCCCGGCCCTAACACATTCGTCGGCATTTATGCCCAAAATTGCCCCGAATGGATTCTCACCGAACAGGCGGCATATTGTTACAGTATGGTTATTATTCCCCTATACGATACTTTGGGGCCCGATGCTTGTGCCTTCATTATTAAACAAGGTACACTTCATTTTTCCATAAATGTTTATAGAAATTCATTCATTGCGCATGCGTAAATTCAAAATTTACTAATTACAGTACTAAGTGAAAATTTTAACAGAAATACATGTTTTGGCTGAATCAAATGTGACTATTTTCATATATCCATCCTCTTTCTTTATAATAAGTTGAAGAGAAACAAACAATGTAGGTGTAATAATTCTCTTTTCTGGTCCCAGCTGATATTAGTGTTGTGATTGTGGACGACGACGCAAAGTGCAATATGTTACTGGACAAAGCGCCTAGATGTTTAAAGACGTTGATCTGCGTCCGGAGTACACGGCCAGCAACCAATCAGCGTGCTAGGAATCGAGGTGTAGAAATCGTCAAGTTCTTTGATGTTGAGGATCAAGGAGCCCAAAATGATGTACCAGAATTTGTAAGTTAACACTCTGTGTGATAAGTTAATAGTTATACTCAATTCTACGCAATGTTTTTAGCCACCAAAACCAACGGACGTATGTACGATTTGTTATACAAGTGGTACAACTGGCAATCCGAAAGGTGTAATGCTTACCCATCGAAATGTGGTCGCGTCCGTGTGTTCCGTTATTTTGCAACTAGGCGACCAATGTCCAGCGAAAACCGATACTATGATCTCATTTTTACCATTGGCCCATATGTTGGAACGCTGCTGCGAAGTAAGTAAATGGGTCTCATTATATTAATTTATGTTAAAAAATAAAATACCCATATTTTACTTTCTTATTCTCCTGGAATCGAATAAGAAAGTATTTTACTTTCTTATTCTCCTGGAATCGAATAAGAAAGTGTTGTGGTGGCCACAACCGATTTTTTCCCACTGTTTATAAGTATTAAGGCCGTTTAACAGTAAATTCATCAACATACGCAATGCACCAATTTTTAGGCTGCAAATCGAATCGATTATTTTACCGAATTGAATTTAATTCGTGTTTCTCTTGACAGAATGCCATGTTTATGGTAGGCGGTTGTATAGGATATTTCTCAGGGGACATCCGTCGATTATCCGACGATATGAAAGCATTACGTCCGACTGTTACTCCAGCCGTACCTCGTCTATTAAACCGGATATACGACAAAGTACAACAGGAAGTATCCGGTAGCTTTTTAAAACGGATGCTATTCAATATGGCTATTAGCGCAAAAGAAAATGAAATTAAAAGGTATTAACTATCTAATTGTTTAAAATTTGAATACAAATAGTTATTTCTTATACCAGGGGCATTATAAGAAACAACAGTTTCTGGGATAAATTAGTCTTCAGGAAGGTGCAAGAAGGCATGGGTGGCCGTTTGAGGCTTATGCTAGTCGGTTCAGCTCCGTTGGCAGGCAACGTGTTAACTTTTATGCGCTGCGCAATGGGTTGTTTGGTAATTGAACTTCAATTATCCAATGTCTAATCAATTACTAATTTTTTATTTCGTTTTAAAGGTCGTTGAGGGTTATGGACAGACGGAATGTTGTGCGCCAGTTTCGTTAACAGTTCAGGGAGACCATGTGCCTGAGCATGTTGGGCCCCCGGTTGCTTGTTGTTGCGTTAAGCTGGTCGATGTTCCTAATATGGAGTATTTCGCGAATAAGGGACAGGGTGAAGTGTGTGTACAGGGTACGAATGTGTTCGTCGGGTACTATAAGGATCCGGAACGAACTGCAGAGACTGTTGATGAGAACGGGTGGCATCATACGGGTGATATTGGGATGTGGTTACCGGTAAGTACGCATCAATCCAACAAATTCGAATTAATTCTGTAAAATTCCATTCAATTCCTTCCAATTCAGAAAAATTACATAAATTCCAGTTAATTCCAAAGTGATAACGGGTGATCGAAATGTATAAAGAAATTCGTTTCGGATATAATCGACTTTTACCGAGAACAGCCGAATGTATTTATGTATTATAAAGTATGTTTTATTTTCCAGAATGGCACTTTAAAAATCATTGATAGAAAGAAACACATTTTCAAGTTATCTCAGGGAGAATATATTGTTCCAGAGAAAATAGAAAATATTTATATTCGATCTCAATATGTCCAACAAGTGTTCGTTCATGGCGAATCCCTGAAGGTATGTTGAATTTTTATAACGAATTGCGAAACGGAATTAGCAAGAAATTGCATACATAATCGCACAAAATAATATAAATACATTTCTTTTTTTACACTTGATTCCATTTACAAAAAATTCAAACCCGTTTTTGTTATTTCTGAATATTTTGTGCGGGTTTAGTAAATTAATGGCGCCGACCAATCACAGACAGGGACTATATTGTCCACATTCTAATCTGTACTACATTATACTCTAGACAATAAACACGTTAGCTGCCGGACTTCCCCTAATTTCTTGAATCGCTGATCATATGAGTTATGTGAAAATGTTTGTTTTGTGTTATAGTCGTGCATTGTGGGCATTGTAGTGCCCGACGTGGATGTGATAAAATGTTGGGCAACCGAAAACAGAATTCCCGGTACTTTAAGCGTATTATGTAATCACCCAGAAGTCAAACAGTTGATCTTTGATGATATGGTGTCTTGGGGTAAAGAAGCAGGGTTGAAATCTTTCGAACAGGTTATTTTGAAACATTTCAACACTAAACTCACAATATTTAATATGTTTTGTTACAGGTTAAAGATATTTATTTGCACCCAGATCCTTTCAGCGTTCAAAATGGGTTGCTAACACCCACATTAAAATCGAAACGACCACAAATTAAATCGTATTTTAAACCACAATTCGAAGATATGTACAGCAAGTTATCGTAGACATAAACAATTATTTAATTAATATTATTATAAATTTTAAATGAATAAATTCTGAAACAAAAAAAAAAAATACATTTTCCAGTCTCAACGAGAAATCGGAACATTAATATGAAAGGTTGAATTTTTATTGTTAAAGTTCATAAAGTAGGTAGTTCTTCTTTGTACAAATTGGCTTAGAAAATTAGAGATTAGACTTTTTTTAAGCGTATCCTGCAACTGACATATTTCTAGTCCTTTTATGAAAAATTATATAAAATGATATGGAAATAATTCGTCACAAAATAGATGATTAGAACTAACAATTATTCTTATAAAATCACATCAATTTCTTCGATTTATTTTAAAAATCAAGTTGTTTATTGTGATTTGGAAATTATTTAGCTCGCCGTACAGGAATGTACAAGAGCTATAATGATCGGTCGTGCGTCTGTAACATTTTCAGATCCAAAAATGCTTGCCTCGTCGTCTTGAATCCAAAAATATATATTGTTGCAATCAGTGTAACAATTATTGTCTTATCATTTTCTCTTCAAAATGCAGTGGTTATAAATACGATTTCTTCATTTATACAGTGGTTAAAACATGTTTTCTATATAAATAAAAATAATCCACTAAATTATACGGCGAGCTGAAGGCATGGGTGCCTGTACCTATGCTAGTTAATATGATTACTAAGTCTTAAGTAGGAATTAAAACTTAATTTATATTTTGAATCTTCAACAATTACAGGCTTGTCAATTATCATTTATACATAAAAAATGTTAAGAAAGACTTAGATGTATAGAAATTCATTCAATATGTACAGAAAACGAGGAAAACAAATCGTTTAGAAACCGAAAAAAAAAAACGAAATTGTACATAAAAAACAACGGATTGGTTTTTGATAGGGAACGAATGTGTATATATTATAAACTTGTTAAAGTTTTTCAAATAACGCTGTTTTTTTTTTTGTATTTATTTTCAAATATATTGTTTTTTCAAACACAATAACGACGGCATTTGCTCTAGTTATCATTTGGAGCACTACACAAAAAATGGTGGAGGATTATTGTGTGTACTATATTATTTTTATCAAGTTCCTACGTTAAATGAACCGAGTATCATCGAATTCTTGAAACATTTTCTAATAACGGTAGTCAAAATTTAGTATTTTTTGACTAAGTACCATTTTTTAAATCATAGTTAAACTGAAGTGTTTTACGTTTTTATTGAACGTCTTTGTTAGTTAAAATGCTGTAGTACTTAAATTTCAAGAATTTGATGATCAATTCAATAAATTCGATTAAATTTGTTGTTGAAATTAATAAAATGCATCATTTTCAAGTCGAAGCAAAACATTTTATTAGTTCTCCAATAACGTTAAAGTTATAGTAGTAATAAAACAATGTACTTATTTATTATATTGTATTATTTTAGTTTAATGCAATAAAATTTATTTCACAAATAAAAACAATATACAACAAGTGCCTGGCTCTATAATACACAATAAATAATCAGTCTTAAATAAAAATCGGAATGTTACTTAAAATTATATATTGTATTCTAAACTTCATACTAATTATATTATAAATTCTGCAGACATATGTTCCGGATAGAAAGATACATAGACTTATGGATTGTATTGTTTCTAAACTAATTAAATTTTTATAAATGTTAATTTTGTTAATATTTGTATACTAATTTGGCCCGGAATCGATATTTTTTCTTATAATTAAACTAAGCTGTGAATCTATTTACAAATTACTTTAGGGATATAAGAGAGTTTAGAATACTATATAAATTCGTTAATAAATATTTGTTTTATCAAAATATAACTAACTTTTGGTAAATGATAAATACACACTTAAACCAATAACAATAAGCAAACAAACACCAACAGCAAATAAAACGATTCTTTGTTGAACCGAACGCATAAACATGGAATTTAAAATACGCGATGATCTGCTCAGCTCCTCGTTCGCATCTCTTAGCTGAAATTTAAATAATGACAAAAAAAAAAAAATTAATAGTAAAAGTAACATGTTATTATTCAATTTTGAAGATTTTAATATGCAACAAAAGTGCATATTTTTTAGCAAATACGTGTTCTGGTCCATTTATTTTAATTCAGAGTTAATATTTTCACATAAAAAAAACGGTAAAAATTGAAACTTACTCTCGCCCTGGATTTCTGTATCGTCTCCCTCTGGTGATCCAAGTCTTCTAACACGTTGGCCCCAATCGCTTGCGTCTCCAAGATAATTCGGTAACCTTCCTCCAGTTGCTTACCAGATCTCTCGATCTTCTCAGAGTTATCCAGCAACCGTTGTTTTTGTTGTTCTGTTAAATGCACATCCATATACTCATCTACCGACTCGTACCCGGAAACTGATGATTGTTTAGATTTAGCTTTTGTAAACTCCAACGTTAAACGTTTTAATTCAGCTCGAAAACAATCTAACTTCGACCGACACCATTGCCGTTGCGATGGGTTAATCTCTTGAACTTCCAATTCCATTTGTTCCAACTATGAATTTTTTTTTGGAAATTATTTTAGTAAATAAATTCTTTGATTACTCACCAATTCTTGTGATTCTTCAACATGTTTATCTATGTCAGTTATTAGCTGTCTACGATCGTCTATAAAAACAAAATGGATGCGTGAGGATATCAATTAGATGTTAATGTGCGTTTAAATTCACACCTGGTTCAGCTGCATTTAAACGCCCGATTTGAGCTGTTATATCGGCTGTCAATATTGAATATTGTTGTTCGTAATTCTCAAATAATGTAGCCATCTTGATCAAATGTCAAATGAAGCTGCGTTTTTTACCCAAATTGATTTTAAAAAGCGGGGGTGGCATGCACTCGACTTTCTTACACATTCACTCTCTAGGCTCTATTAACATTGCTTTATTTTGTTATAAATTGTAACTACGATTGCTTTGAAATAACGAGATATTGAAAAAATAGGAAGAGTAAACCACTATTGCTAGTTAGGAGGTTTTCTGCCGGATCCTTTAAGGCCAAACATCAAGATCGCAAAAAGGAATTGTATCGTACGATTTTTATAAAAAATATATCAATCGATCCGTAATTGCATAAATAATGCCTGGAAAATATGTATATATTTCTTTGAACTACAAATTTTGGAGATAAAAAATATAAACCCCCATGTATTATAGTTATTATTTTTTATTGCCGAAATTTGAAATTCAATTCAGAAAATATTTTTACCAAGCATTATTTATGCAATTACAGATCGACTGATATTTTTTTTATAAAAATCGTACGATAAATTTTAATTATATAATAATTATAATATATTAATGAGTAGTTTTATGTAATTAAGAAATACAACTTTGATCAAAAGTGTAACAATGTTGTTTAAAGTTTTATAATTTTTTAATAAACAGTTCGAAAATAGAAACGATTCAGGGAGGGCATCATTTTTCGGGATTACAATACTTTCTTATATATTCGTATAAGATAGTATAATTCAAACGAAGCAACTGTTCCATTAGGTAAAATCCAACAATTATTATTTTTAAGATCACGGGAATAAATTCATTTTGAAATGTAAATGTTTACAATTAAATTACTTTACATTTGCCTATTTAAATATTTACGAGCCTCAACTGCAATATTTAAATTAGCAAGAACCCAATAAAACGCAGTTTAAGTATGTTTTCAAAATGTATCGATAGATGGAGATTGGTGCCCAAGGCGCAAGCGCCTAGTTCACTCTCTCCAAGCATCCTTTTCCGTGTTAGATTCCCAGGTTCGTGCCAGCAAGTAATATTATTTGTATTTGTAATCATCCGGCTAAATGTAGAATATTTAACGAAATAAGATCATGGATTAGTTTTAGAATTGTTCCCTCAATGTATTCTGACGAATATTTTTGAGTGTGTGATACATTTTTGTTGTGTTATTATAGGTGAAAGATGGTGCAGCGCCTGGTTTACAGACGACGATTGTCGTACAATACCAAATCCAACAGGAGACGAGTGTAAGTACATGTGTTCTATAATCTATTTAATATTTATCGGTTTTGCAGTTTTTGGAAATGTATTATTGTTATATACAAATTTCAATCGTTTATGTACATGTGTGTTTTGATAGTTTATAGGTTAGCTTAATGTTGCAGTTTATGAACTCATTTGTATAGGTTTAATAGGGGCACTAAACGAGTTTAGTGCATATTTAAGGTACTACTTACAATATTTCGCTCAATTAATTGTAATTTTTTTAAAATGGTAATTACATTTTTTGCACACCACGCTGATTGAATTAATTTTTAAAAAGATGCGTTATTTATTAAGTTAAGCTTATCGTGTACATACGAGGTCCGTTCAGAAAATAACGGAATTTTATTATTACTTATACAGGTTATTGCTTTTTGCATAACCTCCTCTGTAACCACATGTTCTTGGATAGTTTAAATCTCGTTTAGTTATCGTGATATTGTTGTTTGAGTTAGTTTTGTGCCAAAAATTCGAGTAAAGAGGCTGAAGGACAGTTTTCTGATTTTTTGTTTTAAAAGTTGTAACGTTTCCCCATTTTCACGCAAAACTTTACGTTGCATCGTTGTTCCAGAAAATCGCACATTTAAACAACTAAATCTTTATTAATTAGAAACTGAGAAAGTTTCCAAAAATTGCATTTTATTTTTCAAATGATGACAAATTAGGCTAGAGTCCTGATTCTAAGCACTACGGTGTTTGGGAATGATTACATTCGCTCTTCTGATTCTTTACCCCTTAAATCAGGATTAATGTGATTTATTTTGTAGTATTTTTGAGTATGTTTGTGTGTCTTATGTTCCAGTGTCCGTACTCCTGGCGGTAAATTAGTGTACCAATACTTAAAGAAAACAAAGAAGGTCCCAAAGTGTGGACAATGCAAAGACAAACTCAGGGGTATCCAGCCCGCTCGACCCCAAGAACGGAGTCGCATGTGCCGGCGCAAGAAGACGGTGAAGCGCGCGTACGGTGGTGTGATGTGTCATAAGTGCGTCAAAGAGAAGATTGTCCGTGCCTTCCTTATCGAAGAACAAAAGATTGTTGTTAAAGTACTGAAGGCCCAACAAGCTTCGTCTAAGGCGAAGAAATAGATTATGACGTTATAATAAATAATATAAATTTATAATTTTGTTTGTTTTCTTTACTGTATTAACCAATTTCTCCAGTTTTTTGTATATTTGTCTACAGAAGATGATCGTTTGAATACATTTAACATGCGGAAAAATACATATTTATTTTTTACTATTTAGTTTGATCATTTCTTCGATTTTTCCTTTATATTATTTGATATACATTTATAAAACAACATATTTCTAATAATAATTTATATAAATATAACCAGACATTATTTACGAAAATACGCAACGATAATATATATTTTTAAGATTAATCACTATTGAAATATCGAATTTTATTGCTTTGAGTAGTTTTAAGATATTAATGAATATACCCGCCCAAAAATATACATAATTCGACGAAATATTTTTAATTGTAGCGTAAAAATAATATTCCTAATAGTTTATAAATATACTAAGTTGATTGGTGGTGCCGTCTATAAAAATAACCCTTAGCAGACCGTAATATCTACGAACTAGTAAGAATAGCTAATTTTGACAAATAAATAAATGAACACCTAATTCGGCTATGGTTACCAAGACCAGGATCGTGTTTATATAATTAAAAATTGAACTATTGTACCCGATAACTTATAAAATATCGAACATGGAAAGCATTTTAAGGATAAAATTGTTTATATTCTCTATTATTATCGAAAATATGCAATTTTGGTTCTTTACAGTTAATTAGTAACGAAATAAATATGTATTCGGTTACTGGAAATCAAATCTAACTCTGTTAATTCTAATTTAGCATGCATTTACATTTAGTTATAAAGAGTAGCATAAGAACAAATGCATTATAATTTTGTATTTGTTTTATGTGTGAAAACAGTTGGCAGTGCGAGTCCGGTGTACCGGTGGCAGATGGCGCGAGTGGCCGAGTATCGAGTGTGGAACAGAAGCGTCCTTGTGGTAGCTCGCTTATTCCCGGAACTAGCCTACGTCTGCGCTTGTAAAGATTTCAGAGCAGTAGATGTGAACCTGTGCGGTAAAATGGCCGATTCTCGTGAATCGGGTGTAAAAAGTGTGATTCTACCAAACATAGGGATTGCTCAGAGTTTCGTACAAAACTGTAAGTACTATTTCATATGACATTACAAGTTAATCGACCTCTAAATCGTTGTTGAAGTCCAAGACGTTGTTGGTATCTCGAATGGTATGCAACATCAATCTTGGACAGGGTCTGTGTTCTACAGATTATATATCTCGTAAATAGTCGCTGGCAGCGCAAAATAGGGGTGTGTAATGTGTTATTTAGCCGGAAATACAGTGTCAGGGGGGTTATTTGAGAGGTGTCACATGTGTTTTGTTTACATTTAAATGTACAAGTTCACATTTGTTGACATGTTATATTGCCGTACGTATGTGGAACACAGTACACGGAGAACGGAGTATACTCCCCACTCTGTGCAATAGCCACATACATTTCTTGCTGCATTGAATTATTTTATTAATGCAGATGTTAAAGCATATATATATAAAGTGTAAATAATAACATTTTGTTATCGTTTCTATTTTTGCGTGTGGCGCCAGGGGCGAGATTTCGTACAAATCACACAGTATAGGTTCTATTATTGTAGTAGTCGGTTGGGTCGTGGTTTGCTTGTTAGATAAAACGAATGGAATGCCAAATGTAATACTACTGTGTGTTGCTATTCGTATGGGATTAATTAAAAATTGTGTAATCTATTTTATGATTATATGCGTATATGCCATGATTTTTCATAGCAACTGAATAACTTTGGCGCCGGATTATGACATCAACTTTTCACTGGACCAGAAGTACTTTGATAAGTACTTTTAAATGCAAAAACTTATCCACTTTATTTACTTTTTCACAAATGTGATTACGAGATTTCGGTAGATAAGATACACATATTTTAATTAAAAAATATAAATATTATTTACATAAAATTCCCTCGACTTTTTGCTAGGTCACCCTACGTTTATGTCTCGTCTTCCTTACCCAACATTCACTAATATTCCTAGCAAACCTTCCTAATATAATCCTACATGTAGATTATGTTTTTAAATGAGTATATTAAATATATTACATTTATCTTTAAAACATGGATAGGTCCAGGCACCAGTGCCTCCAGCTCGCCTTATAAGCTCCCCTCTCGCATATATATACTTAAAGATAAATATTTTTAGTTATTATAGCGTTTGAATTCACAATCTGACAAAATGTTATTAATATAAAAAGCCTTAGAATTTTACGTTTTTTTTTTAATATATTTAATATTTTTTATGGCTTTTGGGGTTACAATAGGACGAAATGCTGTAGATATAAAATATTTTAGATTTCATTGTAGATTTTTTTAGTATTTTTATTTTTATCGTAAGCGGGGTATTAAGGGGGGTTTTGGGGCCCTATAACTCTAAAAGTATACAGACGATTGAATTTAAATGGGATGCATAAGCATTTATTAACGTAAATAGAAAATTAAAAATTCATCTGCGGCCGCTGAGGCTCGAACTCGGAACCTTTACACTACTAAAGGTTCCAAGTTCGAGTTTCTCGACCTTCCAAATAGGTTATGAACTTCTAGTTCTAAATATGTATTTAAATTAGGGAATTCCGTGACGAATATTATTATTTGTGTTTATAAACGAAAATATTTAGCATTTTGCGAAATATAACAAACATGTGTGGAATTTACTGAAAAATTGTTCACACTAAATAAAAGTGTTTACTATACTAATAACAGAGACGGCTAAAGTTTAAAATTAGACATTATTTTCGATGTTTCAGTACAAGTTCTACGTATGTTGACGAATTTATTGTCTGAGGCATTCCTATTTATTTTAACTTATTAAACGATGATTCGACTATATTAATAATTTTTACTTTATTATAAATTATAAAATGTTTTATTCGGTCCAATCAAATTATAAATACAATCAATTTTAATCCAACCGTGTCTCGAATTAACGTGTTTGTACAAAAAAATAAATAAAAGAATACATTTCGAACTGAAATGTAATTCCAAATTGTGTTCTTTGAGACGAAATGAAAAGTCGAAAGTAATCATTCACAGCGCCCCAAATCGAATCGGACCCAACGAAACGTGACGGGGGCCTCTACAGAAAAAGAATCATAAAAAAAAAAACTCCTAAATTAAAAAATGAAACTGAAAAGTACCTGTCTGGAGCCGCGCCGTGTCAAGAGATGCAATTAATATAACACCTTGGCTCCAGGCACGTAATCAGTTGAAATCTTGATTGCACTAGACCGTACTTAGGGGGCGGGAACGACTTTATTTCGATACTTGAAATTAAAGTGTGTACAACTTTAGTTAACAATTTCTAAATTTAAAAATTGATTACATAAGAAAAATAATTTTTTTAACTAATGCGTTGATTTTTAATTGATTCATAAAAATATCGGCATAAAATAGATAATAAAAATAATGGTTTAGAGGCGCCAAAAAGGTTGCAGGACCTTAGATTAGTAAACAATCTTTATGTCATTATAATTAGTAAATATAATTTTGTCAAACGTAATTTTTTCCTTTTAAGCTTCTTGCGTATAATGGCTCGTTTATATATATATATTTTTTTTTTTGTGGTCGTGTGGGCATTCTTGTGGTTTTAAAACGACGTTTAGTTGTCGATCTTTGTCTGATGATGTGGGGTTTGTGTTTTCTTGTGCCGGATGAGATGGCAAATTGTGTTACGCTTGAGGCGTCGAACTTTTTAACCGTAACATTATTGTGCATTGGCCACTTGTTCCAAACGAGATCCTATATGTAGATTAATAAGAATAAATTACTTTTTATAATATTATATATATACCTGAACGAAAATTTATGACTATCTTCTAAGAGAAATACTTTGGTTCAAACCGTTTCAGGTGTGAAATATACCACGATTTTTAAATTCAATTATAAAAATGACATTTTAGAATATTATTATTTGAAATTGGTGTTTCGTCGGTTCATGATTTGTCTCTTTTCCATTATAGCATTTATTTAATATAACTACATTGATTTCTTTATATTCAAATATGCAATTTATTTAATAGTAATAAACCGTTTTCTCAGTGTAGTGGAGTAAAATTACCGTAATTTATTTTTTCGTAAAGGCCGATTCGTAATTACGATTTTTTATTACACAAAAAAAAAGAATACTCTGGTAATTAATTATTTTTGTAAATTGCCGTAATTAAGTTTTGTTTAATTTAATTGAGTTAATGAATTCGAAGCGTTTTCAATTCGATTCAGTTTCAACGTAGACCGTAAAAAAATGTCTTGGAAATCTAAACAATTTTTATACGATTGTTACACAATTAAAAAAAAAATCTTTATCAATATTTTGTATTATATTAATTATTTAGCCTAATTCTTGTATTATCAACGGGGTCTTAGGTTTAATTTGTTCGTTGAACTTTATTCTACAGTTTTAGATGCATTTAAAAGAAAACTGAAGTGGCCTACACTCAACTTTCTTATCATGCATTGATTACTTAGTAATTTAAATATTTCTAAAACTAGAAAGGTACAATTATTCGAATTTCTTCGAAATCTTGAATCTACAAATAAACTAAAAATCTACTATCAACAATATGAATAGATCCTTTTACATATCAAAATATAGGATATACGTTTACTTTAATATCTTATCTTGAGTAAAAATATAAGATAATTTATTTATTGTCGGAATACATCCTAAAGATAGTCAGTCAGTCTTGTTTCATTGCTTATATGTTTAATAGTAAAAGAAATCAAATTCAAATACAACAATTTAATATCATATTTGTGGTTTTTGTTAAAGGGTCAAATATGCCGAAGAGGAAAAGTGAGTATTTTTCTCATTTTACTCAGTGTTTGTGTTTTTATTAGATTTTTTTTCTTTGTTTTTTGCACCCGTTTTGACACCGTTACATTTTTCGTATTTTTTTTTATAGTGCAACGCTTGTTTATTATATATATTTTTTTATGAATTTTATTAGTGGCTTTAGCGCACTTTCTAGAAAGTTTTATTAGTTTATTATTTGATATGTGTATTAAATAGTTTTGTGTGATTTTAGTTTATATATTTATTATCCGTACGAAGTACGATTGTGTGTCTGTAGCATTCTCGAATCAAAAAATGTCGTTAACAAAAAGTGTTTGTCTCGTCGCTCGGCATCCAAAAATATATAAAACTGGATGTTAGATTGATGTGTGCGAGTGTACATGCGCTCCAATATGAACAATTCACGGTTTAAAATGGCATCAGACACCAAAATTAATATTTATATCAAGTTTCTCGGTAAGCCGCTCTTCTATAAGCTGCAAAACCATGTTTCAAAACCTGTTGTTGCGTCTTATATCGATGGCAGACGAGATAATACCGCGCGTATATTTATAAGAAGGGTCTGGCTCCCTCGAGACGCACGGCACTGTATCACACACACACACGTATAAATAAGCCCCAACCGTAGTCTATTGTTGCCTACTCTACCGTCTACCCGTAGATGCTGAACCCATCATACAAATTCGAAACGGTCGCTGTATGATTTAAGGACGACGGGAAATATAAATGAAGTGTTATTGTTCATTTGGGCATAAAAAAGAATTCTCAATTAGTTTTTTTTACGATTTTTATTCTACATTTTTTTTATTACTCTTTCAAACGTGACATCGGTAGATTTATTTCGAAGATTTTAAATTAAAGATTATACGAATGTCAAAAGGAACCACGAAGTATTGTACTATTGTTATATGAATATAGTTGTTGCCTAATTATATCTGATTCATAATAAATGTATCGCTCTCGAAATATGAAGACATTTTTATTATATAAAATATATTAATAATACTATGCAATATAATCAAATGATTCCCCTTCATTTGACCTTCATTCACAAATCATCAATAGCAATCCGTCAAATAATGTTTAACAAAAAAGTATCATTAGTAAAACTGGCGAAACGAAAAATTAAAATAAGACAGAGAATTATTTATGCTACACACCACCGAGACCCAAGGGGTCAGGTTTTGTGAGTGCAGGTGCAGTTTGAGGGGAAAGAGGCGCCAAGGAGGGCGAGAATTGTATAAGTGGTGCCTAAAAGTCGTGAGGACTGCAAGATGAAATCGCACCCAACAGCAGGTAGAGGGAAACAAACGAATTTCTTCGTAAATCATTAAAAATACTCATTGCAATTATTATTTGTGGAAAACGTAATTGCAGAACAATTACTAATTAAAGCAAATTTTACTTTTAGCCTGAAGTTGTAAATATTTTTACTGTTTACAGTTAAAACCGTTTTTGCGACGAAACGACTAAATAGAAATATTTACAACTTGAAATATCAAATTTCTGTTTTACACTAAATTAAATTTACAATTTTTGAAAACAATAACTTAACCGTAATAGTCTCAATATCTCGTAAACGGCACGAATTAGAAAAAAAATATTTTAATAAAAGTTGAAGATATTAAAATTTCTAGCAACTTTTATTTTAAAAGTTTTTTGAAAAATGTACCATTTAGTAAAAAATCGACTTTGGCCTATTTACAATACATATTGGTATTACAGTCGCAGCATGAAATTAAAATGATACGTAATTATATTAATATTAATATCTCGTAAACGGCACGAATTAGAAAGAAGTTATTCTTATAAAAGTTGAAGATATTAAAATTTCTAACAACTTTTATTCAAAAAGTTTTTATGAAAAATGTACCATTTACTAAAAAATCGACTTTAAAAATAGCCTATTTACAATACATTGATATTACAGACGCAGCATTATACGTTATTATATTAATCTTAATATCTCGTAAACGGCACGAATTAGAAAAAAGTTATTCTTATAAAAGTTGATGATATTAAAATTTCTAACAACTTTTGTTAAAAAAGATTTTTTGAAAAATGTACCATTTAGTAAAAAATCTACTTTGAAAATGGCCTATTTACAATACATATTGGCTTGTGGTTTCTATTATTTTAGAATATATATTTATAATTTAATGAATGAATCACAAATATACAGAAATAAAGATTATAATGTGTATGTTATTCCCGTGTAGTCTAATGATTAATATTCATAAGTAAAGTAAATGGCAGCCCTAAACCTAACAGCTAACACATCATAATACAGATGTGGTCTGTTATAAGACTAATCTACACTTTACAAGTAATAATTCATCGTAAAGATCTGTGAAAGTAATTAAAAACATGCACATGTTGCAAACTCATAAAAATGATCTCGTTGAGGAACGCGTTCCCTGTGCATCCCAGCGGTGGTCCTGCCTAGAGAATGGGACACCGGAAACACATCAACCGGATGTCACTGTTTATTATAGGCAACGCTCGCTCATAGCAGACCCTACTTACAAAACAGTCACGCACTAATTTAGAAATAAATAGAAACCTGAAGTGTCCCTTGCTCGACTACAAATACGTACAAAAATATATTTATTTTCAAATGCAATTTTACAGTAACTGGTACATTTCTCAAGAAAACTTTTCAAACAAAAGTGGCTTGACATCTTTTTAACTTTCAATATAAATTTTAAATTTCAGAAGAGGATTTAAGTTATAATAGGGTAGTTAACCTTCGTGTATAATTTATATGTTAACTGAACAATTTGTAACTGTATTAAGAGCTATCAAAATCTTGATTATTCAATTAGGCTTGATTAATTTATTCGAAATGTCTGTCAATTAGAGTCGGTCAGTTCCGATAATTGGTTATGATCTTACCGATGAAATATTCGTCTATACATATACGGTTACTCAGTCAAGCATCACCAGACATCACACCAATAAACAGTTTGATTGTTATCTTAAATACTTTAAGATAAACTTGTTTTTCGAATTGTTTTTTCTCGTATTTCGGTCACTCTAACCTAAAGTTGTTTAATTCTTGATATTTAGATTACACAGGCAACAATGCCTACAGCGTTACTTTTTTCTAACCAAGCTTGTTAAAATTTGTATTATCGTTCATTTTAAATTTAACTAACGATGGATAGAAAATGACTGTTTGTATTTTGGACAAGTTTTGACACAATGGCCTTAATATTTATCAGACAGTAATTATTAGGAGTGGCCAGTTAATCTCGGCTTACGCTGAGACCTCCAACGGAGAACAACAATATGTCTATGTCTCCTAGGCGTCAAACTGGAAATACCAAATTTGTAATTCGGAGCAAAGGTCGGACAAGATTCGTAGATTAGTTTGTCATGGTTCAACCTTAAGCCGGATAATGATGATGGGACACTGTTAAATTGTCCTCTATACACGACTATTTTACTAAATATAAATATATTTACTAATATTTCCCAAGTAAAATTACTTTAAAAATTAAATTGAAGTAAAATTACAGCAATTTTTTACAATGTATGTGTATATATTTGAATGTGTAGAACGCCATTGAGGATTTAGTAATGGATTATTAGTGGAAACAAAGTCATTTATAAATTAAGAAATAATGTTTTTATCTTATCTACATTTTATTATGTTTACATAATAAAATGTATTTTTAATTCGATGAAATATTTTTAAAATAAAACTGATATTGCAATCATTCATAATCAATTTCATTCTTAATCTTTGCTTGACATTATCCATTGTTTTAAAATGCAGTTGTGATAAACATTGTTTAATACATTGAATATAAACAATTAAACTTAAATTATCTCATATCTATTTATAGAAATAATTGTAGATTCGGTACATTAAAATGTACTATCCGAATTAAAACAAGATACGACGCATCGATGCGTCCAGCTCGCTTTATAAATAATATATGTGTTTGGATTCATGGCGACAAGACAAACATTTTTTGATTCGAGAATGCTACAGACACACGACCGAATGCTTTAGCTTCTTCGAGACTTCGTATAATCGAATGAATTTTCCGGTATTAAGAGGCCATAATATTAATTAATGGCTGTCAAAAACTTAAGCATTTGAATAATCTTTGTGGGTTAAAATTAGTTAAGTATATTGTGGCAAATGCCAAGATTTTTTACAATTTTTGATGAAACCAGAAATTACAAACGTGAACGTGTATTTGTTCCAAGATAATTAATAATATAAGCGAAGTCATTAGTTTGCGTTCTTACACGCCTTGCACTTTCCTGAAACATCACAATTCATTATTTTCCTGAGACGAGGGCGGACGACATTTTACGTAATAATAAACGAACTAGTATATATATATATAAATTCTTGAGTTTGTATTTCTTATTCCTGCGTATAAGAAAGTAAAAAGCGTTGAATTTGATTCAATATGAAATGAAAAAATGGCTAGCAAGTCTAGAGGGCATAACAGTTCTTCGTATTCTGTCGTAAAAAGCACATTTTGAAACAATGATACAAAAATTAATAGGTAACATAAAAATTATAGGTCCGACAAAACGGTTCGGTCATTATAAGAAAACGTTTCCGTGCGCCCAACGCGGTCACAGTCCTAGCGGTGCTAGGTGCGTGCACAGTGGCCTTGGCTCGGGATTCGGGCGTAAGACGGTAGCTTGTCGAACGGTTGTTTTCAGATCAACTTTAATTATCATAAAAAGTTGTAGTAAGTAGGCGATGGAATGGATGGATGTCGATGCTGAGACTGTGCTGCAACTCTATACTACGCATTTTAAACGAATTTCGTCTATTTTATTATATTATTTTAATTATTCGGATAGATTGTGATTTAATTTTTAGGTCGCAACAAAAAAAAAATCGAGTGGGTTGATTCTGATAACAATTTTATGATAACAAACATATCCAATTGATTGATGGAAAACCTATCACATTTTAAATAAATTACATATTATTTACTCGCTATGTTATGACTTTAAGTACCGGGTGTGTGTCTGTAGCATTATCGGATCAAAAAATTGTATTAACATAAAGTGTTTGTCTCGTCGTCCTGAATCCAAAAATATATATAAGTTGTATACTTGGATGTTAGTCGTCGCTCGTTCGTAAGACCAAATTTATACCCCGTACTCCTCTGAAGGTACCAGACCGATTCACACCAAATTTGCTACACATATTATTTGGTATCCCATTGGTATCCGTTCGCAATTTAAATCTAATCGCCCATATATTTCCCGAGTTATAGGGCCCCAAAATTTAGAGCCCCCCTTAATACTGCCCTTATAAAAATAATTAAAACACCCAAAAATTCTACTAATAATTCTAAGATATTTTATATCTACAAGATTTTTTCATATTGTTAACCCAAAGGCCATAAAAAAATATTAAATATTATAATTTTGCATTTTAAAATATGCACAAAAAGGAACATTTTTTCAAATGGCGTAATAATTAAAATCCACGGTTCGATCGTATATATTACTTATAAGGCGAGCTGGACGCATAGGTGCGCTCAATTTAATGGCAATAATTCCAATTTTTTTTATCGAAGGGTATGAAAATTGGGATGATCCTCACCTAATTACGATATTATGTAATTAGCAATATGTCAGTGGATTGTGATACGGTGAGGGCCCAATATGTGATTAATTATATTTTTAACATATCCAATATAACAACACACCGTGTGGTGTGTGTGTCTTTGGTGAGGTCTCGGTAGGCCTTGCCCGTGGCCAACTTGACCTGTTGCTGCGCCGTTTCTTATATTATAGCGCCAGCCAACATGGCCTACTGTACCCTCGTCTTTCCACATCTGACATTCATTACAAAGAAGAAATGCTTGCTTGCTAGCTCGCTGGGAAACACTGTTCATCGAATACTGACCGTGCAACCGCAAAGGGTTAGCGGCAGTGGCGTAGCGGGAATCATTTTACTTGTAGGAGCTCGAATATTTAATTTAATTCTTACGTATCCTCTAAATCTACGTATTATATACATATATTAACCCGTAAAAAGCTTACATGCTATTTTACTAGCTTATAAAAAACAAGCTTAGGTATAACGCACCTATGCGTCCAGCTCGCCTTATAAGTAATGCGAGCAACGGTCCAATTAATTAATATTTGCAATTTCGACTCGTCATTACTAATTGTTTCCCTGTGAATACATTTTAAGTGTATAAGAAAATTATGTAAGGTTGCACTGTTTCTTCTAGAAGAATCAGATATCAGTGTTGGTATCCGATGAACTGTGTTGTGTATCTCATGTGTAGCATAGAGACGATATACCTAGCAAGCTCGAGGATCAGAGGCGCCTGTGTGTCCCGGGCCCTATATGCTGCTTTTTGTTGGTCGCTCGCTCGCCTCAGCTCAGCTCAACCACCATCACACACACACACACACACAGTCATGTACAGAATTCGAATACCAAATTTCAGGCGCCTGAATGCGTATAAATTTTGTATTGTGTCTGCGGGGCCGCCTTTACTATAACGCCTTTTCTTTTACTTTTTATTTTGGGGTACACACACGCCTATACTTCGATTCATACAAGTAATGCACTGTGTGTTAAACACAGTATTCAGTATTGATAGTTTATCTACGAAGTACCGAAGAAGCTAAAAGTCGTGTGTCTGTAGCATTCTCGGATCAAAAATATCCTTAACAAAGAGTATTTGTATCGTCGTTCTGAATGTCTGAATCCAAAAATATATATAACTTATATACTTGGATGTTAATCGTCGCTCGCTCAAGCAAATTTGTGCTTTCTACTCCTCTGAAGGTACCGAAGCATTTTGAACCAAATTTGCTACACATATTATTTAGCATGCTATTTGAATCCGCTCGCAGTTTAAATCTAATCGCTCGTATACTTCCCGAGTTATAGTGACTTAAAATGCCTTATACAAATAATTAATACACCTAAAAATTTCACTTGTAATTCTAATATATTTTATATTTACATGATTTTTTCATACAGTAAATCCAAAGGCCTTAAAAAAATTGAATTTTGAAATATGTTCTAAAATTATTTATAAATAATTGTAAGACTTTTTATATCTATAACATTTTTTCAAATTGTTAACTAAATAATTAAAAACTGCTGCTCGCATCGAATATATTACTCATAAAGTGAGCTGGGCGCATCAGTGCGTTCTACGTAATTGGCATAATCCAAAATATATCTATTTACTAATTTACAGCTACAGTAATAAAATTACGAAGTAAAAAATATGCTATATTGTAGATATTTTATGGTTCTAAGCCCTCTTACTTTACTAGATTATTTAAATAAATTGTATTAAGTGATTTAATCAATTATTAACCGTTGCTAGACAGAGAGCGAGCACCTTAACAAAGTACTAGAAATGTGAATAGTAGTATAGACTGTGTAAGAGGATCGTATCTATATCTCTAACCCTGTCCTGTCCGAGGAAACGTTTAATTTAAATTTAATCTGATTTTATCATCGAAAAAAACGGGTTATAACCCTATACTATACTATGCGGTGGACGTTGATTCTCCAAGTTATTCGGTATATACTATACGGCTTATACTAAAAACGGACGAGGTTTATGCGAATATGCATCCTATGATGCCCCAGGCATTGGAATGTCGCAGTTATTTTGTGCGGTGTAAATAAAAATAAAATTAAGATTTATTATAACGCAAGCGGAATTTGTTGAATTAAAGAATTTTGTATTTCCACTAGTACAAATATTGGAAGTATTTCGTTTTACTGGTTTTTTTACACTTTAATTGAACCTGTGCCAAAAATATTTATTGCTTAATAAAATTAAACAATACCAATCACATTGTTATTGTGCTATAAAAATGTTGTTTTAATTTCATAATTTTTTAAACTGGCTAAAAATAGTTATTTGTACTGTTCTGAGAAGAACAAGAATGTGTTGGTGGTAGAAGGTAAAACACCGGGGATCCGGTTAGTTCCGAACGTGGCCGTGCGATGGGGCTCGCGCGTCAAAGCATGTGAATTCACGCGCACTAAACCGTGTTAAATTCACGCGAGATCCGTTCACGCTTCAGTCGGGGCACGTTTTTAAATAATCATCACACGAATGTGTACAGCACAGCCGCCTCGGTCTCGACGACGTGAAATTATTATATGAGTAATAAAAATAAACAAATCGGTACATAACTATACCTATAATAATGATCCCCTCACAAAGGCACAAATGGAATCTTCATTCGTCTTGCTTACAATTTTGAACAAACCATTGCCGAGATGTAATCATAGAATCACGTTAAGCGTGGCTTAAATAATATTTGTCCAGAAATTATAAAGATATATTTTAATAATATTTTTACTACTGAAATACAATAATATTTAAACCCTACTTAAAGTTAATTGTTAGTGCCTCACTATTAAGGTTTTTTTTTAAACCACTCATGTTTAAATACAGAAATATTTATAGAGAGATACAAAGATTTAAGTGAATTTTAAAACTGTTTTAGTATGAAATAATTAATTTTCCCTTACAAAACTATTAAACAAATCATTTTTGTCTCATAACTGTCAACTGTTGTACTATTTAATACAATATTAAATAGAAATACAAGTTGTCAAATCTGCAAAAGGAATTGTCGTTACACTGACGTATGACGATTTATCGTAAAGAAATAAAGAATTACTGTAATTATGACAATTATTTTGTACAGTGCTGACGTAAATTATAGTTATTCATTGTTCTGTAGTTGTTTTAATCGTATATTCCCTGTAATGTGTTACGGACTTCGAAGTAAAATCTTTGCGGTTGCATTATACACTAACGTCATTGTAAATGTTCAAAAAGAAATCACGAAAAAGTAAATAAAAATTTCATAACATCACAAAGATCTACTAGAGTCGTTAGATCCTAGAATTTATTTTTTTTTATTTCTTGCTCAAAACAATTCTGATTTCCGATTCGAAAACCGGTGTCCTTTTGCAATATGCGGAAAAGGTATAAAAAGGGTAAACCAAATTAGATATGAAGCTACTAAAACATCGTAAAGTATGATGAACGTTTAGCAGCTGGCCGGAAACAGACCAAATGGGAGGAAATTCCTGGCGAATTTCGTCGAATATTATTGCTACCATCACTAATTTAAACTTGAACTAAATATAGGTAGTACTTCATTAATAAATCAATTTATTATAACTAAAATTGTTTTAGATCAGTTGGCAATATTTATTGACATATTATTAGAATGTAAAATATATGTCATAAATAGATTTGAACTTTTAAGAATAAAATAAATATAAACACTTGAATATGGCGCCAAGTTAAAGAACAATAATTAAAATTAATTACTATCACGTTATAATTATATATAAGTTATCAATAAATTATTGCTGATCATATCATGAGAACAAGATATTTTGTAATCAAAGTTTTACTATCCATATATGTATATATTACATAAATGTAATGTTTTTATTGTGATGTATGCAAAAAATGCCGCTTTTCCTTTACAAATAGTTTACAATGTTTATATTAATTATGAATGCATCGGAAACAACAAACAGAAAATATTACTATAAACACGTATTTCGTATAAATTAAAATACAAAAAGTCATAACAAAATTTTTGGATTCAGGGCGACGAGACAAACCCTTTTTGTTAAGGACATTTTTTGCCCGAATGCTATAACTGCTTCGGTAATTCTACACTAATCTGTATTCTCCGTAAATTGTCCCAATTTTGTTTACTCCCGTAGAATATACACGTAAGTGACATGTATATTTGAAGTGTGAACAAAAGTGGGTAACATATAAGAGACATTACGTAATTTAATGATGCCGTAAAAATGTGGCCAACGAGTGCGAACATATAAATTATAATGTTATTTTCACCGCAGCGCATATGAATCATAAAAGCTGCAGAGGCTAACACCGTGAAATATAAATGTGTAAAAGTTTGTCAAGTGCGATAAATCAGCCCAAATGCAACACTTTATTTTTAAGAATTTGATATATGTTTGCACTCACATCATCCGCCGTTGCGCAGCGTTAACCTCCCTTTACATTATCACCACTTTTTCTCTCTAGAAATTTTCAAACTAGCGTCGAATAAATGCGTACTACAATGCACAATCTAAGATATAGCGTAACACCTACGTGAAATCTATTGAGCGGGCGTATAGACCCATAAACTATATGTACCTGTGAAAAATGTCATAGCACATGTCCTAGTTGCCGGTGCCAGGAAATGCAGGTGTCGCTAAATTATTTTTACCGACGTCGCTACTATTTTTAGCGATGAAAACAATGTCTGCTGATTTTGGAGTCACTTGTTTGAATAATCACCTATATTTACTTACACTAGAATAATGATACTACCCTAATAACATTTTTAAAACGCCATAAAGATTTATTAAGTATTATATGTATTATATAAGACATTGGTGCCGGTACCTACGCTAGTTCAATAAACAATTTAAATTCTACTTGTATAAGGAGAAATAGATTAAAATAGTAGACGTCTGAGCATGAGGAATGAGAGTATAGGACAGTCGCTCAACGAACAGATACGTTGTCAGATTACAAAACTGACACCATCGCATCACAATAATCCAAACCACCCAAGGCGAGAATCGAAGCGGAGCTGTCAAGTGGTGTGTGTGCATCGTAATATATTGTGCAAGTGATACCGTCGGAATAAACAGCATGTACAGTTCAGGGACGCACGTCACCAGCCGGTCACCGGCTCGATGGCTACGGGCACACAACACTATCAGCGACTAATCACAAAATAAAAATAATACATATATAAAATGGTAGAGGGCCATGGCATGCACGACTATCTACGTAGAAGGCGCAAGGAATCGTGAATAAAAAGGATTATGTGGACGCTGCAAGCACGATCGCTATACGGAGATCTCGGCGAAGGATATTGTATGATAATGAACCGAGCCACAGCCTAGGCGGTTAAGCAAAACTCGTGCTGCGGTCTCGACATCGCGCCTAACCAACAGTTCTCAAACAATTAGCGATCGTGTCAGAGGCTTAAAGTTGTGTCCTATACTTGTTAGCTCGTTGTACGAAGCGATCAATCGTGTGTCTGTAGCAAAAGTGTTTGTCTCGTCGCCTTGAATCCAAAAATATATAATAATTAAAAACCGCATAGGTGCCGTGTACCTAAGGTTGTTTTAATGCTTGTATGTGGTATGAACGTATTTATCACCTATTACTTATCACTAAATATAATCATTACCATCGAGTAGGTGTAACATTTTAAAAACCACTCTGATCAGATAAGCCGTTATTATAATTTATGAAAAATCTGATCATGCAAGCTGTTAAAAATCACCTACGTTCGAAAAACAAAACACAAAACACATCAATTTTCTAACCAAAGGTATTAGACCAAAAAAGCCGGTAATTATATATTTCCAGTTGAATAATTTCATTGTCCACACACACACACTTATTTATTAGTTTCAAGTTCAATTATATCTACCTTATTCATCTAATTCCAACCCTTCGGTTAATCAACGACAAACTGGTTTCAATCAGATACACCCAACGCACACCTATACACTTCACTTGACCCGCACGAAAAAAGTTCAATACGAAAAGAAGCAGGAGAAAAAATAAAAACGCTGTAAAAGTCAGGCGTGATAATAAGAACGTATACTTTAGTGATGTTATTCTCCGATATCTGCCATTAACTTAACACCATTGAACACGACATTCTGTATTTCACTTTTAAAAAACTAATTCTTTTTTCCAATCAGGAGAAATCACCGTTTTCAAAGCCTCAAATCAATCTTATTTATAAAAGAGTGTTTCTCAATTGGAACAAAATAATTAACTGTTGTGTGTCTGTAGCATTCTCGGATCATTAAATATCCTTAACAAAAAGTGTTTGTCTCGTCGCCCTGAATCCAAAAATATATATAACTTATATACTTGGATGTCGTCGCTCCCTCATAAGAACAAATTCTTATATTTTGTATTTGAATAGATTATTCAATGCACATTAATAACATTCCAGATTTTTTTTTAAAGATTCTAATACTTTATAAGAAAATATGAGCGAAAATTATATTTGTAAATTATCAGAACATTTCTTAAACTTGATGAAGCAATAAATAAACCATTCAGAAATAAGATCTTGTAGGATGTAAGTAATAATCATTATGTGCGATTACTTTTTTGTACAATAATCAAAATTTCGTTTCGTACGCCTTGATACTCGTACCTACGTACCGTATCCAATAACAAAATACACTTCGGATTCGTCTACTTGATTTTCCAAGCGAAAAACATGCAAGAAAGTAAAAAAAAACGAGTGTTTCGAATACTGAAACCGTCGTTCACGATTGTCGTTCAAGCAGAAATACCAACCGCACGTTGCAAAAAAAGAAATTTGAACCGACGAATAAGAAACCCATCGCATCGAATCCATCCACTTTCGTGTTTTTGTTATTTACTCCTGCGTTCGTTCAGCTGTCACAGAACTACGTGACAAAAGAAACAGCTCTGTGTCGGATTTAAATTGCGCCAAATTTAGTAGCCACGACCAGTCCGAAAAAAAAAACAAATAAAAATAAAATGCAACGAAACAAAGAAATGATACCGACACCCGAATAAAAATCTCACCAAAACGTTCATAGATGTCATTGGTGGTGTTTTTACATAGTGTCGTGCATTTGTTAGGGACAATTGTTTCGGAATGTTGGCGGCTTGGATGCGAACGTGTTTTGTTTTGTCGGCAAAGGTGACGCGATCCGAGATGTTTCGAATTTCTGCGCTCGTAACACGATCTTCGTAACAAACGATTTTCAGTAAATAAAATATAATTCTAAACGTGCTTAACTTTCGTTTTGTTTGTCATTTTGTTTTTACATAACAAAACATCATGCCAACAATGTCAGACTTCAGTCTTTTGTTTAATTGGATATTTGAAGAAACAATTTTCCTTTTAACTCGCCGTACGAACTATGGAAGTGCTAAAGCATTCAATCATCAAACATTTTTTCAAATTGTTAACCAAAAGGCTCGCATCGCATATATTATTTAATAGGCGAGCTGGACGCATAGGTGCGCTTGTTTTTTTACTAATTTATTATTTCTTTTGTTTTAGGTGAGTACCAATTTTTTTCTGCTTCTATCTTAAAGATCTGTAAGTATATTTTAACATACGTAATAAATCTATAATTTTCTAATGTTAAAATTCCGCACTTAAAAAAAAATACTGGTAAAGTATTTTCTAAATTCTATAATTTAGAAAATGTTATAATAATAATTTAGGAAAAATAAAGTTGTTTATTGAACATTTCTACAATTAAATCCGGTTGCTAATTAAATTTAAAATCATCAAAATACTTGCTACTTATTTCTGAATCTGAAAATATTTCGTTAATTAGAATTAATGATAATTTTAATTATCACAAGAAGCGCACGAATACGGAATACTATACTTAATTACATGAAATTATTATCACCAAATATTCTTTGTGATATTACACACGCCTACATTTTTTATTAGCATTTTTATAGCTTTCTCTAAATATTTAAATTTACTGCTAAGTTCGTATATACTTAGCCAAGATGGTCAATGTGGTTTTAGACAATAAATTACACAGATAATGTTTTATAAATAAAGTATATTTAATTAAGCGTTTTATGCTAATTTTTCTACGCCTCCTACAAGTTTTGTTCTTCCTTATTTTTATGACTAACAAAAAATGTGCGTGTTTTTGTTAAGTATCGAATTATAAATAGTTTTAAAAAGGTAGACTAAACATTTATTTAAAATAATATTGCGGCTTTATTTGTCAAAACGTTTATTTGTGCTAAAATAAAAAAATATTGAAAAAATAATTTAATTACTTAGTTAAGTGATTCGATATCTATATTTTTCAATTGATAAAAAGTGTTTATATTGTTTTTCGGCTATCTATTATCGTCGGTAAAAAAAAAAACGTTTTAATTAAACAATTTTATAAATAAAAAATCGTTTGATAAAACAAATTATAAACATTAATTGTTTTTGGAACAATGGACACTTATACAAAGTGCAATTTCGTAGGCGCCACCTATTGACACTGATAACAGTTGACTGATTGCCAAAAATACGGGAAACGAATTTAAACAAGCACCTATGCGTCCAGCTTGCCTAATAAATAATAAATGCGGTTTTTAATTATTATGACAATTTAAAAACAGAAAAAACACCTAACCGATTGCTTTAGCTTCTTTGGTCGTTTAAGTATCAAATATATGACAAGCTAAGAGTCCATATGGTTTAAAATGTTTATCCAAGTGTCATCTAATCTAAAGTAAAGATCTTGTTTAAAAATCATGACAGAGTAAGATCTCTAATAAAATCTAATCGGTCGAAAAGCAATTGATTTTTGAGTTGGAATTGAAACAGCATTGATGGAAGTAGTAAACGGCCATTTGGCGATAAAACCATCGGATGGTTGACCATAAGTGGCGACCTAATAATTCCAGATGGTCAATTATGTATACAGGTAAATGACACCAGGCGCGCAGGCCCACGTGCGCATTGCATTATTGTTATTACCGGCTCTGAAGCCCACGCTTCGTTTCAACTTCATTCACTAGCGATGCCTTTTTCCATTTATACCCATACATGCACGCGCCATCTGTTTATATATGCATATTCTGTGTGTGTGTGTGTTTTTTACAAGAGTGTACACACACACACACACGTGAAGGGTGTAGTTTTGTTTTATTATCTGCTAACATCACAAACTAAAGGACATGTCTGTATTTACTTTGGTTGGGTTTTGTGGAATTCATTCAAGAATAACACAGGATGTCGCATGTTTGCGAATTAAGCTTTCTTTTTCACATTTATTTGTAAGAGATATGTGTAAATATTGTGTGTTGGACGAGATAATGAATGAGAGGCTTACAACCAAACTAGTACTGCCTTTAAACGTAAAAATCATTCTAAAATTATTTGCCAAATAGATTGCAGTCTTAATATTTGGCGCCTAACAGCGACGTTCAAGATGGCCGCTCAGAGTAGACTCGTTAATCTTAATTTAAGCTTAAATAATTTAGTAGTTATATATATATATATATTTATATTTTTAAAGGCATAGGTGCCGGTGCCTATGCTTGTTAAAATTAAATTTGGTACTACGAAAAACTTTTAACAATTCCAACTGAAACTCAAAGTGGAACGATAAGAAAATGAATAATAATTTAGTGAATTACGTACAAATAAAAACCAGATGATAAGATTTCAGTGAATTTAAAATGCAATCAATTTGGTCCTGCATCTATTTATTTATTTATATACGCACGCACACACGCACAAAATCATGTAAATTTGTATACGTATAACGAACGTCCATTAGTAGCATAGCGCCACCTACACACATGCATAATAATTCCGTCATTACTTTACGATGATGTTGATGGCACATCTATGTGTTTCCTCATATGGTTTTGCCTACATTTGGCATCAGGCCAATACACGCACCGTCTAACTGAACACATTCGTATTGAATACACGTGTGCGGTACTTAGAGTATACTGCACTCTCAGCCACCAGAAGTCAAAGGTTCAAACACTAATGACTAATGAATATAAATAAAATTCTAGTCGTTTTGTTCAAATGTTGTAAATTAATCAGGATGCTCATGGAAAGTTTTCGCTGTAGGTTAATTTAATATATTGGATTCACACACACACACGCTTAACTTAATAGTTATCGAAATAGAACTTAAGTAGAACCTGAATATTATTATTTAATTATTTTTTTTAACTAACGTTATTTATCATTCTTACTTAAAACGTAAAAGAAAGTATCGATTTTTATTTCATGTTGAGCTTTTTGAAATACTAAGATCAAACGTTGGAACAGTTTATTATTCTATAATATAAATAGTAAAATGAATATTATTCCTTACAGGAAGGTGCATATGTAATGCCAACATAAATAAATCAATGTAACTAAAACGAAGAGTGTGTTTATGTTGCTGTTGCAATCATCTAAATTTAGTTATAGTTACTCGCAAAGAGAACTCATCATTTCATAATAACTCACGTGACGTACGCGTATCTACAATAATACATACAGATGCATGAGTGTGTGTGTTTGTGTTTGTCTGTCTGTCTGTGTGTCTGTGTCTATTCCTAGCCAACCATCCACAAAATTATCAATGAACTCAATTCCCGCCGCCATGTTGTTTCATTGCCGCCGCCTCCGGTGACACCTACACTATGTAAATTCAACTCCAACACCTTTGATGTTCCTAATTAGATTTGGCGTGTGCTATAGAAAAATTTTCTTTCTTGTTTTCGTTGTCATTCATTTACAATCTTATTCCGGTCGAAAAGTGTTGCTATTTTTGTTAATTAATTAGTTTTTTTTTCATTCGTGTCGACAATAATTAAGACTAATGTCTCCCAGTCTAGTCAAGTAACGAACTATGTTAATAAATAAATGGGTAAAAATAAAAATTTATATATGTGCGCTGGATATATAATAATTTTAAACTGGACGAATATGTGAAAATATTTTGTGCTACGAGTTTATTTTATTACTAAAAAAGCTGAATTTATTTATTAACTCACCGTAGAACCTAAAGCACTCAGTCGTGTGTCTGTAACATTAAAGTAAATCCTTTTTCAGTCTATTTTCTTGAGAAATTTGTTTTATGGTTTCCTTAGTGAATTCAACTGTAGTTTAAACTAGTTAATCTAAAATTAAACATTTATTATGCATGTTAACATAGTTCATTAAAGCTAGACGAATTATTGTTGGAGATATAGTAGCAAAATGAATATTAGAAATACTGTTATAAATTGCAATAGCACAAGAACAATTCGTTTAGGCTTGTTAAGTTTAATGCTAATTCTAAAATTGCTTTTAACAAAGTCTACAATCAAACGTTTATTCAGTTTCATTGCACCAATAAACATTTAATGGCAAACTATAATATTAAGCGTTCATTTATAAATTCAAAATACAATTAACATAAACGAAATTTGGACCCAGGAGTAATGCTTTTGTATTATCAAATTTTGAAATAATCGTGTATACCACAAACCGTTTTAATCAATATAAAATTTAAAACAAACGATTAACCGAAATCTATGTAGAAAAAAGAAAACGATTTTAAAGTGTCAACAAATTAACAAATTAATTAATAAAATTTGGTTTACAAGTGACCCTGAGTTAATTTTCTAAATGTTAAATCAAAATTTGCACACATTAAAACTCGTTTCACCTCCAAATAAAATACCTAATCTGACAGAATTCTTATAAATGAAATTAATAGTTGCAAATTCTAAAGAAGAACACTCATAATTCATTTATTTAATGTTTAAATATTAAAATAAACATTTCAAGGTAACATTCGTAATTTATCGGATTACCTATAGTAATTTATTAAACTAATCTAGCAGAATTCGTTATAAAAACTATTGAAAAACTCATAAATTAGGTTTAAACTGCATACAAATGCACCAACCTTTTTAATCCGCGAAGCTTCAAGATCTAATCTATAAAACCACAAAAACACGTGTAAATGTTATTGAAAACGGGGACAAAAAATAAATCAAATTTGGTGGAAGCTATGGCCGTTGGAAAGATAACAAAGACAGACCTCTGTGGGCGATCTATTTCTCTCTGTCACACATATACATACAAACACACACACACACATCGCTACCTGTATTCAAACGTATCGAACGCTAGCATGCAACTCGACAAAACAAACTTGTGAATAAGTAAAAAAAAATAGGTGTTCAAACTAACCGCGATAATGTCAACATAAATAAGTTTGTTGTACTTTTTATTATCGTAAGGAAATTAAATATTTACCCACAAGTATAAATATTATGTTTATAGGATAAATTCCTAATATGTAAATTTGGTGTAAATCGCTCCGGTACCTTCAGAGGGCACAAATTCACTAACATCCAAGTATATAAGTTAATTATGAACATGAGTTCATTACAGTTTTAGTAATATTCTTTTGTAATTACAAAATCTGTTGAAAAAGTCATGGAATTTATATCTTAACAGATGTTTGTCAGTAGATAGGAGTGTTCTGTGATGTTTGGATTTACCGTGAAAGTAAGAAAATATGAAGTATATCCGTAGATGTATGTTTGAATCGTATTTGTCAACGTTGTCGGTGTTTATAATTTGTCAGATGAGTTGAAGCATGAAACATATACTAATTACAGTTCTACAGCATTTCCCAGCAATTATACCTGCACAAATTGTCATTAATATTGCCGGTGTAATTTGCAAATGAAGTCTTCGACTGTAAAATTGTTATTACAAATACGGGAAATTATTGCTTGATTAAAATCTACTTAAAAATAATAATATAATTTTTTAATGTATTATTTTCGGTTGGAGCTGAAATACTTTAGGCCAAACAATGAAATTGGGGGGCTGTAAAAGTAGCTATCGTAAACATTGGTTAGGTGTCTCGTCAAAAGGCCCAAAAAGTAAAAAAATAAAAAAAAGTGTGTGTTCTTTGGTAAGTAATATGAGTCTCGTTTCATATCTGATTGTACACATGCTTTTTTGTCAGTGTACACAAAATCCGATCTTTTGTCAACACCCCAGTTTCATTTAATTTAAACAGTGGAAGAACTTGTGTCTGGATGTGAGATCATAGATAAACAGACACGACAAGATGTGATACGGCGGCGAACCTAAAAATAATTGGTCCCCCTATGCCAGAAACTGTCCACGGAGAGGTCCAATTAAAGGTGATGTTAGGCTCAGGCGCGACTGCTATTTCAACTCTACTACTACAACTAAACAACATACAATGTGCCCGACTCTGCTCTCACACATAAAACGATTTTTAACGTTTTCACTGTGGGACAATGCACACTTCTAATAGCGCCTATTTATAGAACTTAAACACAATGTTCTAAAATTACACAACACACAGGCATTTAAGCCACCACCAATTACTCCAGCCACACGGCGATCTGTTCTTACCGGATAATACATTAATTATCTGAGAAGACAAGCTTAGCTACTAACACCTATGCATTCACCTCGCATTATAATAAATACGATGCGAGCAGAGGACATTTTATTTTGGCGAATTTAATTTAAATGTGAATTAGTCGTAAATCGATTAAGATGTTTAAGTAAAAGGCGTTTACTTTTGGGCAATTTTATAAACAAAAAGTGAGAGTGAGCGATATAAAAAAATGTGTTGTTTTCGTGACATTGCATATTATAGTGTGGCAGTGAAAATGAATGTGTGTGCTCTGCTGTGTCCGTCCGGGCCCGTGCCGTGTCGAGCCCCCGTGTCTGCGAATGTGCGACACATGGCGTGCGCTTTTTGTTTGCTCTTTTTTTGTGGAATCGTAACGCATGCGCCAAACTTGTAAACGCGCCGTGTTGACAACAAAAACAATCATTTTCCTTTTTTCATTCGGGTTTTGTTGCTTTTAGGTGTTTCTAAATATGTGTTGTGGGAGTTATAAATATGTATATGTTTCGAGGTGGACGTTCACACTATTTGAATTTCTAATTTTCTAAAATGATTCTATAGTTTATTCTGGAACGCAGGAACGTTTTTTATAAAAATGCAAATAAATGAAGTATTACCATATGCCCATATCATACACAGAATACACTCTACACCGTTATTATAATAATATTCAATATATACTCATGTAGTATTGTGTAACTATAGTAATTTTTTAAGTGCATCAGTGTAATAAATCTACATGTTCTTTCAATTAAATAACTATGAATTTAGAGTGATTAAAGAGTTAAAGGGAGTAAATTTAAGTAGGCAATTGATCACGGCACCATACACATTACCAAATACGTATTAAATGAAATTAAAATAAAATACCCTCATATTACAAGAGTATCAAATGTTTGATTGAGTGTACCAATACCATATACCAGCATCTTAGTTGCTTGATGAGAGCTTGACACAGGAAATTCAAATCAGAAACAATTTGAACGTCACTTATTATAATTCAACAACAATAAAGTGAGAGATGATTGGTCCATGGCCAACGGATAATTGAAATAAATTGACTTTGTCTGAGTGCACAGATAGATGCATCAATTACCTAACCAACACACACACACGCATACACACACATTATACTTGGCCCAATACTTTCGTTTGAAATACGTAACAAGAATGCCTGTATATTTACTAAACTATTTTTGCACCAATTCAAAATTTAAATTACAAGAAATATTTATTTAGGATTGGTGGACACAAAATCAACATTTTCGTCGCTAAAATAAACACAGGACGCGATGGGACATTTTCTCATGACCGGACTATTTATTTAACAGAAATCAAGTGTCAGATGGTCAAATAGCTATCTCTCTCTCTCTCTTATATGGACGCGTTGGTGTTATATAAACATAACAGCCGAAATGTACGTGTCATATATGGATTTCACAGATGCCTTTGTACAATTTCGTTTTGTAAAATATAACTTCGTGTTTACTGAGAAGGCGGAGAAATCATGTTTGGAAACAACAATTTTGGAGATTGGACATGCAATAAATTGGTACTCACCTAGAACAAAAGAAAAACATATTTGTGTGTCTGTAGCATTCTCGGATCAAAAAATTTCCCAAAAAGTGTTTGTCTCGTCGCCCTGAATCCAAAAATATATATTACTTATATACTCGATATAATATATTCATTAATAAATTGCGATTTAAGATGAAAATAAATTTAAAAAAATGTGGACATTGAGAGATTTCGAAATATGCGTATATTTACAAATGTTCGTATTATAATCTTGACCCAATCCTCATTAAAATAAAATAAATAATCCAAAAATCGAATAAGATGAATTATTTTGAGATGTTTTCAAAACAAACATAAACATTAATTAAAAGTCAATTATATTTTTACGCCTTATCAGAGTGTGTGCGTGTGAGAGATGTAGTTTTTCTTTGTTCACATTATGAAAATACTAGAAAACATATTTATTTATTTACACACAGTAATATAGTAAACTGCGTCATTCAATCTTTCAGATAAACAACTCGTATTCTTCTAGACGCAATCACAAAAATTCATTCAATTTTGTAACACTATATCGCACTAGTCACATGTTTTCTCGTTGGTTCATTCTGCGAAATGTTTTCATATCGAGCAGATTGAACGCCTACACGCGTTTGGATTCTTTGTACACTAGAAAATTTAATACTGCATTTAGAAAAATAATTAAAATATCTAAATATTCTACACAAAATTCTAAACAATTTTTGTCTATAAAATTTGTTCATATTAGTAACGTAAAAGCCATAAAAAAAATTCTAACAAAGTTATATTGTGGGAAATGTTTCATGTTTTGCTGACGGGCACGTCTGCGCGTACGATACAGTTTATTTTGACTGCTGAATGGACTACAGTCGTGTGCTTAGTTGGCTTATCGGTTTTTTGACTCTCATGCAGCTCTTGATTATGCGACGACTAAACATTGGAATCACCAAGGCGCCGATATTTACATTCTTCCGCCCGCGAGGCCGAAGACTTTTTGATCTAAATATTTGCCTATTTTTTTTCTTAAAAATCTTCTGATTCATTTTTGTTTATTTATCACAAATGTCAACACGGTGGGGAAATGAATACTGGACCGATATGTATGCCATTTTTATGAGGCTATTTTATGTGCGTTTTTACATTTTTAACAAGACTGTAAAGATGTTGAGTTTATGATGTGTGATACGTGTGTTTATGAGAATCTTTTAAATGCATTGAGTGATTCTATAATTGTTTTTTCTTTTGAAAATATTTAAAGGAAGTTCACTCTAGCCCAGGAAATATAGTATTACCCTTTTAATCTATTTATTTACAATAGAAAAATCGATTGACCATTAGTAATATATATATTAACGATTAGTATGAGTATAGTTCTAGATCCCAGTACGATATAGCGTTAAACTTGACATCGCTACAAATGAATACCGTACAAGCTAAAAGCGTATAAGTCGCAGCGATATCTTGACACAACAATACCAGCGATCTAACGTCTCAAAATGTAATAAGTTTTTAATAATATGAGCATGCATAAGTAACACGATTACAACGACAACAGTGTCCTCTATCTTGTACGTTATTTTTGTCTTAATTTTACTAGCGCAAATATTATGTAATTTATGTTGCTTGTATATATAATAGAAGCGATAAGAAATCTTACTACTATAAATAAGATGTAGTTTACTCGTTTAGGAGATATATTGTTCGTTGTCCTTCTGTCAGTAAATTAAATATAAGAGCACTTATGTTTTATGGCCCCTAAGTTTTGTAGACCATTTAAAACTAATCCAATTATTTTTTATACTTACGCATTATTAACTGTTTCTGATTGTGGGCTATTACAACGAATTTATGTCGATGGCCCGTATGGTTAAATTTGCACGATTAATACTATTAGAGCAGTTGAATATTGCCCGATGGATAGACCAAATTTGTGCATTATTATAAATCCATCTTTTTAATATTACGTAAACATAAAAAGAAACCACATTTTTATGAATTCCGTTCTCCAGTTTTTATCCCGCGTAAATTATATAAAATGGGTCGTCTTTTTTACAATGGTGCATTATTGTTTACTATATGATTATAATCTCAAAAATAAAAACCTTGAACAATATATTGTATCATCAACAAAATATAAAAACAGCATTAACCTTATATAGCAAATGAGAGCAAAAAATAATTTTGTACGAACATACATTGTATTACAAACAACAAGGTGTATGTAAAACGAATGAAAAAATGTTGAGTACCACTGTTTGTGCATGGTACAATAATGGCTAAAACCTGCGTAACAAGTCAACAAGAAGCAAACTTTCCGGATATAGTAATGTTTTAGCGATTGTATCCCAAGTACACACAGCATCCAACCAGACCGTGTAAAAAAAACTGTCCTCTCTGTTTTACGAAGCTAATGCGAAAATAAATGATCATCGCATCGTGGTTGTCGATATTGAGAACTATTTTTAGAACATGGAAATAACAATGAGTATCTCTTTTTACCCTAGATAGAACACCTGTTTGTAAATATCATTTGACAGTGCTAATTATTGATTCAAATGTACACACCTTTATTTAAATTTTAATATTATTTGTTCTAAATGCTACAGAAAATCTTAAATATTTATATTGCCATAGATACTACGTATAAGAAAGTTGAGCGTAGGCCATAAAATGGAATTGTATTGGTCACGACACATAATTCAAAATTAACTTCAATTCAACGAATCAAAGAATTGAAAATGATCCAACATTATTATCTGTATTCAGACATCTTCAATTTTACATTTTATATTCCGTCAACTCAATACAATTAAATCTATTGATAACGAAATAAAAAATAATAATAATAAAAGGCAATCCCACAAAAAGACATTTCACGCCATTGACTGCGTCTGACCATCAGAGATCCAAGATGAAAAAATAAATGAATAATATTCAAATAAATCTGTTCAACCGAATCCAAATGGAACGAGAGAAAAAATATCAAAGATCCCATAGAATTGGACATCTGAAAGAAACCCATCTCTTCTCGGAAAACGAACAAAACAGAATGTGTTATGTTAACAAAAGGCCGGAGCAGGTTTCGGAATCATCCCCTGAACAAAACCTTGAGCCTTATCGAGCCTAACAATAAGGATGCATTTCGTGTGTTGCACGTGTCTCATTCGTGTATGTTGGATATGACAATGGTGCGTTTGGAAAGAAAACGAACTGAATCGACGTGCCATTCGATTTATTCAGGTGTGATTTGAGAGTCGAGCTGTGTTGTGCTGTGCTGTGCTGTGCCTTTGTGGGCTCTTGGAATGCTTATAGCGTAACACCTGCACAGGGTACACTACACACTAGTGATACACCCACATCCAACGGACAATTTCTATTCTTCGCTTTTTTGCTTTATTTTCTTCCATTGAAATGAACTAGGACGAAAAATATGAATATATACACGACTAAGTTTCTATACATTTTTCTGTAGATAACATTGCATTCAAATGAGTTACAATGGCTAATGGTCTTTCTAAATGTTACATTATTGCCAACAGATTGTTACACATACTTTGAAAATTTGTTAATTCAAATAAGTTTTCTATTTCCTTTATATCTACAAAATACACCCGTAAATATATAGCCTAATGTAGATTTTTATTTACAACATATAACAAATGGGCTTTTTTGCTTCAAGATTAAAAGTAATAACCATATTTATTTTTTTAAATTCAGTAATTTGTATATTATGTGCAATGTTAAATTATCTCTGTAATAAAAAATTGCTACTTGATATTTAAGGTGTGTTTATGTAATATAAAACTGAAATATGATTAGAAAATAAAAATAATTTTACTGCGCCATAAAACTCGATCGTCCATTTACAAGTATTTTTGGTAAATATCAAATTTAACATGCGTTGAATTACAATCTACCAATTTAAAAATATAATAAAAACTTAAGTATGTTAAATATTAATAGTGTTTTTGTAATTTAATCTATTGACAATCGTTGTCAAACATCTGCCAAATATCAAACTATAATGGCTGAATAGAAGGTGTCAATCATCCTACACGAAAAATATGATTGGGAATATTTTCTACACACCCACAAATCGATTAACGAAAATACCAACAAATTAAAATTCCTGCATTGGCAATTATGAATTATTCGAAACGTCCACGTGCCACGTGTCATACTTTGCTTCGAATTAAAGTGTTTCTTCGTATATTTTCAATTAATTAAATGTGGTTGTTATATTTTATTGTAATTTTATGCTAGTCACGAAGATTTTTTCGGGATTTTTTCAAGTCAAGCGTTGATTAGATTCAAATGATTATGGAAATGCTGTTAAATTAATTGTATTTGCATCTGAATTATTCGCAGTGGAATTATGTGATGGCACATGCTGATTTTTATAATTGAATCATGTTTAAATTGATTCTCGAAATTGTTTTTTGAATTCAACTTGATGATAATTGTAATTTATTGGCTTATGCATATTCAATTGCATAATAAATTAACTTTAATATATTAACAAATATTTTGAATACTGTATTCAATTTTTAATTAACTGTGAATAACAACTATTGCACGGGAATATTAAAAGTAGACATATTTAATAATACGAATTTGAAACAAGCAAAAATATCTATATATCAGTATTATTTATTTATTTATTCAAATTCGTACGTGACATATAATAATTGTTTAAATAAATATTGCAATGTATATTTGTTTATGTTGTCTGAGATAATTCATTTAAATCTGTTGACACTAGTGATGACCAGACTTGATTTAAATTTTACAAATAACCTGATCTTTATTGCAGTTAATCGTATGGTAATCACTTAGATGCTATTCATTTATCTTAGTTGATCAAATAATTAAATTGTAGTTAGTAGGAATTATGCTAAACCGTATTTTCTTGTTGATTGAAGATACGAATGTAATCTATAAGATCCTTCTTGATCCACATAATTTATCTTTATACATTATGCTAAAATAACCCATGTACAATGTTTTAATTCCAATTCCCAGAAATTTCATTTCAAACATGTTCGAATATTTTAATATTAAATTAAAAGGGTTTGAATGTGTAAAATGTTGAGAGCCACTGTTCTGCGGTATAAGGTGAGAACGCCGGGAAAGATCATACAAAGAGTCGATCTCGCGTAATAGTAAACGCATATATGGTAGTTAAAAGACATGACTCGTCTACAAGGATATAAAGTTCTCTCCTTGTGGACAGACGGGTTTTGTTTACGCTATAAATGGAGCAGAATGTTGTGGAAAACTCCATAATATTCCGCAAACATATCTTCGCGACTTGAACCACAGAACCGGCTCACACACAAACTGCATTCTCACATTAAAATACACATTTCTGTTGAGTTTCTCTTGATTCATTTTCTTTTCTTGTCGGATAAGATAAACCTTTACAACAATCCATCAACATTACATGATTCTTAATTCTTTCCTATTAATAAATAAAGAAAGTATTTAGTACATATTTAATTATTTTTTATGGCCTTTGGGTTAACAATATGAAAAAATCTTGTAGATATAAAATATCTTAGAATTATTAGTAGAATTTTTGGGTGTTTAAATTATTTTTCTAAGGGCAGTATATGGGATACCAAATAATGTGTGTACCAAATTTGGTGTGAATCGCTCCGGTACCTTCAGTGGTACCGATTGCTTTAGTTTCTTCGGTACTTCGGCGAGCTAAAAATTGTAGAATACGTTCCTGACGCAAAGCGAGTGATTCTGTAATACATCTGATGTGAAATCACATTGGTCGCGTGGGAATTCTGTCTTTCGGAAACGCTATATAATTCAATATGCCCTTTTACTTCTAAATACATACATGGTGCTACAGTACAATTCTTACCATTTACAGTTTGCACTGTTTTCTTTCGTTACAGCCGCAAGTTAAATGTTATTGTCGTGCTCATTCCGTATAATAAATGTGAATCATTTGTTTTAAAGGTAAACCAAAAAGACTCATCTCTACGAATAGTAAGGAATTTTCTTTGTTTTGATAAAGAAACACTAAAAATGCACTATTGTTTAGATTTTGCACGTGCATATCAAACATCTATAAAAAGTGAAATCATTTTTTATGTAAATCATGGAATTAGTAACAATATTATTGCAAAGTTCAAACTATTAGTTATTGATTAAATTGAAATTATTATTCAGATGTTTTAAAATTTGCAGTTCGATATACGAAATATTGACAAAAGCAAATGACGTCTGGGTTATTTGGCACGAAAATTTTAATGGGTAAAATGTAACTAAACTAGATTTTAAGACAGTTTCACACTGTAAAAAAAATCGATAGTAAAGTAATGTTATCTTTATTACCATTTCAATAATTGTTTTCGAAAGAATAATGGTGTTAAGGGGGGTTTCCTTATGATCTATTTTCCTTAGAATTAATGAAAATTAGGGAAATACCCACTCAGAAGTCATTAAGAAGATAGTTAAAATAAATTCGGATATTTTCATTTGCCCAATCCACAATACTTTCTTTTATGAATCGCCAAATTTCTGTGCCAATTAGTGATCCAAATGTAATCGATATAATTTAGCATATGTGCGTGCGTGCGGAGTGCGGTAGCAGAAAGGCATTAACACGTTATCAAAATGTCACTGGTGTCTTTAGGCGATATCCTTATTTGTACAACGAATTCATGATTTTTTATTCCTTTAGAAATCGGGCGATTTGTACGCGTTTACTCTCAGTCGAGCGAACGAGCGCGCCTTATCTGGAAGTTAACTTTTCAATTTTTAATGTACCGAAATTAAGTGCTGCTCTTTATCAGAATGTTAAGGCCCGGTTACAAGATACGTTAGTCAGCCGTGGAACAAGTTTATTCGGTTTTAGGTTAACATTTATTGCAAATTTTCCAACACCATATTTAGATATATTTTTAAACAATTCTTAGTCCATAACAACACGAATTAAATTTGTATTTTTGATTTTATATTTTATTTATACATTATTCTTCTTGTTTTGAAAGTTTATATCTATTATGAGAACTTTAACGCATGTTATATCTCAGTAACATCTCAGAGAAGTCACATTAAAGAAAATGTTTACTAGGAATACTTTCTTTAACTCGCCTAATAATATTAATAGAACTTACAATATTTATGACACCAATTATGTGATTACCTACTACAAAACGCATTTCCCTTTCTGTTTATATATATTTTACACCGCGCTATAATTATTTCATAAACATAACTGCAAGAATTAAAATAGTTTAAAAATACATTAAAATTCTTGAAACAATCTGTCAATTTCCGAATAAATTCATCACATGTAAACGTATATACTTTACGTACATCAATTGTGTAAAATTCAATGTAATTTTTCTCGAAACGAATGCAAACAATTGCACATTAGATTATAAAAACAATAGAGATAGTGCACGCCCAATGAGCGCTACAGACGTGCTGTTGTCAGTTTAGTTCAGCATAAACAAAAGATGTGTAAATGATACATGCGTTCACAGATCAAATTTAACACAGCGTTCTTGTGTAGGTTACCTTAAGGTGTGGTCTTTACCGGTCACAAGATGAACACTGTGATTCATCATTGTAACGAATCATTTGGCCTTACCGGCGTTTTGCCTAAGCCACAAACTTTATTCTCGCCGTTTTGCCGTATCGGCATTATGAGCGTGAATTAGGTTATAGAGCACAACCACACATCAGGAATTAAAACAATACACAAACAATTACCCACGAAAAAACGTTAAACGTTTTATTTTCGAAATCGATTATAAATTATGAATTATTGACATAATGGTTACATGCAAATACCAGTCATTCCTCATATGGATAAATTTAATTTGGTCGGGAAAAAAATTAGAGATATTGTAGATATGCAAGCGCAAGCCTTTCATAGTATGTATGCAGGTTTCTTGAATTTCATAAATGGAATTGCTGGATTGTTTTTGCGTGAGCGCGACTTTTCATACCTTGTTAAGTAAGTCGAGTCGACTATGTAACCAGTTGTGTGGTTATTGGTATGAAAAATAATAGCATAATTGGAACGTTTGCTTTTTAAGGACTATTCCGGCGTCTGCGTTGTTATTTCTATGGGAATTTACTAAATATGGTTGATACTAAGTACTATTTGTAGAAAAAAAAATGTTTTTTCTTGCATTTAATAAGGTTATGTTATACGGGACCAAAAATAAATTAATATATAAGATTTTAAGGCATTAATAATATATCTACAGGTGGGCCAACAAAATACTCGGCATGGATTGATTAATTTAAAAATATATTTAGTAAATGTTACATTTTTCGAAAAACTTTTCAAATAATAAAAGAAAGCTCTTTTATATTTATTATTATCAAAGATACATTTTTTAATAAAGTTAATGTTTCTTCGTCTACAAGTGAATTTCTCAACACGTAAATTGAATCCTGGTTCATGTAAAAAGAATCCATAAAACCGATGCGACGTTAAATTGTAGTTTTCATGCCTGAACATTAATGTTCTTGGTCTATCAACACTATACAGTGTTTTATGGATATCCTGATGGACCACATCCAAGGTAGCGTAGCGTGCACAAAGACACTCGAATAAAAATAAACAAACGGAATCGTAAAACACGGATTTTAAACCAACCGTAACCATTTTAAATGGACTTTTTAATTGAAAATCATCGGCATTTGTATGGAAAATCGATTTATACTCACTTTACATCTATACGCTTTCGTTTTCGTTCACACTTTGCTACCGCGTTTACTCAAATATAAACGATTTAAATGGTCTACTTTCTAAGTGCTAAAAACGTTCGTTTATTTAGATTTAAGTGTGTGCATATTTTGTACGAACAATCGAAACACAATTCACGCTATTTTGACGTTTATTCATCAAATAATCATAAACTTACTGCACAATTAACGCATAATATAAATTAAATATATTTATATATTGATATTTACGAAAGTACTCAACGAGAATATATAGTTTTGTCTTTAAAGATAGAGATCGTGTAAAAACCAAAAGGTTTATAAATGCTTATCAAACAATTTGAGAAACATTTAAACAAATTAGCAGTATGATTAAATAATCACTAACAAATCATGTAACAAATATAATATTTATTGATGTATGAAGAAAGTTATATATTTATTTTGTTATCTTAACTAGATAAGTGGTGGCTGTTATTGCAATTTCTAAGGTGTTGAAAGTTTGTCTGATAGCTGAACAAATATTACATTTAATCGTATTTATATTACTACGCCTTGATTAAACAATTGGTTGTTCTTAGAATGTGAATGAAACATTCGTAATATAATAATTGTCTTTTTTACGATTTTATTAGTAATTGCATAATCATAAAGAGAGTCTTGGAAAATTATAGTTACGTTTTTATATAAGTCATACTTAATTTAATTTAAATTATAAGTTATTATTTGGTGATATCATGAAATTATATACTTAAATTAAATTTAAAAATGGGATACGGATCTAATTGAAATTATACCTAAAAAATTCTGCAAAAAACATTGTACGGTTTTTGTATATTTTATTATAAGGCTGAAGGCATAGGTGCCTGTACCTGTGCGTGTTATATTAGTGGCTAACACAGAGTCGTGAGATCGCTATTACTGCCTACACTAATACCGAAGTAATTTACTTACTGTAGTTGCAAGTAATGCAATAAACAAACCTAATATATATAAATATGTCATACTAATTCCAGTGAAATGATAGAAATCCTAACATAAAGCCATAATTTAAGCATTATCACCTATTGTCTAATATAAATAAACACTTCCTGGAACTAACACTAAATTATTCTACACTTAAACTAATAAAATATATCAACAAATTCTTGTTCACCTATACAATAAAAACAGCAATCATTTTAAAATTTATTTAGATTTATATATCCGATTTTATATTTTACAAATTTATTTTATTCGTTTCTATTGTAAAACAAATTATTAAAAACAAATTTATGCAAATTCAAGCACATTCTTTGTTCGGGGAAAAGGACACATTTTTTCCGATGTTATAACTCACGTCTTACGTACAACCGACTAGATTTTCAAGTTGTATAAACACAATATGAAATTCTGTACTGGCAATATTTTGCTTTCTTATACATATTGTATAAAAGAAAGTATCTCGTAACTTTTATCAGAATTTATTTATTATTTTGATTATTTTCTTATTGACATCTATTTGTGTATGTTTGTCTGTCTGTCTGTGTGTGTGTGTCTGTCTGTATGTTTGTCTTCAAAAGAGTAGAAGGACCACTAACATCCAAGTATATAAGTTCGTACGGCGAGCCAAAAAGTATAAGAATGTTGTATTTGTTTTTAAAGAATGTTGGAAATTCCATATTTGCGATATGGAAGACCTCTGGATTCAGGTAATTTGTAGGTGTGAACGTGCATTTGTTCCAACGCTTGTTATATTCCGAGAACTCTGCACGACTAGTGTAAAAATAGCTTTACATACGGTAAAACGAGTTATACGGAACACGTGTGTTTCAGTATTGTTCGCATATTGACTTTGTTTCTTGATAAAGTATCTATTCGTTTGTTATAGTAAATGTATATATATATATATCATTAGATTATATTCTAAACAAATAGATTATTTACTAACTTACATACTAAATGAACACTCTCCGTTCTCAAAACATTAGTAGCCCCCCTTAGAACATAATCATTGGTTTATCTTATAACATCTTGTTTAAAAAATTGTCGCTTATAGCTATCAACATTTTCTGTTCTCAAAACATTATGGTTTATTTCTGAGAAATAATCTTGAGACTATTTACTTTTTCAGACGCACTAATGTCCGGTTTCACCAGATAAAATAAATATTATGTTGATTGCGCAAGGGATATAATTAATCTCACCGTACGAAGTACATAAGAGCTTACGCAATTGGTGTGTGTCTGTAACAATCTCGGATCAATAAATATCTTTAATAAAACATGCCCTGAATCCAAAATATATATATATATATACTTGTATATTAGCCGTCGCTTGTAAATATCTCGGAAACCGCATGAGTTAGAGAAAAAGTGATTTTTATATAAATTGTAGATATTGAAATTTCTAGCAACTTTTGTTTAAAATAGTTTTTCGAAATACATACCATTTAATGAAAAATCGGATTTGAAAATAATTATTTTTAAAACGTGACGTTTTCAAAATGTGAAGGATATAGTATTTGTTTTAAATATTAAACGTGGATTATCTTTTAGTTAACAGTCGTTAAGACTGCACAAAATAAATATTAGTTTTCTGTGAAAAACGTCATATTTCTAGTGACGTGCTTAACTATTTAAATAAACACGTCGCGTACTTTAAAACAATAATACAAAAACGAATACTCTTATTATATAATATACACGCTTCGAATTGATATAAAATAGTTTCTAAAGTTCATTTTACACGATATTATTATGTATAATTATCTGTACGTAGGTCTAATTTCCATGTAATACAAGAAAATTGTATACAATCGTAATACAAAACCCTACAGTTTCAAAATTAAAATCTTACTTTTAACGACTCTTGACAAAAATACATAACTTTAAGCTTAAACAATAACTGTAGGTTGAAACCAGTAAAAATCACCCCGAAAAGTAAAAAAGAAAAACCCGAATATATAATTTATAGGAATGTAACCAGAAATCTTCATAAATGGCTCTGAACACGGTGATAAAAAAAGTCCAAACATGAATTATAGAATTACCCTAAACTAATGTCATAAAACGTTTTGAATTATAGTCATCTGCATGGTTTCCGAGGGCAGTTTAAAAAAAATCAAAAACATCTGTGCTAGCCGCTTCACACCTTACAAAGTGTTCGTACCATTCGAAAAACACCCTAATAGCACATGTGCATAGCGGCGACCAGTTATCATGTACCGGCTCACACTTGGTCAACCGAGGGGAAACTACCTACTGAGAAAACCCATAACTTATACCCAGGCAGCACAACGGAAGAAAACTTTGAGCAACCCACTAACCCATCAATGTGTTTAACAATTATTTAGTTGCCTTAAATATTCTCTTACACAGTATAAAAATGGGGTATAGTCGTTGAAATTGTGTATTTGGTGGTTGTATAGTGCGAAAAGTGTTGTTAAAGCGAACAGATTGATTGTTGTAGCCAAAACTTGCTACCAATCATTGTATTGTGTAGTACAATAGAGTGGCCCCCACCAATGGGCACGAGGGACGCTGTTGGGATCACTTGTTTTTTCACAGCTTGCTATAACAACCTGTAATCTGTGGGATGGTTTTCAGTTGATGCTGGCCGAGTGTGGTTGCTGGTCACACACATGTGCGTTTTGTTTTATAGCGCGCTCGTTTCTGTTGTTGTTATGGTTACGGTGCTGCAATACAGTGCAAGATGTGACTTTAGTTTTGATTTTAACTAATAGTTCTTTGGTGTTCAGCGCCTTTAAGTGGATTATAGCTCAGGGAATAGCAGAATAAATATGCGGAGGAAAAAATTTGGTAAGCCCAAATTTTATGGCAATGGTTTAGGTGTATTTTTGCTCTAGGTCTTATATACTGCAATATATTCTTTGTTTTACACATTTTGTTATTTTTACTTTCATTGAGAAAGTCTAATAGGAAGGAAGTACTATTAGCATGCATATTTTCGTAACCATATTAACGGAAATATACGTTTAGAGTTCCTCTGACTAGATTATAACTATTTTCGCGATTACGTCTGTAATATTAAGGGAAAGTATTATAAATAATTACATCTTTCATCTTAGCAAATTAATACAAGCATAAAATGACAATAATATAAATATTAGGTGCGCGATCACTATGTGCCCATATCTTACACAGATTACACTATTGTTGCATTACTGTTTTTAACATTTTATCTATTCAAAATGATTATCTTCATTAATTAATGGGTAAGATTGTTTTCTATATAAATAGGAAATTAGATTATAAGGCGAGCTAACTGCATAAGTTGCTGTAACGTAAAAGTATAATTTCTGCCAACCATCGCACAACGATATAACGCCCTTTAGTTAGGCGTACAATGTAATGGACACGCGTCTAAGTTAATCGCCTAATTAAGAGGCGTTATATAGTTTATCGATTAATTAACTTTTCTTTTTACAAAATTGTTGCTTAGCTTTCTGGTTTAACAAAATAACTTTGCTGTAATAAATACATCGTAGATATTTAGCCAAAACTAAATCTGAGCTAATATCGGTTTACGTAAAGGGAAAATGGTTTGAAACCATTTCGCTACGCACGTATTTCGTTTCTCGTATGCCGCTAGTTTAGGTCCCTTTTCATACTTCTGATGTAAGGGCGGTCTCGTTCGGGTTTCGAGTTTCACCAAAATGTAAACTGAACAATAAAAACGCAACATAAGATTTGCTCAAATATTAGTGTCAAATATTTGAATAAATCGAGTTTGTTGTCTTTTTAGGGGCAAAAATTTGTAGTAATTTTTCATTTGCCATTTTTGTATTCCACTCAATATTAGGAGTATGTTACATATTATAATTTGTCGCCCCTGTATCCACCTCTGATTCTTGTACACATTAAATTCTGATTTACCCAACAAACATCTGTTTATGATAATTTTAATTAAAGTTATTATTATAACGTGATCTAACATCAAAGCGTGTGTTTAATTATAATTCGATGCACACTTTTTTGATATTTCCGTTTAATTTTAAATAAGTCAATGTTTTAATTAGGTATTATATCAACATATAGAAATCGTTATACATATCCTTATTTGGAAGAAAACTAGAAATTATATACGCAAAAATATTGTATTTGCCGTAAAGTGAATCTTATAAAAGTTTAACTTTTTTTTAAGAAAAATGTGTTTTGTTTAGCGGAAAATTACCTTAGAAAATAGATATATTATGTATATATAAACACCCAGATGTGTTTGTATAAGTGTGTGTGTGTGTGTGTAGAACGCTTTATTCACATGTTTCTATGATTACTATCAGTGGCAGGGCCTTTTTGCAATGGCGACACTGGTTCTTTATAAAAACAAATGCTACGTTCTTAAACATCAATATAATATAATTATTATAACATAATCTAGTAAGGGGCACTCCAGATTTTTGTTTTACGAATATTTATAATAAATTTCTGTGGCTATTGAACATTTAATATGCAAATTAAATTTGCGATTTCAATATAATGTTGGCATTTCCGCCGTTAAAACGTAATTGTTAACATGAGAAAATTACTATAATCTCGCGGTATTCCAATAAATTAGTTAATTATTATTAAGAAGTGTGTGTGTGTGTGTACGTTCTGACGACACTTTCTACGCAAACGAAAATCAATCACTCCTGTAATCTAATTTAAATTTATACATGAAAATTGTGGTGCTTGAGCTGTTATTAAAATACATTTCGATTTAATTGATGTGGAATTAGTTGTGAATTGACGGGTTCAGTTAGTCTTATACAACAATTTATGATACCTATATAATTATATGCTTTATATCTATTAGAATAAATAAGCGCGCATTTTGCATATTTAGCCGCAAAAATGTGCAACAAGTTACCAAATTGAGCGCGTCATTTTTAAAATTATTTAACAAGCTAATATTAGGTTGCGCAAGCATTTTTGTACTCATCGCACACCGGTTATCCTACACATTAAATATGCAATTCATCTATTTTAAATGGAATTGTAATTCGGAATTAGCTTAGTGACAACAAAAAATTAAACAAGCTGCGTGTCCAGCTTTGTAGATCATTTCAATTTTAATTATTTTTATAAGGAATATTTAACTATAAAGAGTTCAGTTTTACAGAAATGTGTTTATTGTGATTAAGCAAATGGACCCAAATCCACAATGAAATCATTTGAAAGCGCTCATTTGTCAAAGCATGTAATCATTTGTCATAGACCGTAATAGCCAGTGTACAAATGTACGTTTTTATTTTGTCCATGGCATGCTGCGATTGGAACGTGTTCGTGTGTGCATCACATGACGACCATTACCCAGCCAACTGAGATGCATCATAGTTTCACAGTAACACCTGTACATAATATACTTGACTTTTAACGTCATATCATACGATTACATAGTAATAAGTTTGTAAAAAACGTAATTAGCCATGTTTTTGTTTCTGTAACCTAATGACCTTTCTGCCCACGGATCGATTTCCGTTTATCTCGTCGGTTTAAATTTCACGCGAAGCCTAGACCCATATGGCACGAGATAAACAATTACGATAACCAACACCCATTATCATTGATACTTAATGCAATAATATTATTCATCAAATATATGTGTGTGTGTGCTAAAGCATTCAGCTGTGTGTCTGTAGCATTCTTGCATCAAAACATTTTATTAAGAAAACGAAAATTGACTAAATACATTTAGACACTGTCGATTAAGAATACGCTGGGGTCCTATAGACCCCAAGGGTTAAAATATCTAGTTTGAAAATATTCATAATTGCAATATACATTCGTATAAGTACAAATGAATAGCACGAGTTTTCTAAAAATCGAGACAATGCAAATGTAATCAGAATACAACCCACATTCTGAATTAATTTACCAATCAATTATAAGAACAATGTGCGAACAGTAAATCCGGGATCTATATCATACATGATTACACGCGACAACGTTCGATAATAACCACCCACCACCCACTTTCAGTCTAGTGTCAGCCTTGAATGAAGATTGCGAATAAGAAACCAGCATCAGATCCAGCTTGGTCTTAGACCTGAAATCGTTATAGAGAAAGCGACACAGTACATATGTGTTCTCTAACAATAATTGCATTATGGAATCGCCTGCAGGCGAATACAATTAAATGAAACGCTTAGAAAAAGTAGATTGCGGCAGTAAAAACACACAAGCGAAATAGTTATGAAGGTCGTGTGAAACTATCTGTCAATCTGTTGTAAGCCTTTCCCGGTTTATGACTGATTCAATCGCTGGATATCATTCTGTTTTTTCCTCTTCAAACAGCTGATGCATACTTATTGTAATTTACATACATTACGTCATGCTATTCCCCGTATAATTACTAACAGATACCTTTTTTATTCAAATTTAATTCAGATTTAATTCATTATAATTTTCACACTGAATTATATCATATATTTTGCACACTTCTTCGAAACTCTTCATTCCTGTTGATTTTTACACACATATAAACCCATTCAGAGGGAACCAAATAGTAATTAGTACTAGAAATTACAAATAATAATCTAATTTGTTTTAAAACAATGTTAACAGCGTTCTACACATTCAAATATACACACACACATCTGGATGCTTATATATATATAATATAAATTCATTTTGTACAAATCCCGTGGTATCGAATGACGATTTACAGTTAAAAAGATCTTGAAGCATCGTAAAAGTCACCGAAAAAAGTAAAAACCACTAAAGATTTATGTGTGTTTTTTGTTTTAGTACGGAAATGTTACTGCGAGGGCCAATGTCCAGACTATAAAGAGAATGGAACATGTGAAATCCGACCGGGCGGCCGTTGTTTCAGCTCGATCCGAAGAGGATCTGATCCTGATCCAGAAACCGGCATTATTGAAGCGGAACGAACTTACGGCTGTCTAGCGCCTGGCGAACAAGGCCTTATGCAAGTACGTATCGAGAACCATTTATTTCCCTTTTTATTAAAAAGTCTGGTTATAACGACTTAAAGGATTTCTGCATTTATATATTTAAAATCCTATAAAAATATTAATTTTGTAATTCCCCAAAATCCTCTTTATTTTAGAACGTTAACTTAAAAGGCCAATAAATATTGTAAAAAAACAACAATTGCGTTTAAATTTTATCAAAATTAGCATAAACAAATGTCCGGTATCTTTTTGTCGACAATTTTATTCGTAAAAGTAGTTACGATGTACTTTATATTTAATAACTTAAGATAACGTAATTATCGTTGATGTTTTACGTACCAATATTTAATTTATATTTCGTAATTATCACTATTTATGTGAGCAGAAATAATTTTACCTGTTTTTTGTGTTTTATTTATTATTTTATTCGTATACAAACTCAATAACATAGTAAACAGGTGTTAAGAAGAAATATGTAAAGTACTACTATAATTTCATTGGAATAAAAAGCTTAGATGCATAATTAATATGTTATTAGTTGCCTACATGTACTTTTTTATCTGTTTTAACGAGAATGATGTGAGAATTTATTTTTAATCTCACAACAAAACAATTTACAAATTACTGGCATTGGCGACTCAATTCCAATTCGGCTTTTGAATTATCAATGGATTCATGTTCGTAAAATATATTATGTTCGTGTTGTTGCAGTGCAAGGACCAATCGGTGGAGTGCTGCGACGGCTACGACTTCTGCAACAAAGACTTGAAACCCAACTACACCGTCGAAACGACGACGCCGTTCCCCACGGACAAAATCTACGACGAGAACATCCACTACATAGCGCTAATTATCTCACTGACAGTCTGTATCACCGTCTTCCTCGTTATAGTGACATTCGTGTATGTACGGTATCGTAAACGTGAGGACGAACGCAAACAGAGTTATCTAGTGAAACCGCGCAACTGTGGCGGATATCTGCCCAATGGTCCGCTAAACGATTGGATCGAACAATCCAGCGGCTCCGGCTCCGGTTTACCACTTCTAGTGCAACGAACCATCGCCAAGCAGATACAAATGGTGCATTCGGTCGGCAAGGGCCGCTACGGCGAGGTTTGGCTGGCACGATGGCGAGGCGAAAAGGTCGCTGTCAAAGTGTTTTTCACCACGGAGGAAGCTTCCTGGTTCCGGGAAACCGAGATTTACCAAACTGTACTAATGCGACATGAGAACATCCTAGGTTTTATTGCTGCGGATATTAAAGGCACTGGGTCCTGGACCCAAATGCTACTCATAACTGACTACCACGAACATGGGTCACTGCATGATTACTTGCAAAATCATGTGTTAGACCCCAATTCGTTACTGTTAATGTCCTCGTCAATTGTCAGTGGTTTAACGCATCTGCACACCGAGATTTATGGGACGAAAGGGAAACCAGCCATATCACACCGAGACATTAAAAGCAAAAATATCCTAGTGAAACGCAATGGTGAATGTGCAATCGCCGATTTCGGATTAGCCGTTCGATATTTATCCGAAACGCAGGAAATCGATATCGCCCCCAACACAAGAGTAGGCACCCGGAGGTATATGGCCCCAGAAGTTCTAGACGAGTCGATAAACACCACGAATTTAGACGCATTTAAAAAAGCGGATATGTACGCGTTAAGTTTAGTCTTCTGGGAAATGTCGAGACGATGTGTTACAGGCGATAAAATCACGGCGGCGGATGATTACGCTCTGCCGTATTATGATTGTGTTCCAAGTGACCCCAGTTTTGATGATATGAAACTTGTTGTGTGCAACAAGAAAATACGACCGCAGATCCCAATTCGATGGGAGTCTGAAGATGTTTTACAAACTTTATCGAAAATCATGACAGAATGTTGGCATGCGAACCCTGACGTTAGATTAACGTCGCTTAGAGTGAAAAAGACACTATCGAAACTCGATCCGGACACGTCAATAAAAATTGTTTAGTGTTCAACGCAAATTTGTGTTTTTGTAAGGATTTTTTGTTTACTACTGCAATTCTGATTCAAATTTCAATGTGTCGCATTTGTTTTTAAGTCAAATTTTAAATTCGAGTTCCTAAATTTGTTGTCAATACTCAAAAGGGCAATGAGATGGGTACAGAAACACTTTTTTTTTTGAATATACAGTTAAATCCGCTTATAATGGACTTTAAGAGAATTGGTCCATTTGTACATTTTGTGAGAATTTGAATAAAGTACTTTTTAATTTCATTCTGTGTTCACAGCGAAGCACTTAGTAATTTAGATTAGAAATTACAAATCCATTTTGTTTTATGACAAGCAATGTTAGCATTATCAGCAACAAAATTAACATAATTGCTGTGAACACTAGCATTGTTTATTTTAAAACAAATCTAAATTACTAAGTGCTTCGCTGTGAATACAGAATGAATTGAATTTGAAATAAAAATCTTATTTTGTTATTGTAACGTATCAGAAGGTTGATTAATTTTAAGTGTAAGAATTGCAGTATTAAATAAAGCTATAAAATATGTATATAATGACCTGAAAATATTTAATTTGTAAGATTGTACATATTATGAATATAAGTAATAATTAAAAGAAAAAGAAAATAAAAACAAGTACCTACAAATGAAATGCTTACAAAATTGTATCTCTTTTTTCAGTTATTGAAATGTGGAATACATGAACATTATTTTTATTATTTTACTTATAATTTTTATTGTTTTATTTGTATGTAAATTATACTAGTGAATGCTCAGCCAATGTCCGTTACGTGAATTCACGTAGTTGTAGGGTAATGTGTGATAAAGAAAAAAAAAGAAAATGTAACAATATTTAGATACAGTTTTATAAGCCATTGTATATTTTGTAAAATCTGTTTGACAATATCACAAACCAAATATAAAATCCGTATCATTTGAAAGCTGTAATAGTGTCTTTTTGAAAAAGTGAGATGCATTTATTAATATTTAGAGTAATTCAAAATTTTCGAATATACTAAAAAAAAATGTCCCAGTGTTATTCGAAATAACCTAAATTTTGGTGCTGATATGACAATCTTGAACCGAAGTGCATGTGTAATTTTAATAAAAATGTTTCTCATCAAAGTGCAATTTTTGAAATGTGTCCAGAATCGTTAACTCACTTTTTACGATATCACTTATTTACGCCGCAAACCAAATTTTTAAATACACCTGTTAATCGACGCACAGAAAATTAATTTATTAACGTATTTTTGTGATTGGTTCACTAGAAATAGGGGATTTCCATTTCTATTCAGTTTATGTAGATATTCTTTATGCACACGATATTAAATAATTAAAGATTTCGTATTAGACAAATTTATTAAATCAAATTGATTTTTAATTTTAGATTTGAATTTTTATTTAGACTATTATTTGTTATTTATTATCGCATTTAGAATCTCTACATGAGTCTAAATTAGTGAATATTTTGATAGGCCGTGTGACTCAAATAATGTGCATTTACGATTGTAACACATGATACATATTTATCTTGGCGATAGTTAATGTGTTCTACGTAAGTTGTAAATGGATATTGTAAGACTGATATATTGAATGATGTATGTTTTGTGTATAAAACAATATGTAATAAATAGTTTATAGAAAAATTAATCATCATCTTTGCATATTATCCTAATAAAAGTATCAGGGAATAACAAACATTGCCAAATAATTGTTTAAAAACAAAATGTTGACCAATTCGTTCGTTTTTAGAAAGATATAATAAATATATTAGACGTATTCTTTTTACACAAAATCTCAGCTAGGCTCTGTCTGCCCCATGTGTAGACAGAGCGAGAATATGAGTTTTAACCGAAACAAGCTGAGATTGTCTATAAAAAGAATACAGCTATTGTTGTAATATTCGATAAAACATGAATTATATACGTTCAAAAGTAAATCAACGAACGAAACGGAAGTTCCTACGCCATGTACTATAAAAATGTAGTCCAGTTTACAGATACGCATGCGCAACCATTGATTTTACCCACAACCATAGACCCAAGCGCGCAGGGTTACATTTCCGACTGACGCATTCTATTCGAGCTGTTCTAAGGACGTAGTTCGTGGATCCGTATATTTGGGTGTGGAGTTATTTTTCAAATTCGCCGTATATTTTACAAATATTGTATTTTATCAATTGTTTATTGATTTCTCATTTCTGTGACTACAGGTAAGTGATGAAGTTTATATGTATCTACTTCTTTATACCTAAAAAAACGCTAAAATTTTGGGTGGTCGTTGTACGCTTGATCAATATTATCTTACGGCTATGGACGCCATCGTAGTTAGATTTTAATTACGTTCTATCGTTATTACGGATTGCGTATTCGTACAATTGGGTATATATATATCGTTTAATTTCTGGCATTCGTATTAAATATTTAATAGTTTACCTGTGGAATATGGAATGGCCTTACAACTGGGCTCAGTCTTAGGATTGCCAAATCATGCTACTTTATATGTAATTTATCTTTATTTGTATTGTTTATCACTTGACTTTCTATCGCCACTGTGATTATTGTGTTTTCATTTTGATACATGTATTTTTGTTACTACGTATTTTTAAATTTATTACGCCATTAATAGCCGGTGGAATACCCGAGTTTATTCGAATTACGGTGCTAGGCTAATTTTCGAATTTTATATCACCAATATATGGGATTATATACTTTTAAAAATTATAATTTTGAAATTAAAAAATGTTTTTGTACAACCAATTATATTTGCACACCTTAACTAACTAGAAGAAATAAATAAATAAAAACAAGATTTACTTTCGTAAATGAAAGATTTTTGTTTTAGATAAAATATTCAATTTCATTGTTGTGTTATATATTGTTTAATGCTCGCCAATCAAGTTTATATCTTCAAAAATTAATGGTTCTAAATTGTTTTTATTTTTAAATTAGTGAAGATTTTATTGGCCCTAGAATGAAAGGACAATATAGAATAACATTAGGCCACGTCGGGGCCCTAGGCTTATAGGTAGTTCTGGTCCTAGTTTTAAATGTTTTTTTTTTTTTTTATCATTAAATTGATTATACGGCGAGCTAAAGACATTGGTTCCTGTGTATATGCTTGTTATAGTTATTTAACACCATAATAGCTAAAGTTAATATGAAATTTGTTCGATTTGAAATTATTAAAATATGTTTAAGAATATTTATGTCTGTAATTGGGAACACTATGGTCATTTTGTGAGTGGAATAGTTGAAATAATTGCATGTGATTTGGCAATTTGAAGTTGGCTCGAGACCTGGTGATCGGGACGCCGCGATCCGCGTCGCTCGGTCGCCGCGCCCTTCGCATGCACTGTACCAAAATAAATAAATAAATGAATGAATTAAAATCACGTGTGTTTTGTTGTTTGGTTCGCAAGCATCACTTGTTGATAAATCGTGCTCAGCTCACATATCCGAATTTCAGGCGTAGCCATGCCGGGTTTTAGCAGTGCGGGCACTTTCAAAATATTCATCGGGAATCTCGCCGAAAAGTCGAGCGTCGGCGATATAAAGCCGCTATTCGAGAAATACGGCAAAGTAGTGGAATGCGACGTCGTCAAGAATTACGGTTTCGTTCATATGGAGAATGAGGATCAAGGTCGCGATGCGATACAAAATTTGAACGGCTATATGATCAGCGGGCAGCCAATCAAATGCGAGGCGGCAAAAAGTCGCAAAGCTCCCGCAACACCAACAACGAAAATATTCGTCGGCAATCTTACGGATAATACGAAGGCACCGCAGGTACGCGAGTTGTTTAAAAAATTCGGCACGGTCGTCGAATGCGATATCGTCCGGAACTACGGGTTCGTGCACCTCGAATCGTCGGGCGACGTGAACGAGGCAATCAAAGATCTGAACGGAACGATCGTCGACGGTCAACCGATGAAGGTGCAAGTGTCGACGAGCCGCGTGCGCCAGAAGCCCGGCATGGGCGATCCGGAACAATGCTACCGCTGTGGCCGCGGCGGCCACTGGTCGAAGGAATGCCCCAAGGGTCTGGGACCCGAACGCTTCCGCGACCGAATGTTCGGACGTGACCCGTACCCACCCCCACCGCCGCCACCGTTCCTACGCGACCGGATGATGGGCCGATTTGGGGTACGCGACATATAATTATACTTTATATTCAACCTGACTCACTAAATATACATACATACATACATACTTTTCTACTATATTTTTGCATTTTGTTCGGGATACCTCAATTTTTACCATTCCTTGTTATCTACTCGCCACTTTCGTCCAATATGTTTCAACAATTATACAATTGCTGATACTTTGGAGATTTAAACGTGGGTAACAATAATGGTCAAAATTAGCGGATACCTTATACAAGATAATATTTTTGCATCTTATTTCTAAACACACACACAGGAACGCACAATTTGAGACGAGTTAAATTTCTCACTGTGTTTTTTACGTACGTGTTTTGCATTTGTATTTATGTATGTGTTTATCTCCCCTCGTTCACAAAAAAACTACGTTCAATCACCACACACCGTCCGTGCGTCCGTCGTCACAGCAACAAACCATCGTTTGATCCCTCCATCCGTGTGTCTATGCTCATGAATACCTTCATTGCCACTTAAAACCCCCGTTTCGATACCGTCGCCGACAACGATCGTCATCGAGAGTGCCAGCGGTCGCGTTCGTCGCGTCTTCGACGGGATCCTCATTCTAACATCTATTCTCTTTCGTCGTTTCTCGCCACTTCTCTGATCACTGACCATTATCAATTGTTCTTAATCAATAACCACAATACATATTATGTACTTTGTCCATTTCAAATTCTACGAAGTTTTATAATTTATTGGTGAAAAATACATTAATTAATGGTGTATTCACAGCGAAACAATTAGAAATTACAAGTATTTTTTTTTAAAGATCAATGATCATAGAATGTTCTATACAGAAACGGGGATCTGCGCAAAGTCTCTCAAAATCTTACTAATCATCCGCTCTGTTGCAGGACTCTTACGATGGTTACTATGATAGGAGATACGATGAATCCCGGGATTTGTTCGAACGACGGTACCCTGGTATGCCACCTCGCGGTGATATGGGGATGCGTGGAGCACGTGGGGACTTCCTGCCGCCACCACCAATACCCAGACGCGAACCCCTGCCACCGATGCCCTCCATCGGACTTAGAGGTCCGATGTCTGGCTCGATGGGCAATAGTATGAGAGATTCGTCAGGATTTGGACGAGGCTCCAGCGACTATGGAATGTTTAGCCGGCGGTCACCGCCCGCTGGTGGCAATATGCAAGGCTCACGGATGAGTCGAATGTACGAAGATTTTAGCAGAGATTCGTTTGACGATAGAAGGTAAATTTTCATTTGACCGCTATTATTATGAAACAATTTTGTAAAGCAACCATGGATACAACATAAATTTAGCGTTCCGGATACATACATCTAGATGTTTATATATAGGATATAGTCCGTCCTAAGACAGGAATGCCCCAGAGTGTTTATATATTTTATGGCAAACTATTTACTATTAAATTTGAGCGGCAGATGTAATGTTAACTATTTGCTATTTTAATATGACATAAATGATGAAAATATAGCAATTTGCATTCCTGATTTAATGCTGTTTGGAAATGAAAATGGATTCTTGCCAAACATTCAATAATTTTATTTGAAAATGATTTCTGTAAACAACATTAAAATAACATTAACTTAATTTTGCTTATATACATACACAAATCTAGTAATTATACAAGATTACGTTTATAGTTTCGATTTATTACGTTTTTTTTTTAATTCTCTTCTCGGTATTTTTCACCGTAAATGTTTATAACAAAAGGTGCTAAAAGATTCACTTTCTCGTTATAAATTCCAGATATTGTTTTCAAAAATAGGGAAATTTCTACTGGACATTATAAAGGTTTTAAGTTTATAATTCGATAATTTTTTCTTCAGCAGTTTTTATTAGCGATCAAATGGTCAAAACGTCGTGTTTTTTTACAATACTTCCTTATATACATTCGTATAAGAATGGTATTAAATACCGTATTCTATGTTTTGATTTCTCAAATGAAAACTATTTAAAATTTGGTCTCAATGTATAATACATTTTATTCTAAAAATATATTTTATTTGTATTCCTTTTGTCACAATTTGAATCGTCTGCCAAAATTTGAGAAATCAACAGTATTTTTAATAAATTTAGGTCAAAAAATAAATCGTTGGGGCATCGCAAGAATTTAATGTCTGCACAGATACATGATTTGTCTGTGTTTAAATTTAAACTGTTGGAAGGGGACTTTTACTCTTTTATCTCTAAAATGGTTGCACTTACAACCAATGCTAAAGGAATATATATTTCGCGAATTAAATTACAATTACATTAAGAATAGCAAAAATATGAATTGTGTCTTTTGTTGTAGTCGACCAGGTATGAGGGGACCGTCGCCTTCTAGAAGATATGCTCCATATTAAAATAAGTGATCATCGCTAATAATTGTAAAAAAGATTTCTACAAAATGCGTATATAAATATACAAAACGTTTTTACTTCATGTACAGTCCAAAAAGAAAGCTAAGCTGAGGACACTAGCTCAGCTTTCTTTCTGATTGACTGTAGCACACATAAGAATAATATACAACACACACACACACACATATACAAAAACAATTCCAAATTAGGTTTTAATTTTATGATTTTTTAGTTGGATGTCTTATGTTTTCTTTTTAGTAAAAATAATGTTAATTTTACGTATTGTGATTATGTATTTAGTTTATAAGAAATGACTACTTTAATAATGGTTCCTTTGTGTACAAATAACATTTATTTCACACAACACCTTCAATGTAATTATTTACTAATCAAGTTGTATACATTTGTTAAGGATACCGATTAAAAATTAACACCACTTTATTTATACATCAATGTTTATTATTTATAGAACTGAAATGATTCATGTATATTATAATTCCATATACAACGAAAATATATTCGATCAAGCAATTCGTTTTCTGTATTTGGCTACAAGTCAACTATTCAAAATGGCATTTCATTTGTATACAGAATATATTTTATTAATTCTATTTCAGTGTATTATTCAAACACATTCTCTTTTATTACGAAGCCATTTTTATTATTGAAAATATTTATCATTTCGTAGATTGATGCCTTATCCCCAAGGACTGTCTGAATGTTCTGCATGAATAAGTAAAAAAAACTCAGACTTATAAAAAAAATATCAATCGATTCGTAATTGTATAAATAATACCTGGTAATTTTTTGAACTTACAGTGTGAGATAATAAATAAAAACCTTTATTATAGTTTTTATCTCCGAAACTGTAAGTTCAAAAAGCAAAACATTTTTACCAGACATTAATTATGTAATTACGAATTGACTGATATTATTTTTATAAAGATCGAGTCTGAGTTTTTCCGTTATCGAGGTTTGTTTCATCATGTTAGGTAATTAAGAAATATAAATTTGACCAAATTATTCAATGGAATATCTTTGATTGTAGCGTAAAAATAGCTGTTTTTTAATGGTTGCTGTAATGGAAGTCGATGGCAGCGCCACCATCTAAAATAGCCGAGAGCGGAGCGGCATTACTGTAAACTAGATGTACCCTACGTATTTGATTGGTTAACGATGCGGAAATTAATAGTTCACAGTTTGCTTAACAGATGGTACTAGTAACAGTATTTTCTCTGCAGGCAGCTGTTAGGTGTAATGAAAACAGTTAATTTCGAGACCTAGAGGTGGCGATTGCCGAATAATTAATTTAATTTTATAGCCGTATTGTTTACTTTAGTTATATATGCTACTTATTAAAAATATTTATTAGCAGCGAACTCGTCCTAGTAGTATCATGTTCGACCACACCTATTTAAAAATAAACATGCGCATGTGCTAAAAGTAGTGAACTTGTATGAAAAATATTAAAAAAAACTTATTTATAATATATAAAGCAAGCGTATTTTTATTAATAAAAATATTAGGGAAACGTTTATATTTAGTTGAAAATCATATATATTGTTAAAGCATCGTTTGTATTATAAATTATGAAAAAGTAAATGTGTTGGATTGAATCGCGCATGCCGACACAATAAAGAAAATGATTAGCTCATATGTCTTCTGATCAATTTTCATGGGCCCCCCTCCGTGTGCAGCCCCACTGGACGGAAGTACGTAGCCAGTTTATAGGTGCAGATAGGTGGGACAAGGGGAGATCAGTAGTTGCGCGCGCGTCACTCTCATAGCCATTTTGTCACAAGTATTAACCTTTTGTTGTGATGTAGTGTATATTGCAATGTATTGTGTTTATCGTGATTAATTAACGCAGTTATTGTGAACGTGTAAAGTGTCGCAGGTGATGATTGTGTCGTGTGTACAAAGAGTTTTGTGACAGATGCGCCTGGAACAAGAGTGTACATCGGAAAGGTTGTGGAATGTTCGACAGCTAGCCGCCGGACGACCGTTGCTCGGCGAACCAGCCCACAGCCTCATTTGTTCTCGTGGCTTTTACTGATTGTCATGTGAGTGTACATGATTCTTACAATAATTATACAAGCACATACGGTTAAACAATACAGCTAAATTGTTGTATGTCATCTAAGTGTTGGGTAAACGGTGAAAAACGGGCGTAAAATGTAGTAGTTTTGATCGCACACAAGATGGCTGCCGACGGAATTCTGTCAGTGTTTGTCTGGTCGAATTAAAGTGTACTTATTTAATTGTTTCCGTTAAAGTTGAGCTGTGTCGCGTCATCTGGGCATGCTGTTTGCTAGCTACATATATATGGCGTTGTTTGTTAATATATTCAGGTGAGTTTCGCGGGTGCTGGCCGCGGGGCCGCGCGCTCCGCACCCGCCGTCACTTCGTACGCGCTCATAAGCAGGCGATCTGGAAATGTACCGCGGCGACCGCCGGGTGCGGTACAGGTAGTGGCGGCGGCTACCAGGTGTTAGACTGCCAACAGCCGTCGAACAACGGCATCAGAATTCATACGTTTTTATTGTACAATACTCGCTAGTTTCGCCTTATTCCCGGTTTAACCCATTTACGCCCCACTATCTTACCAAACTTAGATTTACACAATATCAGCGCTTTATTTTTAATATATAGCGACAGGTTTTACACATTGTATTCATTCGCAAATATTAATATTACTATTAGTAAAACCGGCATAATTTGTGATCTAATCGCCTTATATGTAATTATCCTGTTATTGCGTTGCAAATAATATACAAAGTTGCCCGACCACGTGTTTCCTATGAGTGTTGTGTATGATACAAGTTGTTATATTAATTGAATATAATTTTACGCAAATAATTTTTGTGCACCTGGTTTTCCTTCATTTGGATATAAAAATCAAGTGAAACAGAAAAACTCTTAACTCTTTCGTTTCCTTGAATATTAAATATATGTTTTTAAACAGGTTTGTTGCAAATATAATAATTAACGCTTGTATTTCTTATTTAAACAGCAATATAAACCTCTATTATTAAAAAAAAACTAGTATGTATTCCGTGTGCACTATATGCCCGTATCATATACAGAATACAGTCCACTTCTCGCAGATATTATTAGGTTTCCTTGTATTTATTATCCATTGGCGGATTATTGTTTTATGACGATCCTTTGAGTACTTGTGAGGCCAACTATACCTCAAAATAATGTAATTTTGTTCTTCTGTCTTTGTTTTTCCATGATTAAGTGAAACTGAAAAACTCTTTTAACCATTTCGTTTCCATGGATATTAAATATATGTTTTTCAAGTTTAATAATTAACGCTATTTCTTATTAAATCGATTTTAACGGCAATAAAAAGCACTATTATTTAAAAATGTCTAGTGTGTACACTACTACTACACCGTGTGCCCCTATCATATACAGTCGCCGATATAATACCTCATAATAATGTAAATTTTAATACCCCAGATCTGTTTATGTATCTAATTATCTATTCGGAACGCCTATGTAAACGTATTTGGCAATTTGTTGTTGGATGATATTAAAATTTTATTATTTTCACACTGTTAAATAAAAACTGTAAATTTGATTTAGAAATTCATTGAATGTTAACTTGTCTCGCTAAATAAAAACAATTATAAGGAATACAGTACAATAATATTAAATTATATTCAAACGACATTGTTAATGTTATTAAATGAGAGTTTATCTAAAACTGTGCTATTTCACTAGTTTCTAGATGCACGCAATCTAATAATTTGCTGGCCCAGTATTAAGTTAGGAAATTGTATAAGCAATTGAGCGCATTTTTACGCGAGTGGGTTTGTTCGCAGTGCCCGGTGACATGTGCGAGCCAGAGGATGTGGATCAGGCCACGTGGAGCCACTGGATCCTGGACGCGATACGCAAGATCCGCTCGCAAAAGCAGCGACCGAGCGTCGAGCGTATTTGCCACGCGATCCGTCAGCACCACAACTACCACGAGGACGTGGTCTCTGAGCATCTAGAGATCGCCGTCAAGGATGGCAGTGTGCTCAAAGTGTTCAACAAAGGTCAAAGTTCATACAAAGACCCCGGCGGTCTGCAGAATCGTACATTGAAAATATGGCAGGGTGCCGATTTGAGTAAAGTGATCGCGAAAGCCGTGCGTGAACTTGGTGAACGGGATGGTTCGACGCTGAAAAGTATCGAGAAATATGTACGGCAATCGCATACGTTAGAGATGAGTCCACCCGATGTGGATTTGCGGCAGGTTCTGCGAATGTCGGCGAAACGGGCGATTAATAAGGGGCTGGTCACACAGGATGGCAAGGCGTATAAGTCCGCGTATCACCCAGGGTCGGGCAGCACTGGGTCTGGCAGTCCTACGATTCCGAAGAAACGGATGTCGGACGCGATGTCGCCCGCCCGCACGCCCAAACAGTCGCCGACGGGGGACGACACCCCACCCAAGGTACCGTACTTTTTTTTATTTATTTTATATATATATATACTGACTTACGGCCAATGTCATTCAATTATAAGATCTCCTAATATATTCTACAGAAGTTATGACAAATTTATGAAGTTATTACAAATTGTATTGTTTCGTATATTAATATTCACATATATATTTCTAGTCATACGTCGCTGTGTTAAGATTCGAGTTAAAAATGCATAATTTGGTCAAGATTAGGAGAAAATCCGGAATATTAACACAGCATTTTTCTCACCACCGACGTAATTTGTTCTGAAGCATACAAAATACATTGTATAACGTATGTATCGCCTGTACACAAGTATCGCACCTAAAGGTTCGGTAGAACAGCCTAAACGGTAGAACGGTTTAAAGTCAGTATTGGTTTAAGTTTAACATTTTGTTTTTTGTTGAATATCATATTTAAATAAATATCTATTGAAACGTAAACTTCTGCAAAAAAATTGCAAATAATTAGCCACTTGGACAAAGTATCATAAGGTTATTATAAAATTGTAAATATTTTTGGACATGAAGTACTTGTAGGTTATTTGCGTAGGCAACTTAGTTTCTAATAAGAATCTATTCTGCAAACAACTCGTGGAATATCCATTGCAAATTTACTGTTTATATGTAAATTATCTTCTTCATTCTAGCCACATTGTAGTTAAGTAAACTTTCTCTAGTTCGTTCCAAAAATATTCTGGATTTCTGAAATTCCAAAAAGCATTAGCTAAATAAAACAAAATTTACCAGTGGATTTACCTAAATTTTGTTTAATTTACAATGTGATAAACTTGTGTATAGAAGATATATTCTCCGATACACAGTATACAACGTATTTTGTAAGCTTCAGAATAAAACAATATAAATCAAATCGGTTACGAGACAAAATCGGTTTTAATATACCGAATTTTGTCCAAAACTTGAATTTTATGCAATTAGGCGTAATGGTTAATGGTCCAGAGCGAACTAAATAGTAATTAAGATTAGAAAATTACAAATAATAATCTAGTTTGTATTACGACAAGCAATGCTAACATTTCAAGCAACAAAATGAACACAATGTATGATAAATGTTGTTGTGCTGTGAACGTTAACTTTGTATGTCGTACAACAAACTGGAATTGTTACTTATAATTTCTAAGTTTAAGTACTGATACTTTAAACGTAACAAAAACGTTTTTCGGACCACTTTTCAACCAAAATGTTTCCTGGGGTATTATTTGGAGAAAAAGTGCCTTAAACCCCTTTCCCAAACCCGTCTTCGTTGTGAATGAATATGGGCTGGCTTAACTTGTAATATAATCTGATGTTTATGAATATACTATCAATATTGTTATCAACACCCAACAATAGTAGCAATTGTTGGCTCGCGGCATGCAAACGCTGCGCGCTGATTGGCTACGAAGTAGCTAGAACACGCCCATTGAACACACGTGCTCGTCTGAGCAGAGCCAAATATTTTCAACATCGCAATAGATTACTTGGCAAATCTCTTTTTAATTTTGACACTTTTCGTCTACTAACGTTGCATATTTTTAACCTGATATTTCGTTTAATAAATTATGGAAATTGACATGTAAACGGACTATTAAACACTGGATAAAAATAAGATGATGTAAGTTTTTTTTTGTTGCGGCGCAGCATTTTTAAGACAGATGTTCCTAGTTATGTCTTTTTTCGAACTTAAGCTTTATTGTATCTTTATAATAAGTTGTTTTCACTATAAGGCGAAGCCTCATTTAATATGCACCCTAATTTCTTGTGCGTTTTCTTCCTGCCTTTACAATTGCTCAAGCAACCATTACGAATCAAGTACATACATTTTCATAATATCAACCAAATATTGAATGTTGTACAGTTAAATTAAATTATTTTAGAGAAAATTTCAACCTGTTTTACACTACCCAATATTACATTATATATTTATGCATCAAATAAAACGACTCGTGAATTTTTTTTATAGTAAAATTGGCACTGAATACCGCAATGCATTATTTTTTTTTTGTATTTGAAAATGATTATTTTATTCCCTCAGTTACAACACATATAGGTTTTGATTAACAATCGTAGGGTGAATATAAAACAAATTTTTAAAAATAAAGTGCAAATCGAGTGAAGGCCACTCCAGAGTTTTTATATTTATCTGTACTAAAATCGGTATTATGTTTTTGACATTAAATTTTTTATTACAGTACAAATAGCGTGTTTAGATTACTGATAAAATTTGAATTATGCAAATTTTATTAAATTTTCTGTTTCTAACGTAGTATTTTATATTTTATGTTATATATAAACAATTTTGATACATGTACATGGTAATTTTTATTGATTTATCATTAAATTGCAATATATTCACAAATAAAAAAATGATTAATGCATTTTATTTTCAATTATAAATTGCATTACAAATTCAATGTATATGTCTATTTTACATATGAGGATTATGAGAATTACTATGGATTAAAAATTCATAATATGGTCGTTTAATTATCATGTAAAACTTTATTGAATTTGGAACGGGCATTACAATATTTTTAATGGAAATTTAATCTGATAGCTAAACCAATTTTGTAAAGAGTTTCATTATTATTGTTTATCTAAATTATATAATTAATTATTGGTCTACTTAAATAATATAACATATAATACCTGGTTATTTATTATTGGCAAAAATGTCTAATGAGTGCCAAGTTAATTCTTATTTATATTTCCGTGTTTGCTAGCCAGTTGATGTTGGAATAATTATAAATGAATATTTTTGCATATTTATGTTTCGTACAGTTACACAATGAAATATTATTTATTTAAATATTTACACTATTGAAATTAGTTTCCCTAAGTGTATTGAATATTTTTACTGCGTAAAACATCTTAATCAAGTATCAATTAAATTATCCATCGGTGTATAAAATATCTAAACTTGTTTCCGTTTACACAAAAAAAAATTAAGCAATTACTCATAAAGGTCCCCCTAGAAATAATAATAAACTGCCCCAGAAGCGAGAAATGCTAATAGAATTACAACTGATAACAATCATCCACAATAATTAACAACACGCAATGACTTTCCCACTGAAAGGCAGCTAATAAATGTACAATCATACAAACAAACAGATACCAAATAGAAAGTAACTAAGTATTATGTTGAAAACCATAAAGCTTTGATCTTACATTGACGTATTTTTGCGTAATTAGAAACGTATCTTATTTATACTAAAACAAAAATGATTGACGCCATTTTGAACATCACGATTTTATATGTATTAGAAACGTTCTCTTTTGTTGTTGTTGTTTTCACAGGCGTATAGGGCAAGAGAAAGATAGGAATTTCCATTTTTGTTCCAATTTAATTAAATCGAATTATAATAGTGATTGTGGCGCACGGTTTATTTATCCGTACTGGAAAAGGGCCCAGTTGGTTTACTCATTCGACTCAAGCTTCAAGTATAGTTGGCCTAGCGAGAAGTCGAGGGATCATTTATTTACAATTCATAGAACCCAATTTTTTGTTGAAGTTCTTAACAAAAATTGTGCGCAGTTGAATATAATTTCGGGTTACCTGAACCCGTATATCTTTACATTCGCTTTCCATTGAACGACAAAAATAATTGTTTTGCGACCTTGAGTCAAGGAAAAAATCTTTTGGCTATACAAGAATTTAAAAGTGCGAACAAAAAATCCGTGTCTTGTTCATGGTTTGTATGGTGACTATGCTTAACCTTTTATGTGTATGTCGCGCGGTGTAAATGTACACCGTAAAATGTTCGATTAAAACACCTGGTTTACACCCAGTCGTTTATAAAATCGTTAAAAAAAAAACTGGTATATCATTTTTTAATAGTCTTTTTATTTCGTTTATAAGAATCTATTAGCAGCAATATAAATTTTTATGTGTTTGTATAAGGAAATAGTTTTTCGAACTCGAATCGAATGTTGTATAACTTTAACCTTGGATTTTAATAATTCGATGTAAGGAGAGAACATTTTATTGGTGTATTACTGTAAGTTGTCGGTGTTTGTGAAAAGAATGATAATTTTGTGTTCGGATAAGTATGTCAAAATGCGTAATTACAACGATAAATATAAAGGCAAACCAAATAAGTTTACAAGTGTAATTAGTATTGTTGACTGACAGCTATAATATATAATGAACTCATTCGGAGCAAAAACTGAATCGCGCAAAAAATGTATAAATATAAATCGAAGACAACCTTGATCTCAAAACCAATCCTGCTACTAAAGAATACAAATCTTTTTACAATAATATATCATTTATAGGCTCTTCGGGCACGCCTATATTACATCTGGCAACGTTGCATGATTATACAAATTTAGCCTAATTTATGACATCATTTATAAAATAAAGTCAGTACATACATACAAATTCAAAATTATATGTTTTATGCCCTTTGGGCTAACAATATGAAATAATCTTGTAGACTTTTTGTGTGTTTTAATTATTTTTTTAAAAGCAGCATCAAATTTTGGGGCCCTATAACTCGGGAAGTATCCGGACTATTGGATTTAAACTGCAAGCGGATTCAAATGGGATACCAAATAACATGTGTACCAAATTTGGTGTGAATCGCCCCGGTACCTTCTCAGAGTAGTAGAAACACAAATTTGGTCTTACGAGCGACAACTAACATCCAGTTATATATATTTTTGGATTCAGGGCGCCGAGACAAACACTTTTTGTTAAGGACATTTTTCGATCCGAGAATGCTGCGGATACATGCCCTGACAAATTTTACTGTAAATTCAACTCATATAAAAATGCAGTCAAACACACATATTATTGATCTTTCTATTATAGAGAGAGATATATATGACAACATTCAATCGGCTGTAAATACGTGTACAGCGTTGTCATATTACCAACGCGTTACACGGTTACACGAACGGATTCATCTGATCAGTGTTGTCAATCGCGCTGTGTGAGTGACGAATGAATCCTGCTTTGTTGTCCAAACATGACAACAATGCAATTGTCGATTGAACAGGTATAAGTTCACGGAAACCGGTTTCTTCCATTTATGTATATATGGTTATGATTTCACTTCGTATGTTATTATGAATTAAGTGGATAGAAACATGCTGTTCTGTCTAGCAGTTTATAACACCGTCAAATATTACGGCGCTAAAGTCACTAATTTGTTAACTGGTCGATTCATAATTAATTTATCACTAGTTTTATACTTATTTGTGGTAAATTCTCTCCATCACAGGTTTTATTAAGACAGTTCCATCGAAGGAATTGAATGAAGATTATCTGTTTAAAAGATATCAGTAGCTCTAACATATTTTTGACAAGATAATTTGACTGTTGAAATCCCGCGCCCATTACGCCATCGGCTATCATCTATATTCTTCACCTGTCTTTTAGAATTAATTAATTATACAATTGAAACACTAATTTAACTGTCGCAAAGTGAAAAATTCAACCAATTATTGTATATAGATAAAGTCAAAAGTGGAACAGTGAGAATGTAAAACTATAAAGTCATAGATAAACTCTTGTTTTTTTTTTTGTTTTTTTTTTGTTTGAACCATTGTTTGTCAACAAATTAGATTATTAATTGTAATTTTAATTACTAATTGGCTCATATGTTAAATATACATATTACAAAGTCGACAGTATTTGTATTTTTTCATCTGTGTAATTTACGATTGTTTTACCAGATGCCACTTTGATCCAGTAATTGTGTTTTGGCAACGAGACTTGGCCAAAATGTTGACATATTCATTGGGCGCGCGGGTTTATGCGCCTGATGTATCTTTGCACGATTAAATATTCTGGCATATTATCAGAATAGACACACATAAACATTGTCAGAAATATGTTTTTCATGTTTTACCATAAATCTTGTATTTTGTAAAGAAATGAATTTGGAAATTCGATACATTTAAAAAGAAAAACTCGATTTTCTAATAATATCAGTGGCTTCAAAATTATAATTACTAAAAATGTAAAATGGTTTCAAATACGATTTCAAGTTAAAAGTTACATACAATTTTTTTAATTGATAAATATAAAATAGGCTTTGATTTATTTCGATTTTTGTTTTATAATACAACTAGAGTCACCCTAAAGGTCGTCAGTTCGATCCCCATCTATGAATTTTTACAAAGAAAAGCGTTCTACACATACATACACACATTTCTGGGTAATTATATTAATGATTGCCAAGAAGATTTCAATTCCTTTTGAATTAAATTGTAATTGATAAACAGGTCTTAATTCTTTTTGGTTTAAAATACAAATTCACATAATAGGCTTCTAATTCTTAAAAAGGGCTTCAATTCCTGTTGAATTGAAATATTTGCAATATTGGTAAATAAGTTTTAATTCCTTTTAATTCATGACAACACGAATTTGTTAAGTAGATTATTTAATCTGAGAATGCTACAGACACACAATGACCGATGATGGCGCCACTGATATAGCAAATGCGGTAACATTAACAATCATTGCATTAAATGACATATAATTGTGTAATATACGTAATATATGAGTAAACACTTGTTAAATTGCCGATTCCGTCATATTTTTATAAAACGCTACTCACGACGCATTTATCTCCTTGTCTAATACTAAGATCGCAGTACATTACTCATAATATTTTATTTTTTTCTTGTAACATCCAGTAGTCCGAGCACTTCATCATGATATTTATGATGTTAAAAGAGCTTTTATATTTACACGCGCGTCTGTAAACAAGCTGATATTGATTACCTGTTATAAAACACGCACTCATGCAAACTATACCGCGCGGTGTTGGAACGGTTAGAAGTGCGGGCAAGAGAAACAGTGAATAATTTCACTGTATGAGACATCCAGATCTAAATATATATATCGATATTTTTCTGTGCTATTTTGTTTGCGTAAATGATAAATAGTATGAAGTATGAAATATGCTATTTTAACTATTGGCTTGTTGAGTATAATCATTATAAGTCACAAATAGATATATTCGTACATTCATATTTTGGACCATGACGGATGTGAATGAAAACTCGCCCTCGGAATAAACGAATGAATAAGTTACTGTCATATTACTTTGATAAACGGCCATTTTATGGAAATTATGCCTTATTTATCGTATTAATAGATAATAGGCGGATTCATTTTGCTAAACTGGCCGAAGAAGCTAACGCATTCTTGGATCAAAAAATGTCCTTAACAAAAAGTGTCTCGTCGCTCTGAATTTCTGAATCCAAAAATATATATAACTTATATATTTGGATGTTAGTCGTCGCTTTCTACTCCTCTGAAGGTACCGGAGCGATTTACACCAAATTTGGTACACATATTATTTAGTATCCCATTTGAATCCGGTTGTAGTTTAAATCCAATCGACCGTATACTTGGCGAGTTATACGGCCCCAAAATTTGGAGCCCCCCTTAAGGTATTAATACTGTCCTTATAAAAATAATTATAACACTCAAAAATTCTAGTAATTATTCTAAGATATTTTATGTCTACAAGATTTCTTCATTGTGTTAACCCTAAGGCCGTAAAAAAATAATTATATCAAAATAATTACAACTATTATCAAATTGTTAGCATAAACCGCTTCTCGCACTTGTAAGGCGAGCTGGACGCATAGGTGCGTTGTACCAATATTCACACCCAATATATTAATGTTGACATTTAATAATTATATTGACGTTTATGAAACTAAGCAGGAAGTTATAAATATAATTATTAATGAATGATAAAAATTTAACCGGAAAATGTTTCGACGTCCGAAACTTTAAATAAAAACCACATAATCGTAAATTATGTAAAACCTGTTTGTTTTGTATTTTAACATTATATGCCAACGTTTATATAAATGTGTAAATAAATTATAATTTGTCTAGTTATAATGTTATAATATGAAAATTCCATGTTCACATAATTTTTTTATTTTTATAAAATATACCACAGATGTTGACATACGGTAAACACATGGTTTTGATCGAGTTTCTGATTAAACATGAATTATATTTTATATTACTCTGCATACTTTCAATGTGAGCCATCAAATAAATTTAATTGAAATTTTGTTTATTTTTCCTCGTTATAAAATAATTTTAATTATATTTACTTTTATTTTATTTATTTTGTATTGTAAAATTCGAATAGTACAGAACATTTTGATTAATAAAATCATAAACTAACAATTACTGTGTGAAAGTAATTCCTGTACTAATCACAGGTATGCATGTTATTTTATTGCTCGTGTTTAACATATTAAAACTACGAGAATTACACATAGTCTTGCCAGAACATTTGTTTTTATTTGCAATTAATCACCGCGACTTTATCTCGCAATTAAAACAAAGTTGTTTAACTAATAGTACTAATATCCCGTTTCAATTAAATGTCACAGATTATAATTGATGCAAATATACTTTACTCCATAAAATAAATCATTCCTTCTTGGCAAAAACACCCACAAACATTCCCATTTGAGATATTAATATCACGTTTTTATTGTATTGTTTGTGTGTACATATATTTAAATAAAATTTAGTTTCAAACATTTTTTACTGTGTGAACCTGGCTATTGTGTTATTACCCCAGTGTAAACTGTGTTCCCTCCTGTCTGTTAATGACCATTTTGCATTTCACGCCCTGCCGTGCCTGTTAAATAATTAATGATCCACAGTTATGCATATGCTGCATATTATAGGTATCAAGGTGTTGGCTTATATGCATCCATATCCACGTATATGTATTTTTAAACATGCATCTGTGTATGTTGATAACGGAAACGGATGTATATATACACACACAACCGGATACCGGAATTATCTAGAGCACACGTAAAAACGCGAAGTACAGATTTTTCAATAATTCGAATTGAGAGAATTATTTAGTTTAGGAAAGATTTTTGGTATTTGGCGGGTTGTTCTGGTGTGATACAGGCTTAAAGGCTCGTTCACAGTTCACAGAATGATTTAATTTTGCGGTTCAATTCTATGTAAACACGTTACCTAATGAATTTCTCACTAACTTGTTGCTTCAGTGCAAAACTAATTTATTTATGGCTAATTGTATCACGTTGTCTAAACAAACGATTTGTTTTGTGGACACGAATAGGTTCATGTCGAGCAAGTTTAATAGCTGATTTAGAGTAATTTATGTATTTTACTACAAAATCTCAGCTTGCCTAAGTTTAATTTTAACCGAGACAAGTGGAAAAGTAATACTAAATACATATTTTATTTCGAAAGTTTAACCATATTTATTATTAAATTGCATTTCTTAAGTAATTATATGAATTGAAGTTGTAATGTTGTGATTTCACTAGCTTTTTGAATAAATATGTACTTTCGTATTAGATAAAATAAACAAATTAACATTTATATATGTAATTTCATTATTAATAATATTATTCCAAGGATAAGTTTTGTTACTTATTGTAACTTTATAAATAACCATTTCCATAAATTATTATACGCGGCCATTTTAATGCTTGCTTATAACTAATTTATGTATATACAGATTTCATATTAAGTTAAAATGACAGATTTTTAAAATATATACATTACAATGATTTGTGTAAAATTACACAAAATAATGTATTATTGCATAAATTTTATTCTATATTTTCCTATGTTACATTATAGCCAAGTGTGGTCTATGTAATTTTGCATGAATTCTTTATACAGTGTAATGAAATTGCGTCTAATTTTCGAAGTTCCGGTTTGGCTTTTGTGCTTTGTGAACGTGCCTTTAAAAGCGGGAAATAACCGAGATTTCAGGTTAGGTTCTGAGTGGCAAATAATAACACTGTGTTCAACTAGTGAACTCCAACAGTTTATATCTACGCAGTTATTGTTAGTGTGTGATAGTAAACTAAAGTGTTTTGTTTTACTTGGGGATACAAGCTGAACAACTTTGAGAAATACATCTTACTATTACAAAATGGTTAGAAATAGAATATAGGGGCGTGAAAAGAACGGTTAGAAATCGGGAGACGCTTGAAATAGGGGGACACACGACAATTCATTACAACTGCCATGCTATTTTCGGATAATGGTTTTTATTTTTGGTGCCATGCAAACATAGACGCACCAAAAGTGATTTGTTTCTGCGAACATTTTTTGTTTTTTCTTATCAGTTGTAATGACAGATGACAAATAAGCACGTGGACACATTTAGATCTGAGTTTTATAATTTAAAATCGAAATTTTATTTGTTTTGTTTTATAACTCCCATTGTAAAAATTGTTTAGTTTGAACAAATAAAAAAGAAAAATAATCTTAAAATCGCATTTTTTTTAAATTCTATACTCTACAAAATGAACAGGGAACAGATTTTAGCTTGTTTCTGATTTGATTAATTTCAACTGAATGAAACGTGTTTAAAGCCTGTTTTACAAGATATTTTTTGCTCTATGTAATATGTATAATGTAATATTAGTGCAGACAGCTTTTAGCTGCCGTAAGGCGATTTTTTTAGATTATATTAAACTATTTATTAAAAGGAAATTTCGTTTTTTTTTTGTTTAAAGTTTATCATTAAAATAAATGGTATTAGGAAACTTCTTATTTCTAATATAATTAATAATAATATTACAAATATTTTGAAACAGAATAAAACATCATAAGAGTAATAAAATAAAATATAAATTTTAAATTAATTTTTAATATTAGTGTAATTTTTTTTCCAGTAAATCATTGAATAATTTCGAAACATTATGAAAAAAATAATCTATATTTAAATTATTAAAGTTATGATTACGTATTTATAATCAATCTCGGTGGAAAATTAGTGTTTTTTATATTATTTTATAATTTTAAGAAGAACATATTTTTATTTCGACGATTCCACAAAGAAAGTAATTTTTCTATTACCTATTTTGAATGTATTATTTTATATATTTTTACTTTCTTATGCGTTAATATATATAAAATGAAATATTTTTATCACAAAAATAAAAATTGACTTCAGGATTTTAGTGGAAATATTCTTTTTGTGGATTTCTGAATCCATTTTGTCTATTCTGTATGTTTCGTTTAAAACGGACCGGTACCTTCATATGAGATACGAATCCTAGTAAAATATATATATATACATTTTCTAAATCATGGATTTTTCCCCTCCGATATTAATAACACTGCCGAATACTGTAGCTCTTTCGTACTTACTGTACGGTAAGCTAAAAATAGTTAGTTTCAAGTAATTAATATTATAATTATGGAATAAATATAATTGCGGTTGTCTAACAAGCAAATATTAGCATTCACAGCAAGAAAATTAACACAATTATAAATTACGTTGCTGTGAACATTATTGTCATAAAACAAACTGGAATTATTACTTGTAATTTCTAAGCTTAATTACTAATTGTTTCATACATATAATTTACTTTATGTTCTTATTTGTTTTTTATTTTATTATTTTTTTTTTTTTTTTTTTGATAGAATAAAACTTGGTGTATGATAAATATTTGTTTGTTTTTTCAGACGCCGAGCGTGTTGCCAATTTGCTCCGAGTGCCTGGGCACCGAGGCCAAGAACCGGCAAGGAGTACCGGAAAAACTGAGCGCGTGCTCTGGTTGCGGTTCATCGGTGCATTTGTCATGCACGTCCGCTGGACCGGAACTGTCTGCGCTACTTGCGAAAGGTGGCCGATGGTTCTGCGAGGATTGCCGGACGTGTGACGCGTGCGGTAACACCGACGTCTCGACATGCTTGCTATGCTGTTGTGGCTGCGACAGAAACTACCACATGGGATGCCTCGATCCGCCCGCCGAACGGAAACCCAAGTGCCCCTGGCGATGTCGACATTGTCTCGGTCACCATGACAGCGTACGGGCGAGAAAAGTCGACGCTGCCAGCAATTCGGTGCGGAAGAAGATCTCGAAGATGAGGGAAAAGAATCGAGAGAAACATAACGAAAAGTTGGTTTTAAATTTTCAGCTTATAAATAATATAAACACATTTTTGCATTCTATTCATATTAATATTTACCTTTTATTTATTTATATTTAGTGATAGTAATTGAGGCAAGATCTGCTAAAACTTTGTTTTGTTTGGTTTTAGAGTGAGCAAGGATGTGCCCCCCGCGACGCCGGCATCCAAAGGAGCATCGCGCAAGTCCCGCGCAGCAGCAACCCCCGCGCGCGTCAGCGAGCCAGAGTCCAGCGAGAACGAGGGTACGACTCCTACCATCTCCGCTACTCCTCCCCATATTCCCGCAGCCAGTAATTCATCCACAACCACCCATCATCAATCCAGCTCCTCCGCCGCCACTACAACTGCTACCTCTTCTTCTTGTTCTTCTGACCACCAGCTTGAAAAGTCTGATCACATCTCGAAAGAGAAACAAAAGTTCTTCAGGTTATCCGCGATTTTCGCGAATAAAAAACGGGCAGAAAAGAAAAAAGAGGAAGCGCTACGAACAAGTAATTCAGACAAAAGTCGAACGACAGCGCCAACAATTTCTAGGAATAGCAACATTAAAATAGAGAAAACTAACGCGGGTAGTACCAGTAAAATTAAATCCGAATATTCTAGTAGTAATACTAGTAAGTCAAAGCCCGAATCCTCTAGTAAAGATACTAGTAAAACAAAGCCCGAATCTTCTGGAAGTAAAACAAAACTTGAATCTTCTGGTAGTACCAGTAAAACAAAACCTGAATCTTCTAGTAGTAATAATACTAGTAAAATTAAACCCGAATCCTCTGGTAGCAATAATACCAGTAAAGTAAAATCAGGATCGTCTGATACAATTAGCAGTAAAGTTAAATCGGAACCATGTGTGCCGGATAAACGTACTAGCACGCATAGGAACCGAACTGATAAAGTTAGTGATGATAATAAGCCTTGTAATATTAAAAGTGAGCCGAAGGTGGTTGCAAATAATAGAAACAGTAAGTTAAAAAGCAATAGCAGTAAGGTAGAGCCCAGTAAAACAAAACCAAGTACAGTAACAACGAAAGTAACGCCTGCATTAGCGGCAAGAAGTAAAGCAGCCGCTGCGAAACCAGTGATCAACAAAAGAACAATTAATAAACCAATTGTGCACAGCAGTTCATCCGAATCGGAAGACGATGCCGATGACAAAGATGATATTTCATCCGCAAGCACAGACAGCTCAGAAGAATGTTCATCTTCAAGCGGAGATGAAAGCAGCAGTTCCGATTCTGATTCAGACACCACAAATCACCATTCTGAAAACTCACGGATGAGTTTCGCTGGGTCGAGGATCAAACTGCCGTCCACGTATTTGAACACAGCGACAATGGGCACATTTGGTAGTATTAGTGGTTTGAGTGATACGAAAGATAAAATCTGGGGTTTCGCAGCCGCTGCAGCCGAAGCAAACAAAAAGACATTCGCAGATAGTCCTAAACATGACAATGAGCATACGTTCGGTTGTTTTTCGGATGGTAGTAATACGCCGAATGGATTTGCATCGTTGGCGGACGATAAGAACTCGTCGTCGAGTATGTGTAGTAGTAGCACTTGTGATAGACAAAAACCTGGGATTGGTCAACTGAGGGGGTTGTTTGATGGGTTGTCTCATTTGTTTACTACGCCTGATCATAGTAGGTCGCGGGCTGGTCCTGTGCCTAATTATAGCTTGACTAGACGAAAACGTAACGCTGATAAAATGGATAAGGACGATCGTGAATCTCCGTTAACAGTGAATGAATTTGATAAAGTTGAAAAGGTTCCTAAATTGGATAAAGTAGAGAAGCATGCTAAAGTGGAAAAGGTTCAAAAATTGGATAGTTTTGGTAAAGGGGATAAAGATGCGAAATTAGAAAAGACTCGTAAAGAAGATAAGGATACAAAATTGGATAAGATTCATAAAGGGGAGAAGGATGTAAAAGTGGATAAGATACATAAAGGGAATAAGGATTCAAAAGTGGATAAACATAAAGGAGATAAAGATACAAAGTTGGATAAGCATAAAGAAGATAAGGGTACAAAGCTGGATAAGCATAAAGAGGATAAGGATACAAAGTTGGATAAACATAAAGAGGATAAAAATACAAAAGTCCAAAAAGATTTAAAAGTTGATAAAGTTAAGAAAGTTGAAAAAGAATCTAAATTAGATAAACATCACAAACTTCAGAAATCTGAAAAAGTCCCAAAATCTGACAAACTTCGTAAATCCGAAAAAGCTTCTAGAATTGACAAAGCTGCGAAATTAGAAGCACCTGCGCCAATGATCGATACTAAAAGCATAAACAAACTGATGGGTGTGAATCCAAAGCCTGAAAACGCTGTCGGTATCGCGAGTATACTGACCAAACAATCAAATATTACAATACCGCCGAAAATTCCGAAACGCATTGCTCCCACTCCCGTCCATTCGTCCGAGCCTGACCGTAAAATCCCGCGTCCCGGCATCTTCATACCATCCGAAGATGAATTCCCGCCGTGGATACAAATGACCCCCTCGAATCTCGTTAAAACTGCCGTCAACTCCAAACGGCACGAGTTCGAACGTCGCAAGTTCCTTAAGGGCGAGGCGCCGTACGGTGGCATGGGTTTAATGGGTTTCTCACATAGCTCCTTGTTAGAGGATGTTCGTATGAAAAAAAGAAATCTTATTGCGGAGGCCACCCAGACAAACCATCCATTGTTGGTGCCACAACCATCCAACAATCAGACGGGTAAGATGGGACACCGAACACACCCAAATAATAATAATGTACACTTATCCTGTCCCATCCTCTGCCACCCGCCCCCCTCACCTCACCTCTCAATAACCCCTCTCGTTTTTCTATTTTACTCTCTCTTTCTCATTCACAATTCTTTTTCGGGGTTTGAAACATCGACGTCTCATCTGTCTATGATTGTGGATTTGGTTCGCTACGTTTATATATGTGGCTATTAAATTGTATTTCGGTTGTGTTTCAAGCCCTGTTTGGACAGCCTTTAATGCTTTTTTGAAACAACTGTCCCGTTCGGCATGGTGTGTGGTAGATTATACCTGATTTACAATTTACCCATTTATCGCACTTACAATACTTTGCGATATGGTGAGTTTACATTGCTGAGTTTTTCATTAAAACCTTTTCTTATTTAAAATATAAGTTTTAACCAGAGATGACTGCACTTTTAAATTATCAGCGTTTGAAATCGTTTTAGCAAAACGTTATATCGGGCAGTGTAATTCTTGGAAGCTTATTGTTTTATAAGAAATTTGCAGATAGAAATTATCTCTAAAGTAAAAATATTCTAGATATCTTGAAATGTGCGCTAAAACGATCTTGAACTAGTGATTCTATTTATTCCTGTTCCAGTAAAACGCTGATGAATCTAGTGCAACTCATTTAGAGGTATTACCAACAAGGATTTAATGCTTTTTTTGATATTGTTGGTAATAGTTCTAGTAAGATGTAAATACGCCATATTGTGATTTCTTGACTAGTTCTTCCCGCTTGCACCTTGACACGTACGTAATTACTTATGTCTGATTGCTGGTTGGCTGGCTCCTTCAAAGGGTATTATCACTGCTTCCGTTTAATTTGAATTCATAAAATTGTATATTTGAAACATAAATGAAAAAACAAGAAAACATTATTAATATTATTTGTTTGTAGAAAATTATTTTTATTTACCTATATAACAATTTATAATTTTTATTACATTTTATTTTACAACAGTTTTATATTTACAATTTTGCATGCATCAGCTTTGGTAATTCACTATCACACACCGTTTTATCCTGTTGCTAATAATTTTGGTTTTGGTTAATTTTTTACTTTACAATTAGTTCAAATAAACATATGTTATATTGTATTATGAAATAATTTTAAACTGCATATTTAATAATGACAAATTATAATTTAGATTTAAGTAACTTAACGCTTCCATTTATAATTGGAATTGTAATATTATTTAAAGTTACTTAAGTTATTTAAAATAAGCTGCTTTATTTTGTTTTAAAATGATTCTAAGTTATGGAATAATGTCAATATGTAACTAGAAAACGTAAATGTATTATGTCTATTTAAAACGCGATTTTTCACTTACAAGTTTTTATAGAAATCATTCTTAAAATACATTATTAACTTTTGTATGTATAATTTCACTAAATAACCAATATAAATTTTAATTTGTCATTATTTAATACTATACAATGGAGTTGCGATTTAGTGAATTAATTTTGGCCTAAAAGAAAATTACATTATTTTTGATTGGTGCTGCTTTTTATTTAATTTATTCCATAACAATTTTTGCCTTAAATTACGCAACTACATTTTGGATTTTGGTAACTAAAAACATAATTTTGTGTGTTCACTCGATGTTCACTATAACGCGAATCCACTGTATATCAATTTATAAATGTGTATATAATAAAATAAAAATGTGTATATAGACAAAAAAATGCAAAAGATAAACAATCTAATGATAAATATACATGTTTATTGTAAACACATTTCATATTCTGCAACAAATAAAATTAGTATTATTTGATTTTAACGTTAACCGTAAACCTTTGGTTACAGGTGAAACTCGCACAACTCTACCACCTGGAGTCACCCAAAAGGACGTAGATTTATTCCGGGAGACAAGAGACCGAGCGAATTCCGTGACACCCGTCGCAATAATTAACTCGGACACAGTTCTACCGGGTACCGTGTCGTTGCTGACATCGCCGTCGCAAGCGATGGCCCTTCAACAACGATGTCCTGCCGCGATAGAATTCGGCAAATATCAAATCGACACTTGGTACTCAAGTCCGTTTCCTCAAGAGTACGCTCGCCTGCCTAAACTCTTCCTGTGCGAGTTCTGCCTGAAATACACCAAAAGTAAGGCGGTTCTCGAACGCCATCAGGATAAGTGCACATGGCGGCATCCGCCTGCAACGGAAATTTACAGATGCAAAGATATCTCCGTCTTTGAAGTGGATGGCAATGTGAATAAAATCTATTGCCAGAATTTGTGTTTGTTGGCGAAACTGTTTTTAGACCACAAGACATTGTATTATGATGTGGAGCCGTTTTTGTTTTATGTGCTTACGAAAAACGATAAAAAGGGATGCCATTTAGTTGGTTATTTCTCCAAAGAGAAACATTGTCAACAGAAGTATAATGTTTCTTGTATTATGACCATGCCGCAGTACCAAAGACAGGGTTTTGGAAGATTTCTTATACACTTCAGTAAGTTTTTTTTATAAGTGCGTTCTTTTATTTTTACTCCTGTCTTCCTTGTCTCTTTTCAGGCTATTTACTATCAAAAGAAGAAGGCCAAGCCGGTACACCCGAAAAGCCTCTATCCGATCTCGGCCGAGTATCCTACCACGCGTACTGGAAATCCGTCGTACTCGAATACCTGCACACACATCGATCCGATCCCATCAATCTCATAACAATCAGCAAAGAAACCGGCATGTATTGCCACGATATCGCAACGGCCCTACAACTCCTCAACTTCGTACGGCACACCTCCACAGACAATGGGCCAAAGTTTCGCCTATGTGTCGATTGGAAGAAAGTCGATACGCATGCAGATCGCGTTTCGAAATCGAAAACTCGCATCAGCATCGATTCCGAATGTTTGCGCTGGACACCATTGCTCACGCCAACCATCAATCCGTTCCGTGTCGAAGAAAAATTAAGTAGCGACGAACATGCCGGTGAAAAGAAAGATGTAGTCATTGAAGTTCGACCAGAAAAAGTCGTAATTGATATGCAACGAGGGGTGAAGAAGAAAGGCAGAAAGCGAAGAACGACTGCAACTGCACCAAAAACACCGAAAGAAGATACGACTGCGCATGCAGACGTTGAAGACAATACACCGATTGAGGTGACCTCTTCGGGAAGAAGACGAACTAGGCCTAGTAAATACAAAGAAACTACGTATATGGATATTAAAGTAAGAGCTAATGCCGTAGAAACACCAAAACGTAAACGTTCCGAATCAGGAGTAAGCGACAAAGAACTTGAAACTGATAAAAAGAAAACTAAATCTGAAACTGCTACAGTAGTAATTCCAGCAAAAACACCTAAAGCAAGAACAGCTAAAGCGAAAGTTACAGAAGTAAAGAAACCAGAACCAAAACCTGTCGAAGTAGCTGTCGAAACACCGAGGAATAAACGTAAAGATTCGAAATCTGCAGTGAAATTATCTGAAGCTGATTCAGACGTTCCCGAAACACCTGTAACAAACAATAGAACAAGGCGACCGATCAGCGTAGCTAAGAGTAAACCAGGGGAACGGTGGTCACAACGTCGTGAAAAACGGCTTAAACCTACTGAAACTGAAGAAAGTACTGAGACGGAACAAATGCCTGAGCTCAAACTAGAACAAGACTCTATCGCTGACACTGATAACTCGGTCGCTGCCCCACTTCTATCGCCGCAAATCAAGAAAATTGAGACGAAAAATAGGCGTATTGGCAAAAAGAAGCGCGGATGGGTTAAGGGTCGGTCACGAGGGAGTCTTCAAAACAAGAAACAAGTTACGCTTCCTGAACTACTTAAGAAAAATAATGCAGTTGCTGCAGTTGAAACTACAGATACCGAACACAAACTAGAAGATGAAACTGAACCGGATAAGCAGGAAGATAAGATCGTATTTGAAATTGAAAAGAATGATGATACGGAATTGGCGAAGGAAATCGATGAAGTAAAATCACCTTTAAGCAAACCTGATACAGTGAATTTGAGCGAAGATTCATGCGCTGAGGCTGATGATGAAATGGAAGCGGATGAACGTGATTATAAAGTTGTCTCAAAGGTTGATCCACCGATGTCAATTAACAACAATGTTAAGGAAGTACCAAAAGTTACTATTGAAGAAAAAGAAGAAATTCCAGAAGAATCTGAACCTATCGTTACACCTACAAGTCTAGAAAATAATGAATTAACTACGCCAGAAATAACTGTACCTCCAGTTATTACGCAAGAACCAAAAGATGTTGAAGTTATTAAAGAGACAAATATAACTATTGAACCACAACATATAGAGCCAGAACCACCAGTTATAACAATTCCTGAACCAACCACAATACCTGAAATTAAAGCAATTGAAAATATTGAAAAACCAGTGAAACCGCCATCACCACAAGGATCAACAACTTCCGAATCAGAAACGGAAATTGATGGCCATAAAATAAAGATCATATCACGGAAAGAGATCATGGAAATATCAAAACAAAACTCTGATTTTGATTTATTGAAACAAAGCGAGCCACCGTTAGTTAAGCCTATACCAATTCTGGAAGAAAAACCAAAAGTTGAAACTGTAGAAGAAATAGTTCGTAAAGAACCAAGTCCACCTCCGCCAGTAGAAATAGTCGAACCTAAACCTGAAATCAACCAAAAGGAGCGAGAATTTACTGCAATAGAACAAAAACCAATTGAGATTGACAACAAAGTAAAAGAACAAAAACTTGAATCACCGAAACTTCACAAACCTAAACTAGAAAAACCAATGACTCAAGAGGTGCTACGCAAACCTTACCGTGAAGAAAAACCATTAGAACAAAAAATTAAGCCTCTCGAGCATATGGAAAATGAGAATTTAATCGCCAAAACTGAATACCCAATGGCAATACCAAACTACCAGAGTCAAGCTCAATATAACCAATGGCAATGGGATGCTCGGTTACCATGGACTAAGGGTTTATATTTTGATCCAACTAAACAAGATTATCAAAACTACGCGATGCCGGCATTGCACATGCCATTTGATGTCCCAAAGAAACATATTGAAATTGAAAAACAAACGACATCATCACTTAAAGCACACAGGCATGAATCAAAGAATTCTCAGCAGATGTTGAAAGAGAAACTACCGAAAGAGCATAAGAGTGAAAATAAAAGTTCATCACCACCGAAATCGAAAGATGAACGGCGACAAAATGAAAAAGATCTTAAACAATATAATAGGTCAAAGCCCAGTGAAACTATACATAAAACAATGGTTGAGCAAGAACATGAGCATAAACACATAGAAATGCAGCAAAAACCAGTTGATCATATGATGATGCATCATTCACAGCCATCAAACGGTGTCTTGAAACAAGATATGCAAGACGAACGGCTTAAACATAAAACAGAAATGACGGACATAAACGCTGGTAATACTACTCCAAAAATGGATAGTATGGAATCGTTGCAACAGCCGCATACGCCAAGTACTTCAATCAAGCATACACCACCAACACCGTCAGCTCCAGAAATTCCATCCATGGGTGTTTATACACCTGACTCAACAACGAACTCCGTGCATAGTTTGCACTACGGTCAGTGCGACTTAGATGTGAGTCAACTGGCTTCGCTAGAATCGCCTACTTCAATATCTAGTGATATGGCATCGCAGAATTCAGTTGAACCAGTAGCTCGTCCACCTTCGGTGATACCGCCGCACGTTCCTCTTCCACAGCCGACTAATCAACCTAGTTATGATTGCACTGTGCAACATAATATTCAAAATAATATGCATGTTCATCAAAATGTTACGATACCGGCGTCAAGTCCTCAGCATATAACGGCAATGCATATGGCGCAGATAAACCAACAACAGCAGCAACATCAGCAACAGCAGCAGCAACAACAACAACAGCAGCAGCAGCAGCAACAACAACAGCAGCAACAACAACAGCAGCAGCAGCAGCAACAACAACACCAACAACAGCAGCATCAACAACAACAGCAGCAGCAGCAGCAACAACAACAGCAGCAGCAACAGCAAACCTCTTCTTCGAAGAGACAAGTTCATCAGCACAGGAATCGTTCTAATACGCCGTCTAGTAAACAGAACGTGCGTGCAACTCCGCCTGCTCAGCAACATGTCGCTAATGTCCAACAATCACGCCACCGTACTACCCCACCCGCTATCTTACCGCATCAACATGGAATGCAAGTTAGTCCAACGCCCAGCCAAGTAACGTTGCAAAATCAAGCTTCGATGCAACAACAACACCACAACCAAGCGCAACAGCACTTACAGCATTTACAACACCAAGTTGCTATGCATCAAGGTTATGGGCATCATCATCAACTACCCCCATCACCGATGCATCACAACCATCATCACACGCATCCGCATCATGCTGTTATCACGCAAGGGAATTACATTCCTGTTCCACAGATGGCAGTCAGTTCCCAAGCGTTCCCGAGCCAAGGTGCAAGTACTTATGTAAGCGTACCGATGACTACAGTTATTCAGCATCGAATGGGCGCGCAACAGGGTACTGTAGGACTTGGGCCATCCAGTTTGCAAGCACATCAACGGTTAGGGCCGTCTCCGGCTTGTGCTGTTTCAACCGCTACCAATTTTTATATACAAGCTGCGTCTCATCCACATTCTCACACTCCTGGCCCTGTACCCACACCGACTCCAACACCTACACCGACTCCAACACCACAAGTAACTCAAAATGCGAACGGTAATTCTAGCTGTAGTCTAGCTAAGCTACAGCAACTTACGAACGGTTTAGAAATGGTTCCGCCCACTCCGTGCAACACAATGACTCCGCCTCCTGTAGCTATGAACTTAACTCCTCCTCCAACGCACCACCCACACGCTACAATGACTCCGCCTCCTTCGCATCAAATCCTGCAGAATCAAGCAGCACGGAATTTAACGACGCCTCCGTCTGCTATTCCCTCCAATTTACAAAGTCAAATGACATTGGCGAGCTACCATAAATACTATCCAACAAATGTGAATGTGAATCAGTTGGGCGGGGCTGTGACTCCGCCCATTGGACAAAATTTAGGGCGGACGTCGCGTAATCCAAGCAATATGTCGGTGCAGCATATGCAATCTGCTTCGAGTCGTGTTAGTCCGAATGTGACTATAAATCCGAATTTGATGGCGCAATATAATTTGAATGGGTATCGGATGGCTGCGCAGCAGTCGCCGGGAACTGTGACTAGTTATATAACGAATAGCGCTGGGTTTATAAATAACACGCCGCAAATACCGATGCAAATGATGAATATGGCGCAGACGCAGTACCAAGATCCGGCGGCGATTCAACGGGCTGCACAACAGAGCACAATATACACTACATACAACTATATCAACGGGAGTTTGATGCAACCATTGAATGGTACGATGCGAAGGTAATTCAGTCCTGTTGATTATTTTTATACAAAAGAACATATTTTTTACACTTTGCGAGCGGCTGTGCGTGATTTCTAAGTAGTTGCAACTTGGAATAAAATAGGTAAACGATTACCTATTAAAGAACGTTTTTAATTCAATAATTGTTTTACCCTCTTCTGTTTTATATAATATAACAATGTTTAAATACAGGTGGACAAATGCTCACGACGACTTTTTGTATTGTTAACAGTACTATTGTGTATATAGGTCTAATAATAATTAATAATGGCGGTAACCAAAACAGGGAAGATTGATTGAGGTTCTATTAAGTTTTTATATATCTTGCTGCACAAAGTATTTTGCTATTGTTAAGTAAAACATACATATTTTTGAACGAATGAATGAAGAATGATTTGTTATAAATATAATATATGATGAAGAAAAAGAAACTTAAAAATCTCAAAAATCAAAAGTCTATGTATAAAATGTTCTACTTTAAGTGTTTGTACAATTTTAATTAATTATTTATAAAAAAAAAACGATGAATATTTACACATAAGCCCCTAGATTCTAGAATAATTGTGTAAAAGCACTGTGATTAGAACACTATTAATAAGATAACTTGTACATTTGATTTTTATCTTCTTTTGAGGAGTAGTAAGGCATACTATGTTTGCGCGTGTTTTTTTACATTATATAACTTTTCACTTTTTTGCTTCATTGCATTGATTATTTATAAAATTGTCAATAATATAACTGCGGAGAAAATCTTTTTATTTTAAAATAATTTAATTGTAAACTAGTATTTCATCCAGTTTTCGTCTTTTGAAATAGTACAAATGTGTATATGCTATGAGAAAATTTAATTTTTTTGTATATATCTGTGACATATACTTAAAATATAAGAATACCAAATAAGTTTTCATTTTTTTTGTTTTGTATGTCCTTATTGATTTAGTTAATGTTTTAGAATAGTTATCAATGTTAATAATCTTATGGAATTTCATTACGGTAATTTAATGGGAATTTGAATATTTAATATAACACCTGAAAATGTATTATTTTTCATTATTGTACATGTAAGTAGAGATTTAGAACAGTAAGCCTAAAATGTCTAACTACTCTATGCAAAGTGATATTAATAATATAAAATAGAATGAGTTGTACATATTAAATTAAAATAAATCACAATTTTTATTTCAGTTAATTTCATTGCACATTTATCAAATCCACCCATTCGAACCATTTTATTCAGTATTTCAGTGGATCCTACCGTAATCGTTCATTTCGCTGATTTGCCGTTGGATCGTCAAACTACGGAATATGGAAGGATTTTTTTATTATGAATAATGTTCTTTTTTTCAGTTCAACAATTTATTACCGAATTATACACATGTATACATATATAATTCTGTGATATAACTATGCCAACAATTGTTAAAAAATTTGTAAAGAATACAAACGTGACATTTATAAAATTGGTTTGTGTGTGTGTGTGTAAGTACAAGTAGCAAATACCAAAGTATTCGAAATTATCAAAATATAAAAATATTTATAATTGACGCCTAAAAGAATGGTCTAGTTGATTTTTAGTAATTTTGTTTATGGTTTGAACATTGCTTTTCCTTCATAAGTACATCCGGACCGTTGGATGATCTGCGTGGCGGTCCAGATGCCGCATCGGACGCACACCTCCAACGGCTGCCCTTGAACATATTGCGCTAGGAAGCCGCCGACGAACGCATCGCCGGCACCGTTAGTATCCACGATTTTCTCCTTGGGCAGCAAATCGACGGGCAGCTCGGTCACTGTGCCGCCTTGAGCCAATAGGACGGGATTCGAGCCTTGCGTTATCACAACAACGCGACGCCGTTTCTCGTTTTGTTTTGGTAAATCACAGATTTTCAATGCGATCTTCTTTAAGTCGTCTGTACCCAAATTCTGCTCCCTTGCAAATGTTTCAGCTTCCTTAACAAACGACATACTTCAACTTCGTTAAATATATTTTTAATCGATTTTTACTTTCTTCTAGCAACTTTTGTTTGAAAATAATATATTTTTTCTCTGGCTAATAGACATATTGATATTGTTTCATAATAATCGTTACATAACTAACTTTTTATAAGTATTGTGTTAGCCACAACAGATATTTAAAAGTGTAATTTATTTGTTCATTGCCAAGAAGAGACAAATTAATGTATATAAAATTTAAAATAGTTAAAATTTCTTGCAAATGTTGTTTAAAAATTCTCCTAAAAGGGAATATAGATATTTAAATTTGTAAATTTATATTTACTAAATTATCCCATGTTAATAACAGTATTAATTCAGTTTTCAATCCGGTTCAAATAAAACAAGGTCTAACGCACCTATGCGTTCAGCTCGCCGTTTGGATAGATCAGCAAAAAACAAGTAGTTAGCATATCAAAAACCCAGATTGTAATTAACTAATCTAGCCAGCAATAGATGGCATTACACTATATTATTTTTTACGCTTCTGAAAAAATGTTATAGATATAAAAGGTCTTACAATTTTAAGATTTACTAAAAAAGAAAATGCATTGAAAAATCAAACGTATTTTTTATGGCCATTGGGTTACCATATGAAGAAATCTTGTAGACATAAAATATCTTAGAATTTTTCGTAGAATATTTGGGTGTTTTAATTATTTGTATAAGGGTTGTATTAAGGGGGGTTTCTAATTTTGGGGAAGTATACGGGCGATTTGATTTAAACTGCGATATATCAGTTCGGTTCCGTAAAAAATACCAGTTTTTACCGGTTATCGGGTCAGTTCCAAGTGTTAAACATGTACGTAACCGAATTTAACCGATTTTTTTCGGTTCAGCTCCGGTTCGAAGCATTTTAACATTGTATATATAAGATTTTAATTAATAATGTCTTTCTTACCGTTTCATTACCAAATAAGACATCAACGTAAGGCATCGCATCCATCATGGGATCTTTGAAGAATTGCGAAAGAAATGGAGCGCTTAAATTCATCATAAACGGTCTATCGTGAGCAAGTGCATGGTTGGCAATTTCTTGAATGGAGACTGGACTTACAGTTAAAAAGAAGCCCTACAAATCGACAATTACCTACAAAATACTAAACCAAATCCCAAAATCAACATACCGAAATATAATAAAATTGCGCATTTTCAATCAACTTCTTGTTCTCTGGTTTCCGTAAATGATCAATTGTGAACGACTCCGCTGCAGCTAAATTGGCACATAAAGAGCGGTGGTTGCTCGTGATTAAGACGGCGCAAGTGCCGGTAGGTACATCTTCGACATATTGGTATTTAACAGTCAAACCATCGGAAGACGCTTTATCTTCTAAAATCTTCGCATATTTGTCGACACCAACGGAGCCGAAGAACGCGGTCACATTCGGCGTTTCTAATATCCATTGCGCGACCCTGAGAGCATTTTGCACACTGCCGCCGGCGATAAAATCCGCATTGTACTTTTGAATGAGTTCGTCATAGATTGGTTTGTGTCGTTCTTCTGCTAAGATCGCGTCGTTTTCCTTTAAATTATACTTGTCGAGGAAATCCTTGTCGACTGTCGCTGATATATCAAGTAAAGGGTTTCCCAGTCCGAGCAGCATTCCACTTCTGTGAGAAAAAACAATTACCTAACATAAATAACAATGGCATTATAGAGTAGGCGCTACCTTAAATCTTCTTGCATTTTGTGTGTTAGAGTTTGATGACAACGTGACACTAAATGACTTTGGAATCATTCAAAAATAGAAAGCATGTGCCCAAAAGATAACCTCACCGATAGCTTTGACAACAAACGTGTGAAACGTAAGATAAAATTTCAACTTACGCTTCGCAACAGTTCTAGCACAATCGGACAGATAGCGGCACTTATATTGAAACAGAATTGGAATTGAGCACTGAATTAGATATAAAATGACTGACTTTAAAAAGACAACGCGCTTACATTCTTAGTACAATCATAAAATTAATATAATATAACAAATAAACGCGTACATTCATAATGAAAGAGAGTAGTAGACTCTAGAAAGAGAGTAGTATGGAGTCACCCAAGTGGGCACCGGAAATCCTATAGTTAAGAACTGAATTCGTGAATATGTATTAACGCGTTTCGGTAGTGACTTTAGTAACTGTAAAATAATAATATTCAATATACCTTAATTGTTTTTTTGGTGCCAAAGACATGATTGCTTTGTTCTAGTAGTAAACTTAAACTAAAAATTTGTTTTATTTATTTATTCGTATTAAGGAAAACGCTGATAAGAAACATATTTTTAACTCTGACGTACAAAATTAATAATCTAATTTTAAACATTTCTACTACAGTTCATATATATAACAGTGAACCTTGATAATATTTGTTAGCGTTAGTCTATATGTATCGTCAACGAATAACTTTGCAAATTACATATTAATTTATGGCAAGTTACCATGACATCAGCCAACATATTTTATACGAAAATATCATCGGTGCAAAAATCAAATAAAAGTTGGCTGCGGGGGTAGGTTGGGTAATGTGGCAAGACATGCATTTAGTACATCGCATAATGAGTCCAGAGAATATATATATATATTTTCAAATCAATAATTTGTGGTAGACAGTGTGTGTGTAAGATATGCATACGAAATAAGACAGTGGGATATTCACGGACCTCAGATGTGGTGCGAAAGCACCCTGCCCAGTGGCGTCCGTCACGAGTATCTTGGCCATTTGTTCTAGAACCATTAATAGGAAAACCATATCACTATGTGTGGTAACTGGGGAAATGTAAAGATAATAAGGCTATTTTTAAAGGCTTATCACACCAAAGTTGCTGGAAATTTTAATATCTTTAACTTTAATAAGAATCACTTTTTATCTCGCCGTACGAAGTACCGAAGAAGCTAAAGCATTCGGTCGTGTGTCTGTAGCATTCTCGTATCAAGAAATGTCCTTAACAAAAAGTGTTTGTCTCGTCGCCCTGATTCCAAAAATATATATAACTTAAATGTTAGTCGTCGCTCGCTCGACCAAATTTTTCCTTTCTACTCCTCTGAAGATACCGGAGCGATTTGAACCAAATTTGCTACATATATTATTTAACATCCCATTTAAATCCGCATGCAGTTTATAGCCAATCGCCCGTATACTTCTCGAGTTATAGGGCCCCAAAATTTGGAACCCCCCTTAATACTACCATAATAAAAATAACACCCAAAAATTCTACTAAAAATTCTAAGATATTTTATATCTAGAAGATTTTTCATATTGTTAACCCAAAGCCCGAAAAAAATTATTGAATATCTAAGACTTTAAATATCATTTAATATTAACATTTTTTCGAATTGTTAACCAAAAGGCCATAATAATTAAAATCCGCTGTTCACATCGCATATATTACTCATATGGTGAGCTGGACGCATAGGTGCATTGTAGCTAGGCTTGTTGTTATGGTCTTATTATGGTCACAAAAAGAAATAAACTTTGAAGTATCCGTTTTAACCGTATAAGAAATTAATAAATGAAATAATACATTTCATTGTCAGCTAATAACAGTTTATTGTTTGGGAGCCAAAGGGGAAGAATAGATAGAATAAGGGGCTTAAGTTGAAGTTTTCTGATTAGTAACTTAATATAGTGAAGGGACTCCCGAATTACCACTACTGCTTAAGCCCTTAACTTGTTTCCACCCTAAGAAAAGAAAACTTGCTTTTTGACTTGTGTTGGGGCCGTTTCTAGTCCATAATAAATAATATTATTTGTTACAATAAAGTACAAAACTATTTAAAAGTGCGAAAAAAGCCTCAGGTAATTTTTATTTGTGACTAAATGATTAGGAAATGTAAAAATCTGGTGCACGCTCGTGATGAGGAATGGAAGGCACACATATATACATACATTAGTATACACAGGGTTGGCGAAGCTGCCTGGAAGACGTGGGGCAGGAGGTGAGGTGCGGGCAGGGCCGAGGTACGTAAATTAAAGACGATGCTAGAAACTCATCAATAAAATGAGTGTTTTCTTCTCGGTTTTTCATGGCAACGCCCGCCGCCGCGTATTCTTGAGACACAGGCGAGTTCGAGCCGTGCGCCCTGCTCTGTGCGCTCTCCATCACACCATCTTAGATGTGCAACACATTTACAACATTTGTTTTCTAACATACTATGAACTCTTTCTGCATTTTTAAAATTTATTTATTGATTTATTTATTGGGATCGTATCTGTAATGTAATCTGGAGCAGCAGTGTCAACCCCGTTCGTTGGTTCTTGGTAGATGTTTACACTGATCCATATTCGCATAGTTATGATTGTGCTTTGCATCTCATTAGCAATTGTTGTCAAGCGTTCGGGACTCGGGTTCTCGGGTCCGTCTGCTCTCCACTGTTTGCATTATAGCGACAAGCGACCCCGATCCGATGTGAGCAAACCCTGGCATTGTTTCGTCTTTGTGCCTTACTTTGATTGCTCTTACTCTTGCTCTTGGATTTTAATTATATTATAACCCTTATTTTTCAAAACATTTACTCTATTTGCTTTATGTATAAAGAATAATTTAAAGTACCTTAAGGGTTGCACAGTTAAACTATACCGGGTGTAGAATTGCATAACTTAGATTAATCTAGCCAGCAGAACGGCGAGCTGAACTCATAGATGCTTGTTTCTTTCATTTTGACTATTTAAACTCCTGAAGATGGCATAAGCGACGCCGAAATTAATCTAGCAAGCATTAGATTATGCTCGCTATTTGTTTTCCGCTTTTCTATCCAAGTGGCGAGCTGAACGCATTGGTGACTATTTAAACTCCTGAAGATGGCATAAGCGATTCCGAAACTAATCTAGGAAGCATTATATGGCATTACAATCATCTTTTTTGTTACTCGCTACTTGATTTCGTATCTAAACAGCGAGCTGAACGGATAAGTGCATTGTACTTAAGCTTGTTTATTTAATTTTGACTATTTTACCTCCTGAAGATGGCATAAGTAATGCTGAAACTAATCTAGCTAGTATTAGATGGCATTACAATCATCTTTTTTGTTGTGCTCGTTACTTGTTTTTCTATCTAAACGGCGAGCTGAACGCATAGGTGCGTTGTACCCTAAGCTTGTCTATTTAATTTTGACTATTTATACTCCTGAAGATGGCATAAGCAATACTGAAACTAGTCTAGCAAGCATTAGACGGTACTACAATCTACAATTACCTGTTTTGTTATTCTCGCTACCTGTTTTTCTATTCAAACGGTGAGCTGAACGCATAGGTGCGTTTTACCTAAGCTTGTTTATTAATTTTGACTACTTAAACTCAAGAAGCTGGCATAATGCCGAAACGTTGAGAGAATAAAATTAATGCATTTCCCATGAAATGATGATTATTTCCTTCAATAATTAAGTAAATAAATAAGTATTTCACGAAACTGTAAAATTGATTCTATATTGTGCGTGAAATCAAACAATGTGTTTTCCATGTAAGATGATTGAAATGAAAATACACGCATTATATGTTCAAAATTTATCACTGTAAGACGATTCACTGAATCTTATTACCGAAATTATGCATAAGACACGTGCCCATATCCGCATCATATCTTAGAAGTTCGACTTCGAGTATAATATACATACGTCGAAATAATAATAGAATGATGATCCGACCATAACGTCTTATATACCTCTATGTGTGTGTGTGTGTTTTGTTAATATATGTAAATGTAGTTGTGTTAGTGTGTGTGTGTGTGTGGAGTGAAGCATGCAAATCATGCCGGAGACCGGACCCTCTTGTATTGATTGTTAGGTCTTCACTACTTGGCGAGCTTGGGAATAATTATTGTTGTATCTCTGCTCTGCCTGCGTCTTGACGCGCACTCTCTCACTACCCCCACCTCTACATCCTCTCTTTCTCTCTTGCTACACGTTATGTATATGTTACGTTATACATACATATATATATATATCTACCACGTAGTCGTCTTGTAATAAGGGCAGCTGTCAGGGGTAACTGAACATTTGCATTTGGGGATGAACATTATTAACGACTTTAAATTTAAAATTGTTCGATATTTACACAGTTACGCTAATACACCGAACGGACAATCTCAAATATCCGATAGTGCCATACAGGTATAATACAATAGCCTAATTCAATACGACTAACCTCGTCCTTAGGCCCTTGGCTCGGTTACTGCAAATATAATAACGACTTACGAAAAAAAGACAACTCTATTTAATTTCATAATGGAATATTTATGAATTTATATTCTTTCGACCAAGTCAAATAATTATTATACGAAAATACACGTTTTGAGTAACTCTACAATGACATTGTGTGTGTGTGCGATGTAATATAGATGTAATATCTTTTAAAATACAAGATTTGATTTGCATTTAACAAAATTGGAACTGACGCCACAGAAAAATGTTTATTACAACTTTGAATGTGTACAGTTAACGATAAGAAATCTAGAGCACAATTTCGCGAACGAACAATTATCGTGTCAAAGATTTGTAAATCATAATTCATATATTAAGCGTGTGAGGTTTGTAACAAGTTCGTATAGTATAGCGCTTCAGTGAGGCGCACCTCGCAACGTTAATAATATGTTGAAGTGTGTAAAATAATAAAACAAAACCGAAAATAGTTCACATGTAGTTGTTAAACGTTATGTTCCCACAGTACATCATAAACGACGCACTCTGCAAGAACAAAACGAAATTGTGCTGATGATGATGATGAGTAATTAACAAGCTTAATTATTAACAAGTATATATTCATGTATGGAAATGATTGTAAAAAGAATAAGTGACAATTGTCAGTCAGTTATATCTAAGTTGTTCATCTGGCAATTGTTGTTACAAATGCAAAATGACACAATTGTTCGAACAATGTTGTGTGATTCACGCAATTTATCATCAAACACATTGTTTACGGTGTAAATATGTGACGGGGGAAACTTTTGTGTGGAAAAATAAGCATAGAGATCGCGAACCGTTTTAGATGGTCACATCCCAACATTTAACAAATGTCAAGAAGGTGTTTTCTAGAACAATGAAGAGCCATTTTACATTGAGCGACACTCGTAATAATAATCATAATAATAATAATAATAATAATACTGCTGTAGTCGGTGCGCGGTTTCATAATTCGAAGTGTCTTACTTTAATCATATTTCACCTTCAACTGACGGCGAAGAAAGTCACCAGGTCTTCGCTGCAATCTTTCCCAACTGTTAACAGTACATTAAAAAAAATATATTACACAAAAGCAGATGACATTTGAATTAAGTCTATATACTCTATCTTGACAGTACTTGTAACAGTTTATTAGCTCGCCGTACGAAGTACCGAAGCAGCTAAAGCATCCGGTCAAAAAAATTCTTTAACAAAAAGTGTTTGTCTCGTCGCCCTGAATCCAAAAATATATATAACTTATATACTCGGATGTTGTTTACTTATTTATTTTGATTCTGCAATTGAAAAGAATATATAAAATTAATTAATGTCTCGTATAACAAGTACGTAAATAAATTTAACTTAATTTTAGAGCTAAAATATTGCCTCAATAGAAGAAAAGTCCGGTATGGTCTAGTGGCTAGGATAGCTGGCTTTCACCCAGCAGGCTCGGGTTCGATTCCCGGTACCGGAAAACACATTTTTGATATTTTGTGTGCTTGCAAGAAACTTTTATGAAAATACAATTTACGATGTTTTAATGCGAAAACAAAAGAGAAATGCGAGTATGCGTAATGTATCATAACGTATGCAATTAGGGAACTATAAAGTGTTGTTAAATTACACATAAATACATATGTGTTGCATATAACAGGAAGACACATCATTTCTCTTGTTCCACTTCCTAGTACTACATTGCTGCTGGTACTTGTAAATTATATGTTATGCGTATATGTATGTATATACTACGTGTATTGTTTTCATGTAAGCTATGAGAAATATCGCTGATGACTTCTTATGATGTTCTATTCGGACATTTAATGTATTTCTGTTTCTCATTATTAGGCAGATATGGAAACAAGATTATGTTACATTTACATACATGTTTTCCCCAATTCTATTCTTAAATCTAGTTATTTATAGCTAAATGTAGAATTTTTACATTTTTTCTTCAAAAAATGTACCATTTTTTCTCTTTTCTCCAATATCACTGCAAAAATGGCACTTATGGTAAAAATAGTTATATTCATAATGAAAGATATTAATATTTCCCACAACTTTTGTCTGAAAAGTTTTTTCTAAATATATACCAGTTACAAGAAAACTGCTACGGAAAATTTTGCATTTATGTGATATTGACATGTTTACTCTATGTATTTTTTGTTATATCGCCAATATCACTAGAACGGCTGCACTTATGGCAAAAATAGTTAAGTTCATAATGAAAGTTATTCAAATTCTGCACAGTTTTTGTTTGAAAAGTATTTAAATAAAATGTGCCAGTTGCGAGAAAACTGCAAAATAACGTTAAAACTACGACTTATACGTAAAACGTAAGGCATAATGTATAAACGTTACACTCACGTACGGGATAATTGGTTTAACAGAGCTCACATTACCATATGAGTCCCGTGTTGAAAATTTCATGCATAAATGATGCTAATTATTATATCCTTGTTTTACAAGGATTAACCACGTTCTTAACTAGAAGCTGGTTAGCTTGAAATACAAACACACCGCACATCATCAACGAATTTATCAAATAAACACACATCACACTTCAAAGACTTTATACATCACGTGAATAGGTTCAGACAGCACAAATGCTTTTTTAAAAATATATATATATATTTTACATGAAAATTATGGATTAGGAGTGTTAAAAAAATTAATTTAATTTTCCAAGTATATATGTGGAATTAAAAACGAAATAATTTATTAAATTAATGGAGAACTTATTCAATAACGCGTTGCTCGAATAAAATGAAAGGAGTTTATTCCTTTTACAATTTGAAAATACTTCAAGTATAGACATGGAGGCAGTAAAACCGAAATCAGTGATAAAAGTTTTGCTCTAAAGGAATCGATAGCATAAAACGAATAAAACATCTTATAAATATTTTTGCGCTAGACTAGCTTCTAAAACATGGAAGTTCTCGTCGGCAAACCTGTTGCATTCGCCGATAAATTTCATGGAGATAAAATTTAAACTAAGCTCAAGTAGGTAACGATCAAAAAACGACCTTTAGACAATTTGATAAATGTATAATATAACTGTCATCCTTTTTAAAGTGCATCGTTCATGATATTATTTAGTAATTTAGCACGTGTTACTATATTACAAAAGAGCTATAGTGTTCGGTTGCACAGTAATTCGTTTCACGTCTTATATTATCTCATATTTTTATATTTAATGGTTTTGGCTGTAGAGCATTCATACATACAGATTCACAATCAAACACACAGATAGATAGACGGACAATCAGACTGAATTGTGCCTAAAAGTATCGGTATTAATTTCCTAGATTGAATGCGGTGGCCAAAGTGCGCGATCAAAGTTATAAACGATCTCGGCTGAGTTGTTGCTTGTCTCATCTGCGTGTATACTGTTTCATATGCCCAGCGATGTGGCTTACGAGTGTGAGATCAGCGCACGCTTGATCTAGATCTTGAAGCCACAGCCCACAGCCCACCGCGATGATGGTTCCCACACTCTCGTACGAACATAGAAGTGTAATCATTTGCTGGCTCGCGTTCTTTTATACCAAACAATTCTGATTCCCTTTATTCATATAGTACATCCATCGCATGCATAATATTTTGATTTTTCAATACTTCTTCTATACATATTTATATGGAACGGCTCGGTTCATATATGTATATGGTTGATTGTTTGGCGGTGATTAATGCTAGTTTTCTTCTATTGTCATTACGATGCTTCTAATATGTTCCTTTGTTCAAAATACTTATTTACATTGGGTGAAAAGGAATCAACCCAAAAGTAAATGTGAAATGATGGAAATAAGAATGAGAACAAAATCGAGTAAAAAGGAGGCAAAGAGCAGGTGAGTGTGAACCAATGACGTGTGGTGGTCATGCATGTTGTACAGTGAAGTGTGACCGCGGCGACCAGAACAGACCAGAGCAGACCAAGCGACTATGGATGGTCGCGGTTCACTTTTTGACTTGGCCACTGATGCGTTGCCTTACAGCTGTTTCTGTAATATCTTACACACATATACCAGCTACGTACTGTTTGAGCCAACTCGAATCCACTATTCTTTCAGTGTGTTAGTGGCTATAATATAGTCTCTAGCATAACAACCATTTTAGTAGTGTGCAATCTCTTGCGACGCGGAACCAAAAAATGAACAATCGAATTCTCTTGTCCCTCTTAGCTCTTCTTCCTTCGACTTTCAGGACATTGGCGTAGGATACACATACAATAATAAATAAACGGGCCTTAACATAGATTCACAATGTTTTTTGATCAATAAAGATCTGGGAATATTTTCATTACTTGTAAAATAATTGTTCGTTTATTTGAGTAAAATATTTTCTGTTTGATTGCACGCTAGTTACTTTAGTACAGAATTATTTGCAACCAATTATTTTTTAAATAGGTTTTACTGTAGTAAGTGTAATCATGTGTAAACCGGTATAGTGGACGCCTCTGCTTTTATAACAGTTTTGTTAGAAGAGAGAATTTAACACGGGGAAGTGTTTTATTGAGAATTGAAGTTTTTTTGCCGGTTAAAAGTGAATAGTCATGCACATATTGTTGGTATGCCTATATAACATACCGCGTTACAAGAAATAGGGTTATTTACATTGACAAGTTTTTGTTAGTGTATTAATTGTATCTCTGTGGGAACACGATCTGGATTATTTATACTTTTAATGTTAGAACGTGATATGTGGATTGTACCATGGAATTCACATTATGTATACGGTATAGAAATGTAAGAGACCTCGATAATTTGGAACACTCTTTAATACTGTCCTTGGGTAATTAAAAAACAAATTAAAATATTTAAAATCTTACAAAATATATATACATTAATTCAACATCTTTTCCAAATGCAACATATGTTTAAATATCAGTGTAAATGTTTGATATATAAAAAAAAAACACCAAATAGATTATACAGCGCGCTGCAGGCATTGATGCCTGTACTTATGCTTGTTATTTATGTATTCAACATAATATGTACGGGAACAAATCGGACACTTATTTTATATGTAAATCAAATTAAACTGTGTAAACATTTTGTGATTCTTACACTGTTCCAACAAACACTATAGCTCTTTTAAACCTAGATAGTGTACGACGAGTTAATAGGCGATCTATACAATATCGATCCTGAAGATAAATAGCTGAAACATATACTGATAATAAGAAATAAAAATCATTATATGGTGTATAGCAATGGCGCAACGTATACGATTAATATGATCAAGTTTTTGCAGTGTAGCGAATAGCATCGATCGATGTATAAGCATATGATCAAGAGGTTGTGTGAAATCGTTACACGGTATGGTGCACATGCCTGAAAATAACACATGTCGCTTGCTTTTATAATACGTGTTATCCCGTCCCGTATAAGTATGGTGGTGAATTATTTTATACCGCTTATGAATAACGCACAATCACTATACATACTTGTGTGTGTGTGTGTGTCTGTATTGTGATATAATTTCTATCCATGTATGAGTGAACTAGAAAATGTCACGATTTGATATTGAAAGATTGTTATCGTGAAATGCAACCAAGTTTCATCCACGCCACTTATATATTGTATGAAGTTAGCAACGATTGTAATTATCATGTATGATATGCTTTTAACGAGTATGCTTTACTTTTTCGATCGGTTTTATTGATTTTTCTTTGCAAGAAGATAAGTGTTTTATGCGAAATGTTTGATGCTATACATTATATGGTTATTTTATGGTTTCAAAACCAGAGCGGATTCCACGCACACCCATACAAGCGTAACTGTGTGAACACTCTAGCGATTTGCTTCTAATCCCGAAAATAATTATAATTTTGTGCAGTTTCATAAATTAGAATAATTGATTCGTTTTGTTTGGTGAATTTAGAGTTTAATATGTATAAATTTGCATTCTATATTTTTATTAGCTTGTCGTACGATAGTACTCGTCACCCTGGTTACGAAAATGTATATAACTTATTGGATTATTATTTACAAGTAGGTATATGTGTGTAGGTAAGTTGTGTACCTTTAATAATCCGTTTTTAGTTGATTTAAGAAGTCGTCGCGGTGTAAATTGCATTGCGAACGGTTAAACAAGACCGGCATATCAGAGATGTATGGTATAAGAGTAAGATGGTTGCACTAGCTGCGAGAAAATTTAGTTTTCTCTGCGAAATATGTGTTTACCAGGGAAATCATCTAGTAATTAGGCCTTGGGATACCGCCGCCTCTTCCATATTGCATTATATACAAAATATTACACGATCACATAATTTATACACACACAAAAAATATTTTTTCAAATAAATGCTGAATTCTTAAACTGTGTAAAATGTTCATTTCCTTTCTCTCATCGTCGTGTACTTATGCTAATTAATTTCTAAGACATTGCAAAGAAATAACGAAAATAAAATATATATATATATATTTAAATTAAATATGCGCTGTAGGAAAGCGGAGGTCGAGCTTCATTTACCGTTTCGTTTCGCAACACAAATATAAAAGTTTACGTGGAGCGGAGCGTATATATTCGTTGGTTCCAATGCTGTGTTGATTTTACGCGTATAAACACAGGTGAATATTTGTAAATAAAGACATTTCATCATCAAGTAATATACGTATATTGCTATGCTACTGCTTATTAATTAATTTTAAAAGATATCAGTTACATCTTCCGCAGGCGATGCCAACATGAAAGTAGCTAAATATATTGATGGAAGTCTGCTAAAAATTCGAAGATGTTTTAAAAATACATTCTGGAATTTATAATTAAACAATTTCGATAATACAAAGATATATGTCCAAATCGTGTATTTCCGTTTAAATTGTGTGTTTTAAATAACTTCGAACCCAGGTTTTAATTAGTTGCTAATATGACTAGGTCTATTCTAAATAATTGAAGAAAAGTTCAAATGTAGATTAAGCAAAAACAATGAAATTATACGGAATGGTGTGATTATAAATTGTATCCATAGGTATAATTGAAAATGAGTGCAATTATCTTCAACTAAAATCGTCGATTCAATTGAAACAATTACTTTTCTATCGCATGTTCACTGCATGTTACATTATTCGTTTAGAAACAATTACAAACCTAATTAAGCAGATTACTCAAATGAAATGAGAGAGAGAGAGAGACACAGTTGCACATTGAAAATAGAAACACACAAAAATAGGAGTATTACAAAAGATGGCACATTGGTAGCTATTAGAATTGATATTAGCAAAAAGTATCATGTTTCTTTGTTGCATTTGAATTCGACGATAGCTTCGTATCATATCGAGAAATGAGAAACCTTTTTCTTGTATCTGCAACACTCAGTCGGCATTTAAATTAGTTTCAACTGCAAATTACTTGGCAATTAGCGCGAAAATAAGAACAAGTACACACTAATTACCAATTATAGAAATATGAATGAACATGTCCACGGGACAAAGTGCCACTTGATACACATTGCAAATTTACTTACTGATACTTAATTTTCCCTATATTTCATTTCAATCGCCAAACAAAAGTATATATATTTTATTATATTATCAAACATCTTATATAAATAATAATTATTTTATTATTAATATTAACCAAATAAAAAGGTCAAAGTGATTCATTTGTTAGAATTTATCATTATATAAGTATAAATAAATAAATATATATATATATATATATATATATATATATATATATATATATTTAAAAAAAAACAATTTTTTCTCTTATTTAACTAATTTCTGAATATCCACTTAAAAGTACTAATTTCCCTATACTATTATAATAACAACTACCTATAAGAAAGTCAAGTTAATAAATATGTATTTACTTAAATATAAAAGTAAGGCGTAGCTTAGTATAAATTAACGACGAGTTCTATAGTTTCTAACTGCAATCAACAAAGTAATTTAGGTGAGGTTGGAATATGTAGGCAATATTCGATAATAAAAGTACCCAGTATATATAGATAGGTATATAAGGTACATGAATCCAAAATTAATTTACATTTGCGAAACTATCTTGTTCTAATATAACATAACCAGTACTCAGATAGATGTTAGCAAACACAATGGGCCAAGTAGCACAACCAATAATATTCGACGACTGTTGTAGTGTATCAAATGGTCCATGAACGCAATAACTGATAGAACGGCGCTACATGCATACAGACACACACACACACACACACAACAATTGAATTGTTGTCATCTAAGAATGAGCAAGGGGGGGGTGAGGAGCATTGAAGGAATTGGCAAGCATCTTCATAGGATAGGTAGTATTAGGGTGTGGTATGTTCCCGGGCGCCACAGGTAACTAATATCAGTTGATAGGTGTTTAAAGTTAGCAACGGTGTATATGGCAAAGGCGAAGGCATTGTTTAGTGGAGAGTCGACCACAGGACACACACAAGAGTAATGTGCTGTTGCTGGCGAGTGGCGAGGTGGCTCGTTTCTAGATATGCATGGGGATGAGGATGGGGATGGGGATGGAGGGCAGCAGCAGCATACGCGCAATACTGAGGAGGACGGGTCAAGTCAAACCAAGACAAATGGCATTCGCGTCCAGGTTAATTCCTCTAGTTGCGAACTTAAACGATCGCCGCATTCCATACCCAAACTCACTCTGCAATATATGTATGTACGTGGGTATACACATACACTTATTCTTCTTCTTCTTCTTCTCAGTGGCGGATGCACGGACACTTACACTCATACATTGTTTTTAAAAATACTATTATGATCACACAAAAACTCAACCTAGACAATTTAATGAAGATCTCCGGTTTTGAAGATCTTAAGGACATCTGTGTGTGTGGAACATAAAAAAATGATGTTCAGAATTTAAGATTCGTACATTCTAGGAAAGAACCCCTCCTATTTTTATTTTCTGGGGAAAAATCATGAAATTTTACAAACAGAACAAGACTTTTAGTTTAATTAAATTGAAAAGACGCTATGGTTTAACAGATTTTTAAAGCTTTACAACAGAATGTGTTCAGGAGCGCAAATTTAATGCCATATAGAACCTTGTCATCGTTAAAATATTCATTGTTGTCAACTGTTCCATGGAATCAATAGACTTGTGAACAATAGACAACCAATCAAAACATAATACGTTGCCAACGGCAAAACTTTTTTTTACAGTGTTACAGTGTCAAACAAAAAATGCTGCAATACCAATTATTGGAGACACTTTCAAATTACAATGTATATTTAAGGCTCAATATAAATATATCAATAAAAATGGGTTGTGGCCAACGCGGGACTTTCTTTTACGTAGTTTCATCAATATTTATTGATTATAAAAATATAATATTAGGAAATAATAATCCAACAGAAACAATATGAAAACCAAGCTTACCTTATATAAATGAATGGGTTGAAAATTATTCCAATACCAATTTCTAATGGTTTTGAAGTACCAACTATCAAAACTAACCAATTCTCAACAGAAATATTTTGAAATGTCATTTATCTAATTCAGACCATTTTGTTTTCTTGTCGAAATAGTGACAGGCGCAGATGATCCGATTAATTAAGCCACATTCGAATCCATGACAACGTAAACAAGATTCTCAAAATTTTCGGTAGCGGTTTTCTCGTAACTGGTACATTTATTGAAGAAACTTTTCAAACAAAAGTTGTGCGAAATATTAATATCATTCATTATGAAAATAACTATTTCTGCCGTAAGTGCAGCCGTTCTAGTGATATTGGAGATAGAACAAAAAATGCATAGAGTAAACATGCACTGCCGGTTTGAATATGCTTTTCAAAAATAGGAGGTGCACAACTAGACCATATACAAGTCTTAAGTTTGAAGTCTCATAATTTTACGTTGGACAGTTTCGGCTCTAGAGCGTTCACATACACACACACACACGCACACACACACACACACACACACACACACACACACACACACACACACAGACGTCACTCCGAAAATAGTCACATTCGATTCAGGGAAGTTCAAAACGTGTATATCCGTTGAAATCTCGAGTTCGATTTTTTTGGTGATCCCTATACTTACTTATTACTCTGTAAAAGAAAGTAAAAATTTAACAAATCCTTTTTAAAATATTTAGTATTGTTGTTATCAATCGAAAACAATATACGTATACGTAAGCAAAGCGAATAAGGGATGGAGTTTCCCATTGTGAAGTTTGTTACTGTCCTATTTGACCTATAGTCTGCCCACTAGCAACAACGTTCGACAAGACGAAACGGATCGCGATCTATATTGGTCGAGTTTGGTAAGCACTTTGGTCACCGGTGAGGGATACTTGATGTATTGGAGGACATCGTACCAAAGACATACTCTTTATTATCCTATTTTACTAATACAAAACGATTCATGTTATTTTGTGAATTTTATATTTTGTGGGCAGAAATGACTTGGTTACTTTATTAGTCTATTGGTCTTGGATTAGTTGACAAAAGTTGTCAGACTTATTTAATTACTGTGAAGAATAGTATTTTTTTACAAAAATATAAAGTTAACAATATAATTCTTAATAGCAGAAGTAATATTTTCTTTGAGGAACAAGAAGAAGTTAAAGTGGATGAAGTAGGTTGATTTTTATTTGACGTTTGTTGTTGTCTGTTCAAAGTATATATATATGTAGTAGGTACTACTTCTTAGGTATATATATATGGTATATAGTAGTAGGTACATTACCGGTTCTGGTGCAACAGAGAAGTAAGTCTGGGCCGGCGGCAGTGGCGTTAGTGATGCGCGCATTTAAAAGAGAAAAATATGGGAAAAAATCCGTGCAGTCTCATCTTGTAGTATTAATTAATTTTTAATGTACTTCACATTTCCACGAAACGAATTTTTCTTCTTATTTCAGGTCTTTTCTGTAGTTATGAATTCGTAATGAGATTGTACAAGAGATTATGATGTCATTTTCTATTTTCCTTTTTCTCGAACGGAACGGAACGCAAGTAAGGAAACACGCCAATGTTTTGCAGACTTTGTAATACTCTTCATCATCATCTTCACTACTGCAATACCTATGTATCTATCGTGTGTTTGTGTGACGTGACGCACAGCCGGAAAGTGATTTTGATGCTTGCAAAAATTAGCGGCAAACTTTGCGTTTTGTTATAATCGTGTTTTAAACTAATTATTTTTCGATTACTTGTCCTCAAGTGTAATGTCGGCCAGCGTTGCGATGTGCGGCAGATAACTACACCGCCTCTCAGCCTCATTCTGGCCTCCAATCTTATACTTAATATATGTATATATTTTTAACTCGTTATCCTCTAAGCGATTCTATCTATATGTATTTACCCATCCTAAAATAAATCACATTGAATAAAAGCAGATTCTTCAACATATAACGAAATTTGTCGAAATGTGTTTTCGTTCCATTATTCAAATTTAACATCACGAAATTTCAAAACTATTCATATATATGTATTCCTTATAGTGTTATATCAAAATAAATCCACAATTCACAATCTAAACAATTTAATATCAGTAATACTACGATGAATAAAAAATTAAAATTATTTAAATAGCAATTTTTTAAGAAATGATACAGTTTAGGAGAAAACTTATGAAAGAAAAGTTGTTTAAATTTAGAGTATCTTGAGTTTTTATATCTATAAGTTTTTCTGTAACTAAACTAACGAAGCAATTGTCATATATCATACGTGATCTTTGATTCGATTTGTCCATTTACGAAATGAAACACAAAACTTGAACAGGATACACAGTAAATATTCCCAATTTTCTTGAATCAGTAATGTGCCGCCCCCCGATAAGCAAACACATTTGCATATATCAGCGTTTTCAATAATCGCCTCTGTTCCCAATGGCATTTATTAATAAATCGTACAACACTGCGATACTTTGATGTCATTTATATTCATTTGTATCGTCAGTATATGCGCATGGTGTTAATGTGTTTTATCTATGCGTGTTCAATGCATTTCCTAGATTGTTTTTCGCCGCCTCCGTTCGTTCTATGACTTTTGTAATAAATATAACGGATATGGTCGACCCTCCATATGCGATGAATATTGTGTTTGTGTGTTTTTATATAGAAATTGATTTCAAATCAATATCCGATGCTTCAATGTGTAGGTGCTATCTATTATTTGATAAGAATCAAATTTGTCGATGACATTATGGCGAATCTTTGAACCTCTTGACTGCTATATACGATTATTTGCCACTCTTTAAAATGGCATAACGGCGTCAAGAAAAAAAAAAAGAAAAATACACATAATTATCCAGACAATGTATAATTAATTTTGATACTGTAAAAACTATAGCAAACAAAATTATTATCTCTAAATCTTAATTACTAATTGACTAGTTGTGAATGCAGCAAACGCACCCGCGTGTGTGTGGAGCTACAGTATTTATTTTATGATGGTTCATTATTGAAGCGTATTGAATACTTCAATCGAATAATACGGGATGTATCATAAATGAAATGATCATTTATTTTGCTTGTTATTGATTGTATTACAGGTAATAAGTGGATATATACGCGTTGTATTTTATATTACAGGGCGTCTGGTTGTACGTGTTGGTGGCCAACAACCAAATGACTGTATAATTAACAATGCCATTTCACCTAGAACACGTATGAGGCAATGCGAAATGCAATCTATCCCTGTTGTTCTCCACCTTCCCTTATAATTCTCTTTCAAGGTTCAACATTCATCGGACGACATCCTTATCTTATTGTTAACATAAACAAGCTGAGGCACAACGCACACAACCGAATGCTATAGTTTCTTCGGTAAAAATTAGTAAACATCAATTATAAGTATATTTTTATTAAGTTCTGTAACGCATTCTGCGACGCGTACAAATATCCGATGAATATATATTCAATTTCTCGCCGACACATCCATACTTGATTACAAGTGACGTGACTTCGAAGATATATACTATTTTTGTAATAAAAACAATTTTTAATTTCCACATTAAATAATGCAGACACGTATACTTCATATGTATTGGTTGTAATATCCGATGCAATAAGATGCTCATACATTAACGTTTGCAACGCCATCATTTCCTTCATTATTATTGATTATTGGAAAGTATTAACGCGAACAAATCTCGGCGTAAGTTTGTGTGAAATATAAAATTACATGAAATAGATGTATTTGGAATTGAATTGAGATAGAAAATGTTTGAGGGCGGAATATGTACCTCCTGGAGTAGCTCCTAGTAGTTGCAAGGAGTTGGGAATTCTGCGCGTACCACAGACTCTTCACTTTCAGTTATTTAACCCTTTATATACCGATTGAGTATTAGTTACGTGATACGAATCATGTATGGAAGCCAATACGTTTCAAGAAGTATGAAGTAAGTTTGACGTTCAAGATGATGTTGATGCAAAAGAACGAATTTATACACTGAAGATTTATATTAAGCTTTTACTATCTATTTAATATAATATTACCTTATTTTGTTTTCAATTTTTGCTAGTTTGTCGTAATACATTATTTATATATGTAGTAACATAGATGATTAAAATCTAGAGTTTGGCAATTTTCATGATCAATAAAATATAGAAAGTAAAAAATAATTATTTATTCTAGAAATTAAGACTGTGCCATAGTATCATAACCGCAAAGAGAATACATTGAGAAAATAAAATAAAAAATGCGTAAACTGTGCGGTATCAAAGTTAATGTGCTATTAAATATTGAGTAAAAATCAATACCTTATCGCGTTTCACTTCGTTTTATTTTTACCGAAAAATTAATTAATTTCAAGTATAATTGACATTTTTCACTTCTTTAGGTTTCACCCTTTTATCGCTAAAAAAATATACAATAATATATTAAGACCGAGACACGGTTCCATTTTTATATCGATAAATAAATCACAATAATTAAAAAAATAAATTACATTATATAAATTATTTAAGCATTTATATTATGCATAAAAATATAAATTTTAGGCGTATATAAATATTCTAGTCACGTTGAAGGGCCACCCTAGTTAGAAAAATTAGTTATGTATTAAATATATACATATTTATAGATATAGAATTAATGAAATTATTTCATCAACAGTGACATTTCATTAGAAGGCTAATAATTAGGAATGGGCTGCCAATGTTCTTTCAAAATTTATTAAGAATGCTAATACACGCGGCCCTTTGTAAAAACAGGGTAGCTCCCCCTGCCCTTTCGTAAGTTCGTGCGATTGTGACTGTCGCTCGGTTAGTAGTTTGGTCTCTTGCCGTACAAGCGCGCTTACTTTTCATTTTCTTTCTACAGTTTATTTTCCCGTCGTTTTTTTCTTGTTTTCAAAGAGGTAATAGAGGCTTTTAGTAACCCTTTTTATCTATAGAGTCTTTTAGATGAATATTGCAACGGCTTTGTTCCAATGCGAAATTAGTGTCCTTCGATTTTTAATGACACCACGGACGTTTTATATTTAGCTCAACACTTTTGAGGTATTTTGCCTCAAAGACATATTTGCCATATTGTTCTTTTCAATAGATACAGAGGCTCAATGCGAAATGATTGTGGTGATGGCAATGTTTTCTCATTTAACACTCCACCGTCTTTTATATTTAGAGCACTTTTTTATACCTATACAAATATTACAAAATACATGCATAAGTACATGGCACCAATGGTGGATTTATTTATGGTTTTATTTATGTAGAAAATATTGTTTTTTGTTTATTTCTGTAGATAACTTTAAAGATTGTAATTGATTTTTAAAAATAAAAAGGTTTTAGTTTTCGTAGTAGATTAATTATACCATTTTATTAGCGTTTTATAGTACGAAAATCTAACAAGTAACTGAATATACTTAGCATATAAATAAAATCTGCGAAAGTATTATAGTTATTTGACGTTTATGAGATACTTCGCATAATCAGTTGCATCAGAAAACTGAAATTATACATATAACACTCCCCTGTTGTCAACCTTCACCCCTGAACGTATCACGACTTTTCGGTGTTCACGGGGTTGCTGCACTTGTTTCCGGACACTCAGTTCCGGTCTGGACACTAAACTTCCGGTTCGTCCCTTTCCGACGTCTTCCTCCATCACTTCCTTTACTCATATACACAACATACATTCTTATTTATGCCTGTCTGGCATACCTCATAAATTAACCTACTGTACATGTACAAAATATTCTTATTACAAAGGTAAAATTACGGATTATTATTATGCTGAATATGACTGCTAAAAATTCAGTCCTAGAACAATGATTTAAGAGATTTGAATGAAAGTTAATTCTGAATTTTTATTTTTATTATAATACAAATAATTGTTTTATATTAATTGATTTATTTTATTAATGTCAGGGATATTTTTGTGGTTTTATCGTAATTACAATTATTTTTTCATGTGTTAATTGACCTCTATATGCCTGGTTAGTTTTTAATGTAGAACTAACTATAAAACAAGGTTTTCCTTAAGAACTATGAAATTGGATCAGATTTGTTTTGTTTTTCATATAATATAAATCATAGTCTAGATATGTTGATATTATGTAATTGTAGTAATTATACGACTCAAAGGTATGCAACAAAACAATTAACATAACCATAAATACTGTTAATTATGCATAAATCATTTATACTTTCTTATAAGTTATTTATTAAAGAAAGAACTATGAACACAAAAATTAATACATAAATATTGAAGATACTATCTTTTGGCCCAGTTTGAATTGGGTTTAAAGGTTTACAATTTTTTTTTTAAATTTGCATCCTACATTTATTTAGCTATTCCAGGAGATTATTACAAAACCACTTTGAAGATATGATCTACACATTTCAAACTATTGAAAAATGCAAAAAAAAAACTACAATATTTTTGACCCAAAGATTGTAAATTTGTTCGTAATTTGAATAGTTATATTCGTATGAGAAAGTAAAAATGTGATAATATGAAATATGTTTGTACGTATATTACTAAACATGTACAATTTATATATATATTAAAAAATGTTAATTGAAATTCCTTAACGTTGGTACAATGCACACACAATATAATATATATAACAAGAGGTGGGGTATTATAAGCGATATGTATACGGGTAGTGAGAGCAAGATAGCGAATAAAATAAAAATCTGCGTTTCACATTCTATGAACGATAAAAGATGTACCAAGAAAAGAATTACTTTTATTGTCTCCGTTCGCAGCACAGAAAGGGGTAGATTCGCCGTTCCCTGTCCGCTGTCCCCGCTCGCTCAGTGTGTTCCTCTCCGGCCCCGCGACGCCGCTCCCCGTGACGCCCTCTGGCCCAGCAGCCAAAGAATGGTCGAAGGGGAGGTTTTTGCATGACAGCCCAAAGAAAACTTCCACTTGCAAATGTAGATAGAATTTCTTCATTTCGTTTTGCATCCCGCTCCCACACATCGGTCACTGCCGATCGCTCCGTCTCTGTCCCGCATTCCTGTACACTCATCAACTCTTGCGTACATTCTTATATTATAGCGTCTAATCAAAGACGAACGCGCCTATTTCTTTTCTCTTTTTGATGAGGGTTCCGCCGTCATTTTAAACTGGATTGTTTTAATATTTTCGGCACGTACATTTCTGCTTCCATCTCGCTCACTCTATATTATTCCCTTTTTACGTATATATATGTATACAGATTTTCGTGTTTTTAATGCGCCCTCCATGTTTTAGAACTTCATAATTAAATGTGTTAATTAAATGTTTTCTTCATACCAAGTATTGATTTGTTTACTCCTTTATTTTTTCTATAGCCCATCAACTTTGAAACCTGTAAAAAATTCACCCGAAAAACAAGCCTTTTGTTTTAAATATTCTTTTGTTAAGACAACATTTTTATATTTTCCCTTTCTTTCAATTTTCTAACCTTCTACTTATTTTTTATGACCTGCAAGTTTTTTTTGGCAATCATTAATTTCCAGAAGATTCTATTTATTGACAAACAGATTCCTTTTGGTCTAAATAATTTTCTCCTCTAAACATAATAACATTTAATATCTATGTACATTTCTCAATGTTTTTTTTTACTTCTTCTGGTGGCCATTTCTCTTCTCTATAAACTTTAATCCTTCTGCAACGAAAACCGTAATCTGTAAAACGAAACCCCAGGCACAAAACAAAAAAGGAGCAAGTGCGACAAAGAGAGAACAACGTTTGGAAAAAACGCACGTCAGGACGTCCATCGTAACTAAGTTCGCTCATTAAGAAGAAGGTTGAGTATGTATATACCTACGCTTTTCTTAAAACTTTACACTCTCCCACTTTTCATCCCGGTGGATTCTCTCCCTGTCTCTGGATACATCTGGCATCCTTGTTGTGCACAGGAACAACAAGGATACCAATAGGTATGTGTGTATGTGGTGATCCTTGTCTGCGCGAGGCATACATGAGTGTAGTAGCTAAAGAGTTAGCGATAAATCTGGTGGCATCATCGGCAGGTTGTTAACACACGTATTTGTTGTTAATTACCGAGTAATTCATTAATGTTATTAACGTGTTAACGCCTTCGCTACATAAATACTAATTAAGTCAAACGGTTTTCTCTGTTGCGCGTATATAATATAATACCATTCTCTCACACGGAACATGTGTATATACCTATATATCTACTATATATGATTTATAATACAGCCATTTAATATTCGTCGAGTTTGTTCTGTCAGGTGGCAAACGATGTATGTACATTGTACACAACAACCATTCAAATTGATTTGTTTCGTCGTATGATTATTGTTATGTAGTGTCAATGAGTTATAACTGTTTCTATTCATACAATCACCAATGGAACATGTTTGCATGCATTTAAATCACTCGTCATTCTTGTTGCACTTTGTATTTAACAAATGCTTGTTTATTTTTGACTAAATTGCATTGGTTAAGGGCAATTCAGGCAGATCCATTCTGTGTCAGTGCCGTATCGTCCGTTCCGTGAAATATCGCCTTATAGGTAAGATATGCGATGCGGTTTTTAATTTAATTAATTCAAAATTATATTTAATAATTCTTAATGGCTTTAGGATAAACAATATGTAATAATCTTGTAGACATAAAATATCTTAGAATTATTAGTAAAATTTGTGGGTGTTTTATTTATTTTTATAAGGGCAGTATTAAGGGAGGTTCCAAACACTTTTATTAAGGACATTTTTTGCTTTGAGAATGCTACAGTCATCATTGTTGTTAAAATATAACAGAGGAACATGTTATTGTAGAAGGTACAATACTCTGAATGACAAGATACAATATAATATAACAACACACTTAACTATAAAGTCTGGTAAAGTATAATAAAAGTCCATCAGTGAAAACTATTACAGTGCTTTAGTATATAGCATCCGGTAAGATCATCTGCACACCGAGTAATCGTTGTCATAAAAATAACTCACTGTTTCAAGTATCTCAGTAGAACGATTACAAATTAGAATACAATAGGTTTGTTAGTTTCTCTAATAGTGGCAATGGGTCAATGGTATTCAGAAACTAAATAGCTGGAGTGGCCTACACTCGATTCTCGATGCGTCGATTAGTTTCAAATGAAAACTATGTTAGGGTATTTTAAATAGCAAATCGGATATTAATTTTATTTTTCTGAGAATGTGAATCCATATTCTATAATGTGAATGGAAAAAAATAGTATGTGAATGCGAGTGTGGAGTGAGTGTTTTGCAAAATGTTTTATTGTGAACGCATAGTAGTAGTACCTAAAGTCGTCGGTGGAAGCAAACCCTATATATACGCGCGCTGCGCTGGTTGCTCTACTACTTGATAAACAACGGGAACGTTGAAAACGGGGAAGAAAGTAATTAAAGCCGAAACAAAAAAAGAGAGAAACGAGAGGCGACGCGGAGAAAGAGGAGGAGGACGAGGACGAGGACGAGGACAACGAATGCAAAAACCAGATAGAGACAGTTTAAAACATAAGATAGAGTGAGTGCGTATATATGGAGGAGCGGAGAAAGGAAGAAGAGGAAGAAAGAAAGAAAGAAAAACGTTCGCGACTCACACGGGCGACTGTACACGACGAGTACACGTACGAGCGCAGTCAACTTTCTTGCCGCTGTCCTTGTCCAACTCGCTACCACCCTTACGTTCGTGTGTGTGTGTGTGTGTTGGTGGTGTCTCTCTCTCTCTCTCTTTCTCTGGCTTGCGCTCATATCTCACCCCCTCCTCCTGCCATTAATACTTCTTCTTCAGAGCACAAACTCGCATTTTAATCGATTTCATTTGCGCATGTGAGCCTGTGGCAAAAACTCTACCCATACCTCCTTAGTTAGCGTAGGACCGCCGCGGCGCTCTCTCAAGACGCGGTGGGGTGCGGGGGACGGTGGGGGGTGAGGCGGCGAGGCTTTAAAGACGCGCGGGTGCGGGGGACGGGGGCGAATCATGCAAGACGCCGGAGTGAAAACTAAGCAGTAAGCATCCCCGAGATAAGGAACATGAGCGCAGGAGGGGGGCAGGGGGGGCAGGAGTGTAAAATGGGAGGCAGAAAGAAACGGAAGAGTGCGCGTGAATTAAGCTCAGACTAACTTTGTATATGTGTATGTGTGTGTCGTAGCGAGGCCGTTCGTTCCTTGTGCCTGCTGGATGAATTTATAATTTTTTTTTCTAGCGTTTCTCTTCTTTCCATCACCAACACCACTATCTCTCTCTCCGTCCATCCATCCCTTCACACACGCATACATTGCCCAAGTTTTATATGTTGTGCATCTCACTCTGTGTTCTGTTTTTGATTTGCAGGACTCTTGGGGGAGGGGGGGTGCAGGACGGGATCGGGAAGGGGTAGCCATCATTTGAATTAGTTGGGGCGCGAGAGATATTTGTCAAATTATGACGGACACTGCACGGATTTCTTTTTTTTTTTTTTGGTGTGTTTCTATTTTTCAGATTGTTTTTTATTCTCTTTCTTCATTCTGTTTTGGTAGCGCGCTAGCGTTGTTGTTTATTGCATCCAGACAGATTGTCAACCTACTTTCTTCACGATATAATTATTGAGCAGAAAAAAAAAATCACGCATTTTAATTAGATTTGAAAAACGAGATTAGTACAGCTAGATTTTCTATATTAACAATAAAATCAAAAAAATAATCTTGTAGATATAAAATATCTTAGAATTATTACCAGTAATTATTTTTAAATTGGGAAAATATTTGATTCATAATAATTACAAATTTGGCAAATATTATTGTATTATTTCAGAGACCCGTTCTTCTACCTTGAAATACATTTTCGTCTTGGCATAGAGTCAAGTTAAGGTCACTAGGTTGTTCGTTTCGTAAGATGTACTTTTAAAAACAAATTAATTAGTTATTAAAAGTAATTAAACAAATTTCCGTATTACATTTCAAGAAGTGCCTTCAGTTCAAATGCTATACGACGACTGGATATAGAAAATATAATATGAATCCATCCATTTACAAAATTATTTCATGATAATCACACATCATCATCGATTGTGATTGTGATTCATAGACAGATAGAACTGGATTCTAATGAATGTATCTTATTTTATAATTACGTATAACTGACTGAGAGGAAACAGTAATATCGGTATAGAAACTGAGGATGAATAACTGTTTAAATCTAAAAACATTAGCTTCAACTTGATGAAGCATCTTCGACCGCATATTTTACTATTCTTACCGCGGCCACGAGTATACGGGGTTGATGTACGCAGGGGTGTTGCAATCACACACACACACACACACACAGATCTGCAACATCTTGTACGTGTGTGTGGGTGTGAGTGAGAGCACAATAAACGTATGTCGTAACATTAAAAATATGCGCTCTGTATAAAACGGTATGGAGAAATGTTCTCGGATTCGTACACACAGACACACACACAATTGGCACCGGCAGAAGAAAACTCATGCTGCGGTCCACACATACACACACACATACACACACAGAAGAACCTTTCTTTGTTTTGCTTTGCTTACGTCATTAAGGGTTGCCGTAAGAGCCTCGTATACGGAATGAGGGGGTGAGGGACTTCTTAGTTAGTCCAGGGCGTGGTGGTGGTATATACATATACATCTGCATACTTCTGAGGGGGCGGCGACGTGACGCGGGGACGGGTGTGAGGAAATGTATGTGGGGCGATGTGAAAAAGTCGTCGTGCGCCTGCTGACGTCCGTTGCATTTCTCTTCGCTTTATTAATTAGGGGTAGTTTTTAGTGGTCTCGGCATCTCTATGCTCCCTATGTGTTCGAGAACGCTTTCGACGTTCGGCGGCAGAAAAAATAAATAAAATGCAAGATTAGTTGCCTTAAAAGATTATTTTTAATTGACTTTTTAAAACAGTGCGAGATTGCAAGCTTCATTGCTTGGAGGCAAACCGATTCGCTTAGCAATCTGATTTGTCGACATTTTTTTTTTTGTATTCTACGGAATCTGAACTCCCCTAAATATTGGTCCTTTTAATTATCAAGATATAGGGTTGCAACCAAACTAATTCTATGCTGATTGATTTTATTTATTTAAATATTAATTCAGTGGACACTTATAGTTGATATGTATGAAGTATTTATCCTTAAATTTAGTTAACATAATGACAATTGTAAAACACAGATGTGATTTCCGATAATAGTCTGATGAATGATTGCAATGTTTATTTTCTATCGTATATAAATGAGACTCCTGTAAATCGGAGGGAATCTTAAATGAATATTTCCATGAAGCCCGTGATCAATAACAGTTAATTTCTAATAAAAGTAGCAACCTTTAATCTCATTGGGTACGTATATGCGAAAATACTGCAAGAAAAGTGGTGTATGATCGCGTTTAAGCCAGTAATAGCAGCCGATAAATCAGCGTTAATATTCAAACATTGGTGGCGTGTTTGGTTCTCGTAAAATTTCGTCAATACTAGATACAGATGGAACATAACGTATTCGCGGATTAAAACGAGGACGGACGTAAAACGACATCATTGCGGACGCTTCCGTAAATTGTAACCACGAAATCAATTCTGGTTGATATTCGATATCAATTTATCGGTGGGCCACAAAAGTCAGCATCGCATCGCATCGGTTTATGCGTTTAAACCTTCCCTCCACTTTTTATGCGATCTTTTTTTTTGTTATCATTTCTTGTAAAGAAGTATTAGGTATTAAGTGACTGCCACAACTGCCTTTGATATTTATTGATACAAATGATGAGGAAACATTGATGATATTGTTCAATTTTGAAAGCGGATCAAAATTTTCGTATTTAAAAATAATTTTTACATAAAAGCTATTATATATTATATACACCTACACATCTATTTATTTGGTTGTTATTTACATTGATTAGGGTTTCTCATATACGCTGATTTTAAAGTAAAAATACAAAAATAATTATTTTACAGTGTAAGTTAGGTATAGCTAATTATCTTTGCTGTAATAATGTAAACGGCGGCATAGCTTGACAAAATATATAGGCATGTTCTTATTCATGTCATGCCTATATCTCTTTTTCTACATACGAAATTAAGTACTCCGATAATATTTCAGTAGCGTGTGCCGTGCCGCGCGTGAGTCCCAAGATGATTTGCACGCTTTCCCACGGGACCTGCGATGCCACCGCACCGCACAGACAACATCCGGAGACGCCGCCCGTTGTATCTATACTTGTATATTCTTACGCGCCGATAAAGCGAACACGAAAAAATAAACTACGAATGTATGTTAGCTGTATATAGATACCGACATATGTGCTCATCTATATGGATAAGTAAGTACACTCAACTACAAATACTTATAGAGTTAATGTTAATTATTTCATATTTGACTAGAATATTTATATATGTGATTTTATTTAATTATTTTATGCGATTATAGGAAAGTTAATAATTGATGAAGTGTATTCTTGCTATGTCTACAAACTGAAATTAAAATCTTTTTACGTAAGACAGAGGAAGTACTCTAGGAATCAGAATCTGTATTTATGATACCTTTTGTAGAATATTAGTTAAACTGTATAAATACGGATAATAATTCCGTAAAATGGAATATTGGGAGATGTGATTATTGCATGAATATTTCACTATTAAATAGTAGTTCAGAAGCTGTATAACGATTCGAGATTTATAGACTTTTGAATTGGCTGAAAAATAGGGGCGAACAAAAGCGCAGCAGAGCTAAATGGTCAAATGGCCTGCGGCCTATTACTCCCCTAAAACGAAATAAAAAGATGAGATTGCCGCTCGCTGAAAATATACAAACTGTTTACGCTATTTAACCTTACTTTATTCCAGAATTAACACCTGCATTTTTAAATTGAATTATTTTTACTTCAACAAAATAAACTACGTAAATATACGATAATGAATCACTTATAGCGTTGCTAATAATTTATAGAATTCTCTATAGATTTATTAAGAATTCCACTATAAGTTTCAGTGACTACGGAATTCGTCTTAAAATCTAGTGTTTTGAAAAATGTGTATGTTTACAATATTTTCTTATGTACATCCGTATAAGGAAGTAAAAATATAAATATTAAAAGTAATGAATCGCTTTGATTATATATGTATGTCTTGGCTCTGGTATAAAGTCAAGTGGATGTACACTTTGGACTTGGCTACGTTATTTCTAAATTGTATATATGTATGTATATTCATATGAAGTTGGTTGAGCAGTGGTAGCAGCAGTGGTGGTAGTAGCACTCGTTCACCGGTCCGGATGTCGAGTGGTGGCGCTGCAGTATTTTATATTTGCTGCAGACAGCGCGAAGCGAGGCATTTTCCAATAAAATTACTGGTGGTCGACCCAAGATGGAAATTAATTTTTATCTGCATATATCTGGGAGAGAGCACACTACGATGCGATGCGATGCGATGCGATGCCGCCGTCTATCGTACTTCTGCCTTCCTCGCATCTTCTTCTACTACATCTCTATACACTGCCTACCTACCTACCTCTTACTACCCGGACCACTATACACGCGAGGCGGATAACCACATAGATTTCACTTCTGATTTTACAAATCTACTATCTACTATCATAATCATTCTTAAATATTTTCACAGATTTTCATAAATCGTTATTATCACTAACTACGTTGTCAGTAAGAAATAAATAACAATATATAGAAAAATTCTATTAAAGAACCCATTAGTAATGTATAAGAAATAATATTTAATTGATGAAATATTAGTAATTCTCAAATGCATATAGAAATAGGAGTTGGATAATGTTCCGGGAAAGAAAATAGTGTGCCGTGCTGTAAGAATGAGGATGAGAACATGAATAAATAATTATATTTAAAAATGCGACCTTATTTAAGTGTTTAATGCTTTATATACCTAGAAAAATGACGATGTTTCTTAGGAGCCGTTCTCGTTGCTTTCTTTTAAATCTAACTTTATGATTCCGTATTGTTTCTCTTCGCGAACAGACGCGCGTTTGTATATATATATATACCGTTCATTTCTAGTAAACAATTCCATTAATTAGCTTTAATACCAACATACCGGCTATAAATTTCCCCGGCCAAAATAACGAACATTGAAAAATATATACAACCCCTTTATGCATATACTTTCACTTTAGTCGTTCACTTAAAATAATGAAAAATAATCTCTAAACCAATAAAAGACGGCAAGGGTGATGGCGAAGTCGTAAAAAAAATACGTTTTCTTACACTCGTACCAATTCTCCTTCACGCACTTTCACCCATTCAGGGCTGTCTGTAGGAGGATGGCTTTTCATTCCTCTAGTTCTTAAAAATAACAAAACATTATATGACAGATTATTTTGATGCTTTTGCCGTTTACTCAGATCTGCTTTAGTAGCGTAACTAAGAATAGAAATTAGTGGTCGTTTAAATTAATATATAATTTAAAATTTGGAGTGGCCTGCACTCAACGTGGAGTCCTTTAGAAATATATATCCCAAACTGTCAGTAATACCCTGAAATTGTGCAATTTAGCTAAATTTTTTATTAGGTTATCAAATACTGTTTCTATAATATAAAACATAGATGTTGTTTCTTTAATATTCACCTTATCAATTATAATATAATTAATATGTACTGTTTTATATATATCAATTTTTAATGCGCGTTCTCAGTCGATCTATTTATGTTAATCGGTGGAAAATGACATATACCATTCATTCTAAAAATAGTCACATTCGATTCGTCTTTGTTTTTAAGTTGGCAATCTTTCTGAACCTATATATATATATATATATATATATATATATATATATTTAATGTGTTTAGGGCCTGGGAAGACTTGAGTACGGTTCTGCAGGCGTCAGTATTGAGGAACTGGGGGATATTACTTTCAACCCTTTTTCGCTACCGGCACTGTCGTTGCTGATGTTTACTCACACCAATGAGTTTTATTTTATTTTAAAATATCATTCCCTATCTCTATATATATCTATCTGACGCTGTAACGTTGACGACCCTTCATTCGGTATACGTGAATCTTTTCGCCCTCTTCTTGCCGCCCGTCCACCCGCCTGGACGTCTTTGAGATCACTTCCGGCAGGCACCCTTTGCGTAAAGAAAACCTCGCCACTTCTTTTCTTCCTTTGCATATTTCCATCATCATCATCGCGCCATCCATTGGCCATTATATTATAATCTATCTGCAACAGTAAACAATCAGTTCACATGCGACTGTATTTATTTTTTTTGGGTAAATATTTTGGTTAAAAAATGTAAGTTTACTTTCTTGCTAGGTTTAATTAGTAATTGTTTAATTTAGTGAGATTTTTGTTTTTATTGAAATAAGTAAACAGAATCGATGTTGATTCGTGTAGGTTTCGTTAATTATGTTGCTTTTTTTTGGTTTACTGAATACAGTACAGTAAAACACAATATATTATTCTTAACGCTAATTATATAAGAACGTATTTGTTATAGATTAGCTGAATTTTTTTTATTCCTGAGTTATACAATCTTAAATCATATTTTTATGTTCAACTGTATAAACTGTAGAGCGTTCACACTAAACAGACTCATACACATACAGGTACAAACACACGCAATCAATAAGTGCATCGCGAGTAGATTTGACTTAATTATAAGTATTAAACATTCGTTTATATTGAATATCAAATTAGAATAAAATAAAGCATAAGAATTATAAATTGTTTGAGCGAGTCCGTGCATAAAGTTGGCCCAAAATTTGGAATTCGCGTGATAGGATATGTGTGTTGTTTCTTCTGCGGAAGGCACCTACAATATATGCATACTTAACGATATATGACGGAGATGCAAATATATACATCTTTTTCTTTCTACTGCAGGTTCCCTTGTCGCCGCACCTCACCTTACCATCACCGTCACACACACACACACACACACACACACATACATACATACATATATATAGCAATGTGCCTCGCGCGTTCATTTCCCATCAGCGTGTGCCTTCTTTTGCCGGGCTCATTAAGTCTTGTATCGATCGTTGCCGATGCCTCCTCTTCTTGCACACTTCTTTGCAAACACCCCTGGACGTCTGTCTCCTCCACCGTCCGCCAACATTTCTTCTCTCTTACACATCCCCTTCATTGTGTGTATGTGTGTGTGTGTGTGTGTGTGCGTCATGTTCTCTCACTCGTACACACCACCTCTTTTTCTTTCTTTCTTCTCGCATATTCTCATCCCCTCGCGCCCCTTGCCTTCTACGTACCCTTGCCTATCTACACGATTTTGGAAACTCAGTGGCGCCGATATATCATATTTGATTCGCTAGTAATTAACCAATTCTTAGTGAATTTTTGGCTCATTTTTGTAATATAACTAAATAATATTTAGTTTTATATGTAAAATAAATATAGAGCACCCAATTTTACCTATACATCCTCTAAACATTTATTTATTATAAAAATACATTTTTACAATTTGTTAAATTGAAATAGTGAAATATATTTATTTCATTTTTGTAAACACGAAAATAAGGAAGTCAATGAATGGGAAAAGAACAATAATGGAATTGAACTAGTAAAACTATAGAAATATAAAGACATTATAGGCCACCACAGATTTCAATTTTCTAGTACAAACATAGTTGGGCGCTGCCACCATTTTTCATTTTAAATATTCTATTAAATATTTAAACCAGGCGACGAGACAAACACATTATATTCCGAAAATGCTACAGAGACACGAACGAATGCTTTAGCTTCTTTGGTACTTCGTACGGCGAGCTAAATATAATAACAATTAAATGTAATAAATATATATTATTGCTGCTAATCTTTTTATCTCTTCTTATATTATTTATATATATTATATATATTCGACATTAAAATGCAAGCTGAAGCCATTCGTGCTTATACACTTGTTATTAATAAAATGTATCGTTAAATTATGTAAATTGTTTATAAATTTTTTATAGTTTAAGAATAATTTAATAAGGAATAATAATATCTTAACTATTATCCGTATTGCAGTGAATTATAAATTATTGTTCTGTCCTACTGTATTTTTAAAATAGGTGGGTTGAATTTTAATTAGAATCAATGAAAGTGTATTGTAAATATACCGATAAAATACACACGGTTTGCAATATGAGAAAACTTACAAATTCAAAAGTAAAAGTGAAATGAAAAAGTGTGGAGAAAGTAAAAATCGAGGTTGATTAATTTACGAACAGTACGCCACTGTTTACAATCGTTACCCCCTTTTTTAACTACTTTTCTCCTTTCGTCCCGCTCCTTCTTTCTTTCTTTCTCTTTGTACAGTATTCGTGAGTCGCTGACGAACGAGTGGGTGGGGGGGGGGGGGCGGCTGGAAGACAAGCTACCCCTTAACGTGTATTATATATTCACGCATGCCGAACAAAATTATCGTGATTAAACCATATATGCGTGTTTACGTGTCATGCGTGCACATAATACGCATGTGTGTGTGTGTTTGAAGTGTGCGTGTGTATGTTTTTGGAATGGGCTATTGTTCTTTGAAAGCTCTGAAATCGGTTAGTTAACCCTCACCTCCGCGCTTGAAATTTATTGCGGGAAGGAAGCGATAAGCATCCTTTGATTTGAGAGGATTGAATATTTTTTATTTATTTTTACTTCTCTTTTGTCGCTTTTGCCTTATTTATATATACTAAGACCGACCGCCCGCCCGCCCGCACACTAACGGGTTTACCGCTGAATTTTCGACATTCTCAAACTTTGTGATATATTGACAAATTTGTGCGGAGATTTTCTTTTCTTTTAAGGTATTTTTTTTTTATTTAAAGATTAGTGTTTGCGGAATAGATATACTATACAGAATTAACATGTCCTGCATTTTTAGTGGATTCAGATTGTATTTTAATTTACGTTATGTATTGGCAAAATTTTAATGCATTCTAAAATTGTCTTTAAATATATTTTAATTTTGCAATTGTTGGATATATTGAATGTATGTATGTATGTTCGTATGTATGCATGTTTGTAGGTAATAGATTATGAACTCTCGGTAAGTGTATCTATAGTCGAAAAGCATCTTGCACAAAAACAATATATGTAAATTTTATGGCCCTTGAAGGAAGTCCAGTCGCCCCTTTTGCACTTCTTTTATACATAGAGAATATAGGGTGCAGCCGGAAGTGGCGGCCCCTCATTCCAAAAGATAAATTAAAGCAATGTTTTGCGGTGTTATTGTGTTAAATGAAATAGTAACACGATATTTTATATTTTAAGTTTAAAGTTAGCAGCAAAACAACGGTGACGACAACACACTACAAACATTTCACTTCCGGTCAGTGCGCTGCCCCCTTCCCCGAGTGTCTCGCGATTTTAAAAGATGTGTCCTGTGCCTGTGCTGCTTTGTTTCGCCGCCAGAGGTGGTTAGTTTCATCGTATCGTGTGCCCCGTTCTTATGTCCGTATATTTATTATTCATGTATACATCTCTACGTACATTGTTTGAAATTATAGGAAAAAATGTATTTTGTGGCGAGCTTTTGTTTTAGTTATCTTTGTTGTGCGTTTTGGAATTTAACCATTTTTAGCCGTATGAAGTACAGTAGATTGGTGCTTGCACTCATGTTTGTTAATTTGTATATTCGTATTTTAAATTAGAATAGGTTTAGCTTAAATCAATCTCATTACGAATCATAATAGAAATCAGATAAATCTCATCAATAATTTAATCAAATAATTAGATGAAATGGAAGTGTTCATTTAAGTGTCGGAAGACAATGCAAATATATAACCGGGGTGGGGAAAGAGTTAAGAGAAATAGAGGCGACATGACGAATAAGACGCAAGTCATTATTACACTTGCAATAAACACGTGTAGTAATAATATATCGCGATAACATATATACTACGATGGCCCGTGTGCTGGAGCCATGGAGACATGGCCACAGTAATACATCTCTTAGTATAAACATAATCTATCAACACTAATTAACGAAAGCGAGATGCTAGCGACGATTATGCTAAACGGTCAGATGGACACGATGCTCGATTATTATCGACACTGCTTAACCGGAATACAAAAGGCACCAACCGGTAATCGTATTTATATATATGGCGATGCTGGAGCAGAACCATGTAAAACGTCAGTATTAGATTACCATCAATGAACCGAACCGAACCGACTTCATAAACTTATAGCTTTACAAGTCGATAAGACAGCTTACTCTTCCTTAAAATGCTTTCTATATCATAAATAATAAGTATTTTCTAACTATCTTCACCCATGTACCATTTTCTTTAAATTTATTTATGAGAATTGTGTTTGATTTGTTATAAGTATTTTTTCTTGGTGTTTCTGTCCTCGGATTTGCGGTTATTTTTGTTTATTTGTGTGTGTGTGTGTGTGTGTGTGAGCATTCGGATAATTACCGATGTGTGACGGCGTCTTCGATAGGATCGCCGGCAACTTGGTCCACTATGCCCTTGTATTGGCTTCACTGGTCCGCGCGCAAACCATAGAACTTATATTTACTAGATTTCACAATGGTCATAATAATAAGCCTATTAACAGAGCCGTGCTTTGTTCTTTTCAAGTGCAGGTGTTAATCATATACGTAATTATTATTAAACACAGAAAAACATATTTAAACATTTAAAGACAAAGTTTATAAACATTTGTACACATAACGAAACTATTTTGTAATATTTTATTACAAATTGAAACTGAACAAATATTCTGGTCAATTTATATTTTATTTTATGTTTATATTGTTGTTTTTATTATGTTTTAAAATATTTGTAATATTATTATTAATTGTTTTAGAAGTAATCTTTTATATTTTAATTAATTTAGCAAAACGTTAGAAAATGTGATGTTGAGGGCTCCCGCTTTGCTCGCTCTAGAGTGTATTAATATTCCAGAATGTAAAAATAAATAAGGAATATGGTTGAATTCGCAATTACTTATCATAAATGACAATAATTGTGGAAATTCTAGTATAGCGTAAGTAACAATACCACGCAAGCAAACTTATTATAATCACTGTGTATAGATGTTATCATCGTACTGTGGTTATGTTCGCACGAGTCTATTATGAACCTGTATCATCTACGAATATGATATTCTATGCGATCGACGTATAGCAAAGTCTAGTATGTATATACTCTAGGGTCACATTGATACATTGAGTGTACAATCAACGTGTGTCCATCGGACCGCTTGCCGAGTATATCTAATGCCGTATTGTACATGTTACTACACACGTGCAGAACAGGTACTTACGCAGTGGCAGCACTATCGCACGGAAAATTAGGGATCTATACCCATACAAAATACGACGAAATACAACTTACTACGTAAACAATTACAGAAATTATTTGCGCCCTATACTATACTTTCTAATAAATACTATATTGATATAATTTGTGGAATTATATTTATAATAATTTATTACTAAAACAGGCATAGGTACAGGCACCAATGCACTTAGCTCGCCGGGAAGTATACGGGCGATTGGATATAAACTCCGTGCGGATTTAAATCGGAAGTTAAATAACATGTGTGAAGATTTTTTTTAATATAATAAAAATTTAAATTGCCGACGTTCAACAAAATAGTATCGCTGCCACTGGTTTCAATGGCCACTGAGAATCGTACCCAATCCGTCTCTGTATTAGTCCAGTGTAGGGGGCCGCAAAGTTCCCATAGATAGAGAGAATCTACCAATAGTATATGTAAAGAAATACGCGCGGTGTATGTCAATAGCGATCAGTACATATCGACGTTGATTGGCTGTGACACTATCGGTAAGTCAGGACACTGCGCCACTCAACATACACAGACCCAGCGCTCACGTGCGCCCATGTGATTAACATTGTTTGGCGGCAACACAAGTTATAGCATCAAATGCGTTTACGGAACAATCTGCATCTCTATATAGTAATACACTGTGCGTGTGTCTATATATATATATATACTTAGTTAGCATAGACAACATGTGTAGTTTATACTTGGTGGAATAAGATCAAGATGGCTGATACGATAAAAGTCGTGTTTTAAGTCTTGTTCACAGAGATGAATAGATTTTAACACGGAGATCATCGCATCTACGATTCCCTGTGTATGAGATCGTGTCAAACGGATTACTGTGGACCAATCCATGAATTCCGTGCATTCTTATTCTGTGTGATCAATATTCAAAGGGCATATATCTATGCTATTGCTATTATGATGTTTAGAAACAGCCATCATTTATTGCCAAATTGAATTCCAAGAATGATAAAAGAATGTTTTAAAAGAATACTAGGAATTACAGTGAATGTTGGTGTTATTGTAAAAATAGATGTATAATTGCATGTAGATGTCAATACATATTGTGAATGACATATTATGTTATGATTATATTTTATTTTTTGTGCAAGAAGCTTGTTGGAAAAGTACGAAGCCCATATTCATGTCAATATCAATTTTCTTTGTTCATTTCATCTTAGTGTGGCGTGCAGTTGACATTTTCATGTAATAAGAGGCAAGCGCACGTTGTAACGTGCATACAGTGTTTCTCATAACCAACCGAGACAAACATCGATGAAAAAATATGTGACGTGTATTAAAGGAAAAGAAAAAAAAAAACAAACACACCAACCTATTTAAATAAGCATCAGTTATCTGTCCTGCACAGATATTACTCACCATAAGATTGAAATTTTATTTCTACGACTTTCTAACATTTCGCTGTAAAAAATATTTGCCATATTGGGTTCTAGACGCTTCTGCTAATTTATATTACATATGATTCCTCTTAAATAAACGATAATTATGAATGTGTTTTAATGATGAAAGTATATGTGTCAAATGTCGTATTATATATGTATGGGAGTAGTAGTTTAAAATGAAGTGACCGATCCCCTGCATGTATCTGGAAATGATGATATATATGTCAAGTGCAGAAACAAATGTATTTGTAATATCCGTCTGGTGGATGTGAGATGGATGGATGGATGGGGATACGTAGAAGGGTGCAGAATGAGAGCAAGAGGGACGGAGCGCGTTGAAGGCAAGAGTTGCCTAGTCACAGGCCATTATGGAGCCTCCAATGACATGGGACAATGATTAAGAATGGCTTACATGCGGCCCTCGACTTCATTTATCTTGTACCATCCGTCCGTCCGTTCGTCCGTCCTCGTAATGTGTGGCCACTCATTGTTTACATATCTTGTATTCTTATTCGGCGGCATCCTATCCTACAACTACTTATTCATTTGCTTAATTACACTTGTGTATTATAAACAGATATACAAGTGTATACGTCAAAGTAATAATAATACACTCTCATTATTATTGAATATGCGGAAGTATATAAAACTAAACATTGTTTATTATCTTTCTAAAGAGTTTGTGAATTTATTTGTAAGCTCTTAAATGAAGACAAAATCATATTTAGTCGAAAATTAGAACATAACGAATTTGGTACGAGGAATACAAAAACTACACGCAATTATTTGCATTTGAAGGCATATTATTAAATGTAAATCTGTGGCTGCAGTGCAACCCACCACCCGCCCTTCCTTGTTAATGAACGGTGAGTTATTAAAATTCAGAACTGCGATAACCCTAATTTATATCAGCAATGAATTATACAAACTAAACAGCGCCTAGTTGTTTTTACATGTTGTACCTACTTCTACATCTGATATTCATACAGTTATTTGAATTCATTTTTACATCGATCCATTTTAAATGAATAAATTAAAACTTGTTTGTTTTACTTTGTACTTTTTGGCACACTTAAATAATAATGTGTACGGTTTTAGATCGCCGTACGAAGTACCGAAGAAGTTAAAGCATTTGGTCGTAAGTAATCTAGAAAAAAATGTTTTTATTATTAACCAAATGGCCAAAATAATTGAAAACCGCATATATTACTCATAATGCGAGCTGGACGCATAGATGCGTTGTACGTACCGAATCTTGTTGAAAGATTTTAAGTGTGAATTGCGCGTAAAGTGAAATTAATCAACCCGAATTATTATGATTGATTGTCTCATGAAATCATATTAATAAAGATTAATTAATACACGCGTACATTTATAAGGACAAGGTATAATTATAGGCATTACTAGAAAAATTGCAAACAGCGCAAAAAGAAATTATATAAACACTCAATAGTATGTGAATTGTGTTAATTAATTTGACATTAAAAATTCGTAATTTCCTGGTAAATATTAGTATTAATTGTACTGAAAATTTAATTTTCTCAATAATTGTGATTTGATTTTCATATTCTTGTATAATTTTTTTTTATCAACCAGCTAATCCAATTCCTGGAGCGAATATTCAAGATTATATTATAAACGACAATAAAAGAAGGATTCTTTAGAAAATGTTTTTAGGAAAATGTATGATACAATTAGTAAAAATGTTTAGAATACGTAGGGTAATATGTATTGCAGTTGTAATTTGTAATATTCATAATAGTAGGAATAGTGGCGTAGAATAAAGGAATAAAAGTTTGTCTGACACCTGGTAAAAAAATGCGAAGGAACAACAACTAACGTACATACATACGTAGTAAGAAAGGCAACAGAAAGCATCAGCATCAGCATCAGAGGCGGTCGTGATTGCATTTCCTACTTGTTTGTGCTTGTTTCGTCGTTTTTTTCGGGGTGAAAAATTCGCATTGTTTATTACCACGTATATACGAGGCAAACCATGTTGCTGGAACCAACGACCGCCCTCTCAACTGCATTCCAACTTGTTTTTACAGCATTCTCTTCAATTCCATCATTCATATATTTAAAAGCAATTTAAAACTGTCCTGAAACATTTTCAAATATTATAAACAAGAAATACACTCATTTGAGTAATTAAGTATATAAGAACATGTTCATCAATTTTTGTATTAGTTCCTGATGATGACCAAGAGGTCGAAACATATCTAGACACATTAATAGATATATTGTGAAACGTGATTTTCTTGTTAATAATATTTAAAATCACCTATACTGGACCTTATGGCATTTAAAAAAATTATTTAAAAATATTATGGCATATTTAAATTAGTATATTATATTATGGAAACAGTAACGAATTAAGATCGCAAGGAGTAATATAATAATGGTGGTAGTGTCCGTGCAGTAAGAATGGAATGGAATAGAGCGAAGTGTATTTTTTGCAGTACGAATATTTACGCATTCACAATTTCAAGTTGGCGCTGCGCTAAAATTAAGATTTCGCTTGAAGAATGCACGGCCATTAATATTTTTAATGATAATCGTAGCAAATGACTAATGACAATAATGTATGTAGAGAGCGTCGCGGCGTCTTGAGGCGCGTGAGCGATAAGGGAAAGAAAAGAAAAGGGTAGCTGTACTATAGCGCGCGCGCGCATACATTTATACTCTTGGTGGTTCCCCTGACTCGTCTGCGCCACCTACTTTCCACGCAATCCCCACATCTCTTTCGTTTTGTTTCAAGCCAACGCGACGCGACGCCGACGTCACGTCACACTCTTTCACGCACTCATTTCTTCATTGGGAGTTTTATAATTTTCACTATATTTATAACAATTACTAACCATATTCTCAAATATTGATGCGTTTTTTAATTCGCCATACGAAACACAGAGAGCATTCATTAATGCTTGAAATATTTTATGAAGTACATATAAGAAAGTTAAAATTATTTTTAAATATTATGAATATATGAAATTAGTGGTAATTTGAGTCAAATATTAATTTCATGTTTCATCAGATCAATGTTCACGGTTTCATCAATGTCAGTTAAAGAAATGCGTTAGAGAAAACCAATAATATTTTGACAGCAAAACTGTCATTTTGATTCGATATTGCTCATTTAACTTTAGAATAAAGTTAGTTATCGTTAGTGAAACCGCGGATAATTTGTTAGACGTAAAAAATTTCACAACAGCATTTAAAAATTCAATTAATATAATTTTTTATAAAACCTAAAATTACAGCTGTAGGCATTTACACATTCATAGATTTAGTAAATATTTTCCTATCGAATATATGAAAGTAGAAATTGGGTAAAAATATAAATTATAAATCAATAAGTTGAAATTAGAGCTGAATAATAAGTTTCTTTAAAAATCCTTGAAATCTAGCTTATAAATGCTCAAGTGGCGTCGGTTAGCGAAAGTGAGGGCGTCGCGGGTGTTCGCGAGGTGAGGGGGGCGCTAGCAGCGTGAACGTAACTGAGGGAAAGGGTTGTTTCAAGTCTCATAAGGGCGGATTTTAAGCTCTTTCTTAAATGGAAAAGATTATCCAAAGTTACTCCGAATGTATATTCTTATTTTCGGCAGGAGCGAAATGAAGGAGTGAAATGGAGTAGGTAGGTAGAGGGGGGGGATAGAACTCCATTCCAGTTGAGCGTCGTTGTATGTACGTACGCGAGTGCGAGGGGGTTAAAACTTAGAAAACTGTATAAGAAGAGTGGTGGGTATAAGAAGAGTGAGTGAGTATCTACTAACGATCAATAATACACTTTGAACAACGCACTGCGTACGTAATACAATTATACGACATGGACGTAATTAGAAATGTCACGGGTGCCAACCTTTTAAATGTTACTTTATATATCACCCTTTCAAGAAGAAAGAAACTCGGCGCGAAGCGGACCACCCCCACCCCCCACTCAACCCCCGACCAAGCACACTCACTTCCTTACCCGATACGATTGCACACACAATTCAACAATTCTCTACAATATTCAATCTGCTATATTAGTTATACCTTATTCTGTATATGATATGGGTACATGGTGCCCACGGGTTAATCTAGTTATCATTAAATAATAATTCATTAAAGCTCAAAGCGCGTATTTCTGTTAGAATCTCGAGCTAGAACAATACTTCTTTTTAAATTTCGTCCAAGAAAATATAACAATACCTTCACTTTCGATTAAGGTAGGCTGAAAAAAAGTGCAACTCGTTTGAGTAACTCAATTGAAAAGAGGATATTTTATAGGTTAACTTCCTTATAAAAGTAAATTTATGCATAAATATAAGGAAATGCAGTTTAAAATATTTACTGTGGTTGTATCGAAAAACATGTTTGTTCAGTGCAACGTTCTTGACCTATTTTTGACCTAGATTCTAGTTCCCGATTGAAATCTGATAAGGGGTGGTTACCCTTTACTTGTCAAGGTCTTTGACCATTGATACGTATAGCGAGGGGAGAAAATAACGACTATATATTGAATATACTATATATATATATATATATATATATATATATATATATATATATATATATATATAGGGGAATCACCAAAGAGGGTAGTCATTTTTCTAATAGTTATTTAGAGCCACGAATTATGTCCAATTATTGAAAATCTTCGTAAATAAAAAAACAAATGTTGTTTGAAATTTGAATATCTTTAACTTTTATAAAAATGATTTTCTATCTAACTCTTGCCGTTTTCGAGTTATTGCTAAATTAACAAGATATTATTTACAAAAATCGATGAGTTAATTTTTAAACAATTCCGTTTCACTTTGTATAATAACATCTTATTCCTCGGCAACACAAACTAAAACCAGGCAACCAAGTATAATGGAGGATACAATAAAAGCATTCCAGCACGCTTTCTTAATTATTTAGAGAACGACAAATTGCGATAATTAATAATGATTAGTGCGACCCAAAGAAGAAATCAATTAGCAAAACGAAAAACAGTTGTGACACTAAAATATGGACATGTAATCCAACGAATACACCGGAATGTAAATATATCCAGTGATCAATCATTCCATTCCCGCGATTACTAACAATGGACGCACATCGCGATCATCCTCAAAACTAGATCATATCTCCACAAATGTCGGATGGGTCATTATGAAAAGTGAAATTGTCAACAATACACTAAAACTATTAAAGAAAATAATATATTATATAAATATGTCTAAATAACTGTGTAAATCCCATGTTGCCAAGGAAGCAGTTGGTGGTATAGTTGGCCTCACGAGAACGCAAGGGATCGTCATAAAACAATAATGGATAATTGTAAACTATTGTCTAATTATTAGATAATAGTTTACTGGATCAGTCGATTTATGATAACGACGATAAAGTCCCTATATAGGGAATATGTTCCGCAGCGACTAGTTGTGCAATTCCGGCTTTCTATCTTTTTTTTTTTTTCGAGTGTTATTTTGTTTAGCAAATACTGTATAGCATGCGCTGTACGTGCATTGTACTGGCAATACGAAACAGTCGGTCGCTCGACCGGGTAGCGAACCCGAGACGTTCAACCTGACGGAATGATATAGGTGCTTCGATCCCAACGCGAAATTTATTAGACAACCTCTTTCGAACCCTTGCACTTGGGGACTTTTTTCCCTTATTTTTTGGTTATTTACTAACCTTATACGGTGATTCTACATTAGAAGGAATTCAATGGATTTTTACAAATAGTTAATTCCCTCCAATTTATTTTCTAATCACTAATGCTCACTCTTTTTACTACATTTGTATTTAAATAAATTGTTCCTGTATTTAAATGCATAAAAGTGGAGTATACATCAAAAATAAAAGAGTATAATAATAGTATTCGTAGCGCGAAATTTATCCGAGAAAAGTTGTCGGATATTCTATACATTTTAACGTTGCTGGATGGATGGATGTAACTTTATTTCGTTATAAAGTTATGTGTCATCAAAGTGACTAAAGAATAAATCTGAGTTTAGAATTTTGTTAGGTACTTCACCACTGAACGAACACTTAACTTGTGCGATCTATACAAAATTATATTAAAATAGTCGTGCTGGAACATTTCTGTATAAATATCATTTAGCAAGTGCTTCGCTAATTACTTTATTAAAGAACTTTGAATTAAGAACACATTTTTCTCTTTTTCCTTTTCATTCGATTATATGTTTAAACAAGTACAGGCACCAATGCATTCTGCTCAATTACCAAATACTTCCACATCTATTTCATATAATGTTGCATTTGTTTTAATTCGTGCCATGAAACAATCTAGGGAAACGTAATTTTCACATTTATTAGAATCACTTTTTCTATAACTCTACTGAAAGATTGAAAAAGATAGATGCTATGAAGTTTAAAAGTGAAACCATCAAAGGTTATCGCAATGCAATTCCAGGAAAACAACAAAACACATATACAATTACTTTTGTTTTACCTACATATATTAGCATACAAACATCGAACTGGTTAAAATGTGTTTGTTTTACCTGTATTTCGCAGAAAATATTTACATGTTCACTACATATATTCTATATAGTCGTCTGCAGACGAATTTGTCTCCGCGCGTTGGAAGGCAATTTGTAAATAACATAATAAACATAGAGAAAATAGTACGCACGAATAAATAATAATAATAATAAGAGTCTCATTACATTTGGAATCTTGGTAGGTAGGTACACGTTGCCATAAACATTGCGTTCAAATAAATATTATTTCCCAGCAGTCAATGCAATGTATGCGATTCGATACGGGGCCACTTGAGCGAGCAGCGAGCGTCAATGCTTGCATTAGATTGAAAAGAAAGGACGACGGACGGCGAACGGAGGACTATAGATGGAAGCTTGTTAACTTTTTAACAACAATCCTGCGAAACGAACGATTGTGTTTTGTAGGAAACATTTCTTTCTTCTCTATTAACTTTGCTCAATCCGATTTATCTACGTCGTATACTTTTATCCTAATTTATTCAAACTGTACACTGTTTTAAAACATACAATTAAATAAAATCAATTAAAACAAATATTGGTCCTGGTAATCCGACAATGTTACAGATACATAACCGAATGCTTTAGCTTTTCTGTACTTCGTACATCAGCGAGCTAACAAGTTGATTGTTGCTCTATCAATAGAACAAACCAGTATTTCTATTTGTGATAAAAGTTTGAGATACACAATAGTAAATGGTCCTTTCTGTCCACGCACACAGTAGCACTGGATGATAAGATCCAGTACTCAAGGGTGAAGAGAACCTGACAAGGTACAAAGAACTAGCGATAGAGACAGCAGGAGTGAGATAATACTGGAATGGACAACCGAGCGAGAACGTATCAACGTACTCACTTCGTCGTATCACTAATTACGACTTCACACTGACTCTTGTACTAATATATTACGTATTAGAATTGAAACAAAATAGATATTGTCCCGTCCCCAATACATAATAGGGAAATCATGTCAGAGGCTTATATGATAATTAGATCGGTTAAGTAGTATAAGAAGTAACAGTGAAATTCATCGCGTTGTGTCGGTCGGTCGCTCGCAGCAGTCGTCTTGTTGTATGTACCTATGTATATAAAATCGGTACGTCACAAATATAACACAGAAATAAACATATCTGGCGCGCGCATTTGATTAAGCAGCCATTGTGTTGTGACGTCAGAAGAAGTGTTCTTGTCATTCCTGCATTGGAAAGATATCCGGTCTCCTCAACACACAACAATTGGAAGAAAGAAACACTACTTGCCTGCCTGCCTGCCTGCCTGCCTGCCTGCCTGCCTGCTAACGTTATTATTCGCGCATAACCACTACAATCGCCCAACTCGTTCATCAACACCCATTTTCGCCTAATATACATTGTATGAGTGCAATTGACACATCTTACGAGTTTCATTTTAATAACGGCATGTCAGCTCCTACTTATATATATATTATTCTACCATTATCCTGTTGTGTTAGTTACATATTTTAAGCTTTCAGTTCGAATATTAAATTAAACCTATACATATCTCTGAATTTAGATGATTAAATTGAAACTACTGTAATATAATATTCGTAAACCGAAACTATTGCCCCCCCGTAAGAATTTTAATACAAAATTTATTTATTTCCTGGACCAAGATGATTACTTGTTAAGTTGAGGGAAGGCCACCCCAGATACAATTTGAGATTTCGTATATATATATATATATATATATATATATATATATATATATATATATATATATATATATATATATATATATATATATATCTGGCGTATATGACACAGCCAACGAAATCACATTTTCGAATGTAAAATATAATTAATTAGAAATCAGGCAATGCTGGCTGTGTACAGCTGTGTGGAATGAGGGCAGAGGGGGGTACGAGAGCGGGGAGGGACGGGGGGTAAGATGTAAAGCTCTCTTGCCCACTCCTTGTGAGCACGAATGGCAAATGAGGAGGATGAGGTCCAGCCAAGTTGTGTCGCTCACGCAGACGGAGGACTATTCTTCTGAATCGCGCGTGAAAACTGGAAAAACTGTATTGTGTAACTGTACAAGGCTCAAGTATATATATATATATATATATATATATATATATATATATATATATATATATATATATATATATATATATATATATATATATATATACATATATATATATATATATATATATATATATATATATATATATATATATATATATATATGTATATATATATATGTATATATGTATTGGTTGGTTGCTATGCGTAAGAGTCCCCGGTTGCTACGTTGGGCGGCTGTGTGAGGTAACGTGGGGGGGGAGTGGGGGGAGATTAATTAAAGAAAGGGGATGCTAAAACAGTGAGAGCTGAATGCTGGAAATAAGACGTAGATATATTGTATGGAAGAAGGATTTATAATGTAGGAGAGGGACGACGGTCCGCGACGCCGACGGCCGAACACGCGCCCGGGAATACACGAACACATCGGCGCCCACCACCAAAAAATACGGGGTCATTCAAGGGGCTGACAATTATTATAGGTATATATATACAACATTTATGCCACGTATCAGTCACTAGATCACTGCTAAATTAGGATTAATACTAATAATAACTATAATTTGTAGTAAATGAGTTCTGTTCTAGTGTTTAACTGATTTTATATTTTATCAATATCTATATGCGTATGCCCAATAAATCTAGTTCGCAAATCCGCCGCTGGCTTATGTGAGAATAAGACGGAGGCGGAGGTAAAAGTTTGTGCGGGTGGAATATATATTTTTGATGGCTGCGTCTTGCGGATATTTTTAATTGTTCTCCGCGTACTGTGTGGGTAGATTAATTTCGAGTATTTCCCCTGCTGCCATTATAGAAAGAAGTAAGGAGGCCTCGCCTCGGCATTCGTTTCCTTTCAATGGTGAAGAGGTACGTTGCTGTACGCTGTACTAACGCATACTGTACGCACTGCCACTCGCTCGCTCACTGCGAACAAATTAAAACAAGTCCACACTTTGGCCCGCTGAAAAAACAATCAAGCCATCACTCTGTTATATGCATTTTAAATAGATTCTCTGCCCCTATTTCACTTTGTGTCCCCACTCGTTTTAAACTCATTCGTATTAGGTAAAAAGATTATGCGAATTATTTTTCTTTTTAATTCTAAATTAAATCAAATTTTTACTTTCGATAACATTACAATTATAACACAGACAAACACTTTATGTTAAGGACATTATTTGATGCGAGAATGCTACAGATACACTACCGAATGCTTTAGCTTCTTCGGTACTTCGTACGGCGAGTTAAAAAAAAAATCCGGATACAGAAATACAGAGTCTTATTATTAATCATTCTAAAATGATTACTTTAAAAATATTTTTTTTTGCTGTTTTGTCCGTCAAACAAAAACGATTTGCACGTCCTATATTAATAAGAGTTGCCGTTAGAATAGTACACCTAATACCTATTTTAAATAACATACACGGTAATATATGTAATGTACGATGTATGAATAATTGAAAATTAAAAATTTCATGCTAAATCAAGTGTCCGTTCACTTGTTTCAATTTAACACATCAACAACAATTAATTGACGAACCGGACTTCACAGATTCCCACGCAACATGCTTCGGTGACTATTTTACCGACCGATGTGACGTGTAACTAATGTAAAATCACTACAAATAGCTCTTTTCTTCACACAATACATTGCCACAGTGGCGGCACCTACCTTTTACTCCCAAGGGGGCTATACCAATAATAATTCCTTACGAACATCTTAAATTACTTTTTTATGTTGACATATTTAAGGCAAATATGTTTTTCCCGTCAAAGATATTAAAATATGTATTTTTGTCGACATTTAGAGATCGTACATAGTTTTTTTTTTTTTGAATATGAATAAAGATTTAAATTGTCAAATAGTGTTGTGATTGGTGAGTTCATCAGAGGCAGCGTCGGCGTCGCAGCGAATGTTGTCATCGTGGCCAATGCGTTTCTTGATTTACATGTTCACATGATTTGCTGGCTGTTGTGTGTAGAATAGTGTCCGTGGAGGTCCCGGGTTCGTGTCCAGGGTTCGCCGACCTTGTTCAGTGAATCAGAGCGAACACAGTCACGTGTGACGTCTATTCTGATTGGACAATACCGTGCGGACCAGATGCGATCTCATACTACCACCATCATATACTCTAACTACTCTCACATCGCACCATCAAACAACCAATTCTTATTCTTCTTGTTCTTGTTCTTCTTCTCTTTGCGGAACTTCTTTATTATATTTATAACTCAATATTTTATTTAGTAATTATATACTGATTATATGCCGCGTTATCTCTACCATCAGCTAACGATTTTAGTGGATTCACAGCGAACCAAATACTAATTTAGATTCAAACTATTTTTTGTACCTCAATAAATAAATAAAAACGTAAAAATATAATCTTGTATGTCTGTAACAGGCTTTATGTCTCGAGAGGTGATTGGTATAGGTGGCGTGGCGTCGTCTATTCGAGTCTCATGTGCGCCGATTTGATTTCTTTGTTATTTGACGTTAATCGTTCTAATTATTTCCGTTGTTCTATAAGTGACATGTTAAGTGTTAAAGGTGTCAAGATCAAGAGTAATGAATGAATTTACACTGTTTTGTATGAACAATAATTACAATGTAACATCTAATTAACATGTAAATAAAACGTGATACTTATAATACGTGACCTGTCCACTGTATCCGCCATCTTAAAGAAAAATTGTGACAAGTCCACTTTTATTTTATTTATCCTGGATTACGATCGAAATTTCAAATTCTCAATTCCTAGTTTCATCTCCGGCATTATTACTACTCGCTTGTAAAAGTATTTTCGATTTAAGGAATACATCTATAAATAACAATTATTATTTTTTGCATATTTCAAAATAAAAATAAAAATTTGTATCATATTGTTAACTCAAAGGCCGTAAAAAATTATTAAATATTATAATCAACAAGAACTTGTAAGACTTTTTATATCCATAACATATTTTCAAATAAAGGCGAGCTGGATGAATAGGTGCGTTGCACCTAAGCTTGTTTACAACTTAAAATTGGTTTTCCCATTGTATTTGAGTCATTCAGAGAATAAATAATGTTATAATTAAAGCTCGTCTAAATGTCTAAGCTTCGAGATGAACATAGTTTATAATAATTTAAAAGATTTGATAGTAGTGGTGGTGCAATCTGTTAATATGACGTGGTGCACAATGAAAAATACCCGTGCATAAATTCCAGTCTGAAATATAAATATAGGCGAAAGATACATTTCCCGTCATATTTTCAAATGTAACTAATGTATTATAAATTTGCAAAATCTCAGATCCGTTGTGCGCTAAATTCAGCTAAACCCCAACGGAAATCAGAATTAAAACGTGGATTTCTTGTACTTTCTGTTAGAATACCGGTTTCTCATTCCACTCACCAGAACATCGTGCAAAAGGGGTAGAAGAGATGTTACATCTCACGGCTTCGTCCCGTCCCGTCCCGCACATTTTATATTCGTCTGCTCCTTGTTCTGTACTCATTCCCTTTTCTCTCCAAATCTATCGTCATTCTGCGTGCGTTTTATCAAAACTCTGCCGCGCCGCAAAAGATACCTACGCCACGGAACAAATTATTCCCAAGTTGGAGCCAGGACTGTATCTCTCTGCCCTTAACGCCCACCACCCCCCTGCCACGCTTATGATTTTATCCTTAGTTTGTGCACGTTTTAAGCTCAGATTGTCCATGAGAGTACAATCTCGTACCATATAAGGTTTAATGTTTTCAGTAATGCCCAAAAATTTCATATGTTTCCACAAATTTAATTATTCATATCTCGAAAATTGTTATGTCCCAATTATTTTATTCTAATTTTGAAAGCAACGAAGACCATTTAGTTTCGTAATTATTATGAGATACTTCAATTTCTTTTCTTAGATTTCCACTCTCTATAGACTTAGTAATTGGTAGTGTGTCAGTAACATGCTCAGATAAGAATATGTCCTTAACAAAAAGTTCTGAACTTAAAATATATATATAACTCATATAAATAAATTTTTAGTGATTTAGTGACATTCTATATAATTAAAGATACTGAAGGCATTGGTGCTTGTCTTATTTTAGACAGAATGAAATGTTTGATACTATTTTTAAAAAATGCGATGATTTCTCCATTGATAACTAACTGGGAATTTAGTGTAATCTATGATAAAAAATCTATATTGCCAGTCAAAAGGCAATAGTACGGCATAGTAAGTATTTGACGAGGAATAAAAGTGTGAATAATATGGATCGTTGGCCGCACGAGCATTATAAAATGGTAAAATAAAATAGATTGCACAGCAGATCCTGCGACCGAACAGCGAATTGTTCTTCATGGTTTTGCTTTGCTGTGGATTAATTAGTTTAATTCTTGGGCCAGCCTCCGCACGGGGCGCCACCAGAGTGAAGATATAAAGAAAAGTCTCCTCCACCCTTTCCCTCTAATATATACGCGATCGTGCCCTTTGCTACCCCTTCTGGCGAACTTTCCATTATTTCTTATAAACCAACTCCCTTCCACCGTTCTTCATCCCTTCAACCCATACACCATCACTTCTACACTCTCTCACTCTGTGTATCCTTTATTCAAATATATTTTTACAGCTAGTAAATTTTAGTTTGTATTTAAATCGAGAACATCTTTTCATCATGGATACCTTACGTATTTATTAATTGCCTGCATTTTAATACAGAATGTGTTGTTTCTCGCCAAGATAATTTCGACCTCAACCGTAATGGAAATATTCGCCAATTTTTGGAATGACGTTTGTGTGTGTGTGAACGCTCTAAATTCAATAGCTGTATTAGTTATAGAAAAAGTAATATTTAAAAAGTTGAAACAATAAAAATATGTGGTAATTAAATTTTTGATATTGCATTTTCTCATTTTTTAACGATTATAAGTGATATAATTTTGGCATAAGTGTAGAAATGTCGTGGAATTGAGTGTAGGGAAATACCCTGTTGACCCCGTGCATACACACGACGAGAACATTATTCCGGGCGCGCACTTTTTACCCCTTCACTTCATTCTTGTTGTTTCTTCTTTTCAATGTTATCGCTGGAAATTACAGCACTCTTCTAATCGCGAAGTACTGCCTTGCCTTGGCCGCCCCCCTGCACCCGCCACCTCCTTGGTTCCCTGCGAAAATAAAAACAAAAAATGAACCTCTTTAATCAATGTTATGGGTATAAACAGCCAAATGGAAATTTGCACACAACCATCATATACATCACATTAAAAATATTTATGCTACAGTCAGCGTTTTTGTCTTAAATTCTTCTTATTCTTCATCATCTCTATTCAACCCTACATCGTTTTGTATGATCTCTTTACTGGTTATTTTTTCATTCCGTATTTATATTTCTATGTAAAGAGTAAAGATATAACGCCCCTTGGTTAAGCGAACTATGAAAATCGCACGCGTCTAAGGATTGTGGAGACTTTGGTATCATTCGAATATTTGTTTACGATTGAATATTAATTAATATTCGTATTTTGAGACAAGTCGAATAACGAAAATGTTTATAATAATGTTTGAGTGTTCAATTCGCGTGTAAATATAGCAGAAAGCGAAAGATCGTATGGTTTGAGGGGGGTAGGGGGATTGTGGTTATGTGTGTGGCTGAAAGGTTTAATCGTTTAATGAGTTGAATGGGGCGAAGGAGGTGTGTAACGATAGGGTTGAGTGGCGGAAGATTATGCTTACATGATTGTCGAATAGCTTTACTACGTTCACATTGAATTTTGCATTATACAATTTATATATACGTATAAAGGGGAAAATTATCTGAAATTTTGTTTTTTATTCATTTATTTGAAAAGCATAATAGTCTAAGAAATAATCTAACAGCGACTCATGGTTAAACACGGAGAAAAAAGTAACTTTTTCGTAATATTAATATTATTTTTAGGTTTAAAGTTTCATAACGGACTGTATTCTGTATATTATATGGGCACTTTGTGCCCATGGGTTCATCTAGTATCAATAGAAATAGCTATTATATTCTAGTTATTGAATTAATGTGAATGACCGCATTGATATTTTCCCGTCTACTTGAAGCCATCATGCGAGCGTTTTTTGTTTGACCGTAGAATAAAAAAAAACGGCGTTGTTACATAGGTATAGGATAGTTTTTTCAAGATTCATTCATAAAACACATATAATAACTTATCGTGTTTTATTTTGATATATTTTTTCGTTTTGTTGTGTCAGCCATGCTTCACAACTAATTTCATGCATATTTGTAAAATGCTGTGAGACTTCATCGTTTGCTTTAGAATTAAGCCTGTGAACATATCATCGGTGTGAACATCACTATTTCTATTTGGACTTTTAATGTCAAAGCAATTTTAGATCTAAACATACATATACATTTAGTTTTACAAAATTAATTATATATTTAATAAATAGTTGTATAAATTAAGTATATTATACACGCGGCCAAAATTAATTATTTTAATACATTCTTGCTATGAATTCAAGTATTTTTAAATCACCAATCATGAATAAAATCGTATTCTGAAACTCTAAATTGTGCCAACAAAATAGGCACGGAATTTCACAAAACATATTTATATTTTATCTAGTTTCGTTCATGAATAAATAAATATTTGAGATATTTTAAGTGTGTTCCAAGGAAGGAAGTTAGTGTTAGCTGGTTGACCATAGATGGCGTGAAAATCGAGCAATTATTCCGGTAACTAAACAACTGTAAAGGTGAGGATAATCAGCAAAGAGTGTCCGTCCGTCTGTCTGTTAGTTCTGCCCGCGGCCACCACATCCGATGCGCTCGTGACGCTAAGCATTAGAACGAAAAACCGGCAAAATACGTCGTATATGTTATACCATGGGTTTAACCATATATAGCGAAGGAATTCACCGAAGGTACTTGAAAAAATTACCGCTTTTAAAAAGAAAAATAAATTCTTCAGCGGTTACAGACGAATTTCTTTACACACATTTGTTGATCGATTACTATAGCTCTATCGCACAGCATTGTAAGCTAATAATACATACGGGTATATTAAAATAAAAAAATCGCAAAATATAATTATTGAAAATAAGTAATTAAATCTTATATGTACCGTACGAAAATCAATACGAGTAAAAAACGTATTATATCAAGGAAGTTAATAAGAAATTAATTAATTAAAATATCATAATGCAGCTAGTACCATTATATTAGCCCATGGCCACCCATATATATTTAGTAAATGTGATTACAAGCAATGGTGAATATAATAAATTAATTACAGCGTTGTTTTGTTGTTGCGGTGTGTGTGTGTAAAATAATGTACCGGTACCACCCACCGCGTCGTGCACTAAACGGCTAAGCGATTCACCGCCTTATGGCCGCCGTGCCACAAGGGCGGCGAGTGCGTACACTAAAGACACAATATACTAGATACGGACTAATTACACTGCATTAATGGCAAGTCCGTGTTATTGATATTATACCATGTATTTATTGAGTTCAACTTGTCATAAATAATTTTCAATTAACGCGCTATATAGATATTAAGTTGTTGGCTGGTAAAAGTCGACCTATACGATTGACTGGAGTGTTATAACTTTAGATATTGTATCTTAGATCCAAATCTCAATTGTGTAATTTGAATGATACGCTGATTCGTACATTTTTAAATGTTGCAATCGAAGTTGGAAAGTTTTATTCATATATTAGGCTAAAATTTTCAATAAAATAAAATGGTAATGTAACTTCAAGAAGTACTATCATTGTGTGATTGAAGAAGATGGAAAAGTGGTTGGTTGGTTGGTTGGTTGACGAGGGACGGACGATTCGGACTCGGTTGAAACACAAGTCCATTCGTTTCGGTGCGCACCGTGCAATTTGTAAAAGCCCCAATGAACGAACGTAAAGGTCACACATGTACCAACCTGACCGCCGCGACGCGACGTCGTTGTGCATTTATTACACACTCTATGCCTCCGTGATCTGATCGAGTACAATTATTTCGCCAGCAGCGTCTCATACAGGGCAAATACACATTCCGAATGTACTCATTTTCGATTCTGGCATATTCCTATATTTTCGTTCAAACTGGATTTTAAATATGTTCATGAGTACCTTGTAGTAATAATGTAATTAATAGTTAGAATTAAAGAATTACGTATATATGCTATAAAGAGCAGAATTCGTAAAATATTTACGACAGTAATTTAGGGTGTATTATAGTTCGACCAAATACGGACTAATATATATTAATTTTCTAGAATGTTAAGAGGAATATAAAGTGATTTAAACTTGAAATACAGAGAAGCAGAAATAGATGACGAACAGCACTGTTCGTCATATCGGTGTCCGTGCGTATATGTACGTACGTACACGATTGAAAGGGCTTTGGTGTGTCTGTCGGCAGTGGCTAGTTTGAGATACGTGTTGCTGGGACTCGGGCGATTAGATCACGCATGTGCACAATCACTGGTCAAATTACAAAGTGCTGAACCGGCCACGCACATTAGCCTGTAAATGATTACCTTCCTACGACGACGACGATCGGACGTTCGGACGATCACCATCATCTCTGTTTCTGTGTTCGTTCGTTCACTCAATCTCCTGTATGTATTAGTGCTGCATTCCCCCCTGCACCCCCCCCCCACTCCACCAACGCCTCACACCGCCGCACATATATATTAATCAAATGCCGATTGTTTTGTATTGATTGTTGCTCCGTTGCGCTGTGCTGTGAGATCTGGTGTAGTAGCATACATACACACCACTCATGCTAGCTATTCCATTCCTCCTCTTCTTCTTCATCATCTTCAACTTGGACAGTAGCAGGGACGTATTCGTCAAATGTTCATATATCATATAGGAAAGTATTCCGGTAATGCCTTAGTCATTATTGTTCCTAAATCTTCCACTGTTAACCCAAAGTAAAATTCCAACACCTTTGTCCAGAAATTCGTTTCTCGTCTCCCTGATTACACACATGTATGTAACTATGCTAGGATTATGTAGCTCAATCGCTCGTTTGCTTGTATGGCAAATTTAATGGATAAATCTTTTCTGCAGGTACCGGGCCGATTTTCTTGCCTAATAAGCAATATAGTTCCCAAGTCCAGCCCTGTATATTTCTCATCCTGGTAGCAAGCGAGTTCGGTCAGAGGTTATGTTTCAAATTAGCCAGCTACATGATCTTAGGTTGATGCCGACAATGATCGGATATGATAGACAACACACAACATATTACATAGATTTCGTTTCGTTCGATACTAATATCATTTATAGATCAGCTCGCACGTACTTGACTTTTGGGCCGCCGATTTTACCATTCCACACTTCAAAACATTTATTACTCAATACTAATGTCTTAAACTATTCAACAAACTATATTATAATTTACAACATAAAAAAAGAGAAAATATTACTCTAACGATTCATTTTCGAACATAAAAGTATTCAAGAAAGTCAACCTCCTATTTTTTAAAAGAATATTTCAACCGGAAGAGCATGAGTTTGGGAAATAGTGAATCTTATAAATGGAAATGTACGTTTTGAGCTTCCCTGATTTAAAATTGAATATGTTCAGGAGAACTTCTCTGAGAAATAAATTCAAGCGTATGAGTAATATAGATATTATAAAAAATAGTTGTAACCAAAAGCAATGATTTGAAATATATAAATGTAATAATATGTATTTGTTTGAGTGCCATATATATATATATATATATATATATATATATATATATATATATATATATGTATGTGTCTGTGAGTATAAGTTTAGCGTCAATGCAGGCAGAGGCAGACAATGTAGAAATTCTATTATGTGGTATAATTTTGATTCAGTTTACATGTCAGTGTATATAAGAGTAGGTGAATTTAAGTTCTGGAAATTTATTATGACATTTCAATTTGCATACATCACGTTAAACATATTATACCTATATAACATATATACCTACATATATGTAGTAACTATACTACGGTCTGATCATGTGAATTGTGGGCTTAAATTATGAATCTCATATTACACTCTAGGGTTAATATGTACACGTCAAAATCTCTTGATTCGGTAATTGAATATATTGCCGTTATACCATACGAACTCTGGGTAACTACTATAACTGGATTCAATTCAACCACAAAATGAATAAGAACGTAAAAGTAAAAAGACACGAAAAAAATCAAATAACTACAAAAACAAAAATGTTTAATACATTAATTTCTAAAATAAAGATTCTTTTAATTTAAATTTAGTAGACTTGAAATATGAAATTAAACAACACTACGTGTAGGAAAGTCTCGAGTGTACATTTTCGAAATAAGGAAATGTAAGAGAAATCGGGACCTGCACCAAAAAAAAAACGGTGTTAAAGAATAACCGCATCTTCCTTTAACCGCTCCGGTGTCTCTTCCGTCGTAGAGAGCGTCGACTGAGGGGTGGGGGCGGGTGCTTAGCGGCGGGTCGGTTATTGTTCACGGATCGCGATCGGAAAGAATTCGATACAATAAAAATGACAAATTCGTACAATATGCTTTTGAAATATCTCTGTTAGTCGATTTGTTGAAGCGGTCCCCGTTCGTTGTTCGTTAAACGCTATCCGTACAACTCGAAAGTTGAAGATTCGCTTCCCAACCACGCGTATACATAACAATAATATAAGAGCAATGAACGTTATCTAATAAATCCGTCGATATTTTTAAAATTACTTTTCGTTTACTTAGCAGATACACTTACTGGATAATTCCTTTTCTAGTAAATAATGAACTAAAGATACTAATTTCATGCAAATTTTTAATATTTCTCTCCATAGAACATATCTTACACACTTACGAGAAATCCCTACCTAGCTCCATCGTTTGTTTGAAAGTATATAGGAAATATTACATACAATATAGTCGAGCGCAGACATGTAACTTTTATGATATACAAATGATAAGATAATTAAATGATTTAATTGTCACGTTTGGCATGAATGATTGTGATGCCAATAATCATCATCATCAACAACAAAGTGTATACTAATAATTCGTTGGTTTGAGCGGTGTCCGGCCCCTCGTTAGCGACGTGAGTGCGAGAGGGCAGCGCAGGGCAGCATAGCAGCAAAAGAGGGTATGTATGTATGTATGTATGTATGTTGCGAGCAATACGCGATACGATACGATACGATACCGCCACGTCTCGGTCTCGGTCTCGGGACTCGGGCGCACGAAGACGAGATGTGATTATGATCGGGCCCGGAGACCGACCGACATATATCATTGTAACTATTATTATTGCTATTTGTTACTAATGATTGTGTATGTTGGAATCGTTCGTGCATCATTACTCATTAATATAGTTCGATTTGATCTCGTTCTCTCGTTGGACTCGCTCGCTCGCTCGCTCGGCCGATCGCCGTATACCATGAGAAAATACTACGGACCATCAAACGACCAGGTTGGGTAATTCACCGTACAAACTCCCCTCTTGCACCGTCCCATCATGCACGCGCTCCTCATAGCCGAAGAATTCGCTCGACGTTGTTGCGAGATACATTCTTTTATTCCGCGCACTTTGTTGTCTTTTTCGGATGAAAGTGGAGCAAAGTTGAGATCGAAATTGGTAGTACACTTGCTTCATCGTTCATCTATGGCTCTATGCATAATCCCCATTTGAATAATGACTGATTTCATTTTTTGCGCTCTTATACGAACATTACTGGATACTACTCTGAGCTAATCTGTAGATCTATAAGGCTATTCTATAAATATAATAACGGTTATAATTTAAAAATGATATATTTGTAGTCAATAATTAAACGATTTTTTAAATTAATAAGAATGTTATAGCGTAGTATAATTTATACAATTCTTTATAGATTTATAAATTTATTGAAACAAATCAGAAGCGAATTGCTTACGTACCCCCATTTGAGAGGGGTGAAATATTAAAAAAAAAAAATCGTTATATGGCCTCGAAAACAAATTGCGTTTAGGACTCCCATTTCCGCCAATGAAATAAGTAAAAAAAATCTGATTTATATGTACATACATGCTCAAGTCCATATTAAAAGAATTACCAATTGAATAAGTATAGTTTGTATTTCCCGTACCTTTTTTCTTAAATAATACTTTATTTCCTAGTATTTTCAATTAGGTAAGTATTCGTTATCCGACAAAAGTATCTGTATATTGTATTCGATATCCGAATGCTATTGAATACCGTATCCAGAATTCGAATACATTTTACAAGTATTCGAACCGAGCTCCGTCAATTAGTCATAGATTTTTATGACTATAGTTAAATACCAATGAGGCAATAGAATATAATTTCAATTTAGTATCCATCGAGTCCATTTATATCCGAATATAAATCGATCTATACTTATAAGTAGATTTCTCCGATGCATCACGTGTATATATATGAATAGAAAATAAAAAAGTATTAGGTAGTATAAATATGGTTGATGTCGTTGTTATTAGTTTTGAAAATGTATGATTGACTTTCTCGTTATAATGTCCATGTGAAGTCACGACCGTAATTATTGTTATAGTTTCATTTTTTCTTAGTTCGATGGATCGCATCGGCTGGTCTCGATGGCCTTCAACCTTAAACATATACGATAGCCAATCATCATCATTCGCATTGAATTCCAATCAGTTCAATATGGATAATGGGTGAGTGCTCTTCTACCTATATCATTAATTACTATACATCTTGATCGAATATTTTTATTATTCTTGACCATACGAATTTTAATACATTCTTATATAATTACATATTACATTAAAATTCGTTGGTAAAAAATTCCTTTTTATTTATCCATTAGTTTGATTATGCAACAATCTCACTCATATGGAGAATCTATAATTAATTAACTACACCTGTTTATTAATCCTTCTCTGTCTAGCAACGGTAAATATCTATTTATTTCTGCCTGATTAAACTTTAAATAAATAATTTAGTAAAATGTGCCGTATAGAGCCACACAATATTTCTCCAAATGGCAAATTTTTAACTCACCGTATTAAGTATAGAAGAGCTATAGCATTCGGTCATCTGTCTGTAATATTCTTGGGTTTGAACTATATACATATATATATATAATATTGCTTGTGTTTTAAATTAGTACAACCATTTCCAAGAAAGATTACCAAAAATTAATGAATATCCTATAATACCGAATCAATCATTGCGCACAGCAATCGTATATTAAATTTGTAACGGGATAAAAATACTGGATCCAATTCCACACACCTAAATACAACAATCTGCGATTGTTTGAGCCCATGTAGCATCTACTTTTATGTATCTGCGACTTTGAAATAAATAAAAAGAGAACGCTAAATGGTATGATCGTTGGTCAGAGTGAAATAGAGGTACACACTGTGTGACCGTTCGATCCGACATCATGTATGCCTATTGTGTTTGATAATTGAATTCTCCGGAATCGAAACATTGGTTAAATGGTTTGTAGTAACCGACTCAGATCGCCAAGTCATTTAGAGCTAATTAAATTTATTTATAACGTATATACGCGCGTACGTATGTGTTCACAATCAAGTGAGTCAGAGGATAGGTGCGATGATGGACACCCTTGGACATCGAATACCACGCCTCTGGTGCGCGTCCAGTGCGTTCTCCACTGCTGCTTGTTGTTGCCTAGTCACAAGCAGATCACACAACGATTCTTGTAATTAATTAAAAATCATTGTTCGAATTGAAAGATCCATGCGCCTGCAGGCTACCATTGTTGCATCATGACTAAATCAAATTCATTTCGTACATACTCGATACTCCTTCCTAAGCGCTGACTTGCCGATGCATTCAAACATAAAACACCAATGACTCCAAAACAATGAGCTCTAAATACCGCAATAGCGCAATTAAATTGTTTAGGCGATTTGCTCCTCTAACAGATAATTTTGAGAAGCACCTTATGAGGAACAATATCTAGCAACACTTGCAATTATATAAAATGACTTCATCGTCTAGCAAACACCGCACCTATTTGTTAATAACTAATTAGGACAAAAACTCTGTGAATACGCTTATTAACATTTGCAGAGTGTCAAAAAAACGCACGTACCCCGTAGGTATATGCATATATGTGATAATAATAATAAGTATTCTTGAAGCCATATCACTGTTGACCTTTATGCATCGATGACTTTTTTAATCATCCATCGGTTTGCGCGTGAAGATGGTGACGTGTTCAAAGTAGTTAACAAACCAACAACTCAACTGTTAAATGATGTTGTCTGCGTTGCCATTAGTTTTTCCACCCATATTCTTATGTATACATAAGTCGAGAACGCGTATGGGGTTATCTTTCGACTAAAACTAATTTATGTGTAAAGCCGAACCGGAATCACAGATAAGGGACATTTTTTGTTCTTCTTTATTTTGCACGTTTTTGTCAACACTTCACGCCCGAATACAAAGCGATCCTGCACACGCAACTATCATAATCAATTTCACTATTCACACGCCTCATTCTACATACTAATTGAGCCATTTCTTAGCTTTTCAACCTACTACTATTATTACTTGTTTCTAATTTTATCACGAATTTTTACTTTCTTATACTAGAAGCATAGCGATCATGAAAATAAACAAAGTTTTTCAACAATTTTTGGATGCTAATAGCTCAATTTGTTGTGGAATATAAAGTACAACATTTACAAATGATGTTCCATCGAACATTTCGAGTAATAATTTTTTATGGAGCGACAAGAATGTCTTGAAAAACAATCACCAGTAACATTTCGAATATTTCCCATGTCCTGTTTGGTTACGTATGAATGTACGCTATGGTAAGGTCGTAATGTGTCGTTTTTTTCGTCGAAATAAATGATTACATGCGCTCGTAACAATGGGTGATACAAATAAACATGAACCCAGCATGTTGTGGAGCGCGATGATGACCCTGATCGGGACCCCTCTCCCAGTGGGCGACAGGGGAGGAGTCCGCAGCCGGACCAGATATGTCATCGCACTTCCATTTCGTTATTAAATTTTGTTTCTATTCCAAACAGGAAATACTTCGCATTTCTCCACATATCAATTATTATTACTTTTGTGGTTCGATTATTATTATTTTGGTAAGGAAATGATCAAGTTTCAGACACGAGCAAATGCTTTAGCTCTTCTGTACTTCGTACGACGAGCAATTTTTTTTTATTATATATATATACATATAACACATTGAAGAGATAAGCGTCTGGATTATGAAACAGGATTTGAATACTTCGTGTATTACCTTCGTCTAAAATATGTCAAGATATTTATTTATAGTGGGCAATAAAAACATATCATTTCTTCCATGCAACATTCATCATAATCGTGCGTTTCTAAATGGTTTAACAAAAACCTTTTGAACATACTTATATAATATAATATGTCTTTTTATGGCTTCGATCGCATTCCTCTTCCAGCATTATCACAAATAAAGCTACAGTTTTAGCTCGCCGTACGAAGTACAGACGAGCTAAAGCTTTCGTGTATCTGTAGCATTCTCGAATCAAACAATTTCCTTAACAAAAAGTATCTTGTCCTGAATCCAAAAATATAACAATTATTTTTACATTTAAATGTTTTGCCAAGGGTGGAGAGTAGTAAGAGAAATCCTGTTGCTTGCATCGCATATGTTATTAGGCGAGCAGAAAGCATACCTATGTGCCTTCTGCTCGCCGTACCTACGTTTGTTTTTAGTAAAAGTTTATACTATAAGTTTTTTATTATTATTTCTGAAAACATGATACAAACTATGAACAGTAACAAATACGTAATAAATATTTGTGTACGTTTAGGTCGTGTATTAATTAAAAGTGAATGATTGTCACAAATGTAAGCATCGTCAAAGCGCGAATCGGTCGTGTAAATTCCCGGTGCAGCTTAGGGCCGTTGAACACGGCGGTCCTGTCACTCTAGCGGGACTGACTCCTCCGTGCTTAAACGCTCTTAATTATAGTCCCCGCAACCAACAACTAGCCAACCGACCGACCGACCGACCGGCCGACCAGCCATTGTGATGTGTGCGTCTATGATTATTAAATGGGTGGCAATGATTATTATATGCACACGCATCGCATCATCATCATCAACTGACCATACGCCACGCGCAAAAATATTTATAAATCTACAACACGCGCCCGCTGAACGTTCGCAAACAAAATGTCTGCAGTAATTAGCGTTGATGCTCATCAGCTGACTTGTGACTTAAACGCAGCGCACAAATCGCAACTCAACAATTTATTGTTTTGACGTTGCGTTGTTTCACTTCTTTACATTTTGTTTATTATTGTTTTGTTTCCGCTAGGATTATTATTAAATTTACATACATATTTTCCCAGAATATAATATTATTACTGTTATTCGCATTACACTGCGATTTCATTGGCTCTACGTAGACTCATGTTTTCCTTTTTCATTATTATACTTTCTTATACAAATATTTCTTTTCATTATTACTTTGCTTATGCGAATATATATATATAAGGAAGTATTGTAATTATGAATAACTTATAACTGGAGATTTTAACGGAAATTCACATTTTAACTATCCCCAAATCGAATCTGATTAATTTCGGAATTATTGTCTGTCTGTCTGTATATGTGTGTATGTCTGTCTGTATAAGCGGCTTTAAGCAACGAGATAAACCAAATAATATTCTAAGTAAAGTAAAGAGATAAGCTTGAAATTAAACTCGGTGGAGATTCAAGCAACTAAGTCATATTCTAATGGTGTTAAGTAATAAGTAAAGTAGGTCTGAAGCCACACCTGGCTTAGTTATTGATTTGTTAGATTTGTTATTCGATTAGTTGATTGACGCGGTGAAATAGTAAATTACACGATGTGAGAGATGTAGAGAAAAGTGCGAAGAAGCAAAACAAAGGCGGCAGCAAGAGATGGTCAGTATATGCAATTTCTATGAGCGTTGCATCTCGCGATGCACAAATAGATTAGTGTAATTGAGTGTATGATGGTCAGTTTACATCTCAATAACAATCCGGATACGAAAAGTGCCGAGAATATATGCGCAATGCACTGATGAAATGCATTGAACATGCCAGCTAATATCACACCTGATGCGTATACTCTATACATAATCATTATTATATCCTCATGTGATGCATATTATACGGAAGGTATAATGCACTTTCGAAATTGTATACCTTATACATTGCTTATAGCTTAGGCGCGCATCGCATCGCATCACTATTGAACTTGCCAACTCATATACGTTCATATGCAAAATTACATTTCCAACTAAATTGCTATTACTAAGAATTTACACTATTCTACACTTATACCTATAAAATACAACTATACAAAAAATATATTATCGGTATGTCGAGGTACCGAATGCTTTAGCTTCTTCGGTACTTCGTACGGCGAACTAAAATCTGTATTCGATTACGTAATAAAATTCTAATTGCATTACTACTGTATTAGTATTTTGTTTGGGATATATATTTCTAATAAACACTACGGAATAGATAAATTATCAACAATTCGAATAAATTAAATAAAAAGTACTAGCGGAAATATTTTATTCACAATTCATTTGTGTAAAATAATTTATTTATTCATGGTTAAAAAAGTATGCAAAAGTGAGTATCGATAATAATAACGGATGTGAAGTTCAATTTAGAACTATTTTAACGGCAATAACTAATTGTGAATGATTTATTCGATATCGCCACAAGAAACAAATCAAAATAAATTAATTTCAAATTAGAAAAGCCAAGAAGTGACTTATACAACAGCAACAACAACAACAACAAGGGACGATAGATGATGATTGTAACAGCATCAGTAATATTGTGTTCGATTCCATTACGAATGGTTGCTGCTAAAGTAATTGCATTGTTCACACATCTTATTAGTGTATGCGCATACAACAACGAGTGTAAACAACAGATCCGCAGGTGTCCGCCGACTTGTGAACACTGCATAAATCATAGTTTTAACATTTCCAAACATGCGCATACATCATACACTTCTTGTCCACACTATATTATACTACTTCACGGACACACACCTCAACTTTCCACAAAACATCCACAAATTCCTATACCTACCTACACCTTACTGCATTTGCATATGATATAATACCGTGAAATCATTACTACATATTGAATTTTATTTATAATAAAATAAAAATCAATCGCGGCAAAGATTGAAAAATAACGGTATGAAATGGAGTGAAAATGTGTCGGCTTGAAAGTGATTTGAGCGCTGCTAAAGTTGATACCTTTGCAAGTAGTGCGACCGAAGCGACGCGATGCGACGCCTGGATATATGTTGAAGTAAGGACGGGCGTAGAGCGGTGGTGAATCAAGTTTCTTGAAAAGTTTTCAGTTCAGTTTCCGTGTTGAAAACATTCCAAACGAATGCACGTTTCGTGCCAATAGAAAACTACTTTTAAATGGAATTTTTGCAATTCCTCTTTTATTAATTACAAATGTGTACTAAGACGGATAAACCATCCTGCTCACTCGCACCCAACTTCAAGTTGGATATGAGGCGGGAATTATACATCATAAGATTACCACAATAGTTTGGTTTTCTTTTTACTAAACTAAAACTAAATATTTACCACAAAATACAGACAAAATCTTTAACTAATACTATTTTTTATATAAACAATCATTGTTGCAAGAATAAGTGCTTCCAGCTTGCCGTGCAGTGAGCTCCTGGGTCAATTACGTCGGGAAATTAACTATTTAACATTTACGATATAGTAGAATGCATTTACGTGTTCATAAAGCTAGTCAGGCAATTCTGAAAACTTTAAAATTGAAACAAAAATTACATATAATGTAGTCCATATGTTCTAGTACCTATATAAATATTTTCATGAATAATTGAATCCAGAAAGATTACGTTAAAGATATGAAAATTCAGCAAAAGTATTATTATGTATTTGTCCGATAGTTACATAGCTATTATTCATATTATATTAATTTGCATACGTATACATATACATAATCTGATAATCGAGCAAAGTATATATGAAACATTTATGCAGTACAATAATATATGTATGAATGACCAGCATGCAAAAATTATATTCTTCTTCTTGCTGTTGTGTTTTATCGTGTATACGTTGGCAATGAACACGTGTTTGTTAGGTGCGCGCGCGGTTCACGATATTTCTACGAAACGGTAAAGTTTATAGGGGCAGTTCCGTTTCAGGCACGAATATATGGGCGGCGACAACAGGTGGGGCTACTGGACATATATTCCTGATCGTTGCTCACTTTTTAGATCGCCGTACGATAGTACCAAGGAGCTACAGTGGAATGTTGAAGAAAGTCGACTACAGAACACTCCAGTTTGTTTAATGCTTTTGGAAATCAGTTAGCGTGTAAAAAAGAATGTTTCGAAATCAATCTCTGTTGTGTTTATAACTGTTATAATAGTATTAGTTATTAATAATACGTAGTAAGTTTGTTATTGTTCTTGTGCGAATTGTGCAACAACAATGTAATGTTTGTACGCCCAGCATTTCGATGTACGAGTACAATGAGTTCGGGGCTGGCCTGCCGACTATATATTATAACGTTTAGAGAGAAAGGATGCGATTTGTTGACCTGATGCTGCCGTGACCCAAGAATTAGATTATTTTATACGTACCTACAGCAAATACAACATCAAAATATTATTCGTTTCTTCATATTTTATGCTGCATTGTTTTAAATAGAACTTACTAATGTATTTAAGTTAAAAAGAAAATAAGTATAAATTCGAATAGCGAATTTTGATTTGAGTTATGCGGGTGTGTCGCTGCTAATTATTGTTAGGTTAATGTCTTTGTTAACAAGCCTGGTGACCTTTCACCGGCAGTAACATCTTGTGGTTACTCGTCCTCAGACACGCACAGACACACACACACACACACACACAAGTATTAGAGATGGTGTTATGTGCCCCGTGGTGGTGTGGGTGTGTGCGAGGACAATGCTGGGCGGAACTCACGACTGCCGACTGTGGCGAATGTGTAGAAATGTTCGAAACGTTCGATGCATCCATATGTTTTGCATCTTCTTCTTCACTGATCCGACTGCGACCTCTGTGTCACATCACGAATCGAACGATTCATCGGATCACTTTTTATATAACCACATATAGCGTCAGTGCCTCCAGCTATTATACAATAGCAAACCAAGTATAATGTTACTCACTCAGTTTTCTCTGGTACATTTTTTGAAGTAATATTTCAAACAATAGTTGTGTGAAATATTAATATCTTTCATTATGAAAATAACTAAAAATATTCTAGTGATATTGGAGATAGAACAAAAAATGTTTTTCTAAACAAGGACCAAATTTGGATTGGCTTCTGAACCCTACTTATATTAGTTTAAATTCGATGATACCGCAGTAGGTATTGTTCACTAGCCCATGTTTGTAATATAATAGGCATGATATCATAATACCATTTCTCGTAAAAATAAATCAAAACAATTGAACAGGAATCGCCGTTTATTGGTGATTGTTTTCGTTGTGCCCTGAACTTCTTCTAAACTATCTAAATATTGTATTACCTACACATTTGTAGGTATTATGAGGAGAATACACACACAGACACACACACACACAGGAATTACAAGTTTTGTAATATAAGATGTAGTGGTCTGCGATGTTTATTGTTTTGTAGTAGGTACACCAATGCGAAAGCGAATGGCCAGTGTTCAACTGTGCACAATATACATAATAGCTGATGGTCCTGTAAGGTGCGTCGTAGGGAAGGCGCGCCAATGCCGACTGCGCCCAAACAATGGTCACTACACCTTACCAATCGACCTACCTGTTCTTGTTACATTATTATTATTGTTATTATTATTATTATTACATTTAACAAATACACACTTTGGTAACCTTTGCCAATTGAAATTATATGCACTTTCAGTTTTAAAATGTTACTGTTATTACTACAAAAATATATGTTCATTCGTTCTTGGACAATACGAACATATCTATTGTACCGATTTTGATATGCGATAGCCACTAACATATTTAGATTGTCTAAATAAATATAAATTTGTTTACCCAAAGGCCATAAAAAATTATTATATATTATAATTTTGATATATATTTATAAAATTAATACTTATAATATCGCATATGATATGGGCACATTGTGCTCACAGATGCATCTAATATATTAGATTTAATATTATCATTGCAAAATAAGTTCTGTGAATCGACCATAAGGTCTATAAAGCTATAAGAAAAGAATTAACAATAAGCTGCAACAATTTGGATTATTTCTAAGAATGGGGCTTGTTAAAAAGCGATCACCATTGTTTATATAGCAATATATTCCGTTGATGCATGTTTTTTGGTCAATTATAGATCTCCCTGATCCTGGTTTACCCTATACGTAAGGGTGTATGTATGTATGTATGTGTATATAATTCTTAATTCCACATTCCAAAACATATATCGTGCAGCAGAGATTTTGCTTATCGTTAGTTCGAGATCACGTAGATAGATAGCGTGCGTGACGGACAACATATGTGCATGTGCTGAGCTGAACATTTAATCGACCGAATAATATACATTTTTTCAGTGTGTTTTATTTGGTTTTTGTTGCTTGACCCTACCCTTTTTCTAGGTTAAAATTTGAATATACTACACTAACTCGCGTACACTGTACCTGCTAGGGTTAATCAGCAATTAGATTGTGTTATTTTTATAGCGTTTACCGTGTTACTATATAAAATTACTATATAAGTGCGATCAGTTTATCTTAATTATGTATACTTGGAAAATATTTTACATTTCTGTGTTGGAGAGCTTTTATTTTTAATATATTTCTAAAACTATACTTCCTGAAATACGTTCAGGTTAAACAACAATTGAATTATTTTTTAATTTTACAAATATACATTATTTATACTATATTAGTCAAAACATATAATATATTTCCCTACTAAAACAAATTAAAAAAATGTTTTATAAGCAACGACAAGAAGTTAACACTTACCTTGCAAAATTCTGAGCTGCGTTCCTGGTCCAGGCATCTTGTATTGCACTAACACAAATGTTCAGAGTTCAATTTGATTAGAAATAATGTTATAAATAATGTTTTACACCGACACAAACCATTAAATATTTCTTAAATCAATTTCACTCGAAATATAAATATTATAGCACTTTTAACGCATCTGCATCTGGTGAAAATCAATTACATAACTGATTCTGTTAGTTTTTCAAACATACACTCGACAACAGGCCACTAATTAAACTTGCATCATCCGGCAAAAGTCTGTGGGCGTAGAGCTAGGGTTATAGTGACAACCTGTTTATGACCTTGCAATGGTATTACGGGCCATGCATTTCCCCAAATATTCTAAATTGCCGGCAATTGTTTCACTGTAAGAAAATCTATAGTATTTTTATTTTCTTATACGCATTAAAAAATAAATTTTATATATGTATATATACAAATGGATTAAACAGGGTGTAGTTGTGAGTGGCAAAAACATGTCGCAATATTTACATAATAGAATCGCATCGAATAATTGCGTCTGGTCGCATCGATTGTTGTATAGTATTTATGAAAAGACAAACAAAGTGATTCTTCTTCACATGGAAGTGTGATGTAAAGGAAGGCCGGCCATCGACCAAAACTCACGTAGCATCGATATGTCGACGTGCCGGCCGACGCACTATATTAGATTAGCGGCGACTTTCCCGGTTCCGATTCGCATCGGTTCCCGCTCTTACGCTCGCTTCGTCGTGTCTCTGTGTGTGTGTGTCTGTGTGTTACCCAGTTGCGTGGTTACAACCGATTGCTATCTAACTCATCAACCACAACTTGTTGTCAACTGGATTACGATTCTTTTTATTAGCTGCAAGAATACAAGTTATTTGTAGTGGTTTGCTGTAAATTTTTTCACCTTTGGATTTTTATCGTCTTCTGACGAATGTTGGATAGGGGAAATTCAGTATAATAAGGTATTATATTTATATAAAACGCCCTTGAAGTTGAAAATAAAAATATATTTGTTTAAAAATTAAATGTATTATAAACAAGCATAGCTACAGGTTATTTTTTATAAATTTCGAGCTCAAATTTTTAGGTAAATTGCTAAACATAAAATATCTTAGAACAAGGTAGCCCATTTGAATGCACTCGCAGTTTAAAACTAATAATTCTTATATCTCTGGAGATATAGGGCTTTAACATTGAGAACTCTACTTAATACTGCCCTTACAGAATACACTAAAAAATTCTAAGATATAATATATCTACGAAATACCTAAATAAGGACATAAAAAATTATTAAAAATAATAGTAAAATTTGCAATTCATTATTTTTTTGATTCTATCAAAAAATCTACAAGAAATAATATTTTTTTTTAGATTAATAACATTTTGTTATATTGCGATCTCAAAGACCATAATATTTAAAAACAATTATTAATTGGCACACCTAGTATATAGGAACAGAAAAATAGTCCCGTATAAAGATGTTTCGTCGATTCAAGTAATAACTAGTCTTGTGTATTCGTGGCCGCTTACACTAATATCGCATTAATAGTGTGTGTTCGTCAGTGATGTGAGACTGTGTTATGTTGTCTTTTCGTGTTAAATTATTAAAATAAAACTGTGCTAAATGTAATATTAAGTGTTGTGTTCATGTGATTTTTGTTTTAAGTGTAACCAAACATTCTCTACTCTACGGACTACAGGTAAATATTGTTACATATGTATTGTGATTGTGTTTATGATATAAAAGGAATTGAGTCAATTGATTACTTGGTTGCGAACTATGTTTGTTTGAAAGAATCATATTTGTTTATTTCTAATTATTAACACAAATATCCTGACTAGGAAAAATGCTTGTTTATGCTATATGAAATGCTAAGAATATACCAAGTAGCATATCATCGCATTCAAAGTAAAAATTAAGTTTCTACTAGGTCATTTATCTGGGATTACACAGGATTATAATATAAATTTATGTAATTGTAGTAAATCTTCTGTGTAGAGTAGACCACCACACAAAGTCTATAATTTATTATCAATAATACGGCAAAGCTGACCTTTTTCCCATAATATGAATACACATCCGCGTATATATGTGTACATTATATATATATTATACATATATACATACACTTAGCAGTTTGCCTTTACGAGATATTAAACGTTTTCTATTATAAACACATACATTTGGTTGAATAAAGTAATTATTTAATAATAATTTCAGCGTGATCGTAATATGTTGCGCGGTAACATTAATGTTATCCGGCATATATATATATATATAGTTTTTTTTTACGACTTTTTGTATTTGTTGTAGTAGCATATCTTCCTGTTTGCCCGTGTGGCCAGCAGCAGGCACCTATAGTAGTGTCTGTAATTTGCTACGGTGCATTTAATAATGCAAAAGCATCATATAGTTGCTCTGGTCTAATCTGAGTCGGCAGTGTGTTTAATATGTCGTTATTGGAATTGAGTTATGTACCATTAGCCATTAGTATTAGGTGAGAAAATGATGAAGTGCCCGCAATAATAAAATAAATACAAAACATTTGCCCTAACATTATAGTTCTCACCGCGGAATTGTTATTAAGCTTTTGCCGCACGAGATTTCACACATTTCCTAAGCCAAGTTTAAAAATACTGTTTTTTTTTTCACGTCGGATAACTTGTTATTATGATAAAGAAATCATGGCAGATATAGTAGTCCCTTAAAATGTCGATTTCGAACATTTTCATAATTACAAAATATATTTTAAGACTTTGATAGAAAAACAGATACAGATCAAAATAATGTATTTAAATGCACATATATTCCACATGAGAGATTCGACTTGAATAATTAACATTCCGCTTAAAAGGTTGGTGTATACATGCAAAATACGTGGGCAAAACTTTATTCAATTAATAGGCACGCGGAATCGCATATACACGAATCAGCGAGCAAACATTTTTTCTTGTACATTTCGGCTGACTGCACTTTTGCACAACCTATACTCGTCGTGCCTATAGCTGTATTATATACGCCGCCCGCTTAATTATAAAACAAACTCAGTGCGAAGCAACCCTTGCGCTATAATTGTGTACGATGTGTAAAGTTTAATTCACTGACCTAATCAGAAAAACGCGCTACAGATAGACTATCACACCGCGCGAAAATGTTTCGGTAATTGGTGCACTATTGCCACCACTTTTGCTACACCATATTCCAAAATATTTTTGGTGTTACGATTAAGCGATGACTAACATCCAAGTATTTAAGTTATATATATTTTTGGATTCAGGGAGACGAGACAAACACTTTTATTAAGGAAATTGTTTGATCCAAGAATGCTACAGACACACGGTCGATTGCTTCTTCGGCACTTAAAATTACTGGTGAAATAATTTGGTGAACAAGTTTGTAAAGAAGTGCTGGAATTTAGTATAGAAAGAGGAGTAAATGAATTGTGGCTAAGTTGTGGTAAATCGTTTAGGAAAAACACAACACTGTGTGATGAGTGAGTTTATGGGGTGAAATAAAACGAGAAATTGAATTTGTTTTGCTTCCGCTTGTCCCCTGAACTTCGTTCGCCCGTTCGGACTCGACATCCTCCCCTCTTTCGCTATCATATTATTTACTCACTTTCCTGCCACCCTCTCTCTCTCTCTATAGCACTCATTCCCTCTATACCTATACGTGGTGTCTTCTGTCTCTCTCTCTTTCTCTATACACAGACTGACCGGTATTTGTCGTATCGCTCCCTAAACGGGAATAAAAACAGATTGATTATGAGCTAAACCGATAAAGCAAGGCTAATCATTTGACCCTGAAAAGGTATCAGTTTCGTAAATATATATATATACTAGGTTAACTCGTAGGCACAATGTGCCCATATCATATACAATCATCGATATAATAATAAAGATACATTTTTGAGATTATAGGACAGTTTTCTTGATTGATAAATCCTCGTTGGCTTCGAGGTAGACTGTTTGCCTCGACTATTATATTTCCAATATAGTTGGTAATGTTTCGCAAATCATGGGAAATGCAGTACAGTAATGTGATCCATGCGCTGTAATATAGTAATATTTTTATTTGCGCGTAAAATAGAACACCGGGCTAAGTAGGAAACAGCAGGGCGTATAAATACGGTTCACGTATCATTCACGTTTTTCGTTCTCGCGTCCGTTGTGTTGAGTTCTTTCGGAATCGTGACGCCAGCGGCGTGATCATGTTGTTTATTATGTTCTTGGCATTTTTATGCGCGAAATGCTAGCAGACGCTCAACTCACCGCCTTGCCACCACCACCACCACCACCGCCGCCGCCGCTACGAATTTCAGCGATTTGAACGACGGTACATCACACACACACACAATCATCATTTCGTATTAAATTTGATTTGATTCGAGTTACCAGTGTCATCATACGGCGTTTGCCAATTATGTGTTGCAACTAAAGTTCAATGTTTTATAAATGTTACAAATGTGTATCAAATAGAAAGTTATTGCATCGACCAAATCTGTAAATCACGGGAGTTCAAAGTTAATTTGTCTAGCGAAATTATTTACTAATTATAAAATGTACGTTCAGACCAAATTCGACCACAATCTATCATGGTAACCGCAGTATCAATAAAAAGTGATCAGAATACTTGTCTATTTACTGATTTGCGTGTTCCCCCTCTTCGTATGTTCAATAGGGCCTTTTCTAGCGTTAAACGGGATTGTATATATACGTTCCTGCTGAACAATCGGCAACCCTCGGTGGATTTTTCCTTCGTTTTATGGTTTGCAAATTGAGCATCACGTGATTCGGTGGTCGCACGCGGTGATATTCAACATACATCGGCACCCTTGATTGATGCGAAAAGTTTCGCGGTGTCTTTGCAGCGGTTACTATAGTTTTTCTTCGAAGCGCTCGGAAATTCTTTTGTTTCATCTTGTGGCATCTATGTATGTATGTATATGTGTGTGTGTGTGGGAGTTTGGAAATGCGAGTATTTTTCCCTCGAAATTAATTGGATGCTTAATTGTGCGTGCACATATTTTATAATGCCGTTGTTCATGTTCTTTCCCTTCTTTCTCTCTCCTACAAATGCTGACTCATCTTTTTCGCGATTTTGAATATTAGTATAGATATTTATGCCAATCGAAGTTAATTATCCGGAATTAATACGTTTTGGGTTGAATTATACGTAGATTTTTGGGTGTTTTAATTATTTTTATAAAGGCAATATTAAAGGAGGCTCCAAATTTTGGGGCCCTATAACTGTTGGTAACATCCGGCAATCGTTGGAAGCTGTTGAATAATAGTAGTAATTTGTTCTTACAATTGGTGTATTAATTTATTATCGCAAAAGATCAGTGAAAAGTGAACGATGATATTATTACACAAGATATTTCGTGTTAGAAAATAGTTAAAATGTTCGATTATATAATCTAATAACTTAATGTAGAATCCCAAATAATAGTTGCAAAATATTTAAAATCAAATTTAAATTCCAGAATATGAATAGGTAATTGAATTTTCAAACAGAATGTAATGTGAAATATCTTAATAATCGATATATAATTTGGCATTCAAACGTCGAGGTCAGCATTTATAATATGCGTGAAATAAGAGAATAAAATACGGGATAAGATTATTATTTCATACATACAGACACACACACACCTATTCATTGGTTGCACGTTGCACACATATAAATATAGAGTGCGCACGCGCAATTTAAATGCACGTGTGGCCGTTGGGCGCGCGTAACTGGAAAAGCACAATCATTTAGTTGCACTACAGCACTACGACTACCAACCTCTAGCTTTGTATTATAGACTGCACTAGCCTTGTAATTTATTCAGAGGAAATTGATATAGATATTGGTAATGTGAACATATTAGACTATGTTTGACCTTTCGGTTACCTTAACATCGGTTAGCTGATCGGTGAAAGGTAGATTTTTGTGTTGGATATCGACATTTTTATCGAACAGAATAGCTACAGCCACACCATTTTTTACTATCTGAAAAACAATACTGTATACGCTGTAAATACATTTTCCTAGAATAAATAGTTTTTTTTTTTAAATAGTTCTTGTTCAGAATTGATATTTAGATTATTTGAGTGTCGGATGAGTGAAAAACGGCAATAAATCCAGCGAGTATAGGTACTTGTAATGACCTTTCTATCGCCTGAGCGAACACACAGGCTGACGAACGTGTACACGCGCATCTAGAGTAAACGCAACTGACTCACATTCATTCTCACACCGTTGATGAATTGCCAGGCTAATGGCTAAGGTTCACTCGTGCAACAAATTGTTAGACGAACGAAAGAGCGAGACACACACAAACAGACAACTAAAGTATCCACTGATCTCACATATACCTACACATGCATGAGAATATGTTCCTTAAACGTAATCTGTGCTCGTTGATCTACGTTTACAAAGTGACAATCGCCTCAGACTGGAACTTATCACGATTACCCTCCCCCGTACCCTTACTAATTTACCTATGGCTTAGGCCATTGGCCATCATATACTCACTAAACATTTTCTTTAATGAAACCACCCTGAGATGTCCCTAAGACGTATAATACACATACTATGTTGCTGAGACATCACATAGATGTCTCAGGTTTTTACTTTCTTAGACAAAGTCTACAAAAACTAGTTTAAAATGGTATATATCATGTTTAAAGATTGTTCACATAAATGTAAAATAAATTAATGAAAATCCACGGCACGTGAGTAAAATATATGAGTGTCGTTCATTGCCTATTTAGCAGATAGCATTTTCATTTTCAGTAAACGATTCTCGTATATACGTACGTAATATTATCAGTAATACAAGTACATTAAAAGTTGTTCTTGGGCGGGTGAACACGAGCAGGGAACAACTCGTGCTCACACACCTCTTTTAGAGGGGTAAACGGAGGTAAGGGACGAAATGCGCCCCTTATACTTTATACTTAGTGCAAAGAAATACACGTTACATTAACCCCTCAATACACTTTGTTGCCTACAATAATTCTGTATTTATGATTCGATGCGGAATTTTATATTCTAATGGAAAATGCAGTGATTTTAAAACTATGTTTGTAATTTCATTTTAAATCCGTTGTTCAAGATAATTTTGTTTGACAGAAAAGAGTTTTGTCCAGAATATTTGTTAATATTTTATATATATACTCAGATATTTTTTTATTTATATATCAAGTATTAGAAAGTGTGTTATGTGCACCCCAAATTTTAGCAAACTAAAATGATTTTACAGTGTTTTAATTTAGCTTTTTACGTTCATCATTATCGAGAATATACGAAATGAAATAAAATAACAAGTATTTTAATTAAAGGAAATCGAAATAGAGTTTTTCTTATAATAGGAAATGACAGTATATTTCCAAGATTGTGAAATTTGTTTGTGGTAAAATAGAAAGACTATAAATTAAGAAAATAAATTGTTATACTAAGAAAAAAATGTATATTAAAAGTTATGAATATTTTGAATTGCATATTTTAGCAATCAATTCAAATCGTTTTGTTTTGATTACTAATTTATAGATTAGCAACTCTACATAATTGTATTTTGTTGAATGGAAAATTTGTAAACGAAATAACAATTAAATTTTCTAGTTATTTTGAAAAAATAAATTATCATACAAGCATAGGTATCTGCACCAATGCTAACAGTTCATCGTATAATCTATTTAATGGATTATTTATATCTTTATATAGAAAACAATTTTTGAAACTACTAATGTTTAAACTGAATTTCGAAGAGATGCATTAATTAAAGTATAACATTTTATTTGCTTGATTGCAATAATAATATAAATAATAAAATAATAATATTTAATAATTTTATTTGAGGCCCTTGTTTAAAATACAATAATATATGTGATAGCGCGTAAATCAGGGAGAATGAATGAATGTCAAATATTATAAATGCGTCACCGTTTTGGAATCAATTTCCTTCACGTACACGAGAGGAAATTAAAGGCCGTACGCATACAAAAATGTTACGTTACCATTTCGTTTCCTTATATATGTATAATGGAAAGTACAGCTTGTTCAGAAATCATTTCTTGAAAGCGGAAAACTCTTAAAACAAAAGAGAAATATCTGTTGTGGCCTATACAAAACTTTCTTAGAGAAATTGTATATATTTTATAATTGTTTTCAGGGTATAAAAATACGGTAGAAAATTAGTAATAATATATAAATGTGGATAGTAATTCCGTAAAATGAAATATTGGGAGATCTTATAATCGCATGAATATTTCAGCAAGCCTTAATATGTGGATACAACGCAATTGTATGCTATTTGTATTTCGAGAAATGGATCCATGAAGAAGCTATAAGAAAGATTCTCGATTCAACGCGCAATTTTATGATTCGTCTGTGTGATTTTATCTGCTGGCCACTCACACCAACCAACCAACGAACCAACCAACCGACTTCTTCATAAAACTTTGTTTTGGCTCCGGGATTAATGCATATTTTACGATTTTAATGTCGGTTTTGAAGTTTTGCCTTTCTCCTAATTAACTGTTCGTTGCTTATCACTAGCAGCGGAGTGGAGTTACTGTGTGCCTCCTCTGTCTTTAACAATGTCGTTTGCTGCTTCTTCTTCTTCTTCTGCGTTTCTTTCTCTCTCTCGCCGAATATACTTGTCGAATTTTTTGAGATAATTATTCAATCTCTGTCGTCCCTAATAATATTCTTCCATTTCTTATTCACGTTCGCCAAAGAAATAATTAAGATTGTGCGATGCTTTTATATCCTATATAAGCTTTCATCTATAAATTTTGCTAATTACTTACACTCATCCGTACTCGATTCATAAACCCTACTTATTATTCTCTATTTCTCATTAAACTAAACAGAGCTCATTATTATATTTATATTAATTTAGGTTTAGTTTTCTTGAAGAAACTTCTATTATGTTTATTTATTTCTTTATGTATATGTAAGCAATGATCTATGGATTATATGATGGAAGTGAAGGTAAGGAAAGTTCGAAAAAACGAAAAACTAATCAGTAATTTTTAATTGAATTTGGAAATGGTTCGGTTGATGGTTATTTGTAGGTAGAGCATACAAATGTGCATTCAACTCTGACATAAAAGAAAGTCACACTGTTTTGTGTCATTTTGGATGCACTAAATATAAAAACTAGAAAAGAAAAAATATTGTTAGGGAAAGTGATCTGATCAACTGGAAAAATGGTACGTTACGATAATTTATTTATTATTAACAATATAATTATGTGAACCAAATTATTCATCAGCTTGGTCAATAAAAGAAATATATTTATCGATTTATTTTTATTTCTAATTTTCTAATGTTTTTATTTTCTTTTACAAGTGTATACGAAAGTATGAAAACAATTAATTTCAACTAAATTAGTGGTTTACTTTAGCAACTCAATCTCGAAAACAGCATGAGTTAGAGAAAAAGTGAATCCTATAAAAGTTGATAATTTTTAGCAACTTTTGTCTAATAAGTTTTTTCGAAAAATTAGCCATATACTGTAAATTTTTATTTGAAAAAGGACTTGTTACATTTAAGTTTTCTCAGTTACAATACAGACACACACACTCACAAACACGTATTTTTACATTCGTAGCTAAGTGTTTCATCAAATATATTGAACCATTAAAATAATAAAACAGTATAATTGTTTTAAGATGTGAATAATAATATAAAATTAAAATAATTGAATAATACGAGCATTAGTGCAATAAAGTGTGTAGAAAAAGGCAATTTGCATCAGTATGCAACTCAGTCCGGGTGTATTTCTCACGTTTCTGCTCTGAATCCATGACCACCACAGAAAGTTTCCGAGCTATGACATTTATTGTAAATAAACAAAATCTATATAAAATCAATCAGAAAACTAACTGTAGTGCAAACAGCCGCAACGAAAGAAATTCACTCTATGACACGTTTATTGTTTGAATGAAAGTTATATTATGGCTACTTTTTTTTTTTTTTTTTTTTTTGATTTTCATCCGTCACTTCAATACTTGTTTGTATCATGGTTTGTTATCAGGAAAAAGTGTGAATTCACCGACAAAAACGAGAATTACAAAATTATTGCTTCCTTCTTTAATAAAAGAATCATTAATTTGTCCGGGTCTTTTTACCCCCTTTACATTTGTTACAAGAAAGTTGTAATTGAAATAATAATTTAATTAATATTTATTTCATAGCCGAGTTAACATCTATTGGATTTAATTTATATTGATTTGACTGTATTCAAATATGGGATTTATTAGTAGTAAACCTAAATTGATTAAAATAAATCATTTTCTTACTGACTAGACATTATTTTAATAATCTACTACAATAGTACACTGTACGAATAAATAAATGAAACAAGTAAAAATAGAAACATTAAAAAGAAAAGAAAAATGATATACGTGCAGACGATGATGATGAGTGAAAGAATGAAACCGAAACAATAATCATTAGACATTGCAAGGACTATAGTCGGTACGGTACGGTGCGGTACGGTGCGTTAAGAATGCGACACCGAATAAAACATATTGTGCATCTTTGTACAGAATAAGAAAAAGAAGAAGAGCAAAGTACAGAGTTTGTACGGGCGGACAAAGTCAGGTGCGCTTTATGTCGTTGCTGTATATATATATATATATATATATGTTGTCTATAGCAAACCATAGATTATATATGTGTGTGTGTGTATGTGTGTACAATTGCCGTTGCACATTTAAGAAATTATAGTCGAGTTGGAACGTGAAGTTATGGTATATGGATGGGTCCACCATAAACGTAGATACTGGCAGAAATAAGAGGTTGCTCAAATTACTACTTAATTTAAAATTGTTTCAGAAATAAATCAGTATATGTTACATAAATGCATTGTATTTAATTAGTTCGCCGAAGTACCGAAAAAGACGAGCTAAAAAAGTTAATCTTTAAAAAAAAATTATATCTAAAGAACACCATTGTAATTACACAATTACGTTTGCCTATAGTTACCACACACATTGCTATGGTTCCATGGCAATATTAGCACTAATTTAAATCACAATAAATATATATTCTTTATTTGGGTAAACAGTGAAGATGAATGTATTATTCAGAAACAAAAATAGATTAAATTTGTAAGCCCTAGATATAATATAGAGGCTGGGATGAAAGTGCGCCGCCGCCGCCTATGACAGAACAATATATGTAAGTGAATAAATATGGTGGCGGCTACTTAATATGAGGGGCGCTGTTGTTGTGGCGATGTGCAGACGCGTACACAAAATGGCAACATCTCATCTTTGCAACGTAAATCACCACACACAGGTGGACTAAGTACAGGTGACTTCTTATTATTATTTTATTCTATAATTATGCTTAATGTGAACACACCACCATGCAGTACCATCACCATCACCAGCGCAACGGCGACACGTACATATGCTTGCAACAATATAAAAATAAATCGAACAAAAATAATCACATATTATATACATCTACGTTGTACCTATGTACGTTCCGATGTATATATATATATATATATGCGCGTGTGTGAATGCCTGTACATTACTAGCCGACAGAATACATTTTTAATTGCTTGAACATCAGTTAAATTATAAGCTATGAAGTTAGTTGGTTAAATATGTCAGTAAATAAATTAGTTGCATTTCTTGTATTGTATCGGATATTAGTGGAGCTAATACTTTTTGAAAACAATGAGCAAAATAAAAACATAATTCAAACTGTACAGCTTTAAGATAAGATATCCATGTATGACTGTTCATATTCTGAAATCAATCAAACTAGGTATTGTTTAAATACTGTCTATTTTTCATGTAATACTTTACAGGTGTGGTAAGAACAAGCACACGTCACGGACAGACGGAAAGCTACTTACAAGCGGACCAACTATCATGTATTATAATGCATATGTGTGTGTGTGTGTGTGTGATACACTTTGGCTTTCTTTCAACCTATTGTTACCATTAATTGATTTTTAGAACGCCATACGAAGTACAGAAGAGCTAAACCATTCGGTCTTAGAATTTTTTTGTTAAAAAAATTAAAATAATCAAAACGACACGAGACATAAAAAATGTATTTAGGACACACGATATGATCTGGTAATAATACAAAATTGCAATTTTTGATATAGATAGTTGTTGTGTAGAGAGTTTCATTTTCCAAGAGTAATTACATGGTTATTGCCTTTACATTGTGGTTTATTTACGATTAATTGATTAAAGTTATTATTGTATGATTACTTGCGATAATGCATGCTATTTATTATTATTGTCATGCAGAATACGCCGTTTTTGTCCTCTTAAGTGAAATTATAATAAGACTTCTGAAAAACTGGTTTTACAATTAAATATGGTAAACATACTGTTACAGAAAAAAACTACGATCTTTTCAATTTTCTTGAATTATCAAATTTAATGCGGTTCATTATGTTATAGTGTATCGAATTCTATGTGCATTTTTGTAAAAAATTGTTGTAATCAATTTCTTAGAATTGGCACAACAGACAATTTAATAGAGAAAAAAGCACCAATCCTGCAGCTCGCCCTATATAATCTATAATATGGATTTTTCTTATTTATGTGCATAATAATAACAACAATATAAACAGAATAGTAAAAATTAAAATTAAGAAATCCTTTTCATGTAAAATAAATATTGGACTATAGCTAATAATAAATAGAATACGTTGTTAAAGTAATTCGCAGTGCAGAATAAAAAGCCATCAATGTTTCTTTCAACTCGTATATGGAAAACTAAGAAAACAGAGAGAGTATAGACACAATTAATCACAATTGGCAAGACAATGGCGACCCTAGCGTAACAAACCATCGAAGAGTGTTAAAGCGAGACAACGTGATACGGATGACAGATGACAGAGACAAAGAGCCACACACACAGACACACACACAGACACACAGCCGCACTAGCACGCATGTGATATGTGCAATTTTCTATTAGTTCCAGTATTGAGGCGCTGGCAGTTGTTTGGCACAAGAGAAAGAGTAAATTGTTCGTCCGCGTCCGTCTGTCCGTACACGGTGTGTTGTGTGCATCTGTCAATCTGGACCACACATAGAATGGTCGTTTGTTTTTTATCGAAGACAACAATGATGCCGCACTCGGACGCCACGTTACCGACTGCGCTCGCACAGCGGGCACCGGCACGCACTCATTAGCCACGTCAAATAATATGTGCACCACCAATCTTTATATTATATATACATATATATATATATATATATATATATATATATATATATATATATATATATATATATATATATATATAATAAACAACAATAATACAGTATCAACCCTTATATTGCTTTTGTGTAAACTATAAATTAGCATTTGATCAATTTCGAAAAGTTTTCGCCATGTTGTGGCACACATGTGTCAGTGGCGTAGATCAGGTTGAATTCAGTACTGAAGGGGTTCCGGAGTACGAGATGAGTTTAGATAAAGGTGATGTATACACATACATACACACACACAGAGCGTTCTCGCAACCCAACAATTATACGCATATATTGTATAGTGAATCGTTTTAATAAGTTTGTTTGACAACAGTACCTACGCAACTTACTACCGAAACAACTTGAAACTATATGGACTATAACCTATGTGTGTGTGTGTCTGTGCACATCAAATTGTATAATTCTATACGTTAATAACGTAGTGTAGCGTGGGGGTATTGATTTTCATATCTCACTAATGCCCACTGCGTGTGTGTCTTCGGAGCTATGTGGCCCTTACATTGCTAATGACAGGGACGTACGTGTGGGGTCACATTTCATCCATGTACACTCATTTGCCCATTTATCAATAATATTCAACTAAATATTATATTTTATTTTTTAATTGTCATTTTTACTCAAAATTTAAATTTATAGTTTACAGTCTTTGCTGTAGATCGCGTAATTTTTTATAAACAGTTTTTGTTTATTAAAACTAAATTTAAACTAAGTATCAGAAAGTAACTTTAAACTGAAATGTTTAATAAAAAAATAGGAGATTCGAATGCTAGTATAAAAGTAAAATAACATTTTTTTATTTATCCTAACTTAAAAAAAAAATGCGTTTAATTTATATTAACATTGTACTATATTAATGCTTATGTCTAGTTAACATGCATTGTCATTCAATCGCCATTTATTAAATCATACATAAATATTCTCATAGGTAGATATATTCTCAAGGACTATCTATGTGTGTTATGATATTTGAAATGCTTATATTAGAGTTAACACTTGATAATTTTGCGCATGTTACTATACAGTCACGGAAAGTTAATAACCATAAATCTCTTATATTGAAAAATGCCAATGTACATTTGTTTTACTGTCAATTAATAAATTTGTACATTTTTCATTTGTTAATACTTGTACATACATTGCAATGACATATTACATTTGCATAACAATGCGTTTCTTGTGAGAATTATGCTATTTTTACAACATTTTAAAATGTAATTTTTTATACATTAAGTTTTAAAATTCCGTTTGCTTGTTTAAAAACTTAGGCTTTTGCTTTAAACACTTTCAATATTGTAGTAAATTTATTACTAAAAATGCAATACGACTTGAACTTTATTACCCGTTACATTGGGAAGGTATTAAGAGAGGCTCCAAATTTTGGGACCCTATAACTCGGGAAGTATACAGGCGATTGGATTTAAACTGCACACGGAATCAAATGGGATGCCAAATAATATGTATAGCAAATTTGGTTCAAATCGTTTCGGTACCTTCAGAGGAGTAGAGGGCACAAATTTGGTCTTACGAGCGAGCGACGACTAACATCCAAGTATATAAATTTTATATATTTTTGGATTCAGGGCGACGAGACACACTTTTTGTTAAGGAAATATTTTGATACACGACCGAATGCTTTAGCTCTTTTGAACTTTGTTAAAATAGTAATTCGGCCCGCCACTGATGTAGTCGAGGTTCAGTAGAGCACACGGCAACAGCATGTATGTGGATGTGTATGTGTAGCACCCCTAAGGGCTTGCGGTCCTTACCCGTCCGTTTCTTCCCGTCCCTCCTTTACCCTGCAGCGTCCTTCCAAGTGTTTCCACCACATAGACCCACACACACACATACACACACGCATGCATATACACATACGGTATAGCGGCGGTGGTTTGTAGGACGATGTTCGCGAGCACCACGTGGTGCGCCACTTGTTCGAGGGTCACACACTGGACTTTATCCTTCATCCTTTCCCTCGCCTCCTCCTCCTCTTCCTCTTCTGCTTCTTCTTAGCGCTCGTCCATTAATTCCACTCCCTTCCCTATATATCTAATAGTAGCAGTCTAATGTGCAATATGTAACCGATACTAATGACATCATGATCAGGTACTACGACGTTAGGTTTGATTTTATGGATTAGCTACGCGTCCTATATGTATGCATGTATACACAGGGATAGGATGTTTGATGTCCTGGTCTTTTGGTCGCTGAAGCAGATTTGTGGTCCATGTACAAAGGATTCCAATCAATATATTTAGTATGATATTATTATAGGCATTCAACATATCTATAGAAAGTTCAGAACTCGAATTTCTTGAACAAAATTACCCAAATATAAAAATTTAATACGTTATTTTTTGTTAATTTCCCTGTACTATTCGTATATTCTCTTTAATAACTACATATATTAAGATTAGCACTGTTTAAATTAGAGCGTGATTAGTTCCCCTTAATCTGACCACCCTTCGGGCCAAAACGTGTCCCTTGAAATGATGATGGCCCTTCGATTCTATCGGATATGTACACGCGGCTTCTTGGCACTTTTGTTAATAACAGGCGGCGGCGTTGGTTATCGATGCCAAAATTCAGATGTAATTTGCAACGAACACTCTTGTTGATGCTTGATTTTCGACACACTATAAATAGGTTATTATCAATGTGTATGTTGTTGTTGTTGTTTCGTTCTAACATATGTGTTGGTTGTATATTGTTGCCTTTGTTTGGCATTGTTGCGTTTTGGAAATTGTACGATGTAAACAAGAAACTTGAAGGAAGTTATTTCTGATTTGAAGCACTTGAATTGCAGGTAGGCCACGTATAATTTCGTATTGATGTGAAAACGTAATTGTCTGTTATTATACGTATTTGCTTTACGGTGGATTCTCATTGTAAATTTAGGTTAACATATTAAGTACTTTATTGATTACAACCGGGCGACGAATTTAGGGTTTTTCCGTGTTTATTTAATATAAAATATAGATTGTTTTATTATTATTCACCTTATTAATATATACGAATGGGGGTTAGTCGTTTAATGTGCGAAGCTCTTTAAACGGCTCATGTGTGTTTTAATTGAATTATCCTGATTAGCATGCGTTGTTTTCGCGATGTTATTTTGCTCGGCGTGGCGTGTAAGTGACCGACCGAACGCCCAACAACGGACAAGTGTGTGTGTGTGTGTGTGTGAGTCGGTGGCCCGTGGTGGACGAGTGTGAGAAAAATAAATGGAAATTAATGCGCTGGACTTTTGTGTAGTACGTGGAAGAAGGAAGGAAGGAAGGGTTCGTTACGTTACGTTATGTATGTATGTACGAGAGATGATTTAAACGTTTTCGTGTTAATTGGTGCTAAAGTGTTAAGCACTTTATGTGACACATGTTTGTTTTGTGGGCCGCCCGTTTATCAAGCGTGTTTTTCTTTTTCTTTTCGTTGCCTATCTTCCACACCGAACGGGGGCTCATGACATTATTAATACCATGGACACACTACACTATCACTCTCTTGAATATGAGATTTTATTATTCACTTTTGCTTATATAGTGTGTAGCGCTTTAAACGATTCATAACAAATACACCAATCAAACTAATTTTAGTGAATATTTTAAAAATTATTTTACTTTTGCGATTTTTCTGGTTACTTTTGGATTAATTTAAAACTAAATAAAGAAGTATTGTGCTGGCCACAACAGATATATTATATAGTGCAAATGCCAATTTGTGTAATTTTCAATTCGGATCTTTCTGTGACGAAGCGTTTTGAACAAGAATGGTGGAGGAAGTGATAGGGGCAGAAACACACACCATTTAAAATTACGGTTGAAAAATAGCCCATCTACACACTAAATAAATCAAATCTATAAAACGGTGGACCCTTGCTAAACTGCACGGAACCTATATATCACTAGTTAAACAGTGAGAGAGAGAGACAGAGAAAGCAACTAGAACTTGGTGTGGTCCTTGTTTATCGAGAGAACATGCAAGCGACCGAGCATATATGTGTTGTGTGTGAACACAAGAAATAAGGAAGGAGTCGACTATATATATATGGGGATAGCAACCAAGGAATACAGACACACACGCACACACACACACACATATATAGTAACATATGTACTTGTGCACGCATGGCCAAAACACGCACACACATACACAGAACCATACGAGCCTCCAAAATGGGAGCAAATAAGACCTCCACTTCTCCTCTTGCCGAATTGTGCACGAATGAATATATATATATGTGTGTGTGTGTGTGTGTGTGGAATCAATAATCCGCATAACTACTAGCCTAAGCCCATTCCTCTTCCTGCCCTCCGCCCTTCTTATATCCTACCTCCCGCCTCCCCCCTCTAACGAGTATATAGTAAGTAGTTGGGTCCTGGCGGAGAACAATGGACATGGCATTTGTACACGCATTACGGATTCATATGTGGGTACAGTTCCGCACATGAGGTCGAATTCCCTCCCGGCCACCCCCGCTCGAACCCTTTGCTTTCATTGTGCCTCTGTGTGTGTGTGTGTGTGTGTATTCTATCCCAAATTCTCCAATCCACACTCACCTTTCCCTATGTGTATCCTTTATGCTTATATGAATATATACCAAGTTAAAGCATATATATATATATATATATATATATATATATATATATATATATAATAGCGAATTGACGATGGATGAGGAATGTGATTATCGGGATTTGCGTTCAAGAGAGCGCAAAAGATCTCGGCATAATCTTGTCTGGAACATGGCAAATCTTGTAATGAGTTTGAACATCGTTATTAACTGTATGCAATCATTGGTTTGACAATCTACTCGGTTTTAGGAACTCTTTTTCTATCCCTGCTTACGGACTCATTTTGTTAACCGTTGTTACATTTCCTTGACATACGACTAACCAGTTATTGAAAAATGGCGGTTTACCCTTGAATTGGTAAATAAGATTAGGTACAATTTTGAGTTTGAACACTGAGGTGAGGCGAGCTGAGAATTGTGCATTTTCTGGCCTGGATTTTTTGATGAAGGAAAAAGAAAATTGAGATACTTGGGAAGTGCAGTCGTTTTACGTTTCGGCATCCCATATGCCATCATTTGGAACTCTATTTCAAACTCCTGATGATGGCATATGGGATGCTGAAACGTTAAATAAAACACATTAATAAAAAAACAACTGCATTTCCCAAGAAACTCAATATTTTATTTTCTTCTTGAGTAGTTATGTTATAACAACGTTGATAGTAATAATTTAATAAGTTAAAACAAAACGAAAGGGCAAACAGCCAAAATGTAATTCTATAATTCCTGAACGACAGATTTAACCAAGGTCAGTTACTAGATTTGTAAAATTAACAATTGTGTTTTGATGTTTAATGTTTTTATGTTCAGTAAAATGAAACCGAATATTTAGTGAATTCCGGAGTCGTTAGATTTGTGTAAAGTGTAGAAGACGGGGCCGGTCATTCCTTGTATATATATATATATATAATACTAGTAGCAAGCATATATATATATATATATATATATATACACATACATACATATATACAAAAAGTTGCGATATAACTGCTTGTTGGCATGTGGCCATTACATACATACCTATGGCTACACGATTGCATGTTCAAGTTTGGACAACTTTATCTGATGCATTATATTCGGGGAAAAAACATCGGATGTCTATGTTAACCCGTAATAAAATACACTCACACAATCGCACTGATGCTCACACACACACAAACTAACCAAATCTAATAACGAACCACTTATTTTAAGAAATTGTTTATTTGTACAACACATACTATACCTATACATTATACGAAACTACATATGATTAATCATAAGTTACCTACACGAAAATAAACTATTAGAGCCTCAAATACTGTACACTGCTGCACACAAGCTAAAAAGAGGGCGAATTATTGGAATAAATGGTTAAATTTATGACTGTAAAATAATAGTAGTTTTATGTATGATTAATTTTTGAGGTGAGTGTAATTATAGGGAGTGTATATGCACTTCATTTGAAAACAATAATTAGCTTAGTACAATTGGATGTAATCAATAGTTGTTAGCGAGGCAAAATAAAAGAAAGGAAAATAAACAAAAATCGTATTCGCGTGCTGATAATGGCGCGTTAAAAAAGCGTGACAGGTAAAGTGTTAAATGCTGTATCAAACGCGACTTAGCATGAGTTTAACTTCTGCCGCGCTGCGAGTGTTTATTAACGACATCGGCACCGAAATTAATTGTTTCGGGGCGTGTACGCTATATTCTTTGCGCTATTTTTGCGATAACAAACTTCACCATCCAAATATAAACTATAACGGTAACAAAGATTCCCATCGAACTTGTATCTCGACAATCAAATCTTGTTGACAAACTTAAAGCTCTTGTACAAAGTTTCAATTGACTTTTTTATTATAATCGTTTCAATCTGAAAGTATAGTAAATCAACCAGTGTTTCTTTGACAACAACATCATTTAGAAGAATAGCTTATTTCAAGGGTTAAAAAATAAAAAAGATTTTCTTATACGTGTATTAATTACAAAGGTTCTCTGTAGGACGCATACATTAAGAAAGTGTTTCTGAATAGGAAGAAAAGAAAGCGTCGATGAATGATCAATAATATACAATGTGAAACAAGATTATAATTCGTTCGAATGATATAACCTGGTGATTACAAAGTATTAATTTCTTGTTTTAATTAATGTACGATTTAAAAGGATTTAATTAAATACAAGAGAGCACGAGTTATATATAATTTAGGTGCAGCACGTGAATATACATGCATATACAAACACCCACACAGACACACATGCAGGGAGAATTTACATTCATACACACAGACACACCGGCACACACACACACACACACACACACACTTATTAATAAACGCAGTAACACACGTTTCATGTTGAACATTTCACTTTCAACCTCCAGTTAGGTGTGCTGTTCGCAATTATACCTACATATACCTAAACTAACACTAAACATATTTGTACTTTATATATAGGAATACATGTTGTCCTATCAGAACAATTTACGGTTTAAAATAAACCCCATTTTAACTTTAAATTTACTTTAAAATAATTAACTACAAAGACAGTTTTTTGTTTCTTAAATTACTATATTTTCAATTATAATCTAGCCTTTACTATGAATGGGTAAAATAGATAGATGATGCACAATTTTAATGATATGTTAAGAATTGTGTGGTGAGAGGTGGCAGGTGGTGTGAGTAGGGGCCACAGTATTGTGACGTATTTGATCGCATTCTTTTGCAAAAGTCAACATCATGTATAGCGCTGGAGATAATTCAAAGCGCTTGATAATCGCACACCTTGGTGCCGTACCACGATCCGTTTACAGTGCAGCCAAATGGGATAAATCAGTGCGCAAGTGGTGTTCGTGCACAGTGTTATAATGGTGGTACGGGCCGGGCTCATGAAGCCCGCAATAACTATTACTTAGTTTGTAATAATAATGTTGTAATGTTTTGAGTGCCGGGTAAGTCAATAATGGTTATCGCGCCTCTAGCGCCACTTTTTATAAGTTGTGCGAGAATGCGCCGAGAGTACGACGGACGGACGGACGGGCGAGACAAGACGCGACGCGAGAAAGAACGCTCGCTAGCTGTGAGGAACTCGTGAATTTGATGCATTCGCGGTGATTTGTGCACACCAAGTGAAACGCCTTCTTCGGCACCGCGCCACCTCGTCTTAGTCACCTTATAAACCCTTTTCGCTTATATAATAGAAATATTATACATTATTTTCATTTTTTTGTCTCTAAGAAATATCTTTTATTTCGTTTAATATAAGTATAATTTTTATGCCACAATTCGACATTACAAGAATGTAATGTTGGTATTTCTGTGTTCTTGTACGGCAATGACGAAGCATTTAGTGATCGCTCATGGTGTGTGTGTGTGTGTGTGCAAACATGAGTTTGTTGCGTGGGTTTATGTACATAGTACGGATAGGCATCATCGCACCATCGCATAGGCCGAGTAGCGAGCGCTTCGCCAGCGCGTGTGTGTTTACTGATGGATTTATTGCTAGTATTTACATATGCGTTGATGCTAAATTATAATCGATTTGTTTTATGACACAACTTATAGTAATGAAGCTTTACCTATGGCAGCCACTATATTATCTATATCAAACACTATTGAAATCTTATTTTCAACCTCGTACAGGTAATCATTTTATAACCAAAGGCCATGGGAAATACGAACTCAAATTTACTGTATGATGGAAAATTATTATCTGCGCAAATATGTGCTGCATTACTTGTGTATCCACCTTACATAACTTTGCACATAACTATGTTATATGTTTGAATCTTATTTGAGTAGAAAATAATATAATACTTCTTTGTTCATACTAAAGGGACGTTATGGTAGCTTATTTTTTTTTAAAGCCTTAACTGGACTGGCCAAATAATTAAATATATATATATATATATATATATATATATATATATATATATATATATATATATATATATATATAACTATTTTTATATAATTTATTTGTTAATTTATGTATTTTATATATCTATAATATTCTAAAATAAATAAATAAATACATTTTAGCTGGTCGTACGGTCGTATAAAAGTGTTTGTACAAGGTATGAAAATATTTCACAATATTTCTGAAATCTGTGTAAAATCTAAATGCAGTTTTGCGAGTGAGTGTACGCCATGCCATGCACTGGTTTTTATATATTATGGTATATACGGTACCGCACAGAAAAAGTTGGTTTGCTCTCAGAGTCAGTGAGTCGTCAATGTATACGTATCCGTATACGTACCTATAATAATAATATAATAAATAAAAGTGGGAATATGCGCGATGTATATTGGCAGTTAGGCGATAAGCGGTAGAGTTTTGTATTTTTGCCAACATGCCATATAATTTGTAATATTTGTTCACGAGGTCAGTTCATCGTGTACAATTATCAAACAATTACTTTTATCAATATTCTTGGCAGGCCAGGCCAGGCCAGGCGCTATTCCCCACACCTCACCCTTCCCACTTCACCTTACCATACATTCCCTGATCACAATCATTGTCTGCTTTGCCTGGTTACGTATATTACACGCCACCATATTTTTGATGCATTAGCATTTGTTTATAGCATACAATATGGGATATAACTTACCATTCGGTCATTTGGCCACAAACGTGTGGAACAGAGTGTAGATGAGTTTGTGAGGTGTTGTCCGTCAACGTACATATTTTCGAACAATAATTCTTTATACGTTCGGGGAATATAGTCACTCAAGCGCGAGACGAAGTCATTTGAAGACATCACACACACAACGATCAGCCCATTTCTTGGGATTTCATTTCTTTCATTTTTATTTTTTGAGCACACTTGGAATGCGGTGGTGCGGTCTATGATGATGTGTACTAAAATCTGCTGTTTTCATTTATTTATATTTCTAGAAAATGTTTGCAATTATTTTCAATCTAAAAACTCGTCCCTGTTATTAATGACTCTGTAATGGAAAACGTTCAACGTCTACATAAAAATAATATATATATTTCAATGTTAAAAACACTATTCATGCTATACGAACTGTTTCTTGTGCAGAATTAATATTTGAAGAACATATAATTAAACATTGCTATACTATATTATAATCCTATGTAACACAGGAGAGTACATCCTGGGTGTTTGAGTGCATTTTTAGCTAACAAAAAGCGTTTATCTCGTCGCCTTGAATCCAAAAATATATATAACTTATATACTTGGATGTTGGTCGTCGCTCGCTCGTAAAACCAAATTTGTGCCCTCTACTCCTCTGAAGGTACCAGAGCGATTCACACCAAATTTGCTACACATATTATTTAGCATCCCATTTGAATCTGTTCACAGTTTAAATCCAATCGGCCGTATTCTTTCCGAGTTATAGGTCCCCAAAATTTAGAACCCCCCTTAATAAATTATGCACAAAATTGTTGTATTTGTGTGTATAATAATAATAGTAGTGAAGGAGTGGAAATACCCGATGAACACGTCATAATAATTGTTAATAAAAGTGTAAGATCGCGTAAACAAGTGCTGTGGAGAGTTGGTCGTCGTTCGTCGTTTCGTGGAGCATTCAACTAGATTTATCTAGATGTGCCCACATAAGTCACTCACTCACTCACTCACTCGCTCTTTCGCACAACACCTTTTGCACAACTATTCTGCGCCGTGCTGCTTATTAAATAATGTGAAGACGCCCCTGGCATTCCATCTCATTTAGATTGCACCTTGGATTTTCTTCCTCAGTAGAAAAACTCTCGGCCTGTTCACAGCCACCCCCGCACTCACTCTACAACTAAACACACATCCACGCAAAGCTACAGCTCTACTCTCTTATCTCGCCTCTATCACACACACACACATACACTACTACTACTACTACCTATATTCAAACATTCCTTTTTCATTTTCACTATATATTGCTAAAGGGTTTATTTGTTGTGTAACCACACTTACATAACCCATGGTTAATACCACATTTTAAAAATTGGTGGTTATAAAAAAAATATCTTCATTAAAAACATTAAAGGCTATAGCCATTTTTTTAATAAATAGTATATATGGTGAGCTAATGGCTTGTATTTTTATTAATGAAACGTTCTACACACACACATACATATATCTGGGTGTATATATATATATATATAATAATAACATCTTTTAAATGACTTGAAAACATTCAACATGAATATTCTACTGATTGAACCGATAAATGTCATGTACCTTTTCAACAGTGTTGTTTTTCGCCACCAGTAAACGTTTTGTTAATTAAAAACTCCATATATACAACAGGAAGATTCTAACGCATGATAGTAACAATATCAGCTCTAGGTATACACTAGATACAAGGTTAAACATTCATAAAATATTTGTATTTCGAATCAGATTGAACGTAGTAAATATATATATATATATGAGTATGGCGTTTGGTAATAAACACATAATAATAATCAAGTACTTAAGACAATCGTTGAATAGTATATATTTTCCAATAAAATATAAAGACATCTGAATCGAAACGATGACGGTATAAATTTACTGCGATCAAAGCGGCATTGCGTCCAAGCAAGCCTTGCAATTAGCAATCACGGCACATGCGTTACTTATATAGTATTCGCAATCTATGCACAATAAACAAGTGCTATCGCGTACACACAGTGTATTCACACATCCAAATAACCTAACCTAACTTTTAACAAATATACAATTATTGGATGGGCTACTTTAAAGAGTTTTAAAATTAGCAACAGTTAAAATTAAATAGTGCAATTATCCTTGAAGCAAGATTTATTTGTTGTCCTTGTTGGTTTTAATCACGTATAATAAACGTTTAAATTCGATGTGCGAATATAGTATATATATGTGAATAAAAAGAATATACAAATATCTTCGCAAAGAGTGAAGCCGATGGCGTATATATTGTGTGTTGTTATAGATATTGCGCAAGAAGCATATATAGGCAGGCAAGCGTTCATATACAACAATTCACTTCACGAAAGACAATGATACGGCGACCCATTGGTATATCTTATATTTTCGTGGGTGGAAAACACACCTTACATACACTCAAATTGCCCCGGGTGTACACTGTGCCGGACAAAAATACAAAATAGATTTCAATTCGAGATTTGCTCGCCACAGAGAGCGACTGTAGGTTGTTGATATTCTAACACTATACTATTCACTACCATCATACAATAATATAAATGAATTGTTTTCATTTTCGTTCTTTTGTTGTTCACTATTTTGCGTTACTTAACAAATTTACACGTTAGCCAACCTACATAAGGCGTGTGCTTGCTTCTTCGCCTTATTTATTTATACATGTGCTTATTGCACTAGCCTAACCGCCGCTTAACCAACTGTGGGTTGCTCAGTAAAATAGTTTTGCGATGCGTACTAGTGATAAGCATGAGGTATCATCTAGTGCGCTAATATTTTATTATCTCTGCTATGTTGGTTTCATATCCGTGTCATATGGGTTAGATTTATTACTTTGCAGAAGTACAATTGGATTTTACTTTGTGCGTTCAGTTTAGTTGACTAGGTTAGTTTCAACTTTCAACAAGTTTCTTTATACATTTTTCTTTTTTTGTTAAATTTAGGAGCGCCATGAATAATTATTAAAACACTATTTACGTAACCAGTTATGAAATTTCTCATTTGGGATATTTGCAACAAGTGCAGAGCAGCCGTTTCTAATTATTATGGCCTTTTCGTTAACAACTTGAAAATATGTTATAGTCTTACAATTTTTTTCAGTTTTAATCAATTATTTGGAATAAATTACGATTTGTATGTACTTTTAATGACATTTAATTGAGTTTGAATAAGTTTTGAAAAAGTTGGCAACACGTATCTCTATACCTGCAATAATCATGAGAATGGTATATATTCGTATAATTGTATTAATTGTAGAGAGTGTACGATTGGGGTTGATTCAAGTTCACATTTGCGCCAGAGAGTGTACATTGAACAACACTATAGAGAAGGGCTAACTAACATCAGTCAGTATGGAAATCAGTGTATGTTAGTCCAAAGGATGTGCGGGAATCTTGAAGCTCGTACTACACTCACAGATTTAACACTCCGAATCCCACTGTTCTAATGACCTATTATTAACGTAAACGTCTAATAATAAAATCTATGTATATTATTTCAAATACTGCAGTTTTAAGAACAATCATTTTATTATTGTACGACGCAGAGAAAAATTTGTACTTAAATAGGGACAATTGTTCAATTGTTTTGATGAATTAACCCAAAAATTAAATGGTATATATCATAAATTCGTTTAAATTAAAATAATATTATGTTGTTATTCTTTTAATGTGGAATTAACAAATTTTGTTATCTCTCTATAATAAATATAGGTAGCATTCACGTTCTTATAAATACAATATAGGGATCATGAAATATTCTGATTACTAGATTTTTATAGATACATTGGTTTTTAGGTCTGTGTGTGTGATTCTGTTGATAGCAAAATTATGAAATTATTTAAACCTAGCGAAATAATTAATAATTAAGCTTAGAAATTACAAGTATTAATTCCGGTTTGTTCACAGCAACAAAACCTATAATTAGTTTTGTTAATAGAATTGTTTAAAGCCATCGTAGGGTGAAATTAAAAGTGCAAGTAACGGCCACTCTAATTTATTATTTTTTGTTGCAGATTCCGTAATATTAATGCCGCAACATCAAAATTGGTGAGTCTTTAAATAAAAGATATTATTTTCGCATTTAAATAAGCATTCAATTATTTCCAAATGACTATTGTATAATAATAAATGTAGTAGATATGATGCGTGTTGTCTAAAGATAGAATTGGCGTAGAGATTCGCACATGCGATGCGTCGGTGTAGTAGAGCGCGTAACGGGGTTGAGGTCGAGCGATATATAACGTCGCCTGGTGACATTAGCAAGCTAAGACAGTGGTTGGCAGGCCTGCAGTAAGACATCGCGGCCGGGCGGACATGCTACCAGCCATCTCGAGTCCGCAGTCGGGCCCCCATAATTAATCATACATTGTATAATTAGTTTAAAGTTGGCCTATCAGTCCACTGTATTTTGGCTGCCATATAACACTGTGTGTCGGTCTGTGTGTCTGTTTGTATATCTAGATTGGGCTGCTTTCGTCCTTTTGCTTAAATAAACCAACACAGGCTCATTTGCACACGTCCATTTGCTTTTTTGCCAAATTTCCCAGTAAATATTTATAATTTTAAAATATATTTTGTAATGTTTTTATTTAATTACGACGAATTTAACTGCTGGTTTAAGAAGGTGGCGTTTGTGTGACTAGCAAAAGATGGTATTACAAAATAAGATATATAAAAATAAAATATTTTTAATTATATGTTTTCAACAATGAGTTATCTTATGAAGTCTGCGATCAGATGCACCTATACACTACTTTGATATGTGTACATAATTTAAGCGGCTGTCAAAATGTTTGATTGTTCATTTGATAGAAGCTTTAGTTATGCGATGAACGGTAGGTTGGTAGGTAGTGAAAGTCATTTTATACGCCTACACAGAAGCTCTCTTACCAAATTATATTAGCCAGTGGAAATCAGTTATTATTCCTACAGTGTCGGATAAAAAATTAATTCTCTAACAATTATTTTACTATTACAAATAGATATCTCAATTCCTTCTGACTTATAAAAAAAAATTATAATTGGTAAACGACTTATAATTTCACATAACACAATTTTTTTCAATTCGCGTTTTGAATTGTGGTTTGAAATGAATTGTAGGAGATTTGAGCTTGTGGGGAATTCAATTCCGCTGGTGATTGTTTTTGGCAAAGCTCTGGCCACATACACACTAGTGTATATAAATCAGGCGCAATCTCGTGTCGTGTCGGCAGAAAAGGGCAGAACTGGGCGGTAAAAACAATGTGTGATTGGCTGTGTCTGGTAACGTTGTCATGTGTTCGGTGGAATGAACGGTGACGATGACTGCGGACTGTTGCTGGACGACACTATAACTAAGGGTTGTTTTAGGCTAAGGCAATCCGAGGGTAGCTCCATTAATCTTGCCTCATCTCCATCCCCCATTGCATATTCACGTCCACACATCGCGGATTGCCTTGGACCGGAGAGCTCCAGGCCAGTCAGCCAGCCAGCCAGCCCAGGGCTCCTGCTGCTCCTGCTCCTGCTCCTTACTTGCTGCCCTCTCCCGTCTTACTCTTCTTGCTTGCTCTTGCCCATCAGGACCGTAATTCGACCGATTCTAATAGCACACTGGACCTGGCTAATAATGCCATTCGACACGCTTGTTGACTTTCTTACCAAATTGGTCACTTCTTCTTCTAATACAGTCACCCCTTTTGAGAATGTTGTAAATAGCTAGTGTCTCTGTAGCATTGTTGCATTAAAATACGTCCTTAACAAAAAATACTTGTCCCATCTCCTTTGGAGGTATCTACAGAACCAATTTTGTCAAATATAATATGAATGTTTTTCTTTGATGAAAAATAAGAATTAGACGGGAAGGAAGTGTGTGATTAGAATGTGATTGAATGAGGGTAAGCCGGTCCTGAATGGGTTCGGTAGTGTGTTGGCCGTATATGTAAGTTCGTTGACGACGGGTCCCATGTATGTGTCTGTTCTGGTCCGTGTTCCTTCATCTTCATCTCACCAGTGGCTCTTGTCCTTGTTCAGCAGGGTGGAGGTGGTGGGTGGGTGGGTGTGTGTAGGTAGTGCGGCTGGCGATGGCACACACGGCAGAGGGATGTCCTAGCTACTACGTCTAAATCAGGGGTGTCATGTGCCCAACTCAACGACACATCTTAAAACCACCCCTGCGATTCCACCGCACTCCTTACACAACTGATGGACACGGGTTCAACGGCTACCATACACTACTATAACACGCGCAATGTTTAATTGTTAAAAGGTTACTTCCTTCCTTCCTTCCTTGCCCATTATATATTATAATCTCATCATTCATCTAATAGTTTTTTTGTGTGTTTTCATAGCATAAAACCAAACTTATGAGTATTGGAAGAATTACGAGAAATGTTGTAAATGTAGAAAAAGAAGTGCGAAAGGGAGTGAATCGGTGATGATCTAAATTAGAAAGGCAAACGGCAGAGAAGCTATTTGTCAGAATGTCTTATAGTTTCCTCTGTAACTGTACAAAGAAAAACCTATAATAATAACAAGTACTTTACGTATCACGACTTGAAAATATCTGTAGCACACACACACACACACGTATTGTGACGGTGAAATAAAATTAGCAGAGCGAACATTATAGGTACAGCTGAAACGATTAGCGCCGAACAACGAGCAATAATAATAATAATGTGATGTTAACGGTGCTGCACAACACCAATAGTATAACCTGTAGTAATCTAGAGTAGAGGATGGCGTTGTTTTTATTTGCGCGTCCATCCAGCTTGTGAAATCCACCCATCCCATCCCGTGATGAATGTGTTTGTTACAGGTGGCCCCGCGGTTGCCCGGGGCAGCTCGCAGCTCGCACGCATCACGCACCCACGGTTCACACTTTGTTATTAGCGTGTGCAGCACCCAGCCAGCCAGCCACCTACCTTCCTATTCTATACATACATCCAGCATGTATGAACGTTGAACGCGGCTACGATGCTTTCACACCTCTCTCTGTTTCTACGCGCCTGAGACTGACCGTCTGATTTATAGTGGTTCACCACGACGACGGCACGGCAGCCCTAGCTTACGGGGATTCCCCGATTTACTTTTTACCTACTTTGCTCGACTGGGTTTGTCTTCCTGACTCTTTGTGTCTTCCCTATTTCTTGCATAGTGTCCGTATTTTTACACTAGTTTATCAGTTATGGGTCGCTAATGATCCTATGACGAAATTTTCAACATATTTTCGAATTGTTAACTAAAAGATCATAATAATTAATAACCACTGCTTGCATTACACATATATTACTCATTAGGCGAGCTGGACGCATAGGTGCATTATTTCTAATTGTGTTTTTCAAATATCTTTGTTAATTTAACCGGTAATATAAACAGTAAATATTACGCCACATATTTCACTATTGTTGCACGTAACATTGCTAGTAATTTTACATAAGAATATTTTCAGTTAGCTTTAGTTCTAAATAGGCGACTCGACGTGTCGTTAATTCGCTTCACGAATATTGAATAACTTAAAACATATAAACCGATATATTTACCTACAATTCTAAATAGAACACAAAGTCTTACATAATATGTTTACATATAAAACAATGTGATCAAGATTTGTGTTAGTTGCATTAATTAAAACAATGATGCACAGATTTCTGTTTTTGACAGCGCGCCTCTTATGATTATTGTCTTGTCTTGTCGGAGGAACTGCTGCTGTTGCTGTCTTCTCATCTTCACTGGAATTATCTACACTAATATTTTCAATTTTGAATACTCTCTCGCTTTTGTTTCATTTCCTATCTTTTTCATATCTGTTTTCTTCATTTATTCCAAATTATTCTAGAATTTTTATTTTCTTTTAGGTATTTTAATTTTTTGGTTCGATTATTAATTTTTGTGTGTGATCAAAGACCGGCATTGTCTTGTCTGATGTGTGTGTAAGGGTTGCTGAAGGAGGAACAATCGTGTAACTGTTACAGATCCCGTGCATGTATGCATTTGTGTGTGTGTCGGTTCGGACTACCTTCTCTACTACTATTGTCCGTCCGTCCACAAGTACATACAACAAATGATGTACGATCTCTAGAGTCCGCGCACGTGGGACGCAACGACACAATAGCGTGTACTGGCAGCAACACTGAATTATTATTGGGTGCTCAGGTGTCTCAAGGACCAATGACATTAAAAACATATTAATTACCGCTGCAAGACACATCTTACACTATACTATTGCTATTTACATATTCGAATTTGCCAAACATATATTTATGATATTACAATACTGTAGAATTAATTACTTTAAATTAATTGCATTCGAACTTTTAACACTATAGTACTTTATGCCTGATATGTATGGAATTAGAAGATATTTTATATTGATAGCAAGTAAATTATTTTAAGACGAAAACTGAAATGCTGTGAACTTTGAAGGCAGTATGTAAATCATAGCAAAATGATATGTCGATAACCAAATACCTTATGTATAATATTAGACTACCCTTTTCAACCGAGAATTAACGTGTAATCCGTTAGTTTTAAGGAAATCCATTGGATTACGCGACAAATAGGATAGTTACTTATTTACATATTTGCGTTAATATCGCAGAAGATGGCACATATTTACTAATATAAATATCACAAATATATTCAATTATCACATTCATTAAAATAACATCACTTGTGCCTCCAGAGTAAATAATAAATATTTGCTTTTTAACTTTGTCGAACAAAGTTCTGTTTTACAAATCTAAAGGCCTGTTAATTAATACACAATTTTAACGAAAAAAAGTAAAATGTATTTTCAAAAAGATCTGGTTTGTTTAACACAGTTATTGTTATTAAGTTAATTTTTCAATAGTTTGATGTAGTACTGTGTGAATATGTATATGGGATATTTGTATAAATCCAGTGTGGCAGTAATGGGATACGAAAGGGAATCCTGGATGCAAGTAGGTAATGATTAAATGGCGATAAAAGATTCATCGCTGGTCACGTAGCAGTGAATTCGTAAGACATGTGTTACTAGGAGGAACCGGACCCGATACCCGAAGCACTTACGAATTGTGGCGGCGGCAGCGGCGGCAATTCTCCAAGGTTCGCATATTCTACATCTAGTGTGTGTTGGAGAAAGAGAAGGAGAAGCAGATGCAGAAGAGAAGGGGTTATATGGTGGTGCGAGGAGGAGGAAGGATGAAGATACAGGACAGAACCCGGACAAGGATAATATGTACGTGTATATATGCAGATATGGAGAGCAGAGCTAAGAGCTTACTAAGGAAGGGCCACCATCATGGCATGCCATGTATATGAATCTATTGATTAGAGTGTAAGCAAGCAAGCAAGCAACCAAACTAGCAGTCCATGTGACCACCTACTGCCGTCCTTGTCCTATACACAACCATCATATAGGGAATCTTCGATAGTGATATCGTCCAAAACATCCCCTTATTCACGACGTCGCTGCACAGCCACCTACGATGCCTCTGACCACGTCCCAGATGTACACACACCGACAAAGTTACGCACGTATTCGACGCATACATTTACTACAACCTATAGAGACATGTTGGGACAATTGAACGACCTGACTAGAATTCTCATTACTATCGCACTGATGTTTCATATTACTTTATACCTTATTATTGCCATCTTCAGAACACTTGTACACATGGGCTAACCTAAAAAAAGAAAAGAAACTTGCATTTGAAAATGTTTTCCTTGTGAGAATCATAATCACATAAAGAAGCGTAAAAATTGGCTAAAAAGGAAGTAGGTGTCTATGCAAATCGTGTCTCAGCCAGTGATAGCGCATTGTGCATGATGGCTTTTAAAACGTAGTACATGGAATAAACAGGGTGGTGCATAATACACTACACCGTACAAAAACACAAGTATTCCGCGCTGTACTACTCTAATTATATTTCTGTGTATAAAGTAGGTGGTGAAATATAAGCGTATGCCGTGATCAGTGCACCAGTGCAGCAGTGCAGCAGTGCAAGGCGATGCCTTTACAAATTAAGCATGTCATATAAGTTTTTGAATTAATTGCGGCCTTGATATAAACTGTAATGAACTATTTCCTTGACATGTTTAATCGCTATATATCTTAAATACTTCTTGTTTTATTTATATATCGCTAAAATTCGCTATGAAGTTCTGGTCGGATGCCAAATGCACTTTATTATTATTATACCTATGTATACATATACAACTTAATACTATTTTCTGCATTCTGGTTTCTTTCTACATTGCTATATTAACACTAATCTCAAACTGATAATCAGTGAAGCTTTTTTTTCTGCTTATGTAAGAAGCATTTATAAACATTAAAGAATATCGCAGTAATTTTAATAAAATAAATTGTTTAATAGCACTTAAATCGTATTTCACTGCGCCTTAAAATGCCTGATCGATATCAAGTCGCCTAAAATACGAATTAACCGAACAGCGTTTATACGTAAAACGTGGCCAACAAACAACTCGCAGCAATGATATTCCAACAAATCATATCTGGTTAGATGGAACGATGACATTATTATTATTATTACTATATAGTTTGCAGTTCATGTTAATCGTGACGTAAGTGCACTTTTACACTGGATGAAGCCCTCACGTTCACGTGAACAGCGTCTATTTTGATTGGTACATTTCGCTGTGTTACGTGGTTGTTTTGTTTTTGTTTTTGTTTTAGCATACAAGACATCACATACACATTATTAAATGATGTCCTATTAGCATCTCTCATGTGCCATGCTTATTTCATTATGTGCTCGCATTCTGCGTATTATACGACTTTAAAGATGATTATTATAATAATTTATAGAACTAAGTCGCATGTATATGTACTGTACGTGATACACTGAACCAACATTTCTTATTCCTCTTGTAACGAAGCATAAGATTTTTAGGTTAAAAAAAATGTTTTTTTTAAGTTCCATTTTAAAAGCATAAAAATATATTATTACTCATATTTCTCTTTATTGAATAATGAAATAAATCTATTTCGAATTCGTGAATAAACTATAGAAACCAAAAATATTTGCTTATATTTTTATTTACTCACGACCAACTTGAGAATATGTATATGTATATTCGATAATAATCAATCTTCATTATTTTTACATGAAATTGAATCCTATAATGTCGTAGAACATAAGATGGCAGACATAGTATATACAGCAGTATTGATTTATGCATATGAGTTTAATTTACTTGCACATACGATACACCAACGTCAAATGCATAACCACCCCCTATTCTTGTTCTATTAATACGTACACAACTATGTATTGCAATTGTTGATTTTTCCCCTGTGTAACATCTATACTCTTAATCAAAAAAAAAAAAAAAAAAAAACAGTAAAAATACATCGATCATATTACCAAACGACGTCACCGTCTGTGTAATCGAGAAATTTATGTGGGGTGTATGTTAATTTTAAGGGTCGCAGATTTAAATTTCTTTTTAACCTTCTAGAATTACTTTCGATTATACGTCGGTACAGTTTCTTGCGAGATTATTTTGCGTATACTATTGTAGTCATAACAATTTTCAAATTCCAGAATTTAATAATAATCGTATAAAACCTAAAAAATAAAAACCTTAATTACGAAAATACAAAACTCCGTTTTTATGGTACTGATATGATTGTGTCATTTAATTTTTGTGTGTTTCCGTATGGGGTGTGCGAGTGGCATAAAAGATGTCGCAATAACATTACAAATGCGACGTTCGCGTAATATTGGTGTGTGGACACAGTCCTCCTTGTGAGCACGATGCTCGCTATGGCGCGCTGATCGGCTCAGAGGACCTCTCCAAATCGTTCTAGAACAAGTGAGCCATTACATTACAGTGTTTCCAGCGACTCAACCCCTCATTAATATTTCGAAACATACAGAACCGTAACAGCGCCAATTGGCACATCTGCTGTGTGGGGCAAGCGGACACGGACACGGCAGGGACAGGCGTGGACTACGCTCCAAAAGTGTTTAGCATAAGTGATCGGGAGCCATTTTTATTTCTCTGTGGATTACGTATACCCTGCCAATACTGCTTTCACTACGTTTACATCACTAATTTTGCCTTCATTATTATTGTTTTCAATCCAAATTCCTGCTGCATAATTGGGGGAAAAATATTTAAAAATAATATAAATCTTAATAAGTCTGAAATCAATACCCGTTGTTGAACAGAGAATGAGATATAAACAAGATGAGCACCTTAAGACAAGACTTATAAATGATTGAATTATACATAAAATATTCGGTAGTGCGATGTAGTGGTGTATATGAAATGGGCAAATTATGCAGGTAGTTGATATTGAGATGGTGTTCGTATGAATGTAGGCAATGTAAACGTCGCCGTTGCAAATGTAGAATAAACATTGAACATATTAGCACGAAAATGCAAAGCAAATGACCGTGGGAAGAGCAGAGAACGTTTACTGTAACAATACGGGACGGAGCACCGCAGTTGCGCCGCCGTCCACCCAGCCTGATCTGATACGATCCAATAATCAGGAAAATCACCGATAGATGAGTTGCCGCTCGCCCCGCACCGCCACTCACGACCCACTCACCATCTTAATACACCATATCCATATACGCTATGTAACCAACAAGATACACTTACTACATCAACTATACTGCACTTATTACTTTTTTTTTACTTGTTACTCTACAACCGTATTTGTGTTCATGTGTGGCTCTGTGAGTCGTTTGTGTTTTCGCTTGTTCTCCGTGAGCTTGTGTTATAAATATATTATCATTATGTCGTGCGTCTGTAACCATGGCTCATTAAAAAAAAATATGCTTTACGTATATGAAAGTATACGTATTTAATTTTATGTAACTGATAAGAAAAGTTTAACTTAAAAAGTTTTAATATTTGATTTGATGTAGTAGGTACTTGACTCGAAATTAAACAAAAATATTTGATTTTAATTAGAATTCATCAAAGTAAGCCACGACTTATAAAATGATTGATTGACTTCTTAATTAAATTTTTGGTGATATTTTTAAAACTTTCGCATACACCTATTTCTAAATGTGCTTCAAATAATCGTGTAAATTAATTTGAATTTTTAATCAAAGAGAATCAGTTAACATAAGTAGAAAAGTTCCCGGAAACATAATGGTTGAACAGTGCTTCGAATTTCCGGCCGAATTCAATGCGTTTAAAAAACGCACTTTGAGTTATTTAATTTTATTGTTTGCTATAACCTTATTGTAAATTTAATTTAAAAGATGTATTTACATATATATTTTTTTAAACGAATGTATATAAGAAAGTATTATAAATATTTTATCAGAAATGTATGTTTTGAGCTGTCATGAATTTATATTGTGGCTGTGAATGCTCTACATCAAAACCAAATAGTATTTTAAATTTATAGAAAAAGTGATTCAATAAAAGTTAATATTTAAATTTCTTATAAGTATTGTTTAAAATGGTTACTCAAAAAAACGTACAATTTACTAGAAAATCATAGGTACTGAAAGCATTTAGTAGTAATTATCTTAATTGTAATAACATTAAGCCAATGTTTCTTTATTTTTATTTGTTGTTGATATAAATGTGCGCACGTTTTGAGTAAGAGTGTACACACCTATCACAATGGGGTTACACCCTAGAGTTGCATGCAGAAGAGGAGTGACGTGCATGATCCCGCCAGCCTGTAATTGTACATTGCACTGCCTCCCCCGCCCGCACCGCACCGCCCCACCTCACATAAGAGTGCACAATTCTTATTCTTCTTCCTGGCTCATCAGCATTTATAGTCCTCCCCCAACTGCACTGCACTGCTATTCTCTCTCTCTCTCATTCTTGCTGATTTGCATTGTTGCTACCATCATACCATACTATCATTATATATCTATATGAGAAAAGATTCTGGCGGTTAGAAATGCACTTGCGCGCCGCCGTACTTATTGCATATATGCATATTTCGGCATCTAAATTCTGTGGATTTATACCTATTTCTTTTTTTTTTTATTCTCTTTCTCTCTGTGTTTGTTGTTTCCTGCCCCATGTTTTTAAGTCGGATTATTTCGGTAATGACAGAATGTGCAGGGGGAGTGTGGTAGGGGAGGGGGTTACAGTGTAGTATATCAGTCAGTATATAGTATAGAAGATGAGTGCTTTCAAATGTGAAATGTAACGAATATAATACTTGAGGAGAACATGCAAATATCAACGACAATTTTCTATTCACATTTGCATTAATACTTCAATTAGAATTTTTTGGCTTTCTGCTTCCATTTATACGAATGAACCTTTGTTTGATGCACTGCAAAATATATATGTATATACAGAATTATTTTTCTTCATTATTTATGCAACTGTATTAAATCTACAAAAATTCTTGCTTAATCCTGAGATTAAGCAAGTTTTGTTGAACTTAAAGAGATTTATTTATTTATTACTTTTGAGTATTGATTGGTTTAACAGTTTAATTGGGATATAACTTCATATGAAAACTCTACATTTTCTAAATTTATATTTATATTATTAGTATCCTAAACTATATATTTTTTAATAATATAATTGGAATAAATACTCAAAATGAATATGTTTGGAAACAGTAAAATGATCAACAAGTTCAGGTGTCTATAAATATAAGTATAGTTCCACGTTGCAGGTTATTACTAAGCAACATCCATAAAATAACTGTGAACAGAAGTAAAATATGTTTGTTTTCCTAATAACCGATTGCGAGCCATCAATAACCAATTTAATAATACATCAAGTCACCACGCGCATTCAAAATGAATGAATGGATCTATCTCGCCAACACTAAACTATTAACCGTGTCACTTTTTCACCTGAAAAATTACACATAATTGCCTCGCTATAAGGAAACTAAAATATTGGGATCGAACACACAGGTTCAAATGTTAGACAATAATGATTTCACAAATCATTTAAATCATTTCAAATGTCAACCAAGTATAAATCTAACACTAGCACGTTCTCATGTATATATATATTCGGCTGATTTGATGATTGCGTCTTGAAGATATACTGATGCCTGAATTGAACCGACTACGACTTTATAACATCGGATCGAAATCCCAATATTATCGAATAATTGCAATGGTAGAATGAATTGAAAATATAATAAAAGCTATATATAGTAAAACGTACAAGGGCACACCAGATTGGGTATTTATTAATATTTTAAGTAATTGCAACAATAGTAGTTTTATTAATATTTTCATCAACCAACTAGGGTATAAAAATAAAATTATGGATATAATTCCAAAAGGAATATAATCTAGTCCAAGTGAATTAATGTAGTGATGCTTTAGCGTTCTAGTGAGACCACGTAATAATAATAATAATATTATGTATGGGATTTTGATGTGGTGTAATAGTCCCGAAAGAACCGAGTCTGAAAATAAAAACGCCAAACTTTCAAATCTATAAATTATAGGTGGTTTGGATAACATCTGTGGCTATCTATAAATGCTATATATTAGGGTGATTAAGATAAGAATCGAAGGCGATCAAGTGATCGATGAAACCGTAAGTAGATTGGAAACAGCTAAACTAATAATAAACAATAATCAGTTGAAAATCACATGTGAACTGTTGACCTTAATATGGATGCTATACAGCTATGGCTAGGCTCTTGCTGCCTTCGATCATAGGCTCTAATAGGCGACTTCTTCTCATCATATCGTTTCGTGTCTGTGTGTGTGTCTGTGTGTGTCTGATCATTCTCACGGTGCAATCACATCGGCAAAAATTACATACTATTTCGTGTGTGTGCACTTACACCACCAACCACATTCTGTGTGCTTATGTAACACTAGGATTTACTTAAATCACCTATTGCTCTAAGTACATGTTTGTTTTCGATGCTAATAAATCGACGTAGCATATACTTTGAATATTTTAAATGTACCATCATTCCTTTAGCCGCCTACTGAATATTGAATTTATATTACAATTTTCCATAGAAACTAATTAAGTTAAAGAAACAATATTTTCGTTAAATCCCCTACTTAGTTATATTTAATGATTATAATACTTTCTTTAGTACAACGCCCAAGAAAGTAAAAATGAATTAAATAAATGTAGTCTCATAATTTAAATGTATTTGAACACAAGCAGAAAAAATCAGCAATTTGATTGTACATGATAGAAAGTTCTTCGCAGTCTGTGAGACCACACGTCACGTCTGAAGGATTAAGCCACAAAATCGTAAAAAAAAGAGAAACAAAAAAAAAGTGGTAATATTTGAATCGATGTGAGCGGAAAGGGTGTAACATGAAAATCGCCGAAATAACAGGTGCATCGGTCTAAACGGAATGATAAGAGCGGGTGCAAGCGTGGACAGACGCGAACGCCGTGCAACGGCACACAGTGTAATCAATGCGGTTGCGTGAATACCATTAATAACTTGCAGCGAACGAAGCACCCCGTATATATATATATATGTCTATGCACAGTAGTAGTGAAGCCCACCCTGATTTATTATACTGCACCATAATTATTGGATTTCTTCAAACAAAAACAACAAAGCTACGAATAAAAAAACAATGGAAAGAAAGAAAGAAAGACAATGCTAAGGGTGTTAGGGGGGGACCAGGCGGGTTGGGTTGTAGGTCGTTTTGCATTTTTGCAACTAGTACACACACACACACACACACACACAGTGAGGTTTTTAAATATTGATGTTTTGCATAAGTGAATACATTTGCTGTCTGTGTTTTACCTGGAAAAATAGACACCCATTTAACTCTAGAGAGAGCTTACTGCGCGAATATGGATTACTGAATATAATTAAAAAATACAAGAGAATAACATAGAATGTCACACAAATTGAAAACAGATTCACCAATTTCGAATATTTACTCAGTCCTGCCGAAACTTCTTTGCAAATTTTCTAAAAAAAAAAATAATGCTACTGCATTTTTACATACCTTAACTAAAGAACGCAGATGGCATCAATAAATAGTATCGGTTGTGGCACAGTCGGTTATTTGGCACAAAATTTTTAATAGTTATTTTTTTCTTATGATCGCGCTAAATCAATAAAGATCATTGCATATTATGTTTTGTTTGTGTAATTTTGATTATGAATGTGTGTGTGTGATTAAGGGCAGGAGAGGAAAGGGGCACGAGTTAGATATTTGCTGACAGACACGGTATCTTCTGCAAGTTGAACATGCGATTTCTGTCAAATTTAATGCGCTTTGTCATATATTTAATTCAGTATATCAGCGTGTTCTTTTTTCCGCCTGCCTTTTGCAGCCCTAGAAAAATCAATGTCTATTTCATGCATTATATAATTTGGCATAAAGATACACAAGTGAAATCATGTTGGCTGACATTCGAATCGTATAAGCGAAATCTATTGTGCTTTTTTGCTGCCTGATTTGTATATATCGTATGTAACACTCTCACACGACACGATATTGTTTTTATTTTCACAGCTGTCTCGAAGTTTGCGTTTGAAACACTCGTTCGAATGCATTTTCATAAAAATAAAATATCGTCAATTGGCATGCATGACCTACATATACTGCAGTTGTTTTTTATTAGAATACCTTCAATTCAAAATAGCTCAAAACGTGTTTATCCGTGCGAATTATTATAATACGTTAAGGGGTGACACTTGTATATTTAACCAAGGAAACTGTCCTACTGTAATTAATTAACCTAGGTTCTTAAAAATATATTATGTGAACATATTCATCTCCTAAGTAAAGCATCCCCAGAACACCTGATAAGTTGTAACATAAAACCCTCAAAAAAGAAGTCAATCAAATGAAATTGCAACACATTCTAGAAACAAACAAAAAAATCGTTCGAAACAAAAAACCCTATAGTGATAAAAAAAAAGAGCGTTTGTAGGTGCACATGTCCGGGGTTAGTCTCGGCCAATATAGTTTGTATCTCTATCTAACGCACAGAATGCCGTGAGCATATGTGAAGTGTGTCTTTGTCACAAAGTGGCACCACTCCCATGTACCTGTTGTCGTAGTTTTTACCTTTTGGATCTTCCTGCAGCACGTTCAACGACCTCGATCGCTTACGCAGGTACAGTGAGTGCTACGGTATGCTTAGCGGACCCAGGCAGGCAGGTAGAACTGCCCTACCGCAAGGGTTGATGACATAGAACGGTTCTTCCCGAGGACGCGCGCACTCGTAAAAAATAAAACATCCACACAGGCTGCCGTTGTATATGAAAAATGAAAGTTCTTAACGCCTCTATTCTCTCCTCATACTTAAATCGCGATGATTGCAACAATGGTTTTTTATTTTAAAGATATATGATTCTAATGTCAAAATTATCAATGTCATTCGTATTATTGTTATTATAAAACGATTTCGATTCGTTTTAATAATATTTGCACTTGGCATTGGGTACTTCATCTTTTTGGTATCCATCTAAATACGAGTTGTAAATTAGTTTATAATATTGGCAAGTATCATTATTCGTTAACAACAGATTGCATACTCTTCCCGTGTAGTGTTCGTATACTATATTATAAAGTTGGTGTAGTTAAATCTTTTCGAAAATTGGTGTTCGGTGTATTTACATATTCTAGTGAAAGCGCAGCGTGATCTCATATACCTATAAACACAGATAAGTTCGAATATCTCCTGGCCTATACTTAAGGGATTTGGGAAAATCCCGATCGGAGAATCAGGTTCGGTGAAGTTAGCGGGATCGGCAGCGGGACCTCATAAAAGTAATTCGCCTGTGAAACACCTCTTCACCTTCAACGCATACCATATACATATATTATTTACACAAGACTAATCCTTGAATTTGCTTTTCGTTAAAACTACATATTTTTAAAACCGCGTTCAACAATATTCTCCGTTTTAATCAAGAGATGATTCACATCAAAGCAACATTTTTTTAATGGTGTACTCTTTAAATAAACTCGTGTTTAAAAACATAGACATATTTGTTTTAATTTATTTTGACACTAGACATATTTTTGCGAAATTTAGTTATTACAAGAAACTCAATTTACAATTCTTTTAATTGTAACAATACATAAATTTATTTATAAAACGAAATCTCAAACGTAGTCAAAATAAGCTCAGGTACTAAGTAATATATGCGATGCAAGCAGCGGTTTTTAATTATTATGCCCTTTTGATTAACTATTTGAAAATATGTTATAGATAGCTATCAATAAAAATATCACTTTTTAATAAATTATCTAAGTAGATATTATAATAACTAGAACAAATTTGTTTATAATCTTTAATATACATAGTATAGTGTCATAGAAATGATTCTTTTGTTATAATAATAAGTGCGAATTGAGTTGCAAATGGAAATAAAACTAAAAGTATATTTCTTTTGTTGAAACAAACGTTATAAATCCTCACCACCTGTCATGTGTTCTATATGATATATGACTGTCTCTTTCTTATATATATTTTCTAGTCTTCTGGTCATTAAGTCTATCTTTGTCTAACAAATGCAAAATATTATACATGTATCTTCGAATCTTGCAAGTTCTTTTACCTGTAGTTCTAGATTAGGGTGCGTAGCAGTGGTCGCCAACATGTGGGCCTCACATTTTCACTATATTACTCATCACTTCTGGAAATTGTTATTTTTCTATTACAATCTTTATTAAGTTGGGAAATTTTGCAAATACCATTATTTACAAGGAAAATGACTATTTTCAAATATTTTTTTCTAAATATATATATATATATATATATATATATATATATATATATATATATAATTAGCAAATAAATGAAAGAATACGAAACAATGTAGCGTCACTGATGCCTTTTCAAATAGCTAATTTACATATGTACATGATGTAAGCAGTAATAATAATAATGGCAAATTCCATTTTGTTTTTGGCATAGCACATCACAATTAAGTGTAGCCGTATTTTTATGAGGCAGGTGTTAAGCATATGTTAGATTTATTTTAATGATATTTCTGTAATAAAAATAAAGCATTATTACTGCATTGTTTTCTTCATCTTGTTCTTCTTTTATGTTGGTTGTATCTACCTGTACACACACTTAACGCAGTAATGATAATTATATAGCTAATTATGTATATGCATTATAACTTTTAAACAGTACCTACCTTGATTTTGACTTTCAACTTTTGTCGTACTTTTTATTTAAATAATAAACGCATTACCATACATTATTATATTAAATTAGTCCAAATTAATTGAGACATTTTGAGTGTCGAGGAAACCTGGATGACTAACTGCCTTCATAATAAATATCGCTGTGTGCTTTATCTTAATTCACTGATCTTACTAATAACCTTACAATTCAAATTTTATACAGAAATAAAACAAATTTATCAGATCCTTTTACGAAAAATTACCAGCATTCCCAAATTAATACTAATATTATATTGTGTATTTTTTAACCTCCTAATATTTGCAACAAAACAATATTGAATCGAACAAAATGAAATTTAAGTAGTTACGCACCCACTTACTAATAAATTAATGATGTTCCCTTTGACTAAAACATAAACGTATACAATATGTTTTCCAACTATAGTCAACAAATTATTCTTACACGTCGGGAAGGACATCGTTTATCGTTGTTAGGTTGGCGTCTGCTTTTGTTGTTCAATGTGTGTCTATAATACGTATTTTCTGAATTTGGACACGATAACTAATGGCAAAAAATGTTATCATCTCTGAATCCTAACGTTTTTTTTTTGCATATATATATATATATATATATATATATATATATATATATATATATATATAAAAGTTGATTAAAGGGCACTCCAAATTTTTATAATAAATGTTTAAAATGTGATTCTTCTACCTCTCAACATAGTGTTAAAGTATTTCGCACACAGAATAAAACGGATTAGAGAAATCAACTAATGCATTATTTAATTTTCAGCCTTTTCTTTCATTTAGATGAGAAATCTTAATAAATGTGAAATCAATAGATATAACCAAGATGAGCACCTCAAATAATTGAAAATCTAATAATACTTTTGTTGATTACTCCAATTTATTTTATTTGTTATATATTGGGCTGGATAAAATAGAAATTTTGGAAGTGTAATATTTCATCGCCAATAAATATTGGAAACATATCTGCATGAAGACTATCTTGGACTAATTACATAGATTGAACTGCTTGGAATGTATTTTCGCAAAAAGAAAAAAGAAAAAATCGAGTACATATCTAGAGTTGTCTATGTGTGTGTGTGTGTGTGATAGTTGTTCATTGGTGAGGGCGGTGAGTTGTAGTAGTAGTAGTAGTAGTGAAGAAGAGAATCTTCCGTCCGCCAGCCAGGTAGATAGGTAGGTAGGTATGTGCTCTATACGGCTATAACACTCTCCCTGTACAAACCACGGCCACTTGCATTCTGTTGGTCGTGGTCGCCTGTTCCATGTACCATCAACCATCCGATCGCGCGGCCACCACAAACAACAACAAACTCTCGTTGTGTCAACATTATTCCTCTTCTCTGCAAGCGTCGGATCCACTTCGACTGCGGCATCAACTCTTTTGCCGAACTTATTGGGATTTTCTACTACTACTACTACTATTATTATTATTATTATTATTATTATTTATAAGTGCTTCAACATGTAGTGACTTATTTGAGTGAAACTGTCAAACAGTTTAGTTAATGATTAATTATCGTAATGACTATGTGTACCCCTTTCATTATTAACTGTGATTAAGTGACACCGGATGTTAAGTGTGTTGAAGTTGAGTTTAACTATTCAGTTCTTAGTTAAGTGATGCTACATTTGATTGGTTTTTACTGAACAATCCTATACGGTGAGTCTTATTTATTTATACTTATTGCGAAGACAAGGTTTCTTCTAATATATATATATATATTCAAAATCTTCATTTTTTAACTAAAATTGAAATGGTTGCCGCTGAGACTCGAACCATTGAATGTATATATTCAAGTTTTATGTTCTCAATAGTATTTCCTTTAAATACGTAAAATTTTATTATATCTGCTAATTAAGACACTACATTTTTCTGCTTTATATGTTTTATACTTAAGTTTTATACGCATTTAAGTGTAAGATATATTTATTTACAAATACACAAATAGCTATAAAAATATTATAATTAAATTCTTGTCGATTTTATGACTGCAGACGTAGCGCCGGGTCTCATAGACCTTTGGTGCCAGTATTTTGCATCTTCATCATTGGATACTGATATGTTACTGGTTATACATGACTTTTAATTTATATATTTTTAGCACAATTCAAATAAATAAAATACTTTTTGATCATTTATTTAGATCTATTTAAATGTGATTCGTTTTCTTGACATTTGTTGTAATCATGTCTGAACTAGTTTTATTATATTTGCAGTTCTAGCGTGAAAATTGTTTTGACCGTCGCAATTTTACCAAAGTATTTATAATAAATTAGGTTGTAAATTTCAATGTTTATGGCGAATCAACTGGTAATATTCGTAGAAATACAGGACCGAATTCGTATACGCAAACTTAACACATACGTTTATGGAAAATACGGACTAAGATTCTTCTGTGGTCTTCACACTAAATTATCAATTAGTTTTGGTAGCAAATTTTGTTTGTTGATATTACAAAAAATACTTGTGCAAAATACTATTACTAAATATTAATTCAACGTATAGACAATAATCAGAATTTTAATATTGAGAATGACCATATTGTTATGAAGAAGCTTATAATTAAAGCATATTGTTCTAATGACGACTTTCTGTGAATAACAAGAGCGTCGGAAGACAAATAAAGTAATAAACATTAGCATAATAATAATAATAATAAGGATATCTATGTTGTCGATTTATAAAATAGAAAACGGAACAATATATCAGAGAGTATACATGAAAGCTGTTCTTAGACCAAATAGTGTTACACATTTTACATGGCCAGTGATGTTTATTACACGATAGTGATTAGAAATGTGATTGATTATCGGTGCCGTGTAAGTAATAAATTACACAGATGTAATTGCGATGTAATTGCGTTTTGTATTATCTAAAAGTGTTATCTGGTCGTTGTGTTAAAGATGCGAACTTAATGTGTGAAGTATACACCATCATGTAGGTATAGCAGGGATCTTTTATTTTTTCTAATGTTTTGTATATGATGTTAGTAATTTGTATTCATATACATGGACGCATTAAAGAGATTGTGAATAATTAGATGATATTTGATAAATGAAGGTGGATTATTCATCTTGGCGAATGCGTTTACTCTATGCTTATATAGAATAATTTAAATAACAGACTCTCATTGCTGGGAACATATTTTATTACTAACTAGACTTTATGCTAAAACCAAAATCAAGCTATCAGATCAGATTCCGAAGGAATATACAATTTATATACCTCAGTCGTAAGACCTGCATTTGTTACCGCATCATAACATATTGGACCAGTTTTAGCATAATTTGGTATATATTTAATTTAAATGCTCAATTTGATCCCGTCGCATTTAAAATAAATCAAAAAATTAATGGACATATTTCGAGTTATAAAGCATTGGTTCTGAGGATGTTTTAAATACACTAAAACATCAGCGGTTTTATTATGTTTTAATTCTACTCAATCTGTCCAACTTTCGACTATGTTACAATCTTAATTAAGATGAACTATATGTTTATTTAAAGCCTGATAAGCCATTAAACTTATCAAGTTTATTGTAATCGTAGAATTTCTTTTTTATTACAAACTAGAATAATAATTTTTATAAAATACTTGTCAATTTTGAAGCCAAAAGAAATGTTATAGTACTAATTTTCGAATAAGAGTTATCTAGGAATGCCAATTATTACTTAGAAATTCAGATAATTGTCTTTGTTCTAAATTATTTTAATACAATATTTAATGTAACTAATTATAATACGTATATATATATATATATATATATATATATATATATATATATATATATATATATTTTATATCCTGTTTAATATACACAATCTTTTATTACGCTTTGGAATATATATATATATATATATATATATATAGTGTGTAATTAGTTGTTATCATTAAATCTGTTTAGAAGCGATCTATAAAAATATATACCATCAGTAAAATTTTAATAGCAAATGTAACTGATTCGTCGATAATTAAGACTTTAAAGCTACGATAAAATTGCTATGTGAAAGTAAAAATCATAGTGACTTTCTTAATAAACCCGACAATAAACATATTTTTATCTTTATATCTGCATCAAGAATAGTATATGTCATTGCACATTATATATATTTTTAATAATATGTTCACATATAAAATGTAACGTATATACATACCTATATTCTATTTAAGTCGTATGGCTAATGAAGACTTATGACTATAATGATATAAATTGATCATTTATGTTGCGCTCAACCCAGTTCGTTAATTAACTATCTATTAGTTACTGCTAATTATTTTAGATTGAGCTGTAATTTGATATTGACAAATATTATCAATTTATTATATCAATATATGTTGTGGTTGAGTCCTTTCAAATTTGAACTGGATTTACATAACCATATGACCGGAACGATCAAAAAAAATATCTATATATATATATATTAATATATATTACAATGATACATACATATATTTTACGTCGCCGTACAAAGTACCGAAGAAGCTAGAGCATTGGGTCGTGTGTCTGTAGCATTCATAAAAAAATGTCCTTAACAAAAAGTGTTTCTCCCGAGATACAGCGCTTCAAAATTTGGAGCCCCCATTTACAGTAAAAATCATTGTAAAATACATCAATTTTTTACAGTGTATGTGCGTGCGCGTAAGCTTTTAATGTCGCTGAATAGTTCATGAAAAGTCCATAAATAAATTCAGCAGTAACGATATGAATAAGTTAATTTTAATTTTTTAATTCTAATGTTAATTAATTGATGTAGATGTTTTAAAAATATGTAAATTGATGAATATGTAGTTTGAGTGCAATTAGTATGTTCACATGACCCCGTTAAAACGACTGAATATTAAATAACTCTGGTACACACCCGGAGTTTTGATCGCTCGGTCAGACGTGTAACCTATTCGCACATGTAAACACATTTATAGAAAATAACAACGCAATTATAATCATTTTCTTTCACCTTTATATTAATCAAATATCTATAGGTACATATTTTATTTCTCTGTGGTTACGTGTCATTTTACGACAATCATATTTTAACATTTATATATATAATTTACTATTTTAAATTGTGTTACACTGATTTTGTTGCACGATATGTTCATAACAAAATATTGAAAACATTCGGAAGAATTCACAATTTTCCACGCTGGGGTCTAAGGAACCCCCTGCGACAGTTATGTTATTTAGTGGAGGTGTGTCAGTTAAGGGTTAAATGACTTAATATACCATTATTCTAATTGTCCACCAATTTTGATTTGATTTAAGCGTCAATTGTTTTCAAATATTTCCTGAAATTTGTTCGCAGTGTGTGGCCGCGGTAGAGACACAATAGTAGTACAATGGAGCGGAAATTCAACATAGTATACTACTAGTAGTAGTGACCGTAGTAACAGAATAAGCCAATCTTTATGGGAAATGACGTCATAATAATAAGTATGTTCATTTGTACATAGGTGTTAAGTATGTTTTGAGCGATGTTAACAACTACTCACGTTAACTGTAGTCACTTATCATCTCTCATTTGAGCTTAAGCGGTGTCCGGTTGTCAGTCTCTGTTCGGTGTGACTTGACTTGACCACTGGTTTTACACGCCAACATAATTAACTTACCGTGCTTAACGAAATTAAATTACATCTCAAATATCCGCTGGCACAATTTACATCTTTGTTTCCATATTATTTCCTTTGCATATTTTTACTTAGAAATATTGCAAAACCAGATTTCGTTAAGAGAAAATTATGGTTATCTCTGAAATGTAACATAAATGTCTTAACCACATAATAAGAATTATAGGCGAGTAATCATAGCTTAGTAAATGATTAAACTGAATTTTTATTGAATCAATTAGATTAAATACTGGTTATAATGTCAAAATTATTTTCGAGAAAAATTAAATTAAATCCGTGAAGGTAGGTCGGATTTAGAAAGCTTACTTTTGCGCTGGTTTCAATATTATTATTTCGTTATTGTTCGGGTAAGCTATGGAAGACTTTTTTTTTGTTAATGTCCTTAATGCATGTGGAGTTTAAACCATGTGCATGCGTTATAAAACAATAACACTGGTGTTTTTTGTCTTTTTCTTTTCTTTTTCTTAATGTTGTAATACGAAAATCTTCCAAGTTCTCACAATTTACTACGCAGCGGAAAAAATGTAACAATATTGTATGTACTTTTAATAGGCCTGTCATAATTTTTAATAGTTTTTTTTTACTTTTTATTTTTGGCTTGAAAATTAACATTATGCTATTTCGTATTTTTGCAATAAAAAACATATAGTTTGAACTACTTTCCTAATGTATCGCGTCGTTAAAAATAAAGTTAAGGGTAACACTAAACTCGAACGATTATAATTCATCCTAAAGAATTTGTTCATTTGGTAGATTTTTCCTTTCTTATAGGTATAAAAATAATTATTGTCCACAAAAAAAAATTCCTCGAAATTTTAATGGAAATACCCGTTTTGAAGGTCCAAGAATTCATTTAAATTATATATGTATATATATAAAATGAAATGCATGGATAAATTAATAAATTAATAACAACTGAATGTAATAGACAGTTACAATAGTTTTCCACTTGTCTGAAAATATTTATGTCAAAAGTTTTGTATCTGTCGTCGCGTTGAAGAATTTTTTGATTGTGATAAATGTATACGGTATTTTTATTTCGTTCATAATTCATGTAAATATAATTATAGGTTTTTCAAAATGTTATAGTTGGATATTTTAAACAACTATATCACTCAAAATTACTACTTTACTTTCAAATTGTAGTAATAAAAATATATTACAATCATGATTCATGTTTACTAATCGGGTATAAAAGACTTCTATATTATTTATATTTTATTATTAGAAAACCAAAATTTTATTTTAATTTTAAATAATAGTAATTAGCTTGCCGTACGAACTACACAAGAGCTAAAGAATTCGGTCGTGTTATTTTGTTATTATATTGTTAACCCAAACGCCATAAAAATTTATTAAATAATAAACCTTGTTTCAATACTAGTAATTAATAATTTCATCAGTTAAAAGAACTTTTATATTAACAAAATTAGAAAAAGTAATTTTTCTTATAAGTATAATGTAAATATTTTATTACCACAATTCTTTAAATTTATGATTACAGGTTTACAGTGTTTGCATTAGCAGAAATATTTAAAAATATGCTTATAAGTTTTTCCAGGAATACTATAATGATTATATGTTTTACTCGCTCCATCTAAACTCGTCAAAGCTTTATACTCGCAGCTCTAAAATAAAACAAGGAATAAAATAAGATAGGTTCCCGCTAATGGCGCGCGATGGAGCTAAGATCGCACGTGGTGTGAAGTGAGCAATATGTGATTAACACCTAATAACGATTAGGCATCATTACATGAGGAAACCTGGTGGTGTATAATGATGACCATCCACGGTGATGCTATTAGGCCATCAGCCAGCCGAGGGTTAATTCAAATCACCGTTTCTTTGAAGTATACGTGTGTTTGTGTGTGTGTGTGTGCGAATGTTATTTCCGGCATTTGACAATATGCTGCGTGGTACTGTTGTGCGCATATACAAGCACATCAGATGCATATCTGAAGCTGATTATCATTCGGTCTTCTTACACGACTGGATATCAGACCATTTTTCGCGCTGGCTTATCTTTGATCGTGGATTCGCCTGTAATTACTTTTCTTTGCTTTTATTGCAACGATTATACTTAAATATGTACTGTTAAAGGGATTCTATAATCAACAAAATAGACGGTTTCTTTTTGGACAACATAGAACATGTTGAATTAATGATTTTCTTCATTAGCAATCCATCAAAATAATTCTAGAACTTAGAATTAATATTAATTAATCTAATTAAGATAATTAGGTTCATCTATTTCGAAGAGATTTCGTTCCACTTTGGGTTATATATGTAGGCAAATATTCGTGCTTCGGGAAAGCTTTATTTTTTAAATATATAAATATACCGATTTAAACTATCTACATCAGTAATATTCTTTAGATGTTAGTTTAATATTTTTGTTAGTTACATATGCAAATGTGAGTAGCACTTATGTAATTAAATATATTACAACTTGATTATAATTACGCTGCAATTACAGAAATCACAGTGGGCATCTTTGAGTAATTGCACCATGAAATTATTTCGAATTCTTTACGGTCGGTTGTATGCATTAGAAACACATACATATGAGTTATTAAAATGGATTCGCATATATGAAATACCTGAAGTAATGATATCATTATTAATTTCCGGTAGAAATTTTTATAAAATATTCTTTGGACATAACGAAACTACAGTGAAACCCTAGTTTGTCCGCTAAATTAAGGTATCCACATAATATACATTTGTTCCTAAAGTAGTTCGTAGTTTTAATACATTTAGATTTTATTTCATAGTAATTTAAAACAAAATAGACTATAAAATCATTAGTTAAAGAACAAGGAGATGATTCGTTTTCCTCCTGTTAGATATAAAATTGTTTATACACGTCTAGGCATCATTGCTAGTTATATTAAATTGGTAATTGGCTCAATTTTTTTCGTGTAAATTCCTGCTTCATAATTCTAATTATTATGTGGGAGTGGTACAACTCAAAATAATGTAATAATAATCATACAAAAAATGAACCCGTAAAATATATGCAAGTTCACATGGTGAATTACTAGGTGGCAAAAGATGAATAAATATATAGTGTGAATCAAAATGAGTGAATGTGTGAAGAAGGTAATATTATATATATACATATATAGTCATATACATACATACATACAGAGCAACTAATTGGCAAGTTTCACATTACGCATGGAAATTTCAATGTTCCTCCATATCTATTGTGTTAAATAGACACAAAGCTTTATTATTTCGGCTGTCGAACATATTCTGAATAGTATACGCGTATTATACTTGAGGAATCTGAATGTATATGTTTATTAACTATAGTACAATTACTATGTTTTCGCGTATACCTACACACAGATTTGCTTATTGTATGTTAAGATAATATATATTGTTCAAATTAATTCTCGCCAAATTAATGCTTCACACTGTTTTACTCGTACTTTTTACTTACTTATAAAAATCACGAAAAATATCGAACTTGAGATATATACGTTTTAACCATCCTTAAATCGAATCTATTAATTTTTAACTTTTTTTTAATTCGTGTCATTTTCAAGGTTTACTTTCCCGGTATATACAATTTCCTATAGAGCGTTCACACATAGTAACATAAAGTTGTCATTAAGAAAATAAAATAAATAATAAATTAAGTGTTTAAATATCCTCTAATATGTTCAAAACTGTAAATCATTGGTTCAAGAAAACCATTGTGGGAATCCATGTGTATTTTAAGTGAATCTATGTTTAACAGCTTGAGCGCCACGAGCGCCATAATGACTTTTTTACAATGTGAGGCCACCAGCGTCAAAGAATCCGCTGGCATACAATAAATAGTATGTTTTGCTGCATTATAACTAAATAGAAGTATCTCAAAATTAATAATAATCATATATAATTACTTAATAAAATTTGATAGAAGCCTGTGGGATCCACAACATTTTATTGACGCAGCAATCAACTTGTTAACATCATGCTTAACTCATGATGTTGCGTGAGTTTTGATATCCTTCCTAGGAATTTATACATTTCTTGAATATCCATTCACATTCGAATTCTTTAAACATTTTTATTGTAATCATTAATGGAACTCGAGATTATCACGGATATATACGTTTTTAATATCCCTGAATAGTATCAATTTTCGAAATAACATTTTTGTATGTCTCTCTGTGTGAGTTATTTCATTACAATCGTAGTTAAGTTAAGTCAGTTGGTCTCCCAGTATAGAAGCACATTCTTAAACAAAGAGCAATACGTTTAATATATTCGCATTCTTTGATTTGGCATTACAGTATTTTTAAAGTATATAATTTGTAATATAAATACAGATAAATCTTTTACCTTATATAAATTGAAATACCACATATGATGAGTGATGACAAATACAAGTTCAATCATCACATAACAACCACGACAACAAATCATAAAAAATAAAACATGTAAAACTACAAATAGGTATTTAATAATGTAACCGATGAGAAATAAAAATAAATAAACGTACCTCATAATAATAATACGAAAAAAAAAGAAACAAATAAGAAACTATAAAAGAGTCTTAAGTTGAACACGTCAATTAATCATTTATACGGGAACTAATGGTTAATTAATTAATGGAATGTACACACAATCAATTCAACTATCAGACTGAATCAATATGTTATATTGTATATACATTTGATGTGAAAAATTAATAGTTCCGCCATCTTGTAAACGTAAACCCATAGCCGCTACGGCCGACGGCCACATTTTTTCTAAATCGAATTTTAATTGATTTATTTATTGGTACATCCGCGGGAATCGAGCGTACGTTCGCATAGCATTTCGGCTTTTGAACTCGCCAAATGCCGCGTTATCGTTATTCTTCATTATTTATTTATTAATTGTTTCTTTTTTTTTAATGTTTCATTATCTTGAAATGATTAATTACAAATTATGTTGTTACATTTTTGGATTGGAATCAAAGTCGATGTTTACAAATCACTATTACACTATTCAAATCAACACTTTGCCCTATAATTGAATAAGATTTCATTTAGTTTGATCAATTAGTTATACCAAAAGCAATATAATATTTTGTAATAACAAATAAGCTTCAGTACAAGAACACAAGGTATCATTGAAGAGATCACATCTATTTATTGTTCTACGAAACTGTACAATTTATATTACTTTATAATTTGCATAAATGCAATTGAAGATGGCAAAACAATACACTCGACGTATTATTTATTATTCTTATACGCAGTAATAAGTAAGAAGTCGAGATTTAAACGTATATACACGTTTTGACCTTCCCTGAATTGAATGTGACTATTTTCGGAATTACATTTTGTCATATCATAATTAGAAATGCACATTTATTATTGAAAAAAATACGAGGAAATTCAGTGACTTTAGAAAATGATATTCCAGTAAAATAGTTTGATAAAAGCTTTTCTCTCGGTTGGCAATAAAAGAAACTTGTTGCGGCGACGGCAGATAATCTAGGCAGCGAAATTTGTCAGAAACGACAACGAAGAATACGAGCGTAAAGCGTAAGGTGAGATTTATAAAAGCATGAGCGAGCGAGCGGGCAGTCAAATAATGTTGTATATGCTGCCCCCAGCCCAAGCCCTGACTTGAAATCCCAGTGGGGCGACCCCCACTTGAAATGCCATCTCCCAAACACAAAGACCAAGCAAGTGCGATGTGAAATTTTTAATGGCATTTCATACAATAGTGGGCGGGGCCATCCATTTAACACTCGACCATTACGAACATTCGCACACACGTGCCAGTGTCTCCATCTACATTAATCCGGTGGCCCACTGCCATACTACCGGACAGTATATTGGTAGGTGGGCACCTGTACTCACCTCATACTTAATTAATCATAATTTGAGCATTTTCAGCAACTATTTATTTGAGATTATAGTATTTTCGGACAGAAATATGGAAAAGAGCGTAACATTGTAACCTTATATATATGTAACGTTATTGTTTGTTAAGGAAACGCGAGAAGAGGGTTGCTGAGGTGAGGGAAATAAATGAGGAAATGGTGCAAGAGGGTGCCATTAGTGTAATGAGGTGGTGCTCCTGGCTGCTGGCTCGGGCACACGCATGCTTACTCTGCTATTATTTCATAAAATAGCATCGCAAGTGCGTTTTGGTACATGCTACGTTGCGTTGCCATCACACATACACCACCTGAGTCTTAACCTACATGTGTGTGTGTGTGAGAGAGAAACGCAGATTGTGTTTGTGTGTAATGGACGACCTACCCTTGATACTTTATTTTTACAGAATTCTTTAAAAATTAGATAAAACTATTTGGCATCTAGAAATGTTATTAATTATATATCACTTTTGCAAATTAATTGAGCAATAATATGCGATTAATATTCGGATAGTCTTTTATTTGCAAATGCAGTTAATTATGGTGTGCAAGTAGTTTAAATAGCATTAGGCAATTTAGTAAAATTAGAGATTGTATTTAAAATCTGATTAATAACCATTAGTAAATGATCGCGCAAATGAGGCAATTAATGTAACAGTACGCGTTGGCAAATGTATTCAGATAATCTTTTATGCACAGGTACATATTTACAGAATCGTGTATTATTCAAACACTCTCTATGCTCTACGCTATATGCATAGTTGGATGGATGGATACAAAGTAAATATGAACTTCTTATTACTGCTACATCGACACTTATCATCTCTGTCTCTCTCAGTCTTATGACTTAATTATCTGTATCGTAATTTTATAAACGGTGATTTCGTGCATATCCTTAAATACATATTTGTACAAATGTATTTTAAATTACTGTGTGTGCTACTTTATCAATCTCATTTTTATTTCTTAATTTATTGATACTACCCGTTTGTAAATAATAATACATCCTTATTTTTTGTATTTATAACTATAGTAACATTTACAGGAAAGCATATAAACTAATCTATAATGTGTATGTAGCTGTCCAATATCTAACGAAATTCCCGGTGTGATCGGTAAGGGTTCACATCCCTAGCTGGGAATTCCACTCACCTTCGCAACCGCCAGTACGTCGCCGCACAGTGGGAGTTTGGCGGCACCACCACCACCACCAGCACCAGCAACCTTCGCAATACCGGTCACCTCACCCCTGCTCACACTCTTTTAACTCTAACTGTTAAGGGTATCTACCTGTTATTTACCTATATACCCATCCACATACACTCTATTGTAAATGGCACGTACGATTCTGTCAATACTAATATTTTAATCTCTTTTACAAACTACACCCCCCCCCTTCGCCCCCCGCGCCACCCGCCTCAAATATATAATAATAATGTGAGTCATCAAGAGTTTAAATGTGGCTGTGTTTTTAGAAATTTAGCTTTCACAAACAATTACTTATGTAGTTGTTGTTGTCATTGTTTTTTGAAATGGTTTTTTTGGTTTTGTGGTTCAATTGTTTAAGTTGGCCATTACGGTAGACTAGATAATCATATATATATATATATAGTCGAGATTATCATTTATGTTTCTCTTAAATTCAGCCAGTGAAAACGGTTTTGGTGTTTACATCTAGCAGTAAATACGATTTTTCTCGTCACACTCACTTGGTACCGAAAAGATTGTCTCGTTCTGCGACCTGCTATACAGTTTAACTGCAAACTCATTTGTTCTATTGTAACCAATGGTTACTACATTTACAGAAAAAAAACTCATATTAATAGTATTGTCAACGTATGACAAAATTTGAAACAGTATTAAATAATTAATTAACGTTTACAATGTATGCATTTATTTCATGTTTTTTGTATGTTAGCTCGTAATATATACGAGCGTCCAAGTATAATATGTTATATTTAAAAATACATAAGATTTAAGTACTAAATTGAACAATAGTTCAATGAAGTTTCTAGAATATTGGCAACAATTTGCAAAGAAAAGATTCCACAGAATATTCGAAATGTTTTCTCATATGCATAATGTATTTCTTGCTAAAAGGGACATGTTTTTGAATAGAGCGTGTACCTCCACTGTTGTTAAGTAAGCCTCAAATAAACATTTGCCGGCACAAATCCCACGAAATTCTACAGACTTTATTGCACATCTGTAAAGTATTAATATCCGGCCAACTAAAAATATGGTACAACAAAATATAATATTCTTTTTAATTTCATTCAAAAATATTTGTCGGTAAAATAGGATGTTTTTTAATGCAGCATAAAATAATAAAACATCTTTTTGTGTGGGCTGGAAAAACGGTTTTCTGAATGTGAGTGTACCTTTTATTTTATGGGTGCAAGTGAGTGTAATACAGGCGGCTGAATTATTAATCTTCAAAGAGAAATTTAATGTGTGATTATTTCCATGTTTCTTTGGAAATTTAGAATCGATAGTTGAATGCACTCAAGGAGGATAATTTTATAAAAGATTCTAAACGTATCTAGTCAGCCGCGGTTTCTTACGCGCGCACAATCACTTAACAGCCGATCACATTCCATCTCGAATTATACTGGTAATCAACTAAAATTTCAAGTCAGCTCTTAAACGAATCTTAACCTATGAGTTAATTATGCTATACTACAGGGCTAACGCAAAAATAAGATTAATTGGTACTGATTTATTTTCATCTTTAGTAGAAGAAAAAACTAGAATCTTATAAACTCTGTAGAAGTAAATGCAAAACAATTCCGATTTATTTTGAATTTTTGTAGTTTTAATTAGCACGCTCTTGATAACCACAGCAAAACAGAGTGGTCGGTTAGAGTTTGTTTTGGTGCTTGTGAAAATGCGATCCAGAAATTTATTGATGGAACATTATTATTATTTGTGGTGAAGGAATTCAAAGTTTGCACATAATTAAGACGTCGTTGCGTATACCGATATTTTTTCTTTGGTTTGTTGTTCGTTTTTTAATTTCTTCATAAACAACTCTTTCGTTCGTTCGTTCGTTCGTTCGGTCGTTCCATCGACAAGTTATATATAGTTGAGAAAACGGCCGCAATACAAGTTGTGCCAAACAGCCATTAAGTCATTAAGAAGTTAAGGCCGCGCGTCTACTTATCCGTGTCTTAATTCTCCTGAGAGAATGAAACACGAACTATATATATACTATACACTATATACAGAGGACGAAGAAGAAGAAGAAGCGGCGGCGGCGGCGGCAAAATAGAAAATAAAAAATGATTATGAACGTATTTATAAAGCAGAGTTATGGCCTGTTGGTTTTCTTAAACTTTTCTTTAATATAACTCGATTTTACTTACCCCCTTCCTTAGTGATTAGCCGCCTTCAAACGATAAATAATCGCCGGGTTTTAGCATCGGGCGAATTCAACAACATTATCATTTTGTTAGTGTTTCTAATACTTCCATCGCTGCATTAAATGGCAACTTGAATGTAAACCAAATAAATGATTTAGCAGTGTGTCCTGGCTGCATGACTATAATAACTAGCGAGCAATTTATAAATAATTAGTTTGTTGTTTTAAGAAGATAATTGTAATTTTATTTAGTTGTAATTTGCGAATGATACTATACATTTCAATTTCGCCGGTTTAGTTTGTATGAATTCGCATACAAGTGTGTGTATAAGAACATGATTTTGTGTTTAGAAATTGAGTTATGCTTTTGCTGATTGCGTTCAGTGTATTTCTGCCATGTCGCAGGTTCTTCTTAAATGCAATCTGTGTATAATTATGTATTTAGCGTGTTTTATATGAACCATTTTCTATATTAAAGATTTGCAAAGCAACGCATCTCTTTTCAGAATGTCAACTGGGCCAATTTGCCTATCCTTTGCCCGCGCGTGTTTCTTTTGCTGGTGTCTCATTCTGTTTTGCTTCAATAAAACGAATGGATTAGATTAAGTTTTAAACTGTAATGCGTTTTAATATACCTGGTGCATTTCTGCCAGTGCCTGCCTGCCTGCCTGCCTGCTTGATGTTTCTTCCTGTTTGCGTCTGTCTGTTTGTCTGTCTGTGCTGATGCAAAGTGCACGCGTGTGTAAGATTTTAAGACGGCGCCGAAGCTGATGCAGTTTTTCTTTACGTAAATCGGAAATGTTATTTCTTAATTAATCTTATACAAGTTTGTTTTATATAATCTTTGTACACGTGCACTTTAAATCCACTTGCAATTTATAATTAGAATATTACCGATTCATTTTTAATTATTCACTCATTTTCCGTACCGTGTAATATAATATAATATTATCACTGATATCTTAGTTTTACTGTCACAAAAATATCATAGAAAAAAGACAGTGTTTTATGTTATAATCCATTATGGTTTTTTTTTTGTATCAAGAGCCCCTAAATAATGTTTCTCGGTTGATTCTTGATACGGGCCGCAGCGTTCACACATGGCCCACGTCGCGGCGGCGAATCCACGAACCAACAACCATTGCAGAAGCACGCATGGGAATTATGTGTGTATATATTATTTTTGATAGTAAACAGAGACAGTTTAATTGAATTTAAGCTTGTGGCAGACTTATGCTTTGCAGGTGGACGACGTACGAACTGGCGTAGCACCCTATATACTACTCTTTACAACGTGTTCGAATACAGCCCGCACACATACGCGTATACGCACGCACTTTCGCAGCGTAATTTAATTTTACGCATACGTATAAGATGATAAACGCATGAGATTCGGAAAGTAATGGCATGCACACCAAATACTCCACCCTTACTTCTGTTTTCACTCATATACGCACGCGTTCTCGCTCTCTTTGTCTCTCTCTCCGTCTAGTACTCTGTTAACTGATTTAAATTGCCACTTTTGGAATTGTTATTTAAATAAGACTACCGAAATTTAATTTAAATTTTAGTCAATTGCTATATAGGTATACAGATTCATGTATTTCATTATAATCTTTCTTACATTGATTTGATTTTAATTTATATTACAGAGAAACAAGCAAAATTAAAAATTATATATTACTTTTTTATACGCAGTAATAAGTAAAGATGAAAAATGACAAGCTTGAGCAATATATTATATAGTGATAGATAGATAGTGGAAGTATAAGAAATAAGTCGAGTAGAGGGCACTCCAACTTTTGTTTATACATAATAATATTATAGCTTTAATTTTGTTGCATTCCAAATGTTATAACAGACAAAAAAGTACCATTAATTTAACTTAGAAAGTGTAAACCTCATAGAAAATGATACATATATATAAATATGTAGTGATATATAGTTTAGGAAAATGTGTATAAAACACTTTGAGCGGTCTTTGCGGTAACACGCATATGACCGCTAGGAAATAAAAGCAAAGTGAAACCAACAAATATTTCGTTCAAGTAAACGTTGAAATCCTCTCTGACCAACCGATACACGTTTGCATAAACGACCACGAAAATGTGCGGACACAGAAACTTATTCGGCCAAAACACGACTCGCTTCTATTTGGTGGACACACGGAAACGGAAACTATAGCCACTCATTCTATCGCACTCTAAAACCGACTTTATTCGCTACGGTAAAATTCGTACAGTTAAACATACATTCATTTGGAAGGCTGCCCTTTTCGGCTTTTGATCTTGTCGACATTCCATTGCATCACTCCATATTTTTACTTTCGCAGATTTACCCATTTTCACCCTAGATAGCAATATATACTTCTTACCTTTATTATAATTCGGTGTACAGCTGAGAAGAAATGATTCAATTTGTTTTGTAATTTGGCATTATGTGGCTGTTTAGTTCAGATGTTTGTGTTACGTCTGTAGCGAATGTATATTTATATAGTTGTAGTCTCGTCAATACATAAATTATGAAAATAGAATATTCTTTGTTTTTATTCATTAGCAGCGCACGTAAACAAAATGTCATATACGCACTTGATTAAGAAATCGACGTAAGAATTTGCGTCATAGGACAATATGTATTATTATATACGATTTCATATTATATTATAAGTGCACCATTTACGAGTAGTTAGTTTTCTTTGGTGACAATTTCAATTTGTTTTGCTGCTTAATATAGGGAAAGTTTATTGATCACCAGAGAAAGCTATCATTTTTCATTGAGTTTTTCATACCAACTAGGAACTTATGCGTTTACATTTGTGTCTGCTTTTTATTTAAATCTTTTACACTTTTTCGTCATTTATTTATTTTATAACTAATTTTTTTCGTATTTTCGTTACAGGTGAGTCCATATTCAATATTACATTGCGTTTCACATGTACACGTAAGTTTTTGCCAATAATTGTTTAGCCGTACGAAATATAGAAAAGCATTCGATTGCATGTTTGTAATTTTCTAATAAGAAATTATACAATTTTTGTTTGAAAAGTTTCTTTAAAAAATGTATCAGTTACGGGAAAACTGCTATGGAAAATCTTAAAATTCATATTTATGTTGTTATAGAAATGCATTTATGAGATATTTTTCTTTAATAAATCGTATAATTTTGAATAGAAATAGAATAACTAATAAGTTATTTTCTATTTTGCATTGAAAACGTTTCAAAATTTGGAAATGTAGTATCAGTTATTTTTGAATAGGTCCACGCCTTAATTCAGTCATATAGATATCAAATACCGTGACATGTCACTCAGTGAGTTAGTAAAAATAGGTGGCGAGTCGAAAATTTCGGCGTAGCCTAATTGCAGGTGCGGCATCTTAAACACACCTTTACACATCGTAGATGTGTCGCCCTTCTTTGCTGCCCTCCGATTGTACTAGTGTAAACACGACCTTATAATATTTATATTATACACGGCGAGAAAATCGGCGATGCGCGCCCGTTCGCTAATAGCATTTGATATTTGATTAACACATGCAGCCCACTGCCACCCCCAACACCCCCGCTTCCTACCCACGCCCCCCCCCCCTTTTCTTTTTCCCCTCCTCATCAAGGAAGGAGAAAATGCAAAAATAGGCCGCATTAAAAATGACAGGCGTCCGCGCTTAAAACGGCAATTTCGCCCCTCATCCCCCAGTACGGTGTGTTGGGTGGATGGAGGAGGGTGGTTTAGAATAAGGGTGATGTGTGTGTGTGTGTGTGTGTGCGATGGAGGCCTGAAAGACGCAAGCAGGGCTGAAAAGGAGATTCACGCCGAGAAAAGATCGTTCTGTCTTTCTCTTGTACTTCGCGACACAGAGACGGAATACACGTGATTCTTAATTAATAATAAACACTAATTTAAATTAGTTTAATTAGTTAATTGGTTAATTGTTACATATTTTTTATATTTCATATTGTTAAACTACATAAGTAAAAATATTATTCTTGAATTCTTTTTTTTTTTGCTTCATGGCTCCTGTACGCTCTTTTTATTACGGTACCAAAAAAAAAAAAAATGATTTTTAGAGGTTTAATGCGTAAAAGAAACAATTTCGAATAGAATTTGGTTACTATCTTTTATTCATAAATAATTTATTTAGTATCTCACATCTACTCCTTATTTTATGTATATATTTTTTTTTAATATAAATATACGACTTTATAATCAAAATAAACAGAATCGAAAAATGAGATGGTATGCTTAATAGTTATATAAAATTGGTTCTATGTCGAATTTCGCAAAACCTTTTTAAGAATATATTAAATTATCAAAAAATAAAATAAAATAAATAACGTACTGTAATTGAGACATTAGAAAAACCATTGAATTTAGATAAATATATATTTGAATATTGTAAATAATAATAAGAGATATAGTTGAAATAGAGTGTGTGTGTGTGTGTGTGAATGAGTAATTAGCAGTTGGCAATTTGCGCCTGAATGCTGTCCTGCACGCACCCCTTCCGCGTACAGAGAACGCGGCGCGCACTCTTCTCTTCTTTTACTTCTTCTTCATCTTCTTATTTCTTGCGCCTCCATCGCCGTCGCCGTCGCCGCCGCCGTGGCCGCCGCGATGTTGGTCGTCGCCTGATGGTACTCACTCACTCACTCACTCACTCGTACGTATTCGCGTTTTCTCTCGCGCGCGCCGCGATCCGCTCCGTTTATGCATCACGGCACGGCCGGTTGCGATAACGATTTTTTTGTTAATTATCAAGTCGCGTATGAGCCGAAGAGAGGCAGGAGGCCGCCGCCTCCTGCTTGGTTGGGGGGTGGCAGGGGGGGCAGGGGGAGGGGAGTGTGCTGAGACTCGGCCGTCTTTTTCTTACAATGAATGTGTACGCGCTCTTCCTTGTTTTCATATATGACGACTCGCACAGAACAGACATCATCACGTAGATATGCGTTACCATTAAGCCCTGCGTCCTCTGCCCATTTCTCTATATGCTCTTACCATCAGCGTTGTTGTTGTTGTTGTTGTTGTTACTTTTACATATTATTTTCCATCTGTATATCTTAATTACACTTTTTCTTTATTAGATTTTTCAAAAAATTTAACTTTATATCACACATGGAAGACCATAATCTGGGGTGCCCTTTACTCAACTCTCGTTTACTTAGTTAATTAATCAAACAATAACGATTTCGTTAGTAGTTTTTTAAACCTTTATTTAAAATATAAATAATTACGAAAAATAATTGTTTTGTAATTGTGTATTGTACCTCCACCAAATATCTCTTCAAGAATCACTTTTTCTCTAACTCATGTCGTTTTCAAGAATTAGAAATAGTATTAATTTCCAGTTAAAATATCCTTTACAGAAAAATAGGAAGTTTTCTTTCCAAGAATATACAAAACTTAAATTCAAAACATATATTTATGTTTAATATAATTGGCTGTAGAATGTTTACACAGACATATAGACAAACACACTGATATCATTAAGAAAATAGACTACTTTTAATTCAGGGGCCTCCAAGAATGTAATCACATAAGTTTCTAAAAATGAGTGAACTGAAATATACCCAATTTGTTAATAACTATTTTCGTAATAAATTAAATTAAATCAAGGTGAATTTGAATTTATAATATTTGTCCATAAAACGTAAAATATAGAGTAGAAATCTAGACAAATATGGTGGCAGTTAGGGCAATAATAAATATATGAACGTTGGATCCTCGCAGTTATCATTGATGGTAGTAGTAATTGAGCGGGTCACACATGTGGCCGAATGCGGGGACATGTGTCCGTCCGATCGCAAATGAACCACTTGTGTGTCCGGTGTATAATAATTTGGCACGCGTGTCCGTAACGCACCGAGCGCCGTATAAGTAATGATGAGAAAGTAGCAGGGAGGTGGTGGTGGTGGTGGTGGTTCATCTCGCACCCGTGCCGTGGCCGTGGGGTAGCGCTCTCTTTTACCCTGACACACACTGACTACAATCAGTCTTCTTCACCTCCTCCTCCTTCCTTCGTGCCAGCTTCCCTTTCCACTGCTTCTTCTTCACTGCGAGCAGCGAACATTTTCAACCCCTTCGGTACACTCCAGCACGAAAGAAGAAAACGTTTAATTATTAATCGAGAGGAATTTTTAATCGATCTGTGTATTTTAAGAAGGCGTGTTTTTGCCCTGCTGCTTTTCAGTTTCTATTTTTTTTCTTTTGCTTTTTTTTTGCTCGTCCAATATATATTCTCTTTTGCAGATGTACGTATATACCCGATCGTCTCATCAATATTATATAGAAGAGCGTACGATATCGATGAACTCTTTTTTTTTTTTTTTTTTTTCTCATTCTCACTGTTTTGTTCTTTTCATTTCGTTTTTTGTTTATTTATGTTTTTCCCTTTTTTTATGTGCGCGGGTTTTATGAGAAATTAAGAATGTACAGTCCATACCACCGTAGTCATTATAGCTATTGGCAGGGCCAGATTTAAGTATCGAAGGGCTCTGAACCAGAATGCAAAATATGGTATAAGTATAAGTATAAGATAGTTGAGGGAAGGCCAGTCCAGTTTCCATTTTATATAGGTACTAGCGACCTACATTTTTTTTTTTTTAAATAATGGTAAATGCAGTTCTGGTTATTGGTATTTTCCTATAATGTGGCGATAATTAATGTGAAAGACTAATTGACCGATTTGCTAGTAATTAAAATGATTCTGCGGCGATAGTTGTTCACTATTCGTACAACTCGTCATTGTTGTTGATGAATGGATGTTGTACAAGTCCTTCAACATACTAATGGTTCAAAATTATGGCCATTTTAAATGCATCAGAATTCTCATTAAATTACTTCACTTTATTTTTTCCAGCAGATTTCTTTACATTTAAATTACTAATTGCAACGAAAGAAAAAAAAAATCAAGGGTGAAAAATTACGGCAGGATTTTCACTAATTCGTCTTGTTAAATTTTCAAACTGTCTGCCCATTAATACCCAGATTGAATCAAATCTCGTATTAATACTTCGATTTTCGAACAATAGTTGAGGCAAGTTTACTTAAATACACAATAAGACATGTTTTTCTTTAATTGGACATGGATGTTTTGTTAGCAAACTAGAAATATGGTATTATTATGAATCTTGGCGGTAAATATTAGTGGTTATCAGTTGTATTATGGAATGGTTTTGGTTGTGTATAGAATTAAGAATGTGCGAGCGAGTGATGAGAGCAGCGGCAATTGGTAGCACAGCGACTGGGTGCGGTGTAGATTTTTCCCTTTCGCTTGTCCTATACACATTAATTGCATGCAAATTCTTACAAAGAATGTACGTACAATCCGCCATTTTCTAACTCAATTCGCGTCTTGGAAGGAACACAAGTCTTATTCCTTTGTCTCTCATATATATATATATATATATATATATATATATATATATACGCGCGTCGTATATATATATATATACGAGTACTTTCTCAGCTCACGCATTTTAAACATCGGGCCCCCCTTTCTTTCGGATTCTTAATTAGTAAACTTCCATCTCTTTTCTACACCCGTAGCGATATCGAATCGTGCCGTCTTCGTTTCACGCACAGCATGGCCGTATGGAAATGTGACGTCAGGTTGAGACGAAATTAAAGTTCCCCTCGCGAAAACGAATTTTCTACACCCGTGCAGTCTTTCATTACACGTACATACACACACACACACACACACACTCACTCACGCACATGTACGTGAGTTTTCGCCTCTCTTGTTCACGTATCAGCTCTCTGTGCGTGCGTATTACCAGAGCCGGCCTTAAGATTTACGCTCATCAGCGCCCCCATACATGGGACACTCAAATAACAACACTCCGAATCACTACTTTTCCATTTGCGAACAAACTAAATTAAAAAATCAATATTTTTAATTATCTTTCACTATAAATAGTCACCTGTATGTAAATAAAATTATATCTGTAATTATAACAGGATATATTTTACTCCTAGTATTCCAATGCATTTTAAAATGATTTTACTCAATATTGAACACAAGTGTCTTAATTATGCAAATATTCAATCATTATTATATTACTAAGTGTATTCGTTCCGCTTGGATAAACCAAATATTAAGCATTCTACTACTACTAATACGTTATGTTTTTCTCTTTTTTCGTTAATTTTCTTAATCCCACTCTGATAATTAGCGTCTATCCTTGCCCAACAAATACAAAACAGTATTTTGCGTATATGCACGCAGACACCTATATACCTACAGGAGAAATATTTTCGAAATATGTGCGGGTGTTATTTAGAAAATACAACAACAACAGTGCTGCTCAGTGCTTCATTGGCTTGGAGTGCTAATTTAAAATAAAACAAGGATGACTTTCTTGCCAATCTCTCTCACTTTTTAGCCTCTGTCCCCTTGCCGCGCAATGGCTGCCCTTATGAAAGCACACTACCCATGCCACCCTGCTCATCCTGCTACATTTTCAGAGTGTATGTATATTTCGCGTTCTGTCTATGTGTGTGTGTGTCTGTCGTAGATGGAAAGCTTCACATCAGTGTGTTTTTAGAAGAAGCTGCACGATTTTTAATGAACTTTTTTACGCATTTCGTTCTTTCTTTTGTTTTGTTTACACACTTCGCCATGTAAGAATTTGTTGTTATATGGTAACCAGTTATTGTTCCTAAATTTACATATCGGAATTTTAAACAATTCGGTCATAAATATATATATATATATATATATATATATATATATATATATATATATATATATATAAATATATATATATAAATATATATTCTTCTTAGTAGACAATTTAATGTAAAAAAAATTGTAGTTGCCTTCACCCTACGATTGCTACGAAACAAGAACAATATGTATTGTTACTAAGGAAACGTACATATAAAATCACTATATCTTTGCCTTTTAAACTTCGTATAAATTCTGCAGTGTGCTACACTGGACTGTCTTATACTTAAAATCAAGGAATATCTATCCAGAATAATGTAAATTTTGAAATATGTACGATATGTATGCTGTTAAAATGTTAATTTGGCTCATTTAAAAATTATAATTAGAAAGCTGGATGGAAACCATAAAGGCAGTGGGGCTGAAACGAAAAAGCGTTCGTTTAGAAAATAAATAATTAGCAGTTCTTTGTGCCCTTGAGTACGTGAATTATTGAAACCCTCGTTGTTAGTTGAACTACGCGCCGCCGCCGCCGCCGCCAGTCTGCCGAAAATGGGAACTTTTATATTCAAGAAGAATTCACCCCGACTCGAAAAATTACTTAAACGACAACACTGATTCTTACAAATTCTCCCTCATTTAACCTTCAAACTTTTGCTTAAAAAAATATTTTAGCTACACCTTATCTTCTATACATTCGCATAAGAAAGTATAAATAATTTCTGATACATTCAAAAATTAATTCTTGCATTGGATTTGCCGTATTAGGGATATGGCAAATTTAAATTTTGTGTAAATTAAGAAAATCGTAATCACAGTAATTAAAAATGTCAATAATCAATATGTCGTGAATATGCACTTTAAGTTGGAATATCAAAATGGGAACATGCACAAAAAGAGTAAGATTTGAATGCTATTGTAATAACTCTCATCAATCGTCAATTATTGTCCGCAAAGTTTCTTACGAAAGAATTATAATATTTCTTTGGCTAAGAATTAAGTTATTATTATTGAACTTAGAGAAAAGGAAGATAATTAGATTATCTGATACTCTCGGATCGGTCATTAAAGGCTAGCAAAACTTTTGTAAATATAATTGTAAAGTCAAAAATGTTTTCCTCGTCCGTCTATTGTTGTACCAATAGCGTTTACGGGTGATTGGTTATTCAAATATAGCAGTAGGTTTGGTCAATTATATGTCGTTACAAGATAGATATAACGGCATATGTACGACCATTGTCAATTAAAGATAATCACATTGTATGTAGCCATTTTCTAGCTGATTGCTTATCGCTCTGTAATCAAATGCAATCATAAATTAAACCATCATATTTTGTTGTTTTTCGAAACTTTTCTTTTTCTTATTTCAAACATGCAAACGTTATTTTACCGGTCTATTATATATTGTACTTTTACGCATATGTATGTTGACATTACAGTCTCATTTGTATAATTCGTTGCATATGCTCATGATTGTAATTGTAATAAGTATATGAGTTATACATATTTTTGAAATCAGGGCGACCAACGCGACAGTAAATTATTGTTAAGGACATTTTTTGATTCGAGCATGTTACAGACAAACTATAGCTGTCTTGTACGACGAGCTAAAAATTACTTATGGGCAGATTTATTTTTAGAATGAATCTTGAAACGATTTTTGTTTATTTTGTGAATTGTGTTCGCTTGTGCAGCAGTTTACAAAATATATATAACGTTGTTAATCTAACATCAAGAATAAAAACGGGAGAGCCTGTGGCCGTACTTAGAATGTCTTTGGTGAGTAAATGAACGAAACGAAACGAAACGAAACGAAACACAAATGTAAATGAATTAATTGTGTCAAAATGATGCGATGCGCAGATGAATTTGGCTTGGCCTACACCGCACTACTACCTTTCGTATTATATACTAGTGTATAACAACCGCGCACGAATGACAAACGGACGTAATAAACAAGTTTACAAGATTTAAAGGAACTCTTTCCGGGCGGGATAAAAGCACCGATAAAAGTTGCACAAAAGTACAGCTTACGGCACATCAGACCTGTGATTTATACGTTATCAAGTTAATATAAGATTACAGTACCGCTACCGGCGGTTAGAGGGTGCACAACTTCCACCCCCGACACACCCCCCACCCCCCTTACACTCTCACTCCAACGCATACTTACAACTATCGTCATACTCAAACTTCAAAACTCTATCTATAGTTTTAGTTACGCGGATTACTTTGCACAACCATTTTCACACTCGATCATTTCGCCGACGAATTTTGAAGAAAACATCTTTGCAAATTTTAACGTATTAAAATTAAATATAAATTCGGAATCCCCTAACAATTTTTAATAGTAATTTTAATTAAATATTCCTATTTAAAATACAATGAAAATGCAATCTTTTATAAACATAATTCGAGGATGTATTCAAAGTTTGAAAGCATTAAACATAGTTTTAGCTACCGTTACTGTAGTAGTAGTAGTGAACTTCTATAAGTAATATTAAAACAAACAAATGAAACTAACATCAATAATAACGTAATTATGAATTCAAAAAGTTCATCGTTGACTAACGACAATGACAATTAATACCACCCTTAATGCTGTAAATTATTCCAAGAAGATTTTCTCAATTGATTAAAACACACACACACACACACACTCGCTCACAAACACTAGACATACATACATACGTATATATCTGATGCCTCTGTTCAAATGCAAGTTAGCGTGTGAGCAGCGAGCACACGAGCGAACGAGCGAGCGAGTGAGCGTCTATACAACTTTGGAAATCATACTGTATTCATAATTCTCACATTTAAACGCCATCATAATATGACAATGTGAGTTCCTGCTGGCACTCTGTGTGTTATTCTCCTCTCACGTGCACTTTCGCTCTCTCCCTTATTCCTTATCCCTGAGCACAACCAACGTGTCGTCGTCCTTGTTCGCAGCGTTAAAAGGGTAACGTATGTGGCTGACGGTTAAAATGTACCCAGGATGCGTACTAGTTGAATACGTTTAACACACAACATATTTGGATGTTCAGTTTGAACAAAGTGTGTTTAAATAACTTTATTGTTGCTAAAGAAGATATTGTTCTTCGTACAATGTGATTCCCTGTGTCATTTCAACCTTTTATACACTCGCTTATTCATTGTACATCAGAATTAGATTAGAAGTTATATGACGATAATACTTATTAGCTCGCCGTACGATGCATTCTCGGATCAAAAAATTTCCTTAACAAAAAGTGTTTGTCTCGTCGCCCTGAATCCAAAAATATATATAATTTATATACTTGAATGTTAGTCGTCGCTCGTTCGTAAAACCAAATTTGTGTCCTCTACTCCTCTTAAGGAACTAAGCGATTTGAACCAAATTTGCTACATATTTTATAAATATTAAATATTATTATTTTGAATTTTAAATATACACTAAATTGTAAAACATTTTATATGTATCTATGAAACCCAAAAGTGTAAAATATATCGCAACACATTCACGTGTTTTTATTCTGATATAAATATCTTGTTGAACTCATTAATTTCGAGTTAAAAAATGAACACTTTGAAGCATCCCAATCGAAATCAAACAGTTCTCTGTCCAACCAATAGAAGTAACCCCTCACACACGTACACACACACACAGAGACTGTTTAAAAAATCGATTTATATAATGACAAGTCTCTCTCTCTGTCGGTGATATAATATAAAATGTATGTATGTATATATGGAGCTAAAAGCAACCCCCATTTCAGTTCGAATAGTGTATGTATGTGTGTATGTGTGTATCCAGGCACAATAATAACATGAACATGAAATTAACATTAAACAGTGATCAATATGACCAACGGCAATGGCAACGGCAACGGCAACGATTCGGTTTCCTTATGATGTAAGTCACATGCCTTAAAGTTTTAAAATATATTGGCGGGCCGTTCGCTGTTCGCTGGCACACGGCAGCCAACTTATAGAAATAAAAGCGTCGCGTTTGTGTGTGGGGACGTGGAGCGGGTGCCTGGCCCGGACCAGCACCGACCCATCTACATAATTGCATGTTTTAAACAAATTTAGCCGGCAGGTTAATTTGTGTGTCGACGTACAGCACTCGCTTGTAATTTAGTGCAGCAATCAGTGCACGTACGCTAAACGTTCGCTACTAATAGCATTACTTCGATAACAGACCGATATATACATATATATACACAACCGCACCGTGATTCACCCTCAATCATATCCATACATACATTTATAATTCTCTTAAACCTTGCGACATCATTTAACACCACATATATTTGTCTAAAACGGGGATTGAATATGTAGATATTAATTACAGTACAACCAATATTTTAATTGCACTTGTATATAGTACAGGTACATACAGAAATTTGTTGATCGCGCAGGTAATAGTATATAATATGTTGTCCATCACGCGAGATCGCGTACTCGTGGCTCGTTCACTCATATGTGTTCGTTCAAGCAAACATGCGATATTTGAAGCGATTATCTTTGAATCACCGACTCAATGTGCCTGACTGATTTTCATAGCGGAATTAATTAAAATCTTTTCATTATTTATAGATGTACGTACTTGTATACTCATGCCAAATGCACTAAACAGTGAATTAGTGAAATTAACTAATGATAAAATATATACTAAATATATGATTGATTTTTATTTAATAATTAAAAAAAATTGATTTGAAATTTCCTGTAAGTTATCGTTTCCAAATAAAAAATTTAAATAACAAAATCCGGATTTATAAGACAGTCGAGTAAAGATAACTCCAGTTTATTTTTAAAACGAATGTTAAATATATGTATAAATGAAACATGATATTTGAAAGTGTAGTGAATCTGTCGATTAAGAAATTCGCATATAAATAGTGTATAGGTGTTATCGGTAAGGGTATCTTGTATAGTAGGCAGGTTAAATACCATACGTATGTACGTGTGTATGTACGAATATGGTTTAGTTGTTTTGAAACGCGGTCTCGTCTAAATACCAGTGTAAACTATTAAAAGGTCATCGTGCATAATTAACAATGCTATTATTATACGTGTTGTGCAATATCAACATAAATATTCCACAGCGCACCAGGATCGTCTTGCTTGCTTGTTTCGTTCGTCTGTTCGTGTCTTGGTATTATGGCACGGGCACGGGCACGGGCACGCCACTACACCACTACACCATGCTCTATCTATCTACCTTACTTTTATTCTTCATTTCACGTCGTCCACCGCAACCAACACTCCTTACTTAGCGACTTGCTACAAATACAACTATCGTGTACTAACTCGATTCCACATCAATTGCACACACAACGTCTTTTCTGCAAAATATTGCCAGATTTTTTATATCAATAACATCCAACAATTTAAAAGAATGAATATGTATAATAAACGTAATATTATACCACAAAGCATCTATCAATATTCCTTAATTAAGCACAAATGAGGGTCTAATTTAGGGCACTACATACTTATTTTATTGTAAAATTGTACTAATTCCTTAAAAAATAGTGGTCAAAGAGTATAGAATTAAAAAATGGTTCACAATTATCTGTGCATCTCTTGTGTTATGGAAAATATGGTGGAATCGAGCAGTGTATATAAGATTCGAGAGATGGTCGTGCAATATGAGGCAGGATCGAGCGATAACTCATATTTGAGTTGCCGCGAAATCTAAAAAATAATAAACAATAGTTCATGTATGCATAAAGCGAACGGACACAATTTGTAAAGCAGGCGCAAGCAGCCAACCGTGGAGACCCGCAGATATTCGCACTGTCTTATATATATATACATGCGGTCATAAGACACACATACATCACCACGACTGCACATGTATGTGTGTGTAAAATGCTACATTATCGGATCGGATCGCATCTGCTTCGATCATTATAACAGCAATCATTCCATATTGTGCAATCGGTAGACTTTTATCACATTTACTACGAGATATTTATACCCATCGGTATCTAGGTTTGGTGGGCAGAGCACACAAAGGTTGTACTCTACTCGAACTGAACTTACACGCATTCTTATGTGCAAAGGTTGTGTGAAGAAGTTGATAATATACTCAATTATACATAAATACTTAAAACTATTCCCACTAAACGCTTCTAATGATGCTACATTGTTTTAGCACTAAAAAATCAACTATTTTTGTTATGAAAACTGACTGGATAAGCTGACGGTGATTGTGAGAAAAGTAATTTATCAGTTGGCAACGGAGAATAATTTTAGATTTATTGTGGAACAAGTGCAAGGTCATGTCAGTTTTGATTTCCCATCTAGTTTGAGACATTAGTTAGGTTAGGATGGGTGATATGGCCCGTGGAATGGTTGATTTTCCATGATGACGTAATGATACGTCACGCGCAAACACGCGAGGGACATCCGTCATGTGGAATTAATATATTAAAGATGCATTTATGGCTATCATAAAGAAACGAAATTAGGAACATGATTTATATTTTATATTCGGGGCTAATTCAAACGTTCGTTATTATGTTTGCAAAATATACGACCATATTATATATACATATACATATATATAAATATACGAGAAACATTGATTCAAATTATCATAGCTTGTATATAATACGAGATTTTTTTGTTCGTGAACGTTTTATAGTTGTGGGGAATAGTAAAATAAATTTGTCAGTGAAACTTATCGTCAAATGGTTATTTGAATAAACATAACATATTTATTAATAGATCCTTAAAAGTAAACATCAAATGTTTTATTTTATTACTATACATTTGCTACAATAAAGTCGACAGATGATACAACTTATTGTTCATTGCTCATTTAATGGTTTAATACTATCATATACATAGTATTATTATTAATACGAATTACTGTGCAGTATTGGTATTTTTAACAGTACTTGGAAATGTTAAAATTCTAAACTATTGAAATTAAAGTAGAAATTGTGAGTGCATTGACTAATCTATTCTAATATAAAATAGATTAAGTGTATTTATAAAAAACAATTAAGGGTAAAATCGCCCCCCGGCAAATTATTTAATTGGTGAAGAGTCTGTGTATGATATGGGCACACGGTGCTCATGGGTTAACTCAGTTTTATTAGTATATTTATTTATATCTTTTAGTAATTTTTTTGTAGCGTATATTTGCACTACATATATACCTGGAACGAAATTAAATTTCATATATTTAAAAGTCAATTTCACGTATGTGCAATTTAGCTGAACAAAATTAAATTTGTTGTGCAAATTGCATTTCACGTAAGATGCGTATATTTCTCACATACAAGATTCAATTTGAAGGTAATTATTTTTTGGTTAACCTATTTCATTTAACGGCAACAAAATGCGATTTAGTGAGCTTTAAGAATTAACATTTATAAATCGCTGCATGTACAAATGTTTCTATTAGAATAACAACAATAATAATAATAATAAAGACAACAATTACAGAGTGGCAATAATTCACAGACACTTATATCTGATTTTCTAATCTCTCATCAAGCCGTAGCTGTAGCCGTAGCCACCCACACGCAATAATATGAAATAAGCGAACAACGCAAGGCAGCAAGCAAGTCACACTCGTAGCATTCGCGATGTTGTGAATACATACACATCACTATAACACAATGATAAATAATCTCTGCTCTTCATTGTAAATGCAAATGAGACCAAACGATGAGAAATATTTCATATTTTACTTGGCTTTACGAATATACATACATACATACATACATACGTACGTGCTATTACGTCTTTAATATTTATTTATTTACGGAAATATAAACACATACAACTGTATATATTATTGTCTTAATACACTGAAATTAATTTTATTTTATGATTGTTTCACATTTTTATCGCTTTATGTTAATCATCATATGATTTACTTTCACTTTTGAAATTAGGGTTGACTTTTTGAAAGCTTTATGCTTTCTGGAACAAAATACAATTGGAAAGATTTTTGCAATAATACAAGTGTTGAACCTGATGTCTTAAAATAATTGTAATTTTAATTTATGTTGGCTATACATTTTAGACTAGAAAATAAATTATTATTATTACTATACTCTATGTCTCAAATAAATATGCATAGTAAAATGTGATAAATGTAAATGAGTGTCGATTCGATTGGTTTCCTTAAATCGCAATGTTGAGGTATTCGTGGGAAACCTGTACGTACCTACAAATCGTGTACAGACTACAATACAATTTGTTCGTGAACATACGTACGTTTATGTTATGTATGTATATATGTAATAATGTGCATGTATGTATGTATGTATTTATTTATTTACGGTACATCGGGTCCGGTACACACATGTAGAGGAGAATGTATAGCAAATTGCCAAGGTGAAGAAAGAACACGTTTTCGTTTTTATGTACGTTTTACATTCTAGATCAGTTTGCATACTATACTACATGCCTAATCGCTTTTTATTAGCTTCGAATTCGTTTTTGACAATAAAATTTTATTCTATCGCATAATTTATTCAAGAATTTTTTTTTCATAAATATAATATATTTGTCTGACAAGAGAAATTGAAACAAATTTATGCATTGGTTTGTAAATAATTGAAGTATATTAAAACAGTTTTATAGAAAATAGGATTATTAATTTAAATACATTACCTAACTTAAAGTAATCTAACTTAAAATGTATTTTAACGACAAACTGTGAGTTGCAGTATTCACTTTGGGCAAAGAAATCGCTTCTAATCTAAGTATGACAAACCTACAATAAATATGAATATATTTCATGTATTAATGTTTCACTGTATGAAAAATTGTAAATTAGTAAATGATTATCCGGTTATTAGAAAAAAAATTGATGTCGTGTAAATGTATAACAAAATTATCTATTATCATTATTTATTTATAAAATAAGAATTCTAAACTCGGTAAAATTTTGAATGTAATTTTGCATGTCGATTATGATACAGGTGTTGCAATAGTTATTGTGTATGCACAATAATGTTCGTGGCTTGCTTGTGATTCATTTACATAGCGACGTTCATGATTTTAATATTGTAATTACGTTCAACATACCTTTAGGTGGAAACTAAACAATTTCTTTAGAATATCTCAACATTTAACGTTCTTTTAAATCACATTCAAGCGATGAGTCAACTATTATAAATACATTATGCGTTTATTGTTCTTGTGACAGGTACATATTTTATTAACAGTTCAACAAAAAGTTTAATGTTTTTTCAGAATTATTATTGAAAGTAAAAGTTAAGAATTATATTCACTGCTCAGAATGCTTATTATTTTTAACATTGAAACAATTCGATAAACAGTTTACACAAAAATACATTCCAAATTTCCCTAACTTATATTTTACAAAATTTGGCTCACATTTAAAACTTTAATAATCAGTTACGTTAAAGAGATGAGCACAAGTCAAAGGAACAGTGCGGTAATAATCGTTAGGTAGCAACAAAAATGGATTGTTTTGGACAGTGGGCGAGGGTAGGACAATTGCCACAAAAAGCCTCAATTGTTTTCCGTCGCTGAAGTCACCTGCTGTGTGTTAGGGGTGTAATTGTGCATATGGACCTGTCTGGCGGCTAAGTGACAGCTTTTGGCGCCACCGTCTATCTCTATACCTGGCTGATATGGGTGAAAACAAATCCAAAGCGTATATAATAACATATAGCGTTCAGTGCCGTATATCGTTACCACGGAAATTCCCAGAAACTTATATTGCACCTATAACAGTTGTGTGATACGGACAGACGTTTTCTATTTTCAACATATCACATTACATCTATTCAACCAGTGTTTCAAAAATATATAACCATATCATAATATATTTTAATTATTGGAGTCAATTCATGTAAATTACAATAGATTTTGCAATTGGTGTATTAGATGGGCGAAAGAAATGTTTGGTGATGCCGAATGGCTGATTAAAATATAACGGAGCAATAAATATTAGGATGTACGATGGTGCGATGGGCAAGCAAGATGACACTTAATTCCATATAAAGTCGAAGTTGGTATATAACGAGTGAGGCTTTAGTTTGAGTATAATTGTCTCAACAATGTAACGAATATTTTCCATTTAAATTAAGTTCGGCAAAGTAATTCGGAAAAACCAATCCAGTTAGGCCATAAATAATTCGGTGCGACAGAGGTTAATATATAGGGAAATGTTCGGGCAAGTTACAGAAAAACTTGATCTCTAACTTTCGGCCTCGCGGGATTCGCGTTTCCCGCACGCACCCTGCTCTCACCCCAAACTCACTTTGACAGCTGGATGTGTACCTGCCTGCCCTGTCCTCTAAACCCACCAACCCACCTATACCTACTACACTTGTCTTCCTTCCTCGACAAATCGTTCGTTCGTCTCTGCATGCCACTGGAATGATAACCAAACAGCACGGCAAGTCTAGCCACCTGATACGGAACATTTCAGACTAAAACTGCGTGAAATTTCGCCATTTGATACTCGATGATATGCCATACTTTGTGTTACTGTAACTGGTTTAGAGCCCAAGTTATGTATAAACAAGTGATTTCCATTTTCAAGTTGGTTCGACTACGAACAGACACGCGTTACGTTATTCCCCCAGAAATATATTTCTCCTATTTGCACACAGCTTGGATAACGAAAAAAGGGGAAATAAGGCGACCTGCACGCATAGGTGCGTTGTATTAACCCTACGATTACGTATTTTTCAATAAATGGTACATTTTACGTATTAACTATTTAAACAAAAGTATGTATATATGAGTTATATATATATTTTCGGAATCAGAAAAACGTAATACGATTTTTTTTAACTTATTTTTTGATTTAGCTAGTGCTACAGACACACCGAACACTATAACTCTTCTGTACTACCGTACGATAAGCAAAGAACAATATGACACTTTCCATATCGTACTTTATGAAGACTAGTTTCTTACATTTTAAATATATGTCTATATATATTTATAGATATATAAACCTTTATCAACATTCTCACATCGAATGTATTCTATATAATTATATTTGTCTGTTGTGCCTACAAGAAGGTGTTACTATTTTAGATTTACGAGACAATCTATGCAAATACTATTATTGTATTCAAACCAACTTACATAATATAATAAATAATAACTAATAATTTATTCAGAATTTGTAACCTTTGCTATCAAAATCCAACAAGAATCTTTTAAGTAATATCATATACATCTCATTACATTTATATAAGTAATATTGAGTAAAAGAGTGAAAAAAAAAGGATGTTTAATGACAGGACGTGGTGGCAATTTGGTCGAAATTCACCTGTTTCGATAATTTCGAACACCTTTACCACGAAGAGGGCTTGGTACGCATCTGTAGGTGAGCTATCGGTCTCTGCATGTCCGGCCAGGCGTGACAGATCTAGTCAGCCGTGGCACAGGATGTGTTTTGTTACACTACATATTCTCCGCTGTAGCGCTCTTCTTTTTTTTTGTTCCTGTTGTTCTTGTTGTTGTTGCTGTTGTGCATCTTGTGTGAGAAGTGAAATACCACCGCAAGCGGTTCATCGATGATTGTTCTTATGTGTATGAGCTGCCATACCGCCCCTACGACCTGCATTACTGCTATTTACCCAACGTAAATGTGGGTGATTGTAATTTATTAGCCGGTTCGCTGTCCTACAGCTTAAACAATGTTCTTAGTAAAGAAGATATGAACTATAATACTATAGACTGGGCAGCATTAAAAACGCATTCCACGAGTGGTGCCCGGAATATAATATAAAAAACAACTGAAGATGTCTCATGTTTATTTCTTGATTATATTGTCAACTGTTCACGGTTGTTTGTTTTACCTGTCAATTTTAAAACGTCTATATTGGTAAAAAATTATTAATGATTCGTGAAAAATATCTGCCAATACAAAGAATACTTGAATACATATTTGAAAGTATATAATATTCCTTTATTTTGTTTTTAATTCGCATTGAAATATAATTAATTTCTTTAAAATTATCTATGAATTATGTTTGGTAATTTCTGTAAACGTGTAGTGATCAATGGAATATGTCTTTAAACCTGGTCAAACTTTAACAATTGTAATAATTTATAAAAATATAAAACCTGAGTTAAAAATTAGTGCAAAACAATTACATTTAAAACAATACTTATGTATGCAACTGTGAAGGCTTATTAAGCCACAATGTTTACAATTGCACAAAAAGTGTTTTGTTTTGTAATTAAGCAAGGACAATTCTAAGTGAAAATTCCATAACTAATCTAGGGAACGTTCATACTATAATATAAACAATTATAATGTCGCATATAGCGAAACCGCAAATCGTTATGAACATAGAGTGCGAATATGTAATATCTGGGTCAAGTGCAAACGTTGCTTTTTAGCAAAAATGTATTTTCTTAAAAGTCAAAACGCGATAAGAATTAAAATATTTCATATTCGTCACTGGAAACAGGAAGTTTTTGAATATACAGTCTTGTGCAAATTAATTTTAAAGTTTTCGTAAATTGTAATAATGATCTGGGTGTATATATTTATAAAATATATTAAATATTCAATGTATTCAATATGTATTTCGAATGAAAATCTACTTATAGCAACAAATAACTTTAGCTATCAATCGGCAAACTTTAAACTGAACAATATTCTGAAACTTGTATCACTCCCAGAATATAGCGAACAATTGCTCAGATATTACGAACAACGCATGCTATATGTACGCATTCAATAATAGATAATATAATGGCATAGATTTCGAGAAAGGCGTTCGGCATCTCTTCCGTAAACATGGCATAATTCGTGTGATTTGTAGTCGCTAACTTTTGTATTTGTGACGTCAGCGCGACATCCATCTATATAGAGCGTATTGAACATGTCATTTGGTGGCTAGTGCCGTACGAAATACACGAACCCCGAGACAAATCCGATCAACATCAACGCATTGACATTACGGCAATGTTACACCCGTTTGCCTTTCGCTCTTGCCCACTGCCAGTGGCATCGCGATACTTTACACAAATAGGGGCACTGCTCTGCCCATATTTCACAAGGACGAGATAGTCATGCCAGCTTTTTTATTTTTTGCTTAGTATTAAATTAAACAATGTATTTAAGATTAGGATAAAATTAATAATATATGATCTGTAGACCTCGTCGCATCGCAATTAAATTTAAATTAGTTAAATATTAGAAAATGAAAAGATCGAAATATATATTATTAGCAGTTTGTACGCCGCTGTTGGGGGGATGAGAAGGCCGTGAATCAACAGACAAAGCGTTGCGATTGAATGCTAGAAAGCTGAACGCCAAATTCGGTTGTGTCTATTTGTGTATAGGTGTGCCATGGCATATAGGCCCTTCGGCATGGCATACCGCGACCTGTGTGAACCTGTCGAATTGCCACTGTTTAAAATGTTCACAATTATGATCGTCGTATATAGACGTAGAGATACGTATAGCTCGGTGCGAGCAAAGTGTTAAGTTTGCCACACGGTATTGTCAGTGCGCGGCGATGTACGTGTGTTGGAGGAGAACGAACGAACGAACGCACCAGGATTATAATAGATCTTTGGGGCCTGTCCTATTATCCCACTATTGTTTCTGATACAGTCAAGTTGCGCCAACTCTCATTCTGACATCGATCACCAAACGCTAAACATATTGTTTATTACAAAATTTCAACTACGGTTCAACAATCTCCCAAATATGAATGTCTATTATCAAATTATCGAAAAATTAGATTATTAATTTGTAACTTTAAATGCAATTCTGAAATCAGGATAAGATCATTTTCCAGATTGTGGAAGTTTTATTACACTAAAAAGAAATAATCTTCACCCAAGAAAGTAAAATTGCTATTAATTATATGACGAGCTAATGACATTGGTGCTTGTTTTCTATTGCATTATTGTAAAGACTAAAACATCAGATAACATCTATAACGAGCGTTTGGATTTAAACTGCGAGGGGATTCAAATGGGATGCCAAATAATATGTGTACCAAATTTCTTTTTGTTAAGGAAATGCTACAGACACACAACCGAATGCGTTAGCTTCTTCGGTATATCGTACGGCGAGCTAAAGATAGTTTGCATCATCTTAAATTGGTTCACAACTGAAATCATTAATTTCTTGAACAAAATTAATAACTTGAAAATGTTATCATGTCTTTGGAAAAAAGTTAAATCCATTAATTTTTTTTTAACACAGTTTATACACGTCTGTTTGCATAGGCTTAATTTAAAATTCTTGCATGAAAAAATTAATTTACGAGTTCGTATAGAGAGTAACGTGATAAAAGACATAATTCATTTTCGAACGACGCCAGAAAAACTGTTAATAAGCTAGCGATCTTCAGCACGTACGAGTAGTTAATGTAATTCACAGCCTTAAAATTAAAAATCTATACGTATACTGTCTTTATGCAATTTATGTTAAGTAATGCATGATCGGTGACATGAATTTAATTCATGTATGTAGTTAGTCATCTGAGTGTAGTTGACAAAAAGCGTACCGAAGCAGCAGGGGAATCAGGCAGGCATGACTGTTTGCTACTGGTCACCGAGTTCTTGGCCAGGAAATTTGCGGTTTTGATTTTATTGGTTTGTTTTAAAAACGAATGAGAAAAAGACATTCTAAATTGTAAAAACATTCGTGCATTTGTTACAGCCACGTATTTATTTATAATACACATTCACACTTCTTACATTATTTATACTAGTTGCACCAATAACATTTGCTCAATTTGATTTATATTCACCCCTATTACTTATTGATAATTGCACTAATGCTTCCAGCTCGCCTTGCATTTCGAATGACAATCTTTATTAATTGATTGCAACAATAGCCAGTCGTTTAATGCGATAGTTGAAATCAAGCGATTCAATATTTTAATTTCAAAATGATTATTTTTTCAAAACATTTATTTTACTTTTTCTGACCAATTAGTAATTAAGATTAGACATTACAATTAATAAAACTGCATGCACAAGTAAGATCGTCGTGATAACACTAGAACAACATAGTTAAGATAGTCAAGAACGGAATAGTGGACCTAAAAATTGCTTTTGGGCAATTGCATCATATTATGATTGAATGTGTAAAAAATGTCATGAATCATAAACGTCTCTTTGGCCTTCATTAAGAAACAAAAAGTCTCCTAAATCGCTATTAACATACTGGATGGATGGTGTCAAGATTATTGACTTTTTTTCATGTCGTGTATATTTGTTTATAAAAACAAGGTGACAGTAAAATCAGGTAAAACCAATAATTAATCAATTCTTTACGCGATCGAGCAGTAACAGCGGTAGTCACGGTCAGTCGTGCGGCGATGTCGTTGTCGTTGTCGTGGTCATTGCGAATCACGAGACCTTACACACACACTTTGGATATTGGACGCGTCAGGACAGAAAGCACAGGTGACCGCTCATGTGTGCTACCTTAACTTTTCTATTAGAATGCATGCAAAATCACGAAGGGGTGCGCGGGGGGCGGGGAGGGGACAATTGTGTGCCAATTAATTCCTGCGTCTTGTGCGACCCGAACAACACAGTGTTCCGCATGATGGACCTCGCATGTCCGATTGTTCATGCGCTATTGTATTATACTGGATTTAGCCGTAGATGTCACATATATATCATATAATAGTTGAATAAATTCAAAAATTATACAAAAAAAATATCAGTTGGAATTGGTCGATTAATAGATATATTAACAAAAAAAAAGGATGTTAATTACCAGAAATTGCTGGTTGCATATCTGTAAATCTAAAAATAATTTGAGTATAGAATGTCGTGTAAGGAACTGTATGTATGTATGTATGTAAATATGTTTTTGTTTGAAAATTCGTTGTGTGGGCGCAGGCAGCATATCGGTAATGTGGTGCGTGCGTGATTATACGACGCCATTCTGAAACAACTTTCGAGTAGGGAAATCTTGAGTTTCTTTTCGAGTTAATTAATTAACGTATGCAAATTAGACGTTTACTCTCGTTATGTCCACAAATGTCGAGCACTTAATGATAAATTTCGTGCAGGTTATATCTGACAGAAAGAACTATAATTAGTATCGTTCTTACATTCCTTTTTCGTACGCTTAATAATTGTTCTTACGTACTTTTCGACTTTGACGACAGCATTTTATATACTTTTATACATGGTACGACTTTGATTCTTATATATTTTAATTGCTCTGGTTTTTTAGGTTTCATAAAGAAAAGGCTTACAAAATTCAAGAAAAATATCAGATTTAATTCTAATACTTGGAATATTGGCCAAATGATTTAACTAATCGCCACCTGGTGGCAAATTTACTCTTTTTGTTTTTGTTAAACACTTGGCCAAGCACTATAGCTGTCTTGTGTGACAAGCTAAAAATATAAATCAATACAAAGTAGCCCTCAAGAATTGCTAATCCTAATAAAAATTAGATAATATATTCAATAAATATGTAATAAGAAATGAATAGCAGAATTTTTAGCATTGTCCTTGTATGTATGAGAGAAACAGTTGACTCATGCATGCCATCTTAATGTATAACAAATTCAACATGGCTGTCCTTGTTTTAATTAAAAAGTAATTTCATTTCTTATGACAAGAAATTATTTCGCGTTCTGTTGCAATGTATGTAAGTTAGTTACGTACGTATATATGTATGTATGTATGTTTCCCTGGCATAGACTTTTTAATTACAGTTAAGTTCTGGCATATATAGTATACGAGGGTGAAATATTCCAAGAAGCTTTGACTGTGTACGCGATCTGCATATGTGTGCATGTACGTGAAGAGGGGAAGGGTGGGGTGGTGGAGTGTAAGGGGTGGTAGACATGCGAGGGTGGCAGAGCATGCGTGCCAACGTAGAAAAAAGGCATAATCATGCAAGCGCGTATTAATCGCGGACGTCTTCCCCTCTTTCTTCGTGGGGTCCGCGTAGGGGTGGCAGGGTGGGGGTGGTACCGCACCGTACTCTTCTTGCGCGTATAATATACATACACGCGCACAAACACAAACACACACACACACCGATTCATGTGAACTCGGTCCCGGTGACAATTATTGATTGAGAATTCTTCGTTCTCTCTAATACTTACATGCAATGAGCAAAGACAAGAAGTACCGTAGACCGTAGACCGTAGTAGTAGCGCGGCGGTTATTAAAAGTTTTGACTGTTAAAAAGAAACAAAGATGTGTGCCGTTGCCGGTCGGTCGGACAGAGACGGAGATGCAGCGAGTAGCGCTTGCCTCGCGAAGGATTAAAACCAAGAGGAATATGTTTGTAGCTCGGAATAATTGTGCTGCAAGATGAGTTTAAAATCCTACAGTCGTATTTATTGGTTGGGAATAAAGCTCATGGGGCTTGATGATTATTATTCCAGGAGACTTTCGCTTTTGCGCGCTGCACGCGTCGCGACGTACGTCCACAACACTCTATGGGCATCCGACGAAGATGGTCAACGGCCGGCCGGTTTGTTTTAAGATCTGAGGGAGTCATTTCCAGATTGCGCGCGCGCATTTCACATCTACGCCAACCCCACCACCAAGTCTCCAATAACGGTGTGTGCAGTCCGAGGTGTTTTTAATTTAAGATGTGTACATATATTCGTACATACATACCAAGTTACGTTTCGAATATGGGGGCCGTAGGAAAGCGCGCGCGCGCGCGCAACCCCTATGAAATATCGCTGCGAGTAATTTCAATTTTGCATGTGAAACTTTTCGTTTATGTCTTTTCCAAGTCAAACTGCTGTTGTTGTTTGATTCATGTGTCAGCTGAAGCAAGTTTGGAACCGGCTCACTACTCATATCCAGTCGCAATTAGTCGAATCATTTAATCGAAATATTATTATTTTCAATCAATGCGACATAGGCTTACCATGTTTTTAAATGCATATTTCTGGATTTGCGCAACTTAACAGGAGAACCCTCGAATGCTACAAAATCTGTTGTAAACATTTAACTATTTTACATCGTTATTTCTATATTCGTAAAATTACTATAATAGTCAAATTAAAACATTATTTTTTTATTATTACGTGGTGACACAGTAGTTCTAAATTAGAGTTAACTGTTCAGGGAATCGTATTAGCACGATCAATTAAAAATATTATACAAGATATAATATTTAATTTGTAAACGAAACTTGTATAAATATTAAATTAAAATACTATGTTTTATATAGTTAATTGTAAGAAAACATATTAGTTAAAATTGACGATGTTTCAAACACCATAGGCTATAGCGGAGCGTTGCTGTAAAAACAATAAAAATATTTGATAAAAAAGTATTATACATCTTAATTATTATGAAAGGAATGAAACTCGCTAATTCAAATTCTATCAATTTTTCATCATTTTAATAAACATTTCTGGAATCAGCGTAGTCAAATTAATCTAATTATATGTTAAGCTCGAAATTTTTTTGCGACTTTTTGGGCGAAAATTTGGCAAGGGGTACCCCTTACCGTTTTTTCGAAAATCGACGATTTTCACTGTTTTTACTGTGGCGCTCGTAATATTTCGCCAATCAAGTTGAAAATTTGTACTAATATAAACAAGATATAGCCTGTTTGACCCTGCAAATTTCAACTTTCTATCATTAATAGTTTGGTCGAAAAAAAATCGCAAAGTTTGATAAAAATTTCAAGCAGAGAAATTTTGTGAAATGTGACCAACAAGGCTGAAAGTATGCTTATATAGTGTTTAAGTATCGGGGAACTCAAATCTGTTAACGGCGGCGCGATACGATGTACCGTTTTTGAATTATATTTAAAGTCACGTCTTTATGTGCGATGTTGTACCAGTTGTAAATTTAGGGGTTGAAAAGGAGTAGAAATAAGATGGGTTGGGATTAGATATGTAGTAGTGTGTGAGTAGGTGCGATATGTGAGCGCATGTGGAGCAGTGCAGAAGAGACAGTCGTGTCGTGTCGTTGTCGTTGGGACTCTGTGGCGGGCTGCGCGCCTGTCCGGCCACCATATCCATCCACCTGGTCGGCGGCGTTGAGTTGGCGCGTGCATCTTCTGCCAGTCCGCTTTGCTCGCGTTTACGCGCGCCACATACGCGCGCTCCTCGACACCACACATGCCATGTGTGCGGTATTCGCTCCGTCGTCGTCGTCGTCGTTTGGCCTTTCGCACCGACCGCAGTAGTTCTTGAGCGTAGGTCTTACTAGTGCAGTACACAAAGTTGGCAGTGGATACATTTACTAATTAACCATGTATTTTGGGAGACCCAATTTTTTTTTTTTAACAATATATCTAAATTGTACATTTTTACTAGTAATTTGTGACAATTTGTCTAAAATAAGAACCAAGCTCGACTATTTTGATATGGTACATTGATTTCTAGTCGAAATTCTTTCTAAACGAAATCTTTACACTCGTATGCTCTGTTTATCTAATGTGTAGACAAAGAGAGAATATGAGTACTAATTGTAATAAGCTCAGATTTGGTATTTAAAATAAGATTTTGTAATTATCAATAATAATATTAGGAAGATGAGGTAGAGGAGTGTGTAGTAGCATAAGTGGTGTAAGAAGTAGTTTTTGGGGCCGATAACTATCAATGTATCGCGGTGTGTATGTGCATCACATATAGTAGATGCAAGATGTAGTTAGTACAAAGAAGCGTCGCGTTCGTTAAAAAGAAAACGTGTTAAGGCGTACATCATTTCTCTGGGTGCACTTATGCAAACGCGCGCGTTGCTTTGCGTACCCCGCGCGCGCCCGCTCGGCCCCCACGATTGCCATGCCGTGAACGTCGTCGTATACTCGGCCGCCGCCGACGACGACGACGACGACGCCGCCGACGACGACCGTCTCGCTCGGCTCCGTCGGCTCGACTCGCGCCCCATCTCTGTCTGCGAGTAATTAGTGGTCGGTGCGCGCGACAAGGACGGACCTATGTACGTGTGTGATTCTAACGACGGGCAAGAGTATACGCCGCCCCTTAATTTATATCTAAGGGTAAAACAGTAAGAGTAAAGGAGAACGGACGAACGGCGGCGGAGTGAGACAGAGCGAAGCCGAGGCTCTCTTGTGTATATACGATGTAGGGTGGCATGCGATGTAAGGCGCAAGCGTTCTTGAGTCTTGCAAGCTTTGTCTAATCGGATTCATTAACGGGGGATCCGGGAATTATGCGTCCATTGCGAGCTGGCATATTTTTGAAAGCAGTCCGTCGCGACGGACCAACACACCAACACCACCATCAACTCTACCGCCGGCGACCTCCTCGCCTATAACAAACTCACTGTTATGACAACAACACTCCAGTGGACGACGCACCACGCAATTGTTATTGTTGTTGTTAACACACTTTATCATCATCATCAGTTCGCCGACATTTGAAAAGTGGTGCGCATTTGCCGCTCTTTTAGTGTGTTCACTCGCTCGCTACTATCATCTACTTACTACTAACTCCACTTTGTGGCTCTGCTGCTCCTGTTCTGCCGTTCTGTTGACGTTCTGTTGACAACATGTGACACGCGCGCGTCTTTCCTAAACGTTTCTATCGCCTACTACATGTGTGTTTGTTTTCATGGTGTCTGTGTGTGTTTGTTGTGTTCACGTACCGTACGACAACGTGTGTGATGATGATGATGCTCTCTTCATACATGTGTGTGGTGGCGGCTACAGCATTCAGCGCTCTTTTTCGTTTGTTTCACTGCTAATAGTTAGTGTTTAGTGCACGTGCTCTCTACCACTACTACTACTACCGCTACCACTGCTACCAATATTCGAGGTATTTTTTATGTGTGCTGTTCACTTGTTTTTATACTATTCCATATACCAGTTAATGTTGCGCCTGCCAAACTATGTACACTCAACTATTGTTTCAATTTTAATTAGTAACTAAATTAGTTATTTCATATATTTTTACATAATTTATATTAAAATTGAAATTACAAAACTTAATAAAATTGTTTATTTTATGTAAAAATAATTAAATCAAACACAAAGTTTGTTAAGTAAATTTATTATTTCAAGAAAAATTAATTAATTTGCAAAAATCTTATAATATTATTTATGTGAAAAACAATTTATTCATATATTTCGACTTATTAACTATGGTAATTTTATATATATATTACAAAAATATATGTTTTGCGAAACTTTTAAACTATATACATTTATAAATTATAAACAATTATTGTCTTTTATTGAATTCCGTCAAATATTGTATTTTTAACAGTTATCTTTTTTTTAATTCAATTCTATTATAATAGAAATACTATATGTTTTGAACAAGTAAAAATATCTATAATTTAATTGTTGTATATTTAGTATTATTCGTCCTCCGTGAAATAGTTAAAAATTAAATATTAAAAGAGAGTATTTTCGTAAAAAATATAAAAATATTTCTGAATCGTCGTAACAAGAGTGTCATAGTTGAAATATAATTTATGTACCAACATTTCCCAAAATACGCACGCACAGTGTTTGAAATAATAACACTATTTACTGACATACGAGAACATGCCCGGTCTAAATATGGTGCGACTTATGTAAACATAGGAAAATACCCTATTTGCATGTATATTCTATTTGGTGTGTATGTTTGGAACCCTATGCCCATTTGTATAACAATATAAAACAGTTTAACAATATTATATATATATGTATCGTAGTCCAAACTAAGTTTATTTCAATTCATCGTTTTCACACGGACAATTCGCCGTGTGTGTTTTGTTAGTTTTCGAACAATTAAAGTGCGAGATACATATTAGAAGTTATATCAAAACATTATATTGTCATTAATCAGGTATTGTTCCGAACATTTGCGAGAACGTGTTTGCTCACAGTTCAAATGTAGCAGAGCGCTTTTTGGTGGAAGCGACACCACGTGTCTCTTGACGTTTATAGCGGGAGAATTTTCGGTACTTAGAGTAAAGTTTTGTGGTTTTAGATTTTAGAGTATTTTTGTTATGACATCATTTTGATCAATCGTAAGAAATAAAATAAATGTTACTGCTGTAAATTATGTAATATTTCTTGTTTTCGAAAATATGTTTAAAACGTGTATTTTTTTGCTAAGTTGATGCAAAATATATAACGATTATTTAATAATGGTTGTACACTACGTATTAAAAATACAATTATCTATTCTAATTAAGGTTCTACAAAATATTTAATGGAATACACAAGTAGTAAAACGTAATGGTATAAATGTCCTTTATTACATAAATATGTATTTTGAATTTTTTCCTTAGTTATATAATATAATATAATAATTTAAAATTACTAAAAAGAAATATAGTTTTGAAAGAAATTTCAATTAAACATATATTTTTATAACTTAGCACAAAGGTTCAAATTATATATTTACATTATAAAAGACACAGAATTAACTATTAAAAAAATATATATTATTATTATTTTCATAGTTTTTATGAAAACACATTGCGTCGAATAATTTTTGTTTAATTTATAAAATGGTATGTTCAATTTATTGTTACTAAACTTTTCCTACAAATCTACAAATTTGGTCACATTCGCACCAAAAAAAGAAAAATTATTTCAATTTACTACAGTAAATGTAGTTAATTTTGTTCTAATGAAAAACATAATTATATAGTTCTAACGTTATACTTCGCAAAGATAAGCTGAGCTTAGCTAAAAATGAGTATAAGTTACTAATATGTATTGATAAAATATTGAACTATTGGTGTGACTATACACATATGATGTTACAAATGCATAATATTACTCGTAAAGAAATAAGTTATCATAAAAATTTAAATCTCGAAAACTACACGATATAATAGAGATTCAACATGCATTTTTAAATGCATAATTATACGAGTTATATTGATACAATTCGTATCATATTTTGATTATCTTTATTTGATTATATATATTATTTGCATAATAAATCATATGGATAATGAACTATTTACTTTAATGTAATGTGAAATTAGAGAAACTAGTTTATTAAATCCAAAATTGTGTACATTCTTCTCAATATTATCAAATGAATAAGGAACAGTTGATTATTATCTAATAACTTTCATAACAAAATAGTTGAACATTTATGTAAAATTACACCTAAATATCATATATTTCTTACTAAATTCAATAAATTTATATGATTTATCAACGTAAACTTACAATAATTCTGTATAATTACATAATTTGCAAACCTAAATTCGCAAAATATTTTATAAGTGTTTAATTAAATCTAAATATCCGCGGAACTATGGAATTTTCTTAAATACTTAAAAATTAATTAGATTTTATAGCATAAAATCGCTACTTTATAGCAGAGTTCTTAAAAGAGAATTAGATACAATTAATATTTATTATTGAACAAATTACATTTATATTGAATTATGATAAGCTACAGTAATATGCAATTACAATTAATTGTGTATCTTTTAATCACAAATATATTATCAACAGAAATATAAATTATTACGGTCAGTAAATCCGGCTGTTATAAGTATAAAATAATTATTATAGATTGTCCGTGTTTTAAGAATGGTTTTGTTTTTTAATTTAAACTTGGGAATCAGATTTTAATGTAGTGTATTTTAATTTGCAGGTGAACCAAGAGTGGTAGTGACAATGCGTAAATCCATATGATTTTGAGCATCCGCTGTTCTAACAAGCAACAAAATGACTCAGTCCCATTACTCGCTGAGATGGAACAATCACCAGAGCCACATACTGTCCGCGTTCGACGCACTGCTGCAAGCCGAGACACTGGTGGACGTAACCCTTGTCTGTGCCGAGACATCAGTCCGAGCGCACAAAGTCGTCCTGAGCGCATGTTCACCCTTCTTCCAGCGAATATTCTCTGAGAATCCGTGCAAGCACCCCGTAATCGTGCTGAAAGATTTCCACGGTTGGGAGGTGCAGGCGATCGTCGACTTTATGTACAAGGGTGAGATCAGTGTCGGTCAAGAACAGTTACAGAATCTAATCAAAGCCGCAGAGAGCCTGCAAGTGCGAGGACTCGCACACCAAGACCAATTAGGTGTGGACAAAGAGTCCAATTCGATAACGAATCAAACGCCGACACCATCCGCCTCGCCCAACGACTATGACCGCTCGTTTTGTCCGGCGACACCGACAGGACGATTTCCATCCTCGGGCACAACAGTGCGGACGGTCGGTGAAAGACGGTCACCCTTTTCCCCGCTGTCCGGCGCCAATTACGAGCCACCGTTAAAGTTACCTCACATGTCGCACCCTTCATTCTCGGAAAACTTATTACCAAGGCACGACTGTGCATCCCCGTTACCCAGAAGAAAACAAGCGAGGCCTAGAAGACGATCCGGAGAAATGTGCGGAGCGCAAGATTTATCGAAACCTGCATCACCTCCACAACCACCTCCGCAGCCAATTGCTCCAGCAGCGCCTGCACAGATAGAAGAAATCGCCGAGAATCTGTGCATGAAGAAACCGGTGAAAGAAGAGAAACAGCAGAAGCAACCCCAAGAAGCCCACCAGCAACATCACCAGCCATCGCAACACCATCCGCCGCAACAGGCGCAACCGCCACAGCTGAACCTGCATCAAGGCGCTCTCACGCCGCGGGAGTTACACCACCAGCTGATGAAAACGGAAACGCCGGACCCGAGTAGTCCACCTGAGCTAGACCTCAGCATGAACGACAAGGAGTACGCGCCATCGCCGCCGCTGAGTCTGCCACCCATGCTCGGCATGCACCACGAGCACCATATGGACAGCCATTCGCCGTTGTCGTTTCCTCCGATGCCTTCCGTATCCGCTCTGACTATGACCCCGCCGCATAGTAAGTGTAAGGAGACGTTCTAAATTATTTATCACTTATCCTACTGCTGCCTCATTATACGTACATATACATATCCCCCCTTGAATCTACCTTACTATTAGCTATTTGCTTTTCTAATAAGTACTATACAGCGGACGTTTCATCCATTCATTAACTTTGTAAATATTTAATCGGTTGCTTTGGAACTGCGTGCTAAACGCGTTCGAAAAATATCACTATTCTATTTGGTTTAATTATTCATTGACGGAAGGAATACGAAAAGGGTTAATATGTAATTTTATCGGATAGTAATAATTATAGTTAGAACGCCGTAACACAATAGAACAGATTGTGTCGTACAGTATTATTATGGTGGATATTTTTCTTGTTATTACAGTTTTTGGATTGGATTCACCGTTAGGGCTATTTCCGCCTGGTTTAGACGGATGCAGAAATCCGCTTCTCGATATGACGGATCCAAGACCAATGTCCGATCTTCCGCAAATGTTCACCAAGAAAAAACGTAAGTGCATACATTTACGCTTTACATTTCCTCCGAGCTCATTACTGATACAATATTTTATTATTTGGAAGTATAATGATGCTACCTTCATTGCCATTTATTTATTACACCATCACATGTTATAAGAAATATAATGAAAGTTGTAGGTTTTTATTTCATTTTACATGTGTTTGTTAAATATTTTAATTTTAAGTTATGTTCGGATTTGAATGCACAGTACAATATTTAGATGTAATAATTTGTTTTTTTAGTTGGTCGGCCGAAGGGTCAGCACTCTGCGCCTCGCGGCGGGCCTCCCCGTTCGTGGACCAACGCCGAATTAACGGAGGCGCTGCAACACGTCTGGAACAAAAAGATGACCACCAGCCAAGCGTCCCGAATATTCGGCATTCCATACAACTCATTACTGATGTATGTGCGCGGCAAATACGGCAAGAGTTTAAAACTCGAGCAGCTACGGAAAGACTGTATCGGCGGGCCCGGCGGTCCGCTGGACCTTCTCAATCTCGGCGGGCCCAATAACAACAACAACCAGTTAAAGTCGGACCGGGATCGTGATCACCAAGATGCAATCAACCCGAACACGAGGCCACCGAGCAACGAAGACCTGCAGCCACCTATATTCAATCCGTTCGCGCCGAACTTCTACCCGGACTTCGGCTCTGGGTTCCCGATACCTGTGAGTATGATACACCTACTGCCACAGAGTGAAAAGAACCGCGAATCTCTATTCCCGCCCGGTGCAGAAGACGACTGTAAAAACGACAGGCTAAAGGAACTGGAAGACGAACATGCCGACTTGTTCCGGCCGCCAGTGCTCTCTCGCGACGAGCGGCGGGAACTCGTGCAGCAGAACGGGCAGGATTAATGAGATGGCGCTGAGGTAACGTTTCAGTTCTCTTACGTCCAGTTGTGTTGAGTACACGGCATCATTTTTAGGGGCAATATTAGTGCTTAGAGGTCTATAAATAATCTGAAATCGATTATCATGATACTTGTGATGATTGATTGAATGTATATGATGGGTTTCCATTCCAGTTGTTTTTCTTTGTTAATTACTACACGAATTTGAGTATGTTTAAAACACGGCGACATTGGTTTGTTCGTTCGTACGTACACGCCTGTGCTTCCTCAGTTGATTCGTTCGTTGATTATAAAAGTATGTACCCTGGACAGTTATTAGAAAAGAATATTGGGACCGCGCGAACAAGAGTCCCGTTATATGTGAAAATTTCATAATAATAATTATGATGATTATTATTATTATTATAGCAAGGGAGAGTCGCTCGTCCCTGTTTATAAAGAATACGATATTCTTGAAATAAGACTGATATATCATATTGCCAACGTTCCAACATGTTTTTATTAAACTGCTACTAAGTAATTAATTATTATTTATATACTACCGTAAACAGTTCCTGATACAATATTTTAGTGACAGATTTTACAGATTTTTACCAAATATATATGCTATATATTATATATATATACAACGGTTTTCGTTTAAAGTTTTTTACAATACAACAAAAGTGAGGTTTCGTCGGTAATTTCGAGGACAAATATATACTCATTACAATTTAAAGCCTTTTATATTACAGAATAAACTATATTTGTACGAGATAATTTAAACTAATAATAATAATAATAAGCAAACAGGGATATTACGTATAATTGTTACATAGCCATTAAAGAATACACTATTTTTTCCAATTGTTTTCTCCTCCGAGTTGTCGATGGAAACCTCAATACTGACTCATCTCACCTCTGCGATATTAGTAAAGGAATATAACTTCGTTCTCTACAGTTTGTACAGTGACAGAATATATTTACATAAAAAAAAAATATGCTTTTCTCGTGTTACGTAGGTTTAAATTTCAGATTTATACAGCTCGATTTATATTGACAATTAATTCTCATATTACGCGCTCATTTCGACTGAACACATGCTTCCAGCTCGAACTGAAATAGACTGATAAATAATACAGATATATTTTTTTTATTTAAACTATATATACAGAACAGATCAGATTATATTATATATAATATACACAAGTTTTCATTTGCTTTTTGTACACAAACCCCATGGGCTTGGAGCATTCAGTTGAAATGACCGCAACACGCGTAACAGACATACATATATTATATGTAGTTTACATACACTACATGCAATGTGTATTTCACACTAAACCATTTTTGATATAATACAGTAAATTGACGGTTTCACACGGCCGGGTTCACGTTGGAACTGACTGATTTTAATTGAAATATTATACTACGAATTTACCAATTAAAGTTAGCGTTTCTGAATCTGTTAATCGGTAAAATAAATGTTTTCTTTTTTGTATTTGTTATTTAAATAACATGCGGTATTTCTGCGTGTGCTTATATTGTGTTTTACTTTACCCAGATTTTGGCAAAATGATCTAAATAAAAGCGGTCTCGAAAAGAATAATTTTTGGATAATAAATAATAAAAAAATTATGACATTCACTAGGCCTTTAGGAACGAGTAAATGAAAAATTTAAAAAACAGAAAATGAAAAAACAAAAATAGATATTTGTACAAATTAAATGTTGACATTATTATATGTTGTATACAATAAGAATACAAAATTGATGTCCGGGATTCTAGCAGTGCCGTATTCATAAAAAGAGGCCGCGACCCTTAATAATACTAAAGAACCACTAAAAATCTGTGAAGCTATTAGCTGTTAAATGGGCTCGTAACTCCATTTTTGAATACGGCTTTAAGGAGTGTATTTATCTCATTTCGGAATGTAAAAAAAGATTTAAAAAATAACCTAATTTTAGGCACTTTAGGTATACGGTCAACTTGTATGTACAAATTTTCATCTTCATCTTTTGGCTATACAGATAATAACATACCGCTGATGTTTAAGTTTATTTATGTTTATTTTTTACGGAAATTTTTATTTTTTTGCACATGTTATAGATATTGCCTGGTGTGGAAGCTGAACGATCAAAATTATCGACGCATTCGCAAACGAATTTACGACCATTTCTACGCGCGTCTTCATATTATTTATAATACTACATAAAAGGCATGCGCAGAACGAATCGTCGCTCATTTTGACCGTTCATTTCGTCCACCCAAGCACTATATTCTGTCTACACGGACCGGCCACATATTTGCTGTTTATCATCAACTCTGTTTAACTCTTATTTCCCACTACATGAACTAATACAGTCAAAATTCCATCACAAGAACGTCTAACGAGTAAATTTATCAAAAATCCAAAACTGAAATTTTCTTAATAAAATATTTCCACTGGATGTTAAACACCAGGTATGTGTGGTGTCCGTGTAGACAAATTAATAAACGGATAATAAAAAATAGTGATTTTTAACATAAGAATAGTAAACCAAACGCTTAGAGCCATATAAATAATTATTGAAAACGTTTTTGTATTGAAAAATAACACACCCGCACATAATTTATATAGGTAATTCAAACATAGCACAAGAGATTATATTTATAATAAAAAAGAATTAAAAAAACATACTTTTTCAAAACAATTATTATTTTCACAAAAAAAAAATATGAAAAAAAACGCATTGTGTATAGAGAACAATAATAGTTATAACAAAATTCTTCAAAACGCATTGATGATAAAATAAAATGTAGAAACATAGTGCCGACTTTATTGTCAATGCAGTTACGTTCTTCGTTATTTTATAATAGCAACTTGCAGGGTAAATATAGATTTGATTAATATCAACAGTGAATTATTGCATAATTGTCGATTGTTGATATTAAAAAATCGAAAATTAAATAACGGTAAATACAAATCTACAGACACATCATTAGTGTAAATTCAAAACACTTGTGTTTCATTTTTGTTTCTGAAGTTGACATTTTACGATATAATAATTTCGATAAATCAATTCATTGTTCAATAGACTTATCAATGGTTTAGTAAGACAAAGACAATTGCGCAAGTAAAATGTATGTAAAATTTATTCGTAAAGTGTCAACGGTTTTAAATTATATCTTAGAACTGTTATTGATTGTCAGGCTTCCATGCAGAGCAACATAATAAATGGTAAAAATTAGTTAGTTCTTTTCTAATAGTTTTAAGAAGGACAATTTAATTCGTGAATGTATATTATAGTGTAAACAAAATTATGGAGGAGTTTTGTTTATTAGGATTATTATTATTATAATTATATTATGAACATGTGATATATAATGTGTAGTTGTGTGAAAAATTCTTTGGTCACTTTAGTGAGTGACGCATGTGAAAATGTTTGTTGAAAAGTGTGCGAGAACGTTCATTATTAAGTAAAAACAAAAAATGTTACCAATTCTTTCGAATTATCAGTGTTTTGCTCTGTCAGATCTCGTTTTGTTAGAGTTAATTAGTTAAAATTAATTGTTTTTACTCCAACTAGGACGTATGAAAGAGGTACATTTTTATAAATATTGCTGTTTTATTTTGTTGTTCAAACGACTTGTTTGTTTTTAATGATTTGTCGAAAGCAGTTTAAACACACAATTTAACACTACCATAAACCTCAAATATTTTATGAAGTAATCAATTAATTCAGACTGCCATTTTTCGTTTTGTATACAATTTGAAAATGTGTGTTTTTAAACTGCTTCCCGTTAATTGTTTACATGACATGTTGAGCAGTATTACATTAGAAATATCTACAATCAATTAAGTTTTTTTTTGAAAAATAATCCGATAACTCAGGATAGTCCAAAATCTAATTTTGTAAACACGTTTAGACATGTAGGCAACGAATGGTTGTGCACAAAGTATTATTTTATATATTTGTTTATTATTAATTAATTATATTCACATTGCTTTTATTTAATTTCACGCTTTTCAAAGTTCCTTATTTCTATTAGAGTTAAATACTTGTAGTTAATTTCGCATTTATTGTTATATTATTAGTTTTACAATTCGCGCTTCTGATTATCGCTAAATACGTTCGGGGCTCTTGGTTTACACAGATATTATTTAAGATTTTTATTTGTAAATAATATGCAATAGACATTCCTGAAAAAGTATTATTAGATTTAATATTTAGAGTTGCTCTTTGCAATATATATTATTTAAGCGATTACAAAGTTCCTCTAATTTTTTATTAAAGTTTTTTTGAGTTATGTATATTTAATTTTATTTTCGATTTTTTTTTGTGTATAGTATATAATTATAAAAGAAAAATGTGCAAATTTATTGTTTAAGTAACTACCAGATATTATTATTTTTTGAAATGTGTAAATGTGTGCAAAAATTACATGTTTTACCGTTTAAGACACGGAGAACGTTAAATGGATAAAGAAAAATAACATCGGTTTATTACGATGAAAAAAATTTTAATAATGGGTAAGAATATTTTGATGTAGAAATTAATTAATAATTGAGAAAATAAAATGAAAAAAAGGAACATACCCCTGGCATAACTGTAATATATTAAATTTTAAAAAAATAATAATAAATTGCGACCCGATTAATGGTGCAACCTTGTAAAGTTCTTTAGCTCGTAAGAGAAATTGTAATTTATAAAAGAAGAAATAAAGTAAATAAGTGAAAATGGAGCATTTGCATTAGGCAAAGAGAAAAAAAATGAAAACACTGCAGCACCTCGTACATTGTACAATGCCATTGTAACATTTACATAAGTTCAAGGTCACTGGACCGCACTGAAATTAGCTACAAATCGTCTGTTTGTTACATACTTCATGTAAATGTTAACCAACTGGCCCCCCGACATTATTAGCAAGATGTTTTTTTTGTCGTTTTTCGTTTCTTATTTTTATATGCAACAGGGTAAAAAATAACAATATCCACAATATACATACATATATAGATTTATTTAACAAAATATATATAAATGTATACCAAACAAAGAGATACAGTGTTGAATTGATTGATTGATTCATAAAGGACGGACATTTTTTCAAATGAGCGTGATCGATGAGACATGTACAGTTTGTGCACTGCACTGTACAGTGTACATCTCTCAAGCGTTCACACTCGTACGAGGTGTTACGATAATCAAATGTGTACACACATCTATGAATAATAATTATATAATTATAAAAAATAAATAATATTAAAAAAAATAAAAACATTGTACATTATAAATATGTAGGTACATATTATACAAAATAGATATTTGATATTTAGGTAGGCCTAGTTTTTGATGATGTTAAAATAAAATTAAAGCTTTGTGACAAGTATTTCTTTTTTTTTTTTGTTTATAGGTAAAATAAACCTTCTATTTCTTCCTAATGCTGTGATCGTTTTTGACATCAATAATTCGTCCCGTATTATATTTTAATCCCCACTGCTGGGACTTGTCTTGTATACAGTTAAAATAATAGTTAATTGCTTTACCTGTTTTATAATTCAATTAGAAATGCTGTTTATTTTTGTATTATTTCACCAGTAAGTACTTGTCTGTTCGGTAGTGCATTTGTGTCAATATATATATTTGATTTTTGTTCTTCTGAACAAAAACGTTAGTTTTAGTATTTCTATAAACGTATTATTAAAATATTACTTTTTATATTTACAGACTGTGAAATCTGAGTGTTTTGATATCTTTGGAATTGGTAAGAGCAATTATATTTTATAGTAATGGTATAATTACAATTAGAGAAACATGTTCTTTGTTTAAATCATTTTCAAATGTAATTACAGTTATTTTACGAATAACTAAATATATAATTTAAATCTACTGTTCCTTACACTGCATTTTCTGTCTGTTTAATCAAAGAATATGTATTTATTTTTTCTAGTATAATTAGTTTTTTGCTATTTGGTTGGAATGTTTTGTTTTGATTTCTATATTTGTTATTATAATATATAAAATCGCACTATTCAATTTGGCGCTGAATACTTTAAGTTGGGTATGTTTCAAACATAATTAGTCATTGTATCGATATAAATAGAACCCAGGAAATTGCAGCGCAATTAAGAGATATATTTGATGACTCTATCTACATAAAGATTAGTAAACAAATTAAATTTACACTATTTACTATACCATATTTCTCAGTAACAATAAATATAATCATATTTGAACATTTACAATTAAAATTTTGTAATAAATGTACATTATTACGCAGTAATAAGTATTGTAATCATGAAATTAATGCGAGCACACCGATTCAAATAGTCGTTTCTCCTGACAATGCATGTTATTTCCGTGTCCGCGTCATATATATAGAAAGCACAGATCGAAGAAATACATCTTCTATAATGACGTATCAATCAATTGGGGGTCCGTTACAAATAAATAAAACATCGTGTGGCCCCTGCAACACGGGTATACCGATGGGAACCGAAACCCGAAAAGCATGAGCGTAGGAGGTGGGCGCGGGAAAGAGTTGACATCGACGAGGACGACGACAAAAGCAGGAGCTCTGCGGAGGACCACACACCGCTACACACACACACACACAGATTGATTCGATAATGAATATAAGAAAACAGAAATGCGCGATGATCGACGTTACGTTTGTCACTGTTATAATCGATTAAATATATACAAACACATGTAGAATAGTAAATACGATCATGCTAATTAGAGAAGGAAATGTCCACTTCACTCCTGTGTTCTAGCTGTCTTTGTCGATTATTAATGAGTTAAGCCGTCATCCAGGTGCTTACAAATACACACACACTACATATTCATATTACGGTTTAAAATAGGGAACTTTCTAAGAGTATTTCAATAAATAATATTCATTTAAATCATATAATAAAGAACATTGCAAACGCACTTCTATTAAATAATCATTTGAAATTATCGCATGCTCGCAAATGTCTGATTGCTCTTTGCAAAAGTTCACACGTGTCAACATCTCGTTTATTTATACAGTAAATTTGTTATATCATTTTTAAAGACAATTGCTGCAAAAATATGAATGACGAATATAAAATAAATGAATATTATTTTAAGTAAACGGATATATCCAGAACAGAAACAGAACGTAGGTATAGTTATGTGCGCAAGTTACAATGAGGTAAAGTCATGCATACATGTTGAAAAGGCACCGCGAGCCATTAGCACAGAAATAATGTTACAGGGTGTGCACGTTTGTAAAACAGTATATGCACCATAACCGACGTGAATGTATGTTACCAGTATTCACGCATATTTAAAACAAATCTCACATTTCATTTTCTTAACCTTCGCGGCCGATTACAGCGCGCAAATGAAATGCACTTGCCGTCGTTACCATCGGCAACCATTCCAAACTGCTAGCATTGCTTTACACAACCATATTGCTAAATTAAAGAATACGTTATTTATTTCAAACTAGATTCAAAATTTTCAATTCATTAGAGGTTTATAGCGTTTAAATTACAAGTTTAATACTGAAAAATTGGTTAAAATCGATCCAGTACCTTCAAAGAATCATATATCTAAGTTATTTTAGTATCAGGAGAACATAAAGCGTTCGGACAATGTTACTTTTGTAAGTACGGCGATTTTAAAACAAGCAAAGCAAAATTACTTAATAGGTAATCGATTAAATATGGAGGAATGAAAGAATATGGGCTGAATAGAAAAGTGTCTGCGGCAAATTTATTCTGGAATGCTTAGTTTTCACGCGTCTAGCAATTTGTCATATTTATTGATACATCTATCTTTACTGGATCTGTCAGCAAACGATTTCTACGACTTCCACTGATCGATGTATTGAATATATTTAACGGTAAAGTCGTTACGCATATCGTGACAATCTTAAACAATAAATAGAAATACACTCTATCATATAAATAATACATGTATGTTGTGTAGTAATCGTCTTTCACACAGATGTACAGAGATCTAAATAAAAAGTTACTCGCGCATTCGAAAAGAATTTTAATACACATTCATATCTTTGCTTAGTTAATAATTAATTTTGTATGTAAATGTATATGTGTATCGCGGAGAGATTGAGACGGTGAGTATGCACCGGTTGGATGGATGGATCGATGGGTGCAATCGATTGATGTGCATATATAATATTAGGTCGATAAAGAACGTTTAGCCGCTGTGCCACCGTTTTGGCCCTTAGGTGTCAATATATCAAAGTTACGCTGTCTACGTGACACCAATACGTTATATGGTAAGATAATTGGACCAATTTGCAGAAATTTGCAACTTCAACTTGATTGCAATATACCTATTGGCCGCACTTACGGACGATAGCTTTATTCATAAATTTTAACCACTTTTTATAGGTACTAGCACTCTATGTATACGCGCTGAAATTCTCGCTCAGTTCACCAGACCAAATATATATTCCACACCAAATTCATTACACGGCAAACTAAAGGCATTAAAACAGTTTTATTTCATATGCATTAGGTATTACGGAATTGGCTGTATTATAGAATTACTAGCTAATATTTTGGATATTACATCGAGCAATAATAGTATTTTGTGGCACATTTAAATGTGAAACAAGGAGTACTAAGTTGTTAAACAATAACTAGCAACGTATACAAAGTAGTCACCTCAGAGATCGCACACCGAGCCGTGAAAGAGTACAAAACGAGGCAGTCGGGCCGGGCCGGTCCGAGCCCGCTAGCAGCTAGCTTTCGCAAAGAATAATAACTTCTTTTGATGGGTTCTCAGTTTCGTTTTGTTTGTTTCCGTATACCCATATCCCATTCCTGACATTTAACATCTTACAATCATGAAAAATGAAACCTTAAGAATAATGCATTGCACACACACATACATATGTATATATACATAATATATATGAATAGTTAATTTTAATTCATTTTAAAACGTAAATTTTTGAACTGCCAAAAATGTTGGCATACTGATTATAGCGGCTAGTATACATAATTGCAGGGTAGCACATATGCGCGCGGTACACTCCCTATTAAAAACTCTCTCACACACAGACACACAGACACTTATATGAGCGCAGTTTCGAAAAACTTGACCCATAACATTTAAGATAATTCCTGTATACATCAATTGGACTACTTATAATTATGTAGACATCATATTTTTGTATATATTCATCTTACAAAATGCATGTATAATTTTTTGTATGGGGGGCCCATGTCAAAGAATTTATCCCATCCCATCACATATCATAATAATGAATTAAACGCAAAACGAGTGTGTACATCAGATCGATACTAATAACTTAATCATCGATTAAAAATAATTGTAGTATTTAATACATAAACATTGCCTTAACGATTATTGTTCTTAATAACCGAAATTTGGTACCCAAAAAAGACCGCCTAAACGATTTAACAAGCTTGTTAAATTTAGTCACTTTACTGTTAACTTTCTAACCCTTCGAACGGTTTTGCTTATTCACAGCGAACCACTTACTAATTACAAATAATAATCCAGTTTCTGTTTCGTATAGATTTTGTTTTATGTAATCGGTGAATTTAAAACGGAAATGAAAGTCTAACAATAGACAATGAATCTACGATATAACGGCTTCGATCTACGGCCGAAAATATTTGCTTTTAACGATCGAAAATGGTTGGTCACGGGGGGATTAAAACCACAATTAGAGCTGATGTTCTAATCGAGTTCGATGCGTACGTTGTTTTTACAGCTAAGGTTAATGTATGACATAAAATTTTATTACTATAATTCACTAGGTTTTTTTATTTTGTTTTTGCCTGATGTTCCTTTTGTTTGTTGATTTAGATATAGTAACGCTCCGAGATGTATATAATAATGTAATAGAAATGTTTACTAACTATAAGCTCGGCGTTTTTAAGTATATTTCGAGAGATTACATAACCAATTGATTGGTTTTGTACCTACGTATCGTACAATCGTGGGAAAAAGTTGAGGGAAATTGAAATTGCTTCAATTCATAAATACGGTGATGATGTTATCTCGGATAACAAAATGTTTTGTTACTTTATACAGAATACTCAAAATTAAGAGTTACCTTTATTTATTTATGTGTTTTTAGTCCCTCCAGTTTTCTACTTCTTTAATATTATTTTCATATTTGAAATTTCCTAATATTTCACGTGAATTTGTATCCGATTGTGTTAGCCACAACACATAATTTTTTTTAAACTGTTTTAATATGCAAAATTGACTATAAAAATAGTATTCCTTACACAACAACAATAAAACCCATTTGTCAACGTAATTTGTATAACAGGAAGATATATGCTCACACTAGATCGGAACTGAACTAGACAATACACAAATCGTGTCATATGACACATTTCCAGACGATGTATCTACATGTCTCTTTTACTCACACATAAATGTAAATATAGATTGAACGGAGATAGAAGTATTTTTCTATGTATTCGTGCGTGCGATATATGATGCAAAAATAATTTATTTAGCAACGAAATACGACGACAAATTGTGCGTGTCACATTTGCCGCAATCATCAGCAGATAAAGTGTCGAGAATTATAACCCTTATTTCACAATTCACATAATTTCATATTTTATTTTGCTATAAATTTCTAATTTGGCGTTTTAACGTCACGTTTACATATGCATCTACATAATTGTTTTGTACAATGTAGAAAATACTAAACTAACAAGAATTAATACTGGCACCAATGCCTTCAGCTCGCCGCAGTGAATTGTTCGTAAAACGTAGAATAATAATTTAAAAATGCGGTGTGTAAGGTAAACTAGAATTATCTCAGTTGGCCAGTGTATTTTTACGGCGAGCAAAATCATATAATTTGATTGTTAATTATGTGAACGGAGGTGAATATTAGCTGTAGCCGGCGGCACGAACTGCCGCGGATTCTTTGACAGCCATCAATCAATTGACGTGCGCGCAACAAGCAACAACGTACCTAACGCAAAGTGAACCAGGAGCCGCCGCAATACCAACTACATGGGATATAAATATCCCGCAACTATATTACACTCTCTACCTACTTATTATTTTGCACTCTATTACCGCGTTCGTAAACATATTTTTATCCATTTTTAGCTCACCGTAGTACGAGGCAGCTATAGTGTGTCTGTAACATTCTTGAATCAAATAATTACCTTAGAAGTTCTTGTCTCGTCGCCCTGAATTCAAAAATATATTTAATATACTTGGGTGTTAGTCGTCGCTCGTAAGACCAAATTTGTGCCCTCTACTCCTCTGAAGGTACTTAAGCGATTTAAACCAAATTTACTACACATATTCTTAGGTATATCATTTGAATTCGCTCGCAGTTTAAATCTAATCGACTTTATACTTCCGGTGTTATAGGGCGCTAAAATTTGGAGCTCTCCTTAATACTGCTCCTAGAATAAGTTTTTGTAAACCATATCTTAACCGGAAATAACTGTTTATTATTGCTACTTTAATAATATTTCGATAACGGCATGAGTAATATTTATAAAAGTTAAATAATAATAATTTTTCTAACTAATTGGCTCACTGTTAATACAGCTTAAAACTTGTCATTGTATATTTCATTTATTTATTCGAACGTCAAGATCACAAAAGTGTGAAAAGTTACTGAACGAAATTTATATGTAGAATGAATTCGTAATAATTTTTTGTTGCTTAGTGTCTAATGGAGTGAGTACCCATCTAATTCCCCATCAGCACACGAAGCTTTGATTAGGACCTGTCGGTAAAAAGTATGAATGGTCGAATAGCAAAATAATGACGTGTTAGTTTTTTCTGGATCTAACGGTATAGCGATGATAACCTAATGAAAGTATCAAATGTAACAAACGGGCAACTCATCTAATTACAATAATAATCACTCCAAACACATGATTAACCAATCATAATATTTATCTATGGTGCGTATATACATATACATCGTTCGCTATTTCAGATGTCGTAGGTAGAGAATAGTAGTGATGATTCACAGGTAGCATACTCTTCTAACAAACAAGAATGAACGTGTGTAGTGGTGTTGTTAACACCGCAGTTTCCGACTGCAGTGGGGGTAAACTTGCGCGTGCGTGCGTGTCTACGCGCGCGCTTATACTTGCGTTTAGTATTTTCACAAGAGTGCCCGATCGACTTGTCACTTTTCAGCTGGATTGTGCATCGCGGTGTCAAATCCCCGAACATAGTTTTCAGTTTTCAGCCTACGCTCGCCCGCTTACTGCAACCCCACTGAGATTCAAACATTACCGCGTTTATAATAAAGACAATTCTTTTCAATTTTTTGTTTTGTTCTGTGACTGTGCGTATTGTTTGTGCGATGTTTACATGCGATTAGTTTAAATCGCTAATTGGATCATTGGTAGACATAGACATAGCCGGTAAATAACGTATTAAAAGTGCAATGAACGACCTTGTCGATTCTCAAACTACTAACTGAACCTTTGACAGGTGAGATATTTCTAGCTTTGTTAAGTTTTTCGCAGTCATTTTTTTGCGAGTGTTTAACAAAAGATCGCATTTTACAGCGTTGGAATTACATTTATGTGGCTAACGCTTTTTTACAAAATAATATTGTTATTTTTGCTCCTATCAAATATAATTATTTTTTCAATTAGAATTAATATTTTAATATAAGTTTTAAAATATTTTGTTCGAATATAGAAATTGTGTGTTATAAATCTTTTCTTTTACAACTACAACATTCCCACAGTACTAGTTTTTTTTTACAAGTTACTAAGATATTCTATGCCCTTTTAAATATTTCACTCAAATATTTCTGTATCATTCCTTTTATTATTAATTTTTTTGTTTTACAAAAATACGCTTAGATTAATTTTCCGGTATTGAAATTTTAATTTCGCAAAGTATTTTTACATAAAACCTATATTATAGGTTTACTCTTGCGACTAATTTGCTATTTTATTATTATAAACAGCACGGGTCAGCGAAAAATTCAAATATTTTTAGTTTTTCGCAAAAAAACTGTACCATTAACAAGAAAATCGCTTTTTAAATTAATTAATGGATATATTACGCATGACTACTATTGTTTTATGATAAACGCAGTATCAGCAAATGTCAAAATTTAAAATAATATTATGAGAGTTTTATCGGAATAACTATTCAATCTTATATGGTATTAAAATTATATAAATATAGTTTATAATATTAATAAAATGATTATACGTATAAGAGAAATTTATTACCAATAAAGAAAATCTCTTAAGTAATACTTGAGAATAAATTCAGATAATCGATGTTAAAGAAAAATGGTTATTCATAATTTTGAGTTGCGAATCGACTAACTATTCGTAGCTAGTTTGAAAATGAAATACTTTTCGTAACTGATGATGAAAAGCTTATTTAATTTAGTTACGAAAAAAAGAATAGGAAATCTTATTATATACGCAAAGAAAATTTTGGTATAATTATATGTATATATATATAAAAAATTAGGAAATATTTAATATTAACATTTATAAAAGGAAGGAATATTTTCATCGATTAGAAGATTTAAAAAGAGTCTTTTATGAACACGTTAGGATTTTGTGAAAGATGCAAAAAAATAAACTATGTATAAAATATTTCTACACTTATTATATTGCAAGAGCATGATTAAAAATTCCATTTAATCAAAATATCAGAATCTGTTTACCATTAAAATATCTAACCGTATGCGTCAATCAAAATGTATTCACCTATGCAAATAATAATATATAATTAAGCTTATAATAAATATAATTAGAAATAAGTAAATATTATTATTAAACGTGCAATTAAATTTGCAATTATTTTAAATTTAATTGTTTTTTAAATAAATTAACATAACAAACTGCCATATAAACATTTGTAGGTGTACTAATTATTAATTACATTGTATTACACTTTCTCTTCTAATTTCCTGTAATGTCATTAATTATTTCTTTGTGTGGTACCACTGTTAATTATTAGCAATTCCAGCTTTCTTTGAAATCCACATTTCAACAATTAATTCATGAACTATACAGTTCATAGAATAACATTATTCAAATACAATCATTTAATTGTATAAATAAATGATAATTCATCATTTTTAACATCGAGATTAATTATACTTGTCACATTAATATTCAATTTATCTAATTATTAAATGCCATGCACATAGTTCAAAATTATTGTTGATGAATGTGAAATACCAAATACCGGAAGTACGATATTTGCAATATAGAAATTGTTTCGAAAATGTTTAATAGCTCAAAAACATATTTATTCTTAAAATAGATTAGGTGTTCTTAATATAACTTTAATATGTTAAATTATTTATTTCTGAATTAATTCTGTTGTTAGGAATTTTAATATCTTTAACTTTTATTAGATGCACTTTTGCTCTAACTCGTTTCATTTCCGAGATATTAAAAAAATAGTAACAGTAAACTGTAAATTTTTAATATATTCGCAATCATAAACTACGAAGATGATTTTATCCTCAGTTTTGTATTTAATATAAATAAAAATTATCCATTCTCTTTGAAACGATAAATATAATGTACCTTTTAATAATATAATTATTCGCTAATAATATGCGTTTTATTAGATATAACGTATTTCATTTCTAGACTTTAAGGAATTTATATTTAATATACCTATATATAATAACGATTCTTGCCAAGTATATACAAAACTTTGTAACTTTTTCTTATTTCTATAGAGTAACTTCAGAAACATGCAAAAAGTTTGCATTATGTATACAAAAATAACAATACCAAATGTATCTATTTTTGTTGAATGGCTTCCAAAAATAACTTTGCTATTTTTGGCAAACTTAATTTTGCAGGTATTGTAATACGAATAACAGTGTTTGCATTTGCAAATGCATATTATTCTAATGTTACATTCAAATGAACATGAACACACGGAAATGCAGTGGTTTTGTCTTCTTTTATTTTATTTTTACGAGACTCATTTCCTCGCGAGTGTGGTTCAAAATTTGGCTCACCGAAGAAGCTAATTCATTCTGTGTGTCTGTAGCATTCTCGAATCAAAATATTTCATTAACGAAAAGTGTAATCCACAAATAATTGTATGATTTTTATATCTATAACATTTTTATTTCAAATTGTTTTCAGTATGTTAAATAGTCGAACGCTGTTGACGGCAGCGCTGTCGCTGATGTTTTGGGGCGAGCAGTGCTCTGTGGCAGGGGGCAAGCAAGGAGCACGCGGCGCCGGCAACGCACAGCCGCGCTACGAGGTGCACCGCTCCGACCAGCTGCCGAGGGACGTGCAGATATCCGCCTTCCTGCACAAGGCCGAAACGAAAACGTGAGTTTATTTTTACCAAATATTTTCGTTTCTCATCACATTTCTGTACTGCGTTGACGGCGTTGACGCACACTAGCCCTTCGCTTTTGGACAGGAACCCTAATTAACACCAACCCAACGCCAGTTATCTATGTTATTTCTTCATTAACAACTTTATTACTATCCTGACAACCAACACTGACGAAGGTGTTCTTTCAAACGGCCGCGCTCGGATTTAGAACATTTTTTCCTTATCTTTACAACCGTCGTCGTTATAAATTCTTGCTTTATTATTTAATACTAGGTTAACTCGTGCCCATATCATATACAGCATACAATCCACTTCTCACCGTTATTATAATAAAAGCTGAAGTGGCAGTCACTCGACTTTCTTGTCTTTTTACTAACACGAGATAACCATTTAACTTTTACGGATATGGCGAAGTTTGATGTATAATTTAATACAGTAATGAATAGTTTAGAATATAATTATTTAAAAAAAGCTGAAGTGGCATTCACTCGACTTTCTTGTCTTTTTACCAACCAAGATAACTATTTCACTTTTACGGATATGGCGAAGTTTGATGTATAATTTAATACATTAATGAATACATAGTTTAGAATACGATTATTAAAAAATGCTGAAGTGGCCTTCACTCAACTCTCTTGTCCTTTTACTAACCGAGATAACCTTTTCACTTTTACGGATATGGCGAAGTTTGATATATAATTTAATACAGTAGTATAGTTTTGAATATAATTATTTAAAAAAAGCTGGTATGGCCCTCACTCGACTTTCTTGTCTTTTTACTATCTGTATTTATAATAATGCTTTATTTTGTTTTAAATTCACCTTAATATTACTTGTTTAATTTTGGCATGAATATATAAATGCAGCGATCCGGATAAATGGATCCAATTTATATTTCTCAAGAATTAGCGTATACGTAATAATGTTATTAATAATAATTTTATGCTCAATTATTATTACTTAAAAATTTGCGCAAACATAATTGACGATGAATAAATAAAATATGGCAGAAAAATTATATAATTTTATTGACTATAATTAATTGTGAATATTCATAGAATAATTATTAATAATTGTTCAATGGTTTTCTTTCTAATTCTATAGACAATAAATATCATATTTAATATGACATTTTAATTGTGTTTAAATGTCAAAATCAACAGAACTATTTCATTTATAGATGTATGTAAACAATTACACACGATATATTGAATCACCTTGAGAACGCTAAATGAAAGATATTCTTCCCTAGAAAGCTTCGTTTGATATTTTGAAAGAACTATAAAAAAAAATTTGATGCATCTAAGTAAATAATTAGATAATAAAATCTAATCTATCCGATTTATAGTGAAGAGATTTATGTACAGTTATGTATAGTGAATATATTTATTTATGCTATTAACTTTGGAGGTCTTACAATAATTATTACGGAAGTTCCGAGTTACTTCGCGTCAAAAAATAATCCGCGCATTTCAATTCTTATGTCATATCTCATATATGCGATTTACATATGTACGCGGGTTGAAAAGTCTGCGTTTACCAGTGGCGTAGTTAGCAAAAGGACCCCTGCGTTTGTCCACTCTTTCCTGGACACAAATTAAATTAATTAATCCATCAAACATTAAAAAAGAAATCTCAAAACATTAATTTGTCTTAATATATATATTTTTTTTGGGTTTAGAATATTTATATTTATACATAGCGTATAAGAAAGTAAAACTATAAACCCCCTCCGCCAAAAAGTCTAATCTAATTTCTTGTCTCATATTTTTGCAAAATTTATTTCTTAAATATGTTTGAATTTTTTGTTCTGCCCCTTAAGAAAGTTACGCCACTGTGTCATGCATGTGTAGGCGTACACAGTTACTATTTACTGAAGATATAATCCACAATCATACCGAAATCGTATTTAAAATTAGATAATAAATAACGGCTTTAATCAACACGGAATCTAGTGGTTGCATTACGCCAAGTCGTATAAACTAAATGTCAATTTTATTTAAGTATAAATTATTGTTAAAATTTGCGTTTCTTTATTATCTACTTCATAAATTTCTAGACACGATCAACCAAATCTACAAAACAATATGAAGACAAAAAGGGGAATAACATGCATTGTCACACTTTCGAATATTTTCAAATTAATAATTTCAATTCTAAAATTGTTAATATAATTGATACGAAAAAAAAAATAGCTTTATTAATATTCCGGTATTTGTTTGCAAAATTCTCAGTATTTAACATGGATAGGAACAGACAATAATGCATTCAGCTCGTAAAAACTATTTAATGGATATAAATAATATATTTATGTAGAAAAAAATGGTGTAATCCCCGATTATAAAAAGCAAGAAAAATAGCATTATAATTGAGTAAGAATGCCGAATTGATTGCAACAATACTGTGAATGCATGTTTACTCATTACAATATTTTAAATTCAAATTTACTACAATTTAAATAATTTTTATCTGGACTATTAGTTCACAATCTGAAAAAATGTTACAAGTATAAATATATTTCTTATTTTTTGAACGATTTAAAAAATATATATATTTGCTTATTTTTCATTGAAATATTTTTACAATAGTTATTAATTCTTTATAATTAGTGCATGTTCTTTCGTTGTCCCTATAATCCGAGTGTAAACTTCGGGTGAAGTCGACTGTTTCCGCTATAACATAACCTTACACACTCATTATCAAAACTGTATGGTTTTTCGTATACCAAAACCACAAGGCTAACTTCTTAACCCCTTTGCCCCACTTATCATGTTGTTCTTTTCCACTTATGTATTTCCAATATTCCCGTTTCTGTCTTCGAATTTATATGAATGAATTTACACACAACACCGTTTATTAAATGGATGCTAATTTTTGCCAAAATAGAAAGTATAGAGAGGCAAAAAGACAAACTTGCACAGCATTATTTACGTCTTCGAATAACAAATAAGTAAAACAATCATGCAGGCACCAACACGTCCAGCTCGCTTATAATCAATTGGTAGAAATTTAACTAATTTTAAATTGTAAGACTAATTTAGGATCATTTTTGTTTGTCAGGGAACAGATTATCCTACATATATGTCTAATTTTCTTTTTTATTATAAGATTAAAAAGACGAAATAAGCAACAGTTTCATCATGGATATAATGTGACATAACGTTATTACTATGTTTGAGTTTGTACAAAATAAAAAGAAAGAAAACTTGTTTTAAATATTGATTGTTTAGCGTATAGAATTCTAAACTCGTGCGTTTCAATCTCGGTTAAAGCCATTAAGCATGAATTCAGGGGCTATTCGCAATTGTATCCCGTGAGCACCATGTGCCCATATCATATACAGATCAATCTGTATACGAATGACGCATTTTCATGTAATTTATTTTACCAATATTAAGGAGTTAGGACGATATATTGTAAACTAAGTATAAGAAAGTCGAGTAAAGGGCACTTTAGATGTTATTACGAGTACCTTGTATTTTATGCTGAGGCAATTTAATCTCGCTTGTCCTAAGTACAAAATTACTGGTCTTTTACACATATGATTAAATTTTTTCAATTGCTATTTAATAATACTATATTCACTTACGTTACGCACACACACACACACACACACGTTTGAAATTATTATTTTATTATGAGACAGTCTATACACATACCTATCCTGTATGAAGAAGAAGTAGTAGTAAGTAGGCACATTTAAATGAGGATAAAATTGTCAGTTATTTGATAGAGTACTATTACTCTTTATCAAGATCAAACAACTTGTTATTTCAATATAATATATAATTGCGTGTTGGGATATTTTCAGTTATCACTAACATGATAACATCAAAATTTATATGCATCATTAGAATATGTGTACGTTTATTTATTATTGTGTAACTACATACATAGGTACGCCAATATACACGCCATTACTACAACTGACAAAAAGCATTTCCTTTGATTCATGAAAAATTACTGTCTGTCTGTTTGTGTGTCTGTCTGTGAACGCTCCAGAGCCGAAACTGTTTAATAGGCTGGCTTGAAGGGTTTAAAAGAGTGGACAAAGAGCTGCGTGACAGTCAAACAGTGCATTCACACATTTAAAACCCAACTTCTTTTCGTAATTTATTTATACATTTATTAGCGTAAATAAATTTAGGTGTCATTTTAAATCCTGTGCATTTACAATGTCGTCCATTGAATTTATGGTTTTAGTTTTATTTATGACAATATTGTTGGCATAACATAATGTGTACACCTATTTCTAAGCAATCTGATCTTTCATGTATGATATTAAAAATAATTTCAACTAAATGGAAGAGACTATTAAATCTTTTAAGTTGGTAGTGTCTGAGAAAAGCAGCATTGCGTACGAAAATGAATTGCTGTGTCAGCTGTACGTGTGACGTCTAAATCTGTTTGACAGAACAACAGTCAATTATTTCGGTAGGAAATACTCCACATATTGCTTGATCCATTATGCGATATATTTATACATTATTCGCGACCTCGCATCGTTGAAATTCAGGATGACAACACTCACAGTTTGTCCGGAGTATTCAGTGAATGCTAACTATTTTTCAGAGACACTCACTCCATACACATTTATATATATATATAACACCACGTCATACCATGTTTTTGAATACCTCCTTAGTGTATAACACGCACAGAAATACGTATTATGTCTCCCTGATTCCGAAAACATAAAACCTGCATTTGTCGCGTCTTTGTTATTGGATATTAAAAAAGTTTAGATAAAACAAATTGTGTGCTCTTGAATTGTGGTTGGGAGAGTCAGGCAGTGTGCGAATGCGACGCTCGCCGTCGCAACGTCAAAATAGACACGTGCTCGGATATGTCTTTACGGGTGAGATTGATATAGGCGCGAGTCGAGTGGTCGGGTTGGGTCTGCGAACGTACGAACGGACGCGCAGTCTGCTCAAAACAGCGTGACGGTGTAAAACCATCTGTAGCGTCTCGTGCCGTCGTCGGAACCTTCTTTACTACTAGAATTCCCGCGCTAAATAACCTACTCATATATCACATACGACGGCAGTACAGTGGCGCACCAACCGAATTAGAGTTTGCCAATAATGCAACAATGACCCCTTAAATGTACTTTTAATTAATTTTTGTACACATTAGTGCCCAATTATAGTAAAACAATAGTATATTAAACAGATAGTTGGGTCATAAGAAAGCCAAGTAAAGAGCACTCCAGCTCACAGAGATCCCCAATTCCTTTAAACGTGTATCCTGTATTCTGTACTTATATATGAAATATTAGGATGAACATTTTATTACAATACTTTATTTTTCACTACGAATATAAAAGTAATAGTTTCGCTGTCGGCAACACAAAATCCTATTTTCACAGCGGTGTGAATAGCTATATCATCGCGGTTGCAGAATTGATTCTCTTGATTTACCGTTTGTTTCTCATGTTACGCATATTGTGTGTATGTGTCTGTGTCTGTGTGTGTGTGTGTGTGTGTGTGTGTGCGTGACGTTTTTATTTCCATTTCCCACGTTTAAACTGTCGAAATATATCATCGGTGATGTGATTTTTTTTCTATATCCGCGCCAAATTGCTTTTGATTCTGTTTCACAACAGATTTTGAGTGTTGTGAATATTATACCGCGACTATACAGTTATGTGGGCAAATCAATGTTATGTTTTCTAAAATGAGATTCTGTTCAGCTGCTAATGTGATTTTCAACGAGATAAATGACAACAAAACATGTTTTATTCTTTTACTGATTTACTGATTTCTTAGACCGATTGCTTTAGCTTCTTCGGTACTTCGTAATAAATTTACCTATTCAACAATAGACTCAAATCGTGCTTAGGTGACCTCGAAAAATCAAGCAATCGATTTATATTTTATGCAATATTTTCTTTATAAGAAAATAATTAGGTTTATTTTTGACCGGGACAGTATGAGTGCACTGTTATTATTATATGTAATTTTGCAATAATTTACCAATTCTGAATCGCAACAAAAGTCACGATAAATAATTATTAAGCAGATGTGTGCAATTTATGCAATTTTTGATAACTATATATATAAAGTGAAGAAACGTTACTTACATATGTATTTTATTTTCATGTAAAATAACCAAAAAAAAATAAAAATATCACACTTGTGTCCAATGGGTCACGTCGTTAATTTTACTGACAACAAAAATAAATGTGAAAGTAATAAATAAAATATAATTTACGTTAAATTGATGGCTGTGTGAGGAATGAAATAAGAAATATATATTTTTTTATAGCTGCGAGCTATGAATGACATCGTAACATTCAGATGTGCGAAACATCTTTTTCGTTTTATGTTCGCTTGTTCGCCGCATAAAAAGGGACCATATACACAGATTATCCGCAGGATTTTACTGTCAAAGCGTGTCAACTATTTATTAAACTAAACTTTGTAAGGTAAAAGGGTACATAGTTTACATCACAACTATTTTTGAACTTGAACTATGGCGCCAATAACATGGTTAATATGCATAAACAAGCACGCAATAATATAAATTATTATTGCAAATAGTACTACGTTGTTGACGTAAAAATCTCAACGAACCATTAACGATAAGAATATATTGAAAGAACTGTTCATGGGCATTTAGGTAAAATCATAAATCGTATTGTTTATTTGTAAATGCGTGTCCTATCGGTGTTTCAAGAATGTTTAATTGTCGTTTCACAAATGCTATGTCTACATCACACGCTGTATTATATCCATAATGGCTGCTTTACGTAACCAGCTACCTCAGCCTTAACCTTACACTCTTAGAACCTCAACCTTGCATTCTTAAAACCTTAACCTAACGTGTTCTATTCAAGTGAAATTAAAATGTATTTAATTGCATTAATTTTGATCTATAAAAGCATTGCTCTTTGATTGAAGAATTAGAGTCTGCTTTGGCAAACTGGCAAAATCCAGGAAATAATAATGAGATTATGGCGTGAGTCTTAGAGTAATGGTTAGGTATCATTTCGTGTACATGGAGCAATAGAGCAATCTTGATCGCGTAAAATAATGAATTGAAAACATATAGTTATATGAGCACTGTTATGAGTTCGCAAATATATGTGAAACACACACACACACAAGCAATATAAACAAAAGCCAAGCCAGTACGGCTAGACGATGTCGTTTTCACGTTCACTCATTTGTGATGTGATGTTTGTAGTGTGCAATTAGGCCTGATTCGTTTATATATACATGCTTCATTCGGCCATCACGTTTGTTTACATTTTCCTTTTCGTTTGCCCATTCATCCAAACATCTACGATGATATTTACTCCTACAAAATATGGCCATTCTATACAAAGAAATCCAAAATCATTACACTTTATGGTACACAGTAAAATTGGATCGGACACGAATTACGTTCAATGGGTTTTAAAAGAATCATCGTGCAAATTCACGAGATACTTTAAGCTAAGGTAAAACAATGGAATTGAATATTTAAAGTTGCATTTGGGTCATGCAAAATGCCGCAGATATTTTTGAATTAACAAGATCCTTTCAAACTGGACCAACAAATGTCGGTTTGTTTCATCTGTTCTTCCGAGATTCCTTTGCGGATAGAAATAGTCGACTCAGTGATCGATTTTGCGTCGGGTCAATAAATTTGTCGATGCCTGCTCTGTTTCGGTACGAATCAAAAAGCACAACAAAAACGTTTGTGTCGAGTTGTTCGTAAACTAAACCGAATCGAATTCCCAGAAGAATTTTTCCAAATTGTATAGAAATTTAAAACCGCTTTTAAATCATGAGCGTACATTTTCGTACTTATTACGGTTTCATATAGTTCTCTTTTGTGATTTCGATTCTGTGCGGATCCGTTAAAGCAAACTTATTTACATATGGTCCCGATCTCAGATAAATCTATCTTGATTGTGCCAAAAATGTCTCGCGTCCCTTTCTCTTCAAGTCTGCCGATGAGCGGACACATGCATCTTTTACCTCTTACCATATTTCTATATTTTAAACATTTCTTGGTTTGCCTTTGTGTTTTGCGTTTCACGCCAAACGATGGATTTTTTTATTTATTTATTTTTTGTATGTCGGCTCGCCTCATAAACGTGACAGATGGAAAATTCATTGTTAGTTTGTTGGTACTAAACGTTCTTTTTGGCTACAAGCCGCTTTCTTTTTTTTTATTCGCAGATTTTTTACCGTTAGAACAAAAGAATTTTACACTAATTAGTTCTCAGGGTCAAGTTCGTTTTTAGCGATACTTTCACCCAGTAATTAAGAAGTGTTAATCATCTTTTCTTTTAAATATATTTACACAAATATTAAATAATAATTATAAGGCTTTGCTTATTGTAATATAACGAAATTCGTTATTACTCTATTCTCTATACACATCCGTAAGAGAAAATAAATATGCAGCACCTATTCGAACGATACTGGTCCGTTAAGATCCCTGAAAATGTCCAGGTTGATAAAAATAGCACGATAGATAACGGTTCCACAATCTATATGGCGATGTCAGTCAAACCGAAATAACAAAAGAAAAATGTGTTCGAAAGATGCCGGTGGATGTGGATATGATTGACGTTAATCGTTGATGCACAGTCGGTGATTGCGCACGCATCACGGGCCCCGTGGTCGTGACTGTCGAAGTGTTGCACGTGGTGTCGGTGCATCAGTTTAATTTCCCACAAAAACTGTCGCTAATATAAGAATAGATGTGTCTTGTCCGTGTACGTATGCGACTTTAAATATAGCGACAACAGTATTATGCAAACTGGGCCTGCTGTCCTGTCTGTGTGGATATCACTCATCCACTCCACTCTCTGTACGTGTGTGTACTCGTAGGCCAGACGGTGTGTCTGTGTGTCTTCTTTCTACTATTCGGTCTGCCCGCCGCTCTGGATTTAGACCCGGGGTCAATCTCGCGACCCCCAACGTCACTCTTTAACAGATGCGCGCCGCAATCCATCTCACTTTACCTTTCCTTTCTTTCATATCGGAGCGATCTTTATTTTCGACAATTGCAAATGCGAATTTTAACCCTAATTTATTTCTCAGTATTTACTTGGGACAGATTTTTAGCTAACCATACGAAGAATACTTTTCTAACTAAACGATCAAAAAATCACGTGTAAATAATTCTAACTCATGTTTTAAAGAAGGCGATTTTTTTTGGTCAGGGACAGCTATAGTATAATTTAATTTGTTGATCTCTGTCGCTACTGATATAATATATATCAGTGACAAAAAACAATGATAAATGTAACAATCAGAACGAGTGAAAAAACAACAATGTAAATTTCGGACAAAAGTGAAGGATATTTAAGTTGAGTCTTGGAATTGTTTACGTGTGTTCCTGTCACTCATTGCTGATCAACTGGTTTGAATTAAATATATCAATCTGTCAACGACAATCCCAAATTCAACAATAATGAATAATGTAATATGTTGATTCGGTATATGTATGTGCCTACGAACTGTTGTTCAATCTTTCCGAACGTCTCCGCGTGCGTATACGTACATTGAAAAATTATTTCACTTGCATTGGTAAATAAATCTCGTCATTGCGCCATTTTATTCACTGATCTTTTTATTCCAAAAGTTTTGCGGTGGTCCAAACTTTTTTATTTTCCTTATTTATTCTTGTTTCGTTTTATCGCAGTTGTTCAATAAGTAGTCCTATAAATATAATTAATTCAAATTCATGTATATGTTTCTTCTTCTTTGTAACAATATTCTAAACTGTTTTTATTTAAAATAATGGTAAATTAAAATATATTTGTTTTCAGTTTCTTCTACTGGTCAGACATGACCGACGCACCCCTGTCGGTCACAGTGACCCCATGCACCGCGACGGTTCGCTGGTCGGTTCGGTATCGAGAGAAAAACGATACAACTCTAACACCTTCAGGTATGAAATATCTTAAGTTTTTCTCTTACCTACTTGTGAAATTGAAATTGGATATTTTGATTTGCGAAATTTACTTGGTTTCGTCTCTTGTTGCATCCATGATTAATTTTTATGTTATTATACAATATGGTTTATGGAAATAAAAAGAAAAGAAACAACTATCTGTACTTTGCGAATAGTTATGAGACGATATTACTTAACAATATGAATCAAGTGTCCCCTTTATATTCAAAATAATTAATGTTTCGGCAATTTTGATCACTAGGAGAGAATTTAATTTCATACAATGGGTAGGAAAAAAATAATTGTAGTAATATAAATTCAATTTATTGTTTTAGACAATGAGCCAACATTGGGAGAAATTTCAACGCGAAACCTCCATACGCTGCATTTAACCGCCTACAGAGGGCTTTTCCTAGTGCAGTTAGAGGCTGTAGATGGTGACAGTTACACAGGAGTCTACGTCAGTACAGAACCAGGGGGTCCACAACCATTGCAAATTACTCCAGTTCCTAAATTACGACTACAAAACAGGCAGAGGAGAAAACAGTTGACTGTCCGATGGAACCAAAGGTAAAGAACTATTTGAATTTCATTAATTGTACATATTGAGGGATTAATACCACCAAATAGAAAATACGGTGAGCTGAAGGCACTGATGCATGTAATGATTGTTAATTTTTTTAAAGAGTAATTATCTTTATTTAATCTTATATAAACTGTTGTAGAACGAATAAGTAATTTAAGAAAATAAGATATATTGTGTAACTATTAAACTAATGTGTATATTATCATATGATAGGCAGCATTTAATTTGGAAGAACTTTTATACATGATCATGATGTGATATCTTTGTATGTTGGAAATAATCTACTGTTTTTTTAAACTAAAACTTTGCCTGAAACTGAACATATAGATTGTAGTACCCCATAAATTTTCATCGTACGTTTTATATCGTCCCAGTGTAATACTTTGTAGCCAAACGATAGTGGATCACTGATCAAGTTTCCCGACTAGCTTTTAGGAATCGTCGAAATCGGTAATTCGTAACAAAATTACATTCAGTAAAAACATTCTGAAAACTTTGTGATCTTTCTGCGGCGACAATAGCTAACGTGAATCATTTCGTCCGATAAATAAAATATTTCGCTATACGGCATATCTTCATTTCTGCGATTGCCAAATTACTTTCTATACTCGTGTGACTCATTCATTTGCCCCCTAATGTACAACCACTAAAGTTTGCGAAGCAATAAAAATGTTTATCTGGTCTAATGCGTGCCAATAGATGACGAAGATTATCATGAACCGTTGGGTGATATACAAAAATAAATGGCATAAATAATCGGGTCCATTTAGTTAAATGCGTTTTACTTTTTTAGATTCAACAAATTTAAATATTGTCTGACATTGTGCACAGCAAAAATAAATTGTGTGTATAATGGATTGGTTCGTTTCATCTGTGACTTACATCAAAATAAATCGGATGATCTATTAATATAACGGTGCAACTATGCGGTGTTTTGAAAAAAATACGATTTAAAAATATTCCTTTCATTCTTTCAATTTGTTATATCCCTGGAAAATACTGGATAGTGTAGGGCAATGCAAATGATTTTTTTCTTTCTAACAATGTTAGTGAGATAATGTAGGGCTATGTTGGAATGTATATAATAGTATTTAATGTATCGTGAGGAATTCGAAACTTTGCGGAAAATTGAGTATTGTATTATGGAGAGTCAAGTCAGCTCAGCTGTACTTGTAGTATGTTATAAGAGGTAATAGCTGGACTATCACTGTCAAGGTAAAGTCTTTCTACATATATGCAGTTCGCGGCGCATCGCTATTATACAGTTTCTGTAAACGATACGAGTGCTACAAGTACATAGTTTTTGTACGCCATCGAGCCAACCAACACAACGTGCCTATGACCATTTCAACCATTCCAATTCTGCTGTAGTCAGGTTTCCGTTGTATTTCTATGTGTGCAAGATTTATAACTCGTGATGAGAATTCAGAATCGATAATTATTCCATTTCATCGCTCACTACTTTAGCTTATTTTCAATCGGTAAATGTTTCTTCCTTCTTCTAAACGCCGCGCCGTTTCACCGCCATTTCGTTGCAACTTACACCGCGATTCTATACTCATTTAGTACAATGTAGATTTCGGTATTGGTTTTTTTAATTACGCATTCAGAAATCTTTCGGGTCGCACGAATTGGTCCGTCCAAAATATATTTTGTTATAATAAATCGATCGTCGATGAAGGTAGCAGTCCAGTTTAGCACAGAATGATCTTTCCTTGTACTAATATATTTTACCTTATTTAGTGTCGCGCTCATCAAGTACGTTTGTAAATAGGAAAACACAGTAAATCAATAGAGTAGTATAACAAACATCGTTGCGTTTCACACACACAGACACACAGCCACGTATATATGCATGAGAAAATGTCATTTCCTAAACAACAAATTTATTTACTCGACAACCATAAATTCATATTATTGAGATTAACAGCACTTAGTTATACCATTGGCTTAATTATAAACAACATGAAAAAGTTTTACCGTATCATTGAGAAGAAAAGGGAATTGCTACGTATTTTATTATGTGTCAGTGCTGTTCAAACATTTGCCAGAATACAAATCAATTGACCATTAATTGATACAATAAGATATTAAAATTAGTTATCGATTGGAAATTATGTATATTTTTACTTTCACATAAAAGAACCTCGACATTTTAATAGAATTATTCGGTTTGAGGGTTTTTAAACACATTTTGTCCCTCTATCTGTATGTGTGTATGTGAACGCTCTACAGCCCTATACCATTAAACATAAAAATATGATGTTTTGAATTTAAGATTTATATATCCAATTAACCAACAATAAAAATAACTAATGGATTTTAAGAATATGTAATGCTTGGGTTATTTTTTATTTCTTTCAGTAAATCATTGCCGAAATATTATTTTTAATACAAACAGGATTATTATGTGTAATTGCTATTCTAACTAATAGGTTCCTTGTGAAGTTTGCTTTTAAACCCGTACTTATAAGCTAAATGTAGTAATTTGGTTATTCTATTGTAGTTAAAATAGCTAATAGGGTGGTAGTGTTGTGCAACTTATTTACTATCACTGTGAATCAGCTACATACTTTTAACAAGTATTACAACCGATTTTGTGTTATTAACATGAGTTATGTAGAGATTTGTTGCTAATGAAGTGATTTCAATAAATTACTGTATCGTGCACCTAGTGTTGGTCCGATTCTATTTGCACATGCATGGCTCCCCTCGATAGATCTCTTTTGATCAAAGGAGACGCACACACAGACACACATATATACTATAGTAGTCACAAATGAGGTACGTGTTTTTGTGTCGGCAAAATGCCAACGACCGAGCACTGTCGAACTGTTTGGTTAGATCTCTTGCTTGGCTCTCTTGTCTTTTCTCGTCACACACACACATTTATACAAACATACATGGTATGCATGTCTGTGTGTGTGTCAATGTTGGATAGGTCGGGACAACAACAAAAGAACATCACCGCAGTTAGTGATTCTAATTACTCACGGTTGACGCATCGGAACCGAACTCCTATCCGATTTCTCTAATGCTGATTTTTTTTTTTTAATATAAATTCCATTTAAAGCTAATTTTATTTTTGAATGTCTTTCAGTTTGGTAGACCCCCACGTAACATCGTATTGTTTGGTCATTAGTCAAAGTAGAAATTATTCAACGTTATGCGAAGCAATGAAAGAACGATTTGGCATCATACCGCCAGACACTAATATACCGGAGTTTATAAAACCGAAGTCTAGATCCCTGCAAAGGCTAAACGTTTGGGAAGTTCCTAAAGGTACTTAAAATCTCTTTAAAATATTAACAGTTTTAATTAATTATTTTGCATTATTGTTTAGGGTCAACTAAGGATCCATTAATAAGTTGTGTTGGATCCCAAACCCAATACACATTGTCTGATCTAGAACATGGTCAAATGTATCACTTCAATTTATTCGCCATGAATCGCCAAACGAATTTCACTTATCCGTACGGATCAGCGGTCCTTCGCTTTGATAGCCATGTGAAACCGACAGCCCTCAAAGATGGCAAAGCTACCTTCGTCAACTTGAAGAAACTCGATGGAAAAGCAGTTTTCCGGTATAAGGTACATTTTACAAACATCACTGAAGTGACAAAATTAAGAAATTGTTTATTGAAATTTGATATTTCGATGAGAAATTGTGTGCCTGATTTACTTGATTATGTTATAGGTTGCAAGGGGATCGACTGAGCCCCTAAAACTATACGTTATGCCATGCGGAGGCGCCGTGGATGTCGAAGTAACATTGAAAAATTCCCCCGTCGAGCAGCGACGCCGAGTAGATGGCTACGGAAAAATCTTAATCAAAAATCCAATACGAGGACAACGATACTACATCCGTGTCATAACTACGAACAGAGAAGAATTGAAGCGAACTTCGGGTGTCGAAGTATGTACATAAAACAAAATTGAATTATTTTATCTCTACAATTCGTTTTTCTGTTCGCATATCCTTCAAGTAAACGTCGTTAACTTGAATGTATATAAGAGTATAAAAGTTTTCGCAAAAAGAAAAATATATATAATCCGCTTATCTCAATTTACTAAACTTTTTCTGCAAATAACAAATAATTCATTGGAATTGTGCCAATGCTTAAATCCATTGTATTTATGGAAGCAAACTTTTTTGAGATGCTCTCATTCGATCTATTTGTGATAATCTTGATTTACTTTAGGTTTTAGCTACAACAAAACCTTCCGTCAAATTTCCTTTGCCCAATATGCCTTCTGAAGCTCAGGTGTATGAATACGGTTCATTGCGAAAATGTGATAGTGTGACTGTTGGCTGGCTTCCTTCTCCTGACCAGCGAGCTTCTCATTATTGTTTGGTGGTACGTGAGGGTCGTCTTCGAGAACTTGAAGGCTACCGAATGCCAAATCAATGTGGATTGGAGAATCGGCTGAAGAAATCTGCAGATTTCGCTGTTAAATATTGCCAGGATATCAAGAAAGGCGAACGGTATGTTTATATTTTGTCGGCATTCAACCACTAAAATTCAATTCATACTGTATTTACTCTAATGGCAAAATATCTGAATTTAATTTTGTGTGATTATTTTTGTTGTTACAGGGAAGTTATAACACAGACGATAAATCAGCTGAAAGCAGGCAGATATTATGTCGTTCAGGTAACTGTTAAAAAGCCGAAAGGTAAGACGCTCTCATATGATTTACTTCAAGTTCATACAAAACAATCATGTGAACATTCGAATACATTTAACTAGTTCATTTTTAAAGGCCATTATCACGAACATTTTGAATTTACGCCATTACACCAAATATAAAGAATTACAGAATTTTTATCCTACATAACATACGCTCATGCTTTCCAAAATTAGAAAGATACAGTCTTATTGCCTATAAATATAATGGCTAAATAAAGTTCCAGAAATTAGTTCGTGATCACATACTATCTATTAAGTACTTAATTATTATTGGAATAAGCTTAAATGATGGAAATACTCATATTTTATATAGAATGAGTCTGAGGGATGATCACTTGGTCATCAATTGTTCAAATGTACTGAGAGAATTGCATAGTTGTGCGAAAAATAATAAGTTTTAATTGTAACTTAAAATGCAGTTAAAACAGCCAACTATAGTTTCTATATATTACGCTATATTCCCTATTGCGAAATGTTTCATTATAATGTCTAATAGCACAGTGCACCCTTGATAATTTTCGCCTTTGTAACTTTCGTATTCCCCTTATTTTCAGGGGAATTTTATTCCTGTGTTACTTGGGATAATGATTTTATAAAATAAAGTATGAATCGCTACACTATTCAGTAGCACTGATCTTAATGCTTTATAGGAATAGAACAGTCATTTGTCTAAGATTTTCACAAGCGTATTCACATATTTTTGATGAACGAATTATAAAACGTCTCATAGAAATTCGTAACGCGAAAATCGTCTATAGAAATTGTAATATTTAGTAATATATAACTGTGCTTTTAATGAATCGGCCATCGTTTTTAACTATTTCAGACACAATGGTACAATCAGCCAAAAATTAAACCATATACAGTTAGAAATATAAGAAAGAAATTTGGTTTCAATTTTAGTCGATTGTACAATCGCGTCTTGAATAAGTGTAATAGTATTTATTTAAAAATCGTGCTTTTTAAGTGTAGTATCATTACGAAAACGTTAATTCTCTATAAATATATATGTAATCATTGTACAATTTTATTTAAATATTTAACAAACTCATATTTACGTTAATTAAAAATATATTTATTAATAAGGGTACAATATGGGTGCTGAAAACTAGTTGTGTATATCTTTGCATAAATAATATGCTAGATTCTATGTATTATGTGTGCATGAATGTATGTAATATTGTTAGAAAAAATTCAACAGAGGCTATTTATGTATTTTATAAGTTTTATTGTGATTTTGAGTTCTGATTTCATTTTTATTTTTAAAAAGTATTAATTTATATGAACAAATAGTATATTTTATAGACAATATAATTTATATTATATGAAATAAGATTTGCATAAACAAGCAGAACATTGATTATGTTAAGGTTAGATTTTATACATTTTGTATTAGATATGTTTTTATACGCAAATAAATGTTTTATCTGTATATTTATAAGGAAATCATGTAACGATATCGCAAGATAAACGTAGGAAATTAATCCTCTAACAAAAAAATTAATTCACAATTCTCGTTTAAAACTGGTATAATATTACATATGTAGTGAGTCAACAGAAAAGTAAGTAGAATATTTTGGGTAATTCGTGGATGTTTTAGTGATGTGTAGTTTGTCAATAGTGTTTGCTAAAGTGACATGATATCAACAACTCCTATATTAGTGCGCCATTTCACAAACAAATTACATATGGTTTGCGTTTGTTAATTTATTGATTACCTGTCGTTACACTAATAAATAATTTTTTCTCACCGATTATAATAATAATTATACTATGATTTAATATATAAGCTAATCTATGATAAAATCGGACTGATAATAGCACTTTTATCGTATTTCAAGTGCGGGTAATTAATTGCTTTGTTTGCGGAACATTGTAATAAAATTCAATTTTTAACTTTTTTTGCCATCATTAGAGATTTATTCAACAAAATATTTTATTTATTTCGAATCATTCAGTTTTCAACCCATTTTACACAATCTCTTTTTCTGTTTACAAAGTTCTGCTTGAAAATAATACAATTAGTCATATCTATCAATTAAGAAGAAAACTGAAGTGGCCTTCACTCGACTTTCTTACGTTCATATTATCAGAATGTTTTAAACTTGAAATTTTTATAATATATATTAAGCTCATATTTTGTCATCCATCTATAGTTTTAAAATAGTTGGTATTGCTACTAGTAATTATTTGTATTACCAAAAGATAAAACAGCACAAATAATAACACATGCGCAAATCGAAACTAATCAGTTGTATTATAGATGAATGTTTTATAACAATTCTGTCTATTCGATCTCATCGAGAATTCAGAATGAACGTTAGCAAAACAGTGCAAACATTCAACACCAAATTCGATGAATTGTTGCATTACTTAAATGTTCCTAAATCTCCTATATCTCAGGTAAGCATTTAAATCCGTTTGTATACGAACATATATTTATTTTAAACTATATTGTAGAGACAATTTCAAGACTTTACTGAAAGCTCTGTAACGCAACTGACCGAAAATGAGAGAATTGTTTTCTTTATTTTATATTTGATTGTGTTTTCGTTGTCTATGGTTGCGAATATTGCTACTTTATTCACTACTTATCAAAGGTATTATTATTTTAGTTATTTAGCCACCAAGTTCGGTCGTGTGTGCCATATAATTTCATTTCACGTCTTCCTGATTCTGAAAATGTTCGCTTGTTTCGTACAATATATTTATTTTAGGAAAATTCGTATGATGCAGAAATTTTTGATTATATCCTTGGCTATAAGTGATATAATTGTTTGTATGTTTTTCGGAATTAACAATATGATTAATTTTTCTCATCCATGGACTAATTGGGTAAATAATTAATTATATATTTATTATTATATACTGTGGAATCCACTTATAATTGACGAAATAACATATTTGGTCTATTATAACCGAATGTCCATTTTATAAAATTTCGAATTAAATATTGTGTTCAATTATTTTCATTTGAACACAATGATTGAGAGCGTTGCAATCAATTCTTTTGTTGTTAAATTTAATTTCAAACAAAAATAAACCTTAGAACAAAATTATTATATTATCCTTTAGATAATGTCTTATTTTTTCAGATTCTTGGCGAATTTATGTGTTCTTTTGTACCTTATATGCAAATCGTTGGCTCAGTTGCTAATTCCTTAACTATGGCTTCGATAGCACTGGATCGTTACCGAAATATTGTTCACCCTTCTAATCCTCCAAATAAAACATGGGATCCTAATGTATGGCTTTGTATAGCTCTCCTAATTGTCTTATGGGGCATTTCCACAGGTATATACATAATTTTATGAATCCATTAATCCTTTAAGACAATCCAAACGACACCGGAGCATTAAAATATAACTACCCAAAATTTTAATCATACTTCCATTTTATTTTTAGGAGTTTCATATCCAATGATGAATTTAAACCAATTAGTTCCAGTCCGTATATGGATAGTAAACCCATACACCCACCAATTCATCAGTATCGTCCATGTCTCAATATGTATGACAAAACGTAAAAAGAATCATTTCTCATTTTACTGCATAATCTTTTCAATCATATTCATACCAATGATGATTTTATTTCTGTGGTTATACTATAAAATCGCTGAGTTAATATGGAATCGCCGAAAACCTGTTACTACAAAGTTACAAAATAATAACGCAAGCGTTACAATGGAAACGTCCACTGATAGCAAAACCTCTGTATCTAAACAATCCCCTGTAACAATGCAAATAAACAAAGGCATGAAATCTCTCATAAAAAATACCAAACTACACATGGAACGTAAAATTCGAACATTCAAGATTATCCTAGTGATAATGTTAGTGTTCTTCGTGTGCCGTATGCCACACTGGATATATTCAATGATCAAATTCTCGGTTGAACTAAACGAACCAAAACACTGGATCATTGGAAATGCCCTATCGTTTTTGTTGGTTGTTAATACAACATTAAACCCGTTTCTTTATAGTTTTCTTAACCAGACTATTATGTATTTCGATAAGTTTTTCTTTTCGCTGGGTGATTTTATATCGAAAATTTGTTGCTGTTGTTGTTCGAATACAGAATTTGATAATTTTGAAAAAGATAATCCATTTCCGCCTGAAATGTATGAACCTAGGCCTAGTCAGACTTCGAGTATTATACCACGGGGTCCTTATATGGATGGCGTTGTCACGAAACCAAATCATGTCAAGTTTCATGATGTTGCCGTTATTAATGTGTACCCGAACGAATCAAATCTAAATTGTAACACGTTTTAAATTAAAGGCATTCTAATCATATTCTTTATGTCGATTTTAGTCAAGATTTTAATTACTTTTAGGATATTGTTGTCCCTATTTAAATCCCTATACAAATTGGATAGATTCTATGGTAAAGAATCGAAATTTAATCGATTTTTTCGATGTATTATATGAAATCGATCGATGTAGAAAAGAGCTAAAGCATTCGGTCGTGTCCAAAAAATATATATTATTTATATTATTAAAGCAACATAAACTTTATTAAAAATTCGACAATTCCCTACGACTATGGAACATGAATAAGTAAAAGCAAATTATGTTTCTTTTTAATTATTACATATAGATCATAATAAAATTGGATAAAGACAAGTATAATATTCATTGAATTATTCAGGTAATTCAATTCCTTTCCCATTCAACCATCTAGCGAAATCACGCATCGAACTATTTATAAGTTCGTATAGTTTCGTTCCAGTTCCAGCACTAATATCATTTTTCAGGACATCCTTAGCTTGTATCAATATATCTTTAGCATGTTTCATTTCCTTCACTAAAGCTGCTTGGTCGCCATTGTTCCATTGTCTTTTCAGTAAGTCCATAGTTGCTAGATGAAGTTCATGCAAAATGACTCCAGAGTATAAACAAAGCCTGGAAAAGAAAATACATTCATTTTATTTCATCCTTGTTCGAGAGAGCTTCAAATATTTTGGAAACATACGATAGGAATGATTACAAGACTTCGTAAAAGAAAATAAAAAGTGGTTTAAAATTGCAATGTCCCTTACCCAGCGTTGGCAGGATCAATTTTCTGCGTGGTATCCAAAAGTTCCCGACACATATCCGCCTTCTGCCGCAACAAATCATCACTCAACTGATTCGGTAAGTACCCCTGTTGATATCCATACAATTGCAACAACGAGTGCTTCACCGAATACACATGGTAATGGTTCGGATGCAAAAACGTTAACATCTTCTCCATCAAACCTTCCATATCCTTAACCGTCGGCCGATTCGCTTGTATACTATCAACCTCTTCCCCAATCTGATTCACAAGTGTAGCCACTTGTTCACAAGACAGTTTCAATACACATTTATTACAAGCCCAATCAGTCTTCTCGTCTAATGGGTTAATCGGAGTTTGAGTACCGCCACACGCGCCCGACTCAAAACCCAAACACTTCAAGCTGCTCAAATGTGTCCCCATTTCAGTGGGGTCGCTGCAACGTTGGCATTTGCAATCAAAGTATTTTGTTTCTTTCAAATGTTCACGGCGTGCCTGTGTTCCCCATAACGCATGCGTGTACATTGTCGTAATGTGTTCACCCTTTTTGATGGGGCAGGCTGCACGTACTGTTATTTTATATTGCTCCAAGTCGTCGCCAAAGTGTTGGCAAGTGTTTGGAATGCAATTATGCTCCATTATCGCTGCCGTTGGGTACAGGGCAGACATTTCAATGCGTTGGTTGGTTTCTAGTGCATTTACATCAATTATACCACATATTTTGTGGATTGTTTCTTCGGTTACATCGTGTAAAATTATAGCGTTGATTTTTGCTTCGTATTCTTTTAATGGCCCCAAGAAATTATTCATTAAGTATTTCACAAATCGGTCGTTTATTGTTCTAAAAAAAAAATTGGATATATTCTGGGGCCTTATAACTATAAGTATACGGGCGATTCAAATGGGATGCCAAATTTGGTGTGAATCGCTCTGGTACCTTCAGAGGAGGGCACAAATTTGGTCTTACGAGCGACGACTAACATCCAAGTACTAAGTTATATATATTTTTGGATTCAGGGCGACAAGACAAACACTTTTTGTTAAAGACATTTTTGATCCGAGAATGCTACAGACACACGACCGATTGCTTTAGCTTGTTCAGTACTTCAGAGATCTTATATTCGCATGAATATTTCAGCTAGTGTAGAACGTACGTAAATTATATGTATCTGTTACATATAAGTTATAATCATTATAATTGTGCGTGATTCCAATAGACCAATTTTAAATATGTATAAATAGAAAATGTTCACAATAGATTTTGGCAGAAATAACCAGGAAGTGTTCAACTTACTTGTAAATGTCTGTATTGCTTCCTCGTTTTTCATAATGGGTTTCCATTTCGAAAAGTTGTTTCCATTTCTTAACGCCTTGTCTTTGTAGCAACAAACACCTTAACGCAAATAAAGTATCATGCCTGGAAAAATTACATTTTATAAAATTAACTATATATATATTATTTTCTATACAGAAAAAAAACACAATGCTTATTTAATCGTTACATAAATTAGTATTTCTTATTAGTTTTTGTATCAATTACGGGTAGAATATCGGATTCCCTTTGTAATACAAACCGGAAGTAATCGTGCATATTTTCAATGGGCTGCGGCGGCCGTAAGCTCAAAACCGGACATTCTTGTGCATGCGCCATCGGATTCCTAATTCCAATGCATGCAACATCGCATATTTGCCAGCCACAATTTTGGCATCTTACTGCTGTATCTGGCGGAACTAATCTATAATATTCAAAATATTATTATTACAAAATATACTTACTTCCAAGAAACTTACTTCGAGCATCCTACACAAGGAACCGGTCCTTCTTCGATGGGGTATGGCCTAGGCCCAAAAACTATCGGTAGTTCCGATAATATTAAGTCTCCAGGTGCGATATCACGACTAGCTACCAAAAATCTGCCTAATTCTGGAGAATGCCCGATCTATAAACGAAATAGTAAATGTAATTTTTGTCGGTTTTTGTTACAGTTGATGGAATACTTCGAAAGGTCTGCATATATTTTTGTGATCTTTCCAGTGTTCTTTTTGGTGTTCCCTGCTGCAATACCAAACTAGTTTACACGCAGCACATTTAAGCTCTGCTGGTTGCTTGCATTCGGCACATTTATTTATTTCGCCTGGCATTATTAAAATATATCTAAAGATAAAGAAATGCAACTATAGTCTTATAAAATAATTTAGTTGTTTTATTAAGTATTTTTGGCCCTTAAATATTATTGCTAATTTAAATGTTATCCTAATCTAACTAATAATAACTATAATATTTTGTCTAATTCAACACAATTTATGCTAAAATTATAATTAATTGATACATACACCAAATATATGTTCTATTTTAATTATATGGTAAGTTTCACAATATATTTATTAATATTTCTACATATGTTTCGACCTCTTGGTCATGAGTTCCTGTTTCACCAAGTGCCCAACGAAAGTGTTAAATTAATTTCTTCTATAGTTAAATGTTATAATTAAGTGATATATTTGTAATATATTCACAAAAAATATCACTAAAAATACATTAAATCAGTTTTTCAATTAAAAAAAAATTGAACACGAGATTATAATGAAAATACACGTTTTGGTATTTCCTGTGTGTGTCTGTGATCGTTCTACAGCAAAAACTATTGATGAGAAAATTATAGAACTTTAATAGGCCTCGGTACTAAACTTCCTAATTTTAAAAATAATATCTTAGCCGAAATTATTGATTTACCTTTGTTACTTTTTCAATATTTCGACTTTCTTAATTAATAGTTAAGTTAAGATTATAATTTTGTTTAATAAAATCAAATATGTTTCAAGTTAAAATGGATTTACTGCGTTCTATAAAAACTAAAGTACCATAATGGTTATTTAATTACCGGCATAGTAATATTATTTATGCATGACAAATAAAAGATTCCTTACCTTATACTGAGAACAATCTAAATGAATCCGTAGGACTTGTCTTTCACGTGTTTTAAAAAATATGTCGGTGCACACAACAAGTATTCAAAGCGAATCGTGTGTAGATCGCATGCGTGCGTCCAGGTTCAAAATTAGATTGGCCGAAAATAGCCCAACGCCGTATCGTTATATTCTACGATTTTCCAGTGTGTGGGTGAGTGCAAAAAATTCTCTTTGGTCAACTATAATTCCTATTTAAAACTCGTTTTGTATATTTTACGATTCCGCCATATGTGTAGATCAGTGCAGTAGTGCATATAATATATATGATGAGTGATAACGTCCACCGATGCGCCGTGTGCCAAACACCCGCCATGCAGCTATGCGCTGGCTGCAAATCGGTGTACTATTGCAACCGGGAACACCAGAAAAAGCATTGGAAAGATGGCCACAAGAACCACTGTGCCGCGTACAAAATCGCTCCAACAAACGGCCGCCAACAATTATTTGCGGCCAGAGATATTAAGCAGAATGAGGTGATTTGATATGAATCTTGAATTAAATGTTACAAACTAAAAGGTTATAGTGAAAAGAATGATTCTTTAACTGAATGTAATGTTTTAATAAATTTGTTTATTTAGATTGTATGTTTTCTAGTAATGGTAAAATTGATTGCGAGATTGTAAGATTCTGGGTGTATTAGGAACGTATGGGAGTGAATGTTGGGTATGGAAGACGAAGCATAAAAGTAGGGTGACTATAGTGGAAATGACATTTTTGAGAGTTATTTGTGATGTTACTAGAAGAGACATAAAGGGAAATGTATGGGTATATGAGAAGTGCAATACAAATGGGATGGTTTGGTCATGAGAGAATGTCGATTGAAAGCTTAACAAACAAGCTTAGGTACAGGTACCTATGCGTTTAGCTCACATACTTGCCTCAATGCGCATAATACATATAAAAATAATTGTTTTTAATTATTATAGCCTTAAAGTTCACAATTAGAAAAAATGTTATTGAAAATTAAATTAAAATTCTTACAATATTTTGTAGATTTTTTTGCTTTAAAAAATATTAGTGCATAATTTAAAATGCATAACTATTATATTTAATAATTTTTAATAGCCTTTGGGTTACCTAAATGAAAAAATGTCCTAGATAAAAAATATCTTATAATTTTTTGTAAATTTTTTGAGTACTTTCAAATTTTTCCTAACGGCAGTATTAAGGAGGGCTTTAAATTTCGGGGCCCTAAAACTCGAAAAGTGTACGAGCGATTTTAGTTAAACTGCTAGAGAATTTAATTGGAATGTCAAAGCATATGTGTAGCAAATTTGGTTCAAATCGCTTTGGTACCTTCAGAGGAATAAAGAGCACAAATTTGGTCTAACGAGCGAACGACAACTAACATCCAAGTATATGAGTTAAATATATATTTGAATTCAAAGCGACGAGACAAGATCTTTTTGTCTAGGATTTTTTTTATACGGGAATATTACAGACACACACCCTATTAGCTCTTCTATACTTCGTACAGCGAGCAAAAAATATGTATATGTATGAATGGAGATTATAAGAATATGATTATAGGATTGCAAAGGGTCATAAAAAAGGTTTTGTATGCATTTGTAGGTGATTTTATTAGAAAAACCCGTCATTTTGGGTCCACACGATATTTCGTACGCGACTTGTCTAGGCTGCAACCGTCGCATTCAAGATAGTCCAGAGCATGTACATAGATGTAAAGCGTGTAACTGGCCATTGTGCGGCCTAAAATGCCAAGACGCTCCTCTGCACAAAGAAGAATGCAAACTAATGGCGGCAAAAGGGTTCAAAGCGAATTTTGAATATTCAGATAAAGTTAAACAGGAAGATTACAATATAATAGGTCCATTACGTTGTTTAATATTAAAATCAACCGCTAAGAATAAATTCGACACATTAATTGCTCTACTAGCACGATCAGACCTAGTTGCACCTGATACTAAACTAGAAAAATTAAAAACCACCGTTGTACCATTTATACAAAATATTCTTAAACTTGATTGCACCGAATCTGAAATTTTGCAAGTGTGCACTATGTTCGAGATTAACACAATCGATATCGAAAAAGAGGATGGGGATATCAACGTTAAAGGATTATACCCAATGGCAGCGTTACTAAAACATGATTGTATTCCTAATACGAAGTTCTCGATTCAAGGAGATCAATTTCAACTCGTACTTATCGCGACTGTACCGATTGCCAAAGGAGATGTGATTAGTACGTCGTACAGTGAAGTTTTATGGGGCACATTGGAGCGACGGGCGCATTTGAAACTGGGCAGATATATTGATTGTGAGTGCAACCGGTGTAGCGACAAAACGGAATTGGGAACACATCTAGGGGCGATTTTTTGCGCACGGTGCAAAAAGACGAACGAAGAATCTTGCCCGAAAATGTTAAGCACGGATCCATTGAATTCGGGGGCGATTTGGAAGTGCGAGAAATGCGATCATACTATTAGGGGGAGACAAATGGTTTGGGGGAATGACGCTATTAAGAGTGACATGAATCGATTAGGAAAGAATCCGTTGAATCTTGAAAAGTTTTTAAATAAATACAAGGAAACGCTGCATACGAAAAATTATCATGCGCTTGTCGCTAAATATGCACTAAGCCAAATTTATGGGAACGTGAAAGGATATCTTTTAAACGGTAATTAATATAAACATAGAACGTTGCCGCCGTAAAAACGTTAGCGCCGTTACATGTTCTATGTGAAATTAGCTTGCTGCAATTGAAATTATCTTAGCGGGAAACCACATTGTGTATTAAAATGCAGGCATTAAACACACGTAAGATATCCTTGATGAAAAGGTGTTCTCGACTTAATAACTAACAAAAACTTGCTATATATGCAATAAAATTATTTAGGAATACTAAATTGGAGCAATAAACACTAGACAATTTAAAATGAAGTTTAATCAAGCTCAAAAAAAAACCACCGACTAGATCTTTATAAAAAAAATATCAATCGATTTGTAATAACATATATAATGCCTGGTTAAAATATTTATTTATTTGAACTTACAGTTTCGGAGATAAAAAATAAAAACCTCCAAATTAGGCCATTTACTATAGTTTTTATTTTTTATCTCCAAAACTGTAAGTTCAAAAATATAAACAATTTAACCTAGCATTATTTATGTAATTACGAATCGATTAATATTTTTTTTATAAAGATCGAGTCGGTGTTTTTTCCGTTATCGAAGTTTATTTCATCACGATAAGTTTTTTGAGTAGTTTTATATTATTAAGAACTATAATTTTAACCAACAGTGTTCGTAATACCTAATTATACAATAAACCGTCATTATTCGATGCAATATCTAATTTCTAATACTGTGTGTATGAAAATCACTGGTTACTTGAACAAGGGAAGTCGATGTCAGCGCCACCATGCTGAAATAGGCCAAAGCGGAGCGGCATTACTTCGAACTAGGGTGTTATTTCCCGCCAAGATAATTTCGAACGCAGCCTTTAGTGCTGTTAATCTAAATTATTTTGTTTTAAGATCTAACTGATGAAATATTAGAACGAAAAATCGATATTTGCCACGAATTATTAGAGGTTGTAGATGAATTAGCGCCCGGATATTCAACAATTCGAGGCTCATTATTGTACGATTTACAATCGGCTATGGTTGTGCAATCAAAACGAGAATTAAACAATGGAAAAATTACAAAACCGGCTTGCCAAGTAATTTAATTCGATTTATAAAATTGTATTATATTTATTAACATAATTTTGCAGGAAACATTAACAGAATGTATCGTTATTTTGAAGGAAGCTAGCGTAATTTTGAGCTCTGAACCGGAAATGAAAGAATTTCTAACCGAGAAGCTACAACATTTGGTTAAAGAATTAGATATTTAATGTGTAATTTGAAACTTGTTTATGTTGTTGATTATAAAAATTGTTAATAAATAAATAAATAAATAAATCGTGCCATCTGTGAGGGAGTTTTGTAATAAGGTGACGCCATGTTTGACATTAGGTAGTGCGCTCCCAGGGTAAATGTGATTTTGATGTAATTTTTGTGTATGCTTTAAGAAGTGTAAACCCGTTATTTAAAGTTAAATATTTATCGTTAAATAGTTGCTTTTATTCAAGTGGTAAGTAAAAATGTATTGGTGCATTTTGTATGTGTTTCATTAAAATATTTGCCGTGTATCATTTTGATTGAATGTGATAAATCACATGTAATCTCCATAAGGTTGTGATCAAATATATTTTGCAGTATACTTAATTGCAACTTAACACATATACAGGTAACCTTATATTTAGTTATATTGTGTATCTGTTATGTTTTGTGTGTGTGTGTGTATATCACGGAATTTTCTGAATTAACCTATAATCCCAGTCATGGATGCATAGTTCTTTGCACTTCATCCGATTTTCTACAGCTTCCCCAATTGCTTTATCAAACTTATCCTGACCTCTAACTTAGTTTTTTATAACGAAATTCATCTTTTAGTTATCAGATATGTTTTTCGGTCCACGTTTTCATATTTTGCAACCGGTTCATATACTATAAACATTCATTATCATCGCTGATAACCGAACACGATACTTGTTCGAACTGAACAAGGGCAAATTTTTAGTTCGCAGATTTATTCCGAACCCCTGCTGATCATATCATCAAAATGCAAGTAATTTTTGTATAAACAATTTGTCTTTTTGTTTTTTTACCCATCGGATAAAATAAGCACAAACATCAAAAAAAGAATTTAGCTGATTCGCCAATTTAAAATTAGCCTGATAGGTACAAATTATTGTTGTTTTTTTTTTTAATAAAACGAATTTATGCATTTTATTTTTGCGTGTACTGCTGATTCATAATTTTAAAATGAACTTACACATCAATTTTAATGAATTCAATTAAATTAACCAAATTTACATATTATATATTGTAGAGTTTCCGTGGTGTTACACGTAATTCGTAGCTGTAAGTAAATTTAATTTAAAAAATCTGGAGTGCCCTTCACTCGACTTCTACCTAATTTATATAGCTATATTATTTTCTAAGTTTATTCCACCTTGCCAATAATATCAAGTAACTAGGGAAACGTAAATTTCAAAGACGATTTTAAAGTAAATTGTTTCGTTTTTGAGATACTTAAAAATTGACTCGAGTAAACAGCACTTCCGGTTGCAATTTCCTTTTCAATAGGGGTTTTTTTTCCGGAATATACGAATTATATTTTTATATTCAACTGTATATGCTGTAGAGCGTTCATACACACAGATGTAATTGGGAAAATAGTTAAAGAAAATTCAGGGACCCTCCAAACGAATATATATTTTATATATTACGTATAAGTAATAAATAAATAGATTTTTTCCCCAATTATGGGTGGTAAATCGATAGTTATATATTATATTAAGCCCTATGACATGCGTTACCAGCAGTATAAGTTGTAGTTACTTTAACGCGATCCTCGTACAGTAATATAAAATAATATTAACGATAAACTTTGTTCAAATGATTACGTAATTCTTTTTGTTGGTGCATACAAAAGTTATAATCAATTTTACTATAAAATTGAGAATAATCTTTTTGATTGTACATTTTTGATATTAAACATCTTTTTAGAAATTTCTTAAATGTTTTGTTTTCAAATTTGAAACTAAAACGAATCATATAAGTGTCTTTAAGACTAGGGCTTGGATTTCAGTATCCAGTATCGATACTATTGCAATATCAAAATCGATATTTGTGGGATAGGTATCGAGGTATTGGAAGGTATAAAATTCATTTAATAGGTTTCTATAGTAATTGTTCTTGTGTCTTAATGGGTTAAAGATATCGAATGTATAGTTAAGATAAAAAAATATATTGTTATTGTTAGCCTCGATATATCGATAACTAGATTTCCAAGTGTGATATCGATATATCTCGATAGATCGATATGTGGCCCCGCCCTGTGCAGACACCTGCATTTGAAATCCCGCACAAATGAAATATCCGCGATGTTTTTTGTGCACGCATACACCGATAGTATAATTTTGCACAAATCACCTTCACTTGGCATATGTGCATCTAATAATAGGATGTTACCAATGCCACCAGTGTCCCCGTTGAGAGAGTCATGTTATGTTTTTGCTGTTGTATTTCGGTGTAAGGATTTGTCATAACTTGGTTCGATATCTAGCAGAGGTATAATGCATTCATCATGACTTTGTTTTCTTTGGTAACTTATTTTCACTACGTTTGTAAGCCTGTTTTCTACATCTTTTAAAATCACATAACATTTATAACAATCCAATTTGTGTGTGTGTGTGTATTTTGATCAATTTAACTGTTGTTTTGTTGGTGTTGTAGTGTTGCTGGAGCAGCACTATGCATAACACAGGTCTTGAGGGACAGTACCTAAGTACAAATGGAGCCCACAATCCAGAACGAGTCGCTATCTTAGACGCCGGTGCGCAGTATGGGAAAGTCATCGACAGAAAAGTACGCGAACTGTGTGTCGAGTCCGATATCTTGCCATTGGACACCCCCGCATTCAATCTCAAAGAGAATAACTACCGGGCGATCATCATCTCTGGCGGACCAAACTCTGTCTACGCAGAAGACGCGCCCCGATATGACGCCGACATATTTCGAATAGGGATCCCAGTCCTAGGTTTGTACCCAATTTATTCGTTTGCGCAGATCATAATCATAACTGGGAGAGCTTGTTTACTCTATGCGTTTGGCCGTTCTGTATGTTTTGTAGCGTGAAATCTGTTGATTTTATTTTCAGGAATTTGTTATGGCATGCAAATGATGAACAAAGAATTCGGTGGTACTGTGGTGCGGAAAGATGGCAGAGAAGACGGACAGTTTAGTATTGAAGTTTCAAAATGTTTGTTATTCAAGTAAGTAGTACCAGTTGTCTTATTTACAGTTTATTATTATTATTATTATTGGAGGGTAAAGAAGGCGTTACTCTTTTAAGCGTGAGATAATGTTGATACATCCCTCCTAGAACAACATGAACAGAAGAACAACGTTGATAATCTTAGATTTTATTTCAATGCTACTTTCTGTTTGTACATTTATTCACAATCAAATTATTCCATTTAAAGAAACAACATAATATTATTTCGGTAGTATTAGCGAATATTAGGGCTGTAATTATCCGGATATCCAGCTATAGTGATATCCGGAATACCCAGATTTGGGACAATTAGCGGATTATCTGAAACTTACATATCTGATGAAAGTCACAAATCTTCAGTACTGATATTTTGGATTTGTGTTTGTGCAGAGGTTTGGAGAAGATGCAAACAGTGCTGCTAACCCACGGCGATTCTATCGAAAAGATAGCCGAGAATTTCCGACAAATTGCTCATTCCGGTTCGTCCATCTCTGGTATTTGTAACGAAAAACTGCGCCTTTACGGTTTACAATTCCATCCCGAGGTCGATCTAACCACAAACGGTAAAATTATGTTAACGAATTTCCTATTTGATGTGGTCGGTTTGACCGGTAATTACACGATTCAAAGTCGTCAGTCCGAGTGTATTAAATATATCAAAGAGTCAGTGGGATCAAATAAAGTTTTGTTACTGGTTAGCGGTGGTGTTGACTCGACCGTTTGTGCGGCATTGCTTCATAAAGCGCTGCGCAAAGATCAAGTCATTGCGTTACACATAGACAATGGTTTCATGCGTAAAAACGAGAGTGCTCGTGTTAAAACATCCCTGCAGCAAATCGGACTTAATCTCAAGGTCATCAATGCCGGCTACCAATTCACCGAAGGTACCACCATTGTACCGCTGGATAAGCGAGAGCCAAACTCGCGGACCCGTGTCACCAAAATGTTGTGTATGACCACCGACCCGGAGGAGAAACGTAAGATAATCGGGGATGTTTTCGTGAAAATCTCCGATGACATTATCGCTGAACTCAACTTAAAGCCCGAGGAGGTGTTCCTCGGCCAGGGCACACTGAGACCTGATTTAATCGAATCTGCGTCGAGTTTGGTTAGCAGCAAAGCTGATGTGATAAAAACACACCATAACGACTCGGAGTTAATTCGGAAGTTGAGGGCGGAGGGTCGAGTGGTGGAACCGCTGAAGGATTTCCATAAGGATGAAGTTCGGGCGCTTGGGCGTGAACTTGGGTTGCCGACTGAGCTGGTGATGCGACATCCATTCCCTGGGCCTGGTTTGGCGATCCGTGTTCTGTGTGCTGAGGAACCTTACATGGAACGTGATTTTTCCGAGACGCAAGTTTTAGTGAAAATTATGGTGGAGTTCGATCAGATGCTGCAGAAGAAACACGCGCTTTTGAATCGGGTTGAAGGGGTTACCAGTGACGAGGAAAGGTAAGAATCTTCATTATTTCGCTATATATCCAATAATTATTTATATTTTTATATGGAGGGTAAAGAAGATGTTATTCTTTCTAGCTTAAGATAATGTTGATACATCCCTCCTAGAACAAAAATAACAGGAGAACAGATTTGAATTTTACAGCTTTTATATCAAACCTACTTCCTGTTGTACATTTTTAGTTAAAAAATAATTTAAATATAATTATTAAAATCCCTAAGGCAAATCTGTTAGGTTTACAATTCTTGTATTATTTTTTCCCCAGAACTGAGCTGAGAAAAATCTCGAGCAAGCAACGGCTGGCCGCTACTTTGCTGCCGATCCGCAGCGTCGGCGTGCAGGGTGACTGTCGCTCGTACAGTTATGTCGTTGGCATATCAAGTGAGAAGGAGGCCGACTGGGATGACATGATGTTCCTTGCCAAATTAATTCCCCGTGTGTGTCACAACATTAACAGAGTCTGCTATATCTTTGGTGGCCTCGTGAAAGAAACCATTCCCGATCTTACACCTACGTACTTGACTAACAACGTACTCAGCACGCTTAGGATAGCCGATTATTTAGCTACACAAGTACGAGTTACCACACGTTTGTGCGGATGATTGTTAATTTAACATGTATTTTGTGTGTTGTTTGTGTAGATATTGCAAAGTTTCAGTGGGTATGACGGTGTCATCACTCAAATGCCTATCATTTTATTGCCAATTCACTTTGATCGTGATCCGGCAATGAGAATACCATCCTGCCAAAGGTCGATTGTGCTACGTCCGTTCTGCACGCAAGACTTCATGACTGGCACTCCGGCCGTGCCCGGCAAGCAAATACCCATTGATGTAAGTAATGTTTACTTATTCGAAGGAAATATTGTAATCATTAGAGCAACCAAAAAAAATTTAAATATGTTGTAAATCAATACGAAATAACTAAACAATTATATTGAGTGACTTTTTGTGTGTATCGTAGATTGTTACAAGAATGGTAACAGAAGTCCTAACAGTCCCCGGTTTGTCGAGAGTATTGTACGATTTAACCGCAAAACCGCCCGGCACCACAGAGTGGGAATGATAATGTAAACACGTTTCTTCGCCATGATGTTTAAAACAGAAATAAGAAGTATGAATCCAACAAAAAGTAAAATGCAATGTGTACTTTCGCATCAGCAGCATATGGTTTGTTGATTACAGGGAACGGGCCGATTTTCACGATGCGAATATGTTTTTAATAATAATTGTTTCTCACATATAAATTTTATATTCTTCCGTGCTTATTTTTAATTAATTATATTTCCTTATTAGATAACACACATACTCACACACATACACATACAGATACAGACAGACATTCTCGAATACTTCAATGGTGAAAATTATATAAAACTAAATAAATAAATAAATAAACAGCGTTGCATGATGTAAAATGTACTTGATTTGGCCTCTGGCGTTACTATATATGCAATCATTAACAAATAAAGAGAATATCAGATAACTGCTTTCCATAACAATACAGTATATGTGCATAAAATAAATGTTATTTTTTCATTATTGAAATCGGTCTACCCTTATTTTATTATAAGGCTAACATATATTGTCAAATAATAAAACAAATAGTATATTTTTGTTATCATAGGTCCAATAATAAGGCATTTTTATTACAGTTTGAAAAAGGATCATTTCTCTATTTGACCACATTTTGTGTTAACTTTCGTAAAATATGTACATTTGGTTTTGAATGTTATTTTATTGTTTATTGTCGCTTTGAGGTTGAATTAAGTAGGTGATTTGAAATTGTACATTATTGAATAAAAAAAAAATTGAATTTAATATTCCCAGTGTAAACACTCGTATTTTTATTTGTTTAAATTATTTTTTATTTGTATATATAAAATGTGCGGTGATATAAAACGTAAGGATATATATTCTTCTTCAATGAAGAATTATAAAATATATATTATTGTGAATGGCGTAAGTGAAAACTATGTAATGTTATATGAATTATTATAAACCTCCTCATAGCGACAATTTATGGAACGTACTGAGTGTATGCATCAAAGAACAAATTTAAAAAAAAGAAATCAAATGAAATCGTGGTGGTGTTCACAGTGTACAACTAGATTTTATACCCAGTCAATTTGATGAACACGTGAACGTTAAAATTATTGTAATTGATAGTGACACCAGATATATAAATGTTAAATTCTGCACATGTCTAGTTTAATTTTAAATTAATTGCATTCTGTAAAGTACTAAGAGAACAATAAACATTTATTAGGTGACTGGCTATCTTATTACAAAAACATTGTTATTATGTATGTACTGATGATGATCATGTGTGTGTGTAAGAGGAAACAGAATAAATATACCAATAAAGTTTTAATTTACTGATACATTTCATTAATCATATATTATTCACGTAATAGCCGCTTTTTGCATTGGTTCGAAAACTGCCCTTATTATAGAGCATGAAACATGACGTCATTGACCATTATTACATAGTAAAATAATCAACAACGTACGTAACGCACTCGGGAAATCAAAAGTTGAGCCTCTTATTTCTGCTGTGGTATAATCAAAAGATTATGCAGCGAATGCCCCAATATTCCATGAGAAATTTAGAAACTATATTTATTCTATCGTATTTTCCAATAAACATTTTATTAATTTGGTCAACCTGTATTTTTATGAAATCGTTTACCAACGTATTTCATAGCAATGTTGACATAACTTGACAAATATATAAGTATAATTTTACTTATTTATCATGTTTATTACTGTGTAAAACCCTTCATTACTCTAAACAAACCTATTTTATAATATATAAATATGGTTAGAGGTAGTGGGTAAGTCATTTTCTATAATTTAAACAAGGTTTTATTAATGTTTGGGTCGTATAACCTAAGAATTCTTAACATGTATGCTTTCTTACTTTTCTAATAGTCGAGAACGGTCTCCGGACCATAAACGAAGACGATCTAGAAGTAGGGAGCGTAATCCGGAGCGGTCAAAATCTGGCCGACATCGACGCACCAGATCCCACGAACGAGAAACGCGTGGGGAGCGCACTAGAGACCGACGGTCTCGTAGCAGGGAGCGAAAACGGTAATAAATATAATTATAGGGATGTGAATTTAACATGATAACCCATATATTGCCTGGATATTTAGTATATTCTTTGATTTTTGCCAAAACTAGTAAAAATAAATAGTATCTAGTTTTTTATAAATAAGTCTTGTGCTGGCCACAACAGATATTTATAATTTATTGTATTTGTGTATATTCTTAATTGGGTGAAATGAGAAATGTAGTTCTATAAAATTTATTTATTTTGCTCAACGTTTCGGCATCATTTTAGCCATCTTCAGGAGTTTGAATCTTCATGATTTACATGAGTAATCAATATAAACAAATCGGTTGTGGCCAACACGAAACTTTTATGTTTTCTTGTTTCTTGGTTCATCTCTCGTTCATTCCATTTATATTTTTTCATGTTTTCTCGGTTTATCTCTCTTTCATTCCCTTTATATTCGTTATTCATACGTCTAATTTTCTTATTGTCCCTGTTTTGTATTCTTGCACTTTTCTTTTCTATGCAAGTTTTTAACATTGATATACAGAATGTGATTTCGTTCCATTATTCTATTTAGCATCACGAAATTTCAATTCCAATTCAATTCCAATTCAACATCTATACCAAGAATAAATAAAATTTTCAAATTGCTTACATTATTTTTATCGATTTGCAAATCATTATGTTTTTCTTTTCTTCTTTTATAATTTATGATTCTAATTTCCACAAAAATTAATCCTGAGTACTAATGGGTTAAAATGTATCGCCTCTAAAAAAATTCATGTTTTAGTGTATATAGGTAACATTTGTAAACATTTATTCAATTATTGTGCAATTTATATTGTTTTCGGTTTAAAGTGGTGACAGTAAAGACAAGCGGATTTCAGGAAGTAAACGGCGACGTGAAGGACGAGACAGATCCAGATCTCGATCGCCAAAACATGATGGACATGGCGATGAAGTATTTGATCCCACCAACCTTGACAAAGTATGAAAATTGGGCACACCAGCACAATCCTTTGTATATAGTATATTCATTGTTACAGGAAGAAGAACAAAAACGGCTAGAACTAGAGATGCAAAAACGCCGAGAACGAATCGAACGTTGGCGTGCAGAACGCAGAAAAAAAGAACAAGAACTTACAAAAAAGGAAGCTCAAAAAGGAACTTTACTATCCAATTTGACAATTCCTCAAGGGACCGTGAAAAAATGGTCACTAGAAAATGATTCGGATGAAGAGGAAGAAGAGAAAGGGGACGGGGAAGATGAAGTTGAACAAGAAGTTGATCCACTTGATGCATTCATGCAAGGTAATATACACACATACAGAAACAAAACAAATATAATAAATTGAATTATGGTAGGAGTCCATGATGAAGTACGAAAAATCAAATTCGGTGGTAAGAAGGACAGTTCTGTCGCGGGCCCAACGCAAGGTGTAGTGATCGTAACAGGCGTAGCTAAGAACAAAAAAGCGACAACAAGCAACCGCGGAGAACTAATCGAAGAGAATCAAGACGGCTTAGAGTATTCGTCCGAAGAAGAAGCAGAAGACCTAAAAGATACCGCCGCCTCCTTAGCGAACAAACAGAAAAAAGAATTAGCAAAAGTCGACCACGCCGGCATGGATTACATCTCATTCCGGAAGAACTTCTACGTGGAAGTCCCAGAAATCGCTCGCCTAACCAACGAAGAAGTCGAAGCGTACAAAGAAGAACTAGAAGGCATCCGCGTCAAAGGTAAAGGGTGCCCAAAACCGATAAAAACATGGGCACAATGTGGCGTTTCCAAGAAAGAACTAGACGTTCTAAAAAAGTTGAACTACGAAAAACCTACACCGATTCAAACTCAAGCAATTCCTGCAATAATGTCCGGCCGGGATTTAATCGGAATCGCTAAAACCGGAAGTGGCAAAACTTTAGCGTTTATGTTACCGATGTTTCGCCATATTTTGGATCAAAGTTCGTTGGAGGAAACTGATGGCCCAATTGCAATTATTATGACACCAACACGGGAGTTGTGCATGCAAATTGGCAAAGATATTAAAAAGTTTACGAAAAGTTTGAATTTGCACGCGGTTTGCGTTTATGGTGGCACAGGCATTTCGGAACAGATCGCGGAGTTAAAACGGGGCGCGGAGATTATTGTCTGTACACCGGGGCGAATGATCGATATGTTAGCTGCTAACAGCGGCAAAGTAACAAATCTAAAACGCGTAACGTATATTGTTCTCGATGAAGCTGATCGTATGTTTGACATGGGATTTGAACCACAAGTCATGCGAATTATAGAAAACGTTCGACCAGATCGACAAACAGTTATGTTCAGCGCGACTTTCCCGCGGCAAATGGAAGCTTTAGCTAGGCGCATTTTACAAAAACCGATCGAAATACAAGTCGGGGGGCGGTCAGTTGTTTGTAAGGATGTTGAGCAACATTGCGTTATTTTAGACGAAGAGCAAAAGTTTTTAAAGTTGTTAGAATTATTAGGATTGTACCAAGAGCATGGAAGCATTTTAGTTTTCGTCGACAAACAAGAAAACGCTGACATTTTACTAAAAGATCTAATGAAAGCGTCTTACAGTTGCATGAGTCTACACGGTGGCATCGATCAATTCGATCGCGATTCAACTATAATCGATTTTAAAAACGGCAAAGTGAAACTCCTAATCGCTACATCTGTCGCTGCTAGAGGATTAGACGTAAAACAACTAATCCTAGTTGTCAACTACGATTGTCCAAACCACTACGAAGACTACGTGCACCGTTGTGGTCGTACAGGTCGTGCCGGAAATAAAGGTTTCGCGTATACCTTCGTTACGCCTGAACAAGAACGTTATGCTGGTGATCTTATCCGAGCGTTTGAACTCGCTGCTTTACCAGTCCCTGAGAGCTTACGAAATTTGTGGGAAGCGTATAAATCCAAACAAGAGTCTGAGGGTAAAAAAGTACATTCGGGTGGAGGGTTTAGCGGGAAAGGGTTTAAGTTTGATGAGAATGAAGCGGCCGCAGCGAATGAACGTAAAAAGTTCCAGAAAGCGGCGCTTGGGTTACAGGATTCGGATGATGAAGATTTGGAACATGATATTGATCAGCAAATTGAGAGTATGTTCGCGACGAAGAGGATCGTCAAGGAGATTAAAGCCCCGATGGGTATTATTAATCCTGCTAGTGCAGCGTTAGGGCAGCATTCGGCGATGGATAAGTTGGAGCTGGCGAAACGGCTGGCGTCTAAGATCAATTTGACGAAGAATTTGGGCACGGATGCCAAGTGGGCGACGCAACAAGCTGCTGAGGCTATTCTCAAGGGCGGACTTGGACAGCCATTAATTACTGTAAGTGACATAATTTTTACTTTCTTATACGTAGTAATAATTAAGTAATCATGAAAAATTTCCCACCCTTTGTTTCTAAACTAAAATCAAACTAATGTTATCGTAATAATTATTTTTTTAGGCGAAAACTGTAGCGGAACAGCTGGCCGCAAAACTGAACACCCGATTGAACTATCAGCCCAAAGACGAGGATGAAAAGGGTGATGATGATTCAGAACAAACATTCCGAAAATATGAGGAAGAATTGGAAATCAACGATTTTCCACAACAAGCCAGATGGAGAGTCACATCAAAAGTAAGCGTCAGATTCATTTTATTTAGCTAATAATAGATTTATCCGTAGTTTGTCATAAACAAATTATGTTTTATTCTTTTTCTGATTAGTTTGTTTTAACCTTACGACCTGTCAAATTTTATTAAGATTACACGTTTACGCAATACTATTATCTGCAGTAGTTCTAATGTTAATTAGAAGTCGTAATTGCCTTATTTATAATTAAATTGTTGTTTTCATATATAATTTTAATTGCATAGAAACAAAAACGAAACGTATACATATGCCACAATGTTTACCTCGTACAGTACAAGAGTACGATAGTACATGAAAGCTATAGTATTTGGTGTGTCTGTAACATACTCAGACCCTAAAATGCCGTGTCTTGCCCTAAATCCAAATATATGTACAACCCATATACTTGGATACAAGTATCTCGCTCGCTCGGTCGGTCGTAAGATCAGTTTATAATTAAAAAAGAAATTACATTCCTATACAGATATAATGCATATAATAAAATAGAGCGCAAGCCACTCCACTTGTTGTGTATTTTCTGCTGTTATTGATTGTATGCACCCCGTACGGCGAGCTGGACGCATTGATGCCTGTATTTTTAAATGAATGTGATACCTACATTATCTACGTACTTTTGAAGACAAAAATTCATTGTTTACATTAACCGATAACTTTATACTTGTTTGTTCCAGGAAGCTTTGGCTCAAATTTCTGAGTATTCTGAAGCTGGTATTACAGTGCGTGGTACTTATGTAATGCCTAATAAGAATCCGCCGGAAGGAGAGCGTAAATTGTACCTCGCCATTGAAAGTACCAGTGATATAGCGGTTTCAAAAGCAAAAGCCGAAATCACGAGACTTATCAAAGAAGAACTGCTTAAACTTCAAACGTCAGGCCATCATACATTTAATAAAGCTAGATACAAAGTGGTGTAAACTATTTTATGATTATAAAAGTATATTTAATAAGTTTCTTAAACATACAATATTGTGAAGTGAATCAATTTTTTTTAATTTCAAATTCTGCATAATAAACTATGATTAGTAAATTGAATGTGTATTTTGTAATATTAATGCGATAAGTGTAGGAGGTACAATATATGTATAAATTGTATTCATTTGCTTTATATTAGAATGTATATCAAAGTCAATTTGTTCTTATTAAAATAATTTTAAAAATTAAAGTATTAAATTTCCAGTGGTTTATACATAAGGATTTAAACAAATTTCGAATAAACTTAAACAAAAATTACGGATTTAATATTGTAGTTGTTACCTATAAATGCTCCTAACTTTGATTTGGATGTCTAGTGTAGAGAGTTTAACAATTTGCCGTCTTAACTTCAAAACTGACCCATGTTAATCACATATATTGACCTACACCAATATTAAATTGATAGTCACAAATCAATAAAAACAAGTATTAGATAAGAACACTATGAAAATATCTAGTTAGTTATTCCAACAAAACCACAAAAGGTCACATAGGGTGACCTAACAATTGCACTGTGGGGGTAAAATTAAGAGTATATAAACCGAATCAAAATCTTCAGAAGGTACACTCAAGGTTTTGTGTCATCACCGAATACAACCATGAGGACCACAATTGCTCTGCTCTTAGTAGGCCTTAGCGCCTTCGCCATCGCCGGCCCAACTCCAGTAACCCATGAAAAGCAATTCAAAGTTGGTAAGTACAAACGTTAATTTAAAATAAACTCATTTGTAATTGGAAATATGGAAACGAAAGTAATAATGCATTTTTGTAGCTGACAAGGCATTCCTTGAAAAACAAAAGGATATCCTTCGTCTCTTCAAATTTGTTTTCCAAACCAACTACTACAAGGACCAAGCCGAGATCGCCAAGACATACAACATCGAAGAACACTTCGATCACTTCAGCCACGAACAATACGTAAAGGAGTTCGTCCACTACTACAAAGAAGGACTCTTACCACGTGGTGAAGTGTTCTCCATCTTCTACGAGTTACACAGACAACAGGCTGTGTCTCTCTTCAATGTGTTCTACTACGCTAAGGATTGGGAAACCTTCTACAAGACCGCTTGTTGGGCTCGTGAATACGTCAACGAGGGTATGTTTGTCTACGCCATCAACGTAGCCATCCTCCACCGTGACGACACCCAAGGAATGATCTTACCCCCCATCTATGAAGTGTACCCATACTTCTTCGTCAACAGCGAAGTCATTGACCAAGCTTATGAATACAAGATGAAATATGGAGGTCAAGCCGATATGGCACACAAACATTACGTACACGCCAATTACTCTGGATGGTATTTGAACTCCAACCCTGAGCAATACGATATGTCTTACTTCACCGAAGATGTAGGCCTGAACGCTTACTACTACTACTTCAACCTCGACTATCCATTCTGGATGGGAGGTGAAGAATTTGGTTTGAACAAGGACAGACGTGGTGAACTCTTCTACTTCGTCCACCAACAGCTCATCGCCAGATACTACATGGAAAGATTATCCAACGACTACGGCAGCATTCAAGTTTTCGACTGGGAGCAACCAATCAAGACTGGATACGTTCCATCAATGCGTTATCCCAATGGACTTGAATTCCCAACCAGGCCCGCATACTCACATCTCGTGTACAACCCACACAACCAGGCTTTCACTTTCAACGGTGAAGACAACATGTTCGAGATTCAACAGATCGAAGATTACGAAAGAAGAATCCGTGATGCCATCGACTTTGGATTCATCTGGACCGAAGAAGGCAAGAAGATCAACTTGTACGAGGAACATGGTTTTGAAACACTTGGCCAAATCATGGAAGCTAGCCCTGACTCTCCCAACACCCGATTCTTTGGATATCTCCAAGTGATCGCTCACCAGGTGCTCGGCTATTCTGCCCACCCAATCCATGAATACAAAATTAGCGCCAGCGCAATGGAACACTTCGAGACCGCTCTCCGCGACCCAATGTTCTACCAATTCTACAAGCGCATCACATACTACTTCTTGCAATACAAGAGCCATTTACCACACTACACTTACACCGAATTGAACTACCCAGGTGTCAAGGTTGAAAGCGTATCCATGGATAAATTGGTTACTTACTTCGATAACTTCGAATTTGATATCACTAACGCCTTGTACGTCAATGAAGAAGAATTCCAGAAAGACGAATTCCAACAGGATGTCTTCCAAGTTTGGGCTCGCCAATACCGTCTCAACCACAAACCTTTCACCTACAAGATCAACGTAAACAGCGACAAAGCCACCGATGTTATTGTCCGCGTCTTCTTCGGACCTAAATTCGACGAACAAGGACATGAAATCCCATTGAACGAAAACAGAGTAAACTTTGTTGAATTCGACAAATTCGTGTACACCCTTCAAGCTGGTAAGAACACCATCGACCGCAATTGCCAACAAGGTGAGACCATTGAGGACCGTACCACATACCGTGCTTTGTATCAACATGTCATGGCCGCACTTAAGGGAGAAGAAGAATTCCATTTAGACATGAGCGAGGCCCATAACGGTTTCCCCAACCGCTTTATGCTCCCCAAGGGTAAAGAAGGTGGTCAAGTATACCAATTCTACGTGTACGTTAGCCCGTACACCGCTGTCCAACATAAGGAAACTTACGATAACGTCATCTCTGCTGGAGTCGGCAGTGGCGCTCGTTACATGGATGACCTTCCATTCGGTTATCCATTAGACCGTCAAATCAAGGATGAGCATACTTTCTTCGTCCCCAACTCTTTCGTTGAAGAAGTTGTTGTCTTCCACAAGACCGAAACTGAGGCCACCAAGGCTCACTACCACCATTAAGCTAATTTCATACAATATAAAGCTCTAATTGTTTCCGTTAAATTTGAATGAATGTTTTCTATTTATTATTTGTTATGCCTAGATTGGATATTAATTATAATATCCATTCTCAAAATTGTTTACAAAATTAAATAAAGCTGTTTTACAAACATGTATGTTTCAATCTTACATCCTTCTTTTCCTAGACATTTTTAATTTTTCCAATACAATTTACAGAATTGAATATATTTTCTAAATATCCTAAAATAGATCAATATGAATTCCCTTACTTTGTATAAAAGAGATTAATAATAAAACAATATCTGAAATGCTTAAAAAAATGCATACTTTGTCAGAAGAGTTAAAAGTACTAGGAAAGTTATAAATTAAAATATTTTATAATTCAGCGTACTAAATTACTATAAAATTACGAATTTGTAGCAGTATTATATAAATACAATGCATATTGATTTCGTTTAATAGTAATCGTAGGGTTAATTTAATACAAATTAAAGCATTTTTATAAATACAGATAGTCAAAGGGCATGAAAGTGGAGTAAAGGCCACTTCTAATTTATTAATGATTACAATACTTTCACAGTCTCCAAGAAAGTAAAAATGATTAAGTACTTTCATAAGAATTAAGCCAGGCGAGTGAAATATATAAAATTAAAATATATATTGTCCAATTACCAATATTATTTATCAATAAATGTAAACAATGTAGTAAAAAATCGGTAGTGGCCAGCACAAAACTTACTTAATACGTAAGGTATAATAAGTTTATTTTAACCGATGTCAAATGACAAATATCAAATTATTTTAGTCTATTTTATTTCCCTGTCAAAATGTAGTCAGGCATAGTACATAAAATCTATTAAATATAATTCCTATATATGTCAATCTATGGCAACATAAATAAGAAATGTATGATTTTCCGTAGCAGTTTTCTAGTAGCTGGTACCATTTTTGAAAGAACTATTCAAACAAAAGTTATACGAAATATTAATATGTTACATTATGCAAATAACTATTTTTGTCATAAATGTCAAATGCATAGAGTAAACATGCCCTTCCGGAATGAATATTCTTTTCGAAAATAAAAGGTGCATATCTACACCATATACAAGTCTTATGTGGGAAGTTTCACAATTTTACGTTCGACGGTTTTGGTTCTAGAACGTTCACAGTCAGACAGACACACAGACTTCCTGCCAAAAATAGTTACATTCGATTAAAACGTATAAAATGTAGAGATCTTATTATTGCGTATATGAATGTAAAAAATATACCTGTAACAAATACAATTAATAAAATTTAACTTTATCAAAAAATAAATATAATATTAGGATAGAATATTTAAAGTTACCTATTATAATGCACTAAATTTGTATAATTCATGGGATATCTATCAAGTTTCAAACTGTTGCATTCAAGATTATAGAATAAATACTTTATCAAACAAAATATTCCGTCATACATTGATAAAACAACTTTTCTTTTTGGCAAATTTAAATAATCTGGTCAATTATCTATTTTTATAGAAAATAAAAATATGGTAAGGTTATATTTTTGACCTTACGCGACATTTTAGGGACTGAATAAATAGTATATAAACTGATGAATATTTAGCAGAAGGTACACTCAAGGTTTTGTGTCATCACCGAATACAACCATGAGGACCACAATTGCTCTGCTCTTAGTTGGCCTTAGCGCCTTCGCCATCGCCGGCCCAACTCCAGTTAACAAGTTTGAAAGACAATACAAAGTTGGTAAGTACAAACATTTATTATAATACATTCTATATTGTCTTTGCACGAATATTGTATTTCTTTACTGGAACCCTGTGAATATACGATACTAATGTAAAAATGTGATTGTTGCAGCTGACAAAGTCTTCCTTGAAAAACAAAAGGATGTTCTACGTCTCTTCAAATTTATTTTCCAATCAAACTACTACAAGGACCAAGCCGAGATCGCCAAGACATTCAACATCGAAGAGAACTTCGATCACTACAGCCACGAACAATACGTAAAGGAGTTCGTCCACTACTACAAAGAAGGACTCTTACCACGTGGTGAAGTGTTCTCCATCTTCTACGAGTTACACAGACAACAGGCTGTGTCTCTCTTCAATGTGTTCTACTACGCTAAGGACTGGGAAACCTTCTACAAGACCGCTTGTTGGGCTCGTGAATACGTCAACGAGGGTATGTTTGTCTACGCCATCAACGTAGCCATCCTCCACCGTGACGACACCCAAGGAATGGTCTTACCCCCCATCTACGAAGTGTACCCATACTTCTTCGTCAACAGCGAAGTCATTGACAAAGCTTATGAATACAAGATGAAATATGGAGGTGACTACAAGAGCGTCGACACTGAACACAAATACTACGTCCATGCCAACTACTCCGGATGGTATTTGAACTCCAACCCTGAGCAATACGATATGTCTTACTTCACCGAAGATGTAGGCCTCAACGCTTACTACTACTACTTCAACCTCGACTATCCATTCTGGATGGGAGGTGAAGAATATGGTTTGAACAAGGACAGACGTGGTGAACTTTTCTACTTCGTCCACCAACAGCTTATCGCCAGATACTACATGGAAAGATTATCCAACGACTACGGCAGTATTCAAGTTTTCGACTGGGAGCAACCAATCAAGACCGGATACGTTCCATCAATGCGTTATCCCAATGGACTTGAATTCCCAACCAGGCCCGCATACTCTCACCTCGTGTACAACCCACACAACCAGGCTTTCACTTTCAACGGTGAAGACAACATGTTCGAGATCCAACAGATCGAAGATTACGAAAGAAGAATCCGTGAAGCCATCGACTATGGAGTTGTTTTCACTGACGACGGTAATTTCATTAAATTGTTCGAAGAAGAAGGTTTCGAAACACTTGGCAAAATCATCGAAGCAAGCCCTGACTCTCCCAACACACGTTTCTACGGATACCTCCAAATCATCGCTCACCAGGTGCTTGGCTATTCTGCCCACCCTGTCCATGAGTACAAGGTTAGCCCCAGCGCATTGGAACACTTCGAGACCGCTCTCCGTGACCCAATGTTCTACCAATTCTACAAGCGCATCACATACTACTTCTTGCAATACAAGAGCCATTTACCACACTACACTTACACCCAATTGAACTACCCAGGTGTCAAGGTTGAAAGCGTATCCATGGATAAATTGGTTACCTATTTCGATAACTTCGATTTCGATATCACCAACGCCTTGTATGTCAGCGAAGAAGAATTCCAGAAAGACGAATTCCAACAGGATGTCTTCCAGGTTTGGGCTCGCCAATACCGTCTCAACCACAAACCTTTCACCTACAAGATCAACGTACAGAGCGACAAAGCCACCGATGTCGTTGTCCGTGTCTTCTTTGGACCCAAATTCGACGAACAAGGACATGAAATCCCATTGAACGAAAACAGAGTAAACTTTGTTGAATTCGACAAATTCGTGTACACCCTCGAAGCCGGTAAGACCGTCATCGAACGTAACTCCCAACAAGGAGAGACCGTCAAGGACCGCACCACATACCGTGCATTGTACCAACACGTCATGGCCGCCCTCAAGGGAGAAGAAGAATTCCACTTAGACATGAGCGAAGCCCATAACGGTTTCCCCAACCGCTTCGTCCTCCCCAAGGGCAAAGTTGGTGGTCAAGTGTACCAATTCTACGTGTACGTCAGCCCGTACACCGCTGTCCAACATAAGGAAACTTACGACAATGTCATCTCTGCTGGAGTCGGCAGTGGCGCTCGTTACATCGATGACCTTCCATTCGGTTATCCATTAGACCGTCAAATCAAGGATGAGCATACTTTCTTCGTCCCCAATTCTTACTGTGAAGAAGTTGTTGTCTTCCACAAGACCGAGAGTGAACTCAATAAAGCTCACTACCATTATTAAGCTCACTAATACTTTTGAGTAAAAATTACGACTATGCAAAGCTTTAATGATTTTAGTTATTAAGTTTATTATATTAAAAAAGCAAACAAAAAATAAACAAATGTTTACATAAAATTGATACTTTTAATTTGTAACCCAATTTTCCTTAATTATATTCCTTTTGTTATTTCATTTAAATTTTAATTGTTTAAATATTTATTTATTGTCCTATATTTGCATTTATTATTACGAATATTAAAAATCATTCAAAATACTTTAGGAAAGAAATATTTTCTTGTATCGAAACGGGATTATGCATAGGACAATAAATTTTCCTCAAATACAGGTCTCTGGAAGTTGTTTGGCAGATTTACAACATCGGCTAATAATTTGGATAAAATGTAATATTTACGTAAAAAATCAAATTTATTGAAGTTTTAAATATTAAATATTTATATTCAACAAAAGAAAACTCTTATTGTTTAGCGAGGTAGCTTTCCCATTAAGGCAAATTTTTATTTCGAAAAGATACGACTTCTCTTATATTTTTTCTTTTCTATATTTTTAGCAACTATTTTGCAAAATAAGTCAACATACTTGTTCTATTTATCTTAAATTATTTTTCCTCTATAACTCATTAAAGATAATCTCATAGAATTTGTATTAAGGATGTCGTTTGTGTAGCAAAAATTTCATGATATAATAAAGGTAATTATGCAGATTCGAAATTTCTTCATATTATTAACCCAATGGCTATAAATAATAATTATAAATAATGTTTATGAATTTTAAAATCAAATATAAAATATTTGGTGTGCCCTTCAGTCGGTTTTCTTATACTTAGTTTTCACTATATATGTAATATAGCTTCATTATATTTCAAATTCATTCTACTATTACCATGGAACAATATGCAATGAAGATTTTGCTATTAAAATGTTATTAAAATTATAAGGAATATATGAAATGAACTGCTGTGTAAACATTTTTTGTTTTCAGGATGTTACAGACACAAATCCAAACACTATAACTCTTTTACACTTACACGTACTGTACAAGGAGCTAAAAGAATATTCGAATATGAATTTTAATTATATTTGTATCAATACAACAAAAATACGATCGTGGCATACTTTAAATATATATAAATAATAATATAATAATTATTTTGAATAAAATAATGTAAAGATTGAGTTTGATTGTATTAAATCAATTTTCAAAGATTCTTTATTCTACGATATGAAAATGCAATTGCAAAAGTAAATTTAACAATTGCATTTAATTTTAATTACCAAAAATACATTCTCTTGGCAAAATAAATTAAATGAAATACCAAATTACATTATTATTTGAATATGTAATTAAATTAGTAACATGTAATTAATTACTGCCACCTATGTTCTCGCAGCGTTAATAAGCATTGGTCCAAGAGAACAAGGAGCAAATTCGGCCCTGCACCTACAGATACATTTGGGATAATGAAAATCAAATTAATATTCAAATAAGTATAAGAACACTAAATAAAAAATATATCAGAATACAAAAAAAAGATGCAATTGAATTTCAACAATCTCGAAATTATCGTACAAACCAAAATTATACCTTAGTTTTGCTAAACTTATTCTTTGTTTTATTTGAGATAGTCATACATAGGTCAATGATTAGAGCCGGACATAAGGTTAAAAATTATAGTATAAATAACGAAAAAATATTCACAGTAGTCACACTCAAGGTATTGTGTCATCACCGAATACAACCATGAGGACCACAATTGCTCTGCTCTTAGTTGGCCTTAGCGCCTTCGCCATCGCCGGCCCAACTCCAGTAACCCAAGAAAAACACTACAAAGTTGGTAAGTACAAATGTTAATTTGAAATTAACTCCTTTTCTCTTGACTTTGTTTTTGAAAATATGGAGACTAAAGTAAAAATGCATATATTTTTGTAGCTGACAAGGCATTCCTTGAAAAACAAAAGGATATCCTTCGTCTCTTCAAATTTGTTTTCCAATCAAACTACTACAAGGACCAAGCCGAGATCGCAAAGACATACAACCTCGAAGAGAACTTCGATCACTACAGCCACGAACAATACGTTAAGGAATTCGTCCACTACTACAAGGATGGACTCTTACCACGTGGTGAAGTGTTCTCCATCTTCTACGAGTTACACAGACAACAGGCTGTGTCTCTCTTCAATGTGTTCTACTACGCTAAGGACTGGGAAACCTTCTACAAGACCGCTTGTTGGGCTCGTGAATACGTCAACGAGGGTATGTTTGTCTACGCCATCAACGTAGCCATCCTCCACCGTGACGACACCCAAGGAATGGTCTTACCCCCCATCTATGAAGTGTACCCATACTTCTTCGTCAACAGCGAAGTCATTGACCAAGCTTATGAATACAAGATGAAATATGGAGGCAACTACAAGAGCGTCGATACTGAATACAAACACTACGTCCATGCCAACTACTCCGGATGGTACTTGAACTCCAGCCCTGAGCAATACGATATGTCTTACTTCACCGAAGATGTAGGCCTCAACGCTTACTACTACTACTTCAACCTCGATTATCCGTTCTGGATGGGAGGCGAAGAATATGGTTTGAACAAGGACAGACGTGGTGAACTCTTCTACTTCGTCCACCAACAGCTCATCGCCAGATACTATTTGGAAAGATTATCCAACGGCTACGGAAGTGTTCAAGTTTTCGACTGGGAGCAACCAATCAAGACCGGATACGTTCCATCAATGCGTTATCCCAATGGACTTGAATTCCCAACCAGGCCCGCATACTCTCACCTCGTGTACAACCCACACAACCAGGCTTTCACTTTTAACGGTGAAGACAATATGTTCGAGATCCAACAGATCGAAGATTATGAAAGAAGAATCCGTGACGCCATCGACATTGGAGTCGTTTTCACTGAAGACGGTAAGATCATTAAATTGTTCGAAGAAGAAGGTTTTGAAACTCTTGGCAAAATCATCGAAGCTAGCCCTGACTCTCCCAACACACGTTTCTACGGATACCTCCAAATCATCGCTCACCAGGTGCTCGGCTATTCTGCCCACCCAACCCATGAATACAAAATTAGCGCCAGCGCATTGGAACACTTCGAGACCGCTCTTCGCGACCCAATGTTCTACCAATTCTACAAGCGCATCACATACTACTTCTTGCAATACAAGAGCCATTTACCACACTACACTTACACCCAATTGAACTACCCAGGTGTCAAGGTTGAAAGCGTATCCATGGATAAATTGGTTACCTATTTCGATAACTTCGATTTCGATATCACCAACGCCTTGTATGTCAGCGAAGAAGAATTCCAGAAAGACGAATTCCAACAGGATGTCTTCCAGGTTTGGGCTCGCCAATACCGTCTCAACCACAAACCTTTCACCTACAAGATCAACGTACAGAGCGACAAAGCCACCGATGTCGTTGTCCGTGTCTTCTTCGGACCTAAATTCGACGAACAAGGACATGAAATCCCATTGAACGAAAACAGAGTAAACTTTGTTGAATTCGACAAATTCGTGTACACCCTCGAAGCTGGTAAGACCGTCATCGAACGTAACTCCCAACAAGGAGAGACCGTCAAGGACCGCACCACATACCGTGCGTTGTACCAACACGTCATGGCCGCCCTCAAGGGAGAAGAAGAATTCCACTTAGACATGAGTGAAGCCCATAACGGTTTCCCCAACCGCTTCGTTCTCCCCAAGGGCAAAGTTGGTGGTCAAGTGTACCAATTCTACGTGTACGTCAGCCCGTACACCGCTGTCCAACATAAGGAAATTTACGACAATGTCATCTCTGCTGGAGTCGGCAGTGGCGCTCGTTACATCGATGACCTTCCATTCGGTTATCCATTAGACCGTCAAATCAAGGATGAGCATACTTTCTTCGTGCCCAACTCTTACTGTGAAGAAGTTGTTGTCTTCCACAAGACCGAGAGTGAACTCAACAAGGCTCACTACCAGCATTAAGTTAATATGACAACCGCAAAACAACCAATGATACGGATACTTATCTGATACATATTTTATGATGACCATGCTATGATTTGTATAATTTCTTGTGATTTATAATATTTTAGTTTAGAAATGATAAAATAAACAAATTAAAAATATGTTATTCTCTTTTTACTGCAAATATACATACTCGATTACCCTATTTCATACCTTAATTGACCTGCTAAAACAAAAAATAAAGTATGCTTGAATTTTATAAGAATACTGAAAAATTCGAAAAATATCTGATTCAAGTTTAGATATACCAAGTGATATGGTATAGACCATACAAAATACACTATTATCCGTGATTCCAAAAAAATCTTAATATACTTGTAATTGTAATGAAATGAACTTTTCATTACCAGTTGAGAAACATTTTTCATATTCAAACTAATTATGAATAAATAAATCGTTGGGTAACTGCAATCAGTTATGAAGAATAAATATCAAAATTAATAAAATCTGATTTATTAAAGAATAAATAAACTGCGAATATTAAAAATGATAATGTACTTGAAGTTTTAGTTTTGCAATATGAAGAATAAATTAGTAACCAATTCTGCTTGTTATTTACGTATGCGTCTTTTTATTTAATTTTTAAGTAAACTATTTTTCGTATGTTTAGACATTTTTAATTTCCTAATAATATTATATAATTATAAGTTACCCAATATAAATGGTATCGGCATAAAAACTATATAATTGAACGACCTTTTTAATGACAAATTTTTAATACTGCATTTTATTTTTGTTATTTATTTACATTTGTACACAAATTAAGGTCACCAAATAAACTTGATAGGAATATTCCAATTTTTTATATTCTATAAACAAGATTTATTTTTAAAATAAAACAATAAACGCATATTTTACGTTTTGATTTTTATGTAAAATATACAAACTATAAATTATTCAATAGGACTGTTAGATTGACAATATTTACAATTAAAATAAAATAACATCCCCAGCATCCTTACTGCTCGTTCTTCTATATTGGATTTGCAAATTTACAACTTTTGTTATTACTTTCTTATACGAAATATATAAAAGAAAGTAATGTGATGAGAAAACATAAATAACCTCGACATATGCGGCTTGAGGATACCTGGATCAACTTTGTTTATATTGTCAATGATGTCTGTGTATATTTCTGGATAAAATCCTTTATATTTGGAAATGACATTTTACCCAGAGGTATTGGTTTACTCTTGCTATTTTTCATTATCACAAAGCAGTATGTGATTCAAAAAAAAAGATATTAAATTTCTGGTAGCTTTTGGTTATTTTTTTTCTTTTCGATAAAAATGTACCATTATATGTAATATTACCTTTAAAAATGACTATATTACAAATAATTGCGAATTTTTGAAGTAGCCATTCTAAATTAGCAAAGAATTAGCTTAGAAAAAAATATCTGTTGAACTAGATTCAAATTAAAGACAAATATGGAAAAATATCAATTTCTCTTAATTGATATATTTGTACATAGTAACAATATATTTAGAGCATTATTAATAAAATTTTCCTCTGCTACATCTTACTTGTTATGTCTATCGTTATCAATAGTTAAACATATGGTTAGTAACAACGCACAATTTTTTATATCAATATTATTAAAAAATAAATACAAAGAATATCTTCCATCATTAAATGATAATAGTTAATCAGCATTAGGTTCATTTATGTGATGAGGTTAACTGTAAAACAGTATAAAAGCTGTTGTAAATTTAGCAGAAGGTACACTCAAGGTTTTGTGTCATCACCGAATACAACCATGAGGACCACAATTGCTTTGCTCTTAGTTGGCCTTAGCGCCTTCGCCATCGCCGGCCCAACTCCAGTTAACAAGTTTGAAAGACAATACAAAGTTGGTAAGTACAAACATTTATTATATTAAATTCTAACTTGTCTTTGCACAAATATTGTATATCTTTACTGGAACCCTGTGAACATACGATACTAATGTAAAAATGTAATTGTTGCAGCTGACAAAGTCTTCCTTGAAAAACAAAAGGATGTTCTACGTCTCTTCAAATTTATTTTCCAATCAAACTACTACAAGGACCAAGCCGAGATCGCCAAGACATTCAACATCGAAGAGAACTTCGATCACTACAGCCACGAACAATACGTAAAGGAGTTCGTCCACTACTACAAAGAAGGACTCTTACCACGTGGTGAAGTGTTCTCAATCTTCTACGAGTTACACAGACAACAGGCTGTGTCCCTCTTCAATGTGTTCTACTACGCTAAGGACTGGGAAACCTTCTACAAGACCGCTTGTTGGGCTCGTGAATACGTCAACGAGGGCATGTTTGTCTACGCCATCAACGTAGCCATCCTCCACCGTGACGACACCCAAGGAATGGTCTTACCCCCCATCTACGAAGTGTACCCATACTTCTTCGTCAACAGCGAAGTCATTGACAAAGCTTATGAGTACAAGATGAAATATGGAGGCAACTACAAGAGCGTCGATACTGAATACAAACACTACGTCCAAGCCAACTACTCCGGATGGTATTTGAACTCCAACCCTGAGCAATACGATATGTCTTACTTCACCGAAGATGTAGGCCTCAACGCTTACTACTACTACTTCAACCTCGACTATCCATTCTGGATGGGAGGCGAAGAATATGGTTTGAACAAGGACAGACGTGGTGAACTTTTCTACTTCGTCCACCAACAGCTCATCGCCAGATACTACTTGGAAAGATTATCCAACGGCTACGGCAGTGTTCAAGTTTTCGACTGGGAGCAACCAATCAAGACCGGATACGTTCCATCAATGCGTTATCCCAATGGACTTGAATTCCCAACCAGACCCGCATACTCACATCTCGTGTACAACCCACACAACCAGGCTTTCACTTTCAACGGTGAAGATAATATGTTCGAGATCCAACAGATCGAAGATTACGAAAGAAGAATCCGTGACGCCATCGACTTTGGATTCGTTTGGACCGAAGAAGGCAAAAAGATCAACTTGTACGAAGAAGAAGGTTTCGAAACTCTAGGCAAAATCATCGAAGCTAGCCCTGATTCTCCCAACACCCGATTCTTTGGATACCTCCAAATCATTGCTCACCAAGTTCTTGGCTACTCTGCCCACCCTGTCCATCATTACAAGGTCAGCCCCAGCGCATTGGAACACTTCGAGACCGCTCTCCGCGACCCAATGTTCTACCAATTCTACAAGCGCATCACATACTACTTCTTGCAATACAAGAGCCATTTACCACACTACACTTACACCCAATTGAACTACCCAGGTGTCAAGGTTGAAAGCGTATCCATGGATAAATTGGTTACCTATTTCGATAACTTCGATTTCGATATCACCAACGCCTTGTATGTCAGCGAAGAAGAATTCCAGAAAGACGAATTCCAACAGGATGTCTTCCAAGTTTGGGCTCGCCAATACCGTCTCAACCACAAACCTTTCACCTACAAGATCAACGTACAGAGTGACAAAGCCACCGATGTCGTTGTCCGTGTCTTCTTCGGACCTAAATTCGACGAACAAGGACATGAAATCCCATTGAACGAAAACAGAGTAAACTTTGTTGAATTCGACAAATTCGTGTACACCCTCGAAGCCGGTAAGACCGTCATCGAACGTAACTCCCAACAAGGAGAGACCGTCAAGGACCGCACCACATACCGTGCATTGTACCAACACGTCATGGCCGCCCTCAAGGGAGAAGAAGAATTCCACTTAGACATGAGCGAGGCCCATAACGGTTTCCCCAACCGCTTTGTCCTCCCCAAGGGTAAAGAAGGTGGTCAAGTATACCAATTCTACGTGTACGTTAGCCCGTACACCGCTGTCCAACATAAGGAAACTTACGACAATGTCATCTCTGCTGGAGTCGGCAGTGGCGCTCGTTACATCGATGACCTTCCATTCGGTTATCCATTAGACCGTCAAATCAAGGATGAGCATACTTTCTTCGTCCCCAACTCTTACTGTGAAGAAGTTGTTGTCTTCCACAAAACCGAGAGTGAACTCAACAATGCTCACTACCAGCATTAAGTTAATATGACAAACGCAATATTGACAATGCCGTAACACAGATTCTAATCTGAAACGTTAAACATGCACTTTTTATGATGACCATGCTATGATTTGTATAATTTCTTGTGATTTAGAATTAGTAAAATAAATATATTTTAAAAGCATTTTATTGTTCTCTTTACTGCGAATATTTGTATAAACCCATATCCTCCATAATCAAAATTGTCTATCTTTAAATCAATATGGAAAGTTTTAGAAGTACAATGAAACTTTTACATTCGATTAAATTCGAATACAAACATAATTCTAACCACCCAATTTAGTTTTATAGAATATTAAAGTGCCCAAAATATTCGGGTACCCGAATAGAATTGCAATTCATCTTTTCATTTTTATAAGAATATATAATACGTATTATTTTTTAAATTTACAAATTATTATTTTAAATTATTATGGCCTTTGGGTTCACAACATTTTGTTGAGGACATTTATTGATCATACAATATTACAGATAAACTTTCGAATGCTTTAGCACGGTGAGCTAATAATGCATTTAATATATTATAAATAATAAATAAAATAATGATGATGGCATTTAAGGACCATTAATCACTAAATTTTTGCGTATTGGGGAACACAATTCATAATAAACTTACCCTGAACATTTAAAAAAAAATTAGATAGTAATATAATAAGAATACATAAAGAAATGAATTCTCATACTTAATATATTATTTGAGTTTATATTACCTGTAGATTTCATTATATTTACTTTTAATTTTTCAAAACTATCTCTAAATTTAATCAACAAATTAAATTTTGCAACATAAAAAATTCATCAAATAATTATACGTCGGCTGAAGGCATTGGAGCGTGTACCTATGCTTGCAATTATGAATTTTATTTCTGCGTCTGCAAATTTAATAAGTTTTTCTACAGATTGTTAAACAATTATAAATAATTAGATATAAAGAAATATTATCAGTGTAATAGAAACTATCACCGACTTTTTAATGACAAAATGTTATGATACAATTTTTTATGATTACTTATTTTCATTTGACCTGCTGTAAAGGTCAAAAAATTAAAAAAATATTGATATGAATATTTCTTTTTGTATATTATTCTAGAAGTAATGTTTATTTTGATATTAAACAATAACCAAAACATTAATATTATCATTGAAAAATGGAAAATTTTAAAAACATAATCATACATTATTAAAATAGATCGTTGGAAGAAATTGCATTATCAAAGTTACTGTAGACTATAATAAAAAGCTGGAGTGTCTTTCACTCAACTTTCTTTTCACTATCAGTATTTATAAAATATTGGTTTATTGATTCGACGATTACTATGATATAAAACAATAAAATAATAATGAAACGTTAAAATAAAATAGTGATTTTTCAATAAATGCTACATTTTTCGGAAAAACTTTGTCATAAAAGTTGATGGAAATTTTAATGTCTATCCGTATATTTTTGTTATAAAATAATACAACAATTCCACAAATATCTAAACATATTGTATGAGGTAGAAAAGTTTAACTAGATCTACTAATTATATTCTAAGCCATTATTATCAATTTTCAATCACCAATTTCTGCGGAACTGTAAAATAGGTTTGGCAAAAAGAGATCAATTTACAATTATGCGGTCTCTCCGACATTATATGATGATTGATTAATAAGTATTTATCGATCTAGAAACAAACAAATGACAAATATGGAAAATTTTAATTTCTTCATAGTCAATAAATAAAGTCAAGTAAATATATATATAAGAGCAGAAAAAATTGAACATTGAAATTAAAAAATTCCACTTCTCTCTATCTTAAATGTTATGTACCATTATCGTTATCAACAATAAAATTAAACATATGCATAGTAACAACGCACAATTTTTTATATCAATTTTAAATTAGAATAAATGCAAAGAATATCTTCCATCATTAAATGATAATAGTTAATCCAAAGGTCAGCAAAACTTATATGGTGAGGTTAAATGTAAAACAGTATAAAAGCTGAAAGAAATTCAACAGACGGTACACTCAAGGTTTTGTGTCATCACCGAATACAACCATGAGGACCACAATTGCTCTGCTCTTAGTTGGCCTTAGCGCCTTCGCCATCGCCGGCCCAACTCCAGTTAACAAGTTTGAAAGACAATACAAAGTTGGTAAGTACAAACATTTATTATAATACATTCTATATTGTCTTTGCACAAATATTGTATTTCTTTACTGGAACCCTGTGAATATGCGATACTAATGTAAAAATGTCATTGATGCAGCTGACAAAGTCTTCCTTGAAAAACAAAAGGATGTCCTTCGTCTCTTCAAATTTATTTTCCAATCAAACTACTACAAGGACCAAGCCGAGATCGCCAAGACTTTCAACATCGAAGAACACTTCGATCACTACAGCCACGAACAATACGTAAAGGAGTTCGTCCACTACTACAAAGAAGGACTCTTACCACGTGGTGAAGTGTTCTCAATCTTCTACGAGTTACACAGACAACAGGCTGTGTCCCTCTTCAATGTGTTCTACTACGCTAAGGACTGGGAAACCTTCTACAAGACCGCTTGTTGGGCTCGTGAATACGTCAACGAGGGCATGTTTGTCTACGCCATCAACGTAGCCATCCTCCACCGTGACGACACCCAAGGAATGGTCTTACCCCCCATCTACGAAGTGTACCCATACTTCTTCGTCAACAGCGAAGTCATTGACAAAGCTTATGAGTACAAGATGAAATATGGAGGCAACTACAAGAGCGTCGATACTGAATACAAACACTACGTCCAAGCCAACTACTCCGGATGGTATTTGAACTCCAACCCTGAGCAATACGATATGTCTTACTTCACCGAAGATGTAGGCCTCAACGCTTACTATTACTACTTCAACCTCGACTATCCATTCTGGATGGGAGGCGAAGAATATGGTTTGAACAAGGACAGACGTGGTGAACTTTTCTACTTCGTCCACCAACAGCTTATCGCCAGATACTACATGGAAAGATTATCCAACGACTACGGCAGTATTCAAGTTTTCGACTGGGAGCAACCAATCAAGACCGGATACGTTCCATCAATGCGTTATCCCAATGGACTTGAATTCCCAACCAGGCCCGCATACTCTCACCTCGTGTACAACCCACACAACCAGGCTTTCACTTTCAACGGTGAAGACAACATGTTCGAGATCCAACAGATCGAAGATTACGAAAGAAGAATCCGTGACGCCATCGACTTTGGATTCGTTTGGACCGAAGAAGGTAAACAGATCAACTTGTACGAAGAAGAAGGTTTCGAAACTCTAGGCAAAATCATCGAAGCTAGCCCTGATTCTCCCAACACTCGATTCTTTGGATACCTCCAAATCATCGCTCACCAGGTGCTTGGCTACTCTGCCCACCCTGTCCATCACTACAAGGTTAGCCCCAGCGCATTGGAACACTTCGAGACTGCTCTCCGCGACCCAATGTTCTTCCAATTCTACAAGCGCATCACATACTACTTCTTGCAATACAAGAGCAATTTACCACAATACACTTACACCCAATTGAACTACCCAGGTGTCAAGGTTGAAAGCGTATCCATGGATAAATTGGTTACCTATTTCGATAACTTCGATTTCGATATCACCAACGCCTTGTATGTCAGCGAAGAAGAATTCCAGAAAGACGAATTCCAACAGGATGTCTTCCAGGTTTGGGCTCGCCAATACCGTCTCAACCACAAACCTTTCACCTACAAGATCAACGTACAGAGCGACAAAGCCACCGATGTCGTTGTCCGTGTCTTCTTCGGACCTAAATTCGACGAACAAGGACATGAAATCCCATTGAACGAAAACAGAGTAAACTTTGTTGAATTCGACAAATTCGTGTACACCCTCGAAGCCGGCAAGACCGTCATCGAACGTAACTCCCAACAAGGAGAGACCGTCAAGGACCGCACCACATACCGTGCGTTGTACCAACACGTCATGGCCGCCCTCAAGGGAGAAGAAGAATTCCACTTAGACATGAGCGAAGCCCATAACGGTTTCCCCAACCGCTTCGTCCTCCCCAAGGGCAAAGTTGGTGGTCAAGTGTACCAATTCTACGTGTACGTCAGCCCGTACACCGCTGTCCAACAAAAGGAAACTTACGACAATGTCATCTCCGCTGGAGTCGGCAGTGGCGCTCGTTACATCGATGACCTTCCATTCGGTTATCCATTAGACCGTCAAATCAAGGATGAGCATACTTTCTTCGTCCCCAACTCCTACTGTGAAGAAGTTGTTGTCTTCCACAAGACCGAGAGTGAACTCAATAAAGCTCACTACCATCATTAAGCTCATTAATACTATTGAGTAAATATGACGACCACGCAATTCTAAACGGATTTTAGTTGTTAAGTTTATTGTATTAAAAAAGCAAACAAAAAATAAACAAATGTTTACATAAAATTGATACTTTTAATTTGTAACCCCATTTTCCTTTTTTCCTTGCATTTTATTTTATTATTTCAGTTAAAGATATAATTTATAAATATTTATTTATTATCCTATTATTGCATTTATTATTACGAGTATTAAAAACATTTCAAAATACTTCAGGAAACAGTATTTTTCCATGTATTGAAAAGGGATTATGCAGGAAATTTATCCCCTAATACAAGTCTCTAATCCTCTGGACTGTGTTTGACAGATTTACAATATTGGCTAACAATTTGAATAAAACGTAATAATCATGTAGAAATTAGATTTATTGAAACTATAAATTGCATGCATGAATAAATTAATTTCATGTTTTCTCAAATTGATTTCTGTAACAATTTTTAATAAACGCAAGTAACTAATTTTGCAATTTATAATGATTGATGTCTTGTAATTCATAGCTGTTATGAATGTATAATTCTTTATAATAACATATGGAGTAGTATTTTTTTCCAAAGCATTTGGATTTAAATTTAACAATCAGAGTTTTGTAGTGAATGTAAATAAATATTTTTACTACAAAACAAAATTTTTACGACACCAGTGGGAAATGTAATTGAATAAGTAGATCCTGGACACTCACCAACACATAAAGGATATTATTATTGTTTGTTTTTAATAAAGGATCGCATAGTAATAATATCTAATACAATTATTCGAAGACTTAATTGTTAATCCAGTTTTTTAAGATAAAAGATATTTCCAAAAATATATCTTGCATTTATCATGAAGGGTATCAAAAATACGAATCTAACAATGTCAATGTCAGTGATAAAAAATGTTTATTTATTTTAATTTTTATTATTACGTATCATTTATATGACTTCATTATAGAATAGGTCATTCAGTGATATGATAGAAAAACTGAAGTGGTCTTCATTCGACTTTCTTATACTTTCACAATCTATATATAGAATATTGGTTTATTTTGTTTTAAATTCATGCTTTACTAAGAAACAATATAAATATGTATTGTAACCTGGGGAAACGTTAACGTAGTATGGCCAATTTCAAAAGCGTTCACGTCTTATAAGTTTAATGATTCATAATTTTCTATTCAACAGCTTTTGCTCTAGAGCGTTCACATGTATGAAACAAAATCAACATATATTGTAGCTAGGGATATTATCAAAAGCGATTTTTCAGTAAATGGGACATTTTACAAAATAAATTAAACAAAAGTTGCTTGAAATTTTAACTTTTAGAAAAGAATAACTTTTTCTATAACTCGTGTTGTTTTCGAGTTATAAAATAGTAGCGGAAGTAAACTTTTATTTACGGTTAAGTTATTGTTTTCAAAAATAGAAGGTGCTCACCCAGGTTATATACAATAAGTCTCAGGATATTCAAAATGTATATTTCTTTTCGAAAATACTTTTTTTCTTTTTGTCCAAGAATGTAAAAAATCTTAACGAATTAATCTACTCTCTGTAAATAACGATACGTGTTGGTATGCAAGAAATATCTATTCAATTATATTTTAATTGCATTAAGTATATAAAAACGCATTTTTATAACTCTGATAATGAGTTGTAATAACAGAAGAACCGAAATATTGATAATAGTATCTACAATACAATAATTGCAGTGCAAGGGGTATCACAACTATATCATCCACTGTTAATTTGCACATAACGACCAGAGGTCAATGATTACAAGCAAAAGCAATGTTTAGAGGGCACACGCACAGTATATAACATGTAGGCGATCCTGAGAAAGGCACACTCAAGGTACCGTGTCACCAAGGAAAACACAACCATGAGGACGACCATTGCATTATTAGTGCTGGGCCTTAGCGCCTTTGCTATCGCCGGACCTGCTCACGTAGACGAGACTGGTGTGAAATACCGAGTTGGTAAGTTTCAATAATCATTCAATTTAAACAATTTGTTCATATATTCAATTTCTTTAAACAGCTGACAAGGCTTTCCTTGAGAAACAAAAGGATGTCCTTCGTCTGTTCAAACATGTTTTCCAAACCAACTACTACCACGACCAAGCCGAGATCGCCAAGGGCTACAAAATTGAAGAACATTTGGAACAATACACCAACCAGAAGGCAGTGAAAGAATTCCTTTACTTCTACAAGGAAGGATTCTTACCCCGCGGTGAAGTATTCTCCATCTTCTACGAGTTACACAAGCAACAGGCGGTGGCTCTCTTCAATGTGTTCTACTACGCTAAGGACTGGGAAACCTTCTACAAGACCGCTTGTTGGGCTCGCGAATACGTCAACGAGGGTATGTTTGTCTACGCCATCAACGTAGCCATCCTTCACCGTCACGACACCCAAGGAATGGTCTTACCACCCATCTATGAAGTGTACCCATACTTCTTCGTCAACAGCGAAGTCATTGACAAAGCTTATGAATACAAGATGAAATATGGAGGCAACTACAAGAACGCTGATACTGAACACCATCACTACGTCCATGCCAACTACTCCGGATGGTACTTGAACTCCAGCCCCGAACAATACGATATGTCTTACTTCACCGAAGATATAGGCCTGAACGCTTACTACTACTACTTCAACCTCGACTATCCATTCTGGATGGGAGGTGAAGAATTTGGTTTGAACAAGGACAGACGTGGTGAACTCTTCTACTTCGTCCACCAACAGCTCATCGCCAGATACTACTTGGAAAGATTATCCAACGGTTACGGTAATATCGAGGCTTTTGACTGGGAACAACCCATCAAAACTGGATTCGTTCCATCCATGCGTTATCCAAATGGTCTTGAATTCCCCGTCAGGCCAGCACACTCTAACATCATGTCCAACCCCCACAACCAAGCTTTTACTTTCACCGGTGAAGACAATATTTTCGAAATCCAACGTATCGAAGATTATGAACGAAGAATCCGTGACGCCATTGAATGTGGACACTTCATTACCGAAGAAGGCACAATTGTCAACTTGTACGATGCACAAGGTTTCGATACTCTTGGCAAAATGATTGATTCTAACCCAGATTCTCCCAACACACGTTTCTACGGATACCTCCAAATCATCGCTCACCAGGTGCTCGGCTATTCTGCCCACCCTGTCCATGAATACAAAGTGCACGCAAGCGCATTGGAACATTTCGAAACCGCTCTCCGTGATCCAATGTTCTACCAGTTCTACAAGCGCATCACATACTACTTCTTGCAATACAAGAGCTACTTGCCACACTACACCTACACCCAATTGCACTATCCTGGAGTCACCATCGAGAGTGTCAACGTAGACAAGCTAGTAACCTACTTCACTCATTTCGATTTCGATATCACCAACGCTTTGTACGTTACTGAACAAGAATTCGAACAAGACGAATTCCAAGTTTGGGCCCGTCAATACCGTCTGGACCACAAGCCTTTCACCTACAAGATCAATGTGAACAGCGACAAAGCCACTGACGTCGTTGTCCGTGTCTTCCTTGGACCCAAATATGATGAACAAGGACGTGAATTCCCATTGAACGAAAACAGAGTAAACTTTGTTGAATTCGACAAATTCGTGTACACCCTCGAAGCTGGCAAGACTGTCATCGAACGTAACTCTCGTCAAGGAGAGACCGTCAAGGACCGCACCACATACCGTGCGTTGTACCAACACGTCATGGCCGCTATTAACGGTGAAAAGGAATTCCATCTTGATATGACAGAAGCCCATAACGGATTCCCCAACCGTTTCATCCTGCCCAAGGGTAGACAAGAAGGCCAAGTGTACCAATTCTACGTATACGTCAGCCCATACAAGGGAATCCATGAGAAGCCAACATACGACAAAGTTATCTCTGCCGGAGTTGGTAGCGGTTTCCGTTACATTGATGATTTGCCTTTCGGATATCCATTCGACCGTCAAATCAAATACGAGAAGAACTTCTTCGTACCTAACTCCTACTTTGAGGATGTTGTCATCTTCCACAAGCATGGAAATAAACACATTCATCACGAATAAGAACTCTCTTTCGTCTAAATGACTGAACTATGATTATGAAAATTGTTAATTAATCTATTTTGCATAAATAAAAAATCTAAAAAAAAAATATTTTGATACTCTTATTTGCACATATTTTTAAACATACTTTCTATTTTTTAAGACATCCAATTATTATCCTACTCCTCACCTTCTTTTCTAAAATTCATCATTTTCATTTTTTATTATTTTTTTATGGCCTTTTAACTCTTCAGTACTTCGTACAGCGATATATGTTGGATCACAGACAATCTGTGGTAAACCCTGTAAGTTAGGCAAATCTACTAACATATATGCATAATTCATCTTTAGCAACTTACTTAAATAAAAAAAAAACTATATTTAATAATAAAACGTTTCCAAATCTACAAAGCTCAATTATAAATTAAATTAAATAATAGTTTATTTTCACTTCGAATAAATTAATCTATTATAAATTTTATGTTTATTAATACATATTACATAACATTTACATGTTTTAATTACAAAAATAAATAATAACAGAAACTTGTATTGTCATAGAGATAATGAGCATATTCTAATTATCATAGTTCACCTCCTCCACGGGTGAACTTTTTCTTAGATTGTTTTGCCGGTGCACAATAACAAGCTTCAGTTTGTGCATCGATATACGATTTGCAGCCGAGGGTTAACGTTCCAGTAAATAACATTTTAGCAGCACCTTTGCACGCTACAAAAAAAAAACTTATATTACGCAAAACAAATTATATAAAATGTTATATAGCTTCATTCTATCCATTGCATTCAAACAAAATAAATTGGGATGATACATACTTTTGTTATACCGAAAAAAGCATATACACTATCTTGCACTATAATTAATAGGATATAAGGCATAAAACTACATTTACAAAAAATATTTATTCACATTTGAAATTTTGCACTAGATTTTTGAATGTTTTACCAATCAAATTAAAAAAAAAAAAAAAATATATATATATATATATATATATATATATATATATATATATATATATATATATATTAAGTCACTGTTACAGTTTGTTGTACAAGAAATTAATCCACACACACATACATTAAATTAAAAATGTCCTAAACTTTACATAAAAAATACCAGGGGTGCATAACGTTATAATTTCTTGATGGGAATATATTTAATAATTAATATCTCCGATATTAGAATATTTAAAAAAAATCTAGAATATTTTATATATCTTGCATAAAATAAACTAAAAACGACACTTGCATTGTCGATGTTGCAACTTCTTGTGCAAAAAATTGCATAATCTTGAATTTCTTAAAAGTAAAAAATTCTTACCTTTTACTACTGTTGCGCCAACTTTATTTTCAAATGTATCGCAATGTTTATACAAACATCGTTTGAAATCCATATCACAAACTTCTTTGTCGGAATTACATGTATCATAGCAAATATCGTGATCATCACAACATTTCGTCATTTCCCCAATCGGTAAATATTCGCTAGTAATTTCAAGACCCAGCGACCCACAACCGTCCGATTTCGGTGTATGGTTCCTATCTCGTTTCGGTGTTTCCCCTATCGTTTACAATTTATATATTTTTTTTATTCACAAAATAACCAAAACTTACCATTTGGGCATGAAAATACACAATTTTCATCAACTGCTGCATCAAATACATCATGAACAATTTTAAACTTTTGTGCCACTGTAATCACATTACGAAGCACATCACCGAATACTGTTTCAGCTGCTAAGACAGCATCCCTTAAATTGTTTAACAAACCTGAGCCATAGCCACTATAAGCATAGCCCAAGAATGTTAAACTATAAATTAACACTTTTGTATATGGAATTTCCATTATAATAGAATGTTGGAATTGAAGTGATTACAAGTCATTATTTGTGGTTATGTATAAAGCGGATAATTTTAGACTTTTTATGGAAAGCTGATGTGGCTTTGGCACACAAAATGATTACGAACTGTATCTATTTTTATAAGCATATTTATTTCATCGCTAATTAAAATATTAAAAAAAGAATATGGTAAAAATAATACATTTAAACATATCAGAACAAAGTATATATTTTAAAATATTTTTAATAAATGGTTATTTTGCGACAAGTGTGGCAAGTTTCCCCGATTCATACAGTTCTTTTACATCGGAGCCGCCTCCTAAGCACTTCCCATTGACGAAAACCCGTGGAACCTAATGCAAACAAATTTATTTTTCACTATATATATATATTTTTTTTTTTTTAATACGCACGGTTCGCGCTCCAGTAATATTTCCCAAAATAGATTGAATTTCATCGGCATCTTCGCGTTCGTCAAGTTCAACAGCAGTGAATTTATGATTTAATTTATCGAAAACCTGTAGAAGAAAACATAAAAATGTGTCGTAGGAAATTTCATGGTTAAATCCGTTTTTTTATGTATACCTCCTTCGCCATTTTACAATATGGACAGTAGGTTTTAGAAAAAATCACCACCTTATCGCTGGCAATTAAATTATGTACCATTTCAACGGCTTCTGTAGACATGTTGGTTGTTTTTGAACTAAAAATACCCATTTTTAATTTTTTAATGCACACAATTATAAGACTTAACCACACGCCCTGGTATACAGGTCTCGAAACTATTATTTACATAATCAACTTTTGTTCATGTTTTAAAACAAAAACAATCAAGATAATGAAAATGAAAATATAACTAGAAATTTTAAAAGGCATGCCCATTTTGACAAAATTAAACTATGCAAAACAAACAAAAATTACCTTCCAGGTAACTTGATCAACGTGGAATGTGGAAATAATTATATTTGATTCTAACCGCAACGACAAAAAATTATTACTACCGTTCTCCTATCTTACGAACAATTATTGATTTGTATTTTAAATGGGTCGTTGTTAAATAAATTATATCAGTTAAATTGATTGTATATATTATAAATGAGTGACTGGAATGAATCTAATCTGTAGAAATGATATAAATAATTATTTATTAGTTCCATAAGTAGTTAAGTGCCGTCGCAAGGGGGATACCATTTTATCTTACTGATACTCGCGTCTTAGACCAGGTTACGAGTTTAAGAAAGTTGAGTGCAGGACACTCCATATTTATATTTACGTCTTGCAATTTTGAAATAGTGTATAAATAACTATATTGTTAAATATACTAATTTTAAAAATACCAAAACATAATTTAATTTAGCATAGACCGTTTACAAACACATTCAGGGCCCCTCACAATTCCTTTTCTTATGCATAGCGCATAGAAAAATAAAATGGACGCCAATATAATTTTGGACTTATTTATATTTGCAAATGTATTTTTTACTACAAGGGTGAAAATAAATGTTTTTTTTTTGTACCTTAAAGGTATAAAACAAGCTTAGGAACAACATCTATGCGTCTAAGGTCGCCTTATAAGCAATATATGCGATGCGAACAGCGGCTTTACATTATTATGGCCTTTTAGTCAAAAATTTGAAAAAATGTTATAGATATAAAAGTCTTACTATTTTCTGTGCATATTTTAAAATGATAATATTTAATAATTTTTTAAGATCTTTGGGTTAACAATATGAAAAAATCTTGTAGATATAAAATATCTTAGAATTACTAGTAGAATTTTTGAGTATTTTAATTATTTTTATAAAGGCAGTATTGGGGCCCTATAACTCGGGAAATATATGGGCGAACGGATTCAAATGATCTAATAAATATAGCAAACCATCGACGATGGTTGCAAAAAATCAAATTTTTAATGATTTGAGAAAGCGATTTTTTTTTGTCGCGGGCCAAATTAGCTAAATTCGGCTCTGCTTACAAAATCTAGGGATTTATGCTGCACACTGAAGTCGTTGTTATAGTTTTATAAAATATTCCTTATGTGACCAAACTGGTTGCCGTCACCGATTGTAGTGTTGGAAGTTTGACGTTTAATGTATATTTGAGCAAAATTCAGAATATGTAAAATAACGTTATAATAAAAAAGAATCATTTAAAAATGTCGCTACCAGGCAATGGCATATTCGTCGTGCAAGGCGAAATGGCCATTCTGGTCACTGCGATGCGTCGCGGTGCCCGATGGTCATCGCATTCACATCAGGACGAAGAACACGACAACTTACTAAAAGCGTTTCAAGAACTTAAAGACATTCTAATTAAAATTGACGATTTAAAAGTATTAGATCCTAACGTATTCCTAAGTCCATTTCTGGACGTTATCCGTTCAGAGGAGACAACTGGCCCCGTCACAAACCTGGCACTGTCAGCTGTTAACAAATTTCTATCGTACGGTTTGATTGGTGAGGCTTCGCATCGGTGTAACCAATTGGAATATTGCAAATATGTTTGTATTAGATCCTACGCATAGCTCAACCCCGACTACCGTGGAGAATATCGCGGATGCCGTGACTCGCGCGCGCTTTGTGGGTACCGACCAGGCCTCGGATGGCGTAGTGCTTATGAAAATTCTGCAAGTACTACGGACTTTAATGCTAGCGCCCGAGGGAGCAGCATTGCGGAATGAGAGTGTTTGCGAGATTATGTTGTCTTGTTTCCGCATATGTTTTGAGATGAGACTGAGTGGTATACCGTCTTTCCTTGAATGTCCTTAAAATTTGAAGCTTATATCCTATTTTTAGAATTATTGAGGAAAACTGCTGAACACTGCCTAAAAGATATGGTACAGTTGTTGTTTATGCGTCTTCCACAATTTACAGAAGATCTTAGGGTGCACATTAATATGAAACAGTTGAAAATGCGAACAGGCGCTATTGATCAAACGCGCGGTAAACGGAAATCCCGGAATTCGTTCATGTACAACAATAAACTGGAGCATACACAGCCCACTGCCAGTGAGAATAAAATTGGTAAGTTTTTAATTTGCTAGATATTTTTTTTTTTTTGCTGTACTAAAACCGCTGGTTATATAAAATTACCATAGAAAAACAAATGACCTATAATTCAAAATTATAATATTTAATAATTTTTTATGGTCCTTGGGTTAACAATATGAAAAAATATTATAGATATAAAATATCTTAGAATTATTAGTAGAATTTTTGGGTACTTTAATTATTATTATAAGGGCAGTATTAAGGGGGGCTCCAAATTTTGGGGCCCTATAACTCGGGAAGTATACGAGCGATTGGATTTAAACTGCGAGCGAATGCAAATGGGATGCCAAATAATATGTGTAGCAAATTTGGTATCAATCGGTCCGGTACCTTCAGATGAGTAGAAAGCACAAATTTGGTCTTACGAGCGAGCGACAACTAACATTCAAGTATATAAGTTATATATATATATATATATATATATATATATATATATATATATATATATATATGTATATATTTGGATTCAGGGTGACGAGATATACACTTTTCGTTAAGAAAATTTTATAAAATATATAATTAGTGCATATTTTTAAATTCAAAATTATAATATTTAATATTTTTTTACGGCCTTTGAGTTAACAATATGAAAAAATATTATAGATATAAAATATCTTAGAATTATTAGTAGAATTTTTGGGGTACTTTAATTATTAATATAAGAGCAGTATTAAGGGGGGGGGGCAAGATGAGGCATTTCCTAACGGGTTACATAAATAGCTATTAAAATTATGATTTATATTCTAAAACGTATGAACTTTATTCATGGGAGCTTTTAAACTAATTTGACTATACTATTGCACACAATGGCTAATAGTTCTCTAAACCTGACCCTATTGAATAGATCCACAAGTTGAAAACATATTAAGTCCAACGGACAACAGAGTAACAAACAATTTACGTACAAGCCATTTATCAACAACCCCATTGACACCAGCGGGTAATATTGTTGATATGCAAGGTTCAATATCGCAAAGCACGCCGCAAAATCTAAACTGTGATCCAAATATGGAGGCAACCCCCGAAAGCAGTTTAGAAAAAGATCCATTAGAACAAGAATCGATAGAAAGTCAACCAGAATTAACAATACAAAGTCCAGCTGGTTCGGAAATTGTCTTAGAAGAATCAGATCTAAAGAAAGATTCCGAAGAAATGACCGAAGAAAATGACCCTGATAGTATTACACTGGAATCGGAGAGTGTAAATGATTTACAAACTAGCGAAGAGTATGTGAATCCCCGGGGTGTTCGATTCACTGCACAGAATCAAGAAGGGGTACCATTAGTGCCGTATGGTTTGGTTTGTGTTCGGGAATTGTTCCGGTTTTTGATTTCTTTATGCAATCCGCTGGATAAACAAAATACTGAAGTTATGATTCATTTAGGATTAACTTTGTTAACAGTTGCGTTCGAAGTAGGCGCTGATAGTATTGGGAAATATACGACTTTATTGACTTTAGTTAAGAATGAACTATCAAGGAATTTGTTTTCGGTAAGTTTAAGGAAACTTCAAAAATAATTATATCTACAATATATGTCCAATTCCAGTTGCTATCAACCGAACGATTGTCTATATTCGCAGCCGATTTGCAAGTCTCATTTTTACTATTCGAATCATTACGAACACATTTAAAATTTCAACTGGAATATTATTTAACAAAATTAATAGATATTATTGTATCGGATTCACCAAAAATCACTTACGAACACAAAGAGATAGCGCTAGATAATATTGTACAATTATGGCGTATTCCCGGTCTTGTAACAGAGCTTTACATAAACTATGATTGTGATATGTATTGTTCGAATTTATTTGAAGAGCTAACAAAATTATTAGCGAAAAATGCATTCCCTGTTACTCAAGGCGTTTACCATACACATTTGCTATCGTTAGACGCACTTTTAACTATAATTGAATCGATTGAAAAACATCGCAGTGATGAAAAATCCGATGAATCTAGTCCAAATATTGAAAACGATAGTTCGGACATGGAAAATATTGATAATTATATCGGTAGCGCTATTTCGGCCAGGCAGAAAATATCGGAGAAAATTCCTACCAGGGAGGAATTAGAAGAGATCAAAACTAAGAAAAAGGTTTAAAATCATATTGATTGATTAATTTTCGTGTATTAATTTTTATTTTTGTAGTGGTTACCTTTGGGAACTGAGCATTTCAACAATAAACCCAAAAAGGGTATCCAGTTTTTGCAAGAACATGATTTTCTGAAGACCGAATTTGATCCGGAGGAAATCGTACATTTTCTGCGTGAAAATCCAGCGTTAGACAAGAAAATGATTGGTGATTATATAAGTAGTAGGAATAATTCGAATGTGTTGGAGGCATTTGTGAAAATGTTCGATTTCGTTGAGATGCGCATTGACGAAGCGTTGCGTTTGTATTTGGAAACGTTTCGGCTACCCGGCGAAGCTCCACTGATTTCATTGATCATGGAACATTTCGCTGAACATTGGCATGTAAGTCTTTTTACAATCGATCCGTTCTTAACATTCTCTGATCCTAAATTAAAATATATTCGTTCCAAAAAAATATGTATTTTACATATAAAAATAAAAGTAACATTTTCCAATAAAAATTGATGAGGTTTATTATGAATTGAAGAACAATATTCACAATTTACGACTGTACAAGCCTAGATTGGACTTTTAACTTGCAATTATTTAACAGACATATTTACTAAAAATACATTTTATAGTCATATTTCGAAAAATTGTAATCGCATTTTCAAGCAAACTGTTTCTACCGGTAATATTTCGAAAAATTGTGTTTATAGAAATGTAATGGGGAACCATTCGTAAACGCTGATGCAGCGTTTACCTTAGCTTATGCTGTAATTATGTTAAATGTCGATCAACATAATCACAACGTTAAGCGACATAAAAATCCTATGACACCCGAAGATTTTAAACGCAATTTAAAGAAAGTGAATGGTGGCAATGAATTCGATCAAGATATGCTGGATGAAATATATATAGCTATCAAGTACGAACTTAGTCAATAGTATATTTATATTTAATTTCGATAAACTTTAAAAACATGAGTTTAATTTTAAGGGGCGAAGAAATAGTAATGCCAGCCGAACATACAGGCATAGTGCGAGAAAATTATTTATGGAAAGTTTTACTCCGTCGCGGCGCCTCCAAAGATGGCGTCTACGTCCACGTGCCAAACGGCTCATTCGACGATTGGCTCTACTCCCTAATCTGGGGCCCAACCGTCGCCGCGTTAAGCTTCGTCTTCGACAAATCCGAAGACCCAGCCATATATCAACGCGCAATGAAAGGCTTCGAAAAATGCGCACTTATCGCTGCACAATTTTCCGATGTTGTCAACTTCGAAACACTACTCTCTTCATTATGCAAATTTACTATGTTACAAAACCAACCGAAACATATCTACAATGTTTCAATTCAACTAGGAAGTTCAATGAAATCACAACTTGCGCTTAAAACGTTATTCTTGTTAGTGCATCAACATGGGAATATTTTGAAACAAGGATGGAAAACTGTGTTGGATTTAATATCGATATTATTTAGTTGCCAAAAGTTGCCGAAATCTTTAATGGAGGCAGAAGATTTTATTGAACCAAGCGGGAAAATATCGTTGATACAGGAAGCGGAGCAATTGCAAAAAGCGGAAACGGGGCTGTTGAGCTCGTTGTATTCGTATATGGTGTCTTCGGATAATTTGTCGCAGAAAATACCGACACCTGTTGAAGAAGAGCATATTGTTTTAGCGCAGAAATGTATTAAAGAGTGTAATTTAGAGCAAGTTGTGCAGGATTCCAAATTTTTACATTTGGAATCTCTTCAAGAACTGATTAAAGCGTTGGTTGAATGTTCGCGAGGACCCGATGCGCATAAGTCACTAGGATTGAATTACAATGAAAATATTGCTGTTTTCTTTTTGGAGTTGCTTTTGAAAGTCGTAATTCAAAATAGGTAGCTAAAAATTCACCATCTGACGGCAAAGATTTTATTTGGCACTGTTCTGCGTAAATAAGCACTTTGCCGTCAGAGGATTAAATGATTCCCAGAAAAATAATACTGTAATTTTAGGGACCGCGTAAACGATATTTGGCAAATAGTTCGAGACCATTTATACACCTTAGTAATGGGAGCATCATCATGCGACTATCAACTCCTCCTAGAACGTTCTGTAATCGGTTTACTCCGCATCGCAATCCGTTTACTACGGCGCGAAGAAAGCCCAACGATATTAGAATCTTTACGGATATTATTGCTACTCAAACCGGCGATATTATCGCGAATATCCCGACAAATTTCGTTTGGATTATACGAATTATTGAAAACTTCCGCACAAAATATACACAGTGATGCTGATTGGTCGATTATTTTTACGTTATTGGAGTGTGTAGGAGCTGGGGCTCAGCCGCCTAAGGTTGTAACAGAAGATAATCAAATGGATCAAGGTATTTCTTTAATTGTGGATAGTGTGGAATAGTTTTTATGTTTTTGGGGGTTTAAGGTGCGAAATCTGAGGGAGAAGGGCCTATAAGTAGTGAGGAGGAGTCTTTAGCGACTGATCGTGGTTACACTTCGGACTCGGAGCTGACGCGCAGCCCGAAACATAGTTCTAGGCCGCAAAGTCCGCTTATTACCGTCCCGCAGAATAATAATACTACTGGGGGGTGGATATTGGTAAGTTTGGCGTTCTACACATACTGTCATGATAGAACTACTTTAAAATAAATCTATTAGGTGGGCAAAGAAGGTGATATACAACCAATGTTGTCACATTCAACATCAACGAATCTAAATCAATACAGCATAGTGCACGAACGCCAATTATTGCCTCATGATCCGCAAGGTTTAGTCAAGTGTTGCGAGAGTTTAGCGTTTCTGGTACGCGATGTGGCTCATATAACGCCGTACAATTTCGAAAATTGTGTTCATTGTATTCGGACATTCGTTGAAGCAAGTTTACATGGAAGTATGTTTACAAAATATTGTTTTTACCAAATAGTAAAATTTGTAAAATAATATTTGTGATTAGATGGTCGTCACCGAAGAACGTCGGCAAGAGATTCGCGAACGCGTATGGTATCAGCAAATAGACGAAGGGCGAAAGTCACACATCGAAGTCCACCGGGCAGTGGGCCAGAAGAGGACGAGGACAGCGATTACGATGATTTGCCCAGTGGATATCATCAAGTATCAATACAAGTATGGCATTTTTTGGTCAAATAAAAAAATAATTTCTACTTTAATGTATATATAATACATTTTTACATTACATAAAACTACTCAAAACCTATCATGATTAAACAAACCTCGATTACGCAAAAACCCACCAACTAATCATTATAAAAAAAAATCAGTGCATTCGTAATTGTATAAATAATGCCTGGTAAAAATGTCAATTTTTTTGTATTTACAGTTTCGGAGATAAAAATTAAAAACTATAATAAATGACCTATTTGGGAGGTTTTTATTTTTTAGCTCTGAAACTGTATATACAAAAAAATAATCATTTTTACCAGGCATTATTTATGCAATTACGAATGCACTGATTATTTTTTTATAAAGATTAGTCGGTAGATTTTTTTTTCGAGCTTGAATTTTTTTAAACCTTTCTATATCTAAGCTTCCGGTAGAAAATGAATTGATAGGAATTAACACAATATATGTTTTAGTTGTTAGATTTAATGCACACATTACACACCCGCACCGCGCAAATATTCAGATGGTGGTCAGAAGAAAACGGCGATATTCCTAATTTTACGTCGTTATGGGAGCAAGGATGGTGTCCATTATTACAAGGAATCGCTAGACTTTGTTGTGACAACAGAAGACAAGTAAGATTTTTTTTACAATTTTTTTTTCAATTTTTGTTTCTACAATAATTATCATAATAATATATATAACTCACTACGTTATGCAAAATTTGTATACACTTATTCAATTTTGATCTAAAACTGTCCAAATATTACCTCTCACGTCTGCAACGTTTTCCATTAGTTTAGTATATAAGAAATTTAAGCACATCTTACAAATGTGTTGTATGAAAGGAGAGACGGTTAGCACTCCCCTAGACAAGGTCGGAATATAAACACAAATATGGTTAAGGCACACTTAACCACATTTTTTCCCCTTTTTACCCAAAATAGATACGCATGAGTGCGATTACGTACCTGCAACGTGCCCTACTCGTTCACGATCTTCAAACCCTCAGCGGTCCCGAATGGGAAGCATGCTTCAACAAAGTCTTATTCCCACTTCTAGCGAAACTCCTGGAGCCTTTAAACCCCAATGACTTATCAGGGGTTGAAGAAACCCGAATGCGAGCCGCTACCGTTCTATCAAAAGTAATTTGGAATTTGATAGTTTTGTATGCGATTTATAATTAATTTTTAAATTTAGGTTTTTCTACACCACTTGACTCCGTTGTTATCGTTACCGACTTTCACTGCGTTATGGTTGACAATTCTTGAGTTTATGGACAAATATATGCATGCGGATAATAGTGATTTATTGTTTGAAGCTATACCAGAGAGTTTAAAGAATATGCTACTGGTTATGGATTCTGCTAAGATTTTTGATAGTTCTGAGGGGTATTCACAACTTTGGGGTATTACTTGGGATCGCATTGGGACTTTTTTGCCCAATATGAAACAAGAGCTGTTCAAAGAACCAGCCAATCCTATTGCCAACCCGGTAGAAAAGGTACGTTGGTTAAATTTTATCAACTTATTGTTTTTATTTATACTTATGTTTTATTTTGCATAGTTTATTTTTCGATTTGTTACCAAATAGTAGTTTTTTTACATTTAGTACAATTTATAAGATGTTTTTCTATCATTATATTTGTCTTGTTTTATTATTTTTAAGGTAAATCGTCCAGTTCACTTTAGCAATATAACCGGGCAATCTTAAAAATGTACATATGATCGATGGGTATTTCCATATAGAATGTTTTTGTTTTTCTTACTTTAAATAGTGTCTTTTTAAATATCGAGAAATAAAAATAGAAACAGAAATTTCCAGGCATTCATACAAATACGCATCTAGTTTTTAAGATTAGTAATGCACTAGTATGCCCGCTATTAAACAAAACCTGCCCATTGCATGACAACTCTTATATTTATTGTACTTATCTGTGTTTATTAAATTATTTATAGGAAAAGCATTTAGAGCACACTTTCGTTTCATCCCAAAAACCACTAGAAAATATAGTAACAGCAGTGCAAAAACCGCCAGAAAATATTGTGCCAATAGTTCAAAAACCATCCGAATTATTGCAAAATGTTGAGACTGCGACGAGATCAAGTATTATTCTACAGCCACCATGTTCCGATGGCAACATTTCATCACCGTTGTTTGCCCATCTAGGACAGGTTAGTATATACATTTTTTAAATTTATTTATAATTAAATAACAAAAAAAAAATCTTTTTAATATTTATAGTTTTAAAACTTCTCATATAAATATTTTACATAGCATATTTTTTGCGTTATTATTCTCTAGTTTCACTACACTACACTGGTACACCTTCCGATGCTCGATCACTAATGTCTATTTCCCAGGGCTAACGGGTTATTGTCATTTTAATGAATGATTATTATTCTGTGACGTCGTTGACCGAAAAGATTACCTAACGCAATTTAACTTAACTTTATATTACAGATGGTTTCAACACCGATTGGATTACCAAATTCGCCAGAGAAATGTGCACAGCCTCCATACACACAATTTAAACAATCAAACATAATATCTAGTTCAAATTCTTTGGTAAATCAGCCCCAAACGTACCCTATGTTATACACAACATCCCAAACAAATGTAATATCCTCGCAAGTAACACAATCACCCATATCACTCTATTCCGAGTTTATGGGAAACCCCTATAACAACCCTAACCCTTACATATACAGTACTCAACAACCAGTCATTGTGTACCAAACTGAACCGAGTGACACACCCGAAATAACCACCCAAACAATAGACACGAATACGGACACAGAGAATATCCCTGATTTAGGTGAATATAGCACGGAAATGAGCTATGAAAATCAACAACAACATATGTCGAACTATTTTCAATCTTCAAATTATTTTAATATGGACCCTACGTCAGGGAGTATAGCCCCGGGTTCGGAGATTTTCTACGGGACTGATAAAACTGCGCCAAACATTCCATTGCTATCGGCTCCAAACACAAAATCATGAAATAAGCATTATTGAATTATTATATATAGTCAATTGTCACATATGTTTTATTGTTTATTATTAGTGTGCTCAATTTAAACAACGTTATATATATAAAAACAATTTACACTAGGTGTTGTTTAATGAATTGTGAAAATATTTATTATTTTATTTGTGATCAGATTTTAAAACATGTAGATTCTTCGAAGACATATTTACACTGAGAAACTATTGGTGTTCATATTTTCTAATTTCGATACTGTATAATTAATAAAAAAATAATTTAACTCTATATATTTTATATAATAGTCAAATGAATGTTTACAATTTCTGTATTTAATTTGTATATAATGATTTTATTGAAACAATGTCCGACCAATATATACAATAGAGAAATTCATAAATATATTTTATTGGTGATTAATAGGTAAAATAATTGTTATATATAAATTATATGATTACGTACAGAACATCAGTAAGAGAATTAACATATCTCTTAATTATAAATGATGTTGTTGTATATTGTTATTCCTGTATTAATAAATAAATAATCAAATTATATAGCAATTTATATATATTTTCATTACGAAAGCATCACATTTTTAGTATCCGTTTGGCTCGAATCTTTACTGGACTCAAACGAATTCTTACTCTTAGCTATAAGCCAAGCGTCGCTCTTATGTTCCGTTTTATAAGGACCTCTCGGTTGAATTACATTCACACAGATCCTCTCTGGAACTACTAATTTTTTCTTTTTAGGAAAAAATATTTTTGTAAGAGCAGTTGTACGAAATGCCCTTCGAAAATTTTCATTTGTTAACCCATAAAGGACTGGATCTAAAGCAGCATTTGTATAAATCAAATATCTTGCAACGAACCACAATATTTGATCTGCTCCCATGACCTATAAATAATATAAGTATCTTAATTTTAAAACAAAGAAATCTGGAATTAATTAACTCGATTAACACAGAAGTTGGGCAGGGATAAATTAATATTAATTATTGGATTAATTCACCTGATCTTTTTCGTTTTGCTTCAACCATTGATTTCTTTTGAATATTAATGCTGTGAAAGGCATTCGGCATACCACAAATGTTATAACAACAATAAATAACACTTTGGCCACTTTTGTTTTATAACTAACTGATAACGGATGTTCCCGTTTCAATACCTTTTGTTCATATCTATCCAACTAAAACCATACTCATATTTTAAAATATGCTAAAATTAAATAAATATAAAAAATATACTTTAATGAAAATAGCGATATAACATATTAACATTATCAATAATGGCAACCAAACAGCCATTACTAGTAAAATATGCCAATATATTGCGATTATTTTAGCATCTTCAGTGCAATAGACTTCTAAGAAGTCTTTCCATTGTCTTTTCTGTAAATTAATTATGTAGAACCCAAACTTATATATTTAAATAAAACCTTAGTTCACAAAATGGCTCAAAAAATACGACTATAGTCGATTTTTTGGGTCAAATTGCTACTACAAAAAAAAGCATTAACTCTATATTCTCGGTATATAATCAATGGACTAGCTAAAATAAAGCTAATAATCCAAGTGACTGCAATAACAGTTTTGGCACTTCGGCGCGAAAGTCGAGTTTCTTGCGGCAGAACAATTGCTGTTAAACGGTCGTAACTTATAGTTGATAAATTCATTACATTCACTAGTAATAATGAAACTATATTTATAAAAAAACAAACCAAATTAGTTTAATTTATGACCCCTTTTTGTTAGTACTTACATTCCAGCCATCCATCAATTCTACAGCCAAATTCGCCAAGAGGATAATTTTGAAAGAAATTACAAATCAAAAATATCCAAGGATAAATCACCAATGTTATTAAATCTACTGTAGCCATATTTGCAATAATCATATTTGTTGGAGTGCGAAGATGCCTGAATTTCATGATTATATAAAGCAATGCTAAATTTCCAAATATTCCCCATACTACAATTGGCACAAACACAGATGATTTGATTACGATTTCTGAGACTGGGGCGACAAGCCATAAACTGTTCGGAAATGGGTGAGCCGTGTAATCAATCTAATTTTACATAAAATTTATTAGGATATCATTTATACGTATTAAAGATAGTCGAGCGGCCACTCCAGCTTTTTGAATACGCGGTAATATAGCAAAATTAAATTATTTATTATACATTTTGTTACTGGAATGAATTAGGAAACTATTCTTTACCTACCACCTCGCCAGCATCTGATGAATTATAATAAAGCATATGATTCTGATTGTAAATATCCAATTCAGGAGTATACCACGGAAATATATCATCGTGTTGATACGACATGCAAGAATCTTTAGAACTATTCCAAACATTCGTAATATTATTAATCAATGTATTATTAACACCACCACAAGCACGAGTTCGAAAACGTTTCGAAGAAATACGAATACACATTACGTATTTCTTTAAAAAAAATTATAATTGCATATAATCCCAACAAAAAAATCATGAATGATGGATAATGCTATGCAGCATTGATTAATATAAGCCTTTGTTATCATATGTATCTCTATTAACTAGTTAAGACTGTGTTTATTTTGCACTTGAGCATCAAACTAGGTTTAATGCACGTTCATTTAATTTTCAAATGGTTGTTTTTGCCCTTATCGGGGGCATCTGTAAACATATGGTTTGTTGGCAAACATTCCAAACGCGTCTATACTGGTTATATTATGTGATAATCAGTAACTAGACAACAATACATAATGAACTCCGTATTAGTTGGTAGGCAATAACAATATTTATAAAATTCAGAATACTAAAAATAACTAAAGAATTAATTAAATTTACCAGCAAAAAGGACGTAAACACATATACAAGTAAATTATATACAATCTGTTATGTAATTATTTTTTCAATATTTCGGAAACGGAATGAGTTAGAGAAAAAGCAATTCTTATAAAAATTAAAGGTATTAAAATTCAAACAGTTTTTTCGAGAAATGTACAAATTACTAAAAATAATTACAATTGTTGAAAATGGTTATCGTAGGAGGAATTTAAAACTAAATAAAGTATTATTAATAAAGATAGGAAAGGACAAGTCGAGTGAAGGCCACCTCAGATTATTTAAATTTGTAAATTAAAAGGCTATACAAAAAAAAATAATAATAATAATTTTGTCTTTCATTTTATCTCTTTAAAAGTCAGTAGTTTATAAAAGGATTTCTTCATGAAAAACATATTTTTTACAAAAATTAATTAATAGAGCTAAAGGCATTGGTGCCTATACCTATGCTTGTTTACTCTTGAAATAGGGGTATTTCGATGTTGTTAGCTGCTTAAACATCGTCACGCCTTAAAAGGATCGCATTTTGCTGACAAAAAGTAGAATGGTGAAATCTATTTTATTAAATGAAACTCAAAATGAATCTTATCCCCATATAACTTACAGCTATTAATATACACATACATATATAAAATCATAGTTATTATAATCCAAAATATTTACACAATGAATAAACCAATAATAACTAGCAATCTACTGAACACTAGCTTCTTCATCCATCTCCGGCCCCATGTCTAGTTGAACCATTGATATATCTTCACCTTCCGGCAAAATTTGCGAAGACGCTTCCATCCCCTCCTCAATAATATCTAACGCAATATTGCCATTTTGCGGCGCATCCACATGCACCTCCTTAATATGATCCCGCAGTGCGAACGCTCTAGCATACGACGCTCCACACAAATAGCAATTATATTTCAAATTATTCTCGCGCTTATGCGTCTCCATATGCGCTCGCACCGCATACAGCGAAGCAAACGGCCGATTACAATGGGTGCAACTAAACGGTTTAGTATGACTGTTTTTATGGCCAGCTAACTGTACCCCTGTTTTGAACGCTTTCGGGCAATACGGGCATTTATAACCGCGCACTTCTGAATGCGTGAGTAAATGGTGGTTGTATACGCTATGCGCTTTGAACCGTTTGCCACAATGTTGGCAAACGTACGGCCGATAACCGGAGTGGGTTCGCATGTGCAGGGTTAAGCAGTAGCTGACTCGGAATGTTTTGCCGCAGATTTCACATTCGTGCGGCTTTTCACCGGTGTGGATACGTTCATGTTTGACTTTTTCGTGCGGGCGGGCGAACCGGCGCGAACAGTAGCTGCATTGATACGGTCTCGACGCGCAATGTTGCTTTAAGTGTTGTTGTAGGCTTTCTTGGGTTAAAAAGCCTTTTTTGCAGTGTGAACACAAATGGCCTTTTTCGTTGCCGTGTACTCGCATATGCATTTCTAGATTACTGTGCGTGTAGAATTTGCGATTGCAAATAAAACAATCGTAATGGTTCACACCGCTGTGGTACGCCATATGGATTTCTTCGTAGCTTTTATCGTAACTTTTACCGCAGACTTTGCATTTAAACATTTCGCGCGGTTTAGAAGTGCTAGTTTCCCCGCCATTTAGTCCATATTCAACGGGCGCGTCGATTTCCTTCGCTTTAATCGGATCGTGCATTCGGCGATGCAGTCTTAATGATTTATTACTTGGAAAGATTGTGTCACAAACGTTGCACACGAACGGACCGCTTGGTGGTGGCTCTTGCGACGGTTCATGTTTTATAGATTTGTGGATTTTCATATGCGCACATAACGATTGGGAGTTTGTGAATGTAGCTTCACACATTGAACATCTATACTCGCTGGCGACTTCCGGGTCGCAAATGTGCACATTGAATTGTTCCCGTTTGGAAAACTGAACACTACAACTGCTGCATTGGAAGATCTCTAAGATCTGCGCGTCATCCGGAATATCATTGTGTCTGTTATTATTCACTTTTTGTAAAGCTCCATCGGTGTCAACTATGTATTTCAGGACAAGTGGGACACGGGATTTAAGTGTTTCTTCATTCCAGAATTTCTCGATTTGTACTACTTTACGAGTGTATAGGCGGCCGTCTTTGTCGACGCAGTCTTCTTGCTTGATTGTGTTTAAGAGTTGAGGCATGCGAACACGGTTGCCGACTTCTAAGACCTCTTGGCTTTCGCTACTTTGCATTTCGTCGTCTTCAAAGTCGCCGCCCGCTAAAATAACACCATCTTCGGATATTATCGTTGCGCCGTCGGCTAAACTTGCTAATAAATCCTGGTCGGTCTTCGTTTGCGCTTCTTGTTCGTTGTCGTTCTCGGACATCTAAATCATAATTTGTTCTTACTTTATTATATGTATTGTAATCATAAAACGTTTTGTATATCCCTGAATCAAATTTGATTATACAGTACGGACGCAATCCGAAAAAAAAAAACTAAGCTAATTTTCATTTTTATTAATTCGTTTGTGATTTTTTGCGAAATAATATAGAAGTATTTGATATCCGAGGTCTGTTCAGAAAATAACTAAACTTTATTATTAGTTTTACAGATTGCGTTGCGCATAACCACCTTTATAACCACATGTTCTTGGATTGTTTATATCTCGTTTAGTTTTCGTGATATTGTAATTTAGGTACGTGTTGAAGTGTAAATGACGATTTTTGAAATGGCCTTTGGGTTAACAATATACAAAAATCTTGAATATTTAGTGGAATTTTATATTATTTTTACAAGGGGGCTCCAAATTTTGGGGCCCTATAACTCGGGAAGTATACGGACGATTGGATTTAAACTGCGAGCGGATACAAATGGGATGCCAAATAATATGTGTAGAAAATTTGGTGTTAATCGGTCTGGTACCTTCAGAGGAGTAGAAAGCACAAATTTGGTCGAGCGAGCGACGACTAACATCCAAGTATATAAGTTATATATAAATATTTGGATTCAGGGCGACGAGACAAACACTTTTTATTAAGGACATTTTTTGATCCGATAATGTTACAGACACACGACCGATTGCTTCTTACTACGTACGGCGATTTATACATATCAGGGGAGCATGATGTGATAATTTCTTGGCGCAAATACATTTATATTTTCGAAAATTAAATAAACTTGTTTTTTGTAAATATAATCTACCTCAACAACAACTTCTTCGCCGTCATGGTACTCCTGAATGTGGTCGACGATAGAAGTGAAATTAACCCCACAGCTCAAACACGAATACACGTCGTCCTCTTGTGGTTCATCGTTAATTGGCTGCGTTTCATGATTTTCAACAGTATCCTCTTCGTGTTCGATCCCCGCTGCATCATCTTCGTTCAATAAATACCGATCTTCGTCATTGTCATTATCTTGCTGAACATCCGATTTAATAAATTCACTAGTTTTAGAATGAATATGCGGGCTCAAAAGTGCCTTCGCAAGTATGCTATTATTAATTTGTTCATCGACATAATCTTCTGCTTCTATCTTAATATTCACCATGCTAATATCGTTCAAATTTGCCGGGTCTTTTTCTGATGTTTTGCCACATTCATTATCCAAATGTTCAGCTAACTCGAGTATTGTTTGAAAACGATTGCCACATGCAGGGCACAATATATTGTCAATTAAACTAAGTAAATGATATTTGAGCGATTGTGGCGAGTCAAACGTATCATTACAGCATAATGGGCAGTCTAGTTGTATAGAACCCATTTTCTGAATTGTGCGTTGCACGTCTGATAAGGCGTGATTAGTAGATAACTAGGGTTAACACTGTCTCACTTATTTGCGACTTACAACAATTACACTACACTTAACAACAATATCAAAGATTACAATTTGAATTTTCTTATTTAGATTGTTGCTAATTTCCTTTAAAACTACACCATATATATAACTTCATACCAAACATAACGAAAACTGCCGTGAGGTTGGTTAAATATGGCTGCCGCGACTCGGTTTTGTTTCGCAGTCAAAATAGCATCTTATTGATTTTTGAAATTATATAGCAATTTATTGTTTTTACATAGATAACAATTTAAATTTGTTTTTTATTGTATTTTATTAAATAATTTTTTTTTTTAATCTAACACGGCTATGAAATTAATTTTTGGAACTGTCACGCTATTCCGGTCGATACATTAGTACTCATGTATATATTTTCGAATACATTTCTGGAAATTAAAATTGTTCAACTGTTCTAACTTATAGAATATGCTATATTAAGCGATACAATTTTAATTTTTACATAGTTTAAACACAATTACATAACAAATGCCACATTTAATATTTTACTAATTACAATTTACGCATCTAATATATTACTAATATTTTAAAATTACTAATATGAGGGCACAAATTTGGTCTCACGAGTGAGCGATAACTAACATCCAAGTATATAAGATATTAAGCGATACAATTTTCATTTTTACATAGTTTAAACACAATTACAAAACAAATGCCACATATAATATTTTACTAATTACAATTAACGCATCTAGTATATTACTAATATTTTAAAATTACTAATATGAGGGCACAAATTTGGTCTCACGAGTGAGCGATAACTAACATCCAAGTATATAAGATATTAAGCGATACAATTTTCATTTTTACATAGTTTAAACACAATTACAAAACAAATGCCACATATAATATTTTACTAATTACAATTAACGCATGTAGTATATTACTAATATTTTAAAATTTCTAATATGAGGGCACAAATTTGGTCTCACGAGTGAGCGATAACTAATATCCAAGTATATAAGATATATATTTTTGGATTCAGGGCGACTTTTTGTGAATTTTTTTGATCTGGCTATATGCAATAAGTATATTTATTAATGCGTATGAATTATGAAAATAAAGTAAACAGTTGGATGAAACAAGAATTTTAATTAACAAAATCATACAATTATATTATAACAAAACTTAAAAAACGTTTTATTCATTATGTTCATGTTGAGCCTCCGATTCTCTCCAAGTATTTTGCACAGTTTCAACAATCCACTTCCACCACTTAGATCTACTAAAATAATAAATAGCACACAAACCAATAAAAAACCACGATAAACCTAGAAAATAATCGGTTTCCTGCTCGGGCGTATTCGGCACAGGTCCAGCGAAATCCGCGCTTGTAACATACGATTTATCCAGCGCTTTTAAACCTGTATATCTAGTTAAAAATCTAGAAAACAATTCTAACGTATACTCAGTATCATTGAATTTCCCAATGGATCGTCCCTTATGAAATAACAGCAACGTTGGAACCCCGACAATGCCATTTTGAGTGTTAAAAATGTGGTATTTCATAGCATCAATGGCGGCGATTTTGATGTCGGGAAACGCCCGGGACAACGCGTTGAAATGGGGCGCCGCCATGCTGGAGAACGTACAGAATTTCGCGTAAAATAATATAAGCACACATTCACCGGGGATGTCTTTTGTGGTTGAGTTAGAATCGGATAATAATAATTTTATCAGTTGAGTTCCATTCACGATTTCAACAGGTTGGCCACCGATGCCCGGTGTGCATAAAACGGTCTTCCGTGTAGAATTTGTCTGGGTTGTATTTACAGTGGTATTCAGATAAGTTAACTCGTCATTTGGCTCATAGTGTGGCATAACGGTTTCGTTCACAGCTAATACATTCTCGATGTTTGTTATGACTTCCTCTGTAGCACTGTTTTCCCTGTCTAAATGAAGGTTAACTTCTTCATTGCTCTTAGAACAAGATACAAAGTTACCTATAATCACAATTTAAAAAAAATGGCATTATATAGATATATACCCAATTAGTAAATTTACCTATCAAAATAAAGTAAATGCAATTTAAGATCATCATAATATTTGTATGACATTTATTTAACTAAAAATACATTTTATAACCTAACTCCATATTTTATCATAAGTTGGTACAATTGTAAACAGAACCGTATGGATATAATTTAAAAATAATCATTTTCCGAGCACGTACTGTGCTACTGAGCAAAGGGGGATGCATTTTAAAACGCTGAAAGATTCTCCAGATCAGAAATGACCTGTTTTTACTCCAAAATAAAGAAATTCTGCCGAATAATGACTGTTTAATAGTTTATTTTTGTTACGCTAAGCATTATTTTTAATTAAAATCTGATTCAAAAGTAGTCTAGCCACTACCGGAATAGTAATTCTCTTTTTATTATATTTCGGCCGCCATCTTTTGATTATTTAAAGCTGATAAAATATTATTTGCAGTCATAATAGCCATTTCAGTTCTAATAGCAATGATAGCACTACCCATATGTGGTAATAATATACAATTTTTTAATTTCATTAACGAACTATCTAACGGCAATGGTTCAGGAGTCATAACATCTAAGCCAGCAGCCAAAATAGTTCCGTTTTGTAACGCGGTTATCAAATCATTTTGCTTAACCACTGCGCCTCGACTACTATTAATAAAAATGGCGGTCGACTTCATTTTCTTAAACGCTGCCTCATTAAAAATTTCCTTTGTATCAGGCGTAAGGGCACACGTAACAATAACAAAATCACTATTTGCTAAAAGTTCATCGAAAGGTACACGTTTGGCACCAACTTCAACCGCCTCTTTCTTATCCGTACGACCGCAATATAAAAATTGCGCTACGTTAAACGGTTTTAGGCGGCGAGCAACTGCTTGCCCAATTCGTCCAAAGCCTACTATACCAACGGTTGAATCTATTAGGGTGGAACCACACATCCAAGTGGGCGTCCAAGCTTTCCAGCCACCATTGTAGATTTCTTCCCGTGCTTCTAGAAGTCGCCTTGCTGTAGCCAGCAGCAAAGCTACGGTAAGCTCTGCAGTAGCATCCGTGTGAGTATTGGGAGTGTAACCAATGCGAATGCCGCGCTTCTTAACTTCCGCTATGTCGATATGATCAATGCCTACGGACATTGTTGCGATTACTTTTAGTTGGGGTCCGGCACAATCTAATAATTCTTTATCTATTTTGTCAGGATACAGACAAAAAAGACCGTGTTTCCCTTTAATTTGTTTTAGTAATTCATTGCGTGGGACTGGCCTTGCTTCAGTCCAAGTTGTAAGATCGCACCTATTATTTTAATTGTACATGTAAATACGACATGTATGGTTTCTCAAAATACTCACGTTTTTCTTAATAATTCTAAGCCGCCTGGAATATCGGGTCTTGTAGCGTAGATTTGTAGTTTAGACATATTTGTAGAATAAAATGCGTCTTATTGAAATGAAACTAATTAAATAATGGTGTTTTCTCTTATATACTTTATTTTCACCAAGTTTACTCATAGCTTATCTTTATTTTCAGTGTTACATCAAAGAATATAAATTATAAATGTATAATTTATACTTTTTCCTACAATATACATATAAAAATTGTTATATTTATATTGTAGTAAAGAGAGTAAATTATATACATATATAATTTATTCTCTTTGATGGTTGTAACGCCCAAAATAAAGATATAGCTAATCCAATTATTACTGCACCATTATTTGTCATCGATTTATCGATGTTTTATCAGTTTTTCGATGTCATTTCTATAATATAATTAATGTCTAAATATGACATGTGTTCGTATTTATGTTACAATTGTTAAAAATAACCTTGTCTTCAATTGAAGGTGAAATGATGTAACTTTAAATTTAAGACTTATTGTATTATGCCCAGAGTGTGCACCTCCTATTTTTATATTACTGGAACTAACAGTTTGCGACTATTTCAATATTTTAGAAACGGTATAAGTTTGAGATATAATTGAAAATATATAGCAACTTTCGTTTAAAAAGATTTTTCGAAAAATGTACCATTTAATAAAAAATGGTTAACTATAACTTCCGTAGTTAAGATTTTGTTACCCAAAATAGAATGTAACTTTTCTATTTTAATTGTTCAAAAATAGTGCAATTCAATTTAGAAATGGTAAAAACGTGTATATTTCTGTTAAAATTCTTCATGATTACAATATTTTCTTTTAGACTTAGTCCAAGACAGTTAAAAGGAAGAGTACGCCAAGTACATTTTCATTTCAGGCAAATAAAATAATATAAAATTTGTTGTTTCACATATTACATTTATATTTTCATAATATAATATAAGCTACTTAGAATATATTATCAACAGTTTCATGAATTATTCTTGAAATTAATTAAAATTAATTACAAACGTAGAATAATTTTATGGTTATTATATTAGTTCAGCTGGCATTTTTTCATTATTTAATGCTGTTAAAATATTACCAGCAGTTAAAATAGCCATATCAGATCTAGTTGCAATGGTAGCACTACCAATATGTGGTAATAATACACAATTCTTTAATTTCAATAACGGACTATCTAACGGCAATGGTTCAGGAGTCATAACATCTAAGCCAGCGGCCAAAATAGTTTTGTTTTGTAACGCGTTTATTAAATCATTTTGGTTAACCACTGTACCCCGACTACTATTAATAAAAATGGCGGTCGACTTCATTTTCTTAAACGCTGCTTCATTAAAAATTTCCTTTGTATCAGGCGTAAGGGCACAAGTAACAATAACAAAATCACTATTTGCTAAAAGTTCATCGAAAGGTACACGTTTGGCACCAACTTCAACCGCCTCTTTCTTATCCGTACGACCGCAATATAAAAATTGCGCTACGTTAAACGGTTTAAGGCGGCGAGCAACTGCTTGCCCAATTCGTCCAAAGCCTACTATACCAACGGTGGAATCCATTAGGGTGGAACCACACATCCAAGTGGGCGTCCAAGCTTTCCAACCACCATTGTAGATTTCTTCCCGTGCTTCTAGAAGTCGCCTTGTTGTAGCCAGCAGCAAAGCTACGGTAAGCTCTGCAGTAGCATCCGTGGGAATATTCGGAGTGTAACCAATGCGAATGCCGCGCTTTTTCACTTCCGCTATGTCGATATGATCAACGCCTACGGACATTGTTGCGATTACTTTTAGTTGGGGTCCGGCACAATCTAATAATTCTTTATTTATGTTGTCAGGATGCAGACAAAAAAGACCGTGTTTCCCTTTAATTTGTTTTAGTAATTCATTGCGTGGGACTGGTCTTGCTTCTGTCCAAGTTGTAAGATCGCACCTATTTTTTTAATTATACACGTAACGACGTCATGTATGCTTGTGTAAAATACTTACGTTTTTCTTAATATCTCTAAGCCGCTTGCAGGATAATCGGGTCTTGTAGCGTAGATTTGTAGTTTCGACATATTTGTAGAATAAAATGCTCCCTTTTGGAATGAAATTAATTTAATTATGGTGTGTATTTGCTTTTATATACTTTCTCACCAAAAGTCAGTGGGCTTATTTATTACTTATAATGTTGTTCAAAAATGATTGAATAGTTTTTTTTTTCTTTGGACGATATTATTATCAATAAAATAAATTAAACATTTTGACATCGTTTTATCAGTTCTTCCTACATAAATATAATATATATATATATATATATATATATATATATATATAATTTCTACAAAGATAGGGAACAAAAGAAAGTAGCCTAGTATGACCATCAATTGAAGATAAAATTATGAAACTTTATATTTAAGACTTGTATATTTTGCGAAAAATGTACCATTTACTGAAAAATCACATTTGAAAATGATTAATTTATACGTATATCATAGCATTAGGGCGAATTTGAAATAAAATAAAGCATTTTTATAAATACATAAAATTAAAGGACAATTAGTCGAGTGAGGGCCACTCCAGTTTTTTACAGTAACTCGAGCTAATAATATAATTTTAAAATAACCATTTTCAAATGCAACTTTTCAGTAAATGGTACATTTTCCAATAAATCTTTTCAATCAATTGTTACTGAAATTTTAATATCTTCCGTGTCATAACAAAAATCTAAGTTTAAAAATGCCTAATTTTTCGAAAATAGTCGAATTCGATTCAGGGTAGGTAAAACATATATTTCCGTTAAAATCTTGAGTTAAGCATTTTTCACGATTTCAATACTTCGTCCAAGTTAAAAGGAAGAGTATGCAAATATAATAAAATTTGTTGTTTCACATATTACATTTTTATTTACTTAGAATATATTATCAACAGTTTCATGAATTTCATTAAACTCTTTAATATTAAATTTATTTAATTAATTTTAATTCCACTATTTATCCTATTACCATAATGCTACAGTGAATGGCAACATAACGTATTCGTACCACAACGCACAAACTAAATATGGTTTCTGCGCATTGTGTACATATACGCAGTTACCTATTTTTACGTTACACTAAGATTTATATGCGTTACGATTAGAAAACTGTAGCATTATTCTTGAAATGAATTAAAATTTATTCCAAACGTAGAGTAATTGTATTGTTTTTATATTAGTTCAGCTGGCATCTTTTCATTATTCAACGCTGTTAAAATATTACCAGCAGTCAAAATAGCCATATCAGATCTAGTTGCAATGCTAGCACTACCAATATGTGGTAATAATACACAATTTTTTAATTTCAATAACGGACTATCTAACGGCAATGGTTCAGGAGTCATAACATCTAAGCCAGCAGCCAAAATAGTTTTGTTTTGTAACGCGGTTATCAAATCATTTTGGTTAACCACTGGACCCCGACTACTATTAATAAAAATGGCGGTCGACTTCATTTTCTTAAACGCGGCTTCATTAAAAATTTCCTTTGTATCAGGCGTAAGGGCACACGTAACAATAACAAAATCACTATTTGCTAAAAGTTCATCGAAAGGTACACGTTTCGCACCAACTTCAACCGCCTCTTTCTTATCCGTACGACCGAAATACAAAAATTGCGCTACGTTAAACGGTTTAAGGCGGCGAGCAACTGCTTGCCCAATTCGCCCAAAGCCTACTATACCAACAGTTGAGTCCATAAGGCCGGGTCCACACATCCAAGTGGGCGCCCAAGCTTTCCAGCCGCCATTGTAGACTTCTTCCCGTGCTTCTAGTAGTCGCCTTGATGTAGCCAGCAGCAATGCTACGGTAAGCTCTGCAGTAGCATCCGTGAGAATATTCGGGGTGTAACCAATGCGAATGCCGCGCTTTTTCACTTCCGCTATGTCGATATGGTCAACACCTACTGACATTGTAGCGATCACTTTCAGGTTGGGTCCGGCACTGTCTAATACCTCTTTATCTATTTTATCAGTTAACATGCAAAATAGACCGTGTTTTCCTTTGATTTGCTTTAGTAATTCATTGCGTGGAACCGGTATTTCTTCAGTCCAGGTTGTAAGATCGCACCTATTAGTTAAATTGTACACGTAAACACCGTCATGTATGCTTGTGTAAAATACTCACGATTTTCTTAATATTTCTAAGCCGCTTGTAGGGATATCGGGTCTTGTAGCGTAGATTTGTAGTTTAGACATGTTTGTAGAATATAGTGCTGGTTTTGAAATGAAACTGTTTAAGTGCTGTGGTGCTTTTGCTTTTATATACTTTCTCACCAAATGTGAGAGGCCTAATTGTTTACTGATTATGGAGGTCATCTTTAAACTATCAAACATTCAAATCAGAGTTTGAAACATTGATTGTATAGCTTATCTTTATCATGGGAATTACTACTATAAATAATGCACCATTATTTAATTAATAATTATAAAGGTCATGTACACATTGTAGACAAATAATGCCCGATGGAAAAGATTTCATTAGTTTAGACATAGGTTTTAGTATTTAAAGGAAAAAAATATGTCGAATACATATCTTAGGTTAGATTAACGAGCATATTTTTGGATATATGCATATTTTACACAGATGGCATTGAAAAATTGCGCGAATTATAAACGAAGTCGACTTCATTTTCTGGTAGAATTGTTAAAAAAATACACAGATACGACATGAAACTGCCATTATATATCTAAATACACACGTGTATGTCTCCGGAACGTTTTATTTCTACTAGTGGTAAACCAGGCAGTGGTTTGAAACGTTTTGAAAATCGTCTAACCACTGCAAAAAACTGCTATATTTTGATTTTAACATATGGTCATTGATCACTTTCAAAAATGCAAAGTAATTGCAAAATTCAAAGTAGCCCCGCCACTGCTTATTTATTATTCAAATACAAAAAAAAATATAATACTGAATTATGAAGAGAACGATGTTGTTAAATTTATAAACAATGCAGAATATAATTTAAAAATACAATTCATGCGAACTGTCCCACTTAACGTGTACGCATATTTTAAATTTCATAATTATTATTATATATATGTAAAGAAAACGTTTTATTTGGTGTATTCATGATTGTTGAACCCATGGTTACATTAAAAAAAAATGTTTCATATTAATCGTAGCAGGGTTATTGACGGTCAAAACAATCTTATATTGTTAGTATTTATTTCATGGGTTGTGTATGTTAGTTCTTTGTATAGCGTTCCGGATAAATCGATGAGTGTATATGATATGGGCACGGGTTCACCTAATTAATTATATTATAGGTTTTATTAATACTTTTAATCATTACTATTACAATAAATATCCCTTATGCATTAATAAATTAATGCGAATTACTGTGTCTGAACCAAACGACATAAGATTTATATAATTCCCTAACCCATTAGTGGCTGAAATTTAAGATTAAATTAAGTACGGAAATTGATCACTTAATACTGTTAACAAGTATATAAAACAAAATGATAGATTTGGCTAATTAATTTTTTCAACCGCCAATTTGGCAGCTTTAAATGTATTCTGCATTAACATTACCACGGTCATAGGTCCAACACCACCAGGAACCGGTGTAATATGACCAGCAACTTCACTCACACCTATTACCAAAAGAAATTCCCATAACATCGAATTTAAAAACGTTTATAAACATACATACCTTCATAATCTACATCGCCGACTAATTTCTCTTTCCCATCGGCGTCGGTGATTCGTATAATGCCTACATCAATAATACAAGAGCCTGGTTTTACGAATTCTGGGCGGATTAAATTACGAATTCCTAAAATGTACGATTATGTAAAATAATTTATATGAAACAAATTGACACTGAATACGTAAAGTGATTTAACACCATAACGCCTAATTTAATCTAATATTCTTTGAATTAGATCACTTTACGAATAGTGTCAATATGTTCTAAATATTGTACCAGTTGCTGTAATAACAATATCAGCATTTTTGACATGTTCAGCTAATTTTTCGGGCGGCGTGCTTCGGTGGCAAATTGTAGTCGTAGCTTCGTAACCGGGCACTTGGTAATTTGCATCTGAATGCATTAGCATTGCTATCGGTAGACCGACATTTTTCGATCTACCACAGACGACTACATTTTTGCTGAAAGCGTCGATTCCGCTTCTAAAATATCATCGCATAAAATTTACCGTCATTCACAACCATATAATTATTAATTTCCACTTTACTTACTAATTTACTACTTTTAGTGAAATTATACAAATAAATACATATATACAGTCCGGGTTTACATAAATTTTGCTCGTAGGCTAAAATATTTACAAGTAAACAAGCACTTCCGGTTGAAATATCCTATTCAGAAATAGGTTTTTCCCCGACATATACAAAACTTAAATTCTAAACATCGTATTTTTATGTTCAATTGGCTATAGAGAGAAAATAGTCAACGTGCATTCAGGGATTCTCAAAACGGGTATTTCCGTTCGTCGTTTTTTGTGATCCCAATAATTTCTTACGTATATAAAAGTTGTTTTTTTTTTTAATTACCAACCTTTTAATTAGCTCAATGACCCCAAGGGCAGTACAGGGAATAAATGTATCAGTGTTATGGTACAATTTACCAACATTTATATTATTGAACCCATCAACATCCTTATCCGGATCAACAGCATTACATATATTTCGCTCATTTATATGCTGCGGAACCGGAAGTTGCACCAAAATGGCGTCAACAGTTTTATCATTATTTAAATCGTCGATACATTTTAATAACTCATTTTCAGTAGTAGTTGCATTTAATAATGTAGTAGTACTTTCAATGCCTAAGCAAAAAATAAAAAAATACGTATTTCAAAATCGTTTGAAAAACATATCCTATTTCATAAATTATATATGTATTGAATTACGATAAGAAATTTTAAACGAACGAATATGATGAGTGAAATAATATTGATATCATATTTAATTTCAAATTAATCAGTTAAAGTGTTAAATTGCACCGGAAGTAATGAATCAAAATTAAATGGACATATTTACCGACATACTGCGCAGCAAGCATTTTTTGTTTAATATACTTTTGACTAGCTGGATCTTCCCCTACTAAAACAGCGATTAATTTAGGTCGTTTATTACCTAATGTAACCCAGTTTTCAATTTGTAATTTTAATTCATCTTTAATTTGTTTTGAAATTACGCGCCCATCGATAATTTTAGCTTTACCCCTACACAAAAAAAAAACAAATACAACGTGATTCAAAAACCTAAAATATTAAATCCAAAAATAACCAAAAGTATGTTCACTAATAATATAGTTACATACCTTTGCAAATTAAAACTATACGTAAATCTACATGTATATTTATTAAATTTATTTAAAGTCTTTAACATGAACATGATGTAAAACTGAACCACACCTTAACCTAAGAGTAAATAATAAACAATGCCTTACATTTTTAAAAGGGGGAAATAATAATCGTCAATTAACAATAACTATATAGGTGACGCTGTAGGACGCTACTTAGAACTGTGGCAAAATGTGTTGGAAGAGGTTAGGTTTCATGTCATGCGGAGGCCGGAGGTGTTATTTTCCTTGTTTTATTTTGTCCGCACATTTTTCATAGTCTGGTAGGGACGGACATCTAGCCGGTCAGGTTACGTACTACGATGGGAACTCGTAGGTAAATCAGGCCCGTTACTAGGATATTTAAGTATAGTTCGTCTCACGAGAATTCAAGGGATCGTCATAAAACAATTATCATCATTTTATATAACAAATATTTTATTAACACTGATAATTGCTGTTTTTGCTTTATGAATGAATGATTTTATTCCACTTTTTGATTTAGAAGTATTATTTATTCACCGAAAAGAAAGTGATACTTTATAGGATTTTAATTGGATGTTATAAATTAATTTAATTTCAATTCAATTAAATCTGCTTAAATCTTTATATTTTCTTTATGTTGATCAATTAATGCAGTTTTACACAATAAAAGTGAAAACTAATTGCAATTTAATTGTGTTGTGCCGTATTAATTTCAAATTTATTAGTTTTCAATGTGAAATTTTATCATAATTTAGATTTCCAAATATGATTTATGAAGTAGTGTAATAGATAATAAAATTAAAATTGGTATCATTGCATTCAAATCGCGCTAACTCAAATTCTATCAGTTTTTCGACAATTTAATAAGCATTTTTGGAATCAGCGTAGTGAAATTAATCTAAATATATGTTAAACTCGAAAATAATTATGTGATTTTTTTTGCAAAAAAATGTACCCCTTGCCGTTTTTTCGAAAATCGATGATTTTCACTGTTTTTGTACTGGTTTCGCTGTGGAGCTCGTAATATTACCCCAATCTAGTTGAAAAAAATTGAGAATATACACCAAATATAAGTTGTTTGGCCCTCCAAATTTCAATTTTCTATTATTTATGGTTTGGTCGGAAAAAATTCGCAAAATTTGATAAAAATTTTAAGTTAAAAAAGTTCGTGAAATGTGACCAAATTTTTTTTCTTTTCAAACAGGCTGAAAGTAAGTTTGTATAGTGTTTAAGTATCGGGGAACTCAAATCTGTTAACGGCGGCGCGATACGATGCACCGTTTTCGAGTTATATGGAAAATTTATGATTTCTATTTAATATTGGTTGGCAAGTATTAATTGAAACGCATGATTATTTCGTACCAATCTAGGCTGGTTCACGGGGAAATTGTATCTAAATGTACAAGATAAATACGGGCATTGAACATTGAATAAGATTCTTATTAATTATTCAATGTTCAATGCGTGAAAGTAGTTCGACATACGCAACCAAATTTACTAAATTGTAAAGCGTATTGCATAACCCAGATGAACATTTCATTTTGTATTTAGTTTTTATTGTCTCACTGGTAAAGAATTAAAACATGAGTGGCCTTCACTCGACATTTTTGTCCTTTCTCTATCTGTGTTTAAACAAAATCAACGCTGAACGTATATAAAAATATTTCAATAAATGGTACGCTTTTCGAAAATAACATTTATGAGAATAATTTTTTCTCTAACTTATACTGTTTCTGTGTTGAAAAAAAAACATGAGTAAACTGTTACATCCGGCTAAGATGTTTTCGGGGTCGGGGCTATAAACCAGACTTAAGATTTGAGTTTCATGACTTATACATTCAATATTATGAAAGGATTTATAATCTATTTATAAATGAATGAATGTTATTGTTTTTTATGTACCCATCAATAATGTATGATAACGTATTTTGTTTTGATTGAATCTCATTGTATGTATATCACAGCGAACAAATAAAAATCAATTTTATTAAATTATATTTAACTGACTGTTATGTTGATTGGTCTCAGATTAAGTGACGCCACTCCCTTATAAGAAAGAAACACATGAATATCCTCTTCACTGCACAGTTGAACACTATTGGATAAGACTCGCCGTTTACAATAAAATGGCCTTTGTAAACAAACATATACGTTTCCCAACACATACTATTAACAATCTAGCATGAATTAAAAAAAATATTATGTGTGTATTTCCACTGAACAGTAGATCAAAAAGTGAAAATTGATACATTTCTCAAATTAATGTTACGTTGTTGACACTCGTATTGTTGAAAAATCGGTATCCCACATCACGCGTGTCCAAACCGCGTGTGTAATATCCCCTACCAGACATCAATGAAAGCGTTCAACTAGCAGCCAGTCGCCACAGTCGACAGAGGCTTGCGCCGACGCTTAGTTGACACGCAGCGCGCAGTTATTTGAAATCACACACGGACAAACCGGACAGCGAACACATGTGTTCACTTTGAGTGCCCCGCGCGAAGAGCAGCAGTGCATATGTGACAGAATCGCGCACATGTTACAAAGATTTTCCAACAAATTTACATAGGCACATACTCGTCGCGGACACTTCTTAATTGTTGAAACAAAAGAAAGTGTGAAAGTGAATCTGTTTTGTGTGTTTTTAATTTGTACGTGTGTAGTGTGTGTGTACGATTTTTCGGCATTAGTTTTGTATATGTTTATTGCGACTTTCGACTTCAAATGTTCTATTTGATATTTATGTGGGAAGTGAGTTAAAAACAGATATTTACAATCGGGAAACGTGCATCAACAAGTTTTGATTGGTGATTTTGTTCAACATAAAAGGTAAATATTTTTGCGAATTTTGTGTACATAATATATTTTTTATCTGTTTAAAATACAGCAGACATACAGGCAACAGTTTTTTGTTATGTTATTATTTTATATATTTACGATTTTGATACCCCAGCACACAAGATAAAGATATGTACCTGATACATATCTAGTATATATCTGAATTCTCTAAATGTAATGTATCAGATATGTAATATATACATGTTGGTTTGCTGGGTTCTTTTTTTTTGTGTGCATTGTTTATTTGGATAGAGGAATATTATGAATTAGTGCTTACTGAATATAATTGTTTTATTGCGTAACTATAAAACTGGTTATTCGACACGGAGACATTTTGCTAATGAAACATGTAGATATAATTTTAGTTGCGTATTAGTGATTACATGTTTATAGCGATTTAGAGATATTGTTTGAGTACCAGCAACATTTTTAGTTCGCTGGACAAGTACAGGCGAGCTACAGCATTCGTTCGTGCGTCTGTGTCTCTCGGTTAGTAAGATCCCCTGCTCATATCAAGTTAAATATATCGTTCGGTGCGCGCAACGTTTATCGAGCGCTAGTACACCGCAGTACGCGCACATATGAGTTATTAGACCGGCCGTTGAAGGTTAGGAAAGCGCCAAAATTACGCTTGATAATAAATAACTTTCGCAGACTACATCTGTGATTTTAATTATGTATACTTGTTAGTATTATTAAAATTACTCATACCGCATCCAGAATAAGATTATTATATAAAAGTATATCAATATTATGCATAATTAATATTTTTATTTTTACTTTTGTTTGATTTTTTATTGATAAGTGCATTATTTACTGAAAAATATCTTTGAAAATAGCAATGTTACATATTGATATTGTTTCACGGCACTCTTAGGATAAATTTAAAACAAAGCAATTATATTTAATTTATAGCGGAAGTATAAGAAAGTTAACAATACGAAAACAAATGATACTAAAAGATTTATTTCACGAAATATTTGAAAGCATGTCGGATAGTTGAATAATATAAATCAAATTTTAGGCATCCATTTGAATATTCGTTCGTGTAAACTATTAGTTAATTGATGTAGAATGTGTTTCGATTTCAGTACATGGTGTAATGTATTCACTTTTGTTATTCTACTCACTATGCATTTTAACATAATGTTCACATAGGAAAAACATTTATTACAACTAACATACCGAATATTATGTATACATTCCTGCAATTATAATATTGTACTAAACACCTCAAGTCATCAAGTGAATCACAGTTCAATAACAATTATTTAATAACAATTTATTCAATTAATAACATACTGCGCATCACATAGCATTCCACATAATATAAATATTAGTAAAATGGACATTACTTTTATATATCACTGTTTAAAATATTGAAGCGCTGCGCCGTAACTTACAAGCGTCCGCACACAGCCTGTAAGTTACGGCGTTAAGTTAAGCATTCGGTCGTGTGTCTGTAGCATTCTCGGATCAAAAAATGCCATTAACAAAATTTTGAACCAACATTATATATATATATATATATATATATATATATATATATATATATGTATATATATTTTAAAAATAACCTTGGTGCATTACCGCTAGAACCCCCGGTGGCCAGTAACCATGTACCTGGTATGTATAAAGGTGTGGAGCGCGGTTATAAGTATTTGCATCACGGTATCTTTGGTTATAGAATAGCATATTAGAATGTGCAACTAAAGGTCAATATTGTTAGAAAAGGTCAGCGATCGAAGATATTTATATAAAATATTACAAATATTACATTCGCGAAAATCAACTAATGAACTTTGGCATCAATTAAGGTCATTACACTTAATTGTTCATGGGATATCAACAATTGCCAGTGTCAAATAAGTAATTGTCCATAAAAAAAGATAACGAATGCATATTTTTACGTTTTTATACGAATGTTTATAAGGAATTGTAACTAGTCGAGATTTTAAAGAATAGGAGATATGATTCCTTTGCAGGGGCGGAAAAATAAATTTGCATTTGTTTATGGTTTCAAAAACAGAGATAACTTTCTTTGTGTTGCTTTTTACCAAGGTAACTTGGATTCTCTTTGACTTGGTGGCCTCTTCTTGATGCCTTTTGTGTTTTCAAGGCTGTCAACAATGTTACATTTATATTGGTACAATTGCAATTTTTGAATCATTGCTTTTTCAACAAAGAACATTCTTATCATAATAAATTACTTTTAAATGCTTGTTTTATGCTAAAATTGTCATTACATACAACGATTATACTACGTTTTATCTATTTTTAACAAGTAGAACTCACATTACCGATGTTAAACGTATCTACGTCGCATTACGGTTGTCAACTTATGTTTGCACCGAATTTCGTAACGGTTAACGCCAATAGATACATTGAATCTACTATTATTTGATTAATTAACGATTTTATGTATAATTTAATTTCGCTACTGTTCGATTTTTTGCCATTAAAATGTAAACAAATACAACAAATTCGAAGTACAATGAACCTTAGCAAGTGTTCACAAAAAATGTCTGTCAATGATCGCTTATTCTTAAACAAAAATGCAAGTTTTATTCACCTTTTTGTGTAGTCTGTTAAATTTCTCCCAGTGGTTTTTTGCCTGCGATCATTTCAATGCCGTAATTTGTAGGCCAGTGAAAAAGTGCGATTCTTTTAAACTCGTTAACGTTTTTTTTCTGTCTCAAGGTGAAATTAGATTTTCATTATCGTTATTTACAATTAAGTCATATTTCCGTATTAATGCGGAAACTTGTGTAAAAGAAAGAAATTGTGTACCGATTTATTAGTGAAAATGTGAACTTCAGAATTAGAAAATGCTTGCGTATTTTCTATTGATTTCTAAACATATGTGCTAAAGCATTCTCGGATTTAAAAATTTCCTTAACAAAAACTGTTTGTCTCGTCGCCCTGAATCCAAAAATATATATAACTTATATACTTGGATGTTAGTCGTCGCCCGCTCGTAAGACCAAATTTATACCCCGTACTTCTCTGAAGTTACCGGACCGATTCACATCAAATTTGCTACACATATTATTTGGTAACCCATTTGAATCCACTCGCAGTTTAAATTCAATCGCACGTATACTTCCCAAGTTATAGGGCCCCAAAATTTGGAGCCCCCCTTAATACTGCCCTTATAAAAATAATTAAAACACCCAAAAATTCTACTAATAATTCTAAGATATTTTATATCTACAAGTTATTTTCATATTGTTAACCCAAAGGCCATCAAAAATAATTAAAAATTATAATTTTTATTACTTATAAGGCTGGACGCATAGGTGCCTTGTGCCTAAGCTTGTACCGTAAAATTAATCGTGTAGGTAATAGTTGCAATTAAGAGAAATGCTTTGCAGCTAATGTATGCAAAGGTATGCTAAATATTACTTAAAATGCATGATTTAAGTTCTGAGAAATTTTGTAAATATTGCATTTTCTTTTTTTTTTATTCTTTGAATTTAAACTGAACGTGCAATAATTTCTCGCAACATTGCATTCTTATATGTATATACGTAGCATTGTCAATTATACATTTGTCCTAGTTTATATAATTCGTAATATTATTCGCTTCATTTATTGTCATAGAATATACTATATGCGTCTTAAAATTTAAATAAATATATGTAAAGAACAGTGAATAATGTGAACTCAGAGAAATTTGATAATTTAATTTGACAGTTGAAAGTGAAAATCATCATTGTCAACAAATATAGAAATTCCAATTTGTATTGTTGATAAATAGAAAATAGTCCACGAAAAGTTACTTAAACAAAAGTGTTTTTACTGCACTGCCTTATACGAATGTATATAAGGAAGTATTGGAAGCATTCCGTGTACTTGAGAATAGAAAAAATACGTAGTAATATAAATATTTGCAATTTTATGTTTAGAATATAATTTACAAGGTTAGATTTATTTTGCGGTTTTATAAGAAATATAATAAATGTATTTTAATTCTAAGAAAAATATATCGATTTCTTATAAATATTACTTTCGATTTCTTAGTAATAATAATAAAAAAGCATTCTCATATTTCATGCCAGATCCCTATAAAACTGTGCCTTCTCTTTAATTTATGTTATTTATGGTTAAACAATTATAAATTTTAGATAATTATATATGTATGACCAACTGATTATCTATTGTGAAAATTTCGCATTCATTGATAAAGAAAATGGCAAATTACTTATTTATTCGAAACTATAAAATTGCTACTGTATCTAAATAGCAATTATTTAAGAAACTGATATATAATTTACTACGAGTAGGTCTAGGCTAATGAAACGTTTTCGTAAATTATATACCAGTACTATATATTCGATGTGCATTTCCTAACCAACTAATGTAATTATTGTTATTTTTAAATCGCCCAATTAGAAACTTATTGATACGTAATTGGATACCAAATACTAATTAGGATTCAGGAATATTTTGCTTTGTATTATTACCTTCATAAATTGCACTGTGTCCAATTCTTTTTGTTGTTATATTTTTAGAAAATAATGATTATACAGTATCAGGAGTGGCCTTCACTTGACTTTCTTATACTTAGTTCGTACTATTATTGTGTTTAATTAATTAATTTTATCATTGCCATGAATCAATATCTCTATATTAAGTAACTAGAGAAACGTAAATGTAACCAGATAGTTTTCAAAGGCAATTTTTCAGTAAATGGTACATTTATTGAAAAAACTTTTCAAACAAAAGTTACTAGAAATTTTAACATCTTTAACTTTTATAAAATTAATTTTTCTCCTAGTCGTCCCGTTTTCGAGATATTTAAAATATGACAAAAGCAAACAAACAGACACAGACGTCATTAATTAAATAGTTAAAATTGATTCAGGTATCCTTAAAAAAATATTTCCATTAATAGGTCGATTTTGTTTTCGTAATCATATAAAAGTTATAACGATATTAAAATTTCTAGAAACTTTTGTTTTTATTACAATTGTATTTTTCCATAAATAAAAACTTTTACTGTTTAAAATTTCCGTAAGTCTAAAACAGTCGTTTCCAAACTTTTACAGTTCACTGCTCCCGTAATAGTTAAACGATAGACAGGGCGCCGCGGCGCACAATTTAGAAAGCACTGGTCTAAAATATTATAAATGTATTAATACGTTAATAAAACAAATAGCCCAATTCCAAATAAATCAAGTTTTTGTTTCAATAAAATAAATTTTAATTATTTTTATATAAAGTGTCACGCATTCACTTACAATTTAACGCTAAAATTACGATTAATTAGGTTTTTCTTTTTGACGACAATAATTTCATGGTATAGTAAATCATATACGCATGTATAAAAAAATCATTAGCACCATTTCAAGGTACACCGTTCGTAAAACTAGATACATCTAACACCCAAACAGTTCAGAACATAAAAAGGAACTGTGAAGTCGTTTACCGGTAAATTTATCTCCATTAGCGTAAATAATACTGCAACATTTACGATTACGAAGACGATGCATATCCCATATGGCATCTACGCCACTATATTGACCGAATAGTTGGACTTGTGCAGTTAGACAGCAAGAAAAATGTTTTCCTATTACATAAATTACATAAATGGTTATTTATTTGAAGCAAAACACGTAAAATGTCAATGTGGTTATTAATGTACGTTCAATCTATTTAAATAAAAAATAGAAGCATTAAAATAATTTATAATCGTGATTTTTGAAGAGTTTGATACGTTTAATTATGATATGGGCACATGGTGCCTATGCGTTAACCTAGTTTATATAATAATAAACTGTTATCTCACTTATAGGTACATAAAATTTGAATGTACTAATTTTTTAAGAAAAGTAGGTAAGAATGTCACCTTTTTGCCGAATAACGCATGCATAACGCTGACAATAATACAGCTAATAAAAACGCAACTTGTCATGTAATTCCGTTACATATTTTATAAGTGCTCACTGTTTCATTTATAATAATTTGTGCACTGGATGAAAACTATGACAAATAGGAAATGAACATTTATAATTATAAGAAGGCCGAAGTAAAAAATCACAGGTGGGATAAGTGTAAATGTATTATAATATAAACGGAAGAGGAATAAGAATAAGTATAGGCGGAAAAGAATATGCATCTGCAAAAAGTTGTAACTCAAACAAATATATTGTAGGAAACTTTCACTTTTTGTACTCCAACCACAACAATACGTGATTTTTTCTAACGTTTATTAACAATGATGAACGCACGACTGTTAATTGGCGTAGATACTTAATTAAAGTGGCTAGGAAGTACAACACGCAAGGGAGATTCGGGAAAAGTGGAACAAATTTTCTATTTGCATATTCTGTTAGTGGTATTTCTCGTGATTAGAGATGTAACTGCAGTAAATTACAGAAAGAAAGTGATTGGATATTCCGATAAGTCTCCAATAATATATTGATTTAATTAGCTCGCCGTACGACATCCAAAAATTCTACTAATAATTCTAAGATATTTTATGTCTACAAGATTTTTACATATTGATAACCCAAAGGCCGTAAAAAATTATTTGAATTTTAAAATATTATATTTTTTCTTATTAAAATTGTCGTCTTTAATTATCGTAAACAAAAATTACGTAACCATTGTCCTTAACATTAACTCTTAACAGCTGTTTTAACAACTTATAAAGATGGTTCATTATTTAGAAGTTCTTAAATGTCGAAAGTGAACTTTTATAGTCTTCCCCGTATATACATCAATGTCAAGTAGTATAAAGAGCGGTAATTAATGTAGGAGTCAAGATCACGCAATCATCATTAAGAAAATGCAAGAAAATTTGAAATGCAAAATTGCATTATAAATTTACGAAATTTTACAATTATTTATAAATCTCATTTACATAATTAGTTAATATAATTATGCTGTACTTTGTTTAAAATTGAGACAATACCATTGGCAAATATGAAGCTAAAGTAATCGGACGTGTGTCTGTAGCAACAAAAAGTGTTTGTCTCTTCGCCCTGAATCCAAAAACTTATATACTTGGATGTTAGTCGTCGCTCGCTCGACCAAATTTGTGCTTTCTACTCCTCTGAAGGTACCGGAGCGATTCACACCAAATTTGGTACACATATAACTTAGAATCCCATTTGAATCTGTTCGTAGTTTAAATCCAATTGCCCGTATACTTCCCGAGTTATAGGGCCCCAAAATTTGGACCCCCTCTTAATACTGCTCTTATAAAAATGATTACAACACCCAAAAATTCTACTAATAATTCTAAGATAATTTATCTCTACAAGATTTTTTATATTGTTAACCCAATGGTCGTAAAAAAATATTAAATATTATAACGCACTTGTACAATATTGATTTGCACAAAACATACAGAAAAAGTTCAAATAACTGCAACTAAAATAACGGAGGGTTGTCCAGATAACAAATATTTGTAATTGCATTAGAAAATCAATACAATGTATCACGTTTTTCCCCTATTGGAGCTCACAAAGATCGGTTGTATGATATTCGTGGTAAAAATATGCCATATTGTACATATTGTGTGGTTCTAGGGTGCCGTTTTATAATATTATTTATTTAAATCTTAATAAGTCAAAAATTAATAGTTATTACAGATAATTAGATACAACCAAGTCAAACGCATTTACATCGAAACATTTGATCCGATCCTAAACCTAAAGAAATATAGGATTGGCTTATTTTAAAATTATGTTAATTCATTTCCATTTTTATCATATATTTTTTTGATTTGTTGGATCGTATGACCAATTCAATTATTTGAACTAAAAGTAAAATAAGCTAATTTACGTGTGTTTCCTGGAAAGAAAGGTGAAACAAAAACTGTGTTATCATATTTGAAAGATAAGAACAGGATATGGTACAGGTATATACCATACGTACATATCCGCTCTGACGACAAGCCAACAACCATAAAACTATTTGTATACAATACACATTTTAATAGATGACTGAGCACCTTGAGATTACTACGCGGGTAATGAATCGGATTATCCATTTGTGTATATACATGCATAAAAGGCAAATGTTGTTTCGTAATTTACATTATTTGAAATTCCATGCCTAATGTCCGTATAACCGACATAATTCTTATTGTTTCTGTCCTGTTCTGTCACACGCTCATGATTTACATTCTAAATGATTGATTAAATGTAGAATAAGTGTATATTTGCATTTCAATTTGTTTAGATATTATCACTGCAAATTGTATTAATTACTTTAGCGAATGATAAACTAGTTTATAGAAATAGATAAAAATGGTTATTCGGGACGTGCCAAACTCTAGTGTTGCATTATGATAGAGTTAATGACCTAAAAAGATAATAGATTGTTCTTATGTGAGCGCAAAACTTTAGTAATTGCCACGGGGGCCATTTATTTTAGCGCTGTGTATTTCCGTTAAAATCTCAAATTAAATATTCAACGTATACTAATTTAAGACAATATAAAAGGAAAAATATGCGAAATGTTTTATAACAAAATTATCACAGCTCTAACTATTTCAAACATCACACAATTTTCGTAATAAAATTCGAGTGTATGGGTCTTGAACACATATATAGAAATAAATCCTTATCTGTAACTTTAAATACATAGTGTGTTTTATCGCGGAGATATTTTGCATTGTGACGATAAAAATAACATTTCCCTAATGTTATGTACTTACTTCTCGTATAATTTATCAACAAGGCACTGAACCATATCGCTCTGTTTTTGTTTCGTCACGAAGTTCAAATTTAAGTTAAAAAGCGTTTGACCTGATAAATATCACACAATGCTTAAACTAAACCAATTTAGATTGTTTATTATTTCATAATACATAAATTTTTTTGCGGTAATCGTTACCAATAAATTACTTATCTTTACGAGTATAGTGATTTCTTTTAAGTATTTGCAATATTGGTTTATTTATTTCTTTATAGTTTAAATTATAATGAGATTTTGGAAGTAATCAAAACTTTCTTGCCCATAGAATCAAAGAATATATATATTATTTTCAGGTATATATTGTTTTATTATAAAAAGAGTGCAGAAACTCTCATAATATTGTTTCACTTTTGTTTTAAATTATGAGATCCCTGTCTGAGAGAAATGCATATATCACAAATAGTTACTAAAATAATCAATATTCTCGTTATTTATGGGTTTTCGTAGTTCCTGTAATTCTCTAGAAAATAGGTATTTAATGGACTTGAACATTGGAAAATAAGTAGTATGGTGACAGATTAGGTACAAAATATGTTTGGTATGGTTTACTTTACGTATTATCTTAGCGTGACGGATTTTACTTAGAGTATTTTCAAGTCATCTGTTTGTGCCGTATGGCTAAATGACTATATGAGTCACAGACAGCATGATTCATAAACGTTTTACAGAAAAATGTCTGGTTTTATCAATAAATGTGGAAACTTGTTAATTATTTGTATTTGTTAACTGGTGAGGAATCATCAATTTAAACTTTTATTCAATTTATTTTTGGATGGGTAAATAGAAATTGCCAGAATACAATACAAAAGAGAGATGAACAAAGAGAGTAAGAAAATTAGAATATAAAGAGAATGAACCGAGAATAAATGACGAATAAAAAAGAAAACTTATTTCGTTTATTATTGCTCGAAAAGCAAAATATGCCTACTATTAAAACGTAAAAGTTCTGTGTAGGCCACAACTGCTATTTTTTTAATGACATTGTCATGATCTATGTACAACAATATAGGTAATAATAATTAAAGACAATGATATTGTTTTATAGGTATTTAATTTTAATTATCCAATTATTTTGGAAACTCAAAATTGAAATTTCTAATATCGGAAAGCTAAATGCCCTAAATAAAACGAACCACAAATAAATCGTTCAATTTTAATTAATTACGAGCGGCGAAAGTACAAAACAAACATATTTTATCTCATAATAGGTGTTTTAATTATTAATTAAAACTTCTCAAATCTGATATATGGTGTGAGTTTAAGCTATCACCTATAAACAATGAATTTTAATTATTGTATTTTATGATTCGTTAAATTTTGGTTAATTGTTATTGCATTTCCTGATTTCCCTTTACTGAAGGCATAGGTGCCTTTACCTGGGCTTACAGTTATAAGCCGTATGTGATCAAAATAAATAATAATCGTAGCCATGAGAGCTAAAAGTAAATATAGGTTTTAACAATATTATGAAATCGTAATTGAAATACAAATAAATAGAATCGAATGTTCGTTGTGATTGGTTCGTTGAACGTAGTGAAGGTTAGGAAACACACCAAGGCTAAAACTATACACTCCTTTTAAATTAAATGATTTTTATGCAAAGCAGCACACCACTTGTATACATGAGAAAATTTAACGAACTTCCAAAAATAGTTGTTTGTGTCGGTGTTTATTGTTTCATAATGCATCGATACTGTTTCCGTTCTATAAATTGTAAATGACGATATATACAATACATTTTCGATTGTGCCAAGTGCCAAATATTTATGCAGTTACATGGAAGCCGAAGTACCGTAGAAGCTAACGCATTCGGTCGTGTGTCTGTAACATTGTCGGATCAAAGAATTTCATATATAAATATTTATATTTCTAAACACGGAAGAACAGTTTAAAAGAATACGGGATTACATTACATTACATTACAAAAGTTTTGAAAAATATTCATATGTTTTATTTCATCAAGATTGCATTTTTTGAGAAAGTTTTAATTTTTTGTATATTTTTTTTGTATTTTACTTCATATTATAAGTGTTCTAGTTTGAAATATGGTATTGTTAGATTTCGCCAAGTCGACAAAATATTTAGAGGTAGTTTTGACTCTACCAACAGGATTTCTGGACTAAAGAACGTAATTCTTTTTTATTTTTTTTTTTCGAAAAAGTTAATGTAAAAAAATCCAGAAACGACAAGAAATCTTGTTATTTAGATAAACTATTAATTAAAAACTAATAATATTGTTGTACAAAAAAAATGAACAGTTCCTGTAGGTAGATTATTTACCGGATACGTGAATTTTACTAGCGGAAAAATATTTCCGTTTTCAGTCAATGGAGCAAAATAACACTTGACCCAGTTTCTATAATCGGTAAAAATATCGAACTCATCTGTCACACAGTGTACAATAGAAAAAATGTATTTGATTCCATCAATTTTGCTTGTCCTATAATCCCAATGACCTGTAACAATTTCGATTTATCGCACAATATGATAGGAAAATATACCGCTATAATGCATGCAAATTAATGATTTATCGATATACTCAATACTTTTAGATTACAATACCCGTCATCAACTTGGCGATACGGTGTCAATTTCAAATCCTATTATCATAATCTAACCTAATTTTATTACTGGTTAACTAAAGCTAACCAATTTTTAGGGTAAATAATAATTTTACTGAAGCAGAGAAATTTAGTTTTGCCCTCAGCGGTCACCCGGGGTCAAATACACCCCACTTGCAATTTTAAGTAAGTTATAAACTAAAATTGAAAATTTCGAGGGTTATGATTTTTTTAAAGGTGGTGATTCGGATTGAGAAAGTAAAAATTGTTATAGATTTCACAAATAAACTAAGAATTAATTATAAAACAAGTCGTTGTAAATACTCATTAAAGCTACTTTGTTCCATTTACTTAAAAATATCCTTCACACAACTTGTTTTGTGTATAGTATACTTAAAGTTAATGGTACAGTTTTAATAATTCCCAGTCAACTTGATTAATAATAACAGCATATAACACTGCTATAGTGTTGTCAAGAATATAAAATACTGTACATATAACCGTCACTTTGGCGCCACATTCATATCGTTCCATCCAACAAAGAATACCAATTCCACTGGCCTGAAATATTCACTCCACTATCTTATACTTAGTTTTCACTATAAAGACTGTATAGACACACAGACCTCATTAAGAAAAATAATAGAGCCGGGATTCTTAAAACAAATATTTCCATAATACTTTATACGTATAAGATACAAAAAAGAGTCTGATTACGTGTTGCTAATAGAGCTCGTTCGTCATATGATTGAACGTATACCGTATGTTTGTAACGGAGTTCCAACATCTCTAATAAGAATGGTTCTTATTCCGTTATCGACGACCAGGACAAGTCTGTGCGATTGTTATAAATTTGCACGTCATGTATTATGGCCCCTACCGTAAAATGTTGAAAACAAAATAAAACATGTGTTTTGTCTGGACAAACGGTAAATCTGTCTGTGTGGATACACGCAGAATTTTAAGTACGCACATGTGGGACATTTATTTGGTACCATTTAATCTCGTCAATCTCGTATCAAATAATTAAAAACCGCTGCTCGCAGCTAGCTGGACGCATAGGTGCGTTGTACGCTTGTTATAATTAAATTTAATTTCATTTAATCTTCATAAAACCTACACTTTAGTCTTGAGTGTAGGCTTCAAAATACATATGTAGAAATTACTCATAACATAATCACCAGATACGACAAAAATGAACATGATTCATAAAAAGAAAAAATGATGAACGGAAGTGAAGATGAAAGATCTATTGTTTCAGTTGTCAGTAGAACGGTGCAAGTAAACTTTTAAATCGTGAACAATAGAGTTAATCAATAATTTATACTACAACACATATAATATCAATAGGTACTTTCATTTTTTTCCATAATCGTAAAGTCATCACGCTCGATTGAATTTAAAATGCAATCACCGCCCACGTAATCACGCGACGTCACCATTTCATAATTGCCCCGTGTGTTTATTAATATTTTAATGGTGCTTGATCCATTTCAGGCTTGATTACTGTATTTTATAGTGCGTGTTAAACTTCTTCATTTTGAGATTCAGAATAACGATTAAATGGAGAAATACTCGGGATGTCGTCAAGTATAGTATTTATAAAATGATTTACTATGCAAAGGAAATGTATCTAAACCGATACGTTTTTAAAACCACACTGACGACATTGGTGCCTGTACCTATGCTACTTATTACAAAAGTGATATTGAGCGCATGTTACATTTTAATTTATTTATATATGTTCTAAATACAAGAACAAGATCATGATTAGAATTGTGTAACCTACAAGTATAGGTACAGCATTTATACTTACTTTCTTTATTGTCAAAGTTCAATATTCTAACATGATACATAAGAGCGCAGCATGCAACGACTACAGTACAATTTCAATTCGCCAATAATAATGCGCGCCATTGTTGTTGTTGCGAACAAAGATTGTTATCGATTCCATAAGCAGTCATGCTTATGACGTTACCGTACTGTCACTTAAACATTTTTCTGTTCTCAATCAACAAATCAAATTTATTTTTACTGTTCTTATTTACACTTCAATGAATATTTATTATTTTTTACGGCCTTTGGTTTAACAATATGAAAAAATCTTGTAGACATAAAATATCTTAGAATTATTAGTAAAGTTTCTGGGTGTTTTAATTATTTTTATAAGTGCAGTATTAAGGTTGGATAGATAAAAAAGTATTACAACAATTTGAGAAAAATCGTACATTAATAATAAGTCTATTTATGAATGTGGAAACCCGTAAACATTGCATGAAAATGTATAACTTGTGACAAAATATAAACAATAGTACAATTTTTAAACGATGGTTCTGCTACATGATCGTTCACAAAACATAATACACAAGTTCCGGAATACATTCTCTTCCTCTAAAAATATGTTTTATTATATTAAGTTTCATTAAAAAATCCGTTTAGAATGTCAAAAAATAAAAGTTGTTTATTTCTCAATTGCAGCATCGACAATGTTGCAACAAATCTTGCGTGATATGTGGGTAGACCCCGAAATACTGTCCGAACTCGACGAAGGCCAAAAGCAAACACTATTCTGCAAAATGCGCGAAGAACAAGTGCGAAGATGGTCTGCGTGGGACCACAAAGTAACCGATACCAACTCCAGTGTCATAAAACCACAAAAAAAGACTGTAAAAACGAAAAAAGCCGTGAATTTCCTGATGGGCATTGATGGGGAACCGTGGACGTGGGTGATGGGCGAACACGAACACGACAAATCAATTGCAGCAATAATGGAGGAAGAGGCTCGAGAAAAAGCGCGCGAACTAGTCGAAGCAGAACTGGCAATTACTGATATTATCCAAATGAACGAGAAAAATATAGTACCAATTAAAGAGGAAAAATTAAACATTGAAGACACCTTTGATATTTATTGTTCCGTTGAGGAACTTCGGGATAAAGTGAAATTGAAACCGATGAAGAATATTAATACGTATACGTTTAATCATTATAAAGGTGAAAATTTGTATGATTCGTCGAGAGATGTACTGCAGGAGATATCGTTGAATAAAGTGCAAAAGGTCGCGCAGAAAGTTGCGTTGTGGGAGAAGAAAATGATGGAAGAACGGATCTTCAAGACGCTGCAGAAGAAACAACTAGAGGCTGCCAAAGAAGCTGAGGAAGCGGAACACAATCAAGAAGAAATGTGGAGAGAGCAAGGTATCTATTTATTTTCCTTCAATGATCTACATTTATTTTTTAACAAGCGAAACGTCTAATTGCTTTTATTGAAATATATACATTTTTAATACAGAAATTATTCTTCCAGTAAAAGTTTCATTTTCACTTAACCACAACTAAATTGTGATTAATAATGTGTAATCTGTACTTGGCACGTATTTTATGTCAAAATGCAAGACAATAATTTGTTGTCTCAAAAAGAATTGCATCTGTATAAATTAGTATGTTTATCTTGAAATATATTAGCTGTTACAACTGTTCGTTAATATAGAGTAAACTTTCCTTTGGACCATTAGCCAAAAAAGTGAAAAGGCTATCAAATTAATATTAATGATCAGAATACATATCCAAAAATATATTAACATTAGATTGATTTCACTAGTGATACAATTTTGGAGTAAGAACCCAATTTTAATTCGAAGTCATTACGCCATCCACATACTCCACCTTTAACAAGATGTCGTGTTTGTTACATTTCGATAGTTTATTCTAGAGCTATTGATACTGAACTAATGATAATTAACTCGTTAAATGCAACTTGATTTAATAAAAATCATTTAATGAAAGACAATTAAAAACTAGATATTCCAACTCAATCAGTGTCAGGAAAATACAGAAAGTCTATTAATACATATTACCTCATCAATGGATAAAAAGCTCATATATAAAATTCAAATTATATATATATATATGATTTCGTTTACAGTGTAGGAAATAGTTGAAATGCATAGCGCTATTCTAGAAGCATGCTAGAAGCCCTTGTAACGGCGTAATGGACCACATTAGTCTCTATTTGTATTTATAGAACGTAAAGCAAAACAAGCCGAACAACAAATCCGCGAGATAGCACGTAAGGCGCGCGAAGAACACCGTCTGGCGTGCACACAAGAGCAGGAGCCGGCTAAAAATGAATCTACCCCATTGCCAACGCGACCCCCTAACAGAGACTCCGTTCTAGACTGGTACAGAAATAGGGAAATCACCCGACGAGCTGGCATAGATCAAGCGAATAATATTGAACCATGGTTTCACGGTAAGTTCTACGATTACTCTGAATCTACTATTTTTAACCCAAGATAATTAACAAATACCGTTTTTACGTTAACAGTGATTAACACTAGCCAGATGTATACATATTTTTAGAATATTTGGGTTTTTGGTTGAAAAAATATTTCCGTGAAAATATATTTTTACGTTTTGTTTTAAGGTCAAACATCAAGCACGAAAAAGCCGATTTATTTTTATAAATATAATATCAGTCGATGCGTAATTGCATACAAACATTGTAAATCTTTGATTGTAGTACTTCCGTAACGAAAATATTTTATTCAAACAATATAGTAATAATATTTGAACTTTCTATGATATTAAATTAATGAAATTATTTAGGAATTTTAGGTTTCGTCAGTTTTAAAAATAGAAAGACAATAAAAATGTGTTTTTTTTTTAAATTTTTACGTTTTTCCATTAGGTGAATTTCAATGAAATTAATTATTAGTTGTATACTTAAATATTTAATTATTACCCGGTTTAATATTTTCATGGCTCAGTATTCTTGGTCAGCCATGTGATTGTTTACAAATTTGATAAATAATTCATACTATGCAAATATGTTTCTGTAATATTAATTTATCAATTTGTTTCCATGTTTCGAAGACTCTACATTTTCTGGTATATTAATGCGACAATTAGATCACCAAATTATCCTTTACACTATGTCGTAATATCAATTATTTATATATATATATATCTTAAATTGTTGATTTTTTAAACTATATGACAAATTGCATTATTTTCAAGCATTGTTTCGTGTATTAATATTCAATACCTCGTTTTACGTTACCACTGTAAACGAAACCTCGTTATAACGTAATAAATCGGATAGAATGAAAACAGAATCCAATATACAATTTTTATATTCTGGAGCATACAAAATACGTATACTGTGTGTCGGAGAATATATGCACACAATGTTTCATTACATGACGAAAAAATACTTTATTTTATTGTTATACCAATTCTATACATTAAATTTTGTAACTATTCTTTTATTCAAATACATATTTATAATTTGTGAGTAAACCACCAGAGTCGTACTGAGCAGGAAGGCCCCCGCAGATTCGTTACACAACTTAAAACAAAATATAATAAAGCTGCTGTCGTGCAAATGAAATTTTTGCATGTAATATCACAAAATTTTAATTAATACGTGTCCGAATATGAGTCTGCAAAATGATGCAATTTCAAAAAACTCATTGTGTCACACAATTCGGAATAATTGCGTAGGAACACATCACCAGTTTTGATTGTTATTAACCCTTTGTTCAGCGTTTGATGACATTCATTAAAATAATGACACTATTCTTAACAACACTCTGCTTGTGTTATTATAACAATTGTCGTGTGTATATTTCCACAAAAATTGCAAACACTTACGATTTCATTTTCTTTTCAGGTCTGATAACACGCCAGGAAGCGGAAACCCTGTTATCAACTCAAGAAAACGGTACTTTCCTGGTGCGCTTGTCTGAGAGAATTTGGGGATACACAATTACCTACCGTGCACCAGATAAGTGCAAGCATTACCTTATCGACGCATCCAATGGCCATTACCAATTTTTGGGAATTAATCAAGTCAATCATAATAGCTTAGGTAATAAAAAAACAAAATTCGTTCAAGGCGACCCTAGAAGTGCCCTGCGATTAGTCGCACTAAGCTTTCGCAATTTATGCTGAAACAGCACAGCACGCTTCTAAAATGCACGATGCTAAATTATGTTTTTTTTTTCAATTTCAGGCGATCTCATACATTATCACAGAAAACAACCGTTGTCGGGAGGCGAATGTCTCATTCATTCGTGTCCCAGACAAGCAGATTCACCGACATACCAAGAATTATTGAAGGTTCTCAACCGGTAAACGTACAGTGATTTCCATGTTTAGTATTTCTGTGATTGTACTTGTTTTTTTTTAACTGCATATTTTATTTGTTACTGTTATGTGTAAAATATAAGAATTTGTAAAAAAATCAATTTGAGAATGAAAAGAACTCTAAACGATTATTGGCGAACAAAATATTTACACATGTTTATAGTTGAGTTGATAAATGTGTGAAACAACATTGTAAATGATTTAGTCACCATTAATTTATATGTTTTGACATTATTTCCGCCTGAATGTTATATGAACTGCCCAAATACTGATCCGATGCAATTCATAATTTGTTTCTCTTCCACTTATAATGAAGATAAAGGACAATTGCAGGATTAACGAACAATACTATATTTTTCAGATGATAAAAGGAAAATATTGTGTGTAGTTTAGAAATGTATCAATTTTACACAAGTTTAGTAACAAATAAAATAGTCAAAGTAAACTAAGATTATTTTCTATATGTATATGATTTTTAAATTTAATTTGTATGTTTGCTGCATGATATTAAGATTTATAGATGTGTATATCATCATTATATATTAAGAATTTTTTTTTTTGTACTTTATAAAACTAATTAAATGATATAAACTTATCTGTATCTAACAAAATTGTTACGAAACCTACTACGAATTATAAGATAAGCGCAATAGTAAATAAAACTTGAATGATTTGAATCAATATTTGTTGACAACATGAACAAAAAGACATTTATGTTTATTTATTTTCATTTATTTTATCAATGCCGGTTTCAATATAAAACTTGGGGTCGATCTATTCATTTGCCGACACTTATACAATCTCTGTAAAGAAAATAATTTATTAACGCAAATAAAGGAAAAGAAGGCGCACATAATACAACAAAATAAAATAAAAATAATTATATAGGTAAATAACATTTTATTTTAAAAATCTTATATTAACAACTACATAAATGGTAAATGTTTAATTTTTGATGAGGTTGATTTATGTGAATTAGATGATAACATTCTCTGTAAGAAAGTGTTTAAGTTCATTAGGATTATTATTGTCTAATTGGCTATTTTGTTTGTCTACTTTTTTTGGACTTACAGGTGTTTGAATACGGCTTTCTGATTGTTGTTCTAGTGTCGGCTTTTTCCTCGACTTATGCGGACTACCAGTTGCTAAAACGCAGAAATAGTAAATTAGTATTCTGAAATTTTGTTTCCCAGAAAGTTGTATTTCAGATACTGCCTCAAATTATCCCAATATTTAAAAAATATCGTTTAATTAATAATTCTTACCTCCAGGAACAGTAGGCAATGTGAACTCACTCGACGTTTTCCCTTTCCACGTATCCCGTTTTTGTGCCATACCAACCGAACTCAACCAATCCGGCGGCGACTTAAAACGTGCAGATTTTTCCGTACTCAAGAGTGTCGTATCAACAACAACATGCCTATCCAGCCTTTTCAAGTGATGTGCCTTTGGTGTTTGGTTAAATACAGATTTCAGTGTCAAATTATTTACGCTTTGTATTAAGTATGGTGACTTTTTCGGATCTTTCGTAAAACTAATATTCGTTATATTCGGATGCAGAACCGTATGCTGCATAGGTGATTTCACAGCCTCCCGAAAACTTTGTGATTGCAAGGATTGAAACTCAGGAGGAGAAGGGGGCATGATATTATTGTATTGGTGCAGGTCTTTGTTTATGGATTTGGGTCTATAGTTCTTTTGATTAAGTTTCGAGAGTAGATCCAACGCTTTTTCTAATCGGGGGTTTTCTTTCTGTGAATTTCGATTTTCGCTTTTTTCTGTATAGATTTTTGGTACTATAAAACCGTGGTTACTATATTTCGGGATGTTTTGTTCGTTGCCTGATTTGCCCGCTCGTTTTATCGCGTGTAAAGTATTTTTGTACTGTCCCAATTTTTGGACTGACGACAATTTTTGACTAGCTCTATTTAGACTAATGATACTTCTAGTATCGTTGTTATTCTCACTATTTACTGTATCCGAGCTAAATTTCCGTTTGACACTTTCATGAAAGTTAATCCTCCATCTTGGTGGTTCAACTTGAATTGTTCTTCTCGGTTTTACTTCTTCGCGTTTTTCACTCCTTGTTTCTGAAGACATTAGTATGTCAACTTTGAATTTCCTTAAGAGCGGATTTTCATTGAATTCCGTACGGACTTTGTCTCGTAACGCTGGCAGGAATTTATCGGGAAATCGGTCGTGTACGAAATAATTGTGTTTCAGTAGTTCGTCCGCTGTTGGCCGGTATAATGGGTCCATTTTCAAGCAGGCACTAAGGAAATCCAAGGACAACAGTGACCAGTTCGCGAATAATTTGTATAAATTGTTTGATTCCATGGCTGATGAACGTTTAATTGCTCGGAGATGAGTGTTTTTTGCCATTAGTTGCTGATGACGAGTGCACGGTTTTCCTACGTTATCAACAAAGAATGAGGTAAATATGATGTTAAGAACACAAATCGTTATAAAGAATTAATTTGCTTTTTATTTTAATAGTTTAACCCGGAGGCACAATGTGCCATATCATATATAGGCCATTTTTCATCGATATAATATTAATAATTTTAATTATGCGTATAATGTCCAATATGACTTACCAATTAATTTAACGATGAGATAGAGTTGATCAATATCCGATTCGCCTGGAAATAACGGTTCGCCCGTCATCATTTCCGCAAACAAACAACCAATAGCCCATATGTCCACTGGGGCACCATAATGTGATTCCCCGACAAGAAGTTCCGGTGCACGGTACCACCTCGTGGCTACGTACTCGGTGTACGCGTCACCTTGGCCGCCAACTAATCGCGCAAACCCAAAATCACACAATTTCACGACGCCCTTCGACGACACTAGCACGTTCTCAGGTTTCACGTCTCTGTGTATTATCTAAAAATATTAGCAAATGCAATAATAGTTAATAGTTTGAGGATATTTTATTTTATTAAAACCATGCAATAACTTCTTAAACAAGAGTAACAAGTTTACGACTTACGTGATTTGTGTGACAATATGCAATAGCCCTTGTTACTTGATAAATGCGTTCTCTGCTCCTTTCATCCCCCAATCCTTCAGGATATTTTTCCAGTTCATCCAACACGGTTCCTTCCATGTATTCAAACACTAGGTAGAATCTTTTGCGATGTCGAAACACTTCAATCATAGTTACTAGATTTTCGTGTCGTAGTCGCTAAAGTAAATAGTTGAATTATTAATTAGGTACATCAAGTTATTGCGCGAGACATAAAAGCAAATATCTAGGATATACACAATAGCGGACTACGTAATTTACAGAATTGCTCTTTCATATTTAATGTGCTATTGTTAATTATATATTTGCATGAATGAAGATTTAACAAATGTTATAAATTACATTATTTTATGAGTTATAAGTGAAACAGTAATAAACAACGAGAATATGCATGTCAACATGATTAATATCCCGAAAAAGAATAAAGAAATAATACGTTACGTGTAACACAATAAAAGAAAATCTGTTATTGATTTCAATGTTGGAAGAATTAATAGTTATATGAATATCTCTTATTATAGAAAATCAATTCACAAATAAATATCTAAACAAATCATAATTTGCAATTCTATGAAACAGATAATATACAATTTTTAAAATTTCTTTTATAAAATTCAAGTTTGCCATTAAAGACGTAGGACTTTAAACTGCGATTTAAATTTAACTTATTTATATTTGGTATGTTATAAGTAAAATACGATTTCAATTATTATTAGATTTATTGGTTCACAAGCCAATAAGCTTCGTGCAAGCCTGTGGTAAGATACTAAACGCCGAACGTAACTGGCAGTATGGTTGCATATATTGTAAAAGTCAAGCAGAATTTACTTTTGAACTGTTTTAATTAAAGTCGACATTAAATTACCTTTAACATTCTGATTTCTCTGAGCGCCATCCTTCTTACAGTTGCATCTTCTTCTGTTTCCAGAAATTTCTTGATTGCGACTAATTGATCGGTGTCGCGATGTCTACATTTCATGACGACTCCATAAGAACCCTCGCCCACTATCGTTATTTGTTCATATTTCTCCATTTCGATTTTCTGTATTTTATTAATTAATTGGTTCAGCTTGTCCTTACGAATTCATTTTGAAATCTGTTGACAAAATATACACTTTTAAAAAAAATCAACTTTTTTTAAACAAAAATATTCGCTGTTAATTAAACTACAGTTCTCTGAATTTCTATTTGGATTAGAATGAATGAAAAAAAAAGCATTCCAAACATTGCGTGCACGATAAAATAGGGAACGTTTTCTATGTCAAGTTTCAATGAGTGCTTTGAACTTCTTGTAGAAAAGTGCTTGATTTTTTATTTGGTGCATTTTTGATTAAGTAAATATAATGTGTGCGATATTTTGTCGTGACACAACAGACAATGCTCCCTTCCCTAAACATGAACTGTAGTCTGTAGGTAAACGGGTATTCTTCAATCAATAATCGCATGTTACAAACACATGTCAAATCTATAAAACTATCGTTTCGCGAATGGATTTGTTACGATCAACAAGACCTGCACTAGGAAACATTGCAATGACTTGCCGATTTATTCTCATTGAATGGTATACAAAATTAATTGTTGCAATCATGCTAATACTTAAATCATTAACTGCGCTATACTGTATAAATTTCAAAAGTATTGTTTTACATAATTTTTGCCTGTTTCGGGATTAAAATAATTTAATGAAAATTTAAAATTTAAATTTATGGCCTCTTTGTTAAATTTTCGGGGTTTTTCTAATATTGTATAAAGACAGTATTAAGGAGGATTCCAAATTTTGAGACCGTGTAATTTAGGACGTATATAGACGTGTATAAAACTATAATTTGTGTAAATGTTTATTACTAAATTCATTTCTCTCAGTGTAAATATATATATAATAAATCATTCGAATAATAAGATGAAGCAGAATAATATGGATATCGAATCTACGCTTGTATTTAATTTATTCTATACGAATTTATGATGGCAACTCAAGTCACGACATCCGGTTTTCCTTATTCTCTGCACACTATAAGCTTTACCTTGGTAAAACGATAACCTTATCGTTTTTAATGTATCAAAAGAATTAAGGGACCAACCGCCCTACTTAACCATAACAATACAATCATTAATCTGACGTAATATATATATAAATATATATATAATTTGATTTTTACGAAGACAATCACAACTATGAATAATGGGTATAGATGATATTTGATTTGCACATCAGGCGAGCCTTAGCTCGCCGCACAATACTGGGCAAAAGAGCTATAGTATTCGGTAATATGACATATTTAGAATAAGTTAAGAATTGCACAGCAATTATTTTCTCCTAGATTCCAGAAATACTTCTACTATATAATATAATTAAAGCTAGTAATTTTGAAATTAAAATTTATTAATTATTTTAAATCGATGAGGCATCTCTTCAAAAATGAGTGATTATAAAAAGTTTCTTATGTTTAAATGAATCGTTATCCTTAAAAATGTTTTATTTTCGATAGTTAGCAACACGTAATGCAATTCCGTTATTATGGATATTGAATCTAAAAATAAAATAAATTGGCGGTTGCAGCGTGCCGTTAAAAGGATATAACTCAACTTTTTTATTTGCATATTAGCCACGCGAGCTATTCCATATCTTGTCTACCTAAAAATAACTATTATTATATATATTAAAGAAGTAAAATTGCTTTAGCAATCGATTATACATAGAAGTTGTCTTAAAAGATCATTCATGCATATATCATTCTTTGTTCAGTAAAATGCACTATCAATAATAGTGTATCGTGTCACTAAACATCACATTACATGCACTAAAATCAATAAGAATTTATAATATTTATTATAAATTCTCTGAGCTATAATTAGAATGCCTATTTACTTTAAAGTAAAATAACAAAAAAAAAAAAAAAAACAATTTCTTTTATAGGTTTGAAAAATGTTGTGATTTTAATAAGTAACAATGTTTAAATAATGATTTAATTTAAACAGACTGAAATATTCAACTCCATTTTCGATTTCCGCGATTAATATAATACGTGTGTTCACTCTACTGGCATTTACTATATTGCGACTCCACTGTATTTATAAATAGAAAATCCACGAAATTTTCAAAATAGATAATCGATCTACAATTTTCGGCTTGTGATGACGGCGTTCAGCATAGTACGTTTATATATATATATATATATATATCTACCACCTACCAAGATATTGTTTCTATATATTTTAAAAGTCAAGCTCAAGTCTTCTGTTCGCTCAGGCATACATATCGATTTGTCATTTGTATCCTTCTTTATGAATCAACGGAACTCGCAAACCGAAAACTTATTATACGCTAATTCAAATTGAAACTTGATAAAAAGATTCTAAAATTTAAATTAAATTAAAACAACACCTTTACTTGATAATTAACTACATTAATTACAGTAAAAATAGATTAATTACTGCACTGATGCGTGTGTCCACGTATTATTACCATTCGCCTACATAAACTAGATACATAATCTTCACATAACTGTAATGCTGGTTGTAGATTATTAAACTACCTGCATTACACCCTATATTTTCCGTGTTTACTGCTAATTAGCATTAATATGCTCTTATTCGGAACTAACCTAACAAGTGTAACTAAACAATTGATTAGAATTTCTTTTTTCTTGTCCTGTAATCATATACATCTGTGTTTTATTGAATATTTAATAACTATAGAGGTAGCAATATCCGTTTTAAATTGCTTTCTATTTAAAACAATTTAATCAAACAGTTCAGTTATGTGAACTAATTAATTATTCATAATCGTCATTTATTTTTGTAGGTAAATGTGCTACTTTATATGTGAAAAAATATGGTAGGTTAGCGTGTTGGTCAATAACCCCCCATTTTTATGTAACGTTCCACAATACTGAAAGTTATAAATGTTTTTCCGCAACTGATAACACACTGGGTAGGAAATCATTATTGGAAAACTTATGAATTATTAACACTTCTACCACTTATATAGGTACATGAGTTTTCGTCTAGTGTTTCCGGTCATTGACATAAGTATTTGTATTTTCCTGTGTATATATTTAGAACAACGTATTTTCCCAATTTATAACAAAATAGATTTGTCTCTCTTCCACTTTTAATGGACAGACAAACAAACCTATTATAATAGCACCTTTAAGACAATAAGACAATTAATTTGAAACATTGTTTTTGGACTTTAAGGAGTAGTAATTCTTGTATAAAATCATTGAGAATTTTGGTAATGTTTGAATGAAAACAAGAGTGAAATTTTTAATTTTCTATTATTACGAAGATACATAAAGTACATTGTTGTTGTTATGAATTAAAAATCTAGTGGAACTAATAGTAAATTATGAAACTAAAGAGTCAAGAAGAATTCATGTGTGAAACAAACGGATACAATTACAATTTTAAAAGAGAAAATTGATGCAGTTACATTTCGTCTCAATTAATGAAACTATTGTTTAATTATATATGTCGTATTCATGTATATAATTATGTATCTTTTTAGATAAGACAACCCTTATCTTAATTCAAATAAAACTCATTTCAAAACGTGCCCTACTTTTTTTTTGTCACCTGTTAACCTCAATCACGCCAAGTGATAGCGTAATTAATCTTATAGGATTTTATAAAAGGTGTCTTTGACATCGAATTTATTATATACTTAGCAGCCCTATTTATTTCAAAACTCGTATAAGTGCAGAGGTAAAATACGTAAATTAGTTCATCGTTTGTCCTAGTAATCAACATCTATCAGAGGCGGCATAGAACATGAAGTAGGAAGCAACATGCAGCCCTTCGCACTGGCACCGGAAGTCCTTGCGTGTGCAAGACGTACCCGGTGGTCAGTCTCAGCTCAGACGGCAGGACATAGGTCACTGACCCCCACATGTATTACACATCACGAATACATAATAATGCCTTCAGTTTTTGCCCATAAAGTGCATTGGTTATTATTGTTTCCCTTTTCAGGACTGTAGAATACGGAAGTAGCATTGTACTGAGAGAGTTTAAGTGGCCGTTTTTATGAAAGTTTAGATTTTTGCGGGTGATTATTATTTAGTTTGAAAAGGACTGGTTAGATTTTATCGGTTATTTATGGGCTTTGAATACGCTTTTTGTTTGAGGTTAAAGTTATTATATGTTACACTTTTGACATTTTTGTCACGAAAATATATTAAAAGTGTTATAATGTTATTACATGAAATTGTACCCATATTCACAGAGTTGCCGGTAAAGGTGGATTAGTTAAACATTTATTGTGGACAGCACAAGACTTATTTTATTCACGGGAAATATTTGGTTGCTCTGGAAATTAATATTAAAATATATATCTTATTATTCGTCTATTGCTTACTAAGGAAACTTCTTTACTTTCTTTTACGAAGTAATAAGTAAATATAGGTTAACCCGCGGGCACCATATGCCCATATCATTTACAGTTCATTCTTCATCGATATAATAATAATAATTAAATAATACAAACAATATTTCTCATAAATCAAGTTTGTCAACTTGTTATTGTTATCTAACCAAATCGCAATAAAATATAATTCTGGCTAAAAATGAGGAATATTAATTTGAAATAACTATTCCTTTTAGAGAACGCCGTACCTGTACCTATGTTCTCGTAAAATTATAATTGAGTTGCTATCAGATTAGCGAAATTAAATTCTGGGAACTAAGCATTGCCTCAAAACATGTCAATTTATTTTCGTTGAAAATAAAACCGAATAACTGTTTTTTCTACGGGTTCAATGATAATTATATTATATCGAACCCGCATATTGCATGTTCTTGAAATAAACGGTAAAATTAATATTATAAAAAACCAGATTTTTTATACGTATATACCATTTGGTTCTAAACAAGCTTAGGTACAATGCACCTATGCGTCTAGCTCGTCTTATAAATAATATATGCGATACGAGGAGCGGTCTTACAATTTTTGTGCACATTTTAAAATTCAAAATTATATTTAATTTTTTATGCCATGTAGAAACAATTTTCCCACGAAATTAGTTAACATTGTATTTTTTATTTATTTTTAGTTGATAATAGACTAGTTTGTTTTTTATTTTCTATGACTCATTAGATTAACATCATTATTTTTCTAGTTACACAAAAAGGGGAGTAGATAAAATGTATTTTTACCCCTTGGCATGTTACCAGAAAATGTATAATAAAAATTAAAGAAGAACAAAATTATCCTTCTGTCATATTTCATAGTTTGAATTGCATTTATATTCAATTACTGTACAACATTATTGCCAATTACAGTTGCATGTGAATAAATTATTGACTTTAAAATAACCTTCAGAGTTTCAGATATCAATATTTATAAATAAGAAATATTTTTTGTGTTTTCGTTTGTGGTTGCATTATTTGTTTCTTTAGGAAGGATGTATTTATATAATTTTTGTTATTGCATCGATAAATTATGCTGGTTCCGGTATTATTTACAATTGTCTCATTTACCAGAGCATAACCTTATGTTTCAACATGATAATACTGATGTTTTCTTGATAATTAATGTAAGATTGGAACTAGTTTATTAAATCAGGATATATAACGGTTATATATGTATATTAAACACGATAGTAAATAATACCCTGAAATTGTACAATTTAGCTTTTTACATTTAAAAAAAAAACTTTTCAAACAAAAGTTGTACAAAATGTTAAAATCTTTCATTATGAACTTAACTATTTTTGCCATAAGTGCAGCCGATCTCATGATATTGGCGATAGAACAAAAAATGCATAAACACTTCCGGTTTGTATATTCTTTTCAAAAATAAGAGGTGCACATCTAGACCATATACAAGTCTTGTTTCATAATTTTACGTTCGACTGTTTTGGCTCCAGAGCGTTCACAGACAGACACACACACAGAGAGATAGATAGGTCAAAACGTGTATATCCGTTTAAATCTTGAGTAAATTTTTTTTCATGATTACAATACTGCTCTACAGCGTTCACAGAGAGACAGACAAACAGACACACACATAGACAGGCAGACGTCATTCTTAAAATAGTCAAATTCGATTCAGGAAAGGTATTCGTTGAAATCTTGGGTTCGAAATTTGTCAAATTATATTATTCTCATTTTATGTTTTAATTTAGTTGATAAATAAATATTTATGAAATATTAAAATTGTTTATAGTACATAATAAATAAAAATAAACTTACACTAATCCTTTAAATGATTATCACACAAATTATCAGTTTTACATCTGAACACTGTGAAATGCAACTAGCCACTAAAACCGAAAAACTACAATATACGAAATCAACAACGAAAACCGCTAAAAGAAAATAAGTTTTAGACGTTTTCCTGCAAGACTTTCTACAGGTAGCGTCATTACGACAGGTGAACTGATATCGAAACTTATTTCTGGTGTCATGCGCGATGTCGACAACACGCAAAACATGATATACAGTTGATTTCAAAGAGGGGAACATATCGATCATTTTTGTTTTATTTGTCTACCCGCTCATTCCCCCGTCTTTAAAATAGTCTTTTGATATTTCGTGGTTCCTCCGTCAAAGACGTGAGGACAATACACGTGTCAAATGAATGACCTTGAAATAAGCGAACCATTTTACAACCCTTGTAAAATAATTACTTATGTAAAACAGGTGTTATTTTTAGTTCGCAATTTGTCGGTTCTTGTTTTATTTATATATTTTGTACCGTGAATATGTTTTATTGCATTCAATTTTGTTGACATGTTCATAAAGATATGGTTTTAAATACTACAAACGAGTCTTAAAATAGCAATTAATTTATGTAACTGTTACTAGAATATATAATTACTTGGTTAGTATAATTAGTTGACTTATACATTTTTGCACATTTGCACTACAAGCACGTCATAATTGTACATTAATTACATAAAAATAGCTTTATAATTTAGTATTATATATTTGTAATGTTGGTTTTCAAATGAAGCATTTTGGTGGAGGTGCTACAGAATTATAAGAATATTTATAAATAAATTATAAATCGCTTTTAAAATTAGCTTTTTTAACGTTGTCCTAGTGATTACGCATAATCCTATGGTTTAATAGCAATCGTAGCATTTAAAGCAATATATATATACAGACGAGTAAATAAATAATGAAAGTATAAGAATGTCGAACAAAGCATTTTTTAAAGGAAAATAACATGTTTATAAAAGTTAATTATATTTCCTGTGTCTAATTTATATAAAAGTAAATTATATACCCATAATTCCGTGATGTGAATTTCGATTTTATCTAGTGAATTTTTATGAACTTGCAAATTTGCAGAAGATAATTTTCAGGTTAACCAGTGAAAGGTTTCAAAGCAATTTGATAAATAACCACTGGTCATGTAAACCAGCGACCATTAATTAACACTTTGCTACCGCACGCATAGAAATACACATCCATTATCATTTCTGCACCATGACAAAACATGCAAATTTGAATATAACCTAAATTTTATAGATATTCTTAGAATTGCACAAACTTTACTTCTAAACACGTTTACAATCATCGCAAAACCTATTCATGTGTGCAAATAACCAGCAGCCAGCAGCCCTAAATAAAGAATTCAATTGCTTTTTTACCAATAAAAAATATTTTTGGATACAAGTTAATTTTAAACTTTTATACAGTATTTATTTAAAATTATATTTGAATATGTGATAAGGTGAATATTAAAAAATCAATGCTAATATTGTTATTGTTATAATAGTAAAAGTAAAAAAATTAGTAAATTATCACTGACCTTAGGTATAGTTTCCAGAATACTATTTTTCTATAAAATAACTTATACAAACACTTATATACACAATAACCACACACGCTTTTGTAAAAGACAATAAAATATACAACATAAAATTTGACATGTACATGTAAAAAAGTTGTTTTGTTTCAAATGTGTAAATATACTTGAAATCTCGGCAACTTTATTTACATGTAAGCATATTGTGTGGTTTACTTAATTATTTGTCAAAACTTTAGATAAACCATAAGTTCATCTTGTTCGAAGAAATTTCTTTATTATTATTATTATTATTCGATTCAATAATAATTTGTACCATAAAATTACTCAAAATAATATAAATTAATATGTCTCCCATCGTACACATGATTAATATATATTTATATATATATATATATATATATATATATATCATGATGCAAATATACATAAAGAATACCTGGTGAAAATATCAATTTATTCTAATGTTCTTGTTCGGAGATAAAAATAAATATCTCCAAAATAGGCACTTTTTTTAAGTTTTTATTTTATCTCCGAACACGAAAGATAGAAAAAAATGATATTTGTACCCGTCATTCTATATGCAGATATGTATCGATGACATTATAAACAATCTTGATATAACCTTTACATATCGGAATATCTAACTTTTAACAGTCTGCAATGAATACCTGAATCACGCCCGTATTGTATAAGATTCTGTGTATTGCACGAATGTTAAACGGGTTGCAGCAATTATTAAATTTCATTTATAAACCTATATTATTCATATCTCGAAAACCGTATGAATTAGAGAAAAATTATTCTTATAATAGTTGAAGATATTAATATTTCTAGAAACTTTTGTTTGAAAACTATTTTCGAGAAATGTATCATTTACTTAAAAATCGTGTTTGAAAATAACCAATATGTTATATGAGTTTTAGTTAGCTGTACGAAGTACTGAAGGTACCAAATTTGTGCCCTGTACTGCTCTGAAGGTATCGGAGTTATTTGAACCATATTAGCTACGCATTTTCTTTGGTTTTCCATTTGCATTTACCCGCAGTTTAAATGTCATAGCTCGTTTACTCCCGGTTATTTTTCAAAAATATTATAAACCCGCGTTACAGTTTTGTAAGATCCTGGCAGACAAATGTCCGGTCTTGCCCCATCGGTGTGTTATAATTTTATTTTAGGCGAGAGAGCCCCCACTTCTCAGCAAAACGGCGGCTGCTTTGGTGTGTGTGTGTGGGATTTACTGGATTACTAGAGCAGTTTGTATTTGTATTGGATCAAGATCGGGAGTTCGGGAGAGACGCACCGCACCACGCGTGTTTTGCATTGCCTAGACGTTACCGCGAGAACAAGAATGTAATTCGGCCAAATTGTGATCTACTATTGACACATTGCGGAATGTCAGTATTCCAGTGACAGCTATTTGTTTTCTCTAGTGACTGTGTGTGATTTATTATTATATTTTAACAGTGGATAGTTTTTCATTGTAGTGTTGAAATTTTTGAGCTATTAATATTTTTCGCTGGCAAACCTGTTGTACTTAATTTTGGTAGCTGCGGGATTTTTTCGGTAATCGTGTAAATTAAGAGTGAGCCTGATTGTCTGTTGAGTTAGCTAACATGTAAGTATGCTATTTTTGAGTTTAATTAATAACTTAACTACCTATTTAAAATATTACGCGAAATTTTCCGAATATTTTGACCAACTAAACGAATTACAATTAGCTAGCAGCTTTTATACAATTACTAGAGCGCTTTTATAAAACAATTGAGACAGGTAAGAAAGCACAACGCGAATCTGTATCAGCTGGTAAAGTGCAACAATACAGGTACCGCCTACGCAACCTTGACCCGCAGAACTATCTTGTCTGCGATAGAATTTTATATATTAGATTACAAAATTTATCACTAATTTTTTTTTGTTTCCCATTTATTGTCTTATGTTCAATTTAATAAATTTTAATGTAAAAGTTGTTGTCATAATTCAAATATTAGGTAACTAGGATACCGTTTGCACTACGTGCCCATATCATATACAGTATACAGTCCACTTCTCACCTATCTATCTATATATCCGGATTTCTATCCGGAACGCTATATACATCTTATGAGCTAACATACACAATACATGAAATAAATGCAATAATTGTTTCTAATTTTGATATTTGATGATGCTACGATTGTGAAACAATTTTGTAAATTATCAAACAATACTTGTTCTATTGTAACTATGGTACTAAATGTAAATTAGGTATTCAATGAGTTAAAGTGTGTTCTCAGCGAATTAATAAATAAGATTAGAAATTACAAATAGTAATCTAGTTTGTATTATGCGCAATGTATGATACATTTTGTTGCTGTGAACGTTAACTTTGTATGTCATACAACAAACTTAGAAATTACAAGTAATAATTCTAATTCGTTCAAGTGTAAATGCGATACGTAAATGCTTACATCTTGCAACATTTTATTAAATATACTGTTACATATTTTGACAGGGAAATACTATTTGTATTTAAATTACTTTGGTTATTAAACTGTAGTAATCAATTTTTGAGATGGGTTTTGATATTTTTCAAATCCCTTTTTTTTTTTTAAGTGAAGTGAGAAACCGGAAGTGCTTGTTTACTTGTGTCATTTTGTATATGTCCCGTAAACGACAGTAGTGAAAAGGTTTATAATTTCTTTATTGAATAGTTTTTCGAAAAATGTACCTTTTACTGAAAAGCAGGGGCATCGTTAGGGTTTTTATTCGAGGGGGGGCGCATTTATGTTCCGTAGGTATATATTTCGGAGTAAAACAGGAGGGGCGTTGATTACAATATATCTTTATATACATTTGTATAATAAAATTACTTTTTAAATAATAATAATTTGACAACCACCGAACAGGTGTCATTCAAAAATAAACGCACGTTTCTCACTAATGAAAACATTATGGGAAACTAGCCAAAATGTGTATTCCGTATCCCTAACTCTTCGATTTTAATCAAATTTGGTTCTGTTTTCAATAGTGTTATGCCGCACGTAATGGCACCAACAGCAACAATGCTCTCCCAGGCCCCACAAACGAACCATTTCAAAATGATGCACCAAGAGCCAATGACACCGGCCCTGTATCCAAATTCGCATGGATATAACGTCAACTGGATGTATTCCTATCGGGGATACGAACAGAATTCGCCAAATGATCAACTAAACGTACAGGTAATTTCATCAATCTCTTTTATTTTTATTTTTTTAAACAATATTTAATTTTAGTGTCCACCAAAGATGATTCCACCGACTTGGACCCCGTTCCCCACAGCGCAGCCATCCTATTTTAACGTTTTTAACACGTATTCCAATGAACTAAGTGATTTGGCTGAACAACTAGAGGATTTATCGCTTTTTGATCAGAAATCGATGAAACCACCGCCGGACAGTTACTTGTGCCATCTATGTTTTCAAAAGGGACACTTTATCAAACATTGCCCTAAGGTATTTTCTTTTTTCAAATTGAACTATATTCACAGCAGACCAATTATTAATTAAGATTAGAAATTACAAATAATAATCCAGTTTGTATTAACAAAATTAATTATAAATTTCATTGCTGTGAACGTTGGCATTGTATGTCATAAAACAAACTGGGTATTATTACTTGTAATTTCTAAGCTTAATTACTAATTCATTCGGTGTGAATACGACAAAGTTTGGTTTAAAATATTAAGTAACATAACGCAAACACGCATTGGTGCAATCACCAATGCCTTCAGCTTGCCGTAAAAGGGTGAAAATTACTAATTTTAAGATTCATACATTATTATAACTAACTAGGTTAAATATGGGCATCATGTGCCCAAATCCTATATAGATTACACAGTCAAGTCTCACCAATATTATAATAATATAAATACGCAGATTCATCTGTCTATGTATCTAGTTTTCTATCCGGAACACTCTAAAACTCATGAACTAATACACAAAACCGGAAATCATATACAAACATGTATTGATTATTGAAAATAAATCAAATAATTGTGTTATTTAATCCCAGTAATTTTTGTGAACGTGATGCACAATAATAAACAAACAATGCATGACTCAACAGTGAAATATTAATAAATCAAAAAATTTAATTCATAGTTTTTGAGTTTAATTTTTGTTAAAAAAATTAAATAACTAGTTTATTATAAGAGGGTATTGTGCTGGCCACAACAGATATTTACGATACGATACGAGCTTAACAAATAAACAAAAACGGAAAACGTTTTGGTGTTTGTTTTTACAAACAAAAGCGACGTGATTCGAAGGCGAACAGGAATCGATCATAAATCAATGCAGAAAGCACTGCTCAAGGCAACTTATCCAACGAATAAAGATGTCATATAACTACGTTTAGTGATGTGACTTATTTGACAGTTTCTTCGTGACATAATGATTTTGTTAGTTGACGAAAACCCGATCCTGGGTCGACCTCTTGAAAACTAACCCCGTAGAGTTGTTAAAAAAACACACTCGTAAACAAAACACAATATTCTGCTGAACGCCCCTTAACGTTTTAGTGAAACATAGAAATATTTATTTATTTTTGAAGTGTCGAAGGTGTCGAAACTGCTAAAATTTCTGGTTCGCTGTACAAACTATATAGATGTTTATATAATTACGTGTTCCAATTATGTCTAATCTTATTATTCTATTATTGCAATATGAAACTTTAATAAATAATGGCGCAGATGAAATGAATATCTTTTAAAAATAAATCTACTTTGTCTTCAATCGCCGCGCACAATTGTAATCGTGAGTAACTTTTAATCACTTAAGTAAAATACATAAATAATATTAATAACATCGGAAGTTTATATTTTCATTTATTATCGCTTGGCTATTCTACTGTCTGATAAAATAATAAACGTATGCAAAAATATTGTTAGTCAATGTGTTTATGTGTCGATTAGTTTGAGTGTATGTGTCATTCGAATGCCCACACATATTTCTTACCGTGAGATCTAACTCTTAGAACGGAGTTGATAGAACTACGAAAATAAACAAATCTTTCTGATAATGGACAATGCGGGTATTTCAACACTACTTTGGCACTCTGTTATATCGAAAATACTAAAAGAATATAAATATAAATAATATCGATAAAATCGAATAAATTATTATTTGATTAAAATTACGAGTTTCTCTAATCAAAAGATTATGAGTTCTATAAATGAGTTAGCAAATTAATAATAAAAATTATAAAAATTTGTGGGCCCTTCACTCGACTTTCTGTTACTAATGTTTTCACTATGGTTCTAATGTGAAAAATTAGTCATGTTAACTTCGTAAATAATAAACTGGAGTGACCTTCACTCGAACTTCTTACACTGTCACTTTATTTTGTTTTAAATTGTAACTACGATTGCTTTGAAACAATGTATGTAATGTAACGGATACATAAATGTCTCACAAGTCTCTTTTAAAACGCAATTTTCCAGTATATAGCAGATTTTTTGAAAAAACTAAACTTGAACTTTTATATAAACTAATTTGTTTTGTAATTCATGCAGTTTTGAGATTTATAAAAATACCTTTATCAGTTTTGGCCCCAGAGCGTTCACACACATACATATATACAAATACACACACACACACGTCATTCCGAAAACAATCAAAATCGATTCAGGGTAAAATCTCGAGTTCAAAATGTGTCATGTTTACACTATTTCCTTATATATATATATATATATATATATTATTACATGATAAAATTAACCAGTGTTTACTTAGATTTGAAAACAATTTGAAAATATAGCTTAGTAGCTAGCGCACTTGACCTGAGAAACGATACAAAAATAGCTTTTGTATGTAGTTAGTTACCCCGACGAATATCTACCTCATAAAATTAGATGTTTAGCCTCAATTTGACTTAATAATAATACTTTAATTTAAAAAAACATATACTATGCAACAAGCAGGCATCACTGAACTTATAAATGATCAATAAAAAAAAACAATTTTTATGTTGTAGGCACGGCTACTATATTTACAAAATTGTTTCATAATATTCGTAACCGCTGTGTAATTAAATCTCCGGATAGAATAGTATTTTAAAATATGTTTTATTTTTTAGGCCCGACCAAAGGGTGAAGGCAAAACCCCGTACCAAGGTCGAAAACGATGTTTCGGAGAGTACAAATGTACCAAATGTAAACGGAAGTGGATGTCGGGCAATTCATGGGCTAACAATGGCCAAGAATGTATAAAATGCCGAATTAATATATTCCCACACAAACAGGTACCATTTTACAATTTTCCTAATATTCTTTGGCTAATTGTCATTTTTTTGTTGGATAGCGCCCATTGGAGAAACCAGATGGTTTAGATGTATCCGATCAGTCCAAAGTACATCCACAAAATTTGTGTCAAATGTGTAAAACACTTGGCTTTTATTGCCGAAGGACCCAGCAAACATAATTATGTTTTACCATCAGGAATAGTTTTTTATTCATAGTTTTAAGTGAAACGCCGTTTGTGCCAAAAGTAATTGTTTTTATTTATGAAGTATATTTGCCAAAACACTTTTATTCTATATTATTTTTACATATTATAATATGTAAAAATAAATACCATAATTTTTGTATTTTCTATCAATTAATTTGAATACACTTATATTATACGCCGAGCTGAAGGCTTTGGTGGACTTAAGCTAGTTTCTTTATTAGAATATGAAAAAAGTATTAAATTTAAAAAATATTTACTTTTGCCACAATTGGTGCCTCATAATTTTCTGGCCTGAGTAAATGTGCCTGTTTAATTTTTATCAATCAACAATTTTATTTGTCAGTTCTTTTTATAACAATTTTTTATATTATGTTTCGAATAATTATAATTTTTTAGTATAATTTCTGTCATTATCTTTATCACTATTTTTTCTATAATTTACTTATTATTACGATATCGTTTTGTTGAAGTTTATGTAAAGTATATTATATAATCATTTGTTATTCTCTACTTATATTTACTTAATACGTTACTTAAAGAAATTTATATTATATACTTATTTGTAAGGAGGAACCATCGACAATAAGCAAAGACGTGCCTTTCATATCAAAAATATACTGTATATTAGCTCTGAAATTCATGCGAATTTTTTAAAAAACCTATCTAAAACTCAAATTAATTTGTTATAATATATTGGTTTTACGCAGTATAAGAGTTGGATAAAACTTATCTTATAGATAAGTTATTCACGAGTCAGTCTCCCTCTACTTTCTGTATAGAACTGGGGGAACCCCCGGCCTCCGTATAAACATTTATTTATACTACTGCGCATTCATACCAGAGATCAGATAGTAGCTACTCTCTGCCAGAGGTTCATACCGACTATTGTTCGTTTCAATTTACGTTAAATAACATTGAAAATGAGTGTAAGTTTATATTAAGTGTTCTACTGAAATGAATAGTGTTTTAAAATATGTTAATTTATCCAAAGGACAAAAGTAAAACCCCATACCAAGGTAAGGGTCGATGTTTCGGAGAGTACAAATGTAAAAAATGTAACCGGAAGTGGATGTCCGCTAATTCGTGGGCAAACTTTGGCCAAGAATGCCAAACATGCCGCATTAATATTTTGCCGTACAGACAGGTACTATTTTATAGCACATAGTGCGCTTTGTTATTAATTAATTTGTAATTTTTCATTTGGATAGACCCCATTGGAAAAACCAGGTGGCTTAGACAAATCAGATGTGACTAAAGACCATCCACAAGAATTATGCGAGAAATGTAAGAAACTTGGTCATTATTGTCGAAACACCCATAGATAGTTTTGTTTTACCAAATTAAATTTTACATATTTTTTATGCCTGTTGTTTTATTAAGAAACTTATATTAACTAAATTTATATGTAAGGGTAAAACCTAAACAATATAATGCAAAAATAAAAACAAAATGTATACTTTGTATTTAAAAAGAAAAGTATCATTAAGTTTAAAATGTATTTGAGAATATTTTTCAATAATATATATACATTATAATGTATACAGTTGCTGTATTCGTGTATTATCAAAATGCCATTATTCCAACATAATATTTGCCGTTTTAAATGTGAAAGACAATAAAATTAATTTAAATCCCTAAATGAATTCCTACCCAGCTCTAATCTTGACTAATACATTTTAAAACGAGTTCTTAAACGAATAAAGACGTTAACCGACCGAATGTGCCCACTATAAATTGTAGTTACAATCTACAATGCGCCAATAAAAGCATGCGCATAGATGTGCGTGCGCTTACCATTTTACTTAACATTTTACGATGCTTCGTTGAATGTTGCTCAGTGTACAGTGCCATTTATTTCGTTTATTTAAAATTCTACAAAACGCAGTGTATTAATACATATAGCGCGTGTACTATGTGAACAAGTGCAGTGACAAACTACAATCCCTAACAATGGAAGGCGAGAAACAGCGCAAAATACAGGCTGGTAGGGAGAAGGTGAGCGCAGTCAAATGTCATTTGTTTTGACTCAAAGCATTGTCATTTTTTCTAATAACCTTACAAAAATACCTTTATGTAGTTGGCAGCATACAGAAAACACAAAACAGGGGAGAAACAAAGCGCCAGTGAGCATTCATCCCTGTCAATAAGCGACACTTCGCTATCGCCGCTTCCCCTATCAAAACCTGTGGATCAAGACTCTGGCTCTAGCTCCATTTCGGAGCACATAGAATTAAGTAACAGTGAAAATGATCGGTCGCTGCAAGAGATCATTGTCGCTAGTATTCCGCTGGATAACCCAGTGACTTTGTTAAAAAGTGTTTTGGCTCCACGGAATAATAGTTTAAGTGATACTAGTGTAATTAGTTTAAATGCGCTTGAAAAGTTTGAAGTACTGAATAATAATATGATGGAAGGTACGGATAATATTTTGGATGAAATTATTCGACATGATCAGTTTGATGAAAGCGCATCGTTGCATTCGAATCCGTTGGATGATCTGAGCTCGATTACGTTGCGAAGTGAACGAATGTGTAAACTCGATGAAACTGATACTAGTCTTGATTTGAATGCGGGAAGACGTCGATCCAGTGATTCAACTAGCCATAATCTTAAAGGGCCGATAATTGCACAGTTTTCCGCCGACATAGACTCGTTGCGCGAAGCGAATTCTAGTAATCCTTCCACTCTTAGTTTAGGCACAAACACAACCGAGTACAAACAATGCTTTGATAAAGTTAACATTGGGGTAAGTTCGCATAATCTTTGTAAAGATGGAAAAATATGTTTTATTGTATAAATCGGTTCGGTTCCGGTTTTTTTTATAATAAATTCTGAATACAAATTTTTGTTTAAAATGTTTCTTCAAAAAATGGGCCAATTTCGAGAAAACTGCTACGGAAAATCTTAAATATCTTATTTATGTTCCCATATATTTGCACATAGTTTAATCAATCATATTATGATTTTTCTAGTAAAAACTACGTAAAAGAAAGTCGAGTGCAGGCCACTCTAGCTTTTTTTTTAATACACTCTTAATTAATATAATAATATAACTCTTATTTATTTAATCAATTGCCTGCAATTTGTTAACACAAGGTTTTTGTGGTCGCAGATTACGAATCTGGCCCCAAAATCGGTCTAAAAACAAAATGACTATCTTTTTTCAGTCACTTATTTTACTTTTATCCTTTAAAAACTACACTATTTCACTTTTTTGTACACGACATTGTTTATACCATTTTTTGCTTGCCGAAGTACTGAAGAAGCTAAAGCATTCGGTCGTGTGTCTGTAGCATTCTCGTATCAAAAAATTCAAAACAAAAAGTGTCTCGTCGCCCTGAATCCAAAAATATATATAACTTATATACTTGGATGTTAGTCATCGTTTGTAAGACCAAATTAGTGCCCTCTACTCCTCTGAAGGTACCAGAGCGATTTCCACCAAATTTACTACACTTATTATTTAGCATCCCATTTGAATCCGTTCGCAGTTTAAATCCAATCGCTCGTATACTTCCCGAGTTATAGGGCCCCAAAATTTGAAACCCCCCTTAATACTGGCGCTTGGATCTAAACTGTGAGTGGATTCAAATGGGATGCCAAATAATATGTGTAGCAAATTTGGTGTGAATCGCTTAGGTACCTTCAGTGGAGTAGAGTATTTTTGGAATCAGAGACACATTATAAAGGATTTTTTTTTGATCTGAGGATGCTACAGACACACGACCGAATGCTTTAGCTTTTTCAGTACTTCGTACGGCGAACTAAAAAATTTACGGTACAACTGGGCATAATTTTAGCCAAGAAAATCTTATTTATTAAATAAAAGCTAAAAACAATTTTTGAAGACACTAATTAGAATTTAGCGACAACAAAGTTACACCGTCGCAATTTCAATTTCCTAAAATGTCTATTTCTCCTTAAAGACAATAGAATTCCAAGATATTCTCTCGCACAGAGACAATTATATAAAACAATTGTCGGAAGCTCTGCAACAAGCGCTGGATGATCGCAACAATATCAAAGAGCAAACCGATTATTTAGTTCACGAAATCGCTGATGTAAAAGAACAACTTGTCCAAGCAACTGCGATTATCAAAAAGAATAATTGGAACTTGAATTTCGTTCCGGAACCAATCAGTAATGACTTTAAAGCCGACCAGAAATTGAAACAAGTTTCGAATGATTCTCCAGAGGAGATTAATTTCGATTTCGAAGATCCAGAATTCAATGAAACTCTTACACCGGAGGAGAAGAAAAATGTCGCAGACATGCGCAAGAAAATCAACAAATATATCGCGCAAAAAGTCAACGAAAGCAAACATATTTATGAGTCTGAAATGAAAATATTACGGGATAGATTAGAGGTTTTAAGTAGCAAAACAGTAGAGGATAATTCAGAAAACAAACCGGTTGAAATTGATGATGCCAAGTTTGATGAAACTTTTACCGCAGATGAGTTAGAAATTATTTCTGAGCTGCGCTCGAAAATCTATTTGTTCATTGAAAAAAGCATACAGAATTACCAAAGAAATGACACAGAATTGAAAATTTTAAAAGATACATTCGATACTGAGAAATTATCTCATAACGCCGAACTTGATCGGTTACGGGAATTATTAGTTAGTGTTAAAAGTGGTTCTATCGAAATTACTGAATTGCGACAAGAATTAAATGAGAAACATAACAAAGAAATGGAGGAATTGCGGACGTATTTTGAGCAGAGATGCACAGATATTGAGAAACAGTAAGTACAATTTGGCTAAACTAGTAATAAAAAATGTATTACACGACAATTATTTTAGCTACTCGGAAGAAATATTTAGTCAACAAAGTAGAAAAATGTCTGGAAGCAGCGTTTGTTCTGAATTGGAATCAGAAGTATATCCGCACCCAATTGGTCCAGGCGGAGATGCCGGTACTGCTCCTAACTCCCCCGCGAAAGAATTAAATGCTGTCCGCTTAGAAATGCAAAATAAATATCACGCCGAATTGGAAATTTTGCGTGAAGATTACGAAAATCGATTGGATGAATTGAAGATTAATCATGAGAATTCCGTGCAAGAAATGGAGCAAAAATATATGGCACAAATTGACGGTTTGAAGACGGATTTGGCGGAAGTACAAAAATCTGCTGTGGCTACTCAAGAAGTGGTAAGCAAATTTAAAAAAAAATATTATTTTACTCTTTTTTATCATTGATTGCTTAGTGATTAAAATTTTAATATTTACATAATGGTCTGGTATTTTTCTTTAACTGTGTATGCGATACGTTCTTTTAATCTAATATATAATCATTTAACAAACAACTGGTTTTATACAGAATAAGTGTGAAAATATTAGTTAAAATGTATAAATATGGATAATAATGCCGTAAAATATAATATTGGGAGTTCTAATTTACGCATGAATACAATTTCTGATTACTTGAATCTTAATCATGCATGTATTTCACATACAGGCAAGTTCGGGCGATTTTGAAATAGCGGAAGTAGTTGAAAGTTACGAACGGCGATTACAAGAACAAGTAATGTTAGCAAAAATTGACATTATATCTGCGTTAGAACAACAAATTCAGGTAAATCATCACGTAAATGAAAAACATGCATGACTCACATTATTACTTATTGTCTTAATCACATTCTAATCTGTTTATTTAACAATTATCGAATAAATCGTTTGGTTTTGGATGAGTATTTTCGTAGATTTGTGCGCTAAACATCGTCCATTTGTTTAGACTCTTGTGTCAAATACCAGCGAAGATCTTGAGTGGCCTCCAGAGTTGCTACAACTCAGGGATCGATTAACTGAACATTGGCATTCAGAAATACAAGAAATCAAGGATCAACACGTGGAAGAGATAACAAATTTAAAGGAGGAACACGAGAAAAATATACTAAGGGCGCTCGAAAGGGAAAGAAGGAATTCAGTGAAGAATGAAGACGAACTGGACATCAAAATAGAAAGGTAATGAGTTTTAATTACAATAAAAGTTAAAATTGACTCTTATATTTCATTTTAAAGAGACAATCTCAAAAAAGTGTCATCAAATCTTCGTCATTTAGTCGCCGATTTAATTAAATATTTCACTAAGTGTGAAGATGAACTAAACAATACTCTAGTAGATGAATTACTGAAAAACGGTTTTGATAACGATACAAGTAAACTAGAAAGTGATTTCAATGATTCATCCCAATCGGGATCTGATCTGTTAGATTCACCACGTGTTAAACGTGTACATTTCACCCCTGACGTGTCAGGAATAATTAAACTTATCAATGAAACTACACTAGAAAATCTGGATAATTCCAAAGATATATCAACTGAATTTCGCACCGAGTTAGATTTATGTTTAGAACGATTAAAATCGGAAGCGAATGCCATTTTATGTTTAACATCAAATCTCAAACCAAAACCGAATGAAAGCGAAGAAACTAAAGTATTGCCGGTTGAAGATAAAATATCTTCACTTACGCGTCAATTGATAACTGAAACACAGAATAAAAATGAATTGAATATTCAATTGGAAGAAACTAAGATTTATATTAGTGGTTTAGAGCTAGAAAAACAAAGTTTAGAGGTGCAAGTTGAACAATTGTTGGCGAAGCAATTAGTTTTGAGTTCTGAATTAGACCATGCGAAAGAGAAAATTAATGATTTGATTGAAAGTGGCCGAAAGGAGATTATTTCGGAGGGGTATGGCGAAAATGATATAACAGGATCCACGACATTAGGTAAGATTATTTATTTTAAATTTCATTCACATTCATTTTGTCTTTACATGTTGACAATTACTAAATGTTATTTGTAGTTAATCAGATGCGAGTTTTGATTTAATTCGAATCGTTTGTTTAACAGGAGAAAGAATTGTTTCCTTGGCGGAGCTTCAAGATCGTGCCAGGATGATTCTAGGCGAAGTAGACCCAACAATTCCACATCCTTTATTCCAACTGGTAGAGGAATTATGCCGGGAAGGCGATAGAATCGTCGATGACGCCAAGAAAGACCATGAAGATTTGGCTCAACAGGTTAGTGCCAAATTTCAAAGTCCCGCAAATTTATATTCGTAAACATGGTTAAACTAGTAAATTTGATAATAAATAAGAAAGACTAGTTTCATCTGGGTCTTCATTCGTTGTCTTGAATGTGGTCATACGTTTATTTGTGTTCATTTTGACGAATATCGGCAGAAACTTCGACACATTCGCGAAAATGTCTCGCAAAAAGGTAATTTACTGGAATGTACTTGTGTTTATATGATTAGTAATATGAAGCATGAGTGTCAGCTTACAGCTTTGTCGTCGGGTTTGGTTCTTTAATAGTTGTGTTAACGTTGCTTATTAATACACCCTTGAACCATGCTTTGTAACGAGTTTTAGGCACATCGCACAGAATATATTATTGGCGCTCATTCACATTCATTTTCATAATTAAAACTACAATATATACACATACAGCGTTATTCAATATTCGTTCGTAAAATAATAAACATTTATTATTAAATTAAAACTCTGGGTTTCATGTGGAAATAATATTTATTAAAATTATGACGTTTTAAATAATCTACTTTGGCAATGGAACATTTTTATTTTATTTCATGAAAAGTAATTATGTTATTATTCATTTTGGTGTCTACCAGCTTTGGAATTAGATTTTTACTTTCTTTTACGAAGTAATAACTAAGTATTGTAATCATGAAAATTTTCGAACTCGACATTTCAACGGATATATACATGTTTTGACCTTCCCTGAATCGAATGTGACTATTTTCGGAATGACTGTCTGTCTGTCTGTGTGTGTGTTTGTCTGTGAACGCTCTAGGGCCAAAACTGTCGAACGAAAAATGATAATACTTCAAACTTAAGACTGTGCACCTCCAATTTTTGAAACGAATATTCAAACCGGAAGTGTTTACTCTATACAATTTTTGTTCAATCTCCAATATCACTAAAACGGCTGCGCACTTATGGCAAAAATAGTTTGTTCATAATGAAAGATATTAATATTTCGCACAACTTTTGTTTGAAACATTTCTTCAAAAAATGTACCAGTTGCGAGAAAAATGCTACGAAACAGTATAAATATCTTGTTTACGTTGTCATGGATTCGCGCATGTAGCTTATAAAATCGGATCATCTGCTATTTTGACAGGAAAACAAAATAGACTCAATTAGATAAATGATATTTCAAGATATTCCTGTAGAGTATTGGTTAGTATTAGTTAGTTATATATATAACTGCGTAAAAGAAAGTCGAGTGCAGGCCACTCCAGATACTTTTTTAATTGATTGTAAAACAAAGAACATGTAGGAACAATTTAGGTAATTTTGAAGTAAATGTTTGAGTAGTTAGATTATTTTTTGATTAGCTTATTGAGCTTGAGAGGTATATTGTCCGAAAACAGATAGAGGCGGCTGATAAGAAACTGCGTGCGACCACCCAATTTCTTGAAGACCAAGCTGTTGAAAGGGAACTAGAACGGGATGAGGCGCAAAAGGAAATCGCTGTACTGAAAGATCAGCTACGTGACGGTGAACGATCACGTCTTACCTGCGAACGCATTAATACAGAGGTACGCTTTCAATTCGCATGTATTGTGTGATTCCACTAAAATTTTAAATTTCAATGTTATATGATGAAACTCATTGTTTATAAGCGTTATTTTTATGTTTACGGGGCGGTATATGGGCAATATCTAAGTAGTCCGCTTTTTCTGACATCCAATAGTGCTTTGTTAAGGTTACGGGGGTTCCCCTAGGGTATCTACGCTAGAGTTAGGAGTTTAGCAATTAGAAATATTTAATGTTATTCCGAGGCAAAAATTTAATCCATTATATATAAACCCTATAAGCATGAACTAACATATTTATGAATCAGCAATGCGAATTTTTCGTTTCATTGTAATTTAATAACGTTATTCAATACAAACTTATAACTAATTGTTTAATTAAAGTCAAATCTAGTCACGATGCTATAAGTTTATCAATTATATGGATTCGTTATGAACCGATTAGTATTTAGAAATAATAAACCAAAAAAAATGTCAGAAAAACGGCCCGTCAAAAATTTTGTTTTTACACAAGCTATAGTTACTATTCCAAATTTAATTTGACGTAAACCTATCTCATGATTTAATTAACAAATTCACTGTCAAAAACGTATGGGTGGGATATCATAAAAATTTCAGTAACCTTCATCAACGCAACATAAAAATGGTAAAGTGTTATTATTGCCTATTTAGTTAACACATTCCACAAGCACCTATGTTCTCACAAATTCTCATATAACATTTACTCAAACACGTATTCACCAATAATAATATATAGAAACACCAACGCGCCAGTACCCTTTTCTCTAACAATGCACTGTTGTTTTTGCATGTGGTTTGGTTACATGATGCACTAGGAGCCGAAACATGCCTGCTTGTGTGACTTCGGTGTCACCGTTATGCAGACGGTGAGTTACACGCTTTTTGCTCATATAGGCGCAAGTTTGTGCTAGTCTGTATACCTTGTTTGTTATAATTGTGACGGACGTAGACGAGTTTGCCCGATTCTAGCCGAATGTGAATTTCTCTTAGGTTTATAGTCGAAAGTTTGATTTACATAAGATTTAATAAGTAATACAAATTAATCAGTAATTAACGCTTTAATTAGGATATAAGAATGTCTAAATCTTACATGGCGACCCTTTCAGATATACAGACTAGTTAATAACAATTAGATATATAATGCTTTCTTATGGATTACTTAATTTTTATTATTTTAAGTTTCATGCGACGAAAAGACTTCCAATTAACGTAAAAATACGCTAACGCGTAGCCTCTTAATTATTATACAAAATTTAAAAAATGCTTTTGCAATGTATTAATTCCAAATTAAAAGGTTACACATGAATTAAAATAAATAAAAAAGACAAATAATTATATAGTATGTTAAAGAATTGTAGGTTTTAGTAGAAAGTAATATTTAACTATATAAACAAAATTAACAATAATTCAATTCAATTCCACCCAATTAATTTATAACAGTTAGTAATTCCCTGCGGTACCTGCAGCATTTACAGTATTAGAACCTGTCGCACAAAAATTAAGATCTATTTTCGTCTCAGATTTAAAATAGACCCTAAATCTCTGTCTACAACAGACCTTTTTACTCTTATACCGTATAGTCTACCTATCCTTTTTCTTCGTTTCCTGTACGGGTTTACATTTAATTTTGTTTAACAACAACAATAAACTATCAAATAAACAGTTCGCTCTGTTTGTCTGTGCTCTACGCTAGTGAGATGTTTGTGAACATGTATTCTATAGGTGGAACGTTTAGAAATTCAAATGCACGAAATGACAGTGTTAATGAGCGATTGTGAAACGAAAAAGAACGAAGTCGAGGATGAACTGAAGGAGGCGATCAATAAAATCTGGGATTTACGGGATATTGTCAGAGATTTGGAAGCTCAGATAAAAATTCATCAAACCACCGAGATTGGACTCAGGCATATTATTACGCAGTTGGATATTAAAATTGAACAGGATTCGAAACAAAATGAGGAGTTGACACATCACATAGACTCATTACCTGATGGAACTAAGTATAGTGACATTATTAGGAGGCTCGAATCTGAGATTCAAAAGTTAAGAGTTAGCTCAGAGCTAGTGGGGCCTGATGGAGTTTTGAAACAAGTTAAATCACAGGTAAATTATTTTATGTTTAGTATTTTGAACTAAGAGGATCGTCGACGGTACTTGAAAACAAACAAAAATTCATCATAAATTATTATCGTTATATTTCTCATAATCGAGCCCAAAATACTGTTGTATAAATTACCGAGAAGTCATTTAGGATTGCGATTTATTATAGTTGAACGAATTCGAAAAAACGTTAGAGAAACGTACAAAAGATTTAGAAACATTACACACTGTGATAACAAATACAAGCTGTAGTTCACCGTCTGAGGATATGTCGATACGTGATCAAATCCGTTCTCAATCCAACCCTGATGCCGAAAGTGATTTGCCTTTAGAACAACTAGCAAGGCTTAAAGATAAGCTAATCCGACATGCGAGAGCTGAAGACGCAGCAATGAAACGAATCCGAGATTTAGAAATGCAAAATTTTACAACAAAACAAGACTATGAGGTAAACAATCGATCAATTTAATTTGGTATATCTTAAAATCTATTTTCTCATATTAGGAAATGCAATCAGAACGAGATGTGCTTCAAGATCAACTTTCCGAACAACTTGTTATTATATCTTCATTACAGCTACGTTTAGACGAACAACGTTTACGCGTCGAAGCTGCCCAAAAACAATCTAACACCTCCCTGGAACACAAAATCTACGAGTTGGAAAACCAAATCCAGGAATTTAATGATGGCATCCATACACGCGACAAGACAATCAGGCAACTCAACGCCGTTGTGGCCGAAACCAAGAAATGTCTGACTGAACAACAAAAGCAACTCAACACCGCGTCAGACATCGAAAAAGAAATAGTTACTCAACTACAAGCTGAAATAAAACGTTTTAAAACTGAAAATGAAGCATTGAAATCTAAATATCAAACTGAAATCAACAAAATACAAGCTGAAAATGATACGTCTTTGAAAAACCAAAGAGCAGTAACTCCTGAATTTTTCGATACAATGTTAACGGATAAAAATGCGGATATAGATAGCTTGAAGATAAAATTGACTGAAATTGAGAAAGAATTAGATTTTTATACTTCGTTAAGTTTGACTAAAGAACAACTGCTTAATTATAGTAGTTCAATAAAAAATAATTCGAAAAAATCTGAGGTGATGTCGATGGTTGATGCCAGTGATCCGGATCAGATGAGACACGAGCAGGTTTCGTTTGAAAGTTTGCATAGCGGTGAAAATTTAGATTTTAAACGTAACGTTAATGAAACATTGTTCATTGGTTCAACATTCCGTGACTCAAAATACGCTGCGAAACAAAAACACAGTCCGTTTTTAGTTTCCGAGTTATCGTCTATCGAAAAAATTGGCCCTCCCTGCGTAAACTATACAGTCGAGCACGTAGATATGGCTGGCGATTCGATTAAATCACAAAAACATGTTCGTTTCAACGATAACACTGAATTAACCCGACTTTCATTAAAACTCGTCGAAATGCAACAAGAAATAGAAACAAAAAATGAAACCCTGAAAAGTTTTGAAGACAAACTTACCACAGTATCCGATTACATGACGGACATTGAAAATTTACGTAAAAGACTGGAATATAGCGAGGAAACATTACGAGAAAATACAGAGAATTTCAAGGATGAAGTAGATTTGATGAAAGATGCTGAAAAGAATTTACGGGTTGAGTTAGCTGAGGTAAAAATGGAAGTTCAACAAAAAGGTACAAAATTGGAGTCATTGGAGAAAGATGTCGGCCGAAAAGATCAAATGTATATGAATTTAGCAAAAGAAAAACGTATTTTAGAAAATCAGTTGAGTGAATTAGAAAAACAATATGATGAATTTAAAAACTTTGAGGATTTAATGGCACAGAAGAATAAGGAAATTTATGAATTAGAAAAACAATTGGCGGAGAATAACGAAAATGGTAGTACTGCTAGTTTAAAAGATCGAATCATTGAAAAAGAGGGTGAAGTTAATAATTTGAATGCCGAAATAACCAATCTTAAAATATTATTAGACGATAAAATAAAACAATATGATAAATTAGATACAGAATTTCTAAGGATTAAAAAGGAATTAACAACGAAGACTGAATTGTTACAGAAAAATGATAAGGAATATAAAAACATATTGTCACAATGTGATGGGTTATCTATAAATATTTCACAATTAAAGGAAGTCCTCGATGATAGAAACAAATCTATAGAACAGTTAAAAAAAGATTTAGCAGATGAACGAATACAAAAGAGCAAAATAGATGAATATGAGAAAAAGGTGTTAGAGCTACAATCAATAATTAATGATTTTAAAATAAAATTCGATACGAATCGTGTAGCGGATTCAAACCTAAGCCACAGTCACTTAGAGTTAGATATTGCGAAGCACAAGAAAGAATTAGCTGAAAAAGGTCTTCAATTGACTAAAGATAAAAATGTAATCGATGAATTGAATAAGGAAGTGCATCATTTACAAGACTATTTGAATGAAAAAGATAAAATTATAAATCAAATGACGATGGATAGTAATAGTTTACACATAGCACTAGAAGCAATTCAATCAAAAATACAAGAAAGTGGCAATGTAGTTGATCTTAAGAAACGTTTACGTGAAGAACAGAATTTAACAAGTGCCTTGCATGATGAATTAAAATATTTAAAACAAAGTATTGAGCAGTATGAATACATCGAAGCGACAAATGCATCACAAACTTTGGTAATGCTAAAAGAAAGTGTTGATAAAGAAAAAGAAACAAATCAAGACTTACGGAACACAACAGAAGAATTATTATTAGAAATTAAACAGTTAAATAATTGTCTAGAAGCGCAAGAAGGCATTGTCCAAAAACTAAAGGAGCAATTAGAGGAAGAGAAAATAAATTCAAACAATGTTCAGTTGCAAGATGCAAATATAATTGAATCAATGCGATTGCGCTTAGAAACGCTTTTAGATAATGAAAGCGAATCTGTAGCATTATTGAGAAATGAGAAGAAAGCTCGCGAAGAATTAGAAAAACAACTTGTAACCTTTAATCTACGAAATGCAAGTGCTGTTAGCTTAGACTCAAGTTTCAAAATGAATGACGTGAATTTCGAAATAACTTGCATCAAAATGGATTTAGTTAAATTGACCACTGAAAATGAAATCTTAAAATCAGAATTAGCTACATTTAAAAATCTACATTCTTTAGTAAATTCAGAGTTGCAACTAGCAAACGAATTGAACATTCAACAAAAATCCGAGAACACTTACTTGAAAAGATCACTTGGGGCAGTTAAAGATTCTGAAGTTGAACACAAAGAAAAACATAAACAAAGTAAACGAGAAGTAGAACAACGAAGCTTGGAAGTGGAAAATACGAAGTTATTAATGTCGGAAATTGAAGATGAGAAAAATTTAATGAAGAGACAAATTGATGAATTGCGGGAAAGTTTACGGAATGTAAATGATCGGGAAAAGGAATTAACGCAACTTTTGTTATTTGAGCAGCATAAGCAATTAGATGGGACGGTTCCTGATAAATTTCTGCAGAAAATGAGAGTAAGTTTATTCTTATATTTAAGGTAAGAGTAGTTGCAGCAATTTGTTATTTTAGGAATTGACTTCGTTGCTTCAAGACCATATAGCAGATAATAAACAAATGTCGAGTACTGTAACACGGTTAACAGATGAACGACGATCGTTGCAAAGCCGCGTAAAAGAACTTGAAGAACGGTTGAATATCAAGGCACCCTATGATGATCCTGTAGCTAGGGTACGTCAATTTTTAAACTATCGTTCATGAATATATTGTCCCAAAATAAAAATAAAAGAATCAAAAAAGTCATAACATATGTATATTGTCTAAAATAAAATCAACATTTTCAAAAAGTGTATTGTTTTTTTTTTTAGGCTGATCATTTATTCGGTCGGTACTTAAGATCGGAAAGTTACCGTAAAGCGCTTGTTTTCCAAAAACGCTACTTACTCTCACTTTTAGCTTCTTATCAACAAGTGTCTTCAGCGAATATAGCCGAGCTTAATCTTGTGTTACCACGGGTTCAAACTACCAAATCGCTCAACAAATTTCGGTAAGTTTAAAACACGGTATTGCCAGTTATCCTCTGGTTAGACGAGCCAATTATACCCTTTAGTTGAAAATAAAAATGCGTTAAAATTAACTTTGATATCTTCTGATCTTCTGAAAACAAATCAGATGCCATATGCTTAAGTAAAGTAATATTTCACGTTATCGATAATGTATTTTCAAATAATGGCATTAATACGTTATGATTTAATTTTTATATATTTATCTAATTTCAGAGTTGCAGTTTATACAGTGATATCAATTCGAAGAATGCAGTACATGGTACAACGATGGCATACAGGTAAACGTATCGGTTCCTCAATTGTCCTAAAAAGGGCAATTGTATCCCCGATTGTAGCGTCTACTTCACAAGCGGGGTCCTCGCATACTGGAGATTCGAGACCTTGGTCTGGGAATTCACCACCGTGTAAGGATCGAGCAAGGCGAACCGAATTACCCTTAGGGTGAGTTCCTTAAGTTATACTCTTATACTGATTACCGGAAAATATTTACAATATAAGTCTAAATGCATTTAATGTAAAGTAAAAGATTTTAAATATATATATATATTTTTACAGAACAACGATACAAGAAAGTATAACTTTGGCCCCGCTTGAGGCACCGGCTTTACTATCACAATACATAGATCGATTCGATAGCATTCAACAAAGATTAGGTTTGGCGGTAAATCGTTCATCAACTTGATCTCATTACTCATTCAATTGTTTTTGACACGTCAACCATTATTTTGTTACGAATATTTCATTCTACTGACTTTTTCCTTACACTTTTACCAGTTTCTAGTCATTTATGAACATGTAAAACGCATTTATATTCATAATTTATACAATTAAAATAAATTAATTTAGGTACGTATAAATGAGTTGGCAGCTATATTAGTGAATGTAACGTAAGTATAGTTTAATGTGATTTTTATGTATGTGTTGAAGTAGTTTTAATGTAGAATTAGAGGTAAATTTTTATATATTTCACTAGGCATCTCTTAAATAATTTGGTTTTAATGTGATATTTTGCTCATTGACTTATAAACAGTGGAAGGTTTTGCTCAAACCTGTTTTGTTACAAATTGTCCGGTACAGTTGACTGAAATGATACAAAGTAATTGTAAATAACTAAATTTAACTGTTTCACTATACAAATAATATTCACATTGAATGTGCCTTTTGACTTTGGAGTCACATGCCATAAGTTACTATGATACACAGATATGGTCTGTGCTACAATTATAATGTTTTTTCTTTATTTATTTTAAATCACATATATTTTTGTTTTGTGTGACCAGTAGATACAATAATATTTGTCCTTAGTGAAATTATTGTTGAAATAAAGCACAATAGTTTTTATACCAATATAATGTATTTTATTTTCCCCGCAAGTATAAACATTTATAGAATGTATTAAGCATTTTTGTTGTTTATGGGTACTGTTGATTGTAGCAAAGTGATATTTTTTTTCTTTGGTTCCAATCCGTTTTCGATCTTATATTTCTGTAAACATACATAATTAACATTCAATTTCTTCATAGTTTTGATACTTCATAATATATTTTAAAAAGCTGATGTGGCTATCTTTATTAATACTTACATCAATTACTTTCACAATGAGTGAAGTATCACGTCCTCTCGATTTAGCAAGATCGAATACTTCGTCGGCATACGTAAAGAAATCTTTATCTTCAACCGCAATTCTACTCCTATGTTGTTGCAACTCTTGTCTGCCACATTCTTTCTCATCTTCAACTTCCTTTGCAAGATCCTCCTAAACAAACCAAAACAACAAACACTGTAAACACAACAAATTTGATTAAATTAGCAATAATTACCATTTGTTTAAACAACACTTTTCTATACGCAATTTTTTCGTCAAACAATTTTTGTTCTTTCTCCAGATTATATTTCTTTACTACTTCATTTGTTTTCAATCGATTCAATAACTCCCATTTTTGCAGTTGTTTTTCTTCGTTAGCCTCTTTCGCCTTCCTTGCTAAGCATTGCTGTCTGTAATCTTCACGTTGTTTGCGAAGAAGTTCCTTGTATACACGTTTCTTCTCCAGTGTATCAAGTGCTCTGAAAAAGTAATATTTTAAGAATTTACTGTAATTTTTGCCCCTTTGCCAAACGCACTTTTCTTCATATTCTTTTCTAGCATTTTCTAGTATTTCATCTTCGGCCGCTTTGAATCCGACTGCCTCTGCCATTACAGCTGCGCCAATTTTTTCCCGAACAATAATTTTTTGGTCGAAAATCTTGAAAATTAAGTTTTAAAATATCGTTTTATTCATATATGTGCATAGAAAAATACCTCTTTTTCGATTATTTTCTTTCTTTTGTTTATACTACATTTCGCTCGATCGTAAATATCAACAAGTCTATCTTTAATAGCTTCTTTGCGTTCAGCCTCAACTTTATATTCTTTTTTTGCTTCGAGGAATTTGTGGAATTCCTTTTTCACATCTGCCTTTTTATCTTTATCCTATAAAGGAAAATTAAACGAATAATATCTGTTGTGACCAATTTATTAAATAAATTACCAATTTCTTCTCATACGCTTTTATTGCAGTCATTTCTTCTATTGCTCTTATGTTATCTAATCTTTCAACTTTAATTCGTTCCTCACGCTCTTCTTTTTCTGCATCTTCGATATCTTTGACCCTAATATTTGAATTAATTTATTATACAAGAAAATTTAATGTCGAATGGTAGTAACCATAGAAACAATTTACAATCGTCTGAGCATATAGCGAAAATAGATTCAAATTAATGGAAATTTGTTGTTGGTGAGCTAAAGACGTTAGTGCCTGCAGCTTGCATATTGGACGATACTTACTGTTGTTTTAGTTCAAGACTATGATGAACATTTGTCTCCAACCGTTTCTTTTTCTTTGCAGCGTTTCTCTCTCTTTCTTCTTGTGCATTCAAACGTACTTCTTGTGCATATTTCGCTTCTTTGATTCTTTCATGTTCTATCTGCCGTTGGTCGAATTCTTGCTGTAAATTTCTTTCAAACAACACCTCAGATAGTAGTAGAGCACTGTTAAGACTTCGTGGCTTCTCTTTAAACATGTATAACTGTCTTTTCGCGGCTACAACTATTTTATTTCGTTCCTCCTCTTGTTCTTTTCGTAATTGTAAAAATCGTAAATACTTCTGTTCCTCTTTCACCCTTACTTTGCTATCAAGTTCTTCCATACGCCGTTGACTAATTTTCTACAAATTAAATATTTTATGTATCGTTTCTTTGAACCCTGAGGTAACAAAATTTACTCCAAGTTTTGAGTTAAATTCTTTAAAAAAATTAAAATTGGACACAACCATTCCTAGGTGCAAGTTTAATTTTATTATAAAATATGTTAAATTCGAGTATAAATTTTATTGACAATGTGTAATTTATTATTAAAATTTAGCCAACGAGATTAAATTTCAGTAGGTAATAGATATTGTGTAATTCGATCGAATTTCAGTGGTTATTTTCGTAGAATGCGATAAAAATATGACTAGTTGCTGGTGAATATGTTATTCGTAAACAAAGTGCGAAAATATTCACGGTGCCGTAGCAAATCATTCCCGTTCATATGCCAATCAAATGTACGTTTGGTCAACATCAGAATATATAAGCATAGTATATATCGTGATTTATAAATAGAGTGTGCGAGCGACGAAAAAATATCTTTAAATATTTTGCGGAATGTCGTTTCCACAAACACTATATAATACCTTTGGTATGTTGTTCTACCAGCTACGATGTCACTTTATAATTCCAATAAATTGTTGGTTTCAGAAAACGTAAACACAATAAATAAAAATTCTCTATTTTTAATGATGTTCAAAATGGTACACGTTACAAATTGTAAATTATGAATTACAAAATGATAAATTGGTTTGTGTTTCTCTCAGAATTTGTTTACGAAAAATTTCTAATAATTTTAGAATATTTTGGAACTACAAAATTGGAGCATAAAATTCATTGATGTATTTTTAGATTCTCACTTTTCACTGGCTATTTTGAAATATTTTTTACTTAAGTAAATGGGTACGAACAGGTTTTACTTTCCTATACGTAATGTATAAAGGGCATATTCCGATAAGTTTCCTATATTAGGTTAACCCGTGGGTTATGGTGCCCATATCATATACAGTTCATTCTCCACCAATATAATAAATATTAATAACTTACTGTTTCTGTTACTTTTTTAATAAACAAAGCGTTCTACACATACATACATACATTTCTACAAACACATACATCTGATTGTCTATATATATATATATATATATATATAGATTTTTGTTTTATATTTAAACATTCTATGCTCTTGCAATAATTTAATGTAATTATTACCTCAATAGAGTTTTCCCAATTCTTGGTCATTGCATAGGAGCCTTGTTTCAAATATTGTCGCCGCTCTTCCTCAGCTTGCAAGATGTCTGCTTGTATTTTCTTCCGGTCTAAGTGATTTGTGATTTTCTTCCATGATTCCTTTGATGCAATTAGAGCTCTGCCACGTTCTTCAACTTTCGTATTTTCATGCGTTTGGCCAGGAAATAGATACCATGTGGATTCCATTTTCTGCAAATTTTCTAATTATAACTACAAAACGTATTTTTACTGTCGAACGTCACATTGACATGTTTCTAAAAATTGGTGGTATTTGATTTGTTTATTATTTTATTATAGCAACCGCGTAACTACCAACAACCAAAAACACAAGCACGTTAAAAATAATCTGTTGGACTATGACATCATTCATTCATACGGATCAATATTTAAAATAACCACCTAGTCGTTGTTTTTGTTTTAATATTCTCATGCCAAATTTATTTCGAACCATTCAATTATCTAAAAATATATATATCGCATATAGAAACGTTCGCAATTGTAACGCGAAACAAATAGTTTTAGAACTGAAAGCTACGGTCGCAACACAGTGCATCAATTATCACAAGAAACTATCAATTTTTTTCCTTCATCACAAATCCAATACATAGAATGTTATACATTTTGTTAATATATTTATGAATTAACAATCATTATTTTTGTTATCGATTTAATATTCCTCGATCGATAATACAAATTCGAATCGCACTATTTAGATCTCTGCTCTAAATGCATTAGTACTTGATTAAAATATTTTATTTTTGACTCGGATGTTTATGTAATTATAATATCTGTATATGTGAACATTAAAATTCGCCATGGAATGAAAATAAACATAAAACCGAATACGAAATAAAATTACTATTCGTATTTACTTTAGCAGTATAATATCAAAGTTCTGTGGGATGATTTGTTTGACAGCATTCACACCACAGGTATCTCATATCTATGCCAGAAGTATGGACATACACCAGACACGCAGTTATATTTATGTAAGCGTTATGCTATGTTAACGCTTGTATATGCAGTTCCGCATTGTCTTATATAATTAAATTTAGAATTCCTTAAATTTCGTAAATTTAAAATATATTTCATACGACCCTTTTTACTCTTTCATAAAAAATGGATTGCTTGATTTTATGGCTCTACACATGCTGATATATTAATGGGATAACAAGGTCTCGCAATATTCCTTTCGTTTTTATCGATTTTGAACCGAAAAATCTATTTATAACCCCATATAAAATCGAAAAAATTAATGTACAATCGAAGACATTTAATAAAAATTGCAAGACTGCTGCGATATTCCAATATATTTTTAGTTTGTTAGCAACGATGTAAAATTGACTAGAAAAGTACCAAAAATAACTGATGAGGTGATACCTCAAACGACTTTTGATATTTTCAAGTTGTAACTGCACATTTTACATGCCTATAACGAAATGTAATATACATTATTAGGTGTGTTGCATAACTATTCTTTCTATAACTATGACAGGTCGTAAACATTTCAAACTTTAATAATGCACAACTGTGACAATAATACATGGAAAAACAGACATTTATGTGATATACTACTATTTTGTTTTTGATATACGATATATACGCTTTGTTTCGTCTAAAATTTGATATATTTTACATTATTTTTACTTTCTTATACTTTATGTAGTTTAATCACAAAAAATAAATCGATTTTCCCCAATGATTTCTGTTTGTCTGTCACTGAATGTGAACACTATAGTCAATATGCAATGAAAATCTCTAATTTTTTAAAAGGAATATTTCTATGTAAGGGTGTACTCGTATTATTTTTTGTTTGTCCGGAAAACGGTACGAGTTAGAGAAAAAATGATTCTTATAAAAGTTAAAGATATTAAAATTTCTAGCAACTTTTGTTTGATAGTTTATTTTTTTAAATGTACCATTTGCGTAAAATACGCTTTTGAAAATAGCTATATTACATTACGTTTCCTTATATTGTGTTTTGGCAATAATAGAATGAATTTAAAACATAATAAATATTTAATACATATTTAAAGATACCTAAATAAAAGAAAGTCTAGTGATGGCCACTCCAGATTTGTGTATTTTCATAAACCGTGGGATAATTGTAACAATGTAATGGAACATCGTTTAAAATTCAACAAAATTAATACTTATGCCAACTTTAAATTAATTTAAATTTGAAATGTGTCCAACATATTCAAGTTAGTGTTCGTTATACAAGAGTACACCAATAATTTTATCTATATTCAAGTAAAAATAGACATTTATTTTAGAATTGAATTTATTAATTCAATAGTCTTCCAATTCATAAAGTATAAATCCACTTAAAACCGTATTTATAAATAATATATAATAATATGTTTCGCATATTTTTAGCTTGTACAAAAAGGGGGAGATGCAAGGGGGGTAAACTAAATTATTTTATCTTCTTTTTTTGTACAATTTACTGAAAAATCGTAGTGTGTCAAGGCAAAGTATGAATAAAACAAAAACTACTTTAAAGAAGTCGAGTGAAGGCCACTTTATTTGAATTATATTAATCGCCGCCACCCACTGCTAAACGTTTCCTCAACTAATAACTTCAATAGTCAAAATTACAATAAAATATTTCAAGTTTGAGTCATTTCGGTTGTAGGAAAATTAAAAATAGCAGTTGGCGAGGTTAAAAATGCTATGATTTATATTGAGCAGATATTTCTTCGTTAATTAAGTGCGTCGCGAAGGTTTATCTTTGACAGTGCATCGTAGTTTGATCAATCATTCGCTTAGAGAATGTAGCAAATTAAAAATAATGTGCTCAGGTGCGTGCTGCTGTGCACATTTGGACAGTAATAAGACGCTAAATATGCAGCAGCAGCAACGGGCCAACTTATATAATAACATGCTTATTATTTTGGCACTCGCAGCTACACTCGTATTTTGAATTATTTCTTCGCTGTAGCTTTTTACTTTTGTCATCATATATCTCATACAACTCACAACTCATCATCTTTGTTTTCAAAATACTTTGTATACACCTCATTACACACCACAAAGTCCACCAACGGGCTCCTTGTTTATTTCTGCATTTAGAATTCTTTAAAAAATTTTTTTTGTTTGTTTGTATCGTTCATGACGTTGATACGAATGACGATATTAGTGAATGGAATCCTTTTTTTAATTCTTCAATCTGAATAGTAAACAAGCTTAGGTACAACGTACCTATGCGTCTAGATTGCCTTATAAGTAATGCGATGTGAGCACCATACTAAATTTTGGGGGCCTATAACTCGGGAAGTATACGAGCGATTGGATTTAAACTGCGAACAGATTCAAATAGGATACCAAATAATATGTGTACCAAATTTGGTGTGAATCGCTCCGGTACCTTCAGAGGTGTAGAGGGCACAAATTTGGTCTTACGACAGAGCGACGACTAACATCCAAGTATGTAAAGTTGGATTCAGGGCGACGAGACAAAAAGTTTTTGGTGTGAATCGCTCCGGTACCTTTAGAGGAGTAGTGGGCACAAACTTGGGGGTCAGAATACATGAATAATTAATTAAAATATCAGCAAAAATATTAGAACGAAATCGTGTGTACGATTTTCTAAACGTGCTAAATTAATTAACAATTAGTGCCAAGTAATTATTCAACAATCTGTCACGTAACGTGTGTATTAAGTCTGTGTATTCTCATCCAAAAATATTGCAAAGTGAAAAAAATCAGCTAACCTATATCTTGCGGCGGAGCATTATAAAAATGCATTAAATGAGAAGTTATCGCTATAAATACAACTATAAAGCAAACAGCTACATGAATTCGCATATAGGTATATAGGTATATATTTCTAAAAATGTTTGTATGCAATATATTATGTGTATCTCGGCGAAGGAATGGTTTGCCTTGTCTGTTGATCCGACGCCTACGTATCTCCCACATTTTGACGCGGTGTGAGGCGAGGTGCTCGGACGTCGGCATACCGGCGTCACCGGCGGCACCAGCGTCGCTACTGCCGCTGCAAAAGTGACAGTCGGCACGAGCCGGCCACGATTTGACGTATTTTGATTATGCTTGGCATTCCCGCGTGTTGTTACGAATGTTTTATACTTTTTCATTCTACAACATTCGTTTGTTGTCACTGATGCACCTGTGTGTTGTATGTTTACACTTAGAAAACAAGAAAAAATACTCAGACTAATTTATGCTTGAAAGATGACTGTTCATTCAAGTTGTAGATCTAAAATTGATACAACATTGTTGCTCATTTACGAGAATTAAAATGGTTGTAGGTTTACATTGAATTTTGACAAATTACATTGATTTATTGATCAGAACAGCACATTCGCCACAACAGCTGATATTACTAATAGGATGTCTGTGATGCTTAGTAACGCATGTCACTTAAGGCTGTTTACAATCATCACTTTATCTGTTTCAAATCTCAGATAAAAGTTAAAATAAAACAAGCATAACGCACCTATGCGTTCAGTTCGCCTTATAAGTAATATATGCGAAGACAAAGAAGGAATATAATTTGTAAAATTTTTACATTAATTGTTAAAAATACTGATATTTGTCCTTTGGTTTGAATAAAATAAGTGATTTATGGTATATTTGTTTATCGCTATGATTGTATCCTTGTGATGGCGTTATTTTTAAACCAACGAGGATACTATTCAAACAAGATATTTCTCATAACGAGAACTGACTGATATTATAAATAGTTATATTCGTAATAGTTTCGCGGTCCCAATATTTTCTCAGAAATTTGCGCGTGACACCGATTTCCACCAAATCGCTTGGAATCCCCGTGACTGAACGCTGCTCTAATACACGAATTTTAATTCGGTCTCAATTTTACCCACACACACACACACACAAACTGACCTGGTTTACCCATCAAATATTTTCATTCATGCTTATATTCTTCTTCATTATCTAAACACACATGTACTCAGAACTGAGCAATTCAATTCATAAGGAATTGAAATGGAATTTAACTGAATTAAAATACAAGAAACTACGATTCTGCTTGTTTGGTTTACGGAACGGTTATATTGGGTATTGTTGAGTGGCGAAAGATGGTTGTTGTGAATGAAATGTCTTTGTCAGCTCATCTTTATTGGACACGGCATGATGAAATGTATGTTTTCTTTATGAATGAATGTAACCTGTTCAGAAATTTGTCAACAATTTCTCTACACTGTCAATACGTAGATGTACACATTTTAATGTTCATCATGTACCGATATATTACCCCCTCTAATGAATTTAACTGGATCTACGCCAATGAGCGTACAGTATTTGCGAGTTGGAAATATGTTCATTTCAATCTTTTTATAAAATCGAGTTTTTTTCCTGTGTGCACAATCTGCTATATGTGCCACCATCGCATGTCATTTTTGCACATATATTTTCAAAGTTCACACATCAGATAAATATGTGTTGACCAACGGCCAAAATATTTTACAAAAAAAAATACGAGCAAATTAATCACTATCACTATCTTATTTGACATAAAATGGTTTAGAAATAATTAAAATATTTAATAGCAGACTCTATTAGACAAATGTTCTAGTCACCATTTATCTATGTATCTAGTTTTCTATCCGGAACGCTATGCAAATCTTACGAACTAGCTTAAACAATACAATAAATAAATGCAAATATCGAGTTGACTGTTTGAAAAACAGATGTTTGGAATATAAAATTATAATGATATTCTTGTTTGTCTCGTTTTTAAAGAGCTAATAAAATATGGCTTTGTAGATGTCTATAATCAAAGTTAACAATATATTTTATATTCAAGCATTTTTTAAAGTTCTTTGAAGATGGTACCACGTGATTAATTAGATGTTTTTCACCTTGTAAATGAGGCTGACAGATTTATTTCTTTGTGTTTTCATACATCATTAATCCATAGTGAAATTGATTTAGTAACTGTTAAGACAGAAATAAGCAATCAACATAAATCATAAAAAAAAAGAAAATCTTCTTTATTCCTTATTAACAACTCTATCAGATTCGTAGTCTCGTGTCGAAAGAATTACTATTTTAAGAACAAGAAGACACTACGCTATACTATTTTTATAAGAAAGTAATAAAAAATTAAAGCTCTCTAAATATTGTACTCCCATTTTCGTTATATCAAAATACGTATTTTCCCACGAAAAGATAATTTCTCTCCATTTGTATGAAAAACACCTATTTGGATTCAGAGACCTTCAGGTTCAAAGTTCTTAACCTATTTTACTAAAAAACTGTAGAAATTTTAATAACTGTGGAATCCTTGTATCCTATAAGGATAATTAATGTTTCAAACCTTGTTGAAATGAGGAAATACTTGCCAATGCCAATATTGTTAGTCATGTTTAACGAGCGTTTAATCTTTGATCGGAGATCACGCGATTATCGCTGGACAAGATCACATAAATAACTATACAGTATGCACGGAAAAAGTATACAATGTTGCAAACTAATTAAACTACTTTTAAACTATATTTAATCACAGAAATCGTAATATAAAACAAGTTTTATGTAATAGCATATATAAAACAAGTATAAACGCAAGCATTAATGCTTCCAGCTTACTGCGTGCGTATAGTTAATCTCAGCGGATTTATTTATTTTTAAATTAATTTTACGAAGAAATAAAAGAATGCCTGATAGAGAAAAATATGTTTATATTATATGATTCCTATTCACTCATATCCTGATAATTAAATCATGATTTTCCCGTGTAGCGTGAACAGATTTCAAGCATAGTTTGCCGCAACTATCCTGTGACATACGTCAATGAATTTTACCAATATTTGAATGGTTGCAAGTGAGTGATGGGCAATATTATTAGGTGCGATGCTTGTCTCTCATTTATTGTAGGTAGTGTGTATTCTAGCCCGTTCGAAAATCTCTGACACCAACTATAATTTTTCTGTCGTTTACAACCACAACGATTCGTAGTGGGGCGTTGTATAAGAACATACGCGTGCTCTCAATTTGACAGTGTCTGGTGAGTTTTTAGTTTTGGTGCACGGGCATTCCTGGGATCGTACTCCATTTACTATATCAATCATGGTAAGTTCAATCCGTACATTATTTGGTGGAGGTTCCACTAAATTCAATTATTTCGGACCTAACTTGCTTTTCAATGGATATTTTAATTAAGTTTTGTGTTACAAAATGGTCAGTGAATACATATATATATTTCTAGAAAAACAAATTAAATTCCTGCCTAGTGCATATATGCTATGTTGTGGTGAACAAAACATTTTTAATTTAAAGTACAATGTGTTCATAGTGTAACGATTTTTTAATCCGGTCTCCTCATTTCTCATGTACGCGTTGTTTGCATATGTTAATTAATTAAAACCAAGCATAGGTACAGGCACCTATGACGCAGAGCCCGGTAAGCTCTGTGCGCGTATATAATAAATTAAATTTAAAAAAATTGTATCCAATTATTATAGCCTTTGGGTTACAAACTTTAATGGTTTAAAAACTTCGAAACGACTTTATTCTTGTATTTATGACCTCTATACTTTCTTAAAAACTAGCTGAATGACCTTCACTCGACTTTATTATACAATCACTACATATAATATTGCTTTATTTTGTTTTAAATAGAATCTACGATTGCTATGAAACCAAATCAATATGTATTGTAACTAAGGAACGTAAATGCAATATATTTAATTTAAAAAGTAATTATAAATCGTTTTTTTTTCCAAAAGTTGCTTAAATGTTAATATTTTTCACTTTTGTGGTAATCATTTTTGTTCACTCAAGCCACATGTTCTTTAATTAAGACCATAAAAACATAGCATATACAACACAACAATTTTTCTTTAGATTTTTTATTACATAAAAAGAGAAGCTATTTTTTTCAAGAATGTTTTTAGTGTATCGGTGATTTTGATTGGTTTTTGAAAAATTGATTTTTGTAATGAATTCTCCATCACAAATATTTGTTTAGACCGTATTAATTTATTTATTTTTTATTTCAGGTGGTGAGACAAATTCTATAATTTTGACAAAATGGTTTTTTGAATTTTTTATATATATTTTTTTAATATTGTTGTATTATTAGTGTAGAAGTTCGTTTATGCAGATTATTAAAATTAAAATATACTCCTACAATTATTTACAATATTAAAAAAAAAACACCTTAAAGAGTTTCTGCTATAAACGTAGTATATGTAGGACTTAAATATTAATTTTAAGCTGTGTAAACGGGATTCAAGTTTTGTTTTTTAGTAGTTAATATTTTTTAGTAGTTAATATTTATTTTGTTTGTTTTTTAGTTATTTTTGACTACAAATAATTCTTATATTTTAGAAATATTTTAATATTTATTACTAATTTATTTTATAATCAATTATTCGCCGTACAAGTTTGACTTAGCATGTTTCCCAAAAGGATATCGATTTATATTCCCGCATGCAAAAATATTAGAAAGTCAATATCACGTTGTACAAACAAAAAAATCTTGTAGGAATCCGAAGATGAGAAAGTTGCAATCATGCGCAAAGCATTCCAAATGTTCGATACCACGAAAGCGGGTGTCATTGAGACAATTAAAATTGCAACCATCTTAAACACAATGGGTCAAATGTTCGACGATGCCGAGTTGAACAATCTGATTGTGGAGAACGATCCAGATAAAACGGGCAAAGTTAACTTCGACAGTTTCTGCAGTATTGCCGGCCACTTCCTTGAAGAGGAGGACGATGAAGCCATGCAACAGGAATTGAAGGAAGCCTTCAGGATGTACGACCGGGAGGGCAATGGTTACATTACCACTAACACCTTGAAAGAAATCTTGGGCGCTCTTGACGACAAACTGAGCAGTACTGAATTAGACGGTATCATTGCTGAAATTGATACCGATGGCTCCGGCACGGTTGACTTTGACGGTAACTTAAATCCAAGTTTAAATAAACCTTATCTTATATTTGGTCGTAAATTAGGAGCAGTTTTGAGTGTGGATTAATTTATGACAAGAATAACATTTAGAAAAATCATTAGGCTACATCATGTGTTACCTTTAATCGTAAATTGTGGGTTTATAATTGATTTAGAATAATTAGAATTATATATCGCTCGGTTATCACTTAAAATTTTAATTAAATCCTAAAATAGATTGATGTAAAAATAATTGGAATCTAAAAAAAGATGCTAATTAATTTTCTGGAAGTAAACTCATTAATGCCTACGTAATTTCTTTACAAAATTTTAAAATATACTTTTCTTTTCATTGCATAAGTAGAAATTTTGATAAATCATTAGCAATGAAAATAAAAACATAAAATGTCAAAACAGTGTAAGAATAATTGGGTAAGTTTATTACATTACAAAAATAATTGTTTTCCTTTTTTTCTAGAATTCATGGAGATGATGACTGGTGATTAAGTTCAAAAATAATGGAACTTAGATCAACAAATAATAAATTATCTAGTTTTAAAAATTGATGAGATGATGATATTCCAGGATACTAAAGATACCACCAAATTAAATAAATTATATAATTTAATTAAATAAAATATGTGTTAAATATACATTAAATTATTAATTCTTCACCTTTCATTTTAAACGGAATTTTGTTGTACACAAAAACATTGATGAACATTTTTTAAAACATATTTTTTACTCTTTCGATGTATATAATTGCTATTATGCATTTTTGAAATACAAATTTTGTATTCGTACATAAATATATATATACATTTTTTTAATACCAGCATTTGTTTTTTTTTTCTATAGTTTTTTTTTTAGAATATAATTTTTGTTTTTATTTAATTTTTTTGTGTTTTTATGCTGTTTATTGTAAGATTTTATTGCAATTTTGACTGACTAACAATATGACATTAAATTACAATTATTATATATATATAAATAGCTGTATTCTTAGTCCTTTCCTTCATTCCTTTCAATAACTCATCGATACAGGATCAACCATTGTATATATCGAAATATTTTAGATTGTTGTAATGTAATGCTTCTGTAGTTATGTAAGAATCTCATAGATTAAGAATTGCATGAAATTACACGAAATCTTGAGCGGTTTTCATTTCCCAGTTTGTCCATTTTAGCGGATTTAAAAAAAAATGTATAAAAATGTGTTTTTTTCTTTTGCAGTATTTTAAGATTAACTAAATACAAGTTAGCAATAACTCCGCTCTCAATTTTCTAAGGATACGTAAGAATACAGCTATTCTTATACTGCACAGAGTACATTATAGCATATTTATTATTTTAAATGAAAAATGGTCCACAGTTACATATATATATTTAATTTCTGTATGTATTTTCTTTAAATCTATAACAATTAATTTCAAAGTTTTGGGACTTGTAGCAACATTGATGTTTCTATAAACTATTTACATGAATGGATTATAAAATTAAATTATGTTGGTGTTCTACACAGTTTTGATAAGGTAATAAAATAAAATTTAATAGAAACAGTTGTTTAACTAACGGCCACTTACAGGAAGTATAATTTATATGTGTTGTTTATCTTTATTGATTATAGTAAAATTTTGATATATTGTATGGTATTAGACGGCACGTTTTTCGAAATGTTTTTATATAAAACATAATAAGTCAGAAATAAATAGTAATTTGTTGTTGATAGACGAATGGGAAATAAACTGGTGTAGCCTCATAATTAGGAGATTATCTCGTACACAGTTCCTGTAAACTTAAAACTGATTTTATTAGATTATATTATTATGTTTTGGACATTGCATGCATTTTCCTTGCCATTTGCACAAGAATGAATTAATTTTAGGTTTACATACAGATGCCAGATTAGTTATATGTTTGAATTGAGACAATAAGTAATCTTTCCCGTTTAACAATATGATTATAGTTTAAGGAAACATGTTGGTAAAACTGCAATCGACTACTCGCACAACACATGCCAGTGTTGTACTTGTTCCATGGGATTAGCGATGACAGAATTCCAATGGGATAACGCTTTACCTCTGGCGAACATGTACGATCCCAACACACATTTGCCTATTAGCTTATCTGAAACAAGAACAAATTACGCCATTCAAATTTAATCAATATAATTATAATATTCTTATATTTTGTGTTGAAATGTTTCTTAGAATATGAATGACGTGGCTTTATCGTGAGACGTATATTGGATGTACTGTAAATAAGCCTCACATATATATATTTTCATTTATTTTTTCGTATTTCCACATTTGGGATGACGTGATCTGAATGTGACGACAAACAAGATATGTGAGTTGACGTGCCCGTGTTTGTGTCCCTATATATTTGTGTTTGCAATGTGGCAAGCAGAAAGGACGTGTTTATGTCAGCCGGATATTTCGGTTTAAGTTTATCACATGTAATATTTACCACGACCGTAGCCTGATGTCAGTTGGTACACATGGAATGCCAAACTGGTGATGTCCACTTGGGTTGGGGGAAGCCTTAAGTTGAAGCCCTCGGTAAACGTGACGGTGCCGTCGCTTGCCGGACGCGATACGCCTGTTTTCTTTTCTTTTACGACGCGATATTGCTGGTTCAACGTTACCTTCACATACGTGTCTCGCTTTTCACCCTGGAACTAATTTAGACGGGTTCGAATTTATTAGTGAAACAAATTTGAAGATGCCATTAGTTAAAATAAGAATGAGAAAGATAAATGTGATGATTTATATTTCCTAAATATTTTCCGAACGTCCCGAGAAAAAATAAACTAAATTCCTATGGTCGTTTGTCTGTTTCGGAAGCCCTTAGCTAATAAATTTATCGTCCCGAATCGCTAGAGATTCCAGCAACGCTTCACTAAGTGAAAAAGACATGATAAATCTATTAGCTACCAAATTCGGTAAATCGAATAATTACATTAGTCTACTCCAGTGTTTCCTAAAATGTGGAACACGTATTGCATCAAGAAATGTTTGTTTTGTGCTTTTCTTTTTTGTAAAATACTTTCATCTACCTAAATTAATTATGACAAAATTAGGGTACGCAAAAGAGGTATAAGCATGTTCTAGTTTGAGAAACACTGGTGTATTTGTACTAACCTTTAGACGCCTGGCTTCGATCACTGTTGCAGTCAGACGTTTTAAATTCTCGTTGTACAATAGTGACACTAACAGTTCACCTAGATCTGAAATTACTTCTTGTGCTTCCTGCCAGACATCATTAAAAAAGTTATTAGTTTTACATATACATGCGCCAGGTCTTTTGTACATTTCGAAAAGGTTAATTGCAACTTTTCTAATTTATATCCTACGGTTTCGCTTATGCAAGTTAAAATATATTCTGATTGGAAAGAACACCTACACCTATAACACCTACAGTCTCATTACGTTATGAAAATTAAAAAAAAAGCATTGATATAAGCATCAATACCTTCAGCTTGCCATACGACGAGCTAAAAGTAAATTACTTCGGAAAAGAAATTACTTTTATATTGACTATCTTACCCTACTAGACCTTTTACATTGTAAAACAAATATGTTTGGTAACTCGAGTCGATACTCCATATGGAATGCTTATATATATCACGTACATACACGTAACACATAGTATATACACACAAACTAGTCCAAAAGCTTATACAAATATAAGGATACCGGGTATAATACGAGAGCTTTACTAAAATTGAATTTTGCGCTTGAGTACATTCTCAAATCCTCCCTAAAGATCTAAAGCATTATTCAGACATTTTTGATTTGAAATTGATGACCATGTTATTGAAACTGTTTGTGTCCGTTTCTAAAACGCTCTTCAATTTTCTGTAAGGCTTTTGAAATTGACCTATTTATGTGTGAATACAAATTACCTTTTCTAGATCCATTTTATATAACTGTTGCTCGCTACTGTCCCCTAACTCCAGGTCACGCAATGGAAATATCACGTGACCTAATTCAGAACGTCGTTTGGCTCTTCCACCGTCGATTACGGTGAGTTTTAAGATGTGATCCATCATATTTTTGGAGGATACCTGCGCGTATTGTCATTAATTTTAAATTTAGAGTTGACAAAGAAAATTAATTAAATCTAAATTAAGTTTACTTACTTGGAATACCAACGTTTCGTCGAAATAAGGATTACAGGTTTTCTTCTTTTGGCGTGATTGTAAATATCTTCTTTCGTCTGGCATTAGATGTAAGCTGCATTATCCACAATTTTAATCCTCTTTTTAGTAAAATAAAAATATTCCAAATATAAGAATTCAGTGTAGTAACGAACTAGATGTAATATCCGACTTTCACTGTACAATTTAATAACCCTACAAGTGCATCCATCGGCTTCACTTGCAAATAATAAAAGTAGAATTTTATGCAAACGATAACATACGTATAGAGCATATCAAAATTCATTCACGTCGACTTGAGATTCCACTGACAATTGAGCGATAAAGTTTCAAAGTTTTCTTTAAACGAGACAGTATTTGTCTGCCGAAGTTTAGAATTGATGTGACAGCCAAACATCGCGAAATCTTTTTGTTTTATATTTATGTGCAACTCGGGAAAAGAAATACCAGAATAATTTGGTTGAGAAAGGAATAGATTTTAAATATTATTTCAGGGAAAGTACAATACATTAATAATTTGATTTCCAACATTGACTGATCGGTTGATATTATTTGCATCCTCTCCTAAACACCTGTTCCTTATATGTGTGAAATTAATCTATTTTAGTGTTTTTTTTGTCAAAGTAGTCAAACTTCCGGAACGTAAAACCAATTTAAAATAGAAATGAGTAATTAATTTCTTGTTGACTTACCGCACAAACGGATCGCAGCTGTTAACTGTGCCGACTGTCCGTGATGGTAGATTTTTCGCTTTCAGTAAGGATACGAGTAGTTTTTCAGTTGAGGGCTCGTATCGTAATGAAAACCAAATTCTTCCGAGATGACCTTCTGGCCATTGAAAATCATCTAGATCTAGTGTGCTCTTGTAGAGGGCCGGCTCAATTACTCCCAAACCATAGCAACCTATAAATGAGAAAAATACAATTTTAATATAAAATTATTAACTTTTGTATGGTCTCTGAAGCTAAGCAATTATTATTGCTTCAAATTGTAAGACTGTTGGGTTTTGTATGGTTTTATGTTTTATTCAAGTTAGGCATTTTGTTTTATAGCTAATTGGTTTTGTTGTTAAATTTTAATTGGTTTAAATTTTGTTTCGTAAATATGAATAATAATTATATGTGAAAAAATAATGAATTACGTAAGTTATTTCTTGACAAACTGCACTATTATAATAGTGTAAAAGTCGATATAAGATTTGTGCATTTATACTTACTGAAAGAATTGGACCGTTTATTATGCGCATTTGGTATCAAAAGCGATTCAGAGATTTCTATATCGGAATCTTCTTGTTCTTCACCGTTTGCTAAATCACTTAGCGACGAGCTTCTCAAAGGCGGTAGACTAAAGTGGATTTCTTTCGAACTGAAATGAATAGACGACGGAATGTTTATTACATTTTCGCTTCAAAATTTTCGACGGTAATATGAGTTTATTTTTTAAATAATTTCATATTCAATACGGCGTTCCGTCAAATATTTGTATTTGGAATATCGACACAAAAAAATTGAAACTAGTATAAAAAAGAAAACATATATATATATATATATATATATATATATATATATATATATATATATATATATATATATACAATAGCCAGGCAGTCTACCTCGCAGCCATCGATTTTTGATAAATCTTGAAGAGATGTCCACGAATATCAAAATTTATTGAAACTTACATTATTATTATAATATCGATGAAGAATGGATTATATATGATATGGGCACATGGTGCTCACAAGTTAACCTTGTTCAATTATATTAACCCTTAACAGATCAATACAGAAACATGTCGAGAAATGAGGAAGAGCTTCACAGGAGTAATTCGATTAGTATTAAGCAGAAAAAAAAAAACAAAAACATAGATAGAGGACCCTAGATTCACAGGAAACGAAGTGAATTGATACGGAGAAGAACCCTAACTACTACGGACGGGTCTCGGAGACCCTCAGAAGCTTGTTATGGAAGTTATATATGTCGGTAGTAGTTAAGGTTGAATAGGGTATTAAACGTACACTCTAACATTGCCTTCTTTCAAATGTTTAAATTAGCTATATTGAAACATTCTTACAATCTACCTCCATTCAATCTCTCTCTATCCTTGTAGACCTCACGAGCTTCACAAAACTTATTATTCAAATGGCAACATTATCATATGAACGATTTCATATTTGAGATGATGTGCATACTTCTACGCTGCTTGACATCTTGATAATATATGAAATTACAAGCGGCAACCCTACATACATAATACATGAACTCATAACGCGAAGCTATACGCGGTAGGTCTTTGTTTAAAACAGCGCAACAACGCATATATGTTAAACGACCCCGCGGTTTTTGTTAATTGCATATTAGTGCTTTGCTGTCAAACTTAGGAAAATATTGTGGCTTCCCAACCATAATTAAATACACTATTGTTCATCATTTCCGCATGGTGTTAGTACATTTATATCTTTAGTTAAACTGGCATTTATTTAGAAATTCATTATATATTTTGCATATACAATCAACATAAATTATGTGAGAAGACAAGATAGTCCAGTGAAGACCACTCCATAAGTGCAATATAAATCTCAGAATTCGTTCAAATTTTTCTCCTTTGATCTATTTAAATCCAAGACGTCTTTAATGGTACAATAGGAGAAATATACTTCTGGTTGTTGTTACTGAAAATCTGGAGAGGAAACAACGTTGCACGTGTTTTGAAAATCGAAATAACGTGTTTTCAGCCTAGGCTGTGTAACAATGTAAAGATATACAAAGCACCCTTGGCCTTTATCTGTTTTTATATTGCTTTGAAAATATTTGCAGGAATCGTACCGTAAAAAGATGAGATAAAAGAACATTTAAATTTTTACGACAAATCAATAATATACGTAGAACTGTTCATAAAATACATTATTATTCATATTTGTTATTCTTCTGATGTTATGTTTTGGACAGCTTATAAAACCGAGCGTAAACATTGGAATGTTTATGTGCATAAAAAAGGAAAAACGAAGAGGTACTTATGGTTATATGTTAACAGAAAATATCCATTGGTTGAATGAAATTGTTTAAAAACGAAATTTAACATGAGAAAAGTAGAAGCCCAAGTGATTTAATCGTTGGGTGAATTTAAAAAAGAAAGTAATAATGAAAGGACAAGAAATCCGAATGAAGGCCCCTCCAGATTTTTTCTATTATGCACAAATAATCAACGTATTTAAATACAATTCTGAAAATGGTTAAAATTAAAGCGCTTGTAAAATCACTTTGTTAATTGACAGACATAAAATGTGTACGTTCTTTCTGTGAAATTAATGATGTTGCAACTAAGAATAATAATCTAATATCCCGTTAAACTAAAGTGGCAAAAACTGTAAAATACGTTGATAGGACGATGTATAATTAAGCAAGACCTTTTGATTAATTGCTACTTAAATTAATAAAAGCACAAGTAAAACAGATTCTTACAGAAATTGCGGAACAGGCCCTTGGTTCGAAGGATATACCAGAATGCTAGCAGCTTGGTTTTCTTCATCTAACTTCTTATGACGTCGCCGTGCAGCAAGGAAAATGATTGCAATACTTCCTAGAATAAGTAGACCTGCTACAGCTGCTACGACAGGGTATATTATTTCTGTAACAAAAGAAATTCATTAGAGAAATTATAATAATGTTGGTGCAGAAACGTAATAAAATTATAGTATAGGGATTTTAAAATTACTTCGATCATTACTAATTTAATTAGTACAAGCATTTGTGAAGCTTCTAGCTTGCCTAGCAACAACGTTTTAATAATATATTAGGATGAAATTCATTTTATAACCACTCGTTACTGAGGAAATTATTAATGATGTTTTGATTTAAAGAAACTTTTTATTTATGCACCAATGGGAATTGGTTGTAATATTCGTATAAATATTGAAAACTTTTCTAAAGTCTATATAAGTAGAAGCCCAATTTCACGATAAGTCGGCTATTAGATTTCAAATGAGACAGGAATATATTGAGCATATTGAATTCGATATGGTAACTTCAGAGGAGATGCGAGTACAAAGATGATTTTACAAACGAGCGAGCGACAGACATTCAAGTATACGACTTATATAGATTATCGGAATAGACGATGGTTTACGGGTAGGCAGTCAAATGAAAAGTAATTCATTACTCTTGTTTATCGATGCCAAGCTTTCGGAGAATGTCTATTTTCTTCTTCAAGATAAATAAAGCGAGGTTTTTACGTCAACATTGCAAAATTTCTTCGAAACAACATTAAATTTATTGTATTAAAGGTAACAAAAAATAATTCATCACCTCCTCAAAGATGGCCAATCTATTAAAATCTCGAGTTAGATATTTTTCATGAACGTAATACTTCCATATATAGTATGTAAAAGTAAAATTAAAAGCTTTATATGTTCGTTAAAATATAGTTGCGCCATTGAATGAGCAACATTTTGAAGGCATCGAGTTAAAAGGTCGGAGAAATGATACCTTTGATGATATATTATATAGATTATAAAAGAACCCACATGTAAGAGATATGGGGTAACGCTAATGGTGCCCTTACAGCATCAGGTATGATATCATTACAAACTAATATAACGTCTATCCTGGGCCAATAAAATTAGTAATTGCACATCAAACGGAAATATCTAATGACAGTGGCGAAGGCAGCCGATATTTGATCTCACTGTTCGATTCAACTGGGGCCCTATGATCACACGTAGATATAATCATTAACACACATTCAGCTTTGATTTTACTAACAATTTAATTGTCATACTCGTATGTATTGGTGTAAGCAAAGTCTAGCCTCGCCTCTGATTATTTATTTAAAACAAAATCAAACCATACATCTCTATTGTCTGCTAGATGGGCGATCCTAATATCCACGGTTCACGCCACTCGTTCGTAAAGAAACAGATATTTTTTATCACGTAACAACGTCTCTTCGAGTTGGGAAATATCAAGCCGTGTATTTGAAATTCCCGTAAGATTGCTGCACAATTGCCCACGCATTCATCTAACGTATATGCTACTTTTGTTTTCTTTTCCATTTACAAAAGAAGAAATTGTTCATGTTTCTTTAATATTTTACCGATTGAATTAGTTCTTGTATGTTTCTGTGATAACTGAACAGAAATAGCAAAACATAATTACGATTTTCCGGGGCAAAATAAACTTTGTTGTGCCATTAAAAGTTTTTGCAGTCACTTTAGTTTTCATTAATATACACATTTTCCCCAACTAAACAGGTATACCAAGGTTCGGTTATTTGATATTTATATTATCCCTAGCAAAAGGGCGTATCCATAAAGCATGCTTGTATTTTTAGTGTATTATAATCCAAAGAACAAATAATGTATAACAATGTTGACATATGTATTTGTTTAGGAATTGAGCAATTTGATGGCATATTATTTCTGTTCTAGTTGGCTCTTGACAAAGCAATAAATTAAAATTGTCTAGCCTACTATTTAAACAATGAACTGATGTTGTGTTAATTGGGAGATGGCTCGTTTAATGTTAGGCAAACAGTCTGAGTTTATTATATTCTTTTGACAAATTTATATATATGAGCGTGCTTTAGAATTAGAATAATAGTAGTTCCATATTGTTCTACACTTTCTTATACGAATATACATAAGGAAGTATTGTAATCACGAAAATTATGAAAATCTTCCAATATCTATACAGGTAGTAGTAGTTTACTATTACTTCTATATTTCAAAAACGACACGAGCTAGAGAAAAAGTTACTTCGTAAAAATTAAAGATGTTAAAAATGTTGACAATTTTTGTTTGAAAAGTTTATTCGAAAAATGCACCAATTTATGAGAAAACGTATTTGAATCTCAAGCTATTTCGTTGACACAAAAAATAAAAACAGATTCGAGTAATCACACATTTTAAATTTTTAGTCGCTTCATCTAAATGAATTAGCTGAAAATTAATTAATACTTGATTACTCTAATCTGTGTAAGTTTCCATGGTTATTACTTATATATATTTGATATTGTTTCATAGTCATCACTTTATGACAAAAGTAAGGAAATATTATGAGTGTAAGATAGTTGAGTGCAGGACACTCCGGATTTTTTATTATTATTGGTATAAATAAATCAACTGTTGAAATGTTAGCTTTTTGGAATGTAACGTTGGCAACGTTCCAAGTTTATACATACAGACGTTTTTATTGTGACTACTGACAAATAAATTGTTTCTACTGAAAGCAGCTATATATCCACTATATATGTGTTGGTATTGTTATCGAAATTTTTTTTGTTACTTGTAACTTGTATGATTTGCATTATACGCCATTTGGCACAGTTTTACAAAGTATCAAAAAAGTTAGACTGACCTTCAGTCGATTCTCTTATCCCAACACTATGAGTAATTATAATAATGATTTATTTTGTTTTAAATTCACCCTACGATACATACACACACAGACGTCATCTCAAAAACAGTCAGATTCGATTCAGGGACGGTAAAAATGTATATATCTGCTAAAATCTCGTATTCGATTTTTTTTTATGATTACAATACAATATATATTATGTATTATATTACATCTTGTATTTCCTATTTGGAAAAATCCCAACTTTGTAACCACTCAATCTTTCCGTATCTTTTTAAGCAGAAGTTATCACAAAATTATGCAAAACATCTTACCATATTCTGTATCTTGCTGCTTGGATACAATATCTGGCGAATAAAAATGGATCTCTGCTTTGGGTTTCGAATGGATGATGGAAGGCTGGAAAACGGATAATGGTGGCACGTCGTTAGCGATCGGATCACGTTTTAATTTATTCATCCAGGAATCTTCCATTATTTCTTCTATTGCGGAACTGATTTACATGGTTCGTCCTAGCAAAATAAAAAAAAAGAACAATTAATTTTAATTCTTGGCAAACATAAAAAAAAATCAGTATGTAATACTGGAAGGTAAATAAAATATGGCAGTGTTTTTAGCTCGCCATACGAAGTTCAGAGAAGCTAAATCAATCGTGTGTCTGTAGCATTGTCGGATCAAAACATTTTCTCGTCGTAAAACACATACACACACACAAGCACACTCTTATTTTCCCTTGTAATATTAATTTATGCATTTTAATTAGTAGTAGCCAATAAAAATTGGTTGTTTTTGCTTGTCATTTAAATCCGTTAATACTCTGTTGAAACTTGTTAAATACACAGCTGCTATAAGAAATGCAATCGTTGAAAACAAACCAGTCTCAGTGTGTTTTGGTGGTACATTGAGATAGTGTTGTATTTTTATTTGTTCTAGAAACAGTGAATATTGGTGCAAGTGATGGTGTTTGCTGTAACAGATGAGTTTCTAACTCAATTAGTTCTTACGTTGAAGGAGAAACGGTGAGTTTTGCTAATTCTTGTTTCTGTTGGTTTTTCTATTTTCGATTCGGAAATCATTAGTTATCTAGTTATAACGTTTACTGCTAGAAGTGTGCTAGATATACAATTACTCTTCCGCAGAGATACTGCGAAGGTACTTGAAAAATAGTTCTATTTTATTTTACAATTAGATGAAACAGCTCCAGTGAAATTTTAATATAAATTGATTTATTATTTGATATATCTATGTCTATATTTCATACAAATAAGCTGCTCTTAAAATATTGTTGTGTAATTAGGATTTTACTTTAAGATGAGTGAATAATTAATGCCTTTTAAGTGAAATTCTACAGTGAATTTAATTAAAATTGGTTTATTGTTTAAATATCGCATTTCGTATTCAATTTTTTCAACAAAAGCTTTGTGCTAAATACGGAATTAATTTCTAAATTCGGCAATATTATATTAATTTTAATTATAATTTTACAGTAAAAGTAATGTAAATTTACACCCATTGTGTACTGTTTATTAAGGCCTTTGGGTCCTGGTTTGTATAGCATATTTTTCTGAAAACTGCATATACGCGCAATACAGAAGTTTAAATGTTGTTATCTTCGAAAGAATTATTAGAACAGATTCGCAATAATGCATTGCCGTTATATACGAGTATATTATGAAACAGCACGAACACGAAAACGTAATATAGGTCATGTTATCTCTTCAATACAATCTGAATCAGTTACATGTCAAATACATGACTCTTGAGTTGAGACTGATCGAGTATATCATTACAGTTAATTAATGGCGTATTTGTTTTCGAAATATGTATGTGTTTTTTTAGTTTTACTAATCCGGCTTTATCTTTTATTAAAACATAATTTCAATAAATTTCTAAAAGCAGGATTAAGGAGCTCTCTAAATTTTGGAGCTCTATAACTCCGGAAGTATAAGCTATAGAGCTTTCATATTTACATATATACATACATTATTGTGTAAATAATAAAATTAGCAAATAATAATAACATATTAACCGAGTGGCAATCAGGTTTTCGAGAAAAAGATTGTATGAAAAGAAGAAAAGAAATAGTAGTAGTAGGGTCTACGAGTATTAGTAGTATATGTGCTGTATATCTGGATTTGAAAAGGTCTTTTGAGACTATTGATAGAAGGATGATTCAGAAATTAATTAATTTTGGTTTAGACGGTTTAGTTCTTACACAGTACAAAAAGATCTCGGAGTAATGACAAAAATGATGTAGTAAAAGCTCCGAGTTAATTTTTTATTCATACATTTCCTAAAACTGGTTACGCGTGAATTTCAAAAGATATTTTTATCATCCCTTATTATTACACCAATTCGTTGCTTCTTTTGCATTTTAGATGAAAAACGATTTACTTACGTGTTACGCGTATTTATACTTCAATTTGGATTTGCCTTGAAAAGTTACGCGAATGAATTTAAATTTTTGATGAAGTGTTTGGAATGTTAATATTGTAGCTTGCTCTTAATTCATATTAAATATGATTCTGCATAGAATAAAACTTTATTTTCTGTGCAAAAATCTAACATTCACGTTACAACATTTTGTAAATATTTAAACAGAAATCGCATATTGGTATTTTTTCAATCTGATATAAATTTAATGGAGTCGAGTGAAGACCAGTTTATTTACATTTGCGTTCAATTTTATGCAATTTCCGCTCCTTATAAAAATTCGTATTAATAAATTAATTAAAACAAGTACATATAAAAGAGATTGTTTATTAACTGTCTCAAGCCCAAGGGAAGGAGGGCAAATATTCATAATGAAACCACTCTAGGAGGGCTAAATTTTATATGATACCATTTGGGAATGATTAAAACAGTAACGTCATTTGATCTTTGCTATCTTAGGCTTATTAAACCCGTTCTGCACTAAGGTTTCTAATATCATTGCTCGAAGTGAAATTTCAAAAAGAGTTATTCAAAATTAGGGTTTCTAAAAAAATATTTCTACATTAAATTTAAAATAATAATAAAATAAAAATTTTGTTATAAATTCCCCCGACGATATTCTTTCTATAAATGTTTTCATGACGTCAAATTTGCAACTGTCATTTGAAGATGTTAATAGAGTTCTGTAAATGTGCGTTTTATGTAACGTAACCACTATTGCACAATTTCGAAAAATAGCATGTTGTTTTGCGAATAAAATACATGCGTCATCACTGAATTATTAAACAGAGATTCTATTATCAAATTAGTTCGCCCCGTTAAGTTTATACATCTTGATACATGAATAAGAATACTGCGCCACACGTCATAGTAGATGATTTTCTTTCCAGTTATTGTTGATCGTCTATATGCGTCGGTGTATTGTGCCGTAATCCTTTTGTAAATATTTGCGTCTCACAGCTACACCAAGGTCATGTTTAAAGGAGTAATTGAATTTCTGATTACACGTTTTCCCGAACACAATCATAAAAAATACTTTTTATGCCATTTGTTTCTATATGTGAAAATTAAATAGAGTTTTTATTTACATAAAAAAGATTTTATCCTGAAAGTCGTTGCTTTAGTATATTATTATTCAAATTGAGCTTTGCGTATGCAAAAAAGTTGGTAATGGGAACAATTATATTAATTCCTTAAAGATAAAGTTTATATTCAGACTCAGAAATGTAGTATTTGTATTCTATTATTAAAATTGAGATATTACAAAGCTCATCCGCTATGATTATATGTTGTTATACTTGGATTAATATAAATATTAATTACTGAACTACGTTACCCGAGGGTTAAGGTCAAACAAGAAGCTTGGAAAAAATACATTTTCCATTGCAGTTTTAAATGGTTGCGTAGAAAATTCACGCTTACTCTAGACTCAATTTACGAAATATGGTACTTTTTCTAATCAAAACGGAAATCATAACTCGTAGTATTAAAGTTGTAAATCATATTATGCTAAAATGACATTAATCCATGTGATATTTCATACATTTTTACGAGAAGGATTAATACCATTTGTTATACAAAAATTTATATTTTATATAGAATAATCCATATGTCTTCGACATATTCTACTCTAACAATATTAATAAGCAACACATAAATATGGAATTCGTTGTATTAAATTCATAAAAAGTTCAATATTCCCAAAAGATTCCATCAGTTTACTTCAGTCAATATTGTTATCGTTGTGATACCTGAGGAAAATTTGATAGATTTATTTCTATACATTTGTACTTATTATCTGGGAAATCAAAACGAAATAAATAAATAACATACACGTAAATAGTTTCAAACCTATGACGAAGATATATGTTTCATTTTTATTGTAAGAAAATCAGAATCTTATTCGTACCATTCAATAAAGAAGAAAACTTTTTTATATCCACTGAATTTTGAACGATAAAATATAAGATGCTATTGTTATTGATTGATTGCAAAACTCAATTTATAAATGTAATACTATTATGAAACCAAATGCTACTCCTTTGAATTTAGAAATTATTTAGTTTGTATAGTACACTGTAATCTGCAACCTGCAAACGTTTCTGTTTCATATTACAATTTGCGTTTCTGTATTCCACAACAATTAAAACAATGGATAATGGAACATGTTTAATAGTTGGCTGAAAATGGTGTTGTAATATTCATAGAAATCCGAACTTAGTTGTTCAACTTGCTCTGTTTACATTCAACCAGTTTTAATACCTATGTCAGGTTGTTTTGTTTCTAAATGATGAACCAGCTAACATTACACAGTTAATGAATACATTAATTGTTAACAAACAAGTTAGGCACCTATGCCTTTAGAATAAATGTAAACCGCAGAGCGTACTAAATTGCCCATTGTAAAATACGGATAACTACCACTCGGCAACTTCTTGTGGTTTTTGAAATGTTAAATGTCGTTATACTATATATATATATAATGACATTAAATATTTCTTAACTTAGCTTAACTCTTAAAATAACTTATACTTAAAGTTTCATGTTAGAAGGTATATGGCTGTTCGCGTTGCGTCTTATATTAAGGTCACCTTAGAAAAAGATAATTGCTTTTCATAAGGGAAATTAGCATTGCTTTTAAAAAATATTATAGTTTAAAGTTAGCTTAAGAGTTTAAGTGATGCAAACGACGATAAATAAATTAATGAAGGTACTGACATTTCACATTTATAGACCACTAAACTATGTACAATTTAATTTATCTTTGTTTAGGGTAATGGATAATAAACAGTTTGATATTTTAGCATGTAATGATACTTTTAATAAGACTGCAACAGTAGATAACAGTTGAGTTAATTTTACATCTATGTAACCGTATTACATTCTGTATCATATTTGCATGTAAATGTACTATCACAAAATACCCAATTGCACCACTAGTACATCGAGCTTATATTTTGTTGCCACTAACCATAAAAAAGCATAGATACAAACACCAATGCCTTCAGCTCGCCCTATAATCTGTTTAGTAGATTTTTAATTTATTTATATATGTAGATTACATTTTATAAATCACTGATGTTTAAATGAAAATTAGAAAAATATAAAAAAAGGTAAATATATGTTATCGATCTTTTTATTTGCATTTCTCATTTTATTAATGCAAAATGAAATTATTCCAAACACTGACGATATAATTTATGCATAAACCTTTTTTTTTTGTTGTTGAATTTTATTTGCGTTTTATGAAATTTAATATATATATAATAAAATGTGTATCTTTGTATTTAAATGCACGAACTTTATTTACATGTGAACAAAGTTCAAACGGAATAAAACATCAGTTTTGCAAGTTTTATGAATTTCGGAAAAGAGTGTTATGCATAGAAATGAGCAGAGAGTAATTATAAACTTGTATATACATACATATATATATATATATATATATATATATATATATATATATATATATATATATATATATATATATATATATAAATATATATATAAATATTCCACAACATAATTTCATTTTCTCAACTGCCACCAATTTGTAAAAGAAAACATTTATTTCTTAAATTAATTATATCGCGTAGTTACAATTTACAATCAACGACACAAAATTATTTTTGTTTTATTTTAAATCAACGCCCAAATTTATACTTTCTTTTTATGACCTTTGGGTTCACAATTTGAAGGAACATTTAAGATAAGAAAATTCTCGTTTTCGAGACACTGAAAAAAGAGCTTCCGGTTGCAATATCTTTTACAAATATTTGAAGTTTGCTTTCCAGAGATATAGATATCTTAAATTCAAAACATCATATTTTTATACTCAGCGGAATTGGCCGTAGAGCGTTCACCGACAAATATACCGACTTCAAGTTCATTATTTGTGACCACAACAAATTTGTGCATAGCATACAAGAAAATAAAAATATAAATAATTTAAATATATTTAAACAAAATGCATTTAAAGGTCAATACATCAATAAAGAATTCAATGTGACGTACCAAACTAAGGGACGGCAAATTTCAAAACTTTAACCACAACAGTTACAGTTCGAACGCACCACAATCACTTAAAAAGTATTTCGTTGGTACTGACGGAGTAATTGAACCGATGACACAAGCTAACAACCCCGCGAGAGATCGTATTGCTCCGCGGCGACCGGTGAGCTATGCGTGGATCCGGTTGTTGAATGTTTTGAATCCGGTGTTGTTGGCTGTTGGTTAACGGGGTTCGAGGTTCGACGCCCACACGCGACGCTCCGGAGCCGTTCGTCTGAAATCGGACAATGTTCGGGCGAACCTAGTTCGGATCTCCTGCCAATATACGGCTTGTATGTTATATGCGTCTCCTATGTAACATGTTATATATCCTGTTGGTGCAATTTGTCAATGATTTTCTTTTTCTTTTTGCCGCCATTATCAGATTGGGTTCACATAATGGGTTATAAAGTTTTGTAGCTTTACAATGAACTTTACCATTACTGCACTCGGGCTACTGTTTTGTTATTTCCAATTTGTTGTTGCTGAAACATCTCTTTAAACATGCCCAAACTTAACTGAGTTTAGTTATTGGTGTATTTTGGCAAGAAAAAAAAAATTAAAATGCAGTTAAGGTGGTTTATTACTTTCTTATACGAATGTATATAAGGTAGATAGTTTTAATGTTTATAACGCTTCCATTTAGACTACGAGTAAGAAAGTAAAATTCAGTGATTCTAAATTAAATGTTTACCCCACCAAATTGATTATAAGCGGAGCTGCATGCATTGGTGCTTGTACCTATGCTTCATTAATACATTTATCAACACAAAATATATAGGATTAGTTATAATAAACTTTGGAAACATTATGAAAACAAACGGTTTATTAAACTTTTCCATTAAGAAAATGTTAGATACTTCGTCTCACGTATAAGGGAACAAACTATAATTTCAAGTTGAGATAAACTAAGTTTGCAAACATTTCATTTTTCATTCGATGTTTGCGCGTTTAGGTATACACCATTCTGGACAGTGTTTGTCCTGTTGAAGTTACAACACACGTATAGTATACGTGGTTGTGGGTTTCTGTGTGTCTATCGTATATGTCAGGTAATTTATTCATTCTTTACTGTTCGCCACGGAAATTGCAGCCAATTTCCCGGCAAATAATTAGTCTTGGACTTTTCCACTGGAATTGTTTCGCCAATGACTTTTAAATTGCTTCTATTTTACGCAAGCACTGTTGTGTTTATTACACAGACAATTTAAAACTTTTTTATTATTTTATTACAAATTACACTATTTTCAAGTATTATTTCGTGTATTAATATTCAAATATATATCTTTTAATACGTCACCGGGTAGATTACTTCAATTTAAGACTATATTCGAGTCGGCACTAATCTTCTTCTTTGTGAAAATCCTATTCTATTTATGTGTCAAAAAAAATAGTTTTGCAAAATGTGTGGGACAGAATAGTAATATTTAGTCAAATCACGTTGCGAAGAGGGCCAAAACTTCGCGGTATAATATTCTAGCGTCACATACTTGACATGCCACTTCTAAACTCATTAAAACTTTCATATTTAATCGTACAAGTTCAAATATATGTTTTAGATATATGTACTTGTTATCGCTATTATGATACTACATTTGTTCGTGTAACTTTTGGCAGTTAAGGGGTTAGGGTGAATGAACGGAAATGATATATAGACGACGGCTTCCTACCCATGATAATAATGAAACAATAATAGATTATCAAAAGATGTTATATAACAGTTACCAATTATAATTTTAGTAATTATGAATTATTCCAATATGCCAATAGCATGATTTGGAGAGCAATTGAAATTGATGAAGTGTAGTGCTTGTCCAAGCACATGTCGAATTAATTTTAATTCTGGGTATGACGGGACGACGATATTCAAAACAATTTGCAATAATTGATAATTCATTGTTAATTGCAAGAGTTAAATAATGAGCTATAAATCAAACAATTATATTAAATCATGAATATAATCTAACACTATTGTTTTACTATTAGATATGCACAACCGTATTTGTTTTGTCTTGAAATAGAATTGAGAAACTAAGTTAATTACGCGATTAATAAGCAAAACACTATGTATATATAGATTAGTGGAAGCCGTGCGGAAAGCTAGAGCAAACGCAAAACCAAACTATCGGAAAATTCACAATGGAATTTTAAATTACTCCATCAACTAGGTATATACCAGAATTAACAAGTTATTATAGAAGATCGATTTTACGATCAGGTAAACTCGGTTCTACATATTCATTTTCCCCAGGATTCATTGTGACATATTTTAAATTGAAAAGGTATAACCTGTGAGACAGAATCATATCTTTCACACTAAAGTGGAAGTGACAGAAATAACAGAAATGAAATGATTCTGTGAATGCAACAATGCCAGAAAATTCGATTTCTTATAGTTTTGTGTACTTTTGTTTACGAAGTTACATATTGATATTGTTTCATTACAATTCTAGAATCAGTTTAAATGAAAAAGCGATATTATATATATAAATAGTGACAGTATGAGAAATTCGAATGAAGGTCTGTCTGGCTTTTCGTATTCTAGGTCACTTACCACGTAATGATTTATAGTTATTTACTGTTGATCAAGCATGGTTCAGCACCAAAATCTGAACACAGCAATGCTGTATCGATGAGTCCACTGAGATTGGATTGTCAACAAGAATACGAACATTTATTCCCAATTGTGTTGTTATAGCCATCAGAATAAAAATAAATGGTGCTCTCAATACCTTGAATAAAAGTATTATTTTTATTGATTTTTATTTGACGGAAATAGAAATATTCTCTGTAAATTAATAATATGTCAGAAATCACGCCATATAGTAAAATGAAACTGTCTTTCTGCTCGCATTCGTATGTGTTTGTGCTTAATTTGATTCAGTGAAAAATCACCGCCTGTCAAATTATTTAATTACACTGGATCGGTGAGGCACTGTATTCGGTATATGATATGGACACATGATGCCCACGGGTTAACCTTTTAATTTTATAACAATGTAACTAAACATAAATGAAAAGGACACAAAATATTTAAATGTGATGAAAAAAAATTTTTTACACAGATGATACACAAGCCACTTAGCCGTCACGTTTTAATCCGAGCTAATAGTATTATTGAACGGATATACCCGGTACCGAAAAGCTTACAGTGTATACCTGTGTAGATGTCATTATATTTTGTTTGATGTTTTCACTGATTGGCTTATGTACTAGAGTTTGTTTTAACAGGGTTTTAAACTCATTTTTAATTTTACGTAATAGTCAATGCCAGGCACAAATACAGTACCGGCGTGATCGAAATAACAAACTCAGATATCCATTTTTTTTATCTTGCTCGGTGATGAAAAATAATAACTTCCATAATGGACAATATTTAGAGATTTAATTTTTATCTTCGAACAAGAAATATAGAATATTTTTAAAAGGATAATCAATATTTCTCTAAGAAAAAGAAAATGCACTACCTGTAGTTTTGATCTGAACTATACCAAAAACTATTTATTATCTCTGGGGCTGTGGTGAAATTATAACGGCCCTGAAAAACTGCTGGTCCAGCTATAAATATTTGTAGTGCTATTTAACCAAATCAAAACTTGGTCCCCGGTAAAAAACGTATTAAAATCATAACGGACGATTAATCATATCGGTACACACCGGTGAACGGCTCATGTCATGATTTTTTTTTTAAATATATTTATGGTAAACGCTGTATAGATAAAAATTTCTGTATATCTGGAATATCCTGGCTTAGAAATATATCAGAAATCTAGCTGAATAGAGCTTCTAGTAGTTTATTTATTTTGGAAAGTGCCCCAGAATGATGTATAGAAAGTTCTATGCAGTAGACAGTTAATGCTTCACTGTGGTTGGTCTCGTTAGAGAACTTGCAGAAGTAGAAGCTATTTTGTACATTGTCTGGCATGTAACATCACCCTAGTGTACACTCACGAATCTTTTGTGTTGCAAGATTGGTAACAGTTTTATTTCGGAAATCGTAAAAACACAACACTTTGTTTGAAATGCAACCTTTGGTGATACTGTAAAAAAGTATTTTTCTTTTACGCTATCTGTATAAAAGAATATTAAAAGAATCAACCTCGAAATATGAAATTTACTGTTTTCCGGGTCCTTAAATCTATTTTAATTACTAATTGGTTTTTTGTGAATGCAGCGTGATTACGTCTCCAGTAATTATAAAATTTTATTTTATTCTTGAAATTAAGATAGTTTACAAAAAGTACAATACAGAATGTAAATAAGAATCTAATACATTTTTAAATGTTCGACGATTAATTAAATTACATTTTTTTATTATAATTATCAAAATACACAATTGCTCGCTTTTAAATAAATGGTGATATGAGAACGAATTATATTATAAAAAAAAACTAGAAGGTAAAAATTAGTAAATATTTTAGCGAGAAAATGTGCTTCCAAAAATATTTAAAAGTAAACTATAAGATAGACATAAAGGAATCATTTTTTAAACTAATACTTCTGTTTATTAATCCTTTTGTCATATCGCAGATAGTCATAACATGTAAGGCTTATAACTAGGATCAAGAGCGTGAGTTGCTAAAAATTCCTTAACCAACAGGTTGTAGTGGTACATGCTAAAAAAACATTTACATTAATTCTCACATTGATTAATTAGTAATGGAACATTGAATTAGTCAACAATAAGAACTGTGCTTAGCAAATGTAATTACATTAAATATTAAATCAACAATCTATATTTTATATTGAAGAAACATTATTTGATAACGTAATAAAATAATAAGCTAAATTGTACCATTTCAAGATATTATTGTGCAGCTGGTTTGGGCCACTCCTCATTTTTTACCTCATTGCAAATCCAGTCAAGCCAATACACCACACCAATTATTTTGTTTCAACAAAACAATTGAATCCAGAAAATATCAGCCAACAATTGTATTAATTTTACAAGGAAATTAAATGATTAATTAACTTACTTAACAGCTATATTGTTGTCGGAGACCACAGACATACAATATCCGCCACTGCCAATTAGACATGTAGACAATGAAAATAGTTCAGCTACCATTTGGATCCGGTATCTGTAATATGTATGCATTCCTGGAAAACAATACACGCTGAAACATAGTAAAAATGGATTAAAAACCAACAAAACAATCATTGCACCGTAAACAAAAGTTGAAAGATTAAAAAATGGCACACCTATTTCTCCTTTCAGGGGATTCGGCAAACCGTTTGATATCACGATACACTAATTCTATAAAACTCCTTTCAAATGGACTGGCCGCTGATAGAGTTCTCTCATACAAAATTTCTATCGTTAACATCTTGTGTAATAATTTCAAAACTTCTCACAAATTAAATGCAAAATAAAGAGGCACGAAACGAAGCTTGTACGCAGAGCGAATCTTGAGTAAAGATGGCTTCTTTCCCCTGCTTGAACGGTGAATGCTGGATTTAGTTCCAAAATCGCACAGAATCAACACGCCAATATAGGAAATAGAGACTATTCTGTTTCCGCTAGTGTTCCATTATAATAACCGTGTTACCGGTCATATTGTGCATATGGAATTTTCTGGGCATAATTACGAGAAAACGAAAAGAAGATATACCCGCTAACTTGTATATTGATATCTTCATTCATGAGCATACTTAATAAATCAAATTTGAATTGAAGTTACGGTCTCTAATCAAATATCTTCGAATCATTCTTTTTACAATTAACCCGGTCAGTCTATTGACGAAATTATTAACCTATGGTTTCTTCACGAATATGAACCAATCAGCTTGGCGAACTCAGTAAATGAATGAGTTTACAATGTTCCAAATAGAATAGATATATAATGATATATTGAATAATTAATTTTCGTATTACATTAAATATATATTAAAAAATATGATAGCTATAAAACAAAATTAATATATATTGTAACTAGGGAATCGTACATATAAATAAAATTGGTTTGCTGTTAATGCAGCGTGTTTCCGTAAAGTCCCCAGCACTTTAAAGTAATATTTTATTTTGGAAATAAATATGATTTACAAAAAGTAAAATACAAAGGTACATTGTTATATTATCGAAGATTTTAATTAAATTACATATATTTATTAGAATTATCAAAAACACATTCGCTCGCTTCTAAATAAACAAATATATATAAACGAGTTATATTGTAAAAATAAAAACTGGTAAAATTATATTAAATGGAAAAGTAACCCATTATTCGATAGACGAACGAATGTGCTTCCAAAAATATTTAAAAGTAAACTATAAAATTAAAATAATATAGGTAACATTTCTTAAAAGTAATCCTTCGGCGTATTTAGTTGTTTTAGTAAATCGAAATTATGAATTGCCGTGTTCTAGCATCGTAACAATTCTGGTAAAGCTCATAAAATGGATCAATAACGTGATTATTAAAATAATTAATCACCAACCGTTTTAAGTTAAACCAGCTAAAAAAAAAAAAACATTTACATTAATTCACATACATACAGTTGATTAGTATAAGATAGTAGATAATCCAAAAACTGCGCTTAGAAAATGTTTTTCTATATATGCATACGCAAAATAAAGTGTACTAAACACTGTGTTCATATTTATGTAACCAATTCCACATAATTTAACATTTCCAATCAAGCCACCAATCTAATTACTGGAATAACATTCAGTATTGTCATTTTGAAAATAGTTTCGATTCAGAGATGGTCCAAACATGTAGTTCCGCTAAAATTTTGAATCGGAAAATGTTCATGAAGAAAGCAAACATTATTTTGTTTGAAGAAAACCATAGAATCCAGAAAACCAAAGCTAAATAATTGTTTTAATTTTACAAGCAAATTACATTATTTGATAACTTACTTATGAGTTAGCCTGCTTTTGCAGACCACAGCGAAACGATATCTGCCGTTGCCAATTAGACAAGTAGAGAATGAAAATAGTTCTGCTACCATTTGGATCAGATGCGTGAAATGTGAATGCATCATTGGAAAACATAAGACCCTGAAACAAAGTAAAAATGTAACAATTATATCGAAAACAATCAGTTCAACAAAGATTTTATGATTTATAAATGACATACCCAGTCTCCCTTACAGGGGATTCAGCAAACCGTCTGATATCACAATGTATAAATTCTAGAAAACGCTTGTCCAATGGACTGGCCTCTAATAGTGTTTTATTATACAAATCTTCTATGGTAAACATAATGAAATTTCAAAACTTCTCACAAATTAAATGGAAAATAAACAGACACGAAGCAAAGCTTGTACGCAGAGTGAATGATGAGTAAAGATGGCTTCTTTCCGCCTGCTGGTGTTGGATTTAGTTCCAAAAACGTCCAGAAACAACACGCCAAAATAGAGATAGAAGCTATTTTGTTTCCGTATGTGTTTCCGGTTATGAGGCAGATATCCATTATAATAACCGTGTTACCGGTCATATTGTGCTTATGAAAGGAAAAATAAATAACAATTTTCAAAGACGATTATTCAGTAAATGGTACGTTTTTCAGAAAAATGTTTTACAACATGTTGCTTAAAATTTTATTATCTTCTACTTTTATTAGAAGCAATTTTCTCTAACTAGTGCCGTTTCCTAGATATTGAAAAGGTTGCAGGAGTAAACTTATACTACCGGGTAAGATTTTGATGTTGAAAATAAAATTGCTTTGCACTTTAATATTATATTTCATTTTGGAAATGAAGATGGTTTTACAAAAAGTAAAATATAAAGGTACATTGTTATATGATCGAGGTTTCTGGTAAGGCTCATTACAACAATCTAGGAGGTAATCTTCACAATACTTAATCACCTTCTGTTTGAAACGACACTTACAAAAAATAAGCACTTATATTAATTCACACATTACAGATGATTAATTAGTTATGGAATGTTAAATTAGTCCAAAAAATAAATAAATTGGCTTGCTGTTAATGCAGCGTTTTTCGTAGAATCTCCAAAAATTTTAAAATTATATTTTATTCTGGAAATGAAGAAGGTTTACAAAAGTAAATAAACTGTACATTGTCATATTATCGAAGATTTTAATTAAATTACATATATTTATTATAATTATCAAAATACATATTCGCTATTAAATAAGCGAAGATCTTAAAAAAAAAGATATAAAACTAGTCCATTATTGTAGTAAAATACAAAAAGTAAATAAGATACTAAACATGGTCGAAGATTTTAATTAAATTACTAATTATTATTATAATTATCGAAATACACATTCACCCGCTTCTAAATAAGCGGGTATAAGAACGAGTTATATTGTTAAAAAAAAAACCTTGACAAAAAAAATTGATAAAATGATCTTAAATGGAAAAGTAACCCATTATTCTATTAAACGAATGGGTTTCCAAAAATATTTAAAAGTAAACTATAAAATAGACATAATAAAACTAAACACAAACAATCAAACAAACATTTAATCGTTTCATCAATCGCAGTATCATCGTAACGTTCCTGGTAAGGCTCATAACGAGGATTTATATCTTGATTTTGAAAATACTTATACATGAAGTGTTTAAAGTGGACCTTGCTAAAAAAAAAAGTTATGGAACGTTAAAATAGTTTCGATTGTCAAAACATGTATTTTCGTTAAAATTTTGAATTGGAAAATGTTCATGACTACAGTACAGAAAGCAAACATAATTTTATTTTAGCAAAACAATAAAATTCAGAAAACCAAAGCCAAGCAATTGTTTTAATTTTACAAGTAAATTAAATTATTTGATAACTTACTTATAAATTAGCCTGCGATTGCAGACAATAGTGAAACCATCAATTACAAATGTAGAGTATGAATATTGTTTTGCTACCATTTTGATCAGATTCCTGAAATGCGAAGGCATTCTTGGGAAACATAAAATTCTGAAACAGTAAAAATGTAATATAAGCAAATAAAACAATCATTGTATCATAAACAATCAGTTCAACAAAGATGTTAAGATATAAAAATGACTTACCCAGTATCCTTTACAGGAGATTCTGCAAACCGTTTGATTTTATGATGTAAAATTTTTCGGTAACACTTATAAAAGGGATTAGCCTCTAATTGTGTTTTCGCACACAAAAGTGCCATGATCAATTAATTTCAAAACTTCACACAAATTAAATGTAAAATAAAGAGACACAAGGCGAAGCTTGCGCGTGCAACGAATCTTGAGTAAAGATGGCTTCTTTCCACTGCTTCAACGGTGAATGCTGGATTTAGTTCCAAAAACGTCCAGAATAGAGATGGAAGCTATTCTGTTTCCGTATGTGTTTCCGCTTATGTTTCATTATAATAACCGTGTTACCGGTCATATCGTGCTTATGGAATTTTCTGGACATAATTACTGTAAAAAGAAAAGGAGATATGCCTGCTAACTTGTATATTGATATCTTCATTCATGAGCATACGTAATAAATCAAATTTATATTAAAGTTACGGCCTCATAATCAAATATCCTGGTATGATTTTTTTTTTCAATTAACCAGGTCATCTTATTTACGATCTGATTAACCAATGGTTTCAGTTTGGCCAACTCATTAAAACGAATGAGTTTTCAATGTTACAAATAGAATAAATATATAACGCACAATTATTCGTTATACGTATGCGGCTCCTTTGAGGATCTAAAGCGTTCTTTGGCGACACATAGCCTTGAAAACGATGCACTATTTTATTATGCCACATTCGTTTTTCTAACGGAATTGGCGTCTACTGTATTGAATAGATAAATGTTTGTTTAAAATTGTATTAGGTATATTCAAATATTTTTTTTAACCAAATATAAGACAAACTAACTTTTCTGTTATTGTACTTGGCAGAAACACGATTAGACAAATTGAATAGTCTTTAAAAAATTTAGAATTATATTGAATTCTGAAATATATAAAGTAGGTTTACAAAATGGAAAATATGGTTTTGCACATTTTTATAATATCGAAGACTTTAAATAAATATGAAAAGTTTGTTTACAAAATGTAAAATACAGCAATTAAATATGGTTATGTATTTCAATAGTCAACTTTAAATATAAAAACAAATTACAAAATGTAAAATACAGTAAATATGGAATTGTACAATCTTATTGTATCGAAGACTTTAAATAAATTCCTTATTTATATTAAATACACATTCGCACGCTTCTAAATGAACGAAGATATAAGTAACAATAAATATAACGAAGATAAAAAATGGTAAAGTGTTCTAAAATGGAAAATTTAACAAATATTCAAGCGAGCGAATGTGCTTTCAAAAATAGTTAAACATAAATTATAAAATAGAAATAAGTAAAGGGAATAATTCTTAAGACTAATCAGTTCTTTCATCTTATTCGATTTAGAGAATCACAAATTTTTATTTCCATGCTGGAAACTAGAAAGGTGTATACACGAACGAGGAATAACTCGTATCATTAACTTGATTTGCCATACACTCCCTCAGTCTCGCGGTCAAGAGTTCTTTGCTAAAAACAAAAACTAAGATTATTTCAGTTGATTAAATTCAAATTGATTGTTTAGTTCATTTTTAATGTTTAATAATTTGTTATCATATTAAATGACTGAACAATACAACATTCTAAACAAAACGATTTGAAAATTTCATTCCTGCTCCATGCTATTAAATAATGTAATTTACATGCTAATTAAATTGGAAACTGGGGTTATTGAATGGAATGTTTGAAAGGAAAACTGTCCTTGGTTCATCAGAATTTCAATTACCCAAACCAGAGCAATGACATGATTCAAAGAAATTGAATTTTGTTTCTTAAAATAAGGATAATTAAGAGTGTCAGAAATCCGATTTCGGTAACTAATGACAATGGCTTACGTTAATTTAAATCCTGCTTAAGTTAATCTACGTCAAGGATAAACATGTATCTACACTCTACAATTTTATGGTGTTAAACCAAATCTAAAGATTAAATATGTTCATCAGGTGCCATATACTTTTAATTGCATTGCATGAGAAAATTATTTTCTTGGCTAAATCGTTAAAAAAAATTCTTGGCTCTTGGATTTACAATCGGAAAAAGATGTTGCTGATATAAAAAGTCTGTACATTTTTGAAGAATATAATTCGAGTCCACAATTTGTAGAAAAATACTAGACAAAATGTCTTAGAAATTATCTTAAATGTTTTCTAATGGCAGTATTAAAGAGGGCTCCTGATTTTGGGGCCCTATTACTCCGGACCTATACGGGTGATTGTATTTAAAATTGGGACGGGAACTTTTTGGCCATCCAAATTTTAAATACACCAAATTTCAACAAAATCGGCCCAGTAACCTCAAGTCTTACGACCGACCGAGCGAAATACATACATCCATTTTTTTTATTCAGGGCGACGAGACTTTTTATTAAGATTTTTATTAAATCCGAGCATGTTACAGACACACAACCGATTACTATAGCTCTCATGTACATTCTGTACGACGAGCCAAAACATTTGATTATTATTTCGACGATTTGAGAGCCTATTTGTATTTTAACATCCAATCCAACAACATATGCATGATTAAGTATATTTAAGCTATATTTTTAAAGCGCAACTATGATTAAAACCTATATTTAAAGAAAAAAGCGAAAAGTAGCAGGAGTAAGCCGGTTAAGATAGTATTTTGAAAAGTTGGAGCAAATATAAGATTAAAGAAATGAAGGTGTCATTTCAGAAGTAGTTAGTTTCGATTTAGGACGTTAAAACGTGTATTTCTGTTAAAATTTCGAGTTAGAAAATGTTCAGGATTACAATATATACATTCGTATAAGAAAACCAAAATTATTTTACTTAAAAAAACAATAGAATCCAGAAAACATTTCAATCAGCCAAGCAATTGTTTAAATTCTGTAAACAATATACTTACTCAAGAACTAGTCTTTTATCGCAGACCACAGTGCTCCGGTATTCTTCAGTTCCAATTACAAACGTTACTAAGGAAAAGGACTCAGCCACCACGTGGATCAAGTAGCCGTAATGCGTATGTAATTTAGGGAAAATACAAACACTAAAACATGGTAAAAACGTATTAAAAACAAATAAAACAATCATTGGACCATAAACAACATGTCCAATAAAGATGTGAAAAGATATAAAAATTGCATACTTTGTCTCCCATGGAGTTTGGACAAACAGCTCTATATCCCGATAAACTAATTGCAGAAAACATCTATCCACTGGATTGGCGTTCATTAGTACTTCTTGATATTTAGCTGCTGGCGAATACATCTTGATCAATTTATTGTAAAAGTTCTCACAAATGCAAAATAAAGAGACACGACGTGAAGCTTGCTCGCAGAACGAATCTTGAGTAAAGATGGCTTCTTTCCGGATGCTTTAACGTAACGGTTAATCGATCTAGTTCCAAAAACGCCCTGGATCATCACGCCAATATAACGAGATTAAAGCTATTCTGTTTCCGTTTTCCGTATCTCAGCTTATGATCCTGACCATAACCGCCATATTGCACTTAAGGGTTATTCTGGATTTATTACGGTAAACAGCAACGGAGATTTGGCCGCAAATTTGTATATTGATAACTACATCCATGAGCATACTTAATAAATCAAGTTTAAATGGAAAATACGGCCTCCTAATAAAATATATTTGAATCCTTTCTTGTCGTCAAGGAACGTGGTCAGTCATGGTTAACCTATCGTTTCGTCACATATCTGAACCAATCAGTTTGGCGATCTAAAATGTTACAAATAGAATATAATGCGTAATTATACGATTAGATTATTAATATAACATAGAGATGGGACCAGTGTCATATACCGCGCTGAGTATGAACTGATTTCAAACCAGTGCCAAACCGCCAAAAAAACGGCTCGGATTAAATATTGTTAAATTGACCAAATAATATTTTCTTATATACGCTATGTATAAAGCAATGTATTTTCAAAGTATTTTAAACACGACAACATTTGAATTGGAGATTTTAACGGAAATATAGAAGGAATTATTATTTTATTTGTTAAGTTACTAAAACTATGTTGCCAGTATATGGTTATCAAAGAAATAACCAACGATGAATAATTTAAATTAATTCATTTGAAAATTCATCATGGAAATCGGGAGTTAGGTTAGTTCCTTCCTACAAAAATATTTACAGACTTCATTCCATGATTTATAAATATATTTCATATCGCTGGAGAAACGATGGTAAAAAAATTGGTCAATCTAATAAAGAAAATATCAAGCAATATGATTAAAATTAAACAATCAATCTTCATTCTCTCATATTTGAACAGAAAATGAGATAATTACATTTAACTTTCATGAAAAATAAAACCAGAAATACACAATGATAAAATTGTTTCTAAACTTTATATTGAAGTGACAAAAAATAGCTCCATAATTATTCTTTTAAATATAATAGCTTTGTACTTATAAACTGTCATTCACACTGAAAACAATTTCCTTTTAAATGAAAATCTAAAATTGAAAATTCAGCAATGCCCTACTCAAACAGAATAACGCTTTGATCTGGAAATTCATTATAAACATAGAACGAATTTGACAGATATCTGTGGTCCGCATAGTAAAAATGCTGGAGTGGTCTTCACTCGACTTTTTTTTTGTACTATCACTATCATTTCCACGGGCTTTTCGTGTGTCATGAACCCAAGAATATTTGGATAGCAGGTTGTAAATGTTGTTCTAAATTTTACAGTGACTTTTCTCAAATAAAATCCCGAACAGAACAAATAATTGACCCGGACGTTACCGATGACACAAAAAAGAGGAAATATCCGGGAAACTCGGAAGCATGGAATACATTTACGCCAATAGTCTTTGTCGCTCAGTGGTTTGATTGAACTATTTTAAAATGGGAAAATAGAAAAAGAAAACCACTTGTTGTTCACGTACAAAGATTGAAAAGTCGATACTGTAAAATTAGATTAATTTACATAATTCATTTTATGCACATCCCGTTTCCTGTACATATCAATCAGACATGCAGAGAGGAGAAATGAAAATAAAATCATTTTCTCTTCTGTTCCATTTATCAATATGGTAATTTCTAAAATAGGTTGAAATCCACAATATGATTATTTAATTTAATATCAATGACAAACGCATACAAAGGCGAATTCTCGTGGGATTATCTGAACTAGATCAAACGTATATAAGGAAGTATTGAAATTACGAAATATTAACGGATATACATGTTTTGATCATTTCTGAAACGTTTATAACTATTTTTGAAATAATGTTTTTCTGTCAGTGATCGCCTACAATAATGACGATTGATGTACAACTATAAATATTAAAGTACTCAGAGGAAAACATCCTAGATTTAAAAACAATATCTTAACCGGAAGTAATAGTTCTACTCTGTCACTTTTTCAATAACTCGTAACTGGTGTTAATTAAACACGACAATTTTTATTGTGTAAATACATTAAATTAACAATTCTGTTTTAATACGAAACAAGAATCGAGTCTGTTATTTTCATGGGACGTCTGCCAAATTATCTTACAGAAAATAGGCAGTTCCAAGTAAATAATAGCTAGAGAATATGTGCCATGTTAGATTTAGGATACTGTTTTAACCCAAATTTCACCATAATTAACAGGTTCATCGTAAAATCCTTAATTTTATATGCCACTACCCACTAGGGCAAAATTAACTATAGTGTTGCTTCAGCTTCAGGTAGACAATTAATTAAGATAAAAGTACAACATTACATGGAGTTTTATGATGCCATAATAAATAAACAATTCCACCTGTTTTTCCGTGGCCTACTACACGCAAGATTTATGCAAACGCAATGTATACGGCTATAAAATACGCAAATACTAAATTCACTCGTTTTTTATGACAAACATCAATGTAAGATGCGCATAAAAATATGCTATCGGCTGAAAGTATTTGAATCGGAATTTAAGGGTTTTTCTTTTCTATTTTGCATTTTTCGATAGTTCAAAGCGGTTTTGTGATAATCTCTTGGAATATTTGAATAAATGTAAGATGAAAAATATTCAAGTTATCCAGTATGGAATCTTTAAACGCGTTTTTCTCGAAACTATATTTTTCAAACTGAGCGAACTATTTTCTCAGGAACTACTTGACCGATTTGCTGGTTCTTTATTTTAAATGAAAGGAAATACTATTAGTTACAACTTATACCAACAATATGCATACATTTTTATAAATAACTAGGGCCCTAAAGTGAAAAAAATTCACTTTGATTTCCTTTACATATTGTATTTGATTAAATTTAAAAAGCGCTGCGTTGTGAACTTTGTATATAGTATTTTCCGTAGTTTTGCAACAGAAAAAGTGACTCGTAGTAAATTTAATGGAAATATTGCGTGACCACATAACAGCATGCATTAATGCAATAGCAGCCATTCTTTGTTTAAATAATTTATTTTGGTCATGCAAAAAAATGTGTCAATCGTGTAGCCTGTAGAGATATGGAAACGTTAAAATTATTGCAGTTTTTATAAAAATATATATAATCTATTGTGACCAGCACAAATCTTATAACAAACATAGGTACAGGCAGCATTATAAAAATCGTTTCATAATAGTATAAACGTATTCAGAAACAGACTAAAATAATTTATTGACAAACCCAAACTGAATTTTCATATTCGCATTTTATTTATAAACACTACCATCAACCATCCTTGTAAATCCGATTTGAAACTCACTGACATGGCAGCTATTTACAGTAATAGGTTGACAGTGATGACAGGGACAAAAGTAGAACGAATTCCTCTTTGAAGACGAGCAAATTTCGTGGCACTAAATTTAACAAAGTCGCACGCGTGTTTTCCACGACGCGTAAAACCTATTTCCCGTCGTCTAAGTAGAAATTTCCCGAGAAGTAAATTCCTTTTACCGAGTAATCGAAGTAGGCAACATGTGACGCATGAAGAACATGTAAACACATTCTGTATAACATTTCATCTGTTGCAAAATTATATTATAATCCGTAAGCTCACAAGATAATATGGAAATTGCCAAACACCTTAGACGAATTCGTTCAATTCACATATTCCTATTCTAATTGTATTTCCTACTACAGACGAAGAAATATCCGTCCACTAAAGACTAAAGGTGGAGATATATTCGTACAAGTACAAATTTACATTCTGTACTGACTATATTACCGTCTTAAAGAATCCCCTTACAGTTATGCCACCAGCATATCGTTTGAGTACATAAAATGTATACTCATTCAACATTTAGAAGTAAACACGAGAGGCACCTACTCTGTAAAAAATAAGTGTAAATTTAATCTCTTTTATTATATCACTAAATTTAAAATGTATTTTATTTTACAAAATAGTAGTTAAATTATACCGGAAATTAAGTAATTCTTCAAAAATCTAGTAGTGTATGTATATTTTGCAAACATTTTTGAAGGTGTATAGCACGCGTAGCCAAATCCTCCTTGGTCCAATATGGCACGTAGCAAAATTTAGCGCGTGGTATGAATAAACATCATTCCTATGGTGGTTTATATCCATTTGTAAATTAAATTTTAAACCAGAATAGTTAAAAGGGCGCAGGGCGTATACATACGCTTAACTGATTAAACAAAGTTATGATTGAATATAAATATATGAAAACGTAAAAAGTAGAGTGAAGGCCACTCCAGCGTTTTTAAATTATATCGGTGATGAGATATGTGTGCAAAAGACATTTATTTGGTTCGCCAATACAAATACTTACCCAAAAAAAAATAATAATGATAAAAACCAATAATATACCAAACTTGAAAACGAAATAACGCTCGTATTGTTTTTGAACGGTTGTCAGTTCCATTCAACCAATTTCATCTTGAATTCATTGAAACGAATAATGATACCTGTAGCGCGTAACTAGAGCTGAAGTCCCGCCAATTCTAAACCTGTATAATAACCATAAAAATAAATGTCACTGTGCTGTACAACTGTAATTATCTATATTATATCAGATTGGTAAATTGTTAAAATGTCATGTTGTCAAAATGATATTGTAGTTTATTACATATGTAAATGATTTATTATTATTTAAAGTTATAAGGAAATGCATATGAACATAAACCGTTTCAATAATGGTTTGTTCACGTTAACAAGATGCTTAAAACAATAAGATCCTATTGTATAAATAATATATTACGCATAAACATATCTTACATATTGTGGATTCCGCTAAATCTTTTTTTTTTTTTTTGATAAATTTGTAACACTTGCACCTCTTTTTAACTCTTGAATTATAAAAGCCATTTCATGGAAAGTCAAGCACTCGAATTCAAACTCCTTCTACCACAGTCTGTTAACAACTGTATGCATTACATACATTGCAATAAATAAATGTATCTGCAGATATGAGTCTGGAAACCCGCGTCATAGAATAAGGGGAAGTACCGCCACATCAAAGCAGATAGCCCGACAAAATACAGTCGTACCTTATCCCGAATTTTCGTTACCTGAGGTTCACGGTATCGAGCGTCTACTGTATTATGAAACTTATCAAGTATCTTTCTTAATAATAAATAAAATATATATATACATATATATATATATATATATATATATATATATATATATTTTTTTTTTTTGTGATTAAAATACATTTTTTTACATAACGAAAGAATAACTTCATTATTTTCAGTCAATTAATATGGTATAAAAGCTTCTCATTAAATTTTCATATAATCGTTTAATAATCTTTCAGCATCATTAAAATCGGTAAATTTAATTATTTTAAATCATAATAATGTCGGTAATGTAATACTGAACGTATCGATCAGGAACGTAATTGATTAAAATAAAATATACCTCTTTTAATGAGAAATAAAAAAAAGTCATTTTTTTTCTTGAATACCTTTATAATTCCGGCCTATTTGAATAGGGATGATCAAAACGTGTATTTCTTTTTGATATTTTTCATGATTAAAATATTTTCATATATACATTTGTATATAAAAGTAAAACGTATTTGCGATGAAAGTAGAAACATTTTAATTAATGTATTCTCTTATATTTCTATACTAATTGTTTTTACTTTGATTGGAAAAATAATTGGGTGCAGCAGCAACATCAACATGTGCTTTATGTCGTTATACGGCTTTGTACGGTGTAATATTACCGAGAAATTTTAACTACCTCATTCAATTAATGATTCCAATATTAAAATGACTTTAAAAATGTGCACCCTTAACTGTATTGTAACAAAGCAAATTATCCATTAATTAGTTTCCATGTTATATTTTTAATAGAGCTTTTAATACAGTAGGAGGTAGATCCTCCTAACTATACCCGAGTCTAGTGTTAATTTACTTATTTGTCAAAAGTTAATTAGTCGAAATTGATAACGTTTGACACGTTGATCGGGTTCGAACTGTATAAGTATTATAACTAAATAAAACACGCATGCGTAAGTGATTGAGAGGCTTCAGAAATAATTATTCAGTGAAATTCGAGTTAATTGGATACTTGATTAATTTAAAAATCACAATAAAACTGCACCTATTACATAAGTTTTGTAGACATGTGCATTGTACAATGTTATGCATAATATTTCACAGGACTCATATATCCAGATATATTAAAAATGTCATACAAAACAATTTGTTGCAGGCAAAACGATAAAATAATAAAATGCAAATACAAGCCAACTACACTTGGCAGACACTATGTCTAGAAATGGGTTTCATCTTTACAGTGCGATATAACTCAAAATTTTATAGGTCTCCTTCTAATGCATTATACATTAGATGTCTACAAACTCTTGTATCGTGAGACTCACTCATGACGTCAAGATTCATTTGCATACTCGACAATCAAACGGAGGATATGAAATAACCACTTTAGAATTCATAGTTATTCTTTTTACCAGTTTACAGTAGTAAAATTACACTATAATGTTGTTTGTGTAATACATATGTGTAATGTTTTTCATTTTACCAATTTATAAAAAATGTATAAAACTTTAAAATCCAACCCAAGTATTACGGATTTATTTTTACTTCTTTTTCACTATTGAAGAAGAAATGATTCTTAGAAAAGTATCGAAATATCTTATAAGTTTAGTTTACTAGATAATAACTTTTAAAATTAATGGATACAACATCCTTGGCAAGCAGATTTATTAAATTTCATGATAATCTCACGAATGGCAAATTTTAAAACAAAGTTATGAAAGTCTAATGGGATTATCCGCTCACTCCCATTTTGTAATAAATTAATATAAATATGCCACAAAATATTAATACTAATTTTTGATTATATCTACCGTGTAAGATACGGATTTTCTTAGTTTTTAATCTAAAATATCGTTATTACACCACTTTAATCTTGACATATATCTCCATAACGTTTAATGTTAAATTATGTTTGATGATAAAAAGGTCTATTTTAAAACATGATAAATCAGTATATTTGAAAAATAATTATAGTATTTACAAATAACAAGACTAGTTTTACAGTGTAGATCTTAAATTTACTTAAATTTATTAATAAATTTTACATATTTACAATTTTCATATGTACATAACTCTTTGGCAAATATTTAAATTTATTAAGGCACACTTATACACAATAACAAACCGCAATTTGTTGATTTCTAATTTTTTGCCATTTATATCAGTACTTTTAAAAATATTATTTGGTATTGAAAATGTCACATGAAATATTCTAAATGAATAACAAAAAAAATAATTACATCTTAATATCACAGTCAATATTGTAACTGAAAAACAATGAAATATTTCGTTGTTCTTATCACTAAAATGCATTCATTCTTATGTAATTTGGCACAAATTCACAAACTCGATTAAAATTAATTTCTTAAATATATCAAAGAATCTTTCTAATAATTAAAACAAATAATAACACAATTAAATGTTCCGTTCGATATAAACCAATACTACTGCTATACTGTGCGGTTGTGTGCACAACAATGGCAGCTGTAAGGGCACTAAGGCTCAATTCACTTGCAACACGCGGGCTTTGTCTAACAACTAAGCTCGCAAGTTTCTCAGCTTCACGTACACAAGCTTCAAGCTGTAAATCAGATGGTGGAACCACCGTTGATTGAACTAAAACAATAATATCTAGCTCAATACTCAAATATCCACTAAGTGAGCACTGGGCCACTTGAATCTGTCGTTCTAAGGCTTTCAGTATCGATTTCAAAGTTAGGGATGACAGCGAATGCCCGTGTAACGCATATAAAGCTCTGTCGATTTGCTTTCTTGAATACAGCAATCGTATTACCCCGCCGCAGATAGGGCAGCATGCCCCTGGGGGTGTATATCCAATGCAGTCGGATCTCGGCAGAGGGGAGCACTGCACAGCGTTGTTACATTGTTCGGTTTTCAAGTCACCAATCACACCCACTGTGGCGCAGGCTCCTTTATAGTCTACAGTTACGAAATCGGCGCGCGCGGCACACTCGGACACATATGTTTTACCGTTTATAGCACAGATGGTGTGGTTGTAATCACATACATGAAGGCATGGACCCCGGTATGCGAATTTCTTGCCCCGACGTAAAAGAAGACAGCCATTTGCATGCTCTTGATTTTCGGTATCGCATACGGTGTCTTGAGGCAGTTTACTACAGTTTACTGTTGAGTTTACTAGAATAAAATTATAAATATATACACATATATAATTTGCAATACCAATCAATCTAACAATATCTCTTGAATTTTGAATTAACTGTTAGTAACACTGCTGTTTTTCAAAATGGCGCTAGGAATCTAGCTATTTGATCCTAGTAATATTTAGTATTAGTGCTAGTTAAATTAATCATTAGCTGTTAGTTGAATTAATTATTTGTTGTCTCTATTATCCAAGACATTCTCTCAAATAGATAAACTGTCTTTATTTATACAAAAATTTATGATATTGCAACTTACGACATTCATATTGTTTGCATGGTTTGTGGAGCAGAGATAAACACACTTTCGGATCAGGAACACATTGCTGGCCGATCGGACAAGGATTACTTTCACATGGGTCGACGCATGATCCGTATTCTATATCAGCATCACTTAGTCCTGCACATCTGTAAAATAATAAAGTATTTTCATGAAAAAGTGAAGAATATTTTATTGTTAAATTGTAAGAGTAGATCATAAAACAGATATAAAGCTATTTTGACAAATATGTATGAATTATTCAAAAAATACGAATATTATCTGCTTTTCTAATGTAAAACAGAATCATAGCGTTAATATAGAATAGGTGCTTTATGAGGTTCAACATTTGGCGGACGACAATAGGTCGCTCAACAATTTAGAGTATAAATTCTTGTAAAAGTCGTAATATACACACCTGGCTAAGCATAAATTCGGATAATTCACCCCATTCCTTCCACATGTCGGAGCGTAATGTGACGGACAGTTACACGGTAATGTGGTATACGTTGGATCAACGACACTCAGACTATTTCCATCACATTGTCTCTTGCTGCATATAATTTCCCCCGCAAAACAACTACACATATTACAATCCATCCAAAACGATGCACCATGTTCAATCTTATCCTTTCCAAGCCAGCAAGGCTCCAACAAAAAACACGGCAACGGCTGACACTGTTCAATATTCCCCTTGACACATTTGCAAATCTTCAAACATCCATTATGACCAGTAGCAATTGGTATCCGAACATGCGTTCCATCAGGAACTAAATACTGGGACACTTCTCCCATTTTACATCCAGGACTGCAAGTATACGGCCGACACGACGTTCCAGGAATACAATTCCTATTTATAGAACAAATCTTGCTAGGTCCACATGGATCTCCTTTGCAAGGGGACGATATTTGGTCGCGAGGAATATTGTATCTATTTTCTGAAGGTTTCATGAAATGTTGCAATGATATACAAGGAGTGTTCGGGTTTTCTGGCGATAATTTCGAGCAAACTGATGCGACAGTGTGTTCTGAAGATGTTTTACTCCAGTCCATGCATTCGTTTAATATGTCTTCACATGCGTCCCGACAAATTTGGGTCGCATGCGAGTGTCTTGAGCATGGTTTTATTTGAAGTGTGCACGCAATTGCTCTCCATGTATTAGGATTACAGCGTGATATGTTGCGTACGGATAACTGGAGGCCTGGCAGGCTGAAAAATCCTTGATGTTGCCAGTAAGTTACGTCGAACATGGCTGCCTCGTCAGCCGCAGGCGTACAAGCGCGGAAGAGCTCTGTTGGACGGTTATTAAAGTTTGTACAGTAACTTAATCCGTCACAACCAAGTTCGCAAGGTTCTTCGACTAGAATTTAAAAATATAAAGTTCATATTAATTTGAAATAATCAGTATATTAAATGTTAATAGTATAGATTCTTTTATTTTTAAATTCAGAGCAGACTTAAAGATAAAGTTGTAAATGACTCAGGGAATGAGATATTACCTTCATCAATACAATTTCTCAACTCTTCTTCCGTCAACTGGCTCAGACATTTGCTGTCGAAATCCTCCCAAAGTCGTGACCAGTCATTTGTGAATGTTTTCGCGCATAGCTTTTTACATTGCATACTGCTGGCACGGTGACAACAATGCAATTTAGCTGAATCCATGCCCAGACGATCGATGCGAGATACTTCTACTGATGGCGATATAGAGTCTGTTGTCTTTAGGAAACACTGCCAGAACATATCCTACAAAATCATCAGAAATTAGTTTATAAATAAACGAAATAATTACACACATTTCTTAACATACTTGAAATGACGGTGGACCACATTCTTCTAGTAGATTATCAGCAATTTCCTGGTGTGAAGTTTTGGATTTTAAAACGCGTTTGCAAGCCTCTCTGCATTGGGCATTACTTGATTTGTCGCAGCAATGAAGATCTAAAGGATTATAAATAATAATTATACATATATTTATTAATTAACTTCTACGTATTAAGAGGGATTCAAAAACAGTATGTGTTTAACTTACGGTTTTGCGAATTTGTGGCCGGAGTAACTTTCGAGAAATTCTTCACGCAATGCAACACTTTCGGACTAGTATCTTGACACATATCCGTCACTCGATTTCGCTGATCGCGAGTGGGTGTTCTGTGGCTTTTGTAGATTTCCATGCAGGCATCCTTGCACTCGTCGGTCTTCGCGTTGCCGCAACATACATCACCCAGTTCTTGGCGATCGAGGCACGTGAAGAATTCCAATTCGTCACTTTTTCGACAGCCGTCCATCAAATCTTCGCGCGTTGTCGCACTGATACATCTTCGCTGACACTTGGCATTTTGCGGTATCGGGCAGCACGTTCGTCCTGACCATGATTCACCTTTTGTCATTTCTACAAAAATAAAAGAAAATTTCCATATGTGTAAAACGGCTCTAAGTCAACAGTTGGGTCGCTTCATTGCATATTTAATTATAAAATAACAAGATATCGATATATACAAAAAATATGCGTATCGCGTATGCCACCTTTACAGGGGCAAACAGATTCCCCCTGTCCCTGTTGTAATTCATATAAGTATAACTTGTCAAAATCTACTTTTCTGCCTATAAATTTATTAAATCATAATTGGTAAAGGTACACAACATTTCGTGTTTTATTTTTTGCAATTTTAATTTTGTTTCTCATGAGTGCGCCCACACACACGGACAGAATGTTGTATTTATATTGCCGTTTGCTAGTAACGGAGAAAGATGGAGAAGTGGTGGTATGGTTGGTTGGTAGCAATATCGTGGCCCGTTCATTTTCCAGTATCGAAAGTTCGGATCGTTGAGTGTACACCGCCCGTGCAGGCAAAATGCACGGCCATAAATTCTGTCCGAGTGGACATTTACCGTGCATGTTCGTACACCGCTTAGTAGCTTTGCGTATCGCACATCTCGGTCTTGCTGACAGGGTCGGCATTGGGATTCAATTTCGCACTAATTGTTTATTAAATTGTTAATAATACCGGTGGTAAGGGAACATTAACCAAGTTTAGTTAATTTTATTTAATATATGGTAATTCGTTACTAATTTTATCTTCAATATACATCGAAAAATGTTGGAATAATACAAAAAAATATTAAATAAATTGAATCATATTTAGCCGTAATGTATTCTGTATGTCTCTCGTATTAATGTGAATCGATTTTTACGATGAATTGAATACAGTTTCATAAACAACTGCCACTTAATTTCATTATATTCAAAGGATAACCAGGTGTTCTATGCATTGAATCGCCAAAGCCTTAAATCAGTTCAACAAGTTATTTCTTCCTTGTATTTGTTTGGCTTATTACAGTTCCACAGTTTTAACATAGAATTCGGACTCAATTTCACTACTTAAATATATCACAACTATGCAGTTAGAAATAGAATTCACCTTTGCAATTGTCAAACTTTAGACTTATAGTAGGATAGTATTGATGTTAAATCTAAGTTCTAACAAGCTCTTAAAAAATTAGTGCCTAAAGACAACCCTGCGAGTGTCTCGTCTTCGTACCCTCATCAGCAATATGCGATCACTGATCAGTTGCATTCGAGCATGCATACTAGAAATACAGTCACGAAGTTGCTAAGGTGATGCATTCACGATTTTATTTTTGTCGTCCGTTTTGCAAGTTTTTTCAATTCTTTTGCGTTTCTTTTTCATTCAGTGCAGCACCACACCCGACCACGGAACGGAGCCTGTAAACGTGATGCCCTGTATCAATTAAATTGCGCATTTTATTTTCAGTGTCATTAACTAGCTGGCAAAGATTATTATCCCACCTCGACTTTATTTACTTTGGGAATTGTTTCTTTTTTTAATTAACGTCTACGAGTTAATTCAATATTGATACCTTCTTGCAGATAGACTTGTGTATTTTATTACCTATAAAAGTAATTAATTTTTGCTCATCGGCACAATTATCTGATTCAAAAATGCAAAAATTTTAATATGATTGTTTTCTATATACGTTTCTTTAGTTACAATACATATTCAATTGAAAGTGAAATGTGACCAAAAAAAATTTCTTTTCAAACAGGCTAAAAGTATGTTTATAGAGTGTTTAAGTATCGGGGAACTCAAATCTGTTAACGGCGAAGCGATACGATGCACCGTTATATGGAAAATTGCATTTTATCAACTTCAAATCGCGCTAACTCAAATTCTATCAGTTTTTCATCAATTTCATCAACATTTTTGGAATCAGCGTAGTCAAATTAATCTAAATATATGTTAAACTCAAAAATAATTTTGTGATTTTTTGGGCGAAAAAATGGCAAGGGGTACCCCTTGCCGTTTTTTCGAAAATCGATGATTTTTACTGTTTTTTTACATGTTTTGCTATGGAGCGCGTAATATTGCCCCAATCAAGTTGAAAAAAATTGACAATATACACTAAATATAGGTTGTTTGACCCTCCAAATTTCAACTTTCTATCATTTATGGTTTGGTCGGAAAAAAATCGCAAAGTTTGATAAAAATTTCAAGTTAAAAAATTTCGTGAAATGTGACCAAATTTTTTTTCTTTTCAAACAGGCTGAAAGTAATTTTGTAGCGTGTTTAAGTATCGGGGAACTCAAATCTGTTAACGGCGGCGCGATTCGATGTACCGTTTTCGAGTTATATGGAAAATTGCATTTTATCAACATTAAATCGCGCTAACTCAAATTCTATCAGTTTTTCATCAATTTAATCAGCATTTTTGGAATCAGAGTAGTCAAATTAATCTAAATATATATTAAACTCAAAAATATGTATGCGATTTTTTTGCCGCAAAAAGATTACAATATACTATAACTTATTTGTACATACTGTGCGATGAATTAAAATTATATTTAAGATACAAAGAAATACTAATAGTTTAATAATAAAAAATGAAAAATATCGCTTCAAGCAAACAAGAATCAAGTAAATAATAAAACAAACAAAATTTCACCGCACTGTAATTTGAATACCATTATTACCGTATTTAAATTTTCAATATGCTAAGAAGCACATACGGTAGCTCGCTTCTGAGTAACAATAAAGCGATAACCGGTAACCACTTGGTTGAACCAGAGCCCAGCTACCACCTATCCTATAACCATAAGAACCTATCGGTTTGTTGATAACACGATGTGGCGTAGTTTTCAAGAAAAACAACTGGTTATAAAATGCCATAGCAATCGGTTACCCCGCCTCTATTGTGTTTATCGTAAAGTTATATTATATACATGCATATATACACACACCGCTATTGTTTATATCGTAAAACACATTTCCCTATTATAATTCTAATATTCCATTCATTGTTATATTGCTCTGTTTAACTGCCTTCATTAAATACACAATTAAAGAGCGGCGGATTTATGGTTTATAATTATGAAAACTCAGTTTACGATTATTTTCTTCTTTATGCTTTTCTTTGATGTATGACAAAAGGCAGTTAATATATTAATAGCTAGTTGGTTAGTTTGCAATCCTATAACGGAAATGCGAAATATATTAACAAATATTAATAAAAACCAAATATAAAAAAATTGTTTTTTATACGGTATTAATCTGAAATTTGTTAATTTTATTTTAAATAAACACGTTCTCAGTTGATATATTGGTGACAACCGTTGTTAAATAACAAATATCAAATTATTTAAGTCATTCAAAAATTGTCAAAGCGTGTATAACTGTTTAAGTATATTTGCGGAAGTAAAATACATATTATCCTATATATTTGAATACACTATAACTGTACAATAATTACAATTTCTTTATCGATTAATATAAATGAATTACTATTAATTACAAATGCAACAAAATAAGAAGTATTGCATTTCAAGCAAGCGAGTAGGTAGTACTCGATTAATAGATTTAGCTATACATATATAAATAATCTCAAATTAAAATTAGCATTTTAACAACATATTTACGCAATTTTATTTACACTGATAAATAATATACGATCAAGAATGTCTAAAGGTGCCCACATAAAATATATATCTCGTTATTAGTAAAATAAAACTACTCTTAACTACATTGCAGAATAAATCGGCTGTAATATTTTATGATCAGTTTATCCATGCTTGCATTTATATGTAAACGAATCTTTAATTTATACTATTCTATATATATAAAATTATAATAATATAAATTGAAAATCTTACATACATCGGAGGAAAAATAAATATAATAATTATATGAAATATTTTATAATTTTAATAAACAATATTTGGATCTTGTTATTGAGATTTCGATCCATGGATACGAGCTTTAAGTACAGCGATACAGTTCATGGAATATGATTAATTGAAATGAAATTGCGTTGAAAGTTTAACTGACCATCTGCCAAACGGGTTGAGTACTTATAAATGATAACGAATTGAAATGTATCTGTGATGTTATTCACAAGTCATACGACAAGTATGGTGAGCTGATTGATCTATCATCTCTTGAGGGAGATGAGAAAATGTTTATATAATCGAAGATAATAATGACGGTGATTCGTTTATTTTTATGTTGATGTATTTTTAACTATTTATTTGCAAAAGATGTTTAGCATTTTGATAGCAAAATTATGCACAATATTATATGAAATTGCAAATGTTACACGTTTTTCAAATAAACGTCAATACTGCCATTTATGGGTAATTATGTGCTAAATAATTCTTATGGAATTCAATTGTAGTTTAACTTACCTAATAAGGTGTCGTTTAGGCATTCCCAGAATGTTGTCTGTAAATAAAAATACAATATTATTAATATAAATATGACAAAGATTTTACGGCTATTATTATCGGTCATTTTTGAAAATGATTAAAAAGCTTGGCTTTTTTTATTAATTTCCGTCTACTAAACGTGTGCATAATTATCCAGTGGTATGAACAAAGTTAATTAGTTTAAATTTTGTCACTATATTTCATAGCATTTAGTGTCAGTTGTTCATATATCAGTCTTGTACAATTTTCTGAGAAGAATAATACGTGAATGGAAGCTTTGTGATAACAATTTATTTTTAACTTTTTGGGACAAGTGTGACTGACAATTTCCAGAAACGCGTCAAATATTTACTTAAAACGAGCAAACGACTTTTTTGTAGCTATAATAAAGCACGGTCTACTCTAGAAAACAACAAAATATGCCGCAGTAGTCCCAAGTGGCGCTCGTCGTCTCTTTCCATTTTCAAGTTCCAACCGACTCAGGATAATAAACATAACCTCTCTAAGAAGCCTGTCGCTGTCGCATTTGACAAATAGCTGTGATGGGTCCGCAGCAATGTGTTCGCTTTGCTACCATGAACCACTTGATTCACCAAGTGACTTCAAGAACAGATAAAAGACAGTCAGATTGATGACCGCGGCATTTTCCCGGAGACGACGACTTGCGCACGCGCAAATACCACGTGTCTCTGTCATTTGATGAATTTATAGTAGCTTTTGATGTTTTCACTTGGCACTTGTTGACGGATATTTTCAAAACACAAGTTGCTCAATGGATACAGTCGAACTCGATCATTAGGAGATCAAAACGACGTGTTTAACGATGTAATTGATTGACAGCGTATTCTGGACTAAGTTTACTTTTATGATGGAATTTGGTCTGATTATATAAACATAATTTATTGGCTTTAAAACTGGGGTGGCCATTCGCTATCTGAATTTATAGTAAAGTTAATATATTTTGTATTAAACTTACCATTTGCGGAGAACAAAATGTTTGTAGTTGTAGAACAGTCTTATTTTTCTCTTCCACATTCGCTGCCATATCGACTAGAGACATCTGAAACAAAATAAAAATAATCATTCCTGCATTGTTTTCTTTTTGCATTCTGACAAAATTCCTTCAATAAATAACAGCAAATACACAAGTATTTGTATTTCTCTTGGTGCTTCCTGAACCGCAACATTAATAAATCAATAAATATTGAATAAATACACGGATAATTAATTAATTAATTTCTCGTCTATATGTTTATGTATATATGTATGTGTCTGTGTAAATATTTCCCACACTAAAACAGGTATACAAACGATGTGCATTTCTACAAGCCAGTTAAAAGATATCTATCGTCCCCGATATGATAAATAAAGTGTGACTTAATTAATAAAACATAATGTAATTTTTTCTCACGTGGCGCCAATTAATAAATGTCCATTTGTGACCAGTTGAAAACCGATGGCGAAATGGAGGAACCTGCTATACGCGTGATATAGTTTTATGAAGATGTGCGGTTGACAGGTTGGACAGGTTGAAGCAGTTTCCACTTTTTACACTCTAGTAAGAATACATACATCACATACACACTGTGTTTTTCTCAGTGCAGTTATTACGCGGCTCTTTGCTATCCGTGCATACCTTGTAAATGCCACTTTTATAGCAATTTTTTCTACTTTCCACGCGACTATTGCAATAAAAATTGTTGTGGTTATTAAAAAAGACAGAGACATGTGTGGAAGACAGTAATATTTCATGTAGTTGATACATGATGTTTTTAAATTAAAATTCTGCGAAAACAACACAATTTTCAATATCTTTCTTGGGTTAAAAGTAATTTTAATATTTCCAATTCCTTAAATATGAATCTATAGATGACGAAGGTGAGTTGATGAATATGTTATAATTGTTGATAGACGTATGCAAATTTTGTATAATCCGTGAATAATTTATAATTTAACGGTATATATTTTTGCTTGTCGCAATACGCAAAACTAATTTTATTTGGGTTCGTTAGTGGTAATATATTATTAGACAGGTGAATACAGAAATAGCCGTTCTAAGAATTCTAATTGTGCACGGCTTGCAAACTACGAAATAAAATTAAATAAAACTATATTATACGTTACTGACACTTTGTTATTACATAATTCTTAATAAATTTAAACACCGAATTCTCAACATGTCTTATACAAAAATGTACATGATTGTATACTTCCTTTAGTCCTACTTTTAAGTAATAATATATATATATATATATATATATATATATATATATATATATATATATATATATATATATATATATATATATTAATATATATATTAATATATATATATATTAATATATATATATATTAATATATATAAAAATTCGTCTATAATTGAAATTTTAGTCACGTCTAATTTAATATTTAATATGTCAAAAGTATTAGGCTACTTTATCAAGTTCATTTTAAACAAATAGCCGTATTAACCAAGCTGCCTGTCGGACGAGTAAAAAAGTGGAACAAAAAGGCCCAAATAAACAATTGAAACATTATGATTGTTAGTTTTGTCAACCGCGCCCAATTAATTTAGTGAGACACGGCGCTGTTTGCCGTCCGGATCGACCGAATGCTTGATGTACTGTGTACATAAATTAAATATATAAACAAAAGAGTGTGTTGGTGTCTTGTACAAATATAAATGAAGGCGATGAACACAGCACGAGAGCGGGACACCCAGCGGAGCGAACACATTCTGTCCAAACAGTCCGCCCATTTGTCAGATTGAGGCCCCGCGGCCCCTAGGTGTACACCTTTCTCACATACCCAATTACCCAAAACGTTATTGAAATTAATTATCATTATTTAATCAGCTGAGGTTCCGACTATTATAAATAGTAAATGTTCAATTAATTAAACCATTCATTTTCTTCCTCGGAAACGGTTGAGAATATTCACTTTAAATTTAAAACGCTGTATATATGATCAAATATAATGTAATATTTATCATAAAGAAAATTCAAAACTGTATCTGGATACTATAAATAGTAGTTGAAGTATTCCTAGATTAGATACATTTAAAAAAATGAGTGTCAAAACAAATTTTCTATCTCAAGGGAAATAAATTACAAAAACATAAAACCAAAATAACTACGATAACATTCTTCGTATATTTCATATGAGTCTCCTGGGCTCCACTGCGAGTGTTGTCCACTTCCAGTTGAAGACAAACAACAACCGAATGTTTCTATATCCGAAATATGCAGACAAAGGGCTCGTACGGTCACTAAACCATACTTGTAAGTTATGGTGGGCCATTTTTTAAGCCACGGGAACCTAAAGGCGGCTCGTCACCGCGGGGTAGCGACACCATCGGTTTGACTGTCCTGCTCGACCGGCAGAGTAATGCCATACATGTTCATATGGCATATTATTTATCGTACGACTGGTGTAATGTAAACGTAACCATTGTTACTTGGAAACTCTTGCGTAATGTTCTTTTTTTAACACAATGCCCACTATAAACATACTTGCAAGTGTAACGATCATAATATTTATTGAAACGAAGCAGTAAATTTTGACATTTTTTATTTTATTTATTTCGCGGAATTCTTGCATTGGCACTGGAACTGGTATTATAATATTTTGAGTTATAACTCGAATGACAGCGTTATTTATTATAGGCTTATGCTATGACAGTTTTTGAAAAGCTATCGTGAAACTCAGGAGCAAAGCATTATGCATTTTCAGCATACGCTCTTAACCCTGACAAAGTTTTAAAATTATTGGGGCTCGAGAATTTAAGGTCTCCTTCAATGTGTTAAAAATTACGAAGGAGACCACCTGAGACTTCAAGAACAGTGCGATAAACAATAAAGAGTTGACACACCAAATCCAATTAAAAGAAAAACTCATGTTGCGAATTCCACCCACGTGTACGGGTATATATACCTGGTGCGTGTGTTTGTGTGAAACGACAAGTAGTTACTATAATTCACGGTAGAGGCGTCCGTACTCGAATCGAAAACTCGATACCTGATGCCATCTTCAAAAAAGATTTTTTTTAATCTTATTTTTGACGTTTTAAAAACAAACAAAAACGCGAATTCTTCAGTGGACAAAACACAGATATTTATCTGTGTCTAACGACTGTTGCAGTTGGGTAAAGATTATGATACTGATAAAATATATAAGACAACACTTGCTGTCGTGGCTTTTCCTTTTTGAAAGATACGTAGGACGATTCGAATAGCATTCTTTACGACTGTTTCGTTAATGAAACATTTATTTTATCGTTAAATTGATATTTAAAACACTTACAGGTGAGAATGTTAACATATAAAATAAAAAATAGAATATGTTTCAAAATGCCGGTTGTAAAATTTGGGCTATCTCAAATCGCTTTTGGTTTCACAAATAAAATCATTTATTATATAGAGTATAAAAATAAATTAACATAATCAAGAAATCACTTAACAATATTCATTGAAAATAAATGAAGCAATTTTTTTTTTTAATATTATGGCACTTTGGCACATGTGCTAAGAATAAACTTAAATACAATAAATGTTTATCTAGTGCAAACTACTTGAGCAGTCCAACTAAAACAATAATGCATAAATCTGTGATGTTAATAAAAGAAAAGCTAAAGGCACCGGCAGATTTGTAAAGAATGGCGTTTGATGATATTTTTAAAAGTTGGATAGTAATGGGCAGTATTCAGCGCGTTAATAAAAACATTAAGAAACAAAATATTTGTCGGTTGAAATGTTTCAATGTGCAGAGGAAATCATGCGCCGTATTTCTGTCATTTCATAAGACAAAAATAAACTCGTGAGGCAGTGAATGTAGTTATAAGCCGGTGCGTGCGCGCACTGAACTACGACAATTTTATACACTCGTTTCGGCCGTTTACCCTCAGCGATTATTTACATATATAAGTATTTATATACTTAAGATACACGCACTTAAAAATGAAAGTGCAAATGAAATCATTTACTAGTTACCAATTGCAGCTTGCTTTAACGCTAAGTACACTGCTATTTATAAACACATTAATTTTCACTCTAGAGTTGTGATAAACTTACAAATATTTTGCTCGACTAAAGCTTATGTTACTGATACATCGCGTATGATAATAAAAATGTTATATTTCAAGGCAATGGTAGAATGAATTTAAAGCAATATTATGTTATATAAATATAGGAAGTATAAAAAATCAGGTGAAGGCCACTCCAGCTTTTTTGAAGTTTGTTTGTTTATTTATTTATTTAGTCTGTCCAACATGAATCCGTAAAAAAGATATTGTAACAAAAACTTAGTAAAATACTTACACAATTATAATTCTCATGATAATGTGTCTGCCACATGTGTAAAATATGAGTATTCGATGAATTCAGGCCGTAACGTTTTTACAAGTGAAAAAATATCCTCTAACGACAAGTACATGTGTGAATACATGCATGTAAAAGCACATACGTTATTATAAGCAACAAACATTCATATGGTAATATGTCAAATATTAAGTTACATGTGTCGTAATAGATACCTATTTTTATTACACAGAAAGTTTGTATATTTTTTAATCGTGATCATTTTTCATTCGATATGTTACATTGCATTTTTACCCAATGGGGGTTTTCTATTTATTTTGCTCAGTGAGAAAATAACAGAATTAATAAGCTCAGGTTTTGAACCTGATAGGGCTCTACGATTTCTCTGTTTGAGAATCAATAATCGATATTCAAAAATACTAATACATATAAATCTACAATATTTATATTAAATATAAAAATTATAATATTCTCGTTTTTATATGCAGTTGCAAATATTGGTTTTACCATAATTTAATATTAAATGTTCTGTTTGCATTGGGAAATAAAGTGTGTGTATAACCGTATGCATCCTTGGTAAACCGATGATATTGTTTTTTATTTCGATCACGACCCGGTTACTTTATTGGTCGTGCACCATCACCGACCGGTTGTTCGGTTGGTTACTGGTTGTGGTTAGCAAGCCGCTGGTTTAACTCTTTGACATTGTGTCGCATGACCTGTTATTTATACAATACAAACATCGAAGCACGAACTCTATGCAGGCCCCAACGTCTTCACTTGACTTCGTAAACAAAAACGCTTTAAATATTCGTATATTCATATTTTATTCTTTGCATTACTGAATACATAAAGTTGTGTATGAAACATTTATTATAATATTTCATGTAAACGTAAAACCGAACACTATATCTCTTTGTACATAGTGTAGGATAGGTAAACACTTAGAAATAACCTTTGTGTAATTGTGATTTTAAAGTGCATTTTTATGTTAAGCCACGCTGACAAACAAGTTAAATGTAAATTAACACCAATGACAGATGCAGTGTTGATAATTGAGTGAAGGCTGAGGGCGCCTGAGCGCTTGATTGTTTCTACAGACATACGGGCGTCGAAAAGTCAATTCTCCACTCGACATTCATTTCTACGAACAAAACGCTCGTTAGCGTTATGAATTAAATTAAAGATATGTTTTAAGAAACTTCAGAGGACATGAATTTATTCTTTACGACTTTTACATTCGGTTATAGTTATTTTAATTAAAAGTGACATTTTCTAACGAAAGATGCAGTTGAAAGATATGTCCGTTTATGGTCAGGAATAATTGTAAGATTCTATCTTTCGTTGTAGAGGAAAATATTACAATTAGGTGAAGAGATTTTTTTGTAAGTTTTTAATTTATAAGGAAACGTTTGCGAATACTGTTCATTTGCAAAACAAATGATATGGGTGGGATTTATATGTAAGGTGCTGCTCTCATGTTAATTCTAACTAACAAACGGCCGATTCGCACGACATGCCAGATTAAATCCTGTTTCATTTGTTTAATTGTCAACACAACTTGTATCGCTACAACATTGTGTATTACAAATAATAACCACTTATTAAAAGTAACTTATTGTTAATCAAATATTTGTAAGCTTAAATATTCAAATATAAAATTTAATCGGGAAATGATATTTTATGAAATAGCAAATACATAATTTATTGATTGTAACAGCGTAGACCAATTAACTAACTGGTTAGTTATATTAGCAAACCTTACGGCTTATATGCAATTACGATGGAAAATAATCCATTTAAATAATGTTTATTCTTTTTATGAAAAAACATAACGGATATTTCCACCAAAATTTCTTTTATACATAATGTATAAGGAAGGTAATGTTTAAATTACAACATTTTTATCGGAATAAGTATTTTATTATCAGCACAGCTATAAAACAAGTTACTAAGAAGTAATAGTGGTACTCCGGGAAATTCTAAAACAGAATCGCTACCCTTCCGTCAGTGTTATAAACCCCAATTCACTTGGGATTCATAAAAAGAAACATAACTACTTATATAAATAGGTTTATGCGTACTAATTAACGAAAGTGGTATTGCATAGTTAGAAGGTATATAAAAAATACAGTTAGATCCTTCTAAATACATTTATATTTATTATAAATGACAGCAACTATTTGTTTTTCTACTATAACAATATATCAAAAAAGAATCTTAATTGGATAGATAAAAGAATTAATAAATCGTACAGGCACACATGCTACACCAATAAATATTTGGAACAAATTCGAGAATTTCTTTGATCCTAGAAATAGATATCCCTGTAGATTAGATCAAACAGAAAACCTTTTTTAAATTAAAATGTGTATTTTGTCCTACTTTCTGTAGAATGAAAATTATTCATATTTTTATTTTGAATCCTAAGAGTTCCGCTTTTTTCGTTGTGAAATAAGAGAATCTCAAGTTTAACTCAACTGTAAAAATACCCATGAATTATAACGCCCAATTCTACAAAAACTACAGTATTCCGGAAGTCAAAGACACCTATTAATCATCTGGTAAATCCTACTCTAAAATTAAGGTTTTGTTGCGCTAAGTTCGGAGTTCGGGTTGGTTAGTTACTGCCTTTAATGCAGGAACGTAATAAATGCTTATTTACTTCTAAGGAATATATTAAAAAACCTAGTTATTTCGTGATACAATCGATATTTTTGGTTATTTCGAAATGTGGTTAATAATTGGTGGTTGAGATACGAAGACTATACAGATATATTTGCAAAACAATAACAGAAAACACAAAGTACAACAAAATAAACAGTATATTTTAGAAATTACTGATTCAATGCCATAAATTTAATCAGTTTTGTTTTATTACTTTTTTATAAAAAAAATATAGCTCTACAAAAAGATCGATTGTTAGATTTCTATATTTTATAAGATTTTTACATGTTTTGTTTGAAAAGTTTTCTCAAAAATAAATACTTATTGATAATCACAACCGTAGTACAAGAAAAATCTTGTGCTGGTCACAACAGATATTTTTTATTTATATAAACAAAAGTTCTTTAAAACAGTTTATATTTTTAGAAGTTAATATTTTTATAGCCCCACGTCATTCCCTACATTAACATAATATAAACAGATTGCTATTGTGTTGATTGAACTAGATTTTCAACATAGTCTAAAATAAACAATATAAATGTTATATTTTTATGCCAGTTTATTTAGATTAGAACTACAAATCTATAAATAAATAAATCCCTGTTATTTTCATTAAAGTAATCAACAAAAGTATATATTAAATTAAGAGGGCTAAACGACCCATTTACTATTCTTCCAAACCCGCCACTGTCTTCCTTAGCACGCGCACACTATTCCCGCATACCTCTAATCCCACTTGGGACAATTCAACAGCAAGAATTAATGGCACTCAAATTAGAACTAGCGAAATAAAAACAAAACGCGACGAAAAATAAATTATCTTATAATACCTAAGGATTTGTATATTTAAAGTTTTGTCGTTTAATTTATTGAAGCTTAAGTGTGTCCGTGTCACTAAAGAATTGTCTGTTTTGAAGTTTGTTTTTCTCAGGAGTGAAATTAAACGTGGTTAAAAATACCGATGTAAACGTACTATTAATTCATAAAGTGAGAGCTGAAAAATCTCTGGTCATTTATTAAAAGAATTGAAAAATATCCTTGGAAAATATTTTCTCCGTAAAATTAATAAATATTTCTGAAATAGTTTATAAAAATGTACTTTACATTTAGTTATAATCTATAAGTGAAGTATTTATTAAGTAATAACAACGTAATATCGAAATATGAATAAAATATTTGCTTGTATTTCCAATGCAAACGAAGCCGAAGACTGTACAGTTCTTATATGTAAATGTCACAGTAGCATGTCACAGCAAACTACACTATAATCAATTCACTCGTAAATTATGAAAGAAGAAAATTAAATATGAGGGAAGTAACGGCGATGTCCATGTCGTGTTTAGAGAAACGATCGTGTTGTTAACTATTAATGTGCTAAATAGCATACGGCCAGTTGCATTTGACCCGTTCCCAGCTCACACAACCATCTAAAATGTCCCTATATTCATGTGTCATCACATCACATACGATTACAAATTCCGTATGTATTAGTAGCAATCATGAATAAAATATATATGGTTCTTCTTTGAAGCGTATGTATGTACTAGAAATTGTATTGAGAAATCGTGTATTATTTATAGTGTTACAACTTGATGTCTTTTACAGTTTTTAGCTACAATGTTTTCATTAAATTGTTTTTCCACAGATTTCATTATGGTGCTCATCTAGGTCTTGTTTATATCTCATTCTCTGTCTAGCAACGGTTAATATCTATTCATGTACATGATTCTTCACTAGTAAACAATTTATTTATTAACATAGTTCGATACTTGACTTAACTGGCTAGCATTAGTTAAAAGTTGCCTAATTTTAATAAATATTTACTCGTTCCGTGAGATTATTTTTTAATAACGCGTAACCTTGAATGAATTAAAAAGATTTGGTAATTATATTTTTTCCAACTATTAAATCTGTAAATGCTAATTAAACATTATCTTTAGATCTAAATTAATAGATAATTTCAACTAAGCGCAGATTTATTTAAATGCTTAGAAAAAAATCAATATTCTAAACAAATACATGGATGATTAATATTTAATTTAGTAATAAAAAACCACGTATTATTAAAACGTTATGCTGTCAATGGATAGCAATTATCGAGTATCTGGGCGTGATATTTTTTGTGTGACTGTACCACTATATTTCACAGTTTGACAGTTGTCCCTAAACGCCTATTATAACATGGTTAGTCGGGTATTAAATTTCTTAGTTCGTGAGAATAAACACTACCTGCATGGGGTCCGTTTAGGGCACACGATTTCACAATAATATAGAGCCGGAAAAAAGAAAATCTTTTCACTATATAGCTTTATTATACGCATGTCTGCACATCTGTCACTAGCGAATTTCTTTGACACCAAATCTTAAGGAGATTAGCAATATTAGATTTTACTTATTATTACTATATTTCTTTACAAATATTCCTTTACAATCGATTTCTTTTTGGTTCTAAATTTTTATTGGTAGATTTTTCGTTGAGAATAGATTCATTTATTCGTTTTTTTTTTATCGCTTTCACGTTTTAAGACAAACACGATGAAGTGTTCGTTGTAAATTTTATTTTATGTGTACTATAGACTTTGGGAATTAAATTCTTATAGACTTTTGACAAGGGTTATACCAGTGGTCTTCAAACTGTTACTGAATACTTTGATTTTATGTATAATACAGTTAGTGTTTTTGCAATATTTATTATTTTATTTAACCTTTTTCCAAACAATAATAATTTATTATTTACGAACACGTTAGTTAGATTTTCGATTTCGTAAGATATTTTAGTCATTTTATAAAGTTCATTAAAAATAAAATGATAAAACCTTTCATCTTTTAATCCGTTTGTTTTTTTGTAAATCTCACACCCGACATTCTTCTAAAGTGTGTCATATTACAGCTTTAGTTACAAGATAATATATTTAATGGTCCCCCATACACTAAGTTTGAGAATCCCTGCACTATACCATAAACGAATGAAGTTGTTAAGTAAATTTTACGCGTGTTAGGTTTTTACATGCTACGTGATACGTATAAAAATGTCCCTCGGTGTCTGGTTACAAATTTAACACTAGCCCCAAAACGTCTTTTGTTTTAAAAAGATTTATTTTTATTGTCGACATTTATTATATATTCAAAGACGTGAGACCACGTTGTTGATTTAAATGTTTCGTCGAATTTTGTTTATTAAATATATGGAATATTTATTTATTTATCTTGAATTTGAGGTAATGCTACAAATTATCAGTTTCGTATTTACAAGAGGCTGCGCATGAATATAGGTATTTAATGAATATAGAAAAAAAGAGGTTCTGTGATTAAACCCAATGGTTTTCTATTAAAATCTATAATATAACACTTCACTTAAATATTAATAAGTGAAGAAAAAATCGCAGTTTAGAAAAAATAGGTCAAAATTAAGAGTAATAATTAGACTAAATATAAAAGTTAAATTGACAAATTAATTCAACTTGCCACGTCATAGGATTTCTATGTAGGACGGCTGTGTTATTATTTTATAAAACTGATTATATCTACTTAGTTTAATTCATATAACCTAAGTTGAAACATTAACGAAAACAAAATTAAGAATCAGATTAACATATTTAAATGTCAGAGAACATGTCACCTTAAACGTGTTATCTGCGGATCATAAAATTAGAGCCTTTTCTACACATAAAAAATTACTCGTTCGGCATTCCATTTACTTAAATCAGATGAAAAACAACAAGCTTAGTAGCAGAAGTAGTAGTAGTAAAATGATGAATAGACCCTTAAAACAATTTATTAAGTAGATGAATTATTTTTTAAGGTTATTACTTTGGAAAAGAAGGTTTTATGAAAACATCAAAATTCTTTGTGGATATGCCAAAGTAAATATTATTCCGATTTCATTTGTGTGTGCTGGCATTCACATCGCGTTGAGTCGTCGGTAAAGTAGTGTTCAGTTCCACTATGTACGTGTGACCCTACATTTTATTCACTTCCCTTTGATGTCCGCCGACATCTGCAGCCGTTTTCTTTTAAGTTTGTTTATAAAAGCAACCAGGCTAAGCTCATAGTTCACACATACGCTTTTTCATCTTTCTAAAAGTGAGTGAGCGAGCCTCGTTACATTTTGTAAAACGGTGCATTTATCACTGTCATTTTATTCCACTATCCTTCTCTAACTCGTGTAAATTTTCAGCACAAACGGCTGTTGCTGATTTGTCATTTCATGATCACAAAGAAACGTAGAAATGTTTATTGTTGTATAATTATGGGCCGCGGATTTTTATTTTTTCTATATAAAGCACTATGCGTATCTACGGTTATTTATATCGTTTCTCGGCGACACATTTTTGTTGGTTTAAGCATTTATTTTTAAACTTAAATCGCAGGAAATAGCCTCAGTCTATTTAAAATTGTCATTTATAAGAGAGGAACCGTCTGAACAAAGAAAATAGAATTTCATTTCAAGTAATTTGTTGAATCTTTCGCTAATTAAATTTCAGATAGGTTTAATATAATATTAGTTATTTGAATAAAATAAAATTCCCATATTTTGGAAATATCTTGTACGAATAATGATATTTTTATTTAAATTATATAAGAAAGAAATAAATAAACGCATAATGCAAATATGTATTAAATAAAATGGGTTCCTTGTTAGGCTTTTAGCATAATAATTCCATAGAATAAATATTTGACCTAGTAAACAAAGCATGGCAACCAGTGTAAACACTGAGCATCTTTCGCGTGAGTGTCAGTAATGTTTTATTCGAGCGTTAACTATAACACATCATCGTATCGATAACGATCAACAACAATTATCAATTAAACGCCGCGAACAACATTATAGTAAGAAATGAAAACCATATGTTTTACGGCAGAAAATATAGTAAAACTTGTTCGTAAGAGTGAGAAACATCAACATAACACGTTCATAGACAACGAAATAGTTACGAATGAAGTTATGAACGAAACCAGATGCGCGCTTGCCTCTGGCCGACGCAGACCGTGAGTGTCTGACTATATCTCCACGTCAATCTTAAACACGTCGTTATGGTAACCAAAACATGATTATTTACAATTATTCGGAAGACCGGATGCCTCTCAAGAATTACAAATGTACCAGCACCATCTTAGAAGCATTGTGTGCGCTTGACAGTGTGATTATAAATTTTGTCTTTCACGCCATCAACTCGACTCAAGGATCTTTTCTGGGAACGATGAGTTCTAACGAAATGATAAAATGCACTTGGCGACTTGAATTCGTTATTAGGAATGACCCTGGGCGCTCGTAAATTGTACTTGTGGATAAGTTTCGAATCCACAATCTTTCACATAAATATTGTCAACTGACAGCAAATTTTAGACAACTGTCTTTACGGAATTTCAAAACATATTCCGACTTGGTTTTACATTATGCATTAGGTACACGATGGTTGCACATATATTAACCAATAAGATACTCAATCAATGAAAGTTAAATTACTCATTATTCCCATTGAAAATATTAATAATTTAATTTATATATATCCAAGAAAGTAAAAAGCAATATATCTTTAAGTAACACATCAAGGCTAGAAAAAACAACAATACACTATACAAATAAAGAAAACCGAATGTACCGAAGTCATAATATAGTCTTATAATATAATTATTCAAAAGTGAAATAGGATTATAAACGGTCCTTTTTAAGCAGCTCAACAAGTTTGTCTGGCGCCTAGTATATTATCTACCAACGCTCCTGATCTCAAGAACACCAATACACATACTTACAAACAACTTTATTTGACTCCATATTTGTACTGTGTCAGATTATTTGCGTAAATAACATTTGATATTCTTGTACTGCATTGACACATGCTACACCGGAATGACACTGGCGTCCAATGTGGACATGATGTATATTCACCATTTCCGGTGTGCCACGTGACCACTAAGTTACAGTTATATTATAATAATTTAACCATGCAATAGTTAATATGTGATTATGCCATATTTGTATATGTGTGTAATATGTGGGTGGTCATTTTAATAAGTAATTTACGGTAATGCTTTATCATTTTAAATTTTTGAGATCGATTATAAAAGAAAGAAAAACAAATGAGTAATTAAGTAGTGGAAGTGTAAGAAAGTCCAGTGAAGTCCACTACAGTATATTTCTCTTCTTTATACTTGATATGGATGGGTGATTTTATGTGTTTATAATGTCTTATATATGGGCGAGTTTAACACATTTATAACCGTTTGTATCAATTTTATGCACTGTTACACATAGAATTATATGGTGAGAAACAGTGAAAATTAAAAAGCAACTCATGTAAACGGTTGATTTGTGTGATGTGCCCGGGAGCGATCAGTATTTTATTTGGTAAGTTTATTTAAAGGATTCTTAAGATATTTTTGCGATGAGATAATGTAACTGGGCCAACTTAGCAACATTTCAAAGCACTCTTTGAAGAATAGTAGATGTTCATGACTCATTAACTGCATTATTTTTAGTTAAAAATTTACTTCTAAAAATATAGTGCTTGTATAACTCGATAAAGAGGGAAAATTCGCAAAAGTTCATTAGCTATTTTATTACCTGCGACTTGTAGTCTGCAATATGCGTAACATAAACACATATGTTGTTAGCTCGTCAATTGAAATTTCTTTATTACAAAGAAAAAAAACTAACGTTACACTTTGTATAATTACATCACCATTACATCCGCATTACAATTACATTAAAACGGCAATAAAACAAATGTAAAATAAACATGCCTATTTCTTATGACTTAGTAATAAAATGATTATAGCAATATACAGAATTTCGCAGCGCGATTCCCTCGAAGCATTTTAATTGCCAGACAAATTGACGTATTGGAATATCAGACTCAGATCTGTTTTTAAGTCAATGTGAAGTTATAATATTCTTTGAAGTTTATTGAAGGTGACATTATTTGTTCCAAGAATAAATCATATAAATTAAGTATGGTTGAATTTGAAATTAACCATCAGACGGAAAATGCATAAACTTAATAATCAATATAAGTATATACGGCTTACAATTAATGAAATAAAACATCTTTTAATATTGTATAAATGTTACAGAGAGAACAATATGTATGTTTAGTAATTTCAAATGTTATGGGCATTACATGGAGATAAGTTATGTACTTATGTGTGTCTTGAAATATGCAGCCTAGCGAAAAAATGCTGACTATTACAAATTAGTTAAAAGAAAACAACATAAAAATCAAGTATGCGTAACTATTTTGAGATTGAAAATTAACATTAATCTCAAGTGTCCATATGCGAATCCATCCAGACACAAGTGAAAGTAAAAAAGTAATAACAAAAAAGAAGTTAAATGAGTGATTTACTTCGTGGCTGGCATAGTGCCCAAAAATATTTCTGCGCGGTCTACCAAACGCACTTATTTTACTCTCGAAGATGTCTACGGAACAACTACCGATTATAAGAATTATAAATATTCTTTGATCTTGGTCAACTGCCGAGTTTGTTTTCACATCCACTTTGAATTTAAAAGAAAATATATTCGTCATCTTCCGATCACAGAAGTCTTCTGATGTTTAAAATCAACACTCATAATTATGACTTTGTTGCATTTTATGTTGACGCTTTACGCGAGTTCTACTGTTTGTTTTAGTGCGAAAATAGAAGATTACTTAGTGTCCCTGTACATATTTTTGAAGTGTTATTTTTGGTTCTTACAAAATATCTAGCATATCCAAAGATTAAAGAAGTCTTTTCTGCCGAGATTGGTTAGCAATTCGCCTGAGCTGGAAGTATTCGCGCTAGCTTTTAAATGCTATAATTGTTCTCCTCCATTGGGTAATTTTTTCTCTCAGTAATATTTTGCAGTTACATTTATAAATTGACATACCTTTTCGCACAAACTTCGACATGATCCAGTAACTTGTGAACAGCATTCCAATTCTGTAACAAACAAACATGTTAAATTGTGAAATTTAATTAAAAAATAAAAATCCACTTAATAGATTATACGGCGAGCTAAAGACATAGGTGCCTGTATCTATGCTTGCTATTTACACTATTCTGTATAAACAACTCATCACAAATAAAAAGGAGGTACAGGAATTTTTAGAAATCATGTGTAGATACTCGTACAAATTTTCTCTTCATACATCACACATAATTTATGGTTTTAATAAATATGTTTGGCATTCAAATGAATCGAACAACTGAAATATAATAGTGGTAATAAATTTGCTAGATCATTCGATATTCAATCATGAAACTGACCCGTTTTATTCAATAAATGCAGATACATTTAAATTTAATCCACGAAACCCATAAATAACACATTTCAAAACACAAATCAAACATAATACCCGTGAAATGTATAGATAACGTTTAAATAGACACGTTAACGTTCAAGCAAATTTATATTTAATTCTATGAATAATAAAAGACGCAAATGTTGTATTTAATTATTTAATTAAGTTCAAGCAGAACATGTTTTTGATTGACGTACAGGTAATTATGTTGAATGTGTAATGAATAGTGTATATTATTACTTATGCTTGTTACAAGTGAATGAGTAATTGCTTTTGTTCAACAAAAATAAAAGACTAATGGCAATATTCTTCATTTTTACAAAATAAAACAATGTTTAAAATTGTGGTTTTGAATATAAACAGTTAAACAATTATTTTGTAAGCTTTCCTACTTTGATGTTTATGTTAGAATTGAAACTAACAACTGACAAATATTAAATAAAGTCATGCTGGATTTAATTATGTTGTTTTATTATTCTTACAGTACAGTAATGACATATATTGACAGTTGAGCTAAAGAAATATGTTCTAATGTGTTTCATAAGTATAATTATTGTATTAAGACATATTTCTGTGCCTGCACAAGTTGATATGCAATCATGGTGTTCTTAGTTTGCTTTTTTATTATTTTATTTATATAATAATTAGTTCTGTAGAATCAACTCAAGAAAGTCCAGTTTTTGAAATACTTTACGTCAGACCAGTTTTTTGTTTTTCATAGTTTAAATACCAGTTTTATGGTAATTTTCAATGCAATGTAAATAGCAACTGCTTTAGTTTTTATAATAAAAATGTGTTTGCAACAACCTGCTATGTTTATCTTACGTAATTTTAAGAAGAAAAAAAAACATTAGATGTCGAGTAAGACGTAGAAAATAAAAAACTGTATAAGTTTTGTTTGTTTTAATTTCATTTTTTACAGGAGCAAAACGAAAAACTTTTAATTAAAATCAATCAGTGAAAAATATAAATGATTAATTTAAATTATTTTTATTTGGATAAAAAATATTCATGATTCGTAAATTAAAGCTTTGTTTAGCAGATACGTACAAAAATAAAATATAATTTTGACATTTTTAAAAAGCTTAGAAAATACATATTATTTAAAATTGAGTCATTTATAACAGTCGATAAACAATTTGCAAGACTTCAACATTTAAGTACCTATCCATAATTATATATTTATACGTCAAAGTGTGCAAAAAGTTTAATTATTTATTCAGCAAATAAACGACGAACAAAATGGAAATTGCTCATCTTGAAATTGATTTCACTCATACTCTTGTTCCTAGTGGAGCAACGTCATTCTTATAAAAATTCATATTATGTAAATAATTCTTAATTGTATGCATACCACAGGTCATTTTAATATCGATGATAATTTAATCGACTTTTTTCTCGCAAATAAATACAAAACGTACATGTTTGCATGTAAAGTTTATTACAATTATTATATCATGTGATTAGGCGTATCCTGCCATTTTATAAAAAAAGAAAATAGCGCATTCTTTATGTAAAATTAATTATTTTCCTCAATATACGTTGATGGAAAATTTTCACAATATCTTTAGATTTTTCTGAGAGATATACAGTTATCCAGTACTATGGAAAGTTATAAACTCTAATTTCCCGGACCTAATCTTCTCTTCTTTATAATATTTGAAAATGTGCCCACCAAAGAAAGTATATTATACGATAAAACAATAGAATTTATGAACCTTGTTAATTTATAAAATACAAACATATTTTATTGATTTTAAATCGCGCCATTTGGACTAATATTATTATTTTTACTGAGTAGATTTCTCACAATAAAAACAAGTAAATAAATGTCATTCTCAGTGTATAAAAGGTGTGAGTTTATATACAAGCAATATGCCAACAACGTATAATTTACAACTAAACTCTACCATAAATGGAAACGCAAATAATACTTCTATAAAACTATAAAAATGTTATTTAACATCAATTTGTATGCAGAGCGGTCGACAAATATATTCAAACATGTCCAGAACTATGAAGTTTTCTTCTATTCAAATAGCAGTTAACATCCTATTCAAATAAACTTCAGACAATAGCCTCTTGTCTTTCAAGAACAAATAAATATTATACAAATGTTTGTTCTTCCGTTTTGGTGAATTAATAAATTTACAGCAAGTGTTTATTTATCCTAAATAAATAAAAGCGATTTTATTATCTCATTATAATGAATTTAGAGACCGGATGGTATTGCACAAATTTATCACTTAAAATTGGGCAATATTCTACCAGTTTTTTAAATTTAAAATAATTTACGGTACACGTTAAAAATATTAAAATAAAATGAAGTACGTATTTTTCTTTTTGAAAACAATTTAGACGAGTATCTGATATCTCGCAGAAGGAAACTAATATTTTTATCTCTATTAACATGCCTAAAAAGTAAATAGAGGTCATTTTGAAAATCGTTAATATCTATTCAAAGCTCAAAACGTATATTTGCGTTGATCTCGATTTTCTCATCATTACATTAATTCCTTTTAGCTTCTGTTCAAGACAGTAAAATTAGATACAATTAATAACCATATGTTGACATTATCGAAAATCTATTTTTTGTTGAATGTGTCATTTTGATTTATTATTCACGCAAAAAAACTTAATATGATATTTATTTTTAGAATTTTACTACTTAAATATGATTAGTTTAAGCAAAAAAAAATGTTGCTCAATTATGAAAATGATTCCTCATTTGCATCCGTTATTTTTACTACTGTTTCAACATTTCTGGCATAACAAATGGTACCGCGAATGCTATACATATGCCTCAGGGAAAACTGTCGCGTTTTTTAGTTTAGATAATATCTACTATGATTGTCTCTATATGATGGTCAATGAACTTGTTGACTACTACTGCACATAAATCAATCGTACTTATTAATGTTTAACATAATTTACGTAAATTGGTTTGCCTTTGTTTTTCGCGTACAATTAAATCCAGTAGCGTAGCATATGGGAATTAGGAAGAGTTATATTAAACCACAATATTTTCACCTTTTAATGTAGCATTTTTATTTTGATTTAACCATTCTTTTTATTTTCAAAGTCGAAAAGGAAGTATTGTAGATAATCAAGAAAATATCTAAACTAGTAAAATAAATTATGGCTTCCTTCTTGCATTTACCATTTACTGTCGGTCTGTTTTATGTTACAGTAAATTTTTCGCATCGCCAGAACCTAATATATACAATATTTATGTTCTCCCCGAACAGTAAATACAAATGTATTGATTTCTCGTTAAGATGCATAAAAAGACATAATAAATCGTGCATTTTGAATTCATGATTCTATTGATTTGTGCTTCATTTGATCATAATAATTTGTCTACATTATAAAGTATGCATGTAGGTTTGTTTATTGAATGAATAATTTTACCGAATTGAGTTTATGATGAATAAATTGCAATGATATTATTATTATTTCCATGATGTCATTCTTCATTTAAGGAACTGGAAAATACCACATCCTTATTAATTTGTAAGCGGAAATGCGTAAATTATGAGTTTTTAATTGCAATTTAAACAAAATTGTATACACTTTGCGCTATTTCAAGTCAATATTAATTTGTATTTTTCTTGCGGTTTTATATAGGAATTAATTCTTAAACGTTCGAAATTTTTTAGTAGTTCGTATTCAAAATTAGAAAATAAATATTTGGGAGCGAAACAACAATGTCGTCAACATATAATATACAAATTGTATATAAATTAATGACGCTCGCTCGTACGACTAATTTTTCTAGATTCATTTCCTCTAGATTTACCGGTCCGATGTGAACCAAATGTTTTATTTCCGCAGTTAGAGATTATTATTGGAATAAGAATATTATTTTAAATATATCACAAACCTTATCTCATACCTTTAATTTTAATGATAGTAACTTAAAATAAATAAATAATTTACAAAAACTTTATTAATATAAAGTATCTTATAATACTTAAAATACAACAAAGTTAAAAATAATAATTAAACAGTGCAATATTAATTAATTTAATAAGTATACCTTGAGCGCAAATCCAAGTGATATTTGTGATAATACAACCAATTAACAATACACGAAAAGTTTTCGGTAACATTTTGAACCCGCGCCCGAACCCACAACAATACGCACACGTGTGTTAGCTAAGACCGGTGAAACAGCGACACGACCATCTCGTACCGGGTCGCACAACTAACTAAACTACTTAAGCTGAGTCGAACCAAAAGACCATAGTCCTCATCAGCAGCGGAGGCTGGGTGGCTCCTGTGACCACTCTCTTGCACTTGAGTGGGCGGATGACAATATTTACATTACTGGTAGCTGCTGGGATGCCAATACACTCTCACAATCTCCTATCGCTTGTTCGTGTGTGCAAGTTCTGCCTTTTATCTCAGTGAGTTACCACTACGCTACTCAGACAGAGCTTTTAAACTCCGATATCTGATATTGAAATTTATGACGATTTAGTTACCGATATAAAAGGCATTCGATGTGTGTCTGTAGCATTCTCAGATCAAAAAATGTTATTCCGTTGTGTATTATTTCTATAAATTATTTATTATTCTATAAGTGTAAAGTAGTTAAAACATTTGGTATGAAAACACATGCATCTGAAGTTTATCAAACGATATCGCATCTGTGTAATGATTAACGATAATGTTGCATCCGTTTTGGTGATAAAAAAACACTATATTTTTTATCGGTTACCAAGTTTTATCTTACCCATATTGAACTTGGAGGTCACAAACAGTTTATAACTTAATAATTCTTGGAAGTATTATCAATTTTTCGTGATATTACGACGTAAAACAGATTTTCGTTTGATTTATATTTATCGTTTTTTAAGACCTAGATTTATTATACTTATTTATTATCTCGTTCATTTTTAGTTAGTTTAATTATTTACGCTAAAGTCTAAAGTATATTACTTCTTAACTCAAGCTACCGTTATAGCTTCTGGGAAGTCTTGTACGAACTTTAATGAAAATTAAAAAATCTGCAGTGTCCTACACTGGACTTCTGATTTTGTGTAATATTTATATTATTTTATTTCATTACTAGAAGATAATTCTAATATTATTATTCACATCGAGTTAATTAGTAATTAAATTTGTAATTTCTAATCGGCTAGGTGTGAATAGTCCTTTAGACCAAGTGCTTTCAGCAATTATTTAAAACTAAATTTAAAATTCATTACGTTAATACACAAACAAAAAATGTCTCATCTCCTTACCAGAGTATCAAGGGACATACAACTCCGTCATCGTAATTCATTTATCATTATGACAGCTAAAGTCATCGAGGGTATACTCTTTGCGTTATTGTTTTGTTGTTGAGTGTACAAGGTGTGGTCGTGTTCTTGAGTGATTGAGGGTGACAATCTGTAGAGACACAACACACACACAACACAATCCCAACAGTGTTGTGTGTTGTGTCAGAAAGACACACTTATATTTAAAGATGAATGCATTGTTAGCACAATGACTGAGTGCGCGCAAACATCTCGACATAAGATGATGATTATTGAAGGCAATGATACTTGTCTGGCTGTGTAATATATATGTATATGTATAAATGAATATTAACCGCGATTTATTTGTTATTTCGTTCCAGTTGTCATTTGGTAATGTGCTATGCATTATAAATTTCAGTTCACTGAACTGGTTTATAGTTCAGAGGATCGTGTCTATATTGCTCGCTCATTCAAAAACCTGACCATAAAGGATATAGCCGTTTTCAGGTCCTCTGAGTACGACTTAACTATTTTTTTAATGATATCTATGTGACTAGTATCAATTCAGAGAAGCTTAGAATGTACATTTCCGTTTAAATCAAAAATCATTTTACGAAGTACCGTTTGTTTGGGATATATATATTCTAGTGAGAACTATGTAAAATATAGTCGAGTGCAGACCACTCCAGATATTTATATTTTAGGATTACAATACATCTGTTAGTGCTACAGTGAAAAAGGTGGACAACCTATTCCTTAAACCTTTCATTCAAGAAACAGTCTAAGTCGCTTTACTTAATTCTATTATGCATTTATGTTAAATTTGCCGTAGTACTTTGAACACATAACAAAATGCCCCTTATTGTTGTGTCTATAGAATTTTAAACGGATTTTAGCTGCCCATAATCGGCAAAGAATATAACAAAAAGGCCCCAAAGAATAATAACCAAAAGTAATAAGATTATAATGGGTCAGCGCTTGTTCTTCTTAAGAAGAAACCCATGTCTTTTGCAGCACAATGTGATTCATCATTTTGTTATCTGATATTATTATACTGATTCTTCAACACCTACATTCGAAACTGTTGAAATAAATTGTATTTGGTTTTGGGTATACAATTTCGACTTGTCAACTGACGTCACGATGACACTGACAAGTCGCTTGTACGGAAGAGTGATGGCTTTGTTAAAAGATATCTGATTTTGAAACAAATTCGTCTCATGAGAACATAAACTAGTCTTACATGTTTTCAAATGCTTCTTTCTGGGCTCCGGATACACCAAAATTTCCTGTTACACATATATACATATTTATACATATCTATTACAGTTATTGTATACATAATATAGTATACTTTACTATATTAAGTGGCTGGGATATTGAAACAAACATTGGTGATGAAGATACGATCAGATTTATGAAAGTTATATTAAAGTTGCCAATTATTATACGAGTATAGGCCACTCTAGGTATTTTTTATTTTATTCTAACTAATTTTCAATGCCATCTGCGATGTTTCAGGAATCGTTTGGCGAATCATAATGCGAACACCTAGGAGAAAACTGATTTCGAATGCAGTACACAAATAATATTTCGTATCCAAAGCACATTTCAAAGCCATCCTGATAAGTTGTGACCAATTGTACGACCACGCAAGACAAAGATGTCCGTCCTCACATTGATGACGTACACAAGTTAACAATATGTGCAGTATGTAAATTTAAATAACTTGTATGAGTTGGCGCGATATTGACTTGTGTATACATATTATAAATATTAGCCCCAGAGGAAATTGTTGTTTGCGCAAAATCTCATTCATATCCCATATGTGTTCCGTGAAGATGTTTTATTGTTTCTTTGCATACACTTGTATGGAACGTGTAGCGACTTGCAGTATTTGAATTGCATCGTGATGACTCTATTTTATGAATATTAATTCAAAATTATATTGTTATTTGTATATCTGATGTATTGGTTGGACAATATTTATGAGATTCCATTTCATCATGAAATTATTTTGCATAGTAATTCATTTCATGGTCTCCTAGTTTTAAAATTCATTTTTTTTAACCTGAGAATGCTACAGACACACGACCGAATGCTTTAGTTACTTCGGCGAGCTAAAAAGTGTTTTTCACCAATTAATATTTTTATCAAACAAGAAATACTGCATATTTTCTGCGTAAATTATAGAGGGGTCAATGGCCAAGCCAATGTCATCGCTTAGAACTGCAGAATTTAAATGAATTTGATGAGTTAATTGTATGAATTTAAATTCGACTAACTGCTCTTTATAAGGTCTCCAATCAAAGAATACGCCTCATGCAACATAAATAGCAACATTCTAAATTGAACTATTTTCTTATCAAGTAAAAATTACTGAATTTATATCAACTATCGATTAATAGATCCTTTCTCTTCCTAGATTTTTCGCTATTGATACGAAATTATAGATCTTGATGTTATTTAAGACCACCCTAAGGAATGGTTAGTAATTATATTGTTTCAAAGTACAGTTAATTATTAATGTTTGTACCACATAAATAATGGGTTCTTATGTTAGTTTGAGTTGAAATATTAATAAGTTAAAATGCATAAACTATAAAATTTCTTACATCAAATTTATCTGTATTCTTCGTACCAGATGTTGAAGAAAACAATTTACAATATTATTTATGAATATTGGCATTCTGCGAAAAGTTATGAACTCAATAATGAATATTTGAGACAAACACAAGTGGTAATGTAAACAGGCGAAGGTGTATGTACTGTGTTCTTTTTTTTTTGTTTTTCTCGAGTTTTTTACAATGGGTTATATTTATTTGTTTTGGTTTCGCGTAACTTATAAATACATGTCTATTATTGGCGAGTGTGAAGTGGGTGTATGTGCTGAGAACCAGCAAATATGCAAATTATACTGTCATAACTTATACAATTTATATTTGTATATTTTGTATCATCGCATAAACCTGTTTATTTATTATTTTCGGAATATGTTATGTATGCAAATCGATAATTTCACAGTTTGCGAATAACTTGTTTTGCAAATTAAACTAATTGTATGTGAATTGATTAATAAAAAAATCTATTTTATTTCTATGTATATAAACTATAAAAATGAAAAGTGGCCTGCACTCTCTTCATTATAAATATTTATCTCACAAATTGCATCATAAAAAAGATATTTAAGATTTTCCATAGTGGTTTTCTCATAACTGGTACATTTTTTAAAGAAACTTTTCAAACAAAAGTTGTGCGAAATTTAATTATCTTTCTTTATGTACATAACTATTTTTGCCATAAGTGCAGCCTTTTTAGTGACATTGGAGATATAACAAAAATGCACAAAGTTTATAGTTTATGAATAGATAGTCTTGCCCTATATTTATGCAAGTTGCATTACATATAAGTAAAACTGTTTTAGTAGGCAAATATGTAATATTTACTTTCAAGTATAACAAATTGCATATATTTTGAAACAAATACTAGTGGTATTTCGCGCGCGCAAGTTTATGTTTGAAGTGAAGTAGGAAACAAACGATTTCCACTACATTCACTACGGTGAATTTTGCTTGTAATCATTTTGACAGGCGATTTTCTTAAATATTCGGTGTTCGTTATTTGCTACGAAAATTCACAATGCCTGACCACTTAGGGGATGATATGCGTAAAATAAAAAGTGAAGAAAAACCGGAAGAAGAAAAAGAAATAAAATGTAAGTATTCAAAACTAAAGCATTTAAGTATTACTTTTAATCTAATTCGTTCTATTTAATTTAGCATTGGATGAAGCTGATATTGCTCTATTAAAAACTTATGTAAGTATTAAAATATTTCAAATAGTTCTTTGTCATTACAATTGAGGTTATGTAGGGCCAGGGGCAGTACACAAAGAGCATTAAGGTGGTCGAGGAAGACATCCAAACTATTATAAAACGTGTAAATGAGCTAACTGGGATTAAGGAATCAGATACTGGACTCGCACCGCCCGCATTATGGGATTTAGCCGCCGATAAGCAAACTCTCCAAAATGAGCAACCGTTACAAGTTGCACGTTGCACTAAAATTATCAACGCCGACTCTGACGACCCGAAATATATTATCAATGTTAAACAATTCGCGAAATTCGTCGTGGATTTGGCGGATTCGGTTGCTCCCACCGATATCGAGGAGGGAATGAGAGTCGGGTAAATATTTTTCAATGGATTAAGAGAATTTTTGGTAATTTGTTGTTTTGTAGTGTTGATCGTAATAAGTATCAAATTCATATTCCACTGCCACCAAAAATTGACCCGACTGTAACTATGATGCAAGTTGAAGAAAAACCGGACGTGACTTACAGTGATGTAGGCGGATGCAAGGAGCAAATTGAGAAATTGAGAGAAGTTGTTGAGACTCCATTGCTTCACGTAAGTATTTATTTGTTTTAATCCGTTTTTCCGTAGTTCCGGTTTTCGTTCTGATAATAATAGGTTTTTTCAAGCACTCGGTTTTTCTTCTATTATTTTGACTAATTTAATGTATCAATTTATTCCAGCCCGAAAAATTCGTCAAGCTTGGGATCGAGCCCCCAAAAGGCGTGCTTCTCTTCGGCCCGCCCGGCACCGGAAAGACCCTCTGCGCCCGCGCCGTCGCCAACCGCACCGACGCTTGTTTCATCCGAGTAATCGGCTCTGAACTTGTCCAGAAATACGTCGGTGAAGGTGCGCGTATGGTACGCGAACTATTCGAAATGGCCCGCTCCAAAAAGGCGTGCCTTATCTTTTTTGATGAAATCGACGCTATCGGCGGAGCTAGATTCGACGATGGAGCCGGTGGCGACAACGAAGTCCAACGGACAATGCTGGAACTTATCAACCAACTGGACGGCTTCGATCCGCGTGGCAACATTAAAGTGCTGATGGCTACAAACCGACCAGATACTTTGGATCCGGCCCTAATGCGTCCCGGCCGTTTAGATCGTAAAGTTGAGTTTGGTTTACCGGATTTGGAGGGCCGCTCGCATATTTTCAAAATTCATGCTAGGTCTATGTCGGTTGAGAGGGATATTCGTTTTGAATTGTTGGCTAGATTGTGCCCTAATTCGACCGGTGCTGAGATCAGGTCGGTGTGCACTGAAGCGGGTATGTTTGCGATTCGGGCCCGTAGGAAAGTCGCGACGGAGAAAGATTTCCTGGAGGCTGTTAACAAAGTTATTAAGTCGTATGCTAAGTTCTCTGCTACTCCTAGATATATGACTTACAATTAAATACTTATAATGATTTTTGTAATAAAAGTATCTAAATAAATTAATAATGTACTACTATTTTGTGTTATATTTCAGCTTATAGACCGTCTAGATACAAAGGATGAATAAAATGCACGTCGGAATCCCGTTTATAATAAGATGCTTTATAAACAATCGGTTGTGGCCAACACAGAACTTTCTTTTACATTTTCTTGCTTTCCTGGTTCATCTTTCGTTCATTTCCTTTATATTTGTCATTCAACCTTATTTTTTTCATGCTTTCCCGGTTCATTCTTTACCTCTTAATTCTTTTACTCTCCTTGTTCATCTGCCTTTTGTTTTGTATTCTGGCATTTTGCCATGCAATTTTCTGCATTTTTTCGTATTGTTTTATGATTTCTTTTTACTCATTCTAAAATAAGTCGTATTGAATTAAAGCCAATTCATAAATATATATATTTTTCGAGAATTAACGAAATTGCTTGTGCATTGATATACGGAATGTGTTTTCGTTCCATTATTTAAATTTAGCATCACGAAATTTCAATTTTGTCAAAGATCTATACCAAGAATCAATTTACTTATTGATTTGCAAATCATTATTTAGTATCCATAAATATATATATATATATTCGTTATAGAAATACGGGATATATAATTACTTACATGGAAAATTTGCTAAATATAGTAAACTATTATTAGTATTTCCTATGATAAGAATAAATAAATAAATTTCAAGCACAATTCTTTAGAATGGTTTCAGTTTAGAAGAAAAATTTTGAAAAATAGTGTTTAAAATTAGAATAAATTGAGTCAATAATATATGTTTGAATGTTATAATATTTAAAATTTCTTAGATATTTTATATCTACAAGATTTCTTTATATTGGTAACCCAAAGGTCATAAGAAAATATTAAAAATTATAATTTCAAGTTTAAAATATGCCGTAATTCCTTTTCATCTCTAATAAATTAAAAAATCTACTAAAATATGTAAGAATTTTTATATTAATATCATATTATCAAATTACGAACCCAAACTATCGTACGAGCTAAAAAGTGTGGTAATATTTATGCAACCCGTATTACTTCGATGTATTCAAACCATACCAAATTTGCATTTGATATCTAAATTTCTTATTATTGTTAAAATACTACAACATTAAAGCTCAACTTAATATTAAGTGTAAGTGTTGCTATTAGTTATTACAGAAATTGCAATTGAATTACCGCGCCATAAATAATAGGCAATGCTTCTATTTGTAAAGATTAAGTTTTATTGTTCATACAAGTTTAAATCGGTTTACTTTACTTTACTGTAAGATAAAAACGAACAAGTTTATTCATTATCATTTTTATATAGCACATGGTGTCTTCGTACTCTCGTTCGAAAACTAAAACTTTTAATCTTTTAACTTAGAAATATGGATCAAAAACAGAAGGATTTCCTCAACTGGCATGCGAATTGGCTACAGGCGAATCAAACAGAACACGTAAGTTTTCTTTTCATTAATTTAACTTGGTTTATTAATTTGAATTTAATATAATAGACCAATCAACCAGACGTACTTCAGTTAGTAGCAGTTCTTCAAATATTAGGGTACAATATCAAATTTTTCGATGTACATGATGTGAAAGACATTCCACCATTGCAGCATGGCGACACAGGGTTAAAAGTGATGATAACATGTGGACATTCCGGTCTCCGGTGTATTTTAGAGACTCAATCCGAATGCCAGTGCCCCAAAAACGTGGCTGAGGCTATCAAATGGGAAATTTCGAGCACCGGGCCAAACTCAACCAAGGTAGGAATGGTCCTATCCCGTTTTAACAATTTATTTAATTATTGTATTTACAAGTATAGATTGATTTATTAGAAATATATGCCTATGGATAGTAGAAAAATACATTTTTGCTAAAATTATATTGTCTTCAAAAATTAATTACTCACTCGTACGGACATGTACACTATTCTGCTCATTTCTGTATTAAACCCTACGACAAGGTCAATTATTTTTATGGAAAATTATATACTATTTCATTTAAAATTGGCCAAAAAAGAAAAACATTTTTGTCCCCATTCTTTCTTCTTTTATTTAACAAAGAGATATTATCTTTTTTATTTTCTTGGACATTATTTAAAATACATTTTGAACAATTACACATATACTTAACATTCTGATTGTAAACATCTTAAACCAAAATTCATATTTAATTTCTCAGACAATCAAAGAAACAGGCAGTGATTTACTGTTGCCAATTCCTAAAAGTACACAACATGTAATTAAAGGTATTATGAATCAATTATGTCAAATGGTTAGTTTGCCTAGTGATTTGAATCAAAATATCACTGGGACTCCATCTAAATACTTGGCAAAGAGTCCATACTTAGACAGTAAGTCAAATATCATCCAAGTATCGAAGACAATTCAATAATTCAAATAAAATTTACAGAACCGCTTATGTCACCTACTCGATATCGCTCACTTGACACATTAACAGGAACTGTGGATACTTTGAATGCGGGCATTCTAAAAAAATCTACGCCAATTAAAGGATCACGCCCATCGCTAACAATTTCTAGTCCCGTAAGTTATTACTCTGAATAATATTTAATTTGCATAGATATATACATAATAACATAAAAAATAAGCATAGGTGGCCGGCACTAATGCCTTTATCTATTCAGTGGATGGTTTAATTTTTTTTATTTAAGTAGTATTATTAAAGTATAAAATCTGTTTATATACACTGAATTAAATACGGTTTCGAACTGTATATAGTTTCGTTAAAAGTACTTTGTTATAAGAAGAAGAAGTTGCTGAATGTTTGTTTTAGAATTTGCTGTCGATGGCACCATCAAGGACGTCAAGTCCGGTGGATTCGACGGAGTATTCGAACGTCGGTTACACAAAATTGAAAAGGGCACTGACATTGCTGAGTGATGTTGCCAGAATCTTTGAACAACAACAAGACCACTCACCATTGGATTTTAATGTATCGAAAATTAAGGTTCATTTTTTAAACATTACGTTAATAATTATAATAATATGGTTTCCATGTTAGGGTTCCACTGAATCTTTGCCAAGCAGCGAAAAATTGTACGTGAACCCGCTAGGAAATCGTGGTACGGGTTCCAGTCCAAATATATCGACACCGTCGAAAATTAAATCTGTCAAACCAATGTGTCGACCACCAATCAGGTCTATTCCCACAACCAAATCATTCAGTAGTTCACCTCATTTGGCAAAACCTACATTGTCGATAAAAAATGTTAGTTCCTTACCTTGTAGTACGAATACTCCAACAAATACTTTCATTAAGCGAACTAGAATTACGAACTCTACGGCTGTTGTCAAAAACTTAAAGTACAGTCATGTAAAATCAACTATTCCAAAAAGTTTGCCAAAAAAGTAATTAATTTTTAAGATATTTTCATGAATTTTTATTGATAAATTGTTCGTTGTTCCACTTATATTTAAAAAAAAGACAGAGTACGAACAAGAAATGCAAGACAAACAAACCAACATTAATCAATAAAAATTTATTACTAATTTCACGTTTAAATTCAAGTTAATTAAATTATATTTTATGCAACCTATATTAATTTTTTGATCAATAGAGTCAAATTTTTGTTGTAGAAGAAATAGATAGAAAAAGAAGTCTATTCACTTTTTTTCTATCTCAATTTTCTACAACCAAAATTTGACTTAATTGATAAAAAAATTCATCTTGCATTAAATGTCCTTTTAAAAATCAGAAACTATATTATTATGTAGTTTCTCAGTTTTAAAAAGACATTTAATGCATTGTGAATTTTTTTAAAATAAGATTTACTTGAATTTATACAGGAAATTAGCTTTTAATGTGTATTTTTTATATATTTATGATATTTGTACTAGTGTTTATATACATAAAAAAATCAATTAATGACTTTCTGAAATCCTTTATTTCAAGTAAGATCTCGATCGATATCGCAATCAATCAGTAACAATGTTATTAATTTACATTTTATCTTTACAAAAGTGTTTATAAATCGATTTTGCTCCTTAAGACAGCTCTGATTGAATCAATAAGTGTAACAATTGTCCGCATTATTTGTCTCTTGTTTATTTTATTTGATTGAAAATATAGGTTATTCTCTAAACGAATCGCATAAGATGAATTTGCATTTTGTGGAAAGTTGTATTTAAAAAGAAAAAGTGGATGATATTTCAGAGTGATAAAGCGTGACGTGTGACAACAATAATACTGCGACAAGCTTTGGTTTCATTTTTTAATTCATGAATAATTGCAAATATAATTTTACTTTCTTCTACATTACGTATAAAAGAAAGGGTTATGGTGCGGTTTGAGGGTGTCTATCCCTTCTTCAACTATTTTCTAAATGCACAGAAGAAAATTGACTACTAAAGTCGTCTACACTTAAAAACCTAATAACGGAATAAATTCGTTTCATATTTTTAAGGTGTAATTAAAAGCACAAGTCAACAAAATATAAATAAGAACAAACAATGATATATTGTCAGTGGAATAACTAACCGTTGGGTAGGCAAGGCAACGCTCGGAAGAGTGGTGTAGCTATGTCAACGTAGGCACTCGCGCGGAATGAGATATACGGCCAGATTATAAAGATTTCCATGTATAACTTAATTTTTATGATTGAAATCTAATCGTTATTTATTGCTTTCGGGTTCACAATTAAAAAGAAAATTACTTAACATAAAATAATTCTTTTCCTAATGGGTAGTTTTAAAATATTACTAGACAATTTTAATCCGGCCCTGCTAATAAGATGTGCAGCCATCGTTCTGCTTAAATAGTTTTACTTTCTGTGAAATCGCCACATCGAATGCCTAGTTATTTGTAATACTTTCCACCAACAAACTATTGCCATTAAGATGCTCTTTTTTTTCGTACTCCGTATAATTTTTCGTGCGTAAATAATAGTTGCGCGAGTTTAGAATATGATGGTATAGCTGGCTGCTTAACAGTTTGTTGTGCTCTGCGCAAGCAACAAGACAATTCATTTCTTTTATATTATAATCACTTACTTTCTGTACTATGTGTCAAATACTAACTACTATTTACTATAATAACAGTGAAAAACTAAGGTTAAATAACTACCAAAGTAAATAAATATATGTTTTATATATATATTTGTGGGGAACTTTCTTTTATTCAATGTGTAATGTGTTTGTTTTAATTGAATTGTTAAGTGTGTAATTTAAATTGCATTTTTAATCGAACCATACATTGGATTTTAAGACCATTTTAAGTGCGGACTAGACGAATCGTATATAAATAATAATAATTTACTTTAAAGTGACTTAAAGTTTACTTCGATTATCAATATTAAAAAATAATAATAATACAATTTAAAGCTGATTAATTAAATCGAATTATATTAATAGCTAATTCACAGCGATTATTAGTGGTTTGTAATCATAGTAAATGCATTTAATCAACTTACAACTTGAAACCGATTGTAAAATTACTGCTACTAACTTATAATAATTCCATATAAATAGTGATTATGCGTAAGTTAACTGGATCTTAAGTGACACATATCTTGAAGCCGTCTATTAAATCTTATCGTGTCTGCTACTGACTTTAACATAGTGGACATTTTAAATTCTTACATTTAATTCCAATTAATTGAATATTTTTTTTTTATTGTGTGTGTCAACAAATATAATAAAATTTCAATAAAATCAGTTTTGAATGTAATTTTCAGTGTATATTTCGAATTGTGAACCAAAATATTCAGTAAATTATTTTTATAATTTTATATCAAAGTGACTAATAATCAAAAATATTTGACTTTAACAAGTGTATAAATTATTATTATGCCAATTGATTAATACCGCTTATATAGTGACTGGACTTAAGCCGCTGTGAATTAAATATGTGTTTATTAGATTTACTGCGTCTACATGTATCACATACGCACAAATCGAAATATAAATACAGAAATTATACTAGATCTATCTCAGAATGTACCGATATGTCTATGATAAATTGGAGCCGACGACGCCCACTAAACCATGACCCTGCAAAACTACTACTACTCCAAATATCTGAGATGGACACCGAATCTTCAGTACCCAGTGTAGCGGATTCGATTTGCTGCAGTGAATTCATTATCAATGGAGGATTTTGTAGCCAGAATCACCCTTTGGATGGCGGAGAAGACAAGTAAGACCTTTTTAAATTATGGCGTATATAAAAATGTTGATACTAGATTGTTAAGTACACACGGAATACTTTTGCTCTTCTGTACTTTGTACAGTTTCTTAAAAATCATATTTTCAATTCAACGATTCTTAAATAGCACACATGGGTGATTAAACACTGCTATTATCACTTACTTATGAAATTATATGAAAATTATTTATGTAAAGTTTGAAAAAGATTAAATTATAATCTTATTTGAAAGTTACAATCAATTAATATTTAATAGAGTATAATAAATAATTTTAACAAGTATCTATAATTTATTATGGTGCACTAATTACAAGTCAATCAAATATATCCGATGTAAAAAGCCGTCTATAATTTACTTATTTTTCTGAACGGAAGTTAGTAAAGTTAGGTATGATAAATGATTTAAGGAAACGAATCATCTATAATTCTCGTCCAAAATACGCTGCAATTATTATAATTATTACTAACAAGGTTCCTTCGTGTGGCGCAAGATATACGTTGTAATAAAACAATTAGTTAAAATTTTCACTTTACAATTTGTCGCCGTGTGAACGCGGACGACAATGAATATGGTTCTGTTTGTACACTGTTAAAAGTTCGTAAACGTTTCCGGAAATATTTCGACATAAGACAACACTACATAAGTAATTAAATTTTATTTTACTAACAATCAGTCGGTTATTTGGCACAAAAAATTTAATTTTTCTTTTGTATAATATAAAAAAATATAATTAAATCAAACTGTTACGAAAACGCAATGTAGGCCGATTATAGGTTAACTAATTTGTTTAATTCTTACGGTTTTCTTAATAATTAGATTTTTTACTTATTGGAGAGTCAATGTCTTTTTGCCAAATCACACTGTTACGAAAACACAATGTAGGCCGATAATGGGTAACAAATTTCTTTGATTCTTACGGTTTTCTTCATAATTAGTATTTCTTTTTACTTATTTGAGAGTCAAGACCTCCTTGTATATTAATTTTCTGTTATGATATTCGTTACGCTATCAGTAAAAAATTAATTAAAACCTGTTAGTTAGATGACAATTTTACTTGAATGTTATACGGGATGCCTGCAATCATAAAAGAAATTTCACCATTTCAACCATATATATATATTTATATAAAATAAACCATTACCAGAAGAATGCTATTATTACTCTACAATCAGTGATGGAGGCATATGGCGGTTAGATATTTAGATAGTACAAACAATTTTTTTGAAATTTTTATATACAATTTGAGGGATCTTGAATCCATTTTGATAATTTTCTCAATGACGTCTGTGTGTGAACGCTCTACAGCCTATACTGTTGTATACAAATTTATGATGTTTTAAATTAAGAGAACTATAGTAGTAAGTGGGAATCAAAAATTGTTAATCCAGAAATTAGAATAACATTTTTAATTATGCATCCGTTCACTTTCTATGTATCGCAGTTTAAGATGTTTTCAATGTCTAGTTCCATGTGTTCATATGTAATTAGAACACTTAATGTCAATTCAATACCCAGCTGGCATCAATTTCTTCAATCGTTTTCGTTATAAATATTCAAGAGATATCATTAGATGCCATTTTTATAATTGCACAAAAATAATTTTCTGAATATATCCAGAATTGGAAAGTTGCAACAGATTGCTCCACACCTGATGAATCGCGAACTTTCCAACATTAAGTAAATTTTCTTATGGTACTACTTGCTTGTGCAATTGTATGGGATAGGTACTTGGCATGCAAACGTGACACGAAATAATGAACTTCAGTATTTTAACTGTTTTCAAGTGAAACCAATTTCTATATAAAGACATATGTTTATTATTGTATGCACCTTCGAGCGTTTTTGTTACTACAAGAAAATGAAAACAAAAGGTGACAGATTTAGCGTATAATAAATCTAGTTCAAGTTCACATATATATCTTTTCCTTTCTCATTAATTACCACGGATTACTACTATCCTTTGCCATTGAATTGGCAAGCTTTGATATTAAAATTGGTGCAATCAAATTTTCGCTATTAGCGTAAAGGTTGAACCCGTACGTGTGTGTGTCTGTCTGTCTGTCTGTACATATCTGTGTCTATTCCACTGTGTGCGCGTCTGGGTGTTTGTAGAATTAGAAATTCTGTACATAAATAAACAAACAAATGAGAATATAAAAATCTAATCAGTTTCAGTGACGCTAAGAAATTTGTAGAATAAAGTGTGAACATTTTTGTGGTTTCTTTATAATGTTACACTTCTATTATTCTTCTCCCACTTTCGATTTAATTGAAGTTATGGTAAAAATATAAGCCGTCAGTTCTATATTGACTGTGTTGCGTGTTCAATTCAAACAAAAGTATTATTGAAAAAGTTTCACTTTTGAACTGATTGATTTGGTGTTTATACGAAGTGAATCAGTTATTTTCTTTGTTAACAAGATCGGACATTGGATTAATATAAGGTAAATGCGTATATTAAAATATTTGTTGATTTTAAATGGGTCATGTTACGCAGTTTTTAAATAAAGCAGAAAGGAAATACATTTTTACTTTTTGTAGATCAGAATACCATAACATTGAATTGCATTTAAAACAGATAGACAAGTATCTGTTGTGGCCAACAAAATATTTTCTTATTAATAATTGATAAGAATAAATATATCGTTGTTAAGGATATATCTGTGAATTAAAAATTGGTATTTCTTGCAAATGTTTCACTTTATGAGAAAACTTTTTAAGCAAAAGTTGTAAAAATTATTAATATCGTTAATAAAAAAAAATGGTTTTTAAAATACAACGGTTGAGAGCCGCTGATATAATATAATAAATAAAAGTACTGGTACGTATGGATAAGATAATTTGAGATGAAACAAAAACTGGACCAGTTTTTTTATACTTAAAACTAAAATAAATTTATGTAAGAGGGAAAACTAATCTTCCTTACATAATATTTGTCGCGATTCACTGATTATAGTACTATAATCTCTTGCATATACTTTCTAATTGCCGGTCTGTAAATCGGAACGATATATTTATAGTAGTCTGTGGTGATTCCGCAAAAACATGAACAAAAACTAAACACAGTAATCATCTTTCACACCAATTGCTATCACTTATAAAAAGGGGAGTAATTCTCTCAGTTATAGTAAGACGATATTATAGCAGGATTGATGTCGATATAAGGTAATGAAAAAGGTAAAACTGTATAAAAATAGTTGAATTTCGAATAATTTTGCCGGCAATTATAATATATTCGTAATGAAATTCCTTAGTATAAATAATAATTAAACGATTCACACTGCATTTCAAGTTATGTGTAATATGAGCTAGTGCTAATAATTAGTCCATGCGCGGAGATGTATGATTGCGTGTACGAAATACATATATTAAATCATCACCATCATTTATATATCCAACGCGTGCAAATCTAAGTAATGCCGCACTTCTGTTTTATATTTACTTACCGTAGTTAATCTGGCATACCTCGAAGGCAATCGTTAAGGACGCAATTTATATAATCAAATCATCATAATTTAATGTTATTAAAAAATCATCAAGTATCTTGCTAAATGGTTAACATTTTATTTAAAATTTATTTACGCATCTTAATACTGCTACGACACTAAGGAACATATGAAAGAAATAAATATATTTGTTATAAATACATAGATAGTAATCATTATTTTATTATTAAGTGCGGTACATATATTTCTAATTTAGTTTTACTGATCCCAGTCATGCATTACTGTCGGTATATTTTATCTGTATATACACAAATTATATATACACATAATTAATTTTCTATATTACATAAATTAATCAAAATGTATAATATGAAATGCACAGATATTTTCATAATTCAAAGAAATTTACAGCGTAAACATAGAAATTAAACTGGAGTGGCCCTTGTTCTTTCATTACCTGTATTAATAAATATACTTTATTTTGTTTTAAATTCACCCTACTATTCAAAAATTATATAGTTACACCTAAAATTACTCGAGTTCTTCTTCTACTACTACTACTTCTTCCTTGATGATCCTGAAAATTCCGCGCATATATGAGCTTATAATGCAAATGGGTTAAACAAGTTCTAAATAATAACAACTTATTAACGTATACATCTAAAAAAAAAGCACCGTAGCTGTAAAATTAGTTCAGCTATCCATTCAATGAGATCTACTTTCTTTACAAGTCGACCTATATTATATAACTAACCTAACGTAAAATTAACCGCGCTCATTCCATAATTAAATAAAAATAATTACAACTTATAATTGTTTAACGTATTTTCTATATTGTATATTAAATAATTAAATGATTATTAATACATTACCTATTTTTGAATTATAAATCATTTATCCAGAAAGTGGTTCAAATAATAAGCACTTTCAAATTAATTCTTCGATCTAAATAATTGAGTAGCTTTCATGTTACGAAAATATTAAAGTTTTAAAGGTTTAGTTAATTTTTCAATCATGTAGGTACAAATGTATGTTTATCGAAAGCAAAATAATACGGAAGACAAGCCGGTAGGTGAGACTTCTAAATGAAAGTAACATTTTCATATTTTATTTACTTAAATGCATATTTGCATTCGTAAAAAGTAGTTATTTGATTAGTAAATATGTTAATATTTTTCTTGTGCTAATGTTTGTATGACTATAACTTTGCTTAGTTTCTTAAATGTCAATTAGGTTACATTTTAATGTTGTCCACTCGGTGCGAGGGAAGTATTCCTATAATTAACATGTTTGTAGCTATAAGGAAACTGTATCGAATCGTTTGATATTTATACGGAAACTAAATAATATGTTTTAAATAAACATGCTAATGTATATACTATGTTATCACTCTACTGTATACTTGAATTTTTATGCAATATAAGAAATAACTTATCAATTTCTACCTAGTGATATTTGGTTCTCTATTGAATTTTGTATAACACCTGAACAAACAAAAAAATCAGTATTCATAAAAATAACCCGTTAAATTAGCATTATAATAAGTTACCTAACTATAAAGCCAGTATATTTAGTGTATATAAAAACATGTAAAGAACGCGTTTATGCCCGTTTAAAAAATGCCGTCTTCATCTTCCGATGGTTTGTTGCTGCTCGCTGGTGATTATCATAAATTCGCCCCACTTCGCTGACCTACATTATCCCGAATGTCAATGGCATGGACAAGTAGAAGATCTCACCTGTTGTGGCGCGGAAAGTAGCACCGGCACCGTCACCGTCACACTCGCTCCTATACACAGTCTCCCCACTGCACGGACGCGCTCGAAACTTCATTTCATTTCATTTTGGTGCTTCTATACGCTCTTGCCTGTATGTGTGATTCGATCATTATAGATCTTTCCTCGTGTTGAGTATTTACCTTTCGGCAAAAGGCGCGCTATAATATAAGTGTATTATCAGTGATTTTTGGTGGTTCATGTGATTGTTTACCTTTGTTTTTATTTAACTGTTTGGCGAGGGATTGAATTGTGTTTGTGTGAGGTTTTCCCCGGGTGTTTTGATCAAGGAATCTTTGGAGTTAGTGAAATTAGTACCAAGGTCAGTAGATTTATTCAAGTTATATTTCTCTAGGGGTCCTTTAAATCTTTTTCGCTAATATTTTGTTCTAGGATATTTTGTAGTGAAATTAGTTCCAAGGTCAGTGGATTTATTCAAGGTTTAAACGTTGTTTTAGGGTTGTACAACATTAACAAGCGTTTTGATTTCTTTAACCCTTCATCACGGATGTAATTTATCTAAGAAATACTTTGTTGTATTATTGTTTTGATGGCATTGAGCGCGAAATAATACAATACTAAATCATTCGGTTGATTATATTACTCGTCTTGTTTTCGGACAGAATACGCTCTTCCGCCAGATCAAACTTAGGGTGCCTAAAGCGAAAGAATCAGTATTAAGCTTAGAAAATTACAAATAACAATCTAGTTTGTATTATGACAAGCAATGCTAGCATTCCAAGCAACAAAATCAACACAATGTATGATACATTTTGTTGCTGTGAACGTTAACTTTGTATGTCATACAACAATCTGGAATTAATACTTATAATTTCTAAGCTTAAATACTGATTGTTTCGCTGTGAACAATCCTTAAGCCTTCCTTTACTTAACGCGTTAACTGCCACGGGTATTTTTGAATAAAGTGCAAAAAGGTTAAATGTGAAATAAATTAAATGCATATATATATAAAAAATAAAACCCTTTATTAATTTTATAAGCCACCAACGAATAATGTGCCACTAAAGATATAAATAAATATTACTTTGATTAATATTTAGAAGATCCATGACCAAAGATCACAACCTATTGGGTTAACATGTATTATTTGATGCCAATTAATATGTCATCGTTTGACAGGTCAGAAGTAAAGCTTAGTCAACTATAAGACACTCTGGAATTAAGATTTAAACTGAGTCTTGTCATGAATTGTGGCAGTGACAAGAACAGCTAATTTGGCCTGACCTTAAAAATCAAATACATGTTTTATCAAAAATAGAATAAAAAGAATTTTGCAATATATATATATATATATATATATATATATATATATATATATATATATATATATATATATATATATATATTGCCCATATCATATTCAGAATATATTTCACTCCTCACCGATCCATCTGACAAATTGAATAATTTGATCTGATCATGTGGCCTTTGAAGTGGCCGGAGCTTTTTGCTAATTGTAAGAAATTTTACAGACACACGACTGAATGCTTTGACTCTTATTTACTTCGTACTGCGACCTATTAATACTGATTTTAGGGGGCCACTGTAATAAGTAATGCCTGGTTGCATGGACTAATTTTATGATACTTCGTCTGTGCTAAAAACCATGAATTTATATATAAAAACAAGTTACAAAATCATAATTAAAACCATCAACAAACATTGTTTATGGTGAAGGTTATTGCTTGTAGGTACCGCCTACGTTTGTAGTTAATCTTGTATAGGTAAATTATGATACAACTTGATTTAATGTTAGTTAACGGACAAATGTTTTCAGTCGCGTGTGAACGTTGAATAAAAACAAACCAGTCAATAAATTGAATCTGTAATATGTTAACAAATATGTGCCAATAAGGTGTTATACAATTTATTTTCCAGTTAATAATCGGTTAGATTTAAATTTCTTGGAATTCAAGAGAACCGACTTAATATTATTCAAATTCTCCATAATAACTTGAAGCATTATTGAGAATATCTAACAGGAATATAATTCCATAATAAGAAAAATATCTGTTGTGTACAGCATAAGTAAATATATTTTGTCAAATTTATTACTATTTAGTGTTAGAACTGATGGTATTAAAAGTGGCCTTATATTTATTTCTAATAATTAATTTTGTGAAACTTTCGGAAAAATCCATAAATCTGTTCTCTTGATATATAAAAAATTCTGTTTCTTTAATTTCTGATAATGTTACAGGCGAATAAATAACTGTTGAAGACTTAATTCCGTTTTGAGACATTGTCAAAAACATTTTGAATTCTCAGAATTGTAGGTATTATTTTAGAAATGAATTTGGTATAATTACAACTTGAACACTCTTACTAGCTTGGTAAAAACATACAATTGTTGTAGCGTTCGTGTAATAGCTATCATTTGAAACCGAGTTTATCAATTGTTCCAACAAACTGACATAATTTCAGTAATGTATAGTATCTATAATTAAACGTAATTGAGCTTTGTGTTGGTACGCGAGAGTTTATTTAAAATGTAGATCATACGTAGAGCCAGTTGTTTGTTGTGTGGGCATATCACTTTTAATTGTAATTAGGTATTCGTTCGCACTTTTAAACGTATTCAAAAAACAGCGCCTAGTCGACAACGGTGGGAAATGCTTTCGCTTGAAACTGAGATATCTTTTGCTTTTCTTCCCAAGACTACTGAATCACTTTTACTGCATACATAAAATCTGGCATTTATATATTTGGTTATTGATGTTACAGTCGCATTTGAACTACATTTTTATCAATTTATAAAGTAAATAAATTACGATTTATTATTAATTACATAATTTTATAAATATTCTTTGATAATTTTACTTCGTACGGCGAGCTGTAAATTCGAATAGCTATAAATTTAGATTCAATCGAGAATTAGTTTAATTAATAGCTAGTCAAAAGAGAACGCCTAGTAATTTGAATTTCAAAAAAGTATCCAACTTTTTTTACGATGTGCCTACAAAAAAAGGTATTTCACTATCTGTATACTGTTATTAAGTTAGATTTGGGGTTATGTTAAGAAACCATATCACGAATAACGCTTTTTCGTAACAGTTATACTTCGATATGAATTTATAATTAATATACGGAAAAATCGGTGAAACGAAACAATTATTCAAATTGCCGTGAGCTGTGGTCAGAGAAAATGTGTATGAAAATATGTATTATTAAAACGGTAGTAAGTTTATAATGACTCAAATAAAACAAAATCAAGTTGGTGTGCGTAGTTTTTTGAATGAGAAAGTGGAAATCACCAATGAAACCATATGTAAAGTGTAGATCTTGTTAATTAGTTTAAAAAATTACTTCTAGGTTTATGTCTTCATTTAGTGTATTCGATTTCGCTTTGAAAACAAAGCATATGCAAGAATAAAATCTTATGTATTGAGATGCAACGCACATATGCGTTTAAACTTAATACATAAATACATAAATCCAAAATAGGTTACGTTTATTATTATTTTAATGATTTTTACTTTCTTGGACGAAGTTTAAATTCCTAATAGAAATATTATACAAAACTAAATGCAATATCCCCTTTACCCCTCGGCTTTGTAAAACTGTTAATAATGGCAGGAGAATTACTCGCCTACAAAAGTAGTAATTGGGTATTTTATAAGTGGTCCAAGTAGGCGTTTGTATAAATATCTAAATACATTTACAATAGCCACAATATCAAACAATTTATCCAGCACATGTTCATATATTAGAACAATGAAATAATAGTTCAAGTGAAAATAAAATCAGCTAAAAGCGTTTAAGATAAAGACACTGACATAAATATATGTTGGTGGTATATATGACCGCCCGCCTAGCTAACGAATCAACCGCACACCATCCAACAGCGAATATGAATTATAATGCACCTGTGCTTGCTCTCTTGTCTGGTCTACTATTAGAACAGTGTAAGTGCGTAGAGTAGTGATTGGCGGTGGTCAACGGCGCGCCGACGGCGTTTGTAGACCTCGATCTTCAAATGCGAGAGAAATCAAGATGAAAGTGCCGGTGTGATCACGTTCATACATCCACACACACATTTTCAAATGCATACTGTATACCTATGTACGTACATTCTCCTTTAGTGTGTGTGTGTGAGTGAGTGAAGTTTCCCTATCCTTCAATATTGACACACTATTTCAAATCAAATGTGCTTTGTCATAAAATAATTAGAAATCGAAACTTATTCAGCATCTAACAAGCATCACATTATACAAACGATAGATATAAACAGAAATTATACACCTACCAAAAATGTATGCTAAATATATAATAACAGATTATTTATTTCTTTTTTTAATAGTTCTTAATGCTTAAATATTAGGGCCCAATATTACAGTTGAGGTTTAAGGTTTATCCTTTCGGTTCTATGGTAACGATATTTGTGTATCATGTTATTCTAAGGACACTTAAAACAAAGTTGAGTTTAAATCAAGCCTAAAAGATATTTTCATATTGTTAACCTAAAGGCCATAATAAATATATATGAATTCAAATCTGATTTATTATTCCGTACAATAAATAAAGTAATTATAAGCTAAGATTGCTAATCTGCAAATTTATTGTGCTAAGAACCGGTAGTTGCAACTAGCAAATATTATGATATACATAATAAAATTCAAATAACTTAAGAAGGTATGTTGCTAATATCAATCATGTGGTACAGAGTTGACAGTATCGCATTGCTAACACCGTGTAAATAATTGCTCGGCTGACAGGATAATTGTGCGCCAGCGATATTCACCTACAAGAGCGAACGTGTCGGCGAACACAAATACCAGATCAAACGGAATTGAAAGTGTGGCAGATGGATTTTAAACGGATCGCCTGTAAGCTACATTTAAATACGCCATGTGTTTCTGGTGCTACTTTTATTGGTTTCCTTTCATTTAAAAATAATTAATTTTTAATTTATTTTCATCCAAAAGTGGCAGATTCTTTTGTTCAAGTATTGTCTTAATTAATGTTTGGGTTGATGCAACAATTTTATGAATTAAATCGCAGAAATTGTACTATTCAAACGAATATTTAACTCTATGTACATGTGAAAAGAACTTATTGTGCCTATGGCAATTGAAAATGTAGCTAATAAAAGTTTGGTGACTTCGGCATATGCTCTTGATGTTCGTAATTCTCGTTTTATAAAGCACGGAATGATTAAACAAAAACATGTTCTTAAAATAAGTGAGAGTCTTTTCTAATTTAGTTAATTTCAAATTATGTACGCACCTATTCAAGTATTCGTGGGGAATAAAATTTTAATTGCTCCATTGCTCGTTATTATTTCTATATATAACAATAAATAAGTTAAAATTATGCAAACATTTGATGTTAATATATTTCAACATCGAAACATGAACTTTCCGGGTGAACGACCATACTCTAACGAAACAATAGAGGAGAGAGACACAATTCCCCATCAGGTGACGGGCGCCACTGTATCTGACATCCGTTTTATGGACACACTATTGTTGTTACACAACAAATACTCGTGGATGATTTAGTTTGCATGTAGATCTTCCCGAGAGCACTTACTTAATTATCGGTTTTTATCCAGATATAATTTGTTACAATTTCGTTGAAATCCGAAATTTGTCATGAGTGAGATATTTGTGTTAAAATACAGTTGTTATTTGACGCCTAAACACCGTTTCAGTTTTAAACATCTGTGAGTCATTCATATCTAATAACTATGTAGTTTGTGTTCAAAATGGCAAGATGACCCTACTTCAACGACTCCTGAAATGTATGTGTGTATGCATTTGTATTGAAAAAGGTTCGTGGTCCCCAAAAACGGAAAAAATCAACACGAAACACCGAACAATTTTACAAAAACGTATGAAGGATGAAAAGTATAAAAAGTGCAACGAATTACCAAAACCAGAATGGCTAAAACAGTGGACAATTAGCAAAGGATGGATGCATGATCGATCCCATATGTTAACTTTAGGAATAACTGGTGATTCTTCTAAGAATCTGAAAAGTGAAAAACCGCTCGACTCGATTATAGATATAGATACTAGTTCTAGTATAGATAACGCTAGTGATTTGTTATCGATTATAGATAACATTGAGGAGCATGCATCTTGCTCTAAAGTCGAGATGAAATCTGGAGAAAATTTAGATAAAGTCGATGAATTGGATAAAATTGAAGTAGTGGAACAATCAGATGTTTATTCAAACGTTAATTTAAACTATCGAAATCATTTTCCTGTAATTAATAAATCATTTGTAGTCGATAAAGAAATTAAGCCAAAACAATCCAATTATTTCACTTTCAAAAAGTATTTCAAAAGCAAAGATAAAGATATTAAATATAGTAAAATTGTTTTCCCTTCTCGACAAACACTATTTCGGCCAATGGACAATTTAAAAGAAAGTGTAAACAAACCAGTTGCAAAATATAAAACTTTTGATGATCTATCAACTATAATTACTGAAAGCAGTGAAACTAACGATAGTAAATCAATCAAAAAACGTTCCTCAAAAATATTTAATAGTTTTCTTTTCCGGCGGAACATTCAACAAGACACAATCTACGAATGCTCTGAAGACAGTGTCAGTCTCTACAATAACCCAATATACGAATCCACCAATCAGCAACACCAAAACGTGCAAATAATAGAAGGAAAACCGAACCTCGAACATTTATACGAGTTCAATAAAAACACTAGCTGTGAATACCAAAGATTCTTGGACAACGATCTAAACACAAATAAACTACATAAAAATATATTTGTACGTAGAAATCATTATGGTACATTCAAGTCGAAATTTAGCTCGGAAAAGTATATTATTCGGCATATACGTATTAGAATAATGTTGACACTTCGATTTAAGAAGTTTCAGCGCTTGTACAGGAAAGGATTGCGAAATAAACGGCAGATAAGTAGGCGTGGAAAGAAAATACAAAGGACAAAGGATAGTGAAAGTGAGAAATGTGTTAATTCGCTACGCAGTGATATTTTACGAGTTCATGACGAGCAGAGAAGGATTGGGAATGGCAGAACGTCGTTAAAGATTCAGAATTTAAGGTATAAACTATATTTATTATGGGCAAGTTTTCACTTTCAACGACAGACTTGAATCTAATAAAATAAATTTATATTTGATTTCGATAAGCAGCATTGTTTTCTGAAGAACAGTTTTTAACAGAAAAAATAATAATCGTTTTAATAGGTCAAATACAGATTAAAATTACATCACTTAACAAATGAGAAACTTTATTTTGCGCCGTAAGTGTGAACTAAAGACAATTGATTTTAATTTAAAAATGCATTTAGCAACAATGTGAATACGTCTGATCTGTATTTTTACTTAATTCTCATAATAGTTCATATTTCGAATATTCTACATTATTTAATCATCGATTTTGAAATCAGTAAATATGCGACTTATAAAACAAAACGTAATGTTGAATTATATTCTAACATTAAGATTGATTTTAAATTCGACTAGAACAATTTTTTTATTGCTAGAACACCAATAGACTATTGAATACAAGATTTGTTAATAATACTGATATGATGAATATCCATAACAATGGTAAGCTCATCTCTCCGGATGTATGTATAAAGCGCGCGTGTTTATATCGGTTCCGGTTCAGGAATATCGTGCATGTTTCCCGCCTAATTTCCATCCCACCCAAACATAGCAGTAGACCGGCAAATACAGTATGTAAAACCGTTTGGTACTTAGATGTAAAATAGGGTCATCGTGATAACGATCTGTGAAATGTTTATAATATTCTTAAATTCAGACGGTTTATAAGTTTCTGTATGAGTATCTAATATGTACTTGGTTAGGTGCTAACAGAAGTAATCTAAATACATATTACACGGTTTACAAGTAGAAAAAGTTTATGTGTAATACGAATTCCCGGAATGGAAGAAGTTTTAAATTTATATATTTTTTTTAATAAATGTTAATTCCGACCTCGCACATCATGGCACAGGATCTACGGATTTCGCTTGCAATGTCATCGGATGTATTATTATCGCACGTTTTTGATACGTATGTCGCAATTTAATATACGGATACACGCATTAGATGGCCGTGATTGTTAATATCACAATATCGGGGGACATTAGAATTCTTTGTTTCACTTAAATTTTATCACTCCGTTATACCTGGCCATCACTTGAGCAACTTTTTCACAATCATCGTTTGTTTTTTCTAATAAGGTAATTGTTAATTATTTGTATGCTTTTGGAGGAATATCAATATTAATGTGTTGACTAAATTTAGAAATTTGTAGTACCTTAAATTTTCATAATTTTAACATATTGGTTGCTACCCTAAATTTAATACTTTAATACCCGTGGGCTCATATCATATACAGTCTATTTTTCATCGATATAATAATAATAAAGTACATTTTTATAAAACTGAATAATACAAATATTATTTTGTAAAGTTTTTATATGTGTGTATGAAATTTGTCAAAATAAGCTTAAGTACCGTATTTATAATAGGTGCGTGTATAGTATATGTGGTGTGAATATCTCCATGCAAAATAAACATATCTCATCCGATGACAAGTGCAATAAAAGTACCACTATATCATTAGAATGATTTATGATTTTCTTGTTCAACTTTGAATCATCTTCAATTAATAAAATTATCTTGTATTGCGTGAACGCATGCGTCGCCATTTATTTTATTCCAGGAAACGCGTGAAAGCGTGCACATAGCCGATTTGTTATTAGAAACAAAATGAAAAATGTTCATGCATTTAGATATTCTGGAAAGTTTTTTATTAGATATTCGAGACGCATTCGGTTTGTTTACATCCAGTTTATTTAGTGTAGAAAGCAATCTAGTCTACTTACTAATTAAATTACAACATAGGTACATATATATGCAGAACATTGGACGTAATTTTGGGAGATTTTATAATTAATATATTATAGAAATAGAAATCAGCATTGTAATTATAGTGAAATTATTTTTTAGTTTGTTTAGTAATGTGAGACTGTTATTAAAAAGAAAATCATATTATTAAATTCATTTGTTACTTACACTAATAATTATTGCAGTCATGCATATTACTCGTTGTGTTTAATAAAGAATTTGGATCATTTCTAATTCTAAATTAATTTTAAAAACAGGGTCGCAATTTCATCACATAAGAATTGATTCCACACTAAATAAGAATGTATTCGATTTGTCATTGCCATGACAAAATAACTTTACGTTGTAATTATTATAACTGTACAATAAACGACCAAACTGGATCAATATGCGATTGAATTGATCAAATATGCGTTGAATAAACGGTGCACATCAGAAATCAACATGCAACTGCTGGACTACATTGCTTTAGTATGTCGGTAAAATCGCGTCTGACTCCAGTGACTTACTGGTCAATACCACTGATTATATTTATGCCAATGCACTCGACAACATTACGATCGTCTGTTCAATTTATAGAAATTTCTTGGTTGAAGATGCTTTCTTTTTGTTTTGCATTTTGCTATTCTTGTGATCATTTGGTACAGAGAAGTTTTTCAAGTGAGCAATAGTTTTTAAACAAGGTTTTATAAATAAATAATATATAAAATTCGGTAATTAAATTATTTTAATATGGAAAATAAATCATTTTATTAAAATGTTTCAGATTTTGAACAAAGATAGCTGATGATTAAACTACATAGGATCGGCAACAATCAAAACAATTTTTTTTTTATAGCTCGTACGAAGTACAGAAGAGCACTAAATATGCACTAAAGTTAGATATTGTCAACACAATGTTTATAAATAATATTTTACATACACCACATTCGGGCTGGAATCGGAATAATTATATAACTTAACTGTTCCTAATTACTTTTTTAAACGATTTATATAACATTAATCAACATTAACAGATTTGCAATACATATATCATTCAGGCGTGTCATATATTCTATTGAAAAAAGAACATTAGAATCATAAAACATATTATGTTCTTAGAGTAACGCACATAAAGAATACATATATATTTATTTATTTTTTAAATCCGTTACGAATAAAATTGAACCGCTATATACGCTATACCGCTTTATACGTAACTAAATGATGATTTATTTATTTGTCTTTCTTTTATTTTTTACGCTAAGACCTACTTTGTATTATACAAGCTTAATCATTGATGCAACTTGGATATAGTGTTGCTTTCCCTGCGGTGTTTTCGCAGTGGCGTCTCTTTTGAACGATTTAATCGGTGCACTATATATGTGGTAGTAATACGAATAACAAGAAGATGTGATCTTATCCACTAATATTATGATGAAGGCTGGTCTTCGGAAGATGGATAAAGCCAGAAAGAAATTGAAGCACTTCCAATTACGCTAAGGATCGAGTGCCAATCACGCGACTGAAGCGACTCGCATAAACGTGAATCATCCATTTTTCATAAATGTTGCAATAATAAAACGTTCTTGTCGTTGACAGTCGTTCATATAATCAAGTAACAATTTTATGGCACCGCATTGGAATGCTTATTTTAGGCTAACCAGCCTCTAGTAACATCCTAAAAATGTGTGTTTGTCTCTCGGTCACAAATTCTTTTGCCCTATGGCAGTCAATCGGTAATAAATCAATTGTTAATCTCTATCATTTGATAAATATTGTTGTCTAAACGCGCCACTGTTTACAAACAGCTGTTATGTTAAGGTTACAAACCTGCGAGTCTTCATCTGGCCGGTAGAGCCGCACGATCTTGCAGTCAAGACCGCGAACTTGAGGTGCGATCACGGCCGGCTCCGGTCAGCATCTGTTGTTGGAGGTTGGACACGACAAAACGGACATCGACGGTGTTAAAGATGTGTGTCCACTGACATTAGTGTTTGTTGTCGACGCGTGTTCATGTTACAGCTTTTACGGGACAGGTCATTGTTATGTTTGAATTATGTCTTCATCTTCCTACGCCTACGTATAGTTACAACGTATTGTTGATGGAATTGTTATTGTGATGGGTTGTAAATGGTTCTTTGTGATTTTGACGTCGCTTGGTGCTACCTCTTCTCTTCTCCTGTTGGTAAGAATTGGTGTTAATTTTCAGTATTTCTTTGATTACTTTAGTTATACAGTATAGATTTTAGAAAGACTTGGGTAGCGGGTCAAGACTGCATGTTGATTGGAAATTAGGGAATAGGTAGTCACAATTTTATTGTTGTGTACGAATATTAAGGGGGGCTCTAAATTTTGGGACAACAATTTTAGCAATAAAAAATAAAGTATTGGACAAGGTTGTTTATATATTTCAGAGAATAAAAACCATTTAAGAAATTGGTTAACGATCCTATCACCTATTACCTATAATAGTGCCATCTTATACATTTCCTGAAATAGTAATAAGTAAAACTGTATAAAGATATAAATTTTTATATGCAAAACCATCAAAATGTGTATTAAACCTATCGCTAAAGTACCTATTTAGTCAAGCAAATTATCTTCACTATTGACTGGAGTAAATTTCGCATATTAATATATACGGTAAAAAAAAATTGTTACACCTAAATTTAAGACGCTAAATTACATTCTTACTTTACTTTATATTATTTTTAATTATAAACTAATCTTAAGATTCAACTTGACAAGTTTACAGACTTGGTGCAATGAACGTAAAGTTTATATTTATTTTATAGTTATTATTCATTTACCTTGGAGAACTTCCAACAATAATAAAATTTTATGTAATCCTAGAAATAAGTATAGCGCTATGCAAATCTCAAATGCAAAAGGCAAAGTACTAAATGTTTAGTACTAACAAAGATAATTTATGATAAATATACTATTGTGAGACATATTCAAGTGCAACAAAAGTTTATTATTATTATAAATATTATAAATTACATGTATTTTCATAAATATTCTTTTTGATTTAAATTTAATACAACTGGAAAAAATTCGTATTCGAACGTAACGTTAAAATCTCCTTAGAAATCAACCAATCCAATCGTCTTTATGCATCCGGAGACCTAATTTCTAAATACTAATAAATGTTGTCTACTAAATTTCGTTAAACCGTGAGACCAAAAGGTATATAAAACATTGATACCTGTACCTTTGCTTATTTCTGTAATAGTGGAAGCTCAATACATGTATTTCTGTTATAATATTGAGAATTGTATATACATTCGAATAAGAATGTAAAGTGCCAGTTTACTCTAAGATTATATCATCAAAAATAAATTGAATAATCTGTTAATTGAATTAAATTGGCGATTGAAATTGCTTTATTCGATTTAAGAGTAAAATAAATGTATCTATTGATTGAAGTGAACATAAATTTGCTTTTCAATGTAGGCAATTGTAACGGAATTGATATCACGATTCACATAATTCAGTAGCAACGATGTAGTTTAGTTAACAATTTTTATTGCTATTTTTCCTATAGACACACATACACACACGCACATAAAATTGCTATCAATAGACAAGATGCCAATGGACTTGTTAACGATACCGTTTGTTCCAGTTTGAAAAAATATAGATTATTATTATTGAATCACAAACCAAATTTAATTAGCGATTATAACTTGATTTTGATGCAAATGAAGTTAATTAGTGGAGGATCGAATGTTGCAAACTTAATTTGAATAATAAGCAGAGCAAGCAAGGCTGCAAGCACCAACGCCTTACGCTCACCAAGAAACGAATTTATAATTAATAATACCGAGAAATAAACCTTTTCGTTTTCTCATTCGCAGTAATTCTGCCACTCTACATTTATTCTGATTGACAGGCAAGATATAAACGTATTCTTCTGAGCGCGACACTAAACTTAAACTATACCTAATTATTCAAACAAAAGTAAAAAATTCAATGAGCGTTTGTCTGCATCATTTATTATCTACAATCGTTGCTTTGAACATCATTATGAATTAAAGTTTGATGTGGAATTAAACTAATTTATATCCTCAGCACATGTTGTGAAGTATTTGAATAAACATACCAAACCACGTTTCTATATGTAGCATGAATTTTACATTTGTAATTGTATGACCAAGACATGTTCACTAATACATTTAATGTGAAAGATGTTACTTGAATAATCTATAATATGGATATACGTTCTACCTGTTTCTAAAAGAAACATACATATATGTACTACTGTTATTCTTACTTATTCATAGGTTTAGGAGAAAATTTCTTCGAATACAAAGAAAGTTATTTTTAAATTTTGGTAGTGAAATATGGTGTAATGAAAGCGTGTAAATTTGAGAATAAATAATTGTATTTTTATTTCTCACTTCAATTCTTTAAAACGATTCAAAAATCAGCTAAACAGTTAGAAGATTTGGTGCGTTGTACGTAGATGTTTGATTATGTTTTGGCTAAATTCCAAGAATTTAGCTATATTTTGAATCGCTTATCTTTTAGAATATGCATACAGAGCTTCGCTATATAATCATAACTGTAATTTATTATTGGAAGCTGTGGTAGATATCCAACAACATTAGGAAATTGACGTATAAATGTGATACATAATTATGTTATATCAAATACCATTTGCACAAATAAAACGAATCTCGTAAATAATAGTATTTTGCACGACCTTCATCCAAGTGCTCAGTCAGTTAGAGCTCAGCAGCCAATGCATGCACTAATAGAAAATTCGTACCAAACGAACGGGAGAGTTTGTTGCCGGTAGTGAGAGTCAATGATGGACTGATATACAGCACTCTTGTTGAGTTCTCGACCATGTATGTAACAACTTATTGGTAATAGATACCATGAAAACGGTAAAGGCAACCCAGCCAACTGTCGCATACACCTATAGTACTTATTACTATGGCCAGAGATAAAAAGATGTTAGGCTATGTGGTGTTTGCCCGTATATTTAGTTTTTATCCAACGCATCAACGTATGGTCGCGATAAAAACTTACTGGCTTCTCTTAATTACAATTTAATTAGTGTTCTTCCGTGATTAAAATAACAACAACATACTATTAAACATATTTCTTTTCTTCGCGATTATGTTTATAAAATAATACAAGCTTAATGAAATTCAAAAGCTGGAGTGACCTTCACTCGACTCTATTATGTATTCACTATTTTTACTTTCTTATACGAATTGATTTTATGGTTTTAAGCTGCAGTATGAAAAATGAAAGATTAGGTGTATTGTTAGCAAATGTTTGATGTTGAGAAATTGTGTTAAGCACAGGTTACAGTAGCTTGTTACTGTTACACATATTACAGTTTAATCGTCTATGTTTGACCACTGTTTAAAGTCACTGTTAACTAGTAATATATTAGTCAATACTGTTACCATTCAAGTAGACATATGTAAGTTTGTTTATATTGTCTAACCAAACTGCATTAATTTGTTTTATATGATTATGTTTAAATGCAAGTGGAAACCTCTAGGCTATTATTATAAATAATAATTATATAGATACATATCTATTAGCTGTCGAACAATATAGCAATTCACTTTTTAGCTCGTGTTGTATTTTCCACAGAAATTCATTACACGATTTTCTGCTACTGTGGAAAATCAAATTTAGAGTTTTTTAGTTTCAACTAGGTATGTTTTCTATTTCCCCATACTGTATCAATGACTTTCAATAATAATTTTACATAAATAACTGCGTAAAAAATATTTTTAATTAAACCCAACAAGTCATTGGCCGCCAATTTTCGCTGACCACCCGGCACTGTATATTTAACTAACGCTATATTTGAACACAATGAAACCAATTCGCTGCTATCTATTAATGAAGAAAGCCTTGCACTTACTTCATTAACGGTACAATTATTAAACTGCATCATTTTGCTCTTAGAACAACATAGCATCATTACGCAAAGTACTGCTGGTGAAAGTTCGCCTAATATTATAGACTTGTTCAGTACAGTAGTGTTATGTTTGTTGTAGGTACGGCAGGCTGAACGTGCTGCGTTGGCTTCTGTGGGAGTCACAATCACAAGACCAAGGCCGGGCTCCAGCAAATTACTCGCCCCAGAAAGCGCAACACCATCCCCAGACGTTAGCCGAAATGCCGGCCCTAGAACGCGAACATTCTGTCAACACCAGCAACACTCTTGCACTCCATTACGCGGCTGCAAGAGGTTGTCTGGATTGTGTTCGTTTACTGGTCGATTCTACGACCGAACTAAGGTAAGTTCTCTGCTAAATATCATGAAATCTAATAGTGATATTTAAATGGTTTGACTGTTTGTCTGAACTTTACACATTATGAAATGCAGAATGTATGAATGTTATTTGCATCTAAAGTTCTTGTATGTGCGCATGTGCGTGAGACATACAGGGAAGAAATACATTCGGCTAAGTTCGTATATCTTCGATAGAATTAACATTAATTTTTGATTATTTTTGTGGTACCATATTAATGAAATGATCGGTTTTTGTAATAAGCAAAAATATGTGCTAATAAAAATACGTTATTATTATAATAAAATAACATTTACGTGGCTATATCAATGTATTTAATTAGTTATAAATTTATTGCAGTCGTACGTGCTCAGAATGAAATAAATGAAAGTATAAAAACTAGTTCATGCAAAAAAAATAATTGTAACTGTAATATATATGTGCCTATATGATTTTATACAATTTTAATCGGTTTATTAGAAATATTTACGAATTATTAACGACAATCGATTCATGATTTATTAATTACGTAACGGGTCTATACGATTATTGCTCATACTTAAAATAGTTTTATTGGAATAGTTTCATATAATTTACATTTGAGTCTTGCTATATTTGGTATTATGAGTTACATTTAAAACACCACTATATATTAGCTCGCCGTGCGAAGTATAGAAGAGCTAAAGCATTCGGTCGTATATATATGCATAAGTGCATGTACCTTTGTTTCTTTTAATGCTCTTTTACATAATTCCTAGACATATATTGGCTGCGAAATCAGTTCACTTTAAAAAGTGAAGGAGAATTTTGATACTATGAAGAAATTATAAAATTAGATTGGACACGAAAGGTAGCGTTCATATCAATTATCTTCTTACACTGTTTTGTAGTAAATTGCAGCTGTTGCATCATTCGATAGATGGTTAATCCATTTTTGCTTTTAAATTACAACGAATTTATGATATAAAGTGTGAATATTGTTTCTGTGTATTAGATTTATGGATGTGACCTGTTTGAAAATGCCAAGTGACCCAGCAATGTTGATGATTGCTGCTGCCGTGTTAAAATCATTAAATTAAATCATATGGACATGATAGATTTAACTACTATTCCTTTCTACGTTGCAAAACATTTATCACATTTTTATTTCACTCATTTTAATGCTAATATCATTTATTCTTAATATGTTTTAGTTACATGTTTAGTTAACAATAGGTTATTCTAATAAATGAACGAAATAATAATATTAATTATGATAAGTTATCAATGTATTCTCAGTTAGTTACCCCATTCTTAATGAATCTAGTTAAAACTTCTGTGAAATAATTACACATCTGTTCAGCAGTATGTTAAGACAAAGAAAGCTTCTGTAGAACATATGTTAAAAACCTGAAACAATACAACATATGTAGGTATATCTGTTAAATCATGTAGAAGAAGTCAGTACACATGCTAAAGGAAAGTACTGCACTGTAATCGGAAGATAACCTAAATAATACAAGTTGTCCATCATAAAATAATAAAAAGCTGTGAAGTAAAACACTATAGTTATTATCTATTGCAACACACGTATTTTATTCACTGAAAAGTGTTCAAGATTTAACCTATATACTCTTTTAATAATTATGATAATAAATCTAACGAATCTTGATGGTAAAAAGTGGAATTAACGCTAATTTTTAAATATATAAGTGTATTTAAATAGCAATAATTATTCTGATGAGATTTATAGATATTTGTCAAATAATTAATAGTTCTCAATTGTAGCATGTTATTATCCCACTAGGAAAAGATTTTTAGTTAAAAGAGATTGTGAGATATCACGATTTTCTAGTGTATTATCAATATAAATTGAAATTGTTATTAAATTTTAGTGGCACTATAATTTATAGAACACCTAGAAGGTATTATTGATACAACATAAATTATTAATTAAGACATTCAGTTTTGATTTTAAATAAGGATATTGTTGACTTTATAATTATATATTTAGATATTCTTTGATCCGAGAATATTACAGATACACGACCGAATATTTTTGATCTTCGAAACTATCGAAGTCTCATCTCTGACCTCATTAGTTATTGATATTGAATTATATCTAAGAATCAACCTCATTTAAAGATGTAAAACTAACCTTTCTTCATTGTATATTCACATTTTCTAAGTCAATTATTTATAACTTCAAATCGATATGTGCCATATGGCATTTAAATGCAATTGTTGCCATAATTTAGGTCGTGGCTTCCAAACATTATTTTATACATCGTGCACAATATGACATAAATATGGCATATGCTTAAAGAGATCGGTAATTGATTTAAATTGCTATTGTTACAAGAAAAGATTATAGTTATTTACTGATAAAAATTGAAAGTACATTAAGTGGTTGCACACTTCTTTATTGTTAGTAATGGACATCTATTGGGAAATTTCGAATGTTTCGAAAACAGTGGTGGTTAGTTTTCTATTATTATAACTATGATGATTGTGAAGTTTATTGATTTGTTATTTCTTTAATTAACTAGATTAATTTTGTAATAATGAGGAACTGTAGTTTTTAAATGGATATTTCTAATTATATCCTTAGGTGCACTGACACAAAATTATTGACCTCAACAATTATATATAAGTTCAAAACGTTTTTAGACCAATTCAAAACACATAACTTAATGGTAATTATAAAATTTTATTACATAATTGCGATTACCTGCGGCTCGCGTCCTTTATTACCCACGGTTTTGTGTCCAAGAACTACAAAAAAAGGCATTACAGATACGAGAAAAACACATCTGATTTCCATTATTTCTTCTATTTCTAAAAAAAAATCATACAAAATTAGTATAAATCAAAATATTTATTTATACTATGATTACTTATACCACTAGGTGAACCCGTGGATACCATATGCCCATATCATATACAGAATCAGTCCATTCACTTATAATAATAATTGTGTACATTTTAATATCCAGATTCATCACTCTAAGCGTCTTCAGTATCTAGATTTGTATCCGGAACTAACATCTAGATATTATCACAATTAATATAATTATTAATTTTGTAGAATTTAAGAACCACGAAATGTATTGAAATATTTATTTAACTATCAAGTTTTACTAATTTCAAAACATAAATTTTTTGGAAGAGTCTCATTATCTCGGTTCTTTGTCGACTCACCTAAATACCAAACCTGTATATAATTTTGCACGGCCTTGCATAACGGCACTGCTATCAACAAACAAGTTCTTTTTGGTGCTATAAGATTAAAAAAAATAAGAGCACAGATTTTTAAAATCTTGTCCTTGTCAAGTATTTAACGCCAACTACTGCTTTTAAAAACGTAAAAAATGGTTTGTACGTTTCTTGAAGATGTTATTTTAAACATCTATCTGACATTTCTCCTATTACGTATGCAAAATTATTGTAATTATATGCATGTTTTAGTTTTACATGCAATTTGTTTCGCGCACACTTTACATCAATAGAATTGTGTTTGTGAAATTTTGCTATGAAATGGTAAATTATGATAAAAATGTAATATTTATATTTGGAATATTTCTATTGTTATAATTATTTGTTTTAAATAACATTCGTTTCGCTTTTTCCTTGTTCGCACGCTTTTTCATGTCACTATGTTCAAATAATTAAAAAACTTTTTATATCTATAACATTTTTTTCAGATTGAAAACCCAAAAACCAGAAAAAAGTAATTCAAATTCAATTACTTTTACAGGCATTATTTATACAATTACGGATCGAGTGATATGTTTTTTATAAAAATCGTTCGTTACAACTTTTTTCCTTTTTGGTTAATAAAAAAAATAAATATATATATATTAAAAAAAAACACTAAATTGATTATACGACGAAATAATTTTCTTTCAACAACAGTAGATGCATTACTTAGATTTAGTAGACACATGTCTTGCAAATGTATATTGATGGAATTATGCAGTATTTCTAAAAATAATAATCTCTGGCTGACTGTTCGTACGTCACCACTAAATAGTAAATAAGCTTCCGGCTCTTCACGTTTATTTATGAACAAAACCAGTTAGTTATTCCATCATATATTAAAATATTTTATCGTTTGGACACTTGACAGTACTTTTGATTTAAAGTGTATATACGTTGCAAATTAGGAATTGCTTCTTGGCGAAGCTGCATATAACTAACGGATGATATGGCATAGGTATATTAAATGATGTTATGTAACCTTTGACCTGCGTCAGTTTAAGACACTGGTGATTATGGTTTGAAACGGTGTTTCAATCGTCCAACTATGTAATTTATTTATTATGAATTCATTAAAGTAATGATACAGATATTAAGATATTGAGGGGTACTGTTTCAATATTATTCAAGTTTTATTAACGTAATGACATAATCGCAACTTCATGATGCGATTCCGAGTATGTCTTAGGAGATTCTCTCAAATTTCATATGATTTAACATGTGCTTTGGCCATAAATGTAAGTGGCGATATCACGAATTACCTAATATTTAAAATGTGGTTTACTTAAACAATCTAAAAGTTGCATTGTACACATCAGTTCCTCTGTTTTTCTATCAGTTTTAAAATGCACCGAAAATGACACGCTACAAAAACTCTGAAATTAGCTGCTGGAACAAGCATTGACACATGAATTTATAGTCACACTACGTTTTTATTTTAACAACTTAATTTCAAGTTAACGCCTTAATTGCATGCATATATTAAAGGAAAGTTGTCAAAAAGAAACACACCAAAGATGTACCATTGTGAAAACCATCAGTATGCCATTTCTCCAAAATACATTTTTCATGTTTTATTATATTACAATAAAGTTTATATTCGCAGAAATATGAAACATCAAATCTTCACTGAAACAAAATAAATATGTATATTTTTACGGTTTTTGATTTCGCTTTCGTTTTAAATACATTCATTTCAACCAAATTTCACACTTAACAACTAGGTATCTACCGTGCAATTTGACAATACAATCTTTACTGTTATTTTATACGATTCGCAATACCCTGACACAATAATGCAATTCTCCAATATTTTATAGTCTAATAATAAATTATTCGCATTAATTTTTTAATAAGTTCGTTATGTTTATGACAACATAGGTAATAATTTTAACACTAAGAATATATGGAAAGTTGGAAAAGAGAATGTAAATTGTTTAAAAGATTCTTGTTATATTTAACAAATGTTTAAAAGATTATTTTGAAATATTGATTTAGATTCATTTTAGACAAAATTAATCATGTGCATTCATACTCCCAGAATTATACTTCCTTATCAAGTGAATTAACTAATATCGTTCTTTTTTTTTACTATAGTAATTTTATCCGGTGTTTGCAATTTCGGTAAACCGGTATTTCATAAAAAACTGCAATGTTCCACTAAATTATATGACTACATATATGGTAATGTATGTAAATTGATATGTCTAGATATTTCATGAAATATTGCATCCGTCTCATTCTATTCCAACATAAACTTAATCTATCTAACCCTAATTTTATTTTATGCAATGCAATATATCAAAAATACGTTTTTAGTAGCTTAAATGCACTTACAAAAAAAAACTATTTCAAGGCTCTGAAATTCTTTATTACAAAATATTTTTAATTTAACAGGGCCTATACAATAGAAAGCATTATAATACCAATTAAACCAAATATAAACTGACAAAATAATTATACTTTGACCATAAATAGTGCGTGCTCTAATTATTTTCTAAATTGCCAGTTTTTAAAATACATTTAAGATAACAGAGCATCTAGAATTCATAAAATGACCGTGAAAGTTAATTCCAGCCACTATTACTTATATAAATGGTTATTGATGTTGAGTTTTCTCTTTAAAATTGTTGTGTACGAAGTTAAACTGACCAATATTATCTTGTAAACAAAGTTATTAGGTCTCAGGAAATAAGTTTCCTTTTCAGTAACTATTATAGGAATTATAAGTATAAATTAGTACGACAATTTCAATGATTAGAGTCGTTTAAAAATAGATTTATGGCTAACTGCACCAGTTAATTCTATGTGCATTTTAAATTATTTTAGTTTTTACTGTTTTACAGTAACCACGACGATAATTAAAATGTACACTCACGTTTGTATTAAAAAATTTAAACTATTTTTTTTCACTTAATTTAAACCTTAATTATATCTTTTACAAAATTATGAGATTTTGTATGTCTATGGTGTTTTATTGGAGTGTGTACCTAATATAACATGGTGATAACTCTCAATATACACAATTAGTGATACTTCTTTTTTTTGTTTTTCGCATAAGTAAAAGGTGTTTGATGTGAGGTACTAATAAAAGAAAGTAAAACGTATATATTGATAATAAATTCGAATATGGCAAATTTCTCTTATTTCATTATCACCATTAATTTGCGAAACAGAGAGTGGATATTTTTGGTAAGATATTTCAATGTGAATGTCACTAATTATACGGTACTTATAATATTAATTTGTCTTAAAAAAAAAAAGTATAAAAAATGTGTCAATTCATTCATTAATACCTTTTGTGTGCGCAAAACTGTATAATGAACGAAAGTGTATATATTCCAGTAAATTTACTTATTATAAACAATCAGAAATACAAGAATATGTTAAATTATTTATGCTCGTATATTTGCAACTGCGGAAACAATAGCATAATTTTATTGCAAAGTTATTGCTGAAGTATCAATCAGTCGTACTTGTTATTGTTTCTTGCTCATGGCAATATAGTGAAATAAATCTGGAGTGTTCTACACTCGAATTTCTTATATGTAGTTTTCATTATTAATAATATATATTATTAATTTTATGTATCTACTTATATAAACAATATTGTACAAGATACACTATCCGTGATGCCGAAAAATTCAATAGTAGTACGAGAAATGTGTCATTTCCTGAACTAGTTACGAAGAGTCGTTTAGCAATTGCAGTCATTTATGAATAGTGACACTTATATCAAAATTAGAAAAATAATGTTTCCTTCAGAAAATGTCGAACACTCAGAGCAGAAAATCGAGTGCAGTGCGTGAAATTACTTTGCAAAGTATAAGATAGTCTCTGATCTCAAATCATCTGATTTCAGGGAAGTTGCATGCGAGTGTGTTTACCGGGAAATGTTGACAAATGTACTGAACCATCCCTTGAACTGCAATTAGACAAGAATTTCTGTTTCATTCTTCAACATAAACGGATATAGAAACAACAAAATGAAGTAGAGTGTGGAAGTAACATGCTAACTTCATACCAATCTAATGAATATGTGCATCGTACACGCAATTTACCAGAGAAAGGCATTCTTTTTTCTAAAATATAAATCGTCTTGCGCGTCGCTGGACGCCTGAAATTTTTCTGCAACATGCGTTTCATTTAGACAAAATTTATGCGATGAAATTGTTATAACGGTTTCGTTATGATTATTATTCATAATATACAAATTCTGGTCCTATTTGTAAGGAATTTCATATTTGGTTCATGTTTTACATGCAATTAACATGGTTTTTATTGTTGGTTTGTTTTTATAATTAGATATACCTTAAACTATTTATTTCTATTTACATTTAGAAATAACAGTAACTTAATTTAACTTTTAACTAACACTATCAAAAAATATTATTTAATTTAAATAAATGTACAATAAATATTGTTTAGTTAAATATTTTATTCAAATAAAATCTTACATTAATTTCTCTTAAAACTTATATTTGTTAGACGTTAATTTGGTTTCACTCCAAGAATTTATTTAGTTAAACTATATCAATTCTATATTAAATTTATACAAGTTAAAGCAAGTGCATAATTAGTATGTTTAAATAGAAAAGTAAAACCAAATGTAAATTAAAAACAAAATCATCGCTATCACGTTTAACATATACATTTACTTTTTTAACAAATAGAAACCAATATGACTAACGGTGGAAAAGTGGGAGTAAATCCACCCAAAGCATGAAAAAGAAATTATAAAACAGACTATATGATAAGAAAAAGAATGCCCCTCCATAACAATAAGATTGCGCTTTTGTTATGGCACTTTCATATCGTAGACGGTAAACCGATGGTTAGTCTACCGCGTGTTTAGTACAGCGTTCAGTACCGTTCTAACTGTCCGCTGAATGATGGTACTGTATGTCTGTTTGCGCGTCGTTGACATGTGCTGTGTTTAACTCACACCGTTTTGTTGTTTAGTGCCAGTGCTTATAGGTGTGTGTACATTTATCGAAAACTTTACGACTTATTCGTTTTATAGTTATGGATTAAGTGGTTCCATTATTTCTTTATCAAAATGTCCAATGTGATTTGTAGAAATACATCGTCTTCTAGAAGGAAGAATCGGATGTTGGCCTCGAAAATTAGGTATACTTATCCGTACATTTAACGCTAAGCGCGATTACATTAATTGTATGTAACAGTATTATTTTATTAATAATAATAATAATGCATTAACTAACATAACTTGTGTTCAATTAATATGTTATTTTAGTTACCGAACTGTAAGATTCATAGATTTCAAAATTCCTGCAATATAATTAAGAGGCCTATTCAGAGATTGGTTTTCAGGAAGTTATCATATTAAAGATTGCTATGTTATATTTTGCCATAAGAAATGGCATAATATGTTTCGAATAGGCGTGTAATAATGATAACATGAAACAATACATGTCGAAAAAAGACCGATATGTAATTCTGCTGCACTAAAAACTATATTTTTTACATAACGTACATCAATAGAGCTATTTATCGTTAAAGGAAAATGACAAAAGAATAGAACTACCGCATCTAAATGTCAACAATAGATTATGAGCTTTTAGGAAAAGAAACTACAAAGTATTATACGTTGACGCACGTTTATGAATGAACATGAACTCGCTAGTATTAATTAATACGTTTTAGAAATTATGATTATTGGACCATAACCAATAAAATATATATTTAAGCATTTAACATAATTAATCGGGTGTTAATTATTTTAATTAATTAATTTCTTTTTTTTATTATTAAATTAGGGTAGTTTCTAATCGACATTCACAAATTCAAGAATTATACGCTATAAGTACAATAGATTTTTATTTTCGGGATTGAATGAAATTTATTTTAATTTCGATTCAATTCAACCATTGAGATTAAATTTACGGCTACAAATTTAAATTGTACAACAAAGCGAAAAATATACTTCAACACGGACGATTAAAATATTACTTTGGGCCATATAATTATTATTTAATGATTTTGTATCATTTTACTTTTAAAGTAGTGTATTTGTTATCTAAGAAAATATGTTTTAATTCATATTATACCCGGAGAAACTTTAAATCCATGGGGCCCCGTAAATAATTTCCAAAAATTGTGTCCAATATCAAAATATTCCTGTGTAACTAAATTCAAAATAAATCTGAAAGAGATAAAACAGTTTTCATTAAAAACATGTTTACAATCGATAATATTCGCATTTTATATAAACGCAGGAAGTGTACGTATCTAATACAGCTCTACAACCATTTAATTTCTGTGTGCATACATTTTTGCGCAAATCTTTCACAGTACGCTCCAGTGAAATTATTAATACCGCGCGCGTAAAATTATAAATTTCTAGAACACCAGAGCATGGAGGAGAATACGGTATTTTGTAATATTCGACATTGTATATAGAAATTAAAGTATAAAACCATATATATACACAGCGGTGAATTCTTTGCAGGTTCTGTAACAATTTCACAAATTAATATTTATTATTTGTAAAACAAGGGAAGCATGACTGCGTTAACACTAATTCTAAGTCGTTGTTTACTGTAGCGTTGAAGAAGATTATCGCTTGGCAGTGAAAGTGTGCCTGTGTTTGTATCTCATACCATTATAATACGGTACGCGTCTAAATCTCAGTATTTTGCTGACGGGATTAAAATGGAAAGTTTTTTTCTTTAGCTTTTGATCCAGTTCAGATTAATATGTAAATTTTTAGTTGTATTAACAATTATATATAATTTCTTTTTCAAATACAAATGTATATCATTAACAATGATATTGATACTGTTTTTACAGAATTTAATTAGGTGTATCCTAATTTTAATAGTAGGATTTAAACACCAAAAGAAATCTTGTTGACTAATTATGGACGTGATTTTCTAAATCCTCCCTGATTCAAAAAATGTGTATACATGTAGATTTTATGACAATAACTGTACGATAATTATATCCACCAAAATGTAGCACACGTCTCAAGAAGTAAAAAATATTTATGGACAAGCAGAAGGAACTGTTAGTTCTAAATAGGCGACATTTCGTTAAATCATTTGGCGAATAACCGTGCAAGAACCATGAAACACATAACTTTATTTCTTAATTGTATTAAAAAGTACAGAATCTAATCTTGTTTTCGCGACGCATTTAGTGTGAAATTGTGCAACACTGCGTTTTACATTACCTTTTATACCGCTATTGCATATGTTCTTCCTTATAACGTACAGTTAGAACCATGACAGAGAAAAAAAAGAAACACTTTCATATTTTGAGTTTTCTGTTTTGTTTTAGAAATAAAATATTTTGCATCCACCATCTGTTATTTACCGACAAAAGTTTCGAAATGGTTCATTAAAATTTTAACAACTTAAATAAGTGACCTTCACCCGACTTTCTTATACTTTCAGTATCTATATTGCTTTATATTGTTTTAAATAATTTCTTTTGTTAACAACTAGGAAATATATAAATTAAATACGTGCTACGTAGGTGTGTTGTGTATATAGTATTATTAAATTTTGAATTCAAAAACTGCACGTCAAAATGACTACTACAATCAGATATAAATATAATGGTTACTTCAATTTCATATAACGTATTTTTTGACCGACTTTTGCTTTGAAATCTACTTATATATGTAATATATTCATATAATTTAGCTTAAAGGCGTATTCTATTGTTAAGACTCACCAAAAAATTAGAAGTACGTTTGAAATTAATTTGTTATAAATCCGATATACGCTTGAAGCTATTTATAAATAACATAACATAATTATTGAACAAAATAAAGGTTTTTAATTGTAATTGGGTTTAGTATAATGAATTGTAGATACAGTTTATGGGAACATATTTAAAAAAATATACATTTAAGGTGTGTTTTATTTGTAAATTATAAATTATGAATGTATGGAATAAATAGCGCTTGATATTACGGTTTTTTGACGAATCATATAAATTTGAAATACAACATAATTTAGAGATTATGCTTTATCAAGGCATTTTGCAGTGTCGCAGTATTTATACTTATAATATTATGTGTTGAATGTTACAGCGATAAAATAATTTAGAATGGTATAACTTGAAAGTATGTCGTCTTTACGTGTTGTCATCCTAAAAATTCAGTGAAAGGGTTCGGAATTATATAAGATGTTCCGACGAACTTTAAATTTACAACTGATTGTCTATCCTATAATAATATTGTCTTATGTATATTGTTGTATCTTACACGTATCAACAATAAACAAAAGTGAAATTTTTGTTTACATTAACACCGAAAACTTCCTATAGTTTAACAACCTTCAATGTTTATTCCGGATTTGACAATCATTAAGTGAAAATTGGTGTATTTATCCAAATCTAAAATATGATACCAATAAATTCGAAAGTATTTATTGGTCATTATTCAAATTGCGTAAGTGATACATTCAATCATAGAGTTAATGATGTGTGTTAAAGTTTAAAGTTTTAAAACATAGATTTATATCTTCATTATACAGTTTGCAAACAAACAAATTAAGCTTGAACGTGTTTTTAATTAAATTCGAACTTGTGTTTACAATATTCCACTTTTGTCTCATTTCTCATACTTTATATTATTCACTTAACATCTTTATCGCTAAATTATATGTCTTAACCATCAAACGTGTGTTAGTAATCACCTTAACACTCCCAATTTGCACAATATTTGACAAATCCTGATGTCTTAATTAAAATTTATATATTAGATTAGAGTATTTATGTATACAAAATGATGATTTATTACTATCTAAAAGTGAACGAGGCAAGAGGAATTGATTAACTTTTTAATAAAATAATCCATTAATCAAACTATGAATTGATTTCAACAAGAAGATCTGCGTCGTCATTTTAAATAATTTTTAATATATTACATATGTTTATAATGTATATTATAATTGATGTTATGGAAATAAACGATATTGTTCCGCGTTTCCGCAATACTAAACAAAAAATATTCTCAACAGTTAATTTAATTTAATTCAAGATAAATGTAAGCATTTAAAGTACCTGTGCAGAGAATAAAATAATGTGACCACATTGTTTAATTGTTTGTTTTCTCTTTTTGAGCCATTTAATAATTGGTTAGGTTAGATAAAGTTAAACGGTTGGGTAAGGTAAAATGTGGTTACGTTGTACTTTAATGTTTTACATAAAATGCTTCTGTAATTGTCGATATACAAATTCTTCTATAATTTAAAAATAGCTGAGCGCATACCTTGCCACATCCACTGAATTGCGCAGGTATACAGCGAGCTGAAGGCAGGGGTGCTTGCACCTATGCTTGTTATAATTACAAATGTTTATTGATTATATAAAATATGTAGTGACAACAATTCACTGATTCCATTTACTGATATACATTTTTAGTAGCATAATTAATATCACTAGATTGTTAGGTATATAAATAATAAGTGTTCTTTTAACAATTATCCTGATTTATCATTAAACTGAAAGCGGCTTAATTTAACACCGTTACACTGGATAAGAAACCACTTTAACAATATCGAAACTGGTTCTGGGTGATATAGACTCGACGAACTCATCCATTCGTTTTAAGCGGAATTCTCAATCTCTTTTTATTTTATTCGCTTTTCAATCTCATAATTTTCGTTGTTGCAAACTCGCTCGGCAACAGATGTTATTCCATTTTTCCTTTTTACTGTTAGGTTCATTGCGTGGTTGTTGTTGTTAATCTGAACAATGTAATACAAGTAATTAATTCGCCATATTAATTATGACGTGGTGAAATGTAATTCAGATTTTTCGTTGATTGATGTAAGCTGTAGTGTATACTATAATTTTCATGGATAATTATCGTGCAAGTGTTTTCTTTTATTTCTAAAAGAGAATTTCTTTGTATATATTTAACCTTATTTTGATTCTTGAATTAGACTTGTAATTACAAGCTTAGATACATGCACATGCCTTCAGGGTCTTTGAATTCACAATTTAAAAAACTGTTTTTATTCTAATAAAATTCTTATAAATTATTGTAGTTTTTACTTTCTTGGAAAAAGTAATCTTATACATTTACCTTTCCCTAGTAACCACACATATTGATATTCTTTCCTGGAAATGGTAGAAAGAATTTAAAACATAATAAAGGAGAATATTATATAGTGAATTAACTAACAGAAAGTTGAATGTAGGGCACTCCAAATTTTTTAATATTTCCTATATGAACTGTATATGCTAATATATTAGTAGTATTAATTTTCAAAAACATAAATTATGCATTATTATAATAAATAACAAGCAATAAATCTTAAGTTATTGCTACGTGCAAGTATGACTATGAATAATTTTAGCAAAGCTGTATCAAATCATTTAGTTTTACGATTTTATACAATTAAATTATGAGATATTTGTGTATAAAAGTTAATTTCTAAAAGAAATTGTGCCACATTTCTGTGTAATTATATATTTAATCACTTAATTCCATATATTTATTTCAATTTAATTATTAAATATCTATAGCTAATTAAGTACATAGTTAAACGAATAGCATAAAATGTTTGCTATGGAACATGAGACCACAGTGTCTGGCCAATATTGTACACCAGTATTTATGGTGAAAGGTTTACTTTTTATCAATTTACCTACTTCTAATTTTGTCTAATAAGATTGAAAACAATATGCAGATGTCTACAATTTACTTTCTCATACGGAGATAGGTGCTTCATTTTTCTTATAAATTAAGTAGAGTCGCCCCAGTCGCTTCAGTCGCGCGACAACAGTTGGGTACATTTATTTACATGGAGAGCAGTGGTACGCTAGTCGCGTGATTGGCATTTATCAATAAAAAATCTGGTGTGGCCTTTACTCGACTTTCTTCCGCCTGTATGTTTCATAATATGAAAATTAAAAATCTTATAGTGATTTTGAATTAGAAACTTAATTTTTGCTGAACCAAACAATTGTGAAATTACTGTTCTATGAAGTTCTATATTGTCAGTTGATTTTTATAATACACTCGGCAATAGAATGAAACAATTGATTATGCAATTTGTAATAGTTGATGCATTATATTGCACTCGTACTGTTAGATCAGTAACCCGACGGCCTTGAAAGTAATAACAGTTTGTTTAGTTGGAAATATACATATCTCGTAATCGTAATATTGAATACGTACGCTAAATAATTATTGTGAGTGTTTGACATCCACCGACAAATTCGTCTTGGTCTAATTGTTTAGAGAGTCAGAGGTCCTAGGTTTGAAATTTTTGACAGATGATTGGCAGTTTATTATTTTGTTTGTAAATCGTAGATTATTTAGGTTATAAAACCTTCGCAGATTATATAATTTCAACATTCTAAATTGATGTATTTGACTGAACCATCGAAATGTAGGCAATTGCATATAATTTTTAATTATTCAATGAACATGATTTTTGTAGCCATTACATCATCAAAACATTTTTAGAATAAAAGAATTTTGATATAAAAATTTGTTTTACGTCTTTCTGATACAAAAATCATCACAAAATTTGGTCTTACGATTTAGCGACATCAGGAACACGTAAAATAAATTTCTGTGTAAATACATTTTGAATCCGCCAATGCACATACACATAATCGTATACTATAGCTCTTATGTACAACTGTACGACGATCTAAAAACAGCCCATTAATAATGACCTCGTTACTAACCAAATAAATATTTTTTTTTAGTTGTTATTGAAAATTAATATTATTTTTGTTCAGTAATATTTCAATTATATGTTAAACAACGAGAAACGTTATAATGACAAGCGTATGATTACAGGAAGATATGCTATTTTCCTGGAATTAATGTAGCATAACTTATGAGTTAACTTTTTTATATTTATGCACAGCCACAAGTTGCGCATAAATCTTATGCTATTTCCCTAATCAACCTGTTATATATCAAAAGAAATTGATACGTTGCGGCGTCTTGTCTTACACCTATAAATTGACCACTTTTTGTGACAATTCACGCAGACTCTGATTTACCATAAAAAGAAAGTACATAAATAATAATTAAGTATCTTCCTATAATTATATCTCTGATCATTTATAATAAAAGTTGACATGTTTATTATTTAAAAACTTCAATTTTATTCTATTTATGCTAGTTATTACTTTATGTATTAGGTCAACGAAAGTATATAAGAAACTAATATTTTTTGCACAGCCTTTTTTCGCATTGCCTCGAGGTTATTTAAATTATATATTTCCGTTAAGCGTTTATTAATATTAAGATTGGCATGTCATGTAATTATAGTGTTTAGTTTGCTTATGTTTAACAATTGTCCCAGTAATATTTCAATTAATTATTTATTAAAAATTAAACCTAAACTCAAGTGTACTTGTTGGACAAGATGCAAATCTGCATTATATAATAAATATAACCAAATCAAGATTCTCACGGAACAATAATGTGCTAGCAATTTTTATTCATTTTTCATTTTTACCGGAAGCCTAAGTTATAATCGGATATTATCAACTACAACTGTGTAGTCTGCCGGTCTTGTGCAATATATGTTTGTGAATTGCATAATAAAATAAAATAATGTTTATTTTCTTCTTTCGTTTACATTCTGTTTTAGACTAAACAAAAGTAATTATAAAGAAACTTTATTAAAATGGTTTTGTAATCATTATTATCATTATAATTAACAAAAACAAAACGTTTTGTTTATAATTTAACTATAACAATAGAGCATCGGGAGCATATATGACATATGTATTCTAATTAATTTTCTCATAAACGGTAATTTTAAGTCATGTTTTGTTGAAGAGATTTCACAATCTTGAGTATTCAACAATATATCGTTAACACTATTTTTAAAATATAATAATATTAATATTCCACACAGTCTCAATAATTTATTGCTTAAATCCAATGTATCATTTTGCAAACGCATACCAACATTGAGAAGCGAATTCTTTCGCATGATAATACCAGTTTTTCTGCCCGTATATATACTTTTTCACTTGTTGAATCTCACAAATACTTCACATAAATTGTATTTATCTAGAAATCGATAAAATTCTCTATATGTCAGATAGGTACGGGAAACTGAATGACTGCATGACTGCAATGATGTTTTACTTTCCCGCCCATAAAATGCATGTAGTGTGTGCGAGAGGAGAAGCTCGGTGACGGTTATTTTGTTTGTGTTTACCCGATGATGAGAAAGTTGTCCACCGCCACCAGTTTGTTGATAACGTTGTAGATGTTGATTCGATATTATTCGTTTTCAGTGCCAACACTCAGATGGATAACGACGTGACGCCAGTGTATCTGGCCGCTCAGGAAGGCCACCTTGAGGTCCTCAAGTTCCTGGTACTCGAAGCCGGCGGGTCATTGTACGTTCGGGCGAAGGACGGTATGGCACCGTTGCATGCCGCTAGTCAAATGGGGTGCCTCAATTGTGTTAAGTGGATGGTAAGTCATTTTTTTTGTATCTATCTTAATACTAGTTTATTATTTGTAATTTTCGTAAAAGGCGTTGCGATCTATGAAAAATATTATTGTGTTCTTTTTTACGGAGTTTATTTATTTCATTTATTTTATCATTTATTGAATATTTTATATATTGTGTTTATGATTGTATGTTCGTAAATATTTTGTAAATGAAGTTTGATTTATTGAATTATGTTCGATATCATAAATAACATTTTTTCATTGTTTAACTATACATAAAACATTACACCTGCATAAACATGTAACCTATATAATATATCAACATTTTGCACGGAGTACATTATTAATTTTAATAGTGTTTAGTGAGTGTTGAAAATATTTGTGCTTAGGGTGTTAGAGCCACTAAAATATTAAATTGCATAATAAGTGTATTTTGGTGGCAGTTGCGTTGTTTTGTTAAATACATTTTAAATCGTTAGTTGAAGCATAATTTACAGTATTCAGGTCTCTAGTAAAAATTTCAAAGGAGCAGGACCAGTTCCTGATGATGACCGAGAGGTCGAAACACATGTAGACATATTAATATATATATATTGTGAAACTTACTAAGTATTTTTCTAATATAGAATAATTGAAAATGTTTCTCACAAAATATTTATTTGTTGAAACGAATCGATAATAGAATGCCAAATGGATTTGGGCGCTGAACTCATAATAGTTTGTCGTCCGAACTGTCAGTGAAACTTACTCAAGTAATTAAATATAATTAGTCTGTAAAAATATCTGTAGATAACCATCGGATATGCAGAAAAACGTAGAAATTAATTCAAATGACCGTTGCAACGAGAATGCTCTACTTATCAACAGGAATCGTTTAATTCGTTTTATCTTTGATCAAATAATAAAATGCACACATGTTCATTAGACAGTTAAAAAAGTAGTTGATCTTCTTTTACATGTAATTGATGCGTAGCAGTTAGTTTTTTCGCGGACAGATGATGCTCCACATATCGTGCTCGTTTGAAAACTACTTTCATTTTAGCTTACACACGTATTCCTCTTTTTCTGTTTCTCGTTAGATTCAAGAGCAAGGCGTCGATCCAAATTTGCGGGACGGAGACGGTGCTACACCGCTACATTTCGCTGCTTCCCGTGGACATCTGGAAACTGTACGTTGGCTGCTGAGGCATGGCGCTAGGTTATCCCTGGATAAGTATGGGAAGAGCCCTATCAACGATGCTGCTGAGAATCAACAAGTTGAGGTACATTTTTCCTACCCACCCGTTATCAAAAAACAAATTTCTTTATTCTGCATTATTTTATTTTCATGCAAATTAAATTGTTTCCACACATGTTCAACATAAATGTTACTGTATATAATCCAATTTCTATCTGATTTTATCAACGTATAAGATTCATGGTTAACTGTTGTCAGGTGTATGTCAGTAAGTTTTCCTATAAGCACTGAAACATATGGTGTAATGGTTTATATGCGTTTATAAAAACCATCTGCGTACTTTACATGTTTTGACTATTCAACATGTTACCGCTAAACGATAATAGAACTGAATCGAATCAGAAAACGTGGTTGTATTTTTTTTTTGTCATTACTGCTACTGCAAAATTACAATACACTATTCCCGTTATAAGAATTTTGTGCCTAATGGAATTCCGAAGTGTCAGTATTTCTACTGACAAAATTAAGTGATTTACACTGATTGGTTTCCAAGCAATTCGTGTAAAAACTCTTTTATAAAACATAGAATTATACCGCAGATTGAAACTAATGATAATGTAACCGCGTAGGCACTATATGGATACGGAAGAACAAAGACCTTTGTTATATTTCATATTTGCAATAATTTCGGTAAAAATCCCCAATGAATTATGTAACAGCAATAAACAATAATTTTACAGTGTCTCAATGTCCTTGTCCAACACGGAGCTACGCCCGATTACAATGATTCAGATCGTTCCGTCACTTTGAAACCAGCGTGCTCTTGCGCAAGGAAGGCGGACACACAAAGCAGGGTAGGTAGTGCACACATCACATCACAATCGAATCATGTAATCATTGTGATGTAAATTAGCATCAATCGCGGTGTAACAAATCGGTTATATATGAAATTTGGTTCGCTTTGACAGAGTTCTCACGGCAGTGATTGCTCCAACTGTGCGAAGAACGGACAGGAACCATTCTATTTACATCCTCCTAGTTTAACATCTCAACGTTCTAACAACTCGCTGGAAGCACCGCATGCTCCTCAGGATGGACTCTATATTAATCCGATGAATAATCATAGGCATAGGTATATTATATCAGCTGTTATTGTGTTTAAGTGGATAATTAACTTGGGATTTATGAATAGTACTTTTAGCAGTTCTGGTAGTTGTTCCGGCGATAGCGCCAATGGCGAATCATTCTATTTGCATAATCCGCAAGAGGTGATCTACAATCGAGTTAGGGATCTGTTTGAAGCGAGCTCCAATCAAACGAACCAACAGAAACACCAACCCTTATCTGCACTTACAGGTACACCTATTTTCTAATCATCTTCTGTATAGGTACCCAAATTATTAATAAGATTTTACAAAATACAAATAATTACATCGGTATATTAGTCTTTATCATTTTACCGCCGGATAAATCTACTGTCAGTTAACAATTCTTTATGAAAAGGCGGTCCTTTTTTTAAATATTGCATTAGCTTCTTTTATCTTTTGAAGTGATGGTATTTTAACGAGCATATATGCAGAGTATGTGTTACGTAATTGTCATTTAATTACAGTGAAAGTAGAAGTTCACTCTAGTAGCTCTGGTGCAGGCTCCGACGAGAATCTGTCTTCGTCTGACCTTTCAGAAAGGTCAGGTGACCACGAGCACGATTACGAAGATATCTATATGGCACGTGAGGAATCAAAGCAAGCCGCAAAAGATCGCGCCATTAGATCGCGTAGCCGTGACTCCGGAAGTCACAGTCGTTCCGGTTCCGCTAGCTCCAGCAATTCCGGGTGCAATGTTATTGTCAAGCTAACACCTACATCAAAGGACATGAAAAAAGAACAACAACAGAAAAACAACAATGACATTATAAAGCGAACGAACGAATTCCTTCCTAAACCTCAGAAATATGAGAAACCAAAGAAGGATAGTATGAGTGATAAGAACTCACAAGAGAGCGGTGTGTCCAGCTCGCCTTCTGATCTCTGCTCAGAAGAAGAAAACGAGAAGACGAAATTGGCCGCGCGACATTCACTTCAATTGCATAAAAATAATAACAAAGTGCTTAAACGTGTTGTTTCTGTACCGATTGATATTTGTCCGCCGCCGCCGCCACCACCTCCACCAACATCAGATATCCCCAATCGGTATGAGGCAGATGCAACTGTTGAAGTTGTCGAGGAACCAACGGTAAAGCCATCTGACGTCGTTAAAGGAATGGTTCGCAGTATGTCTTCTATTAGTGGTGAGTTCAGTTTCTTTACGTTAACTTTGTAGGGTCTTAATTTTGAAAACTTTCTAGAACAAATGTTGCTTCACATTTCGATTGTTTAAAAATGACGCAAGCTTAACTACATTTATCTAATTAATTAAAATGTTTTAATTGTTCCAAATGCCATTCTAAAGATTTGGTAATTAATTAGAGAAAAGTATGCAAACATTTCTTATATTAATATACAAACGAATTGATTCATTAAAAACAAAATTTTGAAATAGTTCGTAAGAGCAACTCAGACATTAATTTCTTAACGATGCGTGTAAAATCGTTTAAATGAACGGTCAACTTTCGCATTTACTTCTACTTTCAGCAGACGAAAATTACGGGTTATGCCATGTGTATTCGTGCATATTGGGCAATTATTGAATTTAATATAATAATAATAACCGTTTGTTTTATTTTATAATCATTTATTGATGATATCAAACGTGCGATTTTATACTGTAATTAAAATAGAAATGTGAGCATGTTCGTATACAAATAACAATTAAACAATCAGACAATTCGTCCCACTTACGAAATGGTGCACTACTCATACGAAATAAGGTTAATTTTCTATATGTACATTTGAAAATAATATGCATGTTTAATGACAGCGCTTCAAGGAAAATTTTACATGGTACCATGTGTTTTGGAAATTTAATATACATGCTAAAGTGGTTTACTTTATAAAATAATGCTGTACACAGATCGCGGATTGATCGCTATATCATTTGATGGTCATTATTTTTAATTTGTTTCAAGAGTAAAAAAATAAAATTAATATAAATTGTCTACTGTGAAAAAAAAAAATTGCACTCATTACCTTTGAGAGATTACATTTTCCATCTTCTTTTTTAAACGTATCCCTGAAAGAAGAATATAACCTAAGGCTTTAGATTTATTTTTATCTCGTTCTCTGAGAATTTAAATGAGATCCATATAGTATTTTGTTGAGAATAAGACATGTTTAATCGGTATAAGTTTAAATGCAAAATAATACCATCGTTAATAAAACATTATAAAAAAGTTAATGTCTGTCAATAACCCCGACAATAAAAATGTATTAAATTGTGCATAAAAATACACAATAGTCAGAAAATCTTTTCACTTTTAAACTAATGTATTCATTTGCAATTGCTTCTAAGCTAACTGTAATTTGCAGAAAAACGCTAGAAAACAAATCACCGAAAAATTTATTCGTGTATAATTTACAAACAAAACATATATTTATTAAATTACAAAAATGGAATGCCCAATTATGATAATTAAATACAATTCTAGATTTCACTCTTATAACACTTGTTAATGAAACCTGAAAAATAAAACGTTCTTTTATATTGTAATAATCCCCACTCAATGTGTCCCAGCTGCCAAGCGGCTCAATTCCAGCTGCTCAGACCTGACCATCATCAGTCTGAGTACAGAGGCGGACGAGTCGGACAAACCGGGTCCGAACCTAGTGAATAAACAACGTGTCTTGCCATTTATACCCCCAAGTTTTCCCGGCAGCGGTGACTCGAACCATTTGATCAAACCATCGGAATATTTACGCAGTATTAGTGACAAACGCTCTAGTGTTGCATCGAGCCGGTGCTCCGATTACGATGATCCAACGGTGGTGATTGAAGAGAAACACGAAGAGATACACATCCCTAAACCATTGTGTCCACCGCCGCCACCCCTGCCGGCTCCAATCAAGGATCTATCTATATCGACACTGAGATCCAGTGGGGATAGCAGCGAATCGACTAAGCAAGAGCTTCAACGGAAGCAATCTCAGCCATTGGCAGCGATTAGTATCCACGATTTGAACAGTGTGCAATTGCGACGAACCGACAAAATGCTGGCTTCGAAAACTTTCTCAGCTCCTACGCGTAGCATGAGTTTACAATGCTTGCAAAGTGAGAATTATATCGCACAAAAGAATGACTTGATTTCGGAATTAAAAATGTCCAAAGACATCACGGGCATAAAGAAATTGAAAATAGAACGAACTAAAGTCGAAGAGAAGGTTGAGAAAGAAATGTTTACCGAGATTACGAAGCAGTTTGCAACCAGCAATTTTGTTGAAAAGGTGTCAAAAGTATAAGCCTTTCTTCCATTTCTTTTTGAAATTAAACTTTTCAAATTAAGTGTGTTTGAATAACATTTTAAAAAATTTGTTTTTATTTTTAGATTCCTGATAAGGATAATACAGGTAACGTTATACCGGTATGGAAACGACAGATGTTGGCGAAAAAAGCTGCAGAACGGGCTAGACGGGAACTAGAAGAACAATTGTTAAAAGAAGCGGAAGAAAAACGTCTACAAGCAATTCCACAATGGAAGAGACAACTAATGGCCAAGAAAGAAGAAACAGAAACCAAAATAAAGTCAGTACACATATCATAATTTAATCGTACAATTCTGGGAATTAATATCCGGGATACTACTATTCATTTTATTGTTATTCAACTTTAAATTGGATTTCTGTTTGATTAAACCATACTAAAAATGATATTGATTATCAGTTTTCATATTAATGTGAACGTGTTAGTAGAATTGTTAAAGTTTGTTAGTGAAATAAATTCTAGTTTTAAAGATGGAGAATTTATCAATACTAAAATTTATTTCAAGGTCCACGATATACACACCAAGAGTCGTTGAAGACTCCAAAACTGTAAAAGCTCACGATTCAGAGGATTGTTGGCGTCAACATCAAGCAGAATCCGAAAATGCAGCGATGACGAATGGAGACTTATGTAACAAAGAAAACAACAAACCAGAAATCGTAATCGAACCCGCGAGAGATGAAGATGCACGCCAAAAAGAACAAAATATCATACCTTGGCGAGCACAACTTAGAAAAACAAACAGTAAACTGAATTTGCTTGATTAACAATTTATATTTAAAATTCGTATATCTGTAATATAGCAATAATTTAATGGTGTATTTATATCGTATATATTTAGCAAAATTTTAAGTTTAGTTTTTAGGTAATTATTTCAATCTGGTCGAATATTATTATAAATTATATTTGTATATTTTATATATTAGTTAGTAATGTACATATGATTATATATTATGATTTTGTTAATTGTTGAAAGAAATGATTTTACCATATATTACTTTTAAGCTTACAACATTTTTAAAATTTTCCGTTTTTCTTGAGAAATTACAATCTATTTTATAATCCTGATTTTTTGAATTTAGGTGAGGTGTCCCATTGACAAAAACTATATTTACACTCAGCTTCTGTGGCGCACATTTTTAATTTAAGCATAGGTTTAAATATTTTATATACCACTTTATTTAGTATAAGCGACGTGAATTGTTTAAAAACCACAATTTTGTGACCATTTACTATGAATGTTATGTAATTATTTAAGAGCCAAATTTCGCTTGTATCTTTCGAGTTTAATCTCAGTCTCCTAATAAAAGTAATTATTGAAAATGTTGCTAATTTAAATGTTTTTTACAGCTGTATAGAGTATTTATACACTATTCTAAAATAGATATGCTCCTCAAATTGAACACAGTCCAATAAAATAGGTAGCAGTATGAGTGCAGTGTCGCACGACTTCCATATTGGAGACTCTTTTCGAATATATGCTTGAGTTGGCCAGCAGTGGGCAATGAGCAACCGTGCAATGGGTACTTCTCGTCGGGAAACCCTACGAGAAAATAGTGTACGACCAGTTGCATCAACAATCACTGGTTCATATTCAATATCCGTTCTTGAATCCCAAACCATTGGCTCGGGCGTAGAATTCATAATGGTAGTAATATACTGCAAACCACTCTTCTAGCCACAGTTTTTACTCTGAAGTATCTCAGCTCGTTGATAGGAAAATGAATGATATATCAGCTTCTTGGGTTATTCACACCTAAACTAAAATAAAAATATGATATATAAAACGGTCCTCAAAGAAGCTATATTTCATAGTACCTAAAAATTATTTTCTCATTTGATACTTGCTCAGCGAGTCTGGAAAACAGGAGTTGGATATCCATAATAAACTGGCATGGACGCTCTGGAGGGATGATTTGCTTGCGCTATATATTTTGCTATAATCTGTGATCATAATCGATTTGTTACAATATTTTATTCATGAAACTAGTGAATCCCAGTCGATTGAAGAATCTTGGTTGGACGCAGTAAATGAGCAAGAAGTATGGTACGAAAATATGTTTTAATAAAACGTCAACTCCTTATGAGATTGACAATTTAATTTAATATTAATAGACTAGAAATCAAAAAGAAGAAACTATATCACAAAATGTTTAATACTATTTCAAGATAAATAGTCAAAAAACCTGTAGTAATAATGCAGTTTTAATTATCTGAGACAATGTTTATATAATACGAGAATTAATTTAATTAAAACGTCAACTCCTTATGAGATTGACAATTATAATATAAATAGTAGAGAAGACAAAAAGAAAACCATATCATTACTGTACTTTTTTTTTGTAATTCCCATATCTAATCCACCAGAACATAAAGTGATCAAGAAAACTAAGGCTGTTTAAACTCGAGCCCCACGTTCAAGTTGTCAAATTACTTAAATAAATTCTTGAAATGACGTGCGTAAGAAACATTTTTTTTTTTCTCAATAATATTAATCAACAGAGAAATATGTATTATGTATAGATCAGATCAATACTGTGTAGTGAATAAATACTGCAATGAGAACCTTCAATTAATACTATGAATTTTATCATAGTGTAAAGAAATACGTATATTTTTTTTTCTGTAAAACTTAGATTAGTTTAGATAAAACTACGTAGTGAATAAATAGTAAAATGGAAAAGCTTAACGACATTTTAAATAACTGACATGATAAATAGTGCAATGAGAACCTTCAATTGGCTGGTTAAATATACTATGAATTTTATCATAGTGTAAAGAAATACGTATATATAATATTTTTTCAGTTTAGATTAAATTAGATAAATTACGTAGTGAATAAATAGTAAAATGGAAAAGCTTAACAACTTTATAAATAGCTCACATGACGTTTTAGTTAAGAGGAATATCAGCCGACATGAAGTCCAATAATAAAAAAAAAAACAAAACAAGATAGATTTTTTAATCAGAGAGACAAGTATCGATGGATAAAGTTATACATATGGCATGCAGAAAAGTAAGGTTTGGAAGTATATATATTTTCAATAATAGTAATCAACAGTTACATTAATCAAAACTACGTAGGGAAATAGTAAACTGGGAAACCAGTAACGACTGCTCACAAGATGTAGTTCTTAAAATGATGAAAGGGGGGAAGTCCACTCTACTCGCATCGCATATATTAACTAATAAAGCTTGTTTTCAATAATACTAATCAATAGAGAAGTGCGTTTCCAAAAATTACATACTTTGATTGCAATGGGAATATTTAAGTGATGTTTAAATGAATAACATGTTGTTGTAGAGCAGAGATAGATGAAGAAAGTAGAGAGTTGAAGGTATATTTGATATATACATTTTTTATTTTGACGAAGGAATTTTTTTATTAAATATTTAAAATTACAATTAAGACATGTGTCTTGTATAATTTAAATTGAATGATATAAGAAATTGCAAATATTTAAGCGGATGTTTAAATGGTTTACATCATGCTGTAAAGCAGAAGAAAAATAAAGAAGAGTTTGTTTTCAATACTAATCAATAGAGAAGGGCGTTTTCATATATTATTATATCAATTATACTTGTGCGACATTACATTAATTACAATATGTTTTTTTTTCAGAGCTAGAAATTGAAGATTATTTGAATGATGAATCAAATTATAGATATGGCATGCAGAAAAATTAGATTTATGGAAGAGATAGATAGGGATGGACTAACGAGGAGTTTGAAATTGTTTCAGAAGAGAATTATCGTACCTACAAATGCTCAGAGGAACTCTTTTTAGAAAAAAATCCGATTATTGTATTTTTTATCCTAGTTGACATCCCTTGGAAATTACATAATTAAAAAAATGAAGGTTATATTATTGAAAGCTTATTTCTTGTATTTTCGATACTTTATGCATAATTTGTTTCTTTTTTCTTTTTGGAGGTAACAAGGAGAGTAGACAAAATAATTACTTTAGCAGTGGAACAATTTGATGAAAAGTTGAAGATATGTCATAAAGAAAGGAAGTATATTCTTTATTTTCAATAATACTAATCAACAGTTTCCGTAGATGTGCATTAAATATAAACTTAAATTGCTGAAAGATGTTGTAGTTTTTAAAATGATGAAAAGGGGGGAAGTCCACTACTCGCATCGCATATATTACTAATAAAACTTGTTTTCAATAATACTAATCAATACAGATAATAATCCATAGATAGTTTTCTTATAAAAACATGCATGGCAAAGTGCAATTTAAAAGCAGATGTTTAAATGGTTTACATGGTAGAACAGTAGAAAGATAAAGAAGAGAAATTTTAGAACGTTTCTTTTTATTTTGGTGCAATAATTTTCCATTTTTATATCTTTCGATGAAAGAATTTCTTTGTTAAATATTTAATATTTCAACTAATTCATAATATAATTGAAAATTGAATGAATTTTCTTTCATATACAAATGTATATAAGGTGAAATATGCACTTTATGCCTTTCCAGAGATTGAAATCAATTATTGTATACTTGTTTATTTTTTTTCATACTTTCAAGTTAACTAATCTATTTGAAATTAATTTAATTAAAATACATGATCTTATTTATGCTTATTCAATTTTTCTTTTATTTTCAATATATTATGCAATTGTTTTTATAATTCCCAGGCCAGTCAGATATTGAAATGGGTAGACAAAATGATTTCTTTAACGGTGGAAGGTAGTATTTGGAACACTAATACATGTACAGCATTACATTAATTCAAATTTCCCTGTGCAGGACCTACAAACTGAAGACTTTGTAAAGAATTTTATTGAGGCAACAAGGAGATTTAATAACTTCAATATTTATATATATATTTCAATATGTCTTTCTTAGACCTTGTCGATTATTTAAACTATTTAATGTGTGAAATTATACATATGGCATGTAGAGAAATAATGTTTAAATATGGCTGGTTCACATATATATGATGTAGATAGGGATGATCCGTCGTGCGTCCAGAAATTGTATTTCTAAATTTAAAAGACTTCCCATACTGGCACATTACTATTTGAAGAAAACATATTTTATATGTTGCCTTTTAGTTATCTGTAATAGGTATATCTTGTTTCTGGCTGTGGAACGTTATTTATTGAGTCAACAATATTCTAATAGGAAATATTTATTTTGTGAATTGTGGAAAAATATGTGCACTTCTTCTTTGTAAGTAATATAAAACTAAATTCAAATCTTATATGTAACATGGATGAGTAAAAATATATCTAATAGCGCAAGAAAAGAACAACATAAATCATATTATAACTGTGTAGTGAATAAATAGTAAATCGTGAAAGCTAATGCCTTTTTAATATGAAGAAAGGAGAGAATTCCATGAAAATAAGACATAAGGTAATTCGAATACGCATCTTTAATTCGTTCGAAATAGTGACAGCGTTATAATTTAAGGAAAAATAGAAATAAATAAAAAGGAAGCGGTGGAAGAAAATTATTTTTCTAATTTTTTTTTTTTTTTTAATAATGCAATCTTGTTTGCGTAGACATAGTTATTTTATGAAAACTACATTGCAATGTTAATTATTAAACAGTTATGGAAATGGTTTAAATGCTGTTGCAAAACAGTGGAAGATGAAGAAAGTTTTGAAGATATATTAGATTTACACATATTTATTTTCTTTTACGAAGTAATATGAAATAAATAGTAAAATGAGAGAATGCTTTTATTATTAAACATGACAAAATGACCACACTCAAAATTCTAGATTGATGTTAGTATGTCTTACATTTGCACAACAGTTCCAGGAGCCAATAGGATCAATGAAAACAATTTTTTTTTAATAAATACATGGTAAATTGAATCCAAACAATAATTAATATTAACTTTAAGTTATTCGAAATAGTGACGCGGCATAATAATTATTTAAGAGAAAAATAGAATGTAATAAAATAGAAGGGGCAGAAAAAATGAAACAGTTATTAAGGTTGGGGATAATTAAATCTGTAAGTGTTAATTTTACAAATAATTTCGTTTCATTACTGCAATATATTTCTTGCAATAGTACATTTAAAAAAGAAATATGGATGATGTTCTTTTACTTTCATGGAATTACCAGTAAGTAGATTTTTATATTTCAAAATATTCTGTATCATTTTAGCATTTCTTTGAACTTGAATAATTATGTTTAATTATAGCGAAATACATTTCTTGAAATAGTGAATTTTCAGAATAATATATATTAATGATGTATTTTTACTTTCGTGTAGTAATAAGTAAAAATAGGGTTCACCAAAGAAATCAACCTCGAGATTGTAATGGAGATATAAGTTTTGAGGGTCCCTGAATCCATTTTAGACTATTTTGTCAATGATGTCTGTCTGTGTGTGTGAACGCTCTACACCGTTCTACGTAAAAATTGCTATTTAAATATTTTAATTTTTTTATTAATCGATCTGATATTAAATTGTTTTGAAGTATATATTTGACATAAAAATATAGATTGTGAATTGTGGACTTATTTTGCAATATGTCAGTAATATAAATTAGGTTCACGAATGGAATAATGGAACGAAAACACATTTCGTATAACAATGCTCGAGACATTTTGTTACATCTCGAAAATTAAATGTGTATTCAATATGATTGATTTTAGGATGGGTAGAAAAGAATCACAAAACATTAAGAAACAGTCCTGACGTATTTTGTACTTCTAGTAAAGGACACGAGTAGGAGAAAAAGTGAATCTTATAAATGTTATTGATATTAGTTTTAGTAACTTTTGTATGAAAGTAGCAATACTTATTTTAATATTAATAATAAGTAATCACATTAAATTAATTATGTATTTGGTCAGATCTCGATATTCGAAGTAATTATACCGATTTCTTTAAGGAATGGTTCACAAGTACGACCGGGGTAGAGATGCTCCTCCAAGGAGACTCAAATGGTTTTGGAATATATATATATATTTTTTTTAATCGTTAAATAATTTCTTTTGTCAAATCTTTATACGATAATATGACAGGGGCAGGATACAAATGAGATAGAACATAGAAATAACAAATATGATTCTCTAGACTTGCGCATATGTAGAACAAAATACACAAACATATAATGAGGCGAACGGCATTAGATTTTATAGGAAGCCTGATTACCAGGAGTACGTACCACACGGTCGAACAGCAATACGATCGCAAATCCACCGAAATGCAAATACGTCGAAATTAACCCCCACCAAATATTCCACGCAGTCGAAAAACCATAGCGTTCAAAATCCACGACGGCACTTCATCCAAATATTAATAACATACATCACAACCAATTCGAGTTGTTTACTATAAACTGTTAGTATTTGTTAACGCTGGAGCATCCAAATTAGTTTAATTTAATTAATAATAATATAGATTTCGATGAATAAAGATTAGAGCATATCTATATGTGGCACGAGTGAATGTGTATACAAAACATTTCGTATTTATGTTTATGTAATTGTAGCGATGACTATGACTACAGTAACTAATGGTAATTTTGTGGATGTCATTTGTTCATTACAAAATATATTGGGAAATTAGTTTTCATCAAGGTGCTTGTCTTGTTTATATCTCGTTCTCTGTATAGTAACCCCCTTTGCCCAGTAGCACAACAAGGATTTGTGTAGAACCATCTACAATATGCCATATTTTTTACAATGAAATTGTATTACTGTAGCTGTAAATTAGTATATAGATATTTATTTGGAATATACCAATTAACAGCTACAATAATATAATTTCGCTATAAAATATACGCCATATTGTAGATATTGTATGATTCTAGGCTTCTACTTTACAAGATTATTTATATAAAACTAAATTAGTCTGAAATCATTAGATATTAACCGTTGCTAGACAGGGAAATATATATATATATATATATATATATACACATCAAAACATGATAAACTCTAACTAATTCAAAATCTAATCAATTAATCTAACACAAATACAATGAAAAACAAAGTAAACCCAATAATGGCAGAGCAGCTCGAAGTTGTATTAGTGATACTTCACCGCGCTTGCATACGCACAATAAACAGTATAAACACAGCATACTTTCAATAAACTAGTAGCGATTTTTCTTATAATCTGGTGGCAATACTGCATAATGCTAATGTGCATGTGAAATCTTATTTATTTGCCTGTAGTTTCCAGTATAATTTGATAAAATATCGCTAGTAAGTAAAATATATTTTTTTAGTTGTTATATTACGTATATAATGTTCAATTTTATCTTTGTTTAAGTTTTATTTGAAACGCTAGTAAGAAAATGAGTCAACGAAGAGCTACAGTAAATCCCCGGAATGTGCCTAACCTCCAAAATAGAAAATTCCACAGTTATGCAGAAGTTGCTAAAGGATCCGAGATGCGATTGCACTCACGCAATAATATTTCTGCAGGGGTTACGCATGATTCACATGTAAAAGCAACCAGGAAAAAGAGAAAGAAAAAGAAATCTCCGTACAGTCCCATGCAGCCAGATGTAAAAAATGCTTTAAAATTGCAAGTTGAATCCAATGAAGAATATAATAGATTATTAAAACTTACGGAAGATAGAATGAACGAGAACTCTAAAATACGTATTTCACTTTGGAAGTATTGTAAACCGATCTATAATAGACTATTGAATAATTATTGTCAAATTAATATGGAAGATTGGGATACTCCTCGTTTAAAATTACGGAATGAAACTGGTTTTACTATATATATTTCTGATACTGTTATTAACAGTTTCAAAAATTATGTGAATACCCAGAAATTGCGAAATAAACCAAAATATTGCAGGAAGAAATTAATCCAGAAAAAAGATAATAAATGGCGTAAAAAGAGACTACTGAAGAATCACTTAAGTAAAAGTACAATTTTCATGATGGAGAGTATAGGTAATGAGAACATTAGAACCAAGAAATTGTTCGTTAGAAAACAGAAAACGAGAAATCGAAAAAATATATTGCAAATCTACAATTTAAATTGCAATAAATTTGAACTAGTAAAAATATCGGCAATGAAGAAAAAATCGAAGGTGGCAATAAAACAGAAAACATCGCAGACAAACCAAAGAATAAGAATTCCATATATAAGAAAACAGAAAACAACACCTAAGCAAATAGCTCATTATGCAACACACCCAATAATATATCCACCAATCCACCAAATAAATACTACAATACCAAAATCAATAAACCAGAAATGCAGAAAAACAACCCTGCAAACAACAAACCAAAATAATAAATCAGAACCTCAAAAGAGGAAAAAGCATATTAAATATAAAATGGTAGATTACAGTTGGATATCTCAAATCCGAGATAATTTTAATAGTGAAACATTGTTTCGTTATTATTAACGGAGATACTCAAATTGCAAAAAGATGCAATTATATTATTTTGAATTTTGCCATTTTATAAATGTATACTCGTAAAAAGAAACATAATTAATAAATCCGATTTTCATGTACTTTTACTATCTATGATTATAATGCTTTATTTTGTCATCCTACCTTTGTTATGAAACAATGTTAATATGTATTGTAACTAGAATAAAGTAAATGTATGGCTATTTTCAAAAACTAATTTTCAGTAATTGGTTCTTAAAGAAAACTTTATTAACAAAAGCTGCTAGGAATTTTAATATCTTTAACTTTTATAAGAATAATATTTCCATTCTCAAATGCGATTTTTACGCAAATGGTATATTAAAAAAAAGAAACTTGAAACATAAGTTGTTATAAATTGTAATATCAAGTTTTATGATAATCAATTTTCTCTAACCCATGTTATATGCAAACAGTAGCAAGAATAAATCTTTTCTTGATTAAGATACTTAAATACTAGTTGCATATCAGGGCAATCCAAACCCACATTTTAAATTTCCCTTCAACAATTTTTGCTCTAGTCTAAAGCGTTTACAAACATTTCGTCCCGGAAGTAACAACGTATTTATAACCACTGAATTATGAAGAGATAAAATAATATAAGACAATAATGATTGATTGTAATAATAAGCCTACTTTAAATTTCAAAATTGATTTCTTATAATTTTGTCTACCTTTTAGGGTCACAATCTGCAAAAATGTTTTTATGTAGCTGTATTCTTTTTACACAAAATCTCAGCTAGGCTCATGTTTTTGCTCTGTCTGCCGCATGTGTAGACAGGGCGAGAAGATGAGTTTTAACCGATGGTGTATAAAAAGAATATGGCTAATGTAGAAAAAAAAAAATGGCTGCAGGAAGTAGACATCTTGGTACCAACTCCCCTCCTAATACCACTTTTGCCTATGCCTAGAAATGTGTTAAACAGTAGGCATCTTTTTTTGGGCCAACCCGGGTAGGATTTGGTTGGAGAAGTGGTTGGCACGGGTTACAATATGGCGGTAACCCGTCAGTAACCCCAGTGAAATGGACAGGTTATTGAAAGATTCAATTTAAATTTAAGCGCTAAATGTTTTCAAAAAGTAGGCTTATGTTTTTATTTTCTATTCATTTAAATACATTTGATCTTGAATTATGATTACAACATATCATATTATTACAATATATCTGATGATGAGGACTTTTGGCTTTAATTTTTGCGGCCAAATTAAGAAAGAACTTGCTTCAACATCATTTCCAACTACAAAATAAATAAATAAATATATAATTTCTTTTTTTGTTTCTGAATAATTACATACCATTACTATTGATTTGAATGTTTACAGCATTCGTTTGATTCTCATCAGCTCCTATAATAAATAACAAACAAAACATAACCTCCAATATCTATATATAAGCTATAAATATACTTAGCTATATATAAGCTTACCCTCAAAGATTTGAAATGTTTGAATATGCCTCTCAATAAAACCAAGATCTCCTTGCACTCCACATTTTTCACAAATATATTCACTATTTACTGATGCCATTTCAAATAGAACTAAGTCAAACGGCGGCAAATGCAGCAACCCGTAACCCAGCATGCGTAACCCTACTACAGAGCAGGGTTAGACTTATCAGTAACCCAGCGCTAACCTCTTTGGAGTAACCCGCCACTCGAAGGCACAAGTTACTGAAAGCACCAACCGAGTTAGCTGTGGTTAGGCCAAAAAAAGATGCCTAGTGTTAAAAGTACGGCGATAGCGTAGTGAATGTGGTTATTTTATTTACGTTGAGTGAAATATGAATAGTAAGTAAAATATATTATGTATATTTGTAGGTCTTTCAGTTAAGTTTTAAAACGCAGGTAACAAGATGACTTCACAAAGGGATAAAGAAAACCCCCCGAAAGCTCTTAACCTACAGAATAAGATAAACCCTGGTCCTGGCCCTGTCCTCCCCACTATAAGTTATGCACAAGTTGTGAAAGGTCGGCATGCGAAGAATAAAATTTCTGCAGGGACGAATAATTTAGAAATAAAGGAAACCGGGAAAATGAAAGAAAGCAATCCGTCTGAGCCAAAAGCCACTGTACACACATCAAATATAAAACACTGTGATGGTCCACGATGCAATTATTTAAAATTACGAGACTCAAATACTGTTACGAAAAGTGATTTATTGTCGGGTACACAGACCTATCAACTTTCTGATACAGTTATAAGCGGTTTAAAAAATTATTTGAATCATGAGAAAATGCGAAAAAAATCGAAGTATTACAAAAAGAGATTCATTTCAAAGAAAGGCAAGAAATGGCGCAGAAAAAAAGGGAACTGAAGAAAAAGGACACAAAAAACACATCAGCAAACAATAAAACCAGAACACAAAAAACAACTCCGTAAACAAAAGCTCAGAAAACAACAACCCATCAAATAATTACTCAGGAAGTCTCAGCAAACAAGCTAAAAACAATCATTCCGAATTTCGGAAAAACAACGACCAAAAATCAAATCGACAAACAAAAAAACTTAAAAATAAATAGATTAGCAAATAACTGTGATCAGAATACAAAAAAAAAAAAACTTCAAAAGGAGAAGAAATAACTTATATTATATATTATAACTGATTTTACTGGATTGTCAGTAATTGTGATTTTGTAAAAATTTATTTAAATGTACAATTCAAATTAAATTTATAATTATAAGATTGTAAAATAAACAAAGATAAGTTCAATCATTAATGTCTTCAGCTCGCCGAATAATCTAATCGGTGATATATACGTATAAAATATTTTTTAGCTCTCGCTACGAAGTAGTACTGCCCTTATAAAAATAATTAAAACACCCAAAAATTCTACTAAATATTCTAAGATATTTTATATCTACAAGATATTTTCATATTGTTAACTCAAAGGCCATAGAAAATTATTAAATATAATTGTAAGACCAAAATTTGATACTCCTATTATTACTACCCTTAGAAAAATAATTTAAACACCCAAAATTTAAAAAATAAATTTAAACACAGTGGCGGCAGCAGTTTTACTGTTCCCAGCATTCTTATTCTACTATTTATTTTCTTTCCGCTGCCTCGTGGGTCCGATCGCACCACTATGGTACATACGAATGTAAACGTAGTAGTTCAAAAGTAATTGTTGGCCCTACTTAACATCATTGCCAACCGCTGTATTTTCACAGTCTGCGAGCAGCTGTCAGCTGTACAACTCGTTCATTTCAAATATTTTTGTTACGATCTATTGCGCAATATTGTTGAAACTCGTTAAGTTTTTCAGTTTGATATATTTATAAGTATTTAATTAAAGTGATATCTATTAATAAGAAATGGCTTCACCGTGGGCGAAATTGCAACCAGTCGCAGCAGCGAATCTACAAGATATAATGTCCGAGGAAGTGGCGAGAGATTTGCAAGCGAAGGAAAACAGAAAATACGAGGACGCGATGTGCCAACACCAAACGACCATTGAGGAGATTCCTGATGTTCCCAGCGACGATTTACCCGTTGACGAAGTCTGTGAATCAGATGCTGTGATTGCAATGATGTTGCAACGGCAATTCGATAAAGAATACGACGAGAATTTGAGACTTACGGAGGAAAAATGCAATGGTTCTTCAAAGGTTTCTATATCTTTCTGTAATTATCGTATATCGGAAAAGTATGAGGCTGACAGCGATACAGAAGAGGAGGAACTGGTTGATATTATGGATCGGAAGAAATGGGATCGTTTCGATGGAGTTGAGAAAAGTATTGCTGCGATTCCACGCTGTGGGTACATGAAGAGGGACAACGGCAGCATGGTTACAAAACATGATATGACACTCTCAGGTACAAAACATTCAAACATTGAAGTTTCAACAGATTTCATTTTATTGCGCAATTTCTCGACACAATTTTGTTTTTCCGAAATTCATTTCTGTTTACTTCTTTTACTAATTTAAACAGCGTTTTTGAAGCAAATGGAACTTTTTTTTTTGCTAAGTCAGCTTAAAACGTTGCAGTTGAGGGTCATACTTTATTTATTTTCACATAATTGGAACGTAATTTTTTTCGTTTCGGTTCAATTAAAAATAATATACATCAGTTCGGTTTCGATCGGTTCAACTTGATTGCATTAAAAATGTATACAATTTTTGGGCCGACTATAGAATAATTCCACAACTCATATTTTAAAATATGGCTTTTTAACTCGCCGTACGAAGAACCGAAGAAGCTAAAGCATTCGGTCGTGTGTCTGTAGCATTCTCGGATCAAAAAAGTCATGAACAAAAAGTGTTTGTCTCGTCGTCCTGAATCCAAAAATATATATATAACTTATATACTTGGATGTTAATCGTCGCTCGCTCGACCAAATTTGTGCTTCCTACTCCTCTGAAGGTACCGGGCCGATTCACACCAAATTTGCTACACATATTATTTAGTACCCTATTTGAATCCGCTCGCAGTTTAAATCTAATCGCCCGTATACTTCCCGAGTTATAGGGCCCCAAACTTTGTAACCCCCCTTAATACTGCCCTTATAAAAATAATTAAAACACTCAAAAACTCTACTAAAAATTCTAAGATATTTTATGTCTATAAGTTTTTTTCATATTGGTAACTCAAAGCCCAAAAAAAAAATTCAATATTATAATTGTGAATTTTAAAATATGCATTAAAAATGTTTTTTTATCAATATAATTACTAAAAATCTATAACATTTTTTTAAATTGTAAACCAAATAATCATAATTATTAAAAACCACTGCTCGCAACGCATTGGTGCGTTTTACACGTACCAAATTTTGTTTTTTTTTATTATTAAAACGTTCGTTTACAGCCAGAAAAAACGCATGCAAATTATTGAATTTCCCCCCTGAATTTCAAACTGGCGACGGAGCCGGTTTCGATTTACAACTTTCGAATAAAGTTTTCAACAGTTTAAAAGCACATTCAAGTAAAGTACAATCTCGTCGCCACCGAATTCATGATAAAAGAGAAGAACATGCCACCGCCGACTTGGGCGTCGATGAATTCACCCGTCTGTTGTTGTACAAGCTGATCAACAACCAGGTACTTGAACGCGTAAATGGTGTGATAAGCACTGGCAAAGAAGCGGTTATACTTCACGCGGATAGTGATCCCGCTTATACGAAATGTGTTCTGCCGAAAGAATGTGTTATAAAAGTGTTTAAAACCACATTGAGCGAATACAAGCAACGCGATAAATATATTAAGGATGATCACCGCTTCAAGGATCGTTACGGGAAACAAAACTCGCGCAAAAGTGTGCAATTGTGGGCTGAAAAGGAAATGGCAAATTTAGTGCGCTTGCACAAGATTGGACTGCCGTGCCCGGAGGTCGTCACACTGAAGCAGCATATTTTGGTGATGTCCTTCATCGGGGAGAATCATCGACCGGCTCCGAAACTTAAGGATGCTCGCTTAAAACCAGTGGATTGGATTATGGCGTATGAGCAAGTTGTTGATGCAATGGGCAAATTGTATGCGGAAGCTAAGTTGATTCATGCTGATTTGAGCGAATATAATATTTTATGGCATGAAAATCAGTGTTGGTTTATTGATGTTAGTCAATCGGTGGAACCCACTCATCCAAACGCCTTCCATTTCTTATTCAGAGATTGCTCAAATATTTCCACCGTAAGTTCTATATTTTTACATATATATATATAGTGAAAACTGAGTAAAAGAAAGTCGAGTGCAGGCCACTCCAGATATTTTAATATAGAAAAGATAACTTATACATCAATATTGGTCCAATAAAATTACTTATTTTGGAAAAGTAACAATTTCTTGTTTCAGTTCTTTACAAAAAGAGGAGTTCCTGACGTAAAAGATGCTACGGAATTATTCATGGATATCACCGGTTACGACTTCTATGACAAAAATGCGTTACCAGCTTATGGTAGCAAAACTAAACCAAAACCGCATCATATCGATATGCCCGAAAAATATGATTCAAATCGGTTCGATTACGAATGGGAAAACTCGACACTAAATGATGCAACTGCGAAAAAAATCGAACCCGATACAAATGTACTAGTTGATGCACCAGTTGCATAAACTAAAAACCTTAACTAAAGAATAAAATCTTTATTGTGTAAACAAGGCATCTGTCAACAATTTAATATTATGAATACGATTTGTAAATTAAATGTAAATAGAATTGACAAAATCATTTAAAAAAATATACTGCCTATAAATAAAAAATAATTAAATATAACTGTTATTATTACGTACATAATTGTATAGTTGGCGCTTTTTCCGGAATTTTCCCAAACTCAAACGTACGAGCTTCAAACCATTTAATATCGCTTTCAATTAAATCCTCTAGTTTTGAGTATATTGTCGCATCATCGTGTTTCTGTGCGATAAAACTCTGGGCAATTTGCTGTGTGCCAAAAATACTTTTACTATGTTCAGCGGAGCTAACAACTTGATTACCAAATATGCTATTTGTATTAGTTGCTGTCGCGAATATATTATTTTCTGGCACATTTGCTTTCGGAACAGGGAAAGGAGATTGGTTCATTTGGAATGGATTTACTTGAGCTGCATTTGTTGGAGTTTGAGCGAAAATACTACCGAAATTCGCTTGAGCACCAAACGCTGGCGGATTAGTTACAGTTTGAATTCCAAACGCTGGTGGGTTCACTGGTTGCGCTCCGTAAACAGGTGGTGCATTCACTGGCTGTGCACCAGGATACGATGGAGGCGCGCCAAATGGTGGATTTGCGTTTGAAAACGGTGAGTTTTGAACCTGTGCGCCAAACATTTGGTTAGTCGGTATTTGAGCATTTGGAGGCGCACCAAAATCTACTGGCGCTTGCGTGGAAGCCCCGAAAATACTCTGGCTATAATTCGCAACATTTGTCGTTGCCACTGGATTACTTTTAAATATACTATTGCCACCGAATGTTTGCGGTTGCGCAAATATTGACTGAGTTTGAGGGGCTACCCCCCCAAAAATACTATTGCTATTGAATTGGCTTGGCGCAGCTGCTTGGCTGAAGATTGAAGGTGCTTGAGGTGTAGGCAATGCGTTAAATATGGTTTTATTTTCGGGTAACGCGAATGTGAAATTATTTGATGGATTTGTAGCAGGCGTTGGAATTTTGAATATACTTGAGCTGGATTGTGGATTATTTGCGGTGTTAAATATAGATGTACCAGGTGTTGCATTGGTGCTACCGAAAGTTGATTGATTTCCGAAAATACTATTACTAGTGCCAATTGGAGTATCTTGTGAATTTGCGATGAATAGTTCTTTCAGGACGTTGGTCGCTTCTGGTGTTGGGTTTTGAAGTGATCTCATTTTCATTCTTGCCTCTTGTAGCGCTTGAGTCAGTTGCTGTTTCTGTAGAATTAAGACTGCATCAGTCGACTAAGATTCAATAATTTGGCATAGGCTAATTTTTGCTATATTTTACAAATTATGTGTTTGATATTTTTCTTTTCTTTTACGAAGTAAGAAGAACTCGAGATTTCAACAGATATACACGTTTTGACTTTCCCTGAATCGAATGTGACTATTTTCGGAATTATGTCTGTGTGAACACTAGAACCTATAATTGTTAAACTTGTATATGATCTAGATGTGATATTCAAACCGGAACTGCATGTTTACTCTATGCATTTTTTGTTCTATCACCAATATTACTAGAACGGCAGCGCACTTACGGCAAAAATAGTTATGTTCATAATGAAATATATTAATATTGCGCACAACTTTCGTTTAAAAAGTTTCTTTAAAAAATGTACCAGTTACGAGAAAACTGCTACGAAAAATCGTAAATATCTTATTTATGTTGTTATAGATACACACATATCGTATAAGCACAGACAGAAACAAAATTTTATATTTGATATTTTACGGTTAACACAAATAGATCGATTAAGAACGTGATTATTGCTGAAATATATTTTGAAAAACTACGTAATAAAAATTATATTTTAATATATTGATTAGAATATAATGTAATAATAAGCTAAATTGTACAATTTCGGGATATTACTGTGGAATATCGGTATTTTTTAACGGCATAGGATATATATTTCTAATGAAAACTATGTAAAAGTCGAGTGCAGGGCACTCATTTTATTTAAAATATATTATATATATAGTATTCCTTAAATCCTCATATATTCAATTAGTATTAGTACGCATGCGCGTAGACCATGTACAAAACGAACACATTCGACTAGTGTCGGCGAAGCTCGTTAATTTCCGTGAAATATATTAATAAAATACGTACGTATTGTTCAATGGTTCCGTTTCGCTCAGCCTCGTACATTTCCAGCCGAACTTCTTCAAAACACTTATCTTCAAATCCTGGAAAACTCGGTTTTCCTTGAAATGGCCCATAACACGATAACGGCCACTGGTTCCCCTTTTCTGCTTTATCCATATCATTGTTAACGGCTTTAATGAGCGCAGTAGTATCTACATCTGGCTTTTTTCTCAGAACCGTACCAGCAGAGTCTAAAAACGATTTTGTTTAGTCAAGTATGGAAGAAAATTGGGAATTATCGTTAATTTACCAGTGTTGTAATGCTCATTTTTACAACTTTCCCCAAAGCGACAAGTACCTCTTAGGAAATACTTGCATAAGACCATGATTTTTTAATAAATAGAATTTTCATGTATCTATGACATTTATAAATAAACATGAAGTTAGGGATTTATTAACTAACCTAATAAAACAGTGGCGGCGAATAGAAATTAAAGCTATTTAAATATGTCCCTTTCTTTAGAGAATTTGATTAAAATAAAGAATTATGCATACAATTATATTATTTTAAAGATATATTATTAATTCCCACTAAAAAGTAATTGCACGAACTTCACGTATGTTTCAAACGTAAAAAATCGTGTTCATGCTAAAGCCGGTTAAATTATTGTATCAACGCAATATTATTCTAGTAAATACAAAATACAATTAAGCTACAATGTCTGTAACCGGTGATAAAGGAAAGGTAAACCATGTACTTATATTACAGGGAATTAAACAATAATAACCTATAATTTGAATGTCCACACTGTTTTTCTAATTAAATGTGTAGAGTAACCATCAAGCTAGTGGCGATCAAAAGGAGAAGAAACGAAAAGAATCAATTCTAGATTTATCGAAATATCTCGAGAAGAGTATTCGGGTGAAGTTCGCTGGAGGCCGTGAAGCTGCTGGTATCCTGAAAGGTTATGATCCTCTTCTAAATCTTGTCCTAGACAACACCACCGAATATCTACGAGACCCGGACGATCCGTATAAACTCGTTGAAGACACCAGAACTTTAGGATTAGTTGTTTGTCGTGGCACAAGTGTAGTTCTGATTTGTCCGGTTGACGGGATGGAAGCCATTCAAAATCCTTTCGTTACTCAAGAATAATTTTTGTAAATTCTTTTAGATATTAAGTATAACTTGTAACTAAATTAAGTTAAATTTCGTATTTGTTCAGGGAAATGTGTTTGTATGTGTGTAAGCCATTTTTAAAATGTATGTTATATATTGCACATTTTACACTATACAAATAAAATTAAATCGTATTTTTGTATGAATACAAATAAACATACTTTTTAGTTAAATTAAACTTAGATATAGTTGCTTAAATTATTTACAAAGTACGCACTTAAAAACATGTTTAGGTAAAACGCATCGATGCGTCCAGTTCGCCTTATAAGTAATATATGCGTTGGGCGACTTTTAATTATGCCTTTTTGGCTAATAATTTGAAAATATATAGATGTAAAAAGTCTTACAATTTTTTGATAAAAAACTATAATATTTAATATTTTTTCTGACCTTTGGGTTACCTAAACGATATATTAATAGATATAAAATATCTTAGAATTATTAGTAGAATTTTTGTGTATTTTAGTTATTTTTATAAAAGTAGTATTAAGAGGGGCACCAAATTTTGGGGCCCTATAACTTGTATTTAAACTGCGAACGGATTCAAATGGGATACCAAATAATATGTGTACCAAATTTGGTTCAAATCGCTTCGGTACCTTCAGAGGAATAGAAAGCACAAATTTGGTTGAGCGAGCGACGACTAACATCCAAGTATATAAGTTATATATATATATATTTTTTTTTGGATTCAGGGCGACGAGACACTTTTGTTTAAGTTAGTTTTTGATCCGGGAATGCTACAGACACACAACCGAATGCTTTAGCTTCTACGGTACTACCTAGTCTAGATTTTAATTAAAGAAATCTGCACTTTACTTAACATTAATAAATTAGGCAAAATCTAACACTAGACACGATATAAATTGTATTTCGAACTCCAGATTTTTGTTTCGCAACAAAATATGAAATCAATTTAAACCAAATTCATTCCTAATCCATGGATATTGCTGTGGACATTCCGAGCACGTATATAAATACCGATCCTGCTGATGAATCCTACTATGCAGTCTACAAATGTTCGGCAAGTTACAAGCTAATTCTGAGACATCAAACTGCTTTTTGCAATTCCATGGCTCGAAATTGCTAAGTTGATTTATCGGCGTTGGATTTTTCATCCATTGAATCGCTTGCCAATTCGTTACAAACCAAACGTCGGGCAATTTGACCATTTCATCCAGGAATTTCTGTAAGAAATATATACAATTAACTTTCCGTAAGGATTGTGTAAGCATTGTTGTAAATTACTGTGAACGCTGCTAAATATTCTGGTTTTCTAAACCAAGTTGTGTGAAAATATAAACCATAGGGTGCCCTATTTGATAGGTAATGTCGTTTAAAGTTGTGGTTTAACATCTTGTAAATGTCGTCACCACTCAAATGCGGTGGACAAGAATCGACCATTGCACAAGTAAATTCGTTTGATTCGATTTGGTTCATTACCATTTCCCATATGCCGGGGTAGGATCTTGATGGACAGTTTTGATTATTACCTATACGGATTAAATAATTAAGAAACATATTCTATTTTTCTTATGGTTATATAGTTGCCTGTGCATTTATGTGGCATTTTATGGTCTAAAGTATAAGGCCATAATGGAGGGTTGGAAAATGGCGCAACCATAGAACTATCGTAAGCAAATCCAAATTCTTTCATCATTAAAAACTGCCTATTCCATCCAACTCGTAGAAACGGTACACGTAATCCTCTTAATTCCTCCATTCGGACTCCAGCAAAGCGATTTAAAATATTCGCTTCTCCTACCATTTCATCGAACCAATCTTCGATTGTTGCATTCTTAGACCACCAGTCCTCTGGGCCTCGATGTCTATAATTTATTTAATAATGTATAAAACATATTAGTATTATTTTAAATATTGTAAATACGTTATTGAATGAATTGAAATTTCATGGCCATCATTCCACATCTTTTGTGTTTGTTGGTAATTTGTGTATTGATGACTTATGAAGAATGTCGCTCGGATTGGACACCCATTTGGATTTTTACGGCTGGGAGTAAATAGTTTCTCTGTATATAGATCCCAATTTTCAAAATTGATGGCGTCATCGAAAGTCAGGATGATCATTTGTGGGACTTCCGTTGGTTGTAATTGGTCAGGTATAAGAGTTCCTAATATTACAGTTTAAAATTATTGAACATTCGTGGATTCATTCGTATATCAAAGAGTAAAAATGTACCATCTTTCGAACAGAAGCAATCGGGTAAAACACAAGTTTTCGGATCACATACGCTAGCTGCATTGGGATCATGGTCTACATCGCACCATCCTTCGTCACTACCATCTACGCAATCTACGGAACCATCACAAAAATAATCTTCTGGTAGACAGGTTCCATCGGCACATCCCAGCTCGTTACGATCTGGACAATCAGCGGCTTCCAATAGTGGTTTTGGAATTATGGCCTCTGTACATAAATATTACGCAAGAATATAAATTTACTACTATATACATAACATAATAACTTCGTTTTATAATTTACATTGCTACACAGTACAGTCTTGTACAAATAAATTTCAACAATAATACATTTTAAATATTTACTAATCTAATATATTATAACTTATAATTCATAAATATTGTAGCGTCACAAGAACCAATGTTATTTACAACCCGGAAGACGCGATAATTATCCTTTAAAATAGTTGCTACATATAAGATATTAATACGATTTTAACGCCTTATACTTTCGGAGTTATAGAGCCCAAAATTTGGAATCTTCTTTCATAGATAATTATGGAAAATACCACAAAAACTCGAAGATATTTTATAACTACAAAGTTTTATTAATTTGTGAGCCTAAAGGCTATAAAATAATAATAAAGAATATTAATTTACTACAAATATACTAAAGAAATATTCATAAAATTTGATGCCAGATTATAAAAATAATAATTTTAAAATGTATAATATTGTAACGAACACATGCACTGAGTTGATTGTTCGCATGATTGCAATAATCAATTCTGTAGTTTGTCAATCAATCACTAATGACCATTTTATGTTTTATGTTATTGTCTTTCTTTAAAGCTCAGTGGTAATAAAAATAAAAATTCCACCGTCGAGCTAAAGGCATTAGTGGCTGTACCTAATATATATTTGTTTTATCGTAATAATGCATGTTAATTTTACCAGCAGTCATATCGCAGTTATCAACATTCAATTTAAAATCACAAATCTGTCGATTGACATCAAAAAGAAGACCGACCGAACAACGAAATTCGAATACTTCATTTTCCAAACATAAGTAATATTTGGAGCACTCGTTGTTCGTCCATATTTTATGAGCTGGGCGATCTGGGTCCCTGTAGAATCTTCCGTTTTCTATGCATTTAGTTTTTTTTCCATATACACCTGTAAAAAGAAAATACAAACTAAAGCATATTACTACATATTTAATATCACAAAAATATATATCTTTATTTTTCAATAAATGTGGTGGAAGACAATCCTCATTTATTTCGCTTTCTCACGACTTTTTAATTCCTTTTCAATCATATTCATTCATTTATTCTGGAGCAACTCCATTTACATCACCTATATACATATTTAATATGCCATGTTTCCCACATGATCAAACCATTTCATCCATCACTAACGTGTGACATTTCATTCAATGTCGTCTCCCTCATACACCCTTTCATTTATTTTCTATCTTTCCTTGATACACCACAAATATTGATGAAACATATAATTTCTACTGCAGTTCCCAAACACTCATATTTTTTACATAGCATATAAGAAAGTAAACACTAGTGGCCACAAGCCTAAGGCATTGGTGGCTGCACCTATGTTTTAATTTTATAGTGAAGTTAATAGAGGCTACGCCACTGTAGCTGCCCAATTAAAAATGAAAAGTAAAAATGAAGATGTTATAAGATACTATATGCCAATTTAATCACGATCACCTAAGCACCATTTCGAAGTCAATTAAGCTTGTAACAAAATGAAAAATAGTTAATAATAAAGATAGTGACAGGTTAAGTGTTAACTATCTTACGTTTAATGCATGTAAATTACTATAAATGGTGGTCATATCATACGAATTGCCTGCGTTGATTTAATAACACGGCATAAATAATATAATTGCAATTATGATTGCGAAGAAACACTGGTAATACGCGTAAATCTAACTAAGAGTGTATAGCTACTATCTAAGTGTCCATTGGGCGACCTGGAAAATATGTTGTGCTACAAACCTACTAAATTATTATTCTCACTTGCAAAGGTATCGCCGCTAACTAGCCAGATGCCCATCAGATTGCCACAACTGTCGCTCGTATCCCGCGAAAATATCTCGCTTTTGATAAATCAACAAATGAAAGTTCCCAATAACTAATTAACGAAAATTTAATTAAGATACGAAATACAGTTTCGTTCTCTATAGCTAAGTGAACGATAACTTTCAAAGATTTCATTTTTAAACGAATAATTTAAAATAACATATTTTTATTACTTTTCTAACTGAGAAAATAGTATAGTACATTTTTATATCATTTCATTATCAGTTGGAATACGGGGTTAGCGGAATAAATAATTGAGAATGATTTGAATAAAGAGCCAGCGGAATTACCTAGGCATTCCTGTATGAAAGGTTTCAAGTATATTAGATGAATGAAGTGCGTAAGTTATTAAATATATATATATATATATATATATATATATATATATATATATATATATATATATATATATATATATATATATATATATATATATAATATTTTCTTGATTATCCTCACTGGCTCCGAGGTAGACTAGTTGCCTGTCATACTTGGTGTTTTGGTGCATAATACAATATTTAAATATGTACACTAGAATAAAATGCTTCAAGGAAATTCGATTTCGTATTCGGATAAAGCGGGTTCTACTGTAGTTGAACAGAGCTTTAACGCTTGTCGCTTTTACTCAGAAGTGATACAAACTTTTCCGGAAGCTGCGATAATTTTGGAAATATTAAAGAACATATGGATGATATGAATTATGGCTTTACAATCCTTTCCATAATAATACACAAAGAAACAATAACACATATTTTGTTGAGGCTGTTAATATTGTAATTTATTGATTGATACAACGATACGCGAAAAGAATCGACCTGAATGTCTACTTACATATCGTTAATTTTGGGGTCAATTTTGAGTTTGAATTGCAAATTTTCCATTAACATTAAAAATTGGTTTATTTTTAGTTAATATTTATGCACGAATATTAGATTTATTCTAACACACTGTTTTAATTAATATAAAAAAATCGTTAGATTAACGTTAATAAATGTATTTGTTTCGGTAAATCGGTAGCTACGCTGTGGCCATTAAGAATTCCAGAAATTTTTAAAGATATTTATATTCTAGACAGAAATTTGTCATGACAACAATACTTCCTTATATACATTGTATAAGAAGTTAAAAAGAAGCTCTATATAATAAAATAATTGTCATTTATTCAAGATAAATAACATATTATAAAATATGCAAATTCAAGTTATTATCTACGTATGTACATTGTATATTATCCAGTCAATTAATGTTTGTGTAAATGGTATAAATTACGAATCAAAATGATTGATCAATGATCAGTGATCGTGATCAGTGGATTTATGAACTTGTGCAATTGATGGATGATGGTGTGAAGCGAATAAAAGATGTCTAATTACAATGTTAATTTCTCTTTAGAATGAAATTAGCTTTAAGATATGTGTGTATATATATATATGTATAAAGTGTTTACTTACGTGCAATGAAAGGCGCGCACAGTATCCAAGTAAAAATAAGAATGTTTAACACATGCCGTGATGAAGAAGTTGCCGCCATCTCACATACACGGCGAGATTCAACTGAAGACTGCCAGCGACATATGCGATCGACGTCTTTCTCTCTCGCAACTTTCTTCTTTGATATATATGCCATTTTAAATTTCTTGCTATCATTAAATCGGTTTTTATGCTCGCATGCACGTAACACAATGTAAACGTACACACAACATGTCGCAAAATGATCGTAATGTCCCTCGGCAACACTGTCTTTCGTTTCTATTGTCAACATTTCTGCGTTTTTGTGTTGCAACAAACAGATCAGTGGCAAATATTTTTAAAATGATTTCTTTATTACTTTCTTATACGAATGTTTCAAGTAAATAAGCTCTGCCGGTTGAAAAATCCGTTTCAAAATATAAAGTATTCATTTAATTCAAATTCTCGAGATAGTAATGAGGCTGTATATATTTTTAACATAAACATATTTGTAGTAATAATTTAAAATTAATAATGAAATATATGAATTTGTTTAGCACAAAAATATGGTATCATTAATATTGTTAATTTAATAATATAACAGTTGAATTATTATGACTAAATAATTAATAAAAACAAATTAGTTTTATAACATACATATAATCATGAAAATATATGCCTATTATCAAAAAATTAATATATAATTCATGAACTTTGAAATTGTCAATTAATTATACTATATTTATTTCAGAACAATAAGGTACATAAAATTTGATAACTATGCTATGAAATAATCGTTTGTGATTATTTTTGTAAATTAATAATCTGAAGTGGCTTTTACTCGACTTTATTATAACATAGCTGTTTTCGAAAGTGATTTTTAAGTATAAATAGTATATTTTTCTAAAACTATTCAAACTTGCTAGAAATTTGAATGTTATTAACGATGTAGATCGTTTACAGACAGACAGACGTATAAACAGACTTATAGACAGACAAACATACATACAAATGGACAAATAGGCAAACAAACATGCATACCGACAGACAGATAGACACATACACAGATTTTATTGAGAAAATAGTCAAAATGAATTCTAAGACCACCAAAACGAATATTGCCATTAAAATTTCAAGGTTCTATTCTGTAATCATAATACTTTCTTTTATTCATAACGTATAAGGAAGCAAAAATACTGTTTAAATGTAAAATATGGTATATATTCTACAGAATTTTAAATTTGTAAATTTTGTATCCAATATTGACGATTTTTCCATTTCAATTCAAATATATATTATTTCAGATGAATAAGTTTCAAGTGTTTTATGTTTATATATAAGAAATGATGTAACAAGCAACTTATATAATTGAAAATAAAGGTTGCGCTTGACAAAGTTTGATACTTAAAAACACTGATTGATTCCCAAGACTTGACTTTTTGCTTGAACTTAATTAAAATTGAGAAGATATTCAGGTTGATTCAACTCCTTAAGGTTTCCATGGTTTATTGTTACGTAAGGGAAACAAAATATTGTTTAATCGTTAAACCTTGAAAGAAAATGAAGAAAATCCAAGCAGAAGGTGTATTTCTTTTCTTGTTTTATTCTAGCAATCCACTTGTATGTTGCAAGTGATGTAATTCTTGTAGCCCGTCAATCTGTCTATCAGCATCAGATGAAGGAGCCAGCAGGAGATCAAAAAAGCGAGGAGAAACGTAGTCGGACGTCGGATGCGAGCACGGAACGATCCTGGCCGAGAGATCCACATCGGTGGCCGCCAGAAACTCCGAGACCTGCGGCGGCAAAATATACCGTCAGTCTTTCGGCACGAACTGTACAAGACGCACGTATCGCACGCTCAGGTGCTCCTAATGCACGTAACCCACGTGCTTTAGTCGTAAGAGTTTACCCTTCAACGAAAACAAACACAATTGGAACATTGTCTCTCATGATCATTTAATTAATTAATTATGTAAAATTGTGATTAATTTGTGATTTTTGTGCTATTAACTTTTGACAATTAAATATGTGAATTGTTTTTAATTTTGTGTCCGAATATTATTAAGCATTTGATATGAAGCATTTTTGTGTGTTTACATTTCTGATAACAATTGTGTTAGGACATGAGACTTTAGAGGTGGCGAATGAGGTATCGTTGGAGAATGTAATGCAACAAATTTTGCAAATAAGTCCACCGGAAATGCCGGTTGGGAAATTCAAACAGGAGCAACAACCCCCAAAACATATGTTGGAGCTTTATCATAGATTCACATCGGGGCGGCGAGCTTCTGGGGAAACGGTTCGAAGTATCACTCCGATTTCTGGTGAGTAAAAGCTTGAAAAACTTGTGGTTTGAATAAATTTCAACTGAATATATTCTTTATTTTTACATACATCATGATGAAAGATTACTGAGTGGAATAATATACGAACATCCACGGCATATAAATTGCTTGTGAATCAATACAAATTGCACTCAAATTGTGTCGAACTTATTGCATTTTTATGCTCATTTCATCAGATTTTACATCATTATATTTCCGATAGGAATAAAATTTGGGCATTTTCTTTTATAGATTACGCCACATAATATTGCTTAGTTTTATATAAATATGTCTAATTTTTTCTGGTAAATATACTTCACTATATAAACAATAGCGTAAGAGATAACTTTAATACATTAATTGTGATAAATAAATGTATTATTTCGTTTACTTAAAAGAACTAAAAAGATAAATATAAGTGTTATCTTTGCTTCGATTTTAATCTTAAATTAGAGCATAGGAATAAAAGAAGAATCACAATATAGTAATACAGTAATTTGGTTAAACAATAAATAATAATTAAGAAGACATTTTCCCACTGGGATGCCAATTTTGCCGAAATGAAATATTAAAATTAGTTTAATCGCCTTTATACATTCGGAAAATACTGACCTCAGTAAAAAATAAAACTTAATTTAATTCAACAGCATTTCTTCATATTCAGAATGTAAAGCTAATATGCAACTAAAGGCTAAAGATTTTGTCAAAATATTCTACACTCTCTGCTTGAAAAAAAAAAAAATCTATATGTGCAAAAAGTTTAGTGCACTGCAGATTATTTTCTATATAACAAACTAAAAATGGGAATAAATCAAGCAATTGTGAAGATAACCTAGTTCGTCAAACTCTGAATTTCCAAGCCCAAGTTTGATTTCACGAAAAGTGGAATAACATTTCATTTTCACGAACGTATTTTGCCGGCGAAAACGGATACTTATTCAAGAATGCGCTCGTATCTTTTCGCTCCATGAGATGTCACAGACGGTGCTGTTCGCTGCTGGTATTCAACCGTGTGTACACACTATGCACCGAGCACGAAAGAGTGAGTTTCTTTTGTGCAGCCGTTACAACCGGTGCTCGGTGCACGCTCTGGCTCTGAGGGATTGTTTCGCCGACTCAAACAATCGCACATCTTCTTTTTACTACTACTACTCCTCCCCGTTTGCATAGAACACGTTTCATTGTTGCGTAATGCTACAAGAATGACGAGTGTTTCACACCTAAACGGCAGCATGGCTTCACCGACGAACACGCCTCCTTATACAACTCATATACCCTGAACTGCTTTCATTGCATATTTTCAGGATTATACACTCACACAATTACACACACAACTGGAAACTGTCAGAATTGAAGTATCCTCTGCGTTGTTCCATTGTACTTACAAGGACTGCTATAATAATATGGCGTCTAAAATGTACAACTTTATTTGTTTCTTAAGGCGGCTCAACTGTTACTTTAAGAGTTTAAAATAATATTAATCTAAATATATACAGGTAGTTCTCAGTTTACGGCGCAGTTACGTTCCAGAATTAACTGCAACTAACTGAATCGGCGTAACATGAAACAAATTATACAATGACGAGTTCAGCGGCATTCAAAGCTAGCAGTTAGTAATTACTAATACAAATTATAATTAATAGATACTGCCCAATGTATTTCTAACTATTCCGTTAAACCTAGTTTAAACTAGTAATAGTAAAACTGAGCGAGCTAAATAATAGTAAGGTCTGATTAGATTTTATTTTCAAAAATAAGAGGGTTTCTTCCAGACTATATTAAATCCCTAATTTCAAAGTTACAAAATTGTATCAGTTGCTATTTGAAATATCTAAAAAATCAATGATATTTTGAAGTGTACGATTGCGTATTTTGATAATAAGTTATCATTATTTATCTTTTAATGAATGTAAACATATTAAATACGATTCCCCGATAAAAAATTGGTGTTTGTTCGACGGAGGATCTAATAACTATGGAATGGTTTGTGTGAAATTATGTGTAAATAGTAGACATACTTCAAAATAATAGATTAAATATAGTAAGTGTTAAAGACAAGTGTTATGTTTATTTACGTACGCTAATAAACAAAACTACGAAATATGTCCAACTTTGAACTTCACTTATACCTTACAAATGATTTATAAGAATATTATTACATAGCATCGCGGATAGACACATGGTTTAATTTTTAGGCACCACACAGTGTCATTGACGGTTTAATCCGAAAAATTGCAAACCTCATTTATCAGTTGTATCAAATATTTGTGGAACGCGCCAACGGCAAACGTAATAAAAATACAAACAGTATACACATGTTTGTCACAATCGCAACTTGAAAACAAAATGACATCAAGTTAATCAGTTTTCATAACGAAATCGTTTCCGGTCCTTCGTACATAATAGGAAAGTTGTACTTACACGCCGCGATATTAAATTCCGGTTCTTTCCCTCGTTTTGTCCTGATGGGTTGCTTGACAATTTAATAGAAAGCCGTGTGACATGATCGCTGTTGTTAGCTTAAGGGATTATTTATGTTGTCGATCAGTTGTTCAATAATCTAGAAGAAGGATCATCTCATAAATAATCGGTCGAAACGATGACTTTAACCAGACAGAATGTAACGAATTTTCGATATTATGCGTGTGAGTGTATATGTGTTGTAATAAATAATACGATATAGCTGGAAGGGGCGTGTTTGTCTGTGTGAGTGTGTGTCAGTTACGCACTTCATATAGATTCTTCTTAGTTGGTTGCTGCCTCGGTAATAAGTAGTTGCGCCTCCTCTATAACGCATACACGATCTTTCCAAACTATATTTCGTAAGACTTAACAAGGTACAGTGTTTCACACAACACAACCTATAGGTTAATACGTGATGTGTCTGTGTTTAAATTATATTTATGATTTTTTAATTGTTTTATGTTGATTAAGTTGTAGCTGTTTGAATCTACTATTACGAACTGCTTCGTTTTATATCTGACTAGATCTCTGAATTGATAAAGAATTAAAAACTTATACACCAGTCAGACACTTAAATTATTATTAAATCTTTTCATATTTGTTAATTGAATGAAATTGCAAATTTTATTTCGCCAAATAAATGATTGAGTACGAAATAATAAGTAAGTCTATATTCTAATTGAATTTCAAAAATTAATTTCAAATTATAATAAAACCACAGGATTTCTGGAACAATTCTGGATACGTTGTTATCATATCTGTGGTAATATATATTTGCCCGAATTCTATCAGTCTGTCAAATAAGACAGTATTTTAAATAATTAATTATAACATTGTAAATGATATCCAATTAAAATGATATACTGAAATTGGCTAAAATAATTGCAATACTGTTCAGAGCACGAACAAATTGGTATATTTTCACTAGTGTACAGTCAAAAACATTGGTTTGTTCAGTTTATCTCATAAATATAATCGATGTAAATTATTGTTGAAGATTTAGGTAATATAATATTCTCTATAATAATTAGAATACGATTTTGTTTTTAAAATAAAGAATGTACTAACTTTTATTAGTCAAGACTGTACGTGCAGCAGTAAGAATGTTAAATAGGGAACACGGAATATTTCATTTCTAATATCAACATTTTGATAAAATAAATACAACTCATAAATATTTTTCGATTTTTACGAGTTCATAAAATATATTCAGGGATTTCGTGACTAATGAGAAGATAACATGCACAAACCTAAAGAAATATAAGTGTACACTCCACCCTATTTAATCTATGAAATATTTGGAAGCAAAATATTATATATCTTTCGTTGATTCATTCCGTATACTGAATCATCTCACAATACAAGCTTAAATGCCTTTAGCTCACTCACAATCAATTCGATATTAATTTTGAATTTTTGCACACCACTAACACACTAACATTCATATATGATAGTAAAAAATTGTACTGTAAAAACATCGTATTTGTCATATATGTATATGTTTGCAGGATGCAATGTTTTGACAAATTCTACTTAAATTTGACAAATGAGCAAAATTTGTTCGGCTCAGAAGATATGTAAAAAGTGTTGGAACAGCTACAGATCAAGCAAATATAACACAAGTGTTAATATGCAACACAAACACAAAATATACGCGTTCGGTAAACAGTTGTTAAATTGTTAAATCAACTTTATGTGCGTGCGTTGCGTGTCAGTATGTAGTGTGAAGTGTGCGGATCTGTTCGTGTGCCGAAATGCAGCAAGCAGCTAGCTATAGATTCGATCTTGTCGCCAACGTCAGTTTGTTGAATTAAACAAATTGACAAACATCCCCTGTGTTGACTATTCGTAATATGGGGGAGGTGTTCGTGCCGGGTCAAGGGTCAAACGAACTAATCTGACCGATATGGTTACCATTAAATTATAGTACACGTAGGCAAAATTCTGCATTTGTAAAATATATCTGACACGCTTTGTTGGTTTACCGTTGCATCGTTTTACCGAAACCAAATAACGGTTATTATTCAAATACTTATTATTTACTATTGTTTATATGAAAGGAAGTATTGAAATGAATTAAAAAACTCTTTTTTCTCATTCTCATTTTCAAATAGATACTAAAGAGAATTAATCGAATAATAATGAGGCGGGTAGGGACCGTAATTGACAGCTATTAAAAAAGTTTTGCGTATTTATTTGAACGCGTTTATAAAAATATAATTTGGTTTTAGCCCTAAACTAGTTTGTTTTGGTGGAGTTCCTTACCCAAAATAAAAACTATAATTTATTTAAACCCTTTGCCGTCTGTATAACTCAATTTGAGAGGCGCTTACATAGGAAAACTTTGTTAAATATACGACTACAAATGTTGGCATTACGTAAACTTTCTCGGGTTAGAATAATCTTGCTATATACGAGGAGACTAGGTTATTTGCCAAACTTATTTTGCTTATTAAATTTAGTGAGCTGGGTTCCAGTTGCAAATAAACGGGCATTTAATTCGATGACCTAGGTTAATCCGTGGACACCATGTGCCCATATCATGTACAGTCCACCCTACATCGATACAATAATAATGTAAATTTTTAAAAACCAAATAATACAAACAATATTAACTGCATTGTTATAGTCTATTCTGTACATATAAACATAGAAACATATATATACACCATCTGGGTGATTATATATATAATAATAAAAAGACGTTATTGTGGTTGGTGCCTAATAACAAGAAATCATCTTTGATGATTCTCGATCAAAGCATTACGATCTGACGATGTATAAATGCAAATACATACATATGTTTGTGTATACATTTTCCAAGTAAAACATGTGCCAAAACCCATAAAATGTAAATCAAAACAAACGTGAAACAGATATGTACCACCTGTCGGCCAAATAATTGAATTAGCGTCACAGATAATACGATAAATGGTAATTTGGTTCTTGGTTAATGTTAATTTCAGAGCAATTTGGGTTGTCGGAACAAGAGGCGATGTTGTTATTATTTAAAGGTACTCAGAGTGCACTTGCATTGCATTCCAAATACAGGTTTCGCCAACTACTTGAATAACAATTCTCAACGTTTCACGAATGTTTATGTAGAACAATTCACTTGTTGTTTGTTAGAGGCTAGCTTGATTTACGCTGCAACTTCAGACGATTTAGAATATTCACAGGGAATATATTGTTATAGAACAACAAAATATAGTTACAATTGGTTTGAGTTATGTTGTACCTACTACATATTTTAATTGGATAAGCATTGTAATCCTATTATTCTTGAAACATCGTTTTAGATTTCATATGAATATTCACACTGGACTATTTTTTGTCCTTTATCCAATATAACTGGAACGGCTGCAATTACGACAAAAATAGTTGGGCTCATAATGAAAGATAATAATATTTCACATAATTTTTGATTGAAACATTTCTTCAAAACATCTACCAGTTACGAGAAAATAGCTACGGAAAATCTTAAAATTCTATTTACCTAGTCATAGATATGCTTGTACAAGTTATTTTTTTAATAAACCGTTTGAACTATGCTGACAATATTTTGACAGGGATACAAAATTATTTATAAAGACAGTTTTAAATATCAATTGTTGTATTAATAAATGTATAAAATACACATTTGAACGTCTTGCATTGTAAATCGTTGTTGCAAAGAAAAATGCTATCCAGTTTATTAAACAGTGTCGGTGAACGTGTAGTCAGATTCACACAAAAGATGAAAAGGGTAGACGTATTGAACACATGAGGTTATGTAGTGTTACGATGTCAAGCAGAGAATGCACATCGTGTGTCTGTATTGTTCGTAGCGCACCGCGTAACCAGTGAGACAAAGACATATTAACTGGGGACTCATATACACATACGACAGTTACATTTAAAATTAAAGTGCATTCATATGCAAAGACGAATTTAAATTATAATAGAATAAATGATGTTTAGCTATTCTTCGCACAATGCTGTATGATTTTTAGTATAACATCATTTTTCGTGTGTTACACTAACTGCTATTAAAATCGTTGTCGTTTTATGCAAATGTGTAGCCCGTTTTGGTCAGTTAAATTTCTACTAATTTTAGGTTAATTTTATTAAGGGTGCATTTTATTAAGGGGGGAAAACGCTTGTCTGAGCACATGAACTATGGTTTAAAAGCCGCCCTGTCTAACCGTTTTGTCAAATAATATGCATGAAATACATCACGTCAGCATAGGTACAGACACCAATGCCTTCAGATGTATATGATAATGATCTATTAAAGCTCTTGTTTTTAACTGTTCAAGCAAACATCTTTATTTGTTATTCAAATTACCTACATAAATAAACTGTAGTAATTTTTTTTGTTTGATTAATACAAATTGCATTCAAGTAATTTTATTCATGCTACATACATATTAGTATTTGGTAGCTACTGGGTAGTAAAATAACAATTTATTTAAATAGCTATTAATAGCAAAATAAATTTGTTGACTGATTCAACAAAATATCCTATAGATTTAAATTAATAGCATATATAGTGAAATATTTTTATTCATGTCAGTTTTATGTGAAAAATGGCAAACCAAACAATGAAAATGAAATTCAGTGGGGTGCCCAGATTCTACAACAATGTTGCTATAAATTATAAAAGTAATCGGTATTTAACAATAAAGATCTTCTTTTTCAATTTACGTTCGTGAAATATAGCACGCGATATCATGTTTAAAAGTTTAAATTTTTAAACTCATCTTGTAAACACAAAATTAAAATATCTGCAGTTATACTGGAATTTCTTGTACGTATAATCAAAGACTATGGCATATTAAATATACCAAATATTTGTAATTACTAATACAAATTTTATAGTAGGTAATTAAACATATTTTTCAGTCTGTGTGCCTGTTTGTGTGTCTGTCTGCGTATAAGAAAGTTAAAATGTAAAAGAAAAGGAAACGTCTGTTTCTTGTATAAAAAAGATAATTGCAATAATAAAACATGCAAATAAAATTTAAATAGAAAAAAACAGTAGACCTCATTTCTTTATTTATTTAAATGTGTGTGTGTGTGTGTAGGTGTATGTCAAGTTGTGTGATGTGCAAATGTTTTTCTACATTAAAAACCTCTAAAAGCTTTTCTTCAAAAATCGAGAGAGGGTGTTATTCAAATATATGCAAATGGTGAACTGTGCGCGGTGAAGTAAATGTCTTCATGTCACTGTGTTACAGACGGCCGACATGCGCGCGCGGTGTCAGATTTTCGTAAATGTCTTGTTTGTATGTATATATGTAGTATTCATTCAACGTCTTTCTTTATTCTGTATTCTTATTTATTTTTTCAACAACATAGCTTGACAGATTGTACATTGTCCGAATGACTGTGTGTCGGAGAGTTTGTCAGCACGACGCAATGGCACCTTTAACCAAAGTTGTATGCATGATAGTTTCGGGGATCCCCAGAGTTAACGAGTTACTTTGGGCACACGCAGCTTCAACTGTTTTTACGTTCCGTTATGGTGCTTGTGGATTGATTATAAACGGACCTTTAGAAGCGCTGCCCTAGTAGCAATATTCCGAAGGAAACTACTATTAACCAAGGATCGCAATTTGGTACGCGTAATTGCGTGAAGCACACACAAGCAAAGATATTATGCCTACAATCAAGTGAACAGCAAGTTGACGAGAACAAAGGCAAAGGGTCATATTATAGTATAATAGGTTGCACGCAAAAAACCAGTGTATCTTGGGCGGGCAAAAACGATTGTTAAACAAGTATTTAACGGAAAAGCCCGGCCCCGTATTCCGCATAAACTTTTCACAAAAGCCACAAGCTCTGTGATGCGGGATGCTTTTTCGTGTGTTCCACAGAGGAATGCTATAATTGAAATCGTTTTACTAGATTTTGCTGGTTTATCAAAACGTTTTCTTTCTATTTTATTTATTTATTTTTGCTTTGCTGTGTTGCCGCTGGCACTGCCGCTGCCGGGCCACTGAATGACGGCAGCGTCACGAACAAACTACCAGCATTTGTTAGAGATTTTTATTTCACGTTCTTTTCTGAATGGTTACAAATGTCAAAGCTATACCGCTTTTTTCGTATTCGCAATTTAATTAAATTCAAACCGCATCTATGAATGGATCCCCAGATTTACTTCTTTTTGGTAATGCATAAGGGTAGTTTTCAGGATTTATAACGAAATTTAATCATGCTTTTGAATGCAACATTAACTGTGGAATATTTGTATTTAAAGTACACTGAACCATGTTCATTTTATTCAAGATGTTTTGAATATACTACAAATAACAAGAGGATTTAATGAAATGAATTTGAATTATATATAATATGTACAATTAAAATAATGATATGGGCACATGGTGTCCACGGGTTAACTTACTAAAATAATATAAATGCATCATATTCTTTGATTGATCGATAAAGTCCGGTGTAGGTTGCTGCAGATTTTTTTGTTTCAAAATAAAATTAGAGAACGATTTATCAAATAGTTTTTGATAAAACGTTACAACTTGAACGACGTTATCTGGTATTAATTTGCCCCGGTGGGTTTTAGCGTTTTTATCTTTCTCTTCACTCAACACTTGCACCTTGGGAAAACATATATAAAATTAGGTCAAATTATAACGAAAACCAGTACTACTTCCAGCTTGTCTTGTCAATCACAGTAGAAAATAAACGTTCTTAATTATTTATACGTTATGTACAAAAGTATTATGGTCACAATAATCAACTAGATATGCAAAAAATCGAGAGTATTACTGTGGAGTATTTGTTATATATTTCTAGTGAATACTACGTTTAAGAAAGCCGAATGCGGGCCACTCTTCATTATTAAAATATACAACTCCAGTGAAGAGAATCTACTTCATTATTAAAAAGGTTTATTTTCTGCAGAAATGATTTTTCTTTACTCAGCAATCTATCCTTTTTGAAGACATAATTTAAAAAATGTGACTAAATATTAAACAATCCAAGTTTAGTTAATAAGAATATTAATTTAGTGCTCAAGACATCTTGGCGTGCAGTATTGCCCTCATTTACAACAGACTGCTCCCTCGCTATGCATCCACAGTCGGCTTCCGTCTCGAGTCGTGTGACATAATTAAGACTTCAAACACAGCGCAAAAGGACTGTTCACTCACGGATAAATAACGTTATTATTTACAAGTCCAAGCATGAAAATTGACACAATTATATTTCCCTTCAAAACGAACGAATGATACACACGCCACTTTTTACGACTACTCTTAATTGTCCCAATTTACGCGCGGCACCCACGACCCTCACAAATCACTGTAATCGGAACACAACGATGAAAGTGATTGAATTACCGGATTAAACAAGCAATTAGATTGTTTTTTTTTTCGATGCGAAATTGATCAAAAGATCACTAATTGTCTGTATTCCAAATTGCTGAATAATTGATATTTGGATTCGGGTTCGGCCGGTTGCACTTCCCCTTATTCTATAAATAGCAACGATCGTTAAAGAATTTTTAAAGGAACATATATTGCCATAAGATTAAGGCTAGAGTTTACTGGTTCTAAATGAAGGATGTCTGTTCGTGGTCAACCTGTCATTTTTATCCATGTTAAACCAACATCATATGGCAAAATAAAAAGTTGACTCATCAAATATGGCATGGGTATAAATCTATATAGCACTAATGGACCATATGTAAGTGCTTCCGGTAATACATAATTATAGATAGATATTTTTAAACTTTTAAACGTGCACAGCGGTGGCGGATGAATGGTAACACGACGCGACTATAGCATATGTGTGGTAACTTGATTAATATGTTGTATTTTGTTGGGTAATTAAGTCGGGTAGGTCAAAATATCAGATTGATTTCGGGTTCAACTTGATTTATTCGCTCGCGTCGGATGATAGATCTTGATTTTAACATTCACGACATTAACGGCGGTAACGCCCATTCATTATAAGGGGTGAAATTATTTGTCTGAGCTTTTTTTAAGATATTTAGAATGAGTTATGTTGTGTTCGTCAGTATGATATATTAGATTTATATCTAAACTTAATTATTTCGAATATAAGCACAGTTGTGCCTCTATACAATTACTGAATTTTGTTAATTTTATTGCTGTAAATGCTAGCATTGCTTGTTATAATACAAACTGGATTATTATTTGTAATTTCTAATCTTAATTGCCAATTGGTTAGTTGTGAATACAGCTTAATTGATTTTCTCCCGGGATATATAATATATGTGGTATACTGTGGTGTATACAATTCTGGAAAGAATTGTCGCCTCGTTTACAAGAAAATAATGATTTTGTATGTGCATGCATGTAGCCATCAATCAAAATCTCACCTTTGACTATAAAAATAAATAATACTGTCATAAATAATGTGTATAGAAGCCACTACGATATAGCGACGTACTATTGGTATATGAATAATTATGCTATGAGTTATTTCTATGGCTATACGGACAAGTGTGTGTGCATCGTTAATAAAAAATGATGCACAAGACGTTCGTGTCGTAAAGAATGGTACACCAAATAATTGAAGTGCAGTGTGCATGCACTGGCGCTGTTTCAAAATGATCCTTTTGGCCCCAGGTTCAATCAGTCAAGCATTGAGTGAGAACAACGAAACATGCACACGATGCCTTCGCTCGTTAATTCGGTTGGACGTGAAGACAGGTGCTAACCGATTGTTGAAATATAACACCTTCTGTTTTAAACATGTGGGGAATTAATACTCCTGTCAAATTACGTTACACGCTGCGTTTAACACGTTATTTTTTTTGACACTGCGACAACCTAAGCGCTTGCATTTTGTTTAAAGTTTTAGTACGCATTAATAAGTTTATTAATTTCATTTACATGTTTTTACAGCATGGAGTTTGAATACATATATTTTTTTAATGACCAATTTATTGGTCGAAACCGGTCGCGAATTTTAATAAATTCTTTTGAAACATTATGGAACAAGACATCTCCTATTTTTTTTAAATATAGTGATATAAAAATGGATATGCAATCTTATTTGAATTACTATAATAAAACTTGGACAGCTAAAATATCTTTTTAAAAAATTCAAAGGAAATACGTATGTCGCGTAGCTTTGAGGATTAGAGTAGGAAGAAAATACCTGAAATCTCAAGGAAAATAAATTTGTAGGAAATTCATGTGCGGAACGAGTGAGTGACGTACGCTAAAGAAAATAGGAAAATAATCCGTGTTGCGTATAAAGGTTGCTTAAAAGCATGTAGTTATTGTTCACGTCTAAATAACTAAGAGATCATGTGAAATACCTTTTGTTCCTTTGTCTAGATTTATCACACCTCAACGAAAAGAAATATGCTTTTAAACATACAAGAATATCTTTGCATGAGCTATTTTTAACATACGTAAACAACACAAGTTGTCCTTACATAACAAAATATTTCTTTAACATCATATAATCAGCATTTATATCTACAATAAGCGAATCTATATTTTATGAAATATTAAAGAAATTGAAGTCACAATAATTGCATTATTTGATGTTTAATAAATAACCTAGACTTTGAATATAGAAATATCAAATGTATTATCAATATCAAACATCGATATTTATTCTGATACATCGAGCAGCCCTTGGTAGTTGTATTGACAGGTAAATGAAATTGCAACATCAACGTAAGACATGAAATATCATTGTCAAGTGCAGAATTGTGAGAGGAATATAACGATGAAAAATGCGTTGAACAAAAATGGCTTGGATATTGACTGAAGTCTGGGTAAACTATTGGATCTGAAGTCTAGTGTTCTTGACTGACGGCATTGCATATTATACAATCGAATCAATACTGTTCATACTTTTTCTGAATCTTCGCATTTTGTTCTTGTAATTATTACGATATCATCAGTAATTTAAATTCCAGTTAAATGTAAAAACTAAGTATAAGTGGAGGGGCACACTAGATTTTTGCAATCAGACAGAATTAAAATGAATATCTTTAAAAAATATTATTTCCTTTTGATAATTTTCCAAATACTATAGCTCCTTGTACTGTACGACGAACTATATTTATTATAACCGACGATGGACGAAGTGTTTATACCAACACATATAACCATAAATATAGGGTACTACCATACAAATAAGGCAACAATGATAAGTAAAAGATTTTTCTATCAACATTCATTCCCACCCACACGCCACAATCCTCATAGTATATTTTAGATTATCTTATTGATATTACATAAAGAAACTCGGACTTTATTGAATATCCGTGTACCTTTCAGATCGTAATAGAATACCTTAGATGTATTTTTCGTTTTTCTTTTCCGTGCCTCAGTCCTATGGTATTCAACGAAAAATTTACGAAACCAATGGAAAGTAATTGTGTTCTTTTGTATGAGAAGTCATTCAAAGCGAGAGATCACTTGACTTTCCCGATGTGTATATACGTTTATATTGTCCCAGACGAAGAAACCGGCGACAAAGATTTTTCGTTTAACAGAATTGTAACACCAGAAAACATATGTGTACAATCTTCTTTGTCATCAACGGGAAAAGTACATGATCGAGCGCGCAATGTGATGTGAAAAGGCACAAGGTAGTTGGAATGAATTTCGGAATTGTGTTAGGGGAAATTGAGATTATTAGGTTTGTTACACCAGTTCACGTAGTACCCATTTAGTTCCTGATCAAGTTATCATCATTAAAACTAACATATAAATAAGGCAATTAAAATATTGCACCACTTCGTGTATCTGCGATATTTGGAGAATATGCCACTGTAGCATTATTTCCAGATACGCTACGATTTTCGTAATATTGGCGTACTATTTAGAAATAATACTTTAATATATTGCCTTAAGGCTGGGTAGGAATTCAAATCAAAAGGAATTAAATTCATTTAGGAATTTAAATCAATTTAATTGAAGCCCTTTTGATAATGATGAATTAAAGCTTTGGAATTGAATTTATTTGTAAGAATTGAATTTATGAATTACTCAAAAGCTTCAAGCCCAGATACATATGATAGAGAAATAATTATGATTATTTGAGATCAACTTAACTAAAGTAACACCCTAGTACCCCAAATTATTAAAAAAGAAAAACAAAATATGAATAACTTTGCACTAGTTCTGAATTTGATGATCTAGAAATTGAAACAAGTTTCAAGTAAAGTTTGATGTGATTCTTGTGCAAATAAAAGTAAAAAATACTCGCATGAAATTTGAACTTGTATAATTTAAGTATTTCCATATGAAAGTTTGATGCGAATTTGTTTTCGTCTAACTCCCGTGAGTTCCTATATGCGCGACAGTAGAATTACGGTGTTGGAACGCACCAGCAAGAATAATGGAACCAGAGAGTTGGCAATGAAAACATTTGCGAACCACAATTGCTTCATTAATTTTACGGTGGTGCCATTCATAGCCATTACTTGTTATGGCTTTTACGAGACCTAAAATTTCGATTTTATGGTATTACTGGGACCGTTTTAAAGCACTAGTTAAATATATACGAAATATCCAAGGTCCTAGTGGTTTATTTGATTCAATCAAAAAACCAAGAACGCATTTCGTTAAAGAACCAATAAAAATACTAAACATCTTACTTACGTTATTAATTATCGCAAAAAGAAAACTTGTATTAAACTGCCATTTACTATTAAGGATTAAAAATTGTAAATTAAATCCTCTGTTATGGGAAAGATAATGTATACTGCAGATATTGGAACTTTACACAGCATAATGCGGTGCGCCAACAATAAAGCTTTCAAATTGTACATTTAATTGTAGTTTAGAACAGTTATTAAAATCATATTTGTATTGTAAATTATGTAACTATAACAAATCTTAATACTGGCAAAGATTCAAAGTCATAAACTAGGTTGTATTATCCTCTGTATATTGGACTTATCGATGTAGCTATATGCTTATTGATTTTGTGTTAAGTTAAGGGTATAGTGGTCAAAACTTTTCATATAAGTTACCCAACTTATGTAGTCCAGAATTTAACTTCCCTAAACTTACTAAAATATGACGCAGATGGCATCATATAAATGTGTGTATCTGATGTGGTTTCCATAATATTAAAAATAACCCCTCCATCGTTATTATATCGGGATAAATCATATTTTTACGATATTCTACCATAAATACGATAACCACAAAATATAGTATTTTCTTGACTGATATCTCATATTTTCTTGCGAAAACATTACCAAGTTTTAGTATGAAATATCGTAAAATGAAAGTAGAAATCGATTGACATTTAAGGTTATTTAGAGCCAATATTATCTATAAAATTTTACTAAGAAATGTGCAGCAAATAACTCAAAAGATATGTTATTAAATAGTGCGTATAATAATATTACGTTCACAGAATTGTAAATTGGAACTTTATTTGTTAGGTTAACATTTATTTGATATTTAATATCTGATTATTATCAACCCATAATATTTCTCCTAGGAAAACATTTAAATTATTGCAAAAGTTAGTTATGTGTATATATATTTTAGTTTAGATTTATGTTATGTTTTGTATTCACATGTGTCTAATATTTCACTTTAGTCGGAAATATGGAGAACTTACAATAATATATATTATATATTTTTATAATGTTATCATATACGACGTCTGTTCTGAAAATAACCGAACTGTATTTTATTAAACTTTATTATTAATTGTAAAGAATATTGGTTGCAGCATTGCGTCCTCTGTAACCACATGTTCTTGGATTGTTGATATCTCGTTTAGTTTTCGTGATATTGTTATTTAAGTGCAACGCGTTTAAGTGTGAGTATATTTTTCCACAATGGAAATATTACTACGTTAACGGAAACAGACGGTAAGATTGTGTAACACCTTTTTGAAGAATTAGATTGGCAGCAAGTACACTGCGAGAAATATTTGCTCAAATTATTGTGGAATGTAAATTAGACAATGACAAAGTACAATAATAAAATCTTTACCAAAATTATTTCCTCGTATAATTTTCGCCACAAGAGAAACCATGGTGTTTGGTGGTTGAATCAATGCTTGTTATTTTTAATTTGGTAATTATAGATTTAAATAATAGAACATGGTCTCAACTTACAAAACTTGATTGCAAGAGCAATTACGTAACAAAACATTTTTTTTGATCATTAAAAATTTATATGCCCTAATAACTAAAAGGGAAAACTTTTATTTGCAAATATCCCAAAAAAAAAAACAGTTGCTAGAAATTTTAATATTTTCAACTTTTATAAATTTCCCTGTTTTCTCTAACTCATGCGGTTTGTTGTAACTATTTTTTTTTTCATTATAGAAACATTATATTGATCATAAAAAAATATATGCAGTTTATTGTTACTTCCGTTTCAACTGTTATAAATGTCACTGTTTTCTCTAACTCATGCGGTTTATTGTAACTATTTTTTTTTATTATAGAAAAATTATATAGATCATAAAAAATATATGCTGTTTATTGTTACTTCCGGTTAAAATATTGTTCTATGTTATTAACACACGCACACATATGTCACTGAGTGAATAGTCAAAATGAATTCAGGGATCCTCAAATCAGATATTTCTATTAAACTTTCAAGGCGTATAAAATCAATAACTTTTTGAAAATCTTTTATATTTTTACATAAGTTCCACAACTACTTTCTACATTTACCGGAAGATAAACGTTAGGTACATAAAATGCACATACATTAGCATACAAAATGCTGGGTAAGACGTAGTAACTCATTTCATAAATAAATTACATAGATAATAGTGCGTAAGAAACTATATAATGCCCATTTTACCATCCAACCGCAATAAGAAGCACAGAACCTCATTGAACATTAAAATGCAAATATCGTTTCTACATTTGGTGTAAAAATAAGCGCCCGGAGAACATTTTATAGTCCACATGAAATAATAAAAATGGGGCAAATAGAACACGACTCTTTCATAAAACGACTTATACGATATCTGCACCCGTATAACGTGTAAATTTGAGACTCGCAAAAATAGCGGTTTCATTTCAATTGTGTTGCGCCAAGATGCGCCATTTTGAATATTCACTACAATATGGATAGGATAATATTCGCAAACGTTGCAATAATACACGAATACGATAAAAGATTCCTTAGCGCATTTTGTTCACACGGACTTGCTAACTTATGTATTTTAGAGATCAGTTTAATTAAAAAGAACGACAGGTGTTACAAACGTTATTTCTTTTATTGCCGATTTTTGTAATATACAATTTCTCTCGAAAGAAAATTTAATATCTTACGGTATTTATAATTTTATGCTAGTCTTCATTAAAAATATTATTAAAATAATAATGGCAATTTTAATTGCATACATATATAACATATCACGTTACAAGAAAAAAATCTGTTATTTTTTACACGGATATTACAACCCATAGATTTGTATCCTGGCACTTTTCTTTGTCATGTAAGTTTTCTGTTTGTATTTACTTATTCTAAAATAAATCATAAACATATAATTTTCGAGATTTAACGAAAATTCGTGAGCATATACGGAATGTGTTTTCGTTCCATTATTCAAATTTAGCATCACGAAATTTCAAAACTATTCATATATATGTATTCGTTACAGTGTTATATGAGCCTTTCTGCAACTGGGCATTGTTAATTTCGAAAACAACTATACCAGATCTGTTATCATGACTGCGCAATTAACTTTAGAGGCTTCCAGATCCATTACAGCTAGATCAATATTATATAGGAGAATATTGTAGCACCAAAAAACACTATAAATAGTTCATGACGTCATAACTGTTAACAATTAATACCTACATAGTACGTGATTTATGTGTGTTCAACTAAGAACATTATACAAATCTTTTCACGCCACATACATTAACTTTTGTGGTGCACGATCACGTTAGTAACTATATGAAATATAATTGTATGTATTTCAACATCAACTAACAACGAATCATGATCAACGAAGTATAATACAATTAATTGAGAAAGCATAATTAATGCTATCACATAATTTTCTCATCTGTTACATCTTCAATACGAAAGATTGAAGAAATAATTTTAATTAAACATCATGAAGAGAAATAATTAAAACAGACAGAAGAAGATTAAGAATCAGTAGGAGCACACGCATTTTTTCAATTAGTCAACATTCCAAATTAACGTATTTTTGTTTTTGTTACGTCTTTTGACGTATCTCGATGGAATAACGAAGATAACGAAAAGACGTCAAAGCACGCAATGCGTATTGTGTGCTTTTCAAACAAACTTTAGCAATATAAGAATTGGGCAAAAGGATCAGTCGGTTTTTCATGTTTGATTAGTTTAGTATATATTTTCGTTCTGGGAAAGATGTAAGGTTTACTGCAGTGGAATTGCATGTGAAGCAAGTGTTAGAAGTAAGCTAAGAGCATTTGGCAACATTGTATGGCATCGCACTATATTTTTCTATATCCTTAAAGCTGCATGTTGCAAAACTATAGCGAAACAGTCTAGTAAAAAGAGAAGGTATTGCTAATCGTAACCGGTAATCGCGGTTGACCATAAAAGTCTGACCAAAGCAAGAAGCAGGCAACGTGAATCTGTGGAACAATAAAAAAACAATGTAGTGGTGGAAACACCTCAGTAAAGGGCGGACAGGCAAGGCAGCCGCAGCCAGGCTACCGGAATACATATAAACGCACTCGGCGAAGTGGTTTTATTGCACAAGCCGAGCACAATGCGCTAGTCGTGCGCGCTCCTGCGCTCGTCTTGCTTGTGAACTGACTGCTCTCTGCTCTGATGCCCGAAAGAACTCTAGTATATAACTGCAACCATAGCCGATACTGTTTAGCGCAATATACACTCACGCTAAATGGGGCAAAGATTTACGAACAAAACGATGTCTTTATATTTCGTTTGTATTTCCAAGATGCGACCAAGCTTTCGACGATTCACTAAGTGCTAACCATAACGAAATATATATAGATACCTATAATATATTTTCATGGAACTCTTGTGCTTCTGTAACAAGATTTATAATAGAATAATCTAACGTTCGTGTAGATACAAATTCTAATTTATGGCTTACACTTAGAATATACACCCAATTAGCACCAACATTTTTTTTTTTATTAAGATATAATTGTGCCAATGAAAGGACAAAAAAGTCAAGTAAATGCCACCAGATTATTCTACAAAACAAATTGAATCGTATTAATATTAATCTATTATTTATTCTATTAACACAATTTGGAGAAAAGTGCAAATTAGTATATTTGGTTGAATATTTCAGAAGTACATTATTGTATGATATCGAATAATAGTGGTAAAAAATCGGATTTGTAGAAAATATAAGGCAAAGTGCCTTTTTATTTTGGCCATCAGTAACGTCCTGGTTTTAAAGTGGCTAGAAAAAGGTGGCAGCAGTCCGCTGGAGCAGTGGGCGTTTTGTGATCGCATTCGACGCTTATTTCAGCATGTGTGTTACACACTCTCTCGTCTAGAATAAACTATAGCGAACAAGTGCACCCTCAAAACGTCTGCATTTCTAAACCATATAAATTACATATGGGGGAGGTATAAAGTAGCACCGTGCTACTCCTCTGTGCAAATGGCCGGCCATTAAGTTTTGAGCTTGCGGTCTGCTCGGACGCAATGGCCCACAACAAATCTATTATATACCGCACACAATTCCCATCCTGTTCTCGAGACATGTGCACCTTTTACGAAACAATTTGCTGTTGAAAAACTATATTGTTTTTTAAAGAAAAATATACAAGTTCATAAGTAATTTAAAATAGTAGTGTTTTACCCTGATTACTATTAAATGAGCTGAGGCCTTTGGTGCTAGTACCTAGGTTTGTTATAAACGGAAAGATTCAGAGTTGATCAAGAATGAAATTTTCATTAAATAAACACTCTCTTTTAACTTTATACAAGAAAGTAAAAATATGTAGATTGATGTAAATTTTCTTTACCTCTATTTTAAGAATATTTATGTTTTAAAATATTTCTCCTCCAGACCAGAATAGATACAAGTACAATTTTTTTTTTGGTCCACTTTATACAAATTATGTTCTCGTTCGAGTTCTTTAATTTTTTGTACGCTCTGGGACGGTATAAAAATCTCACCACATAAAGTAAAAATAAAAAGCTTTTTAAAATTAGTTATGTAAATGAAAGACGCGCGATACCATGGAAGCATTGACAGGAAAATAACATTGTCATTCTTATACGACAAACGGAAATGCAATTGAATGAAATTTTAAATTGACATCATCAAACTAGTTCTTATGTTAGTTCTGTTCTGAACAAGGCGATAACGAGACACTTTTTCTGAGAAAATGTGTAGGCAAAATGCATATAAAATGTGCTATTATAGATAACGATACTACTTTTATTCAGTCAATGTACCGAATGAATGAATTGTAACTAGTTTTTTTCAATTGTTGCTTTGTGACAGTTATCATATTGACTATGATTAAAATGCTACCACCCAAAGTTAGTTTTATTCATGAAAAGTCTATTCCAAAATTCGATATTTTAATACTCTGTTTATAAATATCACTTAACAATACTTGAAAAGGGCATTCCACCCGGTTGTATATTTAGAACAACAGTGTAATAAATTTTTCCAAGTACCAATTACACGTAGTTTATATTTAGATAAAATATTACTGAAATTTAATATGCATTAAGTGTATCGGTTATGTTCGTTTCTTAGTCATTGGTCAACAGTAAATAATGTTTAATTTTATTTATAACGCAAAATGCAATTTCGAGAAGTAAAACAACAAAGTGTACTAGGCTCAAATATATACTTTAACTTTAGGAGTTTAATATCTAGTATTACAATGCGTTTGTTTCAGAAAGTCATCAGTAAATAACGTAGCTGTTCTTAATGAATGTGTTAGTAACGAAATTTATGTCGTTTAAAACGCAAAAACCGTATATAAACTGCAGCTGATTAAAACAAAAAATATTAATATATTCTAAAACTGTTTGTTGTATGCATGCATATACGTATCACTGGTGAAGCTGACATTATTTACGAGACATTGCATGGTAAAGTAAATTCATTTTAATTTAATTAAAGTACCTCGCGGTAATTTATTTGTGAACGTGAATGTTACAGCATCAACAAGTGAAGTGCGAACTTTATTTATAATTTTAAACTTTGAAATTTATGCACGAAGTTTTAGTGGCATTTGTATTAAATCACCAAAAAAGAATGAATATATTTATTTTAAGCAGATGTAACTTGATATGAAGACTTGTATTCTGTTTTATCAAGATGAAGTGAGTCATTTTTCAAGTATTTTAATCCTAAAGTTCTGTTGACATTTTTGTAAAAGGTACAGGTTTAAAAGCTTTCCACATTTTTTTGTCGATTTATATGTAAGTAGGTGTTTTAACTTATAATTCTAGTAATATGAAGAGTTTCTTTTTATTGAAGATGAACAAAAATTATTATTAAGATTATTACAACTATATGCTTAAACCACAGATAAAAATATTTTAAGAACCTAAATTTAAAATATCATTTCAATTTAAAAACAATATTATTCCATTTAGTATTCCATCACAGCTAAAATATGGCTGAATTTAAATAAATGCACCCTCAGTAATTTAAAAGTCAAACCACATAATTATTTAAAAAATAGGACCGCACAAAATTATACATTCGTGGTTGAAATTGGAACCGTATCCCTGTCCATATACCTAACCTACCGCTATGCTAGCAGCTACCAGCTACCGGGAATGTAAATGTTTGACTGTGTAACAAATACTTTGCATTTCCGTCAGGTAGTAAATCATAACCACAAATTCCACAGCAGCGAATGATTTATCCAGCGCTGCCCGATTAAGACAATGAAATTACAGGCTTTTAGAGGTTCTCGGCCCAAATTCAGTGGAGCCTACCTATGCATATACAATTCAAACATCCCCGGCTACCAGTTGAAACGAGATAGCAACCTGTCAGAACAGCGTACTGGACATTTCTCCAAACCGGTTCTATTGTCATCTCCGTCTATCTATACGCGGCATTCTTTTGTTTTACGTGTTTTTCGGGTGCAAGGGGAGCGGGTGCTTTGCGACAATGATGATGATGATAAAAGGGAAATGCGGGCGCCATTTAATGCCATACACACGACTGCATAAAACCAACTTCCGCGTCTACGGTTCCTATTTGATTGCTCGTTTCTGCGCTGTCTGCAGTATATGGTACATCATTGTTTATATACTCGACGTATAACCAACCGGGTAATGCATACTTTTCTATTTACGATGTGGTTTCATTATCGTTTGAAAAACTATAAATGTGAGGATGTGGTCCATATGTGCCCGTTTGCAACCGCCATTTCATATTTATTGAATAGACTTTAACATTTTAATGTTATTTGGTTCGTAATTGTCTATTAATATTTAGTGGTTGTTTGGCATAACGCGATTTTTAATATAATTTGGTAATTATCTAATTATGTGCCAATTTAGTAGTAATGTATATTACAGCGTCAGCTGTACCAAATGCTTTAGGAAGCGGTATTTAACAAGAGTGGCATACTATATAGTTTACTGTTTTTCTAAACAAGCGTTCATCTCTGAGATAAGTTGGTTCTTACTGCAATTTCCACTAAACGAAGTCTTAAATTATATTTAGACGTTCAAATAAATAGAGTATCGTTATTTAGAGAAGCTAATAAAGAGAAATTTGCCAATGTGTGGTCTCGCAATCACACATGGTTATATCTGATTCACTTTGTAAACTCGGGCACGTACTAACTAAAATACTTGTAAGCTGTCCTGCATCAGGGAGCTAATACCTACTCATTGAATCACGCTAAAGTCGGTATTGACATTAGAATTCCGATGCGAGCTCTCCCACATATTTGGTTTTCCATACTAGTGTACCACAAGATTTGAAATCGCAATTCCATAATTACAAGTGATATCTCAATTTGAGCCATCATGAATACTTATTACTCCCAATAAGTTATCAGATATTTGAAATTGTTAATATCAGAACCAAGCACAGATTTCTTTTCCACATATAAATATCTGTACATCACACGAGTTTTTTATTCAGTGTTTGAGAATCGGGAGAGCAAATTACTGTGCAAATATGTGTTTAATTTGCCAGCACCCGACCGATCACTATAGCTCTTTTGTAGTACCGTACGACGAGCTAAAGAATGTATAATTATAATTCACATATGTCAACAATAGAATTAAACTGAACACGCAATCATCAGTGACTTCCAGCTCGTTGCTAAGAACAACGGCCAAAGTTAGAGTTCAGGCAACGCGTTAATTTAGAGGCTGCGGTTTACAATTACGGATTATCTGAAAGTGGATCGTATTCGTGCTCAAGTGCGTCGCTTTAAACTCCTGATATCATTCTGCTGAATCGTCTTGTCCGTCATCATTGTACTAACCCATCCATAATTAAAGTTGCCACACCACCCGTTTTAGCGCTGACGTCTTGACTTTGCGAAAATTTACGATAATTAAAGGATAATTTATATTAAGATTGCCAGCGGCCGTACGGAACCACTGCGCATTCAAACATAATAACGAATCATTTGTTAACAGAAAGTGAGCATATATCATTTAAATTATTGTTACAAAAAAATCTTGGACGACTTAAAAGTTACTTAAATAAACTGAAATAATGTAAAAGTTACTGTTTTTATAATACTGGTATTTCAATTAATATGATTATTAACCGGATTATAAAAAAAGCATTAGATACCACATGAAAAGGAATATTAACTACAGGATCCACTGAAATTAGGGTTTAATGCAGTGCTTAAAAGTACCTACAAAAAAATTTAATGCGGAAAAATGTACGGGTAAACACCACTAACATTAATTTCTATTTTGGCTTATCTCTTTCGCCTCATTTATACTCGTCATGCTTCTTCAACGATTCTACTTTTGCATTATTTCATATCGCATATAGTATTACTTTATATTTAATCTTTCTCTTAACAAATACACACATTATTAAATAAACTACTGTAAGAGGAAATTCATTACAGGTAGTGCAAAATTAATACCAGATAGAACACATTCAGTATGATTAAAAACAGTAATATGATAGTTATAATACGTTATTACAGCTTAAACTAACGAAAGAGAACTAAAATTGTCATTTTGATGCTGTATTGTTTATTACTATAGAATAATAACGTTTATATATGGCTATATACTTGAAATAAGAAATGTGGCCTGCACTGGACTTTTATATGCGCTAGATAAAAAGGAAATACAGACTAGATCAGACTCGTATTCATTATTAATCAAAATAAAGTAATTATAGAAACAAACAAAGCAAAATGTTCAACGAAAAATAAAAAAAATGAAAAAACCGAGTTCATTTCTATTTTAGCGTCGTAGAGAGTGCTTGAATCTTTCATATTTTGGCACAATATCAATTTCCTGAAAGCGCACAACTGTGCGAGTGATAATATTAAATATGAAAATGATCATTCGAAGGAGAAACGTCGCAGCAGTCACAGATCACCAACCGTGAGTGAATGAGAATAAGGTGTAAAAGAAGATTACGCGAAAAGAAAAACGAATAATAAAAAAAATACGAACGTATAAACAAGAGTTAAGAGCACTAATCAGTCAGCTGTTTATTCTCACATTTCCGCCATTGGTGCATTTCGTGTGCTGCGAAATGCCCGGGTAATGCACTATGCATGTTACACGATGATCTTCAACAACACTATCTTAATCGTTACTTACAATACGGTCCAAACTACCCAACTTACTCCTTCCTAATCTATAATGGATACTTGCACGGATGTACCGTATACATTAAATTTTAAGTAAGGGTTTCATTTTAACTAAGGTTGCCTGATCCATATTCGTTTACAATAATCTCACTTAAATTTATAAACCAGTAAACTGATTGAACAAGAAATCGAAATATTAATTGAAAAATTCGTTCTTGAATCTGTGTGTCTGTTTGTGTGGAAATGAAATTATTTAATATCACCAAATCTCTTTATCATCTCGAGTTAAATATTACTTTCATTCATTGTCTAACAAGGATTAATATCCTATATTATACAATCAACATAATCAAAATGATATTTTGATTATAGTAAATAAAGCCATTGTGACGTACATAAAATGAATCTGTATTCAATCTTGTTAGATACGGCAAGTGGGTGGCTTATATTACGAATTCAATATATTGTTGTAGTTCTGGAAATGTTCTCGCGCTGTCGTTGAATACATTATCATTTTCATTCATCTGTGCGTTCATTCGTTCCTAATTATAATATCATCATGATGCTCGACGTTGCCATAGAAGAATACGTAGAGCAAGTAAACAAGTTAAGTAAATTACGAGAATTCGATAGTACGTCTGATAATAATATATATTCATTATTATAACTGCTGCTTTTCATATCGCAATCATATTAATTTGTGTATATTCAGTTAATAAATATATATAACATTTCTAAATTTAGACATATCTTTGTTAGTTCTAATCTAAGATGTAAAATAATTGGCAAAAAATCTTAATTGAAAAGTATAGATGTTTATTTCTTTACAATTTATATTATTATTATGTCTTGTATCAATATACAAATATTTGACACAAAACTTATTTTTCTAAGAGTGTATATTAGCGTAAATATTCAAAGATTGTTAAAATATATAAAGATCTACTTCACAGATTAGAACGATCGTATACGAAATTTATAACAAAATATGATACAATTAACATTACAATTATATTTTGAATCTCAATTTATTATGTAATATAGAGCTGAATTGGCCCACCAAGAAGTCATAATCTCCAAAATTTGTCTAATGATACAAATAATACCTTAAATGAAATTTGGTATTGTGTACATTTGAAATATGAAAATAGTTGAACAACTAATCATCCACACCTTAGCATACTGCTTTCGCTTCCTTCATAGTCGTAAAACAAGCCGTAAAATTTAATTTCACATGTAGAACATGACATATATTATTGACATATATGTAAACGACTTGTTTAAACAAAGCCGCTTTGACAGGAAAGAAACGTAGATTCGGAAAAAATGCCATAGGTCGGAATTCCCATCATATTACCATACGCATAACAATGCCTATAACCGTTTTCTATGGGAAGGGTTTGTCTGGCTTGTACTTTCTCATGTACTAGGAATGTTTAACCAAGAAAAGTGATAAATACTAACGCAGTATCTTTATCACTCTATCAATATTTTCTGAATAATAATGCGAATCATTTCTCGTCGTGAGAAAATTGTATTTTTATGAAAATGATCTCTTTTTGCACCGTCGATAAAAATACTGCATTTTCCTCTACGAGAATTCAATTTTATGTTGTGGTAAAAATACATTTTTTGTAAGGGCAACTTAACTAATCTTAGATCTAAGTAGTAGCGGGGAAAGCATAAGTAACAGAAGATTTTATTTGTAAAGTTTTCATTTTATATACGAATGTGAGCCACCGTGATATAGTACTACTTATGTTATGTGTGTTTTGTCTAGAGTTTTGGTAGTGTTGAAAATGTTAAACTTTGAATTTGACAAAGGAAAGTTCCGCGAAACTATAATTCCAGCTAATTTTACAAGTGTGAGTTTGAATAGAAACATGCAGATTGTAGATCTTTGGAAATTTTATGTAAAATATGCATTTTCAGTTTGAGAAAGTTCGATACAGATGTTGATTCGGTATTATTTATTCACAGACTTGCTGATAACTTGAAAACTTTTTAGTTTTTTTTTTAAATAAAACTTCAATTTCCGATCTTGTAACTTGCTAAATATACCATTTCAGTAGTTTTCAAACCAAATATAACCAAACGTTAAAATTTATAAATACGTATACATTTTGTGCTACATTTAAAAAATGTATGACACATGCAGTTTTCATTTAAAATTGTCATTTATTTGATTGCGAAAACTACATAAAACAAACATTAGGCACTGGCACCAATGCCTTCACTTCACCGTGTAATCTATTTGGTGGGTTTATTAATTTTATTTATTCATGTATAATAGGTTTTCTTGCATGAGAAAATTATTGGATATATTAAAGAAAATAATAAAACCTTGGGTTCACAAGTAGAGAGTAAATTAGGCTTCATCAAAAAAATTCTTTTTTTTTTTTGTTGGGATCCTATAACTTCGGATATATAAAAGCGATTGAATTTCAACTGCGAATATTTATTTACATTTGATATCTGTCGGATATACAATATAAATATTGTGAATGTTTGAAAATAAAGATATTATATTTTGTAAAGCCATAACTGATATTTCAAATAATAACTCAAATATTTGTTTATTTGTCTACAAAAAATAGAAAATATGACAGTTTATTTCATAATATACTTAAAGGCACTTGAATATTTTATAGAATTACATCAAAATATTCATAGTAATAAATATGTTCTATGTTGGTTTTTGTAAAAATAATGTCTCATTTTGCAAGGGAAAATAAATACAAATGAAATCGGCATTTACCGAAATAACAGATAGGTAAACACGTCAGACATAAGACCACACTTCTAGAATCTAGCAGAGATATTTAGTAAGGCATAACATTAAAAATAAAATAAAAGCCACTTAAAATAATGAGATGAAATCTATAATTAGAATTTTCAGAAATGTTCATTAGCAAATACCAGACATTCGTCGATATATTTTCGTGTTGTTATTATTTAACTAAACCAAACATTGGTCTCCGGAGATCGTTGGTACAACATCGCTTCCTGTTGTCCGAGACCTGGTGATGCTTAATTATGTACCTACACAGTGAACACAAAGTCATAGAAACAGAGCAGCAGCCCAGAGTAGATCTGTAATAACAGAGATGACGGTCATGTATAAGCAAATTGCCATGTTGGCAAATAACAGAGCCCTGGCAGCCTGGGATGTTGTGATTGGGTACACACGGCCTTGTAATTATGATTACTTCAAATTGTTTCCGATTTTTTATGTGTCTGTGTGTGTGTGTGTGTTCTTTTATGTACAAAAATCGGTCGGAAACTTTGGCATGTCAGATTTTTTGTTTTGTATTTGATAAGACTGCAATTGAAAACGAAAACAAAGTTTACTCTGATTGAATCTAATGATTGTAGACTTTCATCGATGTATTTGTGGATTTTATTAATTTAATGATTGTTATAGCGGTGGGTAATAATAGTAATCATGTGTACAGCGTGATTTACTTTAAGAAAATCTAGAGTGGTCTGCAATCGACGTTATTATACTTCTGGACAATCAAAATAGGTTCAGGGATCCATAATACGGATATTTGCACTTTTTTCTAATTCTGTTCACGACGAACCAAATAGTAATTAAGATTAGAAAATTACAAATAATAATCTAGTTTAATATGACAAATTGCATAAATCTAACCGCGGAAATGTCTTTTATTGCAGATCTCCACGGAGGAAACAACCACCGGCAACACCACCACCAGCATATTCGCGACATGATGGTGTTTAACTTGTCGCATATTGGGGCCGACGAAGAGGTGCGGCTGGCCCAGCTGGTGTTGAGACGGCGGCGCTTGGCCCGGCATCCACATCCCATGCACCGCAAGTTACTGGCGCCACCGTACAGGGTGCGCGTGTATCAGGTGGTGACAGGAGGACCCCGGCCACGCACCGTGCCCCTCGCTTCGATTCCAGTGCCACAGGTGCGTGCAGACGTCTGTTTCAGACCAGATAATAGTATATATTGTGTACGGTTGGGTTTGAGAAGATTGGCACAGGGGTGGCAGGGATGCTAGTGTGACTCTGGTGTGACGCATCACTCGTCTATTCTATTCTATCCGGTAGTTATGCGATTATTAAGGGACGCATTGAGAATATTTCGTTGTAATGAATAATCTTATTTCTAATGAATAGTTTCACCACCAAAACATTGAATTTCAAGGAACAAATCATAGAAAAGTTACTAAATTTAATATTCAAAATATCAGAGTTTTGAAACGTAATTTATTTCGTTTCTGTTTTCGTTCCGGTTCTATTAAAGAAAAACAGTTCGAATAAAAATATTTATTTAGTTTGATATTAGAGGATTTTTATAGGAAACCAATGTTTATATAATGTATTTTAGAGCTCAGTATCAATAGGTTTGTTCTATTTGTTGGGTTTGTTTTACATGAGAAATATGAAGAGAAACTAATTTTATATTGAAAGACGTATCCAATTTCATAATATAAATTTTAAATCGCGTACAATTCAATTTCAATAAGTCTTGTATTACAATTTAAATTGAGAGTATGAAGACACATATAAATGTCTGTATTTTAATTTCACTCTGAATAGGAATACTTATAACGAAAAAGATGCATAAAACAAAGACCGATTTACGTTGATTTTGCAGTAAAGATTTAATGTTCCATTACATCAACAAATTCAGATATTCTCATAACGGATACTTCTATTAAAATCATATTTTTTCTGATCACAATACTATCTTTTATTTATAGCGTGTAAGAAAGTAATATAAAAGTCAAAAAGAAAACAAAAGTTAATACACCCCTGTGTAGAGCCCCTCTGTGAGTGTTTAAATGTGTACCCTTCGAAGGGCTACTAAGGTGGTATAACAAACCGCCTTAATTAGCTGATAATGCTCCAAAAACACGCGGTTTCAAATGGCCTTTCCTCTGCTAATGGTAAAAGCAAATAATTGTGACGCCATCACATTTAAAATACCTTAGAAAGACCTATTATCCGATGTCTTTCAATTCCACCTACTAACATCCGGATAATGGAAACGATAACGTGTTATAACGACATGGGCAAATATTCATTCAACACATTTTATACTACGTAATACTCTTACAAATTAAAAACCATCATACGAATCGCTTAATTAATTTTACTGAATTTGATTGGCGTCAATTGAAACCGGTGAAATGTTATTTGTAATTAATAATTTGTATACAAGTTTGATTAATATGTGTGTATAGTTTATAGTTTGTTTTACATTTACATATTTACGGGTTCTCGAAAATGTGTTACTGTATTAAACTTGTTTCGTATTATATTTTGTTTTCATTACGAGTTGTTTATTTTAACAAATTCAATTTAAAATAATTCATTTATACCGAAAATCAAGCTCTATATTTAGTTTCAAATTTACCGAATGTTAAAGATATTTATTTTAAGTGAAAATAGAACAATACAATGTGGCGAAAATGTCTGTGTAGGTGTCACGTGGTGGATGGCATTCGCTTGACATAACTTCAGCCGTCCGGGAATTATTGCTAACCTCATCAGATTCCTCGGATCAATTGACACTTGGTGTCCGCTTCGAGGCGCCTCGATCGCGTGTCATATCACCCGCACACTTCCTCGACCAGAAGAACAGCACATCATCAGCATTTTTGATGGTGTTTTCCGACGAATCTGGGGACAACGAAATTGCCGCCGACTCTCATCGTAATGGCAAAAAACCGGCTATTACTCCCGAACATATCGCGCTTATTTCGAAGCATATGAAAAACCAGGCGGAAAGCAATCATATCAAACAACGACATCATTTACATCATAGTCGGATTGAGGCAAGTGAAATTAGTGCAATTATATTTTAAGATGTTTACGTGTTTTATACATTATTACATTATTTAGCTTATAAAATGGACATGTTAATAAGTTATAATAGTTGAAAATTTCAATTTAATGACTCTTACGATATGCATTCAATCAAACGTTTGCCGTAACGACGAGACACTTGGTGTTTTGATTAGTTTAGTGAGCAATAACCTTGAGCACGATACCTAGCCAATCATAACATCTTACGGCGCACAGTTATACGGTGGTAACGTTTCTAGTGGAATTAGTTCTACGTGCACTACTTTCGTCGTTGCCAAGGTAAAATGTTTTGATTGCCTGTTCTGTGAATTAATTGCCTTTAGATCGAAACACAACCAATTGAAACATCCTTCGGCGAATATTTTTATGATGACAACGTGCAAAATGCAGTTAGCATTAAGCTACATTCACAGCAAGCCAATTACTAATTTACATACTACACATAATAATTCAGTTTATTTTAGAACAATCAATTTTGTTTTTGTCCACTAACTGGATTAATAATTGTATTTTGGTGACTTTATTGTTCTTTATTCTTGTTTAAGAAACAATTTGGTAAAAGTAGAGCATTACAATTGTTTTATAAATGTTTACAAATATTTTCTATAAAAATAACCTAAAGGTCGTTTACTTCGCAAAAGTTTCGTGAAATATTAAAGGCAATGCATTTTAAAGGAAGTATTTGTTAGTTTCTAAAATAAATCGTTCGTTTATTTTTTCACAATTGTTGCTACAAATGGAGAGAAAACATAAAAATGAAGACGTTACCACAAAAGTAAAAGATAAACGATGGTCGTAAGGATATAATGTAGAGCATCAAACAAGTATGAGACTATTTGTAATTTTAAAAAATGGCCTTTATATATTGGCTGCTCACTGTAGGAGGTGTTAAGCCACCCACTGAGAGAGGTTTTTTCTAAAGCGTTCTTTAAGAGGAAGATATTGAAAGGGTAATGGTTTCTCACAAACCTCTCCAACTATAGTGAGTTTACTGGTCATCATAATAATTCTAAGCACTACATATGTCATTAAATTCAGAAATTAAACTGGCAATTTTCCAATTGTAACGGTGCTGTTCCATCCTTAGGCAATCGAAGATAACAATCCACATCGTCATAAAAACAAACAGCAATCCAATACCAATAACGAGGACACAGATATAAAAGAATTAATAGCAATGAATCGTGTGAAAAGTTTGAAACGTCACCGAAAACTGTTCGACGATATAAAATACGACGATGAAAGAGAATCGGAGAAACGGACAAAGATCAAAAGCAATTTGATCGATGAGCTGTTAGAAAACAGCGAAACGCGCCGTGTTATACGGTCAATCGATGACGTTAACGGAGGTGCAGTGACGTCGCTGAAAACGCACAGAAGACGGTCGATCTATGATAACGAACTTCCGTTTGATAAGCTACATATCAAAGATATTTCCAAGACATTAATAACTACCACTGAAGTGATACCGGATGTTAACACTGAATCCCACTTGCATTCAGTGGCTGAGGATGAGGACGACGATAAAAATCTCATTCCATACCCGCCGGGCACGGAAAAGAGGAAGAATCGACGGGGCGGCCGCAGGGGCAAGAAGAAGATGCATCGGAAAAAAGCGGCGAAGATTGCCGACAAATGGAACACGGTATTTATATTTATTATCATTATTTATCCCTTTTAGTTTTTGGTGTGTGTGTGTCAAGTATCCAACCTTTCTAGATTTTCAATCGAATGAAAGGATGATTCACCAAAACTTCCAGTTTAAAATTTATTGATTTCAACAAACTTATACCTACTTTGACCTAATTCTATTGCAATAGTATTTACTACTTTTAGTTATTGCTGTGTATTTATAAAAATTTAAAATATTGGTACAAATATTCGATTTTTTGGTAAAAGAAAGTAAAAAGACTTCTTTTATGTTTCCCTAGTCACAAAATAAATTGACATATTTTTATAGCAATCCTTAAATCAATTTAAAATAAAGTATAGCAATATATTATATTATAATATATTGATAGTGATGGTTCGATAAAATATATTACATGAATGCGATGATTCCAAAGTACAGCAAAAACCCAGAATCTATCTATATATATATCTAAATACGTAAAATGCAAAACACTGGGTATTTTTATTCTCATGAGATTATTGTTTGCATGAAGAATTATCAGATAGCTGTCATTTTCCGTGTATCTGACAAGTTAAACATTTGCATTTTCCGTTTTTACAGCTATCGCGAGGGAAATTTCACACGGAAATAGATTTTTAAACTGTTTTGTATTGAAACAAACGCACAGAATTTACAAACAAACCAAAATATATAGAAAAAGCAGCACACAAACTGTATTACATATAGTGAGTTTGTGCAGAGATTTGTGATGCTTATTGTATTATTCTGGATTATGGTAACGTGGCTTTCACAGGTTTGTGCCTGTTGTTGTAATGTGACATTTGCAAGTCTGACAAATATGGCATGGCCGGCGACCAGGACATTTGTACAGTTCAAATATTTCGTTCGATGCACAGACATTTCCCATTCGCGGCCAAGATGCACGGATGAAGGGATTTTGTGGGTCGCTTTAGATGGAAATTTAAGAACAAGAAAATACATTACTATTATTTACATTTGCTTGCATCTGTTTGCTCGGAATGCGTTCCGCGTGTAAACTTATGTCAAGATAAACGTATTTGTCAGACAACAAATCAACTTAACACTTTAATATAATAATACAATATAAACTCGCACGTAGAATATGAAACTACACAAATTGTGTTTGTAGGATTTCTTGCTTTATTGCATTTTCTCAAGAAGGTTGTTAGTTCGCTGTACCAAATACAGAAGAGCTATAGCATTCGGTCGTGTGTCTGTAACGTTCGCCGGTCAAAACATTTTCTTAACTAATACTACCATTATATTATTAAAGAGATAGCATATTTTTATATCAATCATTACCGTCAACATTAAAGGTAATAGTCAACAATGAGCCCGCATTCCCTAACCTAAATAGTTTTAAATTGCTGTATATTAAATACGCGTCAAACAAAATACTTTAAATTACCTGAAAACACAAAACTAATTTTCACAGAGTGGAACTTTTTCCCTTAAAACACCTGCCTTGTGGTTAGTACTCGCAGATTATAGCACTTAGAAAAGAACAGTTGTAAAGTACAGCTTGATGTCCTTTATTCTCCATTTTAGCCAACACGAAAATTGTTCCTGGTTAAATAATGATTTATTTTAATCATCAAGCAGACTTCACATTACACAATAGCACAGCTGGCAGTAGGTAAAAAAAATTCTATACTGTATCCACCTTATATATATATATATATATATATATATATATATATATATATATATATATATATATATATATATGTGGATGTGGAAAAAAGACAGCGCCTAATTTATATAGTAAATATTAAATTATAATAGTGCGCGATATATCAAGGGGCTGTCTTTACCATGTGGCGCTTAGCGGGTACAATCTAATGCATTTCCTGTGTAAGCACAATCCCGTGGGACCGATCAAGAGTTGTGGAGACGCATCTTCCAGAAATGTTACCTCATTCCTCATTGCAAATTAGCGCCCAGCTTGATGGAGATTATTACTATTACTATAACTTGAAAACGTACAAAGAAAATTCGAGATAATTCAATTACTGATAATTGTGAATTTCATCTGTGACAGTTAAACATTTTTTTCTATTTTTTGCTTTAGTTTTAATTATGATTGATTAACTGTTCCATTCCGTTTTTCATTTGGTTTTGTAGTATAACGGAGTAGAAAAAAATATAATGAAAATGGCGCTATTTAAAAACGTATTGTGTAATTAAAAACTTCGCTCTATTCCATACTTTAGTTACTTTAACGTTTCGTTGTTAAGTTTATCGTCACTATTAGTTATATTAACTATACAGGTAATGTGATATTTTGGTCGCAAAAGATTTTAATTTCAATTAGCTGATTATGTTGAATAATATCAAGTAGTGTTCTACACATACAATCATACAAACACATGCATATATATTAATTATCTAGAGATATACTGTACTCATTAATTTGACTTATTTCTGCTGGCAATGCCAGAAATGCTTATTAAATATCTCATTTGAAATAAAATAGAACAAAAATGTGTAATTACTAAAATTTGTTTTATTATTTTGCTCGTATTTTTAATTGCACTGAACGAGTAAAATTCTTTGACGTCCATGCTATTCTGTATGTGATTTGTCGACGAGGCATTACTGGACTTGACCAGCACAAAAAAAAATGATCCTTTTCAACAAGTGTTAGGTTAGAGAAATGACCGATGCCAATTACAAATGGCGTGATGTCGCTGCCATATATATATATCCTTTCAAACAGGATTTATGACAAATGCAGACGCCACAGGTCACCGTTCAAATTACACATCGACGTCGATAGAAAGAGAACGAGGAAAATGGAAAAATTTACATGATTAGGTTTTAGTAAAGTTAGGATTTATTGCAAAACATATTAGGCTACGTATTGAAAATGAAATTGGTTACGTGGTTACAGGATTTTTAACGCACCGTACAAAAAGTATTTGGGCATGTAACATTATCGGATGAAAAAAATCTATAACAAAAAGTTTCATTGTTTTACTTTCAATAGTTTTGGCACTACGTGCACACACACGCACACACAAACACAGATTCGATTCAGGAATGGTTAAAGTCTCTAGTTCGAAATTTCCATGTACATACGTATAAGACTCGGTTTCTGAAATTATATAAAACTGCTTATGTCGTCTAATGAGGATCCTTTAGAAGTATAGTTTTAGATACTCTGCACAAATAGAACCCTGTTAGATAGGGTAATGTAAACGCAAATTCAGCACTTTTAAATTTTTGCTTTTATGTTTTTTAGCAAAATTAATGTAGTGCAAACTATTTTAAATGATGTATGTCTACGTTAAGGCAGCTCCTACTCACATATATATCATTATAAAGCACATGATTACAACTTAGTTTTTGTAACAACTTTGAAACAATAAAGCGAGTTTAAAAATGTCGCGGGGAGTGTTTTAAGGTCACATTTTAAGTGGCAAAGTTTTTTAAACAACGTACTTTAACTAAAAAAATGCAACGATCGTTTATAAAAAACGGTGAGTTCTGAGAACTTTTATAGATACAAAACACTAATAAAAGCCGTTTATTAGTCCCACATTTTCTATAAAACATGAGACAATTTCTAGAACTAGTTAGTTGCAGTGAAATCTACGTAAGGTGAAAACATTATCTTCTACATTCCGTAACATAACGAAGTTTAAAGCCTGTTTGACACTATTCGTTCGAATTTATTTTATAGTTAATGTGTTAAATTAAATATATAGATGTCTTATCTTGAATTGTTTTTTACTTTCATGAACAAAGTATTATTTTCATAAGGTTCTCCTTCTTTTACTTTCTTGTTTATTTAGCTGTTCTATTTGCGCTCGTTTACGCATCACAACTCATTAAGAAACGAACAAAAGTACTGTTTTTATAGTATATAAACATCGTTTGTGATTGGATGCTTCGGAGCATTGTGTTCCAAACACCACAAGAGTTTATATCCTCGGAGAGTTTCTCGGAGGAAACGAATAATTATTGTGTCGTGGCGCTAAATGAACAAACGTTTTTCGATTTGATTTACAGCTTGTAAATGTTTTGACATGCTGCAGATTGTCTGGGAAGTTAATGCGTACTTCAAATATATTTTGGTTTGCAAAATCATTTATCTTTTACTGATTTTGCAGCACAATGTTAAGGTCATATACATCAAGCAAAAAAATGGCCCGAATTATAGTTATAAAAAAAGTTACACAATAAATGTTTCGGAGATAGAAAATAAGAACCTCGAAAATGGGCTCTTTTTTATAGTTTTAATTTTTTATGGACTTATGCATCGACTAGAGAAGTATGCCCCTTGCGGAATGCTGGTTGAAAAGCACTGAGCTAGAGAAACAATAAAAGTAAAATAATTTAATAGTAATTCACTGCACATCCGATTTGCGTAAATTGTAAATTTGAACTACATTAATCTTCTAGTACACACTGAATAATTTATATCTATTTTGTGCTTTTATTGTTTTAAACGAACATAAAACGTTTTAACTATTTGTAAAACAAAAGATATTTCGAATCACAGAATATATAGCAATTAATTTCCTATACTTGGGAACTAATTGCAATTTAGAAATAAATTTAACATTCACATGTTCTTTACTAGATTGTTAAATATTATGTTTATAGAATTAAAATACGATGCATTAAATAAATTGTAGAAATACTGACCATCATTTCTACTTTCTTATACGAATGTATAGGAGGTAGTTCGGTATTCAGTTATTTCAGAATACTTGTAGTAAACATTTAGTAACATGTAATATATTTCCACTGGTTACGACTATATAACATCAGAGACAAGTACCAAAATATTTTAATTACGTTGTTATACCTAAAGTTTTATTAGTTTTTTATTGCTTTATTTTAATCATTATTTAGAAAAATTTGTAATTATAACAAAATTTTATTGACCATAAATAATACGAACGGTTTGTTAAAATGTGCCTACGTATAATAAATTTGTATTTACATGTACATATATTATTTTCAATAATTAACATTTTAAATATAATGGTTTCATTTTATTTCACACAGAGGACCAATTAGCATATATGATATAAATTCATAAAGTTATTAGGTCGTAAAATTATACGAAAAAATAATGATTTCTATAGTAAACTGATACGCACACAGACACGCAGGCGTCATTCCGAAATAGTCAGGGCTAGTCAAAACGTGTATTTCCGTATTCATAAGAATTATATATTTTTTCAAATCAGAGAAGCATATTTTGCTCCGATAATGTTACAGATACAGAACCAAACACTGTCTTGTATTACCGAGCTAAAAAGTGTTATGAAATAAAATGTTGAACGTAGAACTTGACATCTAGAGGAGGAAGTTATGACACATTTCAGTTGGAGTGAAATAAAAAATAGATATGTGCACTACGAAGTATTCCCATAGTAATATAACAAGATTGAATTTAAGTTCTCAACTTTCTCATGCAGAAGAAAGGAGATATGTTGCAAAACTACAACAACAACAATTGGTAAATAATTCACTGATTTGATTTGTAGGACGAAGGTCGTAGAAGACAGTTCTACGCTGATCCAGGACAGGCGAATTCGTCCGAGGGTAACCAGACATGCTCGCGGAGACATCTGGTGGTGAACTTTGCGGATTTGGGTTGGTCAGACTGGATAATCGCGCCGGCATTATTTAACGCACATTACTGTGCTGGCTCGTGCAGTTTCCCTATCCCTGAGGTGAGTTGATGTGACTGGGGACTACTTAAGGACTGAAAGGACAATACTACTACCTACACTTCATCCCACTTGCACAAAATTTAACAGTTACTTATTTTTTCTTCAGAACCAATACTTTTTTAACACACCAATATTAATTTTGTGATTCCTTTTAATAATAATTTTAAATTTAAAATGAAACATTTTGCAGTACGTATTTAATTTTCCTAATACTTTGTTGGGATTTACCTGCTTCCAATTCAAAGTGGAATCAAGTAAAGTGTAGATAGGTGGTAAACCTGCACGTATCTACCCTTTTTACTCAATTATTAATGATGAAAGTGACGCTTCCCAGCTTGTAGGAATAGTATGGTTGTTTTGGCTGATTCTACACGGTGTACCGTGTTGCTAAATAAAATATGTATAAATGGATGCGTGTGTTTGCGTGCCGTTCTCAGATTTCCGGATGAAAATGAAAGCGGAACACTTGGTAGACACGTTTAGAGGATGAAACTAGTGTGTTCTAACCTGCGGCTACTAAATTATATAAGTTACATGATTCAGAGAAATACACGAACCGAATGAACCGAATTGCCTGAGGTAGATCTCCAAGGTTAAACACAAATATACCCAAAAGTGCTTAAATAATTATTAGAGGAGTGGAGTATTTAATTTAATATTGATTTATGTTGTTTTAAATTCATGCATTCAACAAAGTCAACTAGGCGAATGGCACATTTTTCGAAAAAAATCGTTTCGTTTCCTAGATATGGAATTTGCAGTAAAGTAAACCATAACTCCGGGTTAGGATAAGTCTTAATTAGAAAGATATATAATTTATCTTTTAACTCTGGAATCCTCCAAACTTTCTGTTAAAATCTCGAGTTCGAAACTATTCACCATATTTTTTCTTTTAGACATCGTACAAAAAAGACCAAGTTCAATTTATACCTGCATAGGAAGTTAATAAATATTGAAAATCACGGGTTTCACTGTTTAGGTTGAAAAAAGAGTAGCTCAGTTGGTTTGCCGGACAAAATGTTGCTGAATAATGTAATAAATGAGGACACCGCACAAGATGAACTAACTCTGCCGACTACGTGGTCAAACAGAATTTATTATAAATGTAACTTGTGGCTTACTCAATTTTTGTTTAGTTTTTTTCCCTTTGCAAGGTTATGATTAACTTTTTATTATCCATTACTTATACGTTTTGGGTTAGAATATTTGATAGCTATATTAGGGCATCGTGAGAAAGAGTAAAACTCAGTCTCCACCATATCCTTTCGAAGGTACGAAGGTAATCGTTGTGCTCCACACAAACTAGTGTGAATCTACAAGAAGCTTGCCTCCGCCATGAGATTTGCATGGTATCGGGAGAAAGAGTTGAAAGTCGAGTGAAACTCAATCTCCACCATATCTCCCCGGAGGTATGAAGCGATACGTTGGGCTCAGTCCTGAGGATAGACATTAAAGTTGGCAGGTAAAGGCACCGCTGGCAACATACCGGTAAATATATATGCTACATGGCTGGGCACTTTCTCGACTATCCCCCGCATAAAGCGGTTTCCAGGCCAGCACCGATACAAAGGTTAGGGATAGGTGACAATAACACATTTTGACATACACATAACGTACATTCAGGAAAATGGCTATCACCATTTACCTATACATATGATTGCAAGAATATAAATATAACCAGACAGACTTGACTCACCGCTAATATTCTCCATACCAGATACACAGGGCACAAATCACAAAAACACTACCATTCTCATTGAACAGCAAAACTATACTGACAGAGAAATATCATAACCAATTAGGTACTACGTAATCCCTTCGACCGCCTCTGACCAGTCTCCCTACTGTGTATTTATTAAAGGAACTGATATAAACGCGTTGCATAATGCTATACTAAAAATTGCCGCTGACAGCTATTTGCTTTTTCTTGCTGGTAGTTCACGGTTTATTCGTTATCATCATATAATATTTATTGAACATTGAATTTTAAGAAATCAGTGAAATTGTTGCAAGACAATTGAATTTAAAATACAATAAAGCTAAATTACATTCTATAGTTTTTCCCCGTAGCTTCGCAAGCTTCGCTCTCTCCTGCGTTCCCTCTGCGGCAATTCTTATTACAACTTGAAAACTACTATAATCAATTTTAATCAAATATGCATTAAAACCCGAACAGATAATGTACCTACAAATAAAATAAAACTGGAGTCACTTCACTCGACTTTCTTATATTTTATATACTATTGCTTAACAATGTAACTCAAATATACGTTTTAGCTTCTAATAATTAATTTGTGTGGCAAATTTACAACTTTATACAATAAATTAACGTTACATGTGCATAGGCAGTCAATATGAAATATCAATATTCAAGGGTTAATTTTACGAGTAAAGGTATTTGAAACAAAATTTGACTGTTTGTTTTCATAGGTTATGACGCATACTTAAACCCTTTGCGCAAATAACTTTCGCTTAGGTGGCCACTTAGATATGCCCATAATAATAAACTTAATTTATATGTATGGGAGACTCTAATTTAATTAAGTTATCAAAATATTGCGTGTCTATATTAAGTAGTTACAATTTAAGAGGCGATTTCACTGTATGGTTATTTCACTGTACCGTAAGTAAATATACTATGTTTAATTAACACTTGTGTGTAGCGGACAAACTCTCCGACACACGTTATACAAAGTTAATTGGAATATTATACCTGATACTATACTATACTTTTTAAAACAATATCTTAACTGGAAGTAACAGTTTACTCCTATTTTTGCAATAACTCGGAAATGGCATGGGTTAGAGAAAAAGCGAATCATATAAAAGTTTCTTTCTAGTAACTTTTGTATAAAAAGATTTGTCGAGAAAGGTCCTATTTACTAAGAAACCGGCAATGAAAATGGTTATTTTATATTTACTATAAAAATTTAAAATTACGTTTCCCTGTTTTTGTGATGTAAAATTACATTAGTATAAAACAGTGTATGTTCATATATTTTACGGCTTGACTAGATGAACCATGGTAAAGGTATGTTCGAAGATCACTGATTATTAACCAAGGCATACTAAATTATTAGTAAATTTAGTAGCACTGTCTAAATTCCTAGAATTCAGTTCGACGAAAACTTCAACCAGAGATAAAATAAAAACCAGTAGCTACATAACTTTCAATAACTACTTAAAAGTGAAAAAATCTTCTTGATCAAACCATTGAAAGGCCGATGTTATCATCCGAAGGTGGGCTAGTGCTATTGTGCTAGTGGCCACTTACGCACTAACGCTTATCAATAAAGACGTCTTTCGTGAAGATAAAATCAGTGTTAACATGAAGACCACCGCAGAAGACACTCGTCCACTCCACTCCGTGTACATTCAAATCATTCGAAATTCCGCCTTTGTTTTTCAATGATAGTTTCTCTTTCTATCTGCTGGTGCACTCTGCAGCCCTTTGAACATTTCACTTTGTTTTCTTAGAACTGTTGGGGGTTTTTAAACATCGTGACCGAGGCCTCCCGCAGTTCGACAGAATTTACTGCCCATTAAAAAAACGTTAACACGCATTTTTCAAGTTAAGATGTTTACGTGTACAATGTTTTCGACATTGTTTATTTTATTTATTTACAATTTTTTTTTATTATTCAATATTATTATGGAGTCATGTTTTTACGATGTATTTATATTTGTTGGTAATGAATTCTTATACTGTCATGTTTTTGTAGCATAAAAGGAACAAGAATCATCATAAAAAATGTGTAAGTAGATAATATGAGGATATAAGCTGTGTATGTTGTCGCCATTTTTTATTTACTCAGCCAATATTGATAGGTGAATTTAGATGAATGATTTTATTGTGTTTTGCATGAACAAACATAGACGCTTACATACTGGAAATACATTTTTTTTGCCAGTTCTACACATACATATAAACAAACATATAATTCGATATATATACATATTTTATACGTCACAAAAAGCATAATTTATACAAATTTTCAATGAACATAATGCTAAACTAGTAGAATCGTGCATAGACCCTATTTCCTAAATCCCTAATAAATTGTATTCTAAATAATTAGATTAGTAGATATGCGCTTAATAAATAATGTCATAAACTCGAAACCAAAATAATTTGCACACATGGGATCCCGCGCGACAAATTAGTTTAGTTTGTCAAGTGTGTTTCGAATACAATTATTTCGCGAGACAATACTCTAATAAACATTGTAGATATATAATTGGCATGCATGTCACAAATAAATGAATACGCTGTTTCAGAACTTGCAAATGACGAATCACGCAATTATCCAAGAACTGGTCCACGAGCAGGACAAACATGTGCCGGCGCCGTGTTGTGTGCCGTACTCTATGAGCCCGATCACGATTTTATATCTGGAGGACGATAACCACGTCACCCTTAAAAACTATCGGAGCATGACGGTAGAGACCTGTGGATGTCGATAAGAAGCGACGGTAGCACCGGTGTTCGCTGATAGAGGGTGCTCGCACCACGACTGAATGAATTATCCTACACTCTTTATTTAAACAATATTTTTTAATACTTAGTACAGTAAAAATACAATAATTTACTAATAATTTTAATAATCTAGTCTTTGATTCAGGAAAGAATACATCAGTTTGTGGACATTCTTTACGATCGATGGTTCTCTACACTCAAACGTTGCGACGCTCACCACCCCAATGTTTAGCAGCACATTCACTAGAGCAACTAATAAGTTCTTTTGTTATTTGTGTATACAAAGTAGTTTAAAAAAAAATGTTTTCCTATTTCCTGAATTATATGTGTATATGATATTCCGATTTAAGCAGAGTTTCGAAACGAAATTGAACCGAAAACCGAAGCTGAACCGGAAAATATATCGGTTTATTTTAATTTAAATTGTTTAAAAATATGTCAATTATATAGTAAGCACATTACAATGAATTTTAGTCAAGCAAATTTGCAACAGTTTATTTTATGATTTTGCTAGTATTTCGCTAATCACGTATAAAATAAAAAATCATTGAACAATATCGGGATTAAACGCCGTAACGTTTGAGTATATAGAATATCGATGCTGAAGTCATAGGATATGCTAGTTCAGGGATTTGCCGTTAGATGTAGTGACGCGCTCTTAAACCGATTGCAGGCACGATCAATACGTAATGAAATAGGAGTCCTTTGTGTGCAGGATTAGCGGAACAGGAAGGTACCGCTTCAACCCTCTTGTCTGTTTTATACAACCCTTTATAAAATCATTTCACATCGTCTGCCTACCCAACCCTTATGCCCTATAACCCCCCTCCGACCTGTATGTGGTGTTATTACAGTGTGAAATTTGATTCTAGTGGTTTAGCGATATAGACGAATGCAATTATATACACACCAAAAACAGTTCCCGCGCTCTATTTATATATCATAAAATAGTCAGTTTATTCCACTTACATTAGCAAGGATCCTCTTGTTTTACCACTATTAATAAACACCATGTACACCAATTAATGCACTGAATACAAGAAATAGATGACATTGTAAATATATTTCTTCTTATTACAAAATAATAAGCAAATGATAAGATTAAACTATATCAATCAATTAAGAAATCAAATACTTTGGATTCCCTTCACAATTTAAATTAGCTAAAATTGCCGCATAGAAACTTAATGGGTTTATTATTCTATGGTACATTTCTTACAAGAAATTAATTTTATGAAATAGTACACAGGAAATACTAAGTGTCCAGGGCACTTTTCTGTTTAAGAATTGGTAGTGAATGCGAGCCAGTATTTTGAAAGTCATTTTAAATTAATGTGAACTCTGTATTAAGGGTCCTTGCTTTTTCAACAATAACAACAATTTTTAATAACTCCTAATATAATATTGATTTTTCAAATAATTTTTAAGTTGTAAAATATAGCATAAGCAATGTTTACTTATAAGATAAATTTGTATTTATGAAGCATGCATATTATTTGATAATATGATAAGTGTAGCCATTTATTTTTTATGTTTGTAGATTTCACAAATAAATAACAAAAGTAGCATATTTCCAGAATAAACTATAGATCAGTATTAATATATGCAGTACTATCAACTTTTTGGAATAAGAAACTATTATTGTAGGCATTAGTTTGCTAAGAAATTGAAAACATTTTTGACTTGTGTAGTAATATTAAAAATATATATATATATATAAATTAGCTTAAACCGTGTATGATAGATGTACTAATTAACTTTATGTAAAGAGTAATTATTTAATAAAGGAATATATCTGGAACTTAGTTTTAATAAAAGATACATCAATCATATATAACTGAACAAACACAAATTATTAATAACTTCATTGTTGCGTTCCAAAATGTATAGAAAATAAAGTAGAATGTACATTCTTAAATATATTAATATTGCATTGTCGTAATTTTTAGATAAAGTAACGTTTGATTCATCAATTGTGGATGATTAAATCATATAAAATAAATCATAATTTACATTTAGATTATAGCAAACTAGATGGGGTTGCGAACGTGATTGTATTATATGAAACATAAATGATATTTAAATATAAATATAGATGAAATGAGGTGAGGATGAAAATGGAGGTAATTCAGAAATAAATAAGAAATAACCGATACGGATCTGTTTAAAACTTTATTATTGATAATACAATAATCTATAATCTAACATACATAAACAGCATGCATACCCAAGTATAATGAATGACGTACAAAATATCAGTATTAACAAATGTGTTTCTTTGATTTTCCTTTCAATCGCAAAATTGACGTTATTTAATTAACATTTACTCGATTCTATTCCAATTGTACAATAATGATTTATATATTATCAATTAACAAATGACACAAATAAATAATTTCACAAGTTTATTTTAAATTTTGTTAAATAACTGTGTTGTAGTATCTTTTTTCTCTCTCTTATATATATATATATATATATATTTATAATATAATATCTGATAGTAAGTGAGAAGGAATACTAACAGAAAATATATATACATTCAAGCATCTATTTATGTTAGAATTATGAGCACAAATAATACTGTTCAAGATTTACATTGTTTTCTTTTTTATATAATACTATATAGCAACTTATGGACATATCAAGAATATTATCACAAAATATTTCATACTATATTTGCAAAAGAACGACTTTTTCTTACAATATTTTAAAACTCTGCAGAACGTTCATAACCAAACTTCTGTAATTACAGTAAAGTAATTTTGCCTGTAATCGTAGTGGTTCACAATTGCATAACTGGTTAGATTTACGGAGGTTACGTATAATATCGTAAATTTTGTAGTGGTTTTAATCTTAGAAATGCAACACAGAACGGTGTACAGAACATTAATAAAACAGTAATCATTTCATTTCTAGTTACGAATATAAATTCCAAAAACATACATACTTTCGTTAATTATTCACAATTCTAATAAATACTGTATCAACATTTACACTTTGATTAGTTAGTCAGTAAAATAAAAAAACTCTCGTTTCTACATGTAGTACTCAGAAAAGATGATTTTATTTTATCATTCCTAAATTTGTGTATTTTTACCATTTTTTTCTTCTTAATTACTGTTTAATGCAAATAGAGACCTGTTCCAAATATTTGTAACCAAATTTGTATATATAATCTCAATTAATTTATAAAATATAGTTTATGTTCTTTCTAAATATATTTACAAAAATTTAAAATATTTTACAAAAGTAGTCTAAACCCAAGATTATCTCGACATAGTGAGGTACTAGTCACAAACTGTAACTTTTACCCTAATTGCCATTTACACTCCTCCAACTTAAGCTGGGCTTAACGCCATGACAGATGTAAATATATTAAAATGAAAACAGTTTCAGAAACATAATGATGGAATCTCGTCAAGTTGGCATGAACACATATTTAAAATGATAAAGTAAAAGACATCCATCGAGTCACTTTGATTAATGTTTAGGTTAAGTATCGAGTTCATCTTTTTCTTTTACGTTTTGGTTAATGACTAGGAATGTCGTCGAAGCATTTTAGCAGAATTACAATTTATTGCACGAATATATAATATTAATCAACCAGAATTTCATAAAACAAACCAACAACTTAAATCAATATTTAATCACAGCCTATAAGCTTTGAGGTACGATTAAATTTTGTGTGTTTTTTTAATTTTTCATAATTTACACTTATAGTTAAGAAGTTTATATTATATTTATAGTGTGTAAGTATGCATACACGCTTTAAAATTATAGCATTAGTGTTAAATCTTACATAGAAATTAATATAAATTTAATGCTTTGTTCTTGAATGAACAAGAAACCATAATTAGACATTGAGTAAACTGTTAGGAGTCTATTTTGTAATTAATGTAACCATTTGAACAATCAATTAAATATTTAAAGTGTTTGAAATATTTTAATTGAATTGAACATCAAACAATGAAGGAATCGAATATAATTTTTGATTAACGCTATGAATACTTAAGAGGAATCAATGTCTAAGTACACCAACCACTGGAAATGCACTTCGAATTTTTCGTTTCTTTATAATTAACAGTATAATTTTAAAGCGTGTATGCGTTTGTGTGTTTGTGTAGTTCACTTTTACAAAATACGTTATGAGAGATACACGTTTACTTATATTTCGTACTATTATATACTTTATATAATATATATCGTAATATATTATAGGATTGGAGGGATCCTGATCTCGGACGTTTGACATAGGCAGGACATACGTCGATTATAAAAACGACACTACCAAAACGAGAACGGTCATCAAATCAGTGTGTGTGTGTCGAGGAGAATCTAACTGAACATTACACGCGCTCTTTTTATTACAGTTAAATTGAAAATAGTTTCAAAACCATTATGGTACAGTTCCAGATATTTGTAAAGTGATCGGCATTCGTAGAATTACTTTAAGAATACGTTATTTTTTTAATGCATGCCCAAGCTCATATTGAAAATTATCTGGACTGTACTTCAAAAACTCTAAACTGAATAAATGGTGTAAGGGGAAGAACACGTTTCAGTTAGATTCTACGCATGCGCGTTTCTCTTATTTACGGTCCGACTGAGCAAAAACTGATAAACGTTATACACGTATATATATATAAATAATGATGCCCCTTCTACTCTACACAAGTTAAACGGGGTTTATTGAAAATATAAGTGATTGAAGCGACGGCGACGCTTTCAATTTCATTTAATGAATTCATGTGCTTTATATTTATGTTTGTCAGACTGAGCTGTGAAAATATTGCAGTGAATCTGTTGAGTTATTGTGATAAAATACGAGAAAGTGAATAGGGTTGTTGACTTCCGAGACATGTTCGTTTCCATTTTAAAATAAAAATATCTTGATCGCATTCTATGACTTTTCTTTGCAAAGTAAAAGTTTACAATTCAATAAAACTATTTTATTTCACATAAACAAACCAATAAAAGAACCAAATCGTAATATTTTCTTGACAATTTTAAAATCAAGCATGTTTTTCTTTATAAAAATTAAATAAACTCATTTCATATACAGAATTCAAAATACAATCCACTCCTCACCGATATTATAATAAAAATTTAATTTTAATTAAAAAATACCCTGATCCATTTGTATATGTATCTAGGAATTAAATTTTCGTTATGATTTGAATTTGACGGTTCAATCACCTATATTTTCAATGATGTCTGTTTTCTAAAAATAATAATAAGACTACGCAGCTAGATCTTATTAAGAGGAGACTACATTTAATATAAACACTAGAATACTTGAATAGTAAGTGTAGTGAGCAAGCATTGAAAATTCACAGTATCAATAATACTTTCTAGTAATTCCAAGCATAAAGCTTCTTTGATTTCAGACACAAAAATATTCATATTTGATTGATTGCTGTACTCTATTACATAAAAATACTTTCGTTTTGTTATCTAGTCCTAAAAGACTGCTATCAAAAGTCTGTTTTACACTGGAAAATTTAATAAAAAACAAAACCAGTCTCTCGTCGCGGAAAACTCGTCAAGCACAAATAATTTCACTCTAGAAGAAAATTGACATATTTTCTTTGTGCATCATCTTGTGTGTTCCAAAATGAAAAAACGTTCAGTTTTCCCATTGTATACACATATACATATATATATATATATATATATATATATATATATATATATATATATATATATATATATATATATATATATATATATATATACAACAGTCGATTGGATAGCATACGGTGGGTTTTATACGTTGTTTACACACAATATTTCCGGTTGAACCGGTAAAGATTTTATAATACGAATTCTTTGTCGGTAAAGTTTAAAAAGAGTTTCGAGAACATGTACGAGTACACACACGATACGATCTTAATATGATATACGTTAAGGAACAATGTTCTATATGATTATACTATATATTATATATAATATATATATATATATATATATATATATATATATATATATATATATATATATATATATATATATATATATATATATATATATATATATATATATATATATATATATATATATTAATCGAATACTATTGATAGCAACGCCCTTTCCAAATGATGTCAACAATGTAAAAGTAATTTGTAGTCATGTCGTCATTTTCCTACTGCAAGATGACAAGCAGACAAAATAAAATTGCTGGGAAAAATGGCACATATGTTTGGTGTTGCAGGAAGTGTATTTCATATTTTATGTCGGTGCGGAATGCAGCGCCACTGCTAACGCGGCGGCGTGTTCGCACATTAATATAGCCTTGTTTGATATAATTAAAGTCATAAAACTTTTACGGAACTGCTAAAGTTCAGACCACGACCGCCACACTGTGTCTGTTTACGAAACTAAAAAACAACTCGTTAACTAATGGACTGTCAAGTTATATGATCGTAGCTATATGTTTTGGCTTTGCTTAAAAATGGGTTGAAGAAAACACAATAGTTTCATCAATCATGAATATAATGAGAAGAGATGTTTAATTTTTCCAACCAGCACAATACATTAATTATCTTAAGTGTTTTCCATATTTAGTTGCACTGAAATTAAAAACAAAACTCCGATATAGTCAAATCAGGCTTCCTAAACCAATACTGTAGCGATCAGTAACTCGTAACTTTAAATACAACCCTGCAATTACTATACAAATCATTTCATTCCGAAATATATATATATATATATTGTTTTAAAATAATTTGATATAAAAATACTTGCTACTAAAATATGCCCCGTAACGTATATCATATGAAATAGTTATAGTTTACTTATCTCGTACATCGCTTAACACAATATTTTAAAAACACTTTGTCGGAATAGCTTTTTTGTTTTTACATGAGTAGAATAACACACGCACACGCAGTATAGGTTATAGATTTAAATTTGAGAAAACATTGTGGATGAGACGGTTAGTCAGAAATTGACCCCGTCTCAAATTTTTCCTACGGTTTCGCCAGATCGTAATCTTTACGTCGGATGACGGCGAAATGGGTCATCTGGAACGTGTTATTCTTCTTGCAGCCTCGCTCCAGCGTCCCGGTCATACTGTAGCCCATGTTAAAGTCGGACGTTGTCACGTTTGATGTTAGGTATAACTGTCAAAATACATTTCAAACGTTACATTAAACATGATCTATTTACTTTCGCCTACTTGGGTATATTTGGACAGTTCAGAAGCCAACCATTCATCAGAAATCTTCAAAAGTTACATTCACATCCAAACAAAAGAGTTTCAAAAATAAATACTCAGAAGAACATTTTTTTTCCTTCTTTTATCTGAACTATAAGAAGATATATAAGTGACTTATAGTTTGTTCGAAATCTTGATGAATCATTTAGGAAACATTGAATTGGTGCTAATATTTGATTTTTACTCAAAAGCTCATTTGTCTGCATTTAGAAAAATCATATAATTGTGATTATTTTGATGAAATTACACCAATATATTTAGCTATTAGATTCGATGATATATTCAATTGGGTCAAATACGTTACAATTTGTTACAATTCTATTTAAATAAACGCTTCATAAAACTTTATTGATGCAATTAATGATTTATTTTATCGTATATGCGATTTTATCATTGAATTGTTGGGGTAAAAAATTTAAATTATCAACGTAATCCGTTTGTTTGGTATTGAGTGAACAATATAACGAAATTATAGGTATATTACTAAATCTATCTCAAAGTTAACTATAATATTTATTTATTGGCTTCTGAACCATTTATATATATTTAAATAAACAGATTGTTTGTATCAGCAATTAATAAAAAGTTGGGTAAAAATAAACAGAAAATAAAATTACAACTTACCTTATAAAAATAAAATCACTCACTAATTAAATCAAAAACAGAGATGCACTACATAAAAAATAATAAGCGTAAAAAATCACACGTCAAAAAGTCAAAATGTTTTTAACCAAGCGCATATCTACAAAACAAAGCACACAAAAAAAAATAAAGTGAGAACGAAACACGTGCGAGTAGCAGAGGGCAACGAACATCAAATAAACAATTAGCCATGAAACATGGCCTTTCTAGCAGGCCCGGAAAGCGAAAAGCTGTGGAAAGCTTCGCTGCCCCTATATCTGCTGCTGTTGTGCTGTATACTATTATACAGCAGGAGATATGATGGGTTGTCCGGCACCGGCGGTCCTCGCTCCGCTCTCGCAGCCAACGCCAAACGAACAGGATATAAATTTGACAAATGCCCAAATGCTCAGCCATAAAAATATATTCAATTTCAATTGATGACGTTGTGATTCCGGGCCAATATCGTTCGTTTGCCGGGGTTTACATGAAATACGACATTGCTTTAACAATCGCATATATACAATCAGGGGTTCACAAAGATTTTCCAAATTTTTTTCTTGCATTCACTAAAACGGAAGCTTTTACGCTAGCTACCATAGACATATATTTTGGCGTTGGCATGAACATTTTAAGTAACGTAATGATACATTAAATTATAAAATATCATCTAAACCCAAGCCAAAATTGGTGCTTGTCTAGATATGGAATAGAAATAATGCTTTCAGCTCGCAGTAAAATCTATTTGCAGGAAGTTATTATTATTTATTTATGTAGATTTTAAAATTATAAGATATAACCGCTGGAGTGGTCTTTACTCGGTTTGCACTATCTATTATATACATATATTCTTAATCAATACATATTTTCTTTAACAATTACAATTTTAGAATTATAGTATTTTTATTTTTTGAAGCGAATTAAATAAATGCACCATAACATTCGGCTTTAAATTGAATATATTGATGCATCAGTTGTTTCCTACAGATATATTAAACGATCCATATATCTGCATAGCTATGAGGGGTTAATGCAAAAATCGTTGCTGTAAATTCATGTGTATAGTGATTCCTGTATGGGATATATTAGCCCATTAATCGTTCTATATTGCCCAATGTTTGCCAGAGATAGATATTAATGATTATGCATACTCGACATCAATTCCCACCTACTCCTATATGCGAAAACTACGAAGAAATAGTTTCATTTTTGGAAAGATAAATAATTGTTTATGTAACATTAATAAATGTATATGTTACCATAGAAAAATGCTTATTCAGCAATAATAAAAGTGATGTGGCCTTCACTGTAGCCTCACAATGAATATTTGCTAAAGATATTTTTATTTATGAATTTAATTAAAATATTTGAAATTTTAGCACCATGGCCATTGTTATGTGGTGCAGAATGCAGAAGGTTTCGTTTAACTGGTAGAGCTATGTGAGTCTTAATAAATATGCAAATAATGCAAGAGCCCTTCACATCGCAATGGTAGCAAGTATTTTATCCCCATAGCATACTTAAATTCTTTGCAGCAGGCCTGCAGTATTCAAATATTTCGTATAGTTTCTGTTGTAATTCGTAGAGAAGTTTTAATTATACAATAAATCTTTTGGTAAAAAGATGCCGGAAAAATAAAATATTATAGTTAAACGACCGAAGGCTTTATTTAAATTTATCTCAATACGCGTTATTGATTTCTATTGTATTACGCTATTCGAGAAGTATTGTACGGAAAATATGCGACCTACTTTATATGGACCTACTTTGTGGAGATTTATACTTTTAAATTCGTTTAACAAGATATAATATTTGATTTGATAACCGAATTTTCTAAAGTAGTATTTATGGCTGATTTTAATACATATTGTAAACATATTTTTGCATCACATGATAAACTGCATGTAAAGTTCTGATAGACACAATTATTCTAGTGGACTAGATGTGACCATCGAAATTAGCATTTTAACAAATATATTTTATATAATTTTCTGAAATTATAATACTTTCATTATAATAGTAACCACACATATAATCCAAACGAATACTCGGTTTAAGAATGGTTTAATATTAACTGAAACGTCACCGGATTATGTTATAATTTAATCCAACCTGTCCAAGTTCCGAGTATTTCACACTCTTAAATCCTACTATTTGGCATTAAAATTCATATACCTATTATAAAAGTTAAATCTATTAAAATTACCAGTAACGTTTTTTCAAACAAGCTTAGGTACAAGTACCTATGCCTACCGCTTGCCGAATAAATGCAGAAAGTGCAAAGATGAACTTTATGTAAAGGAGTTTTTTTTGATCTTAGAATGTTACAGACTCACGACCGAATGCTTTAGCCCTTCTTTGTACAGCGAGCTAAAAACAGCATATAAATACCTATTTGAGCAACAAAGGCTTATAGCTACAATTGGTTCAGCTGGCTCAACGAAACCAGGACCTTAGCTCGGTTTAATTGCTTAATCAAAAGGGGGCCCATATGATGGAGTCTCTAACCAGGGTTGGGAACCACTGACGTGTGTGAAATATTAGTATAGTAGTAATTAATTCAAAAAACCGAAATTAACTGATGCGAACGAGAGATCTGAATAGGTTAACATAATTAAAATTAATATTTAAACAAAAGTTGATAACGAAGCCACAAGAGCACATGCAAAAATGGGTGAATTAAATATTAAATATACATTGTCCAGGATTTGAATAAGGGTAATATGTAAATTTAAAATCAGCAATAAAATCGCTTAATTAAACAGAGTCAAAGGCGCAAGCTATTAATTTTATATGAAACGTAAAATTTCATTTGTCGAATTAAAAATCGCATTTGAAATATACATTTTATTCCTGTTTATTGAAGAACAAAGCGATGTGGAAATTGCTAATGAAGATCTTATATCTTTTCCAACAAAAAAGAAAGGAAAATAAACAAAACTTTTCTATATTTTCGCTGGTAAAAAGAGTACAATACAAATTCATAAAAGGTTGCTAATTACAGTTGTTTTATGCTAAAAAACGCAAAAAGAAATGCACAGAAAAAAAAACGAGAGAAAGGGAAAAAGGAATGTGGAAGAAACGGCAGGCAAAAAGTGTTATTAGAGCTCTAAATGAGAACGAATTAAGGATTCAGAATGCTGGTGTGTGTTTAGTACGTTGAGAGCGCCACGGGTACGGATAATAATTTCAATTCAACGGGCAATCTCACGACAATGAACGGACTTAAATCCTAGTTTTTAACTAAGCATCAGTGGGTGTTCGTCAATTTCACATATTCACGGAAACTAAATACATGTATAATTCCGCGATAATATAAAAACTATTAATACCAGTTTTCTCTTCCTCTAGTTTCTAGTATTCCGTTATCTCACAAACGACATGAGTTAGAGAAAATAATTATTATAAAAGTAAAAGATACAAGTTCTAGACGAACCGCCACTGCTGGAACTAGAAAGAGAGGAAGCAGACCGTGAGAGATGCAAAACCGGGAAACTAATTTCCATGGAAAAGAACGAATAATACGAGAACTATAGAATTCGAATAGATAAGTGGCCCGATTATACTTTCGTACTGAATACGTTCCGGTGTTTTCTTTCAGAGCGCGGTACTGACTGACTAATCAAAACTTCACGTTTCGGTCCGTAGTTGTGGCTGTTGTTAAAAAGCTGCTCGGCTTCGTTTTCCTTAGTGCTATTTCCAAAACAATTTGAAAGTCATTTTCAATTTTCCCGGTAATGAAATGCAAATGGTTGAGAATTCATTTTTAAATATTAACTACTTCATGACAAAAATAATTTTTTCTAAAAATGTACAATTTACTGGAATATTACCTTTAAAAATGGATGTCACATTTAGTTTCCCTTGTAACCACACATATTGATATTCTTTCACGGCAATGTAACATAATAAAAAAAAGTAATATTATATGATATAGAAAGTCGAGTATAGACCACTTCAGCTTCATTTTACGTACTGTACGTTGAGATAATTATGATTTCTTATTAAATTTTCAAACAATCTCAAAATTTAATACAATATAGAAGTAGAATCTCGCATTAAAACTTAACTGAGAATTTGAGAGAATGTAATATTGTACTTTGTTAATTTAACAAAATGAAAACATGAACATGTATGCAGGTGAGTACTTCACTTTATTATGTGAAGTTGCGAGCGAAATATAATTACCTAAATATCTACTATAAACTAGTTAATCTCTTAGTTAACAAGTATTTTGATAAGTTTCGGCAAAGTTATAGTTGTAGCTAACAACAATTTGTTGCAGAAGTAGGATTTTCCTTACTTACTAGAAGTGTAATCACATTCTGGTGCACTTAATATATTAATACTAAATAAACGTTACACACACAAAATCTCTTAAAATTTATTATAAATTCTTCTTTTTCTATTTTGCTAATGTCGTATTTATTTCTTATTTTCAATTAAAAACGATTACGAAAACTTTTCTCAATTAATCAAATCGGAAAGGGTCTATAGAATATTCGATGAATTTTCTCGTCTGCATATCACCATGATTAATTATTATTTAGTGTAGTTTTTTCCTAATATCTCTAAAAAAAAAGGAGAATTTTTCCTATTCTTCAAAGTGCCATGATCGTAAAGACACGGGACTAATGTCCGCTTTAGCTAAAATCCATCAAATTATTACGCTGTTGCTATGTAAACGTATGACAAATTCTTCGTATCAAGATAGTTCTGTGGCTTTTGTTATAAATATTTTGCATCGTGTTTACTTTAACAATTGCACATCAATTTAAACTTTCTATTATTATTAATATATTGAAAGTAATAAATCACCCTCGCATAATGAATCATTTTATAATAAATTATGGTTTGTTGTATTACAATAAAATTTAGATTGAAACCTGAATAATAGCTATTGAACCGCTAAACGATAAATAATTAATTTGAAACTATCGATTAGTAGTTAATTAATAATCTTGCAATTATTGTTCTATCAGTGTTAATTATTGCCTTGGTCAAATTATGTATTCTATAAATTTGTAAACATTTTTGAATTATAATAATACTTAGCTAGCCTAATTACAATAGAAGATGACCATGAAGAAGGTTTAGGTAAAGTACACAAAAACCATAAAACATTTATGTTACCCTGATCACTAAACATATTGTTGCATAGTAATCGCTGCATATATTTAATTCAAAATAAAGATAAAAGTTTTACATACTAGATATTATTTAGGACTACTGTTTTGATGGTACTATCAATAGATAGTGTTATTCAATTAGTGAAAATACTCGTAATGAAAGACAACAATATAAATACATGAAAGCAATTTGTGATTTGGAAGTTCTAATAAAGACATCACAAACATGGCAAATATCATTATGGTAGTAATTTCACGCCACGTATAATCTGTTGGTACACAATAATCACAATAACAGCAGCGTCGCCTCGCCACTCGAAGCCCATATCTCAGCAGCGCTTTAGGGAGGGACGAATCTGTGAATGAGTGTCGGTTGCCATAGAGAAACGCACAGAGAACAGCTCAAAATGCAATCGATAGTGTTTTTCATCATTGGATTCGCGCTGTTTCTTCGCCAGAGCCAAATTATACTGCATTCCACCACATATTTGTTTAGCACGGAACAGAAAGACAACGCTTTCATGGAGTAATTTAACAAAATATATGAAAACCAATTATATAAGTATGCCTCGCCGACAGAAATAAATAGCGGCCGTATGCATATATGAATAGACATTGTTTGGTCGTAAGTCATAACATCGATAGTGCGAAAGGGAGATGGATATAGTTTGCGAGAAATCAATAACCAAGTGAATATATGTGAATGGTGTTGTAAAATAAATCCTATATACTAGAAATAAAAACCGTAGGTTTGTATGTGTAGAACTTATATTGTGGTAACATCGTTGAATAGAGTGTAGCGCCACGACGCAAGTGATCTCATGCGGTAGTATCGTGAACCCTCAACTTCGACTGTCATCACAGATCAACGTAATGACCCTTTGGCGACCAAATAAATTCCATGTGAAAGGACGAAAACAACTATGTATGTAGTACAGCATTGCAGAAACATACAGTCTACAGCTCCCACAAACTACTATATATGTTTTTCTCATCTATCTTTTTCTGTTGCCTGTACGTCTGTATATGTCCAACTTTATCCAGTTTTTGTGTACAAGCTGCAAAATATAAACTTGTGCTTCATCTTAGCACATCCGTCAGGGAGAAATTGCGGGAAACGTTATGGAATTTTGTTAGCGTTTTTATTTCCTCTGCTTTCTATGAAACGGAATTAAGATATATTGCTCACTGGGATATATATATGTATATACCACTATTCCGACAGGTCTGTTTTCCCTTTTGTATTTTTGGTTTCGTGTCGTACAGCCAAATAGATCTAATTATCTATTTGGCTGTACGACACGTGGTTCCTAAAGTGTAGTTATAATTCAACTTTGTATTTAATCTATTTTTTTTATATATAAAACCGCTGATTTATATTAATTTTCCAGGAAGCAAATTTCCTGGAAAATATTTTATTCAACAAAAAATAAATTGTACAGGATTACTAATGAGAGTTGTGTAAAAAGCGGATGAAAAATTACGTTATCTGTCAAGTAAAATTTATATTAAATCATGTTGTGGCATTTAGAAAATTCCTTTAATATTAATGCTATAAATAATGATTCCCTTTTTAACTGAAAATTGCGAAAGAAGAATTTAATACAAAAACACTATAATTGCTGAAGGCTAAAATTTTTCTTTGAGTAAGCATTGGGTCGTGTGTCTGTAACAGTGTCAGAATAAGTTATCATTATTCCTCAATCCTAAACATTTGTTGATGTTTTCAGTGTATATACATTTTTCTGTATATACACAAATACATCGCGTAATATTAAGAATGAATTGCATCCAGAAAACCTAACAAAAGTTATTTATACTTGCAATTTGTCATATGTACGACTTGTGTTATCATATAATAAAAATCTGTAGAGATAAAATTTTATTTATTGTGTCGATAAATAGTGGATAGCATTCGGTTCGGGGTTGTTTAACTGGCGCCAGACATATTTCCTATACAATGACCAGACAACAGAGCGAACGACGAATGCAACCACCACCTCAAATTATGTGTGTGGTGGCAGGGCAGTCAGTGGGCGCGAAAAGTACGTCGTATAAAACTACTAGTTTAATAAACACTCTGTCGGCCCTTGTTAATATAGAAGATAATCCGATTTTTATTCGGCTATTAAAAACGCGCATAGTTTAATGAATACTTGACCCGATTTTATAGGTTTGCATAACACGTGTTACATGAATCTGTGAGCTTAATATAAAACGATCTAGATGTCATTGTTATCATAAATTATTAGTTACATGATTTATACAAGGTTTTCTTGTATTTTTATTTCTGAACATGAAAAATAAAAACCGGTAATCTACTTAAACTAATGAATCTCCGAGTAAAATGTATTATAAGTAAGTTCCCTTTAATATTGGCAAAGTAAAATTTAGTTCTGATTTTGGTATCGGCTTTTCGTGGTGAAACAATATTTATTATGTTTGCGATCGCAAGGATAAGTTAATACGATCGAAAGAGGATAGACTTCAAGTGGATCAGATATAGATATCTGAAGTATGTATAAGCTAGCTTGTATGCGCGGCAGCTTGTGCGAAAAAGTAGGCTCGTTGGGATCGAAATGGTGATGTAGTTGTCCCGAAGGCGATAGAAAAAGTTAGTTGCGAAACAAAGACGCGTCAGCAGGTTCGCCATGGCCCAATTCCCACAGGATTGCCAAACGCTGACAGAAACAAATATTCGATACGATTCATCTTACTTTTTAATATTTATGACAAATAAATAAGAACTTCTAATAATAGACCAAGACTTATTATATATTTGGTAAAATTGATGTTATCACTTGGTGAAACATTTTAATAAAATAAGAGTATTTTAAGTTTAGCCAAAATTAAAATTATTAAATTCGATATAATACTTTATGCAGGCAAATATTTGTCTCCGTACTTATAAATTCCCTTTTATTTAAGTTAAGAGTAATTGTGTTTCCTATCGGAACATAAAAACACGAGCAGAAGAACTGAGAATAACGTGGATAGTGGAGAAATCGAAGAGGAGGAAAAGTTGTAGTTGTAGACGAAAGGAAACGCCAATACTCCAGAGACTATGCATTACAGATATTTTCGTTATGTGTTTTATCTCGAGTTTTGTTCATTCGCTCGTTCGTTTGTCGGTTCGTCTATTTCCGGGGAGCAGCGTTCGAAAATCCCCGTAGGGTGAAGCAATAAAACGAACCCTCTTTTCAGAGCAGTGCCCGCGGTGCTCCAACCCCGATCTCCGACGAATCTAATTCCGTACTGCTTAAAATCAATTGCAATTTTCGCGCTCGGCCAAGAAAGAAGAAAACAACTCTTTGGTCACACGGACCTATAAAAATCTGACCGACTTTTTAGATTAAATTCTTTGTAATTATATATAATGAAAATAAATCTGGACAATCATTCAATACTTTATTTCCAAGAATATTGTAGTCAATTTAATACAACATATAAGTAATGCAATACATTTATTTCCTGTCTACAAATTGAAAAGAAGAATATATGATATTTGGATATCGGATATTTAAATCCGATCAAATCATGTAAAGCCAATAGCATTACCCCGGTTTATTGTTGAAGAAGAAGTCGAAGAAGTTATATGTATTGGAGCAAAATGAAAGAAAAAAGAAGGTCTTAGTTTTATCGTCGCTGTGTACTTTTATATCCCGTGAACGTTTTCAACTGAAGGCAATACTTTTACACTTTTTTGCCCGCTGAATTCATTGATTGCGCGCCGCACCACTAAACGAACAAAAAGAAACAGAAACAAAAAACACCCAAATGCGATTCTTTCAAATGGTCGGGATTTCTTTGAAAATCTTTAACTGCGAAAAGTCAACCAAGTTACGTGAAAAAGTCACCCATTTGTACTATAATTATTGATCTAATCAAACATTAAAGTTTAATATCACAAATATATGTTTCATTTTTAAATTGGATACATAAGTATAATTATTGTACAATCAATTATAATCAGTGGAAAAACCAATGCTCTCAGCTCCCATTTTGCTGGTCAAAATTAAAAATACAGAGAATATATATTCGTGAAATCGTGAGGTAAAATGCGAAATAGTGAGTTAGCATTTTGTGAGTGGCTTCAGTCCTCTGACACAGCACACCTAAATAGGGAGTAGTGCCTAGAGAAGCACGATGGAAGAAAACGCATTTAATCTATTGTAAAATTGGTGTGAAATAAGACTGGAATACCAAATCATCACTTCAATAAAAATACGAACAAACGAACCGAGAAAGCCACTGAAATATAAACAGGACGAGCGAGCGAGCGGGGCGAGGTGGAGCGGAAAGCGTTGAGAATACCACAACGGAATAAAATATTTGCAAAGACACACGCAGCGCGTTACTCAAATACAATTTGCTCATTTTTATACAGTTACATTATTCGCGTTTATAATTTTATTCGCAAGGACTTCATCCCATTTAAAATTTCCTTTCTTTTAAAGCTCTCTGGAAATACCAGCGGCGAAAAAAGTAATGGTAATTCCCAAATGTTACGATGAAGCCATAACTTAATAAATGTTTTACTTAAGTTAGTTATATTCTAACATCAGTTAACAAACCAACAAATATATCTGTCGGTTTTAACAAAATACTTGCAATTGGTAAGCGTATATTTATCTGCCAATATTACTTGAAGGTTCAAGGACTGGTTCTAAACCAAATAGTAAGTGAAAACTTGGTGACAATACAGCGAGTTTTTCGGGTAGAAAATTTGATGAGTTTGTCAGTGTTTGTCACAATACCGCCCTGGTGAATAATGACAAAAGAATAATAGGCCAATGCTGTTCAAGAAACAGGATATTACGCCGTCTGTAAATATACTTCAAGAACAGACGATAAAGCGACAAGGAGAATTCTAATGAATGAATCAATTCTTCTTCTGCTCGTGCTCTATAGAGTGTACGGTACGGTACGGCACGGCACACCAGAACCACTCGTACTCCGTCTTCGGAATCTTTGCAGACGCAAACAATATTGAAAATACCCAGGCGTAAAATACACAATTGTGTATACCCACCTTTAACTTAAATTTTAAATGAGTTTATTTACGACTTGAACCAATGAAATGGTGTTGTTCATTGTGGCCCGTTTTCTTAACATTTCGGGACTTATTGCAAACATGTTAATCAAGAATGATAGCGTGCTTTCGACATGTATGCACACAAGTGACGAGACTTTTGAAATTTAATTGAAATGTTTCAATGCCGCTCCCTAATTGCGGATAAATTTCAGGTATCTGATTTTGAAGTTTAATATAATTGTGTTACATTAAATTAAATTATATAAATCCACAAAAAAAAGTAGAAATAATGTGCGAGAAAAACAAAGAAAATACATATTTTGGGTGTGCCACAATAAGATCTTATCTCTGTTTGTTTATTAGTATAAATTGTGTAATTATGTATGGCATTTTAAACCAACTTTAAACAATAGTCGTGTAAAAAATACGTAGTGTATCGGAGTTCACAAATATTAAACTCAAAATCTCCTAACTGTAAATGCAACTTTAATCTAGACATTTTAATTGTGTGAAATGTAAAATGTTTTAGAAAATAAATAAAAAGAAAAGAATTTTCACTTAAAGAATAAATAAATAATGAATTCAAGAACTTCAAAAATTAGCTTCTTCTTGTAGAACATAATTTCACTCACCCCAGAGAAAAAATCATCAAATTATTAATTACAAAACATTGAATTTCGTACTTTTTTTTTATAATTAAAACTCAGTTTCGCGTAATTAAAATTTTGACATTTATCATCGAACTTTATTGTATAAATAAGACATATAACAACAAAGATTTATATATAAACTTCTAGCAGAGAACTATAAATTATGGGATGTCTTTTATTTGAGAAATAAAATTGTCTGAATTCGTGATTGCGATTTAAGTTTCTCTAAATATGTTAATTTGTGAATTGATTTTTAATCGCAAAAACATGTATGCTTAAGAATTTGGACCGTGCAGTAGCTTGGTAATTTAAAAGAGTTTTAGATTTCAATTTATAGCAGGTCTTGTTGTTGTTGTGTGTACCAAAAGTATATAAAACTGTTGGGAAAGCTTCAAAAAGGTTCTTATTTTAATCTGAAGAGACGAGATGTTTGTAAGTAAATCTGAAACTAAATAAAGTCAAAAAGAATTTCGTTTGACAGGCCGGCACGTTGACAGGACAATAAGTTGGCGCTTTCGAAGATCCTTTGCCGGACGAACTACATAAAGATATCGAAACAGATGCCCGCTTCTTTGGCACGGCGGCACTATCAATTTTCACTTTAACACTTCCGTAACAGAACAGCAGATACCTTGCTTCTGTGTATATATTATTATCTGTTCGGAACGAGTTGAAAGTCGACGGATACAAAGACGTAAGATAACTTTTATGTTCACAATTTGAAGAGACCATTTTCCATATATTTATTAGTCGTAATTCATTTTCTTGCATTTGGGTCAACTGTTTAATTGTAATAAAAATATTTCGTTGTTATATTATGGTTTGTTTGTGTTTACTTTAAAATGAAATGAAATTATTATTTGTTTACTGTTTTTGTTTCAGTCTGTCTATACATATTTTATTGTGCGCGAGTTTGTTTTGTATTGTTGTTGTTTTCAGTTGTGTATGTGTGTGTGTCCTTGTTGAGTAAATGTGTATTTGTATGTATGTATATGTTCGTGCACATTGCTGGCGAGGCACATATGTTGCATACACTTTCAGAGCAGCAGAGGAGAACTATATTAAATTCATATATGTCACATATGTATATTGCATTCTGGGAATTCAGTTATCTGTACATGTAGTGCTCATACATGGAAATCAGATTTTCAAATTCTAGTGACAGCATTTTCATACAAACGTATAATATTCGTTTTAAATCATATTATTCATTCCCAGTAAACTATGGACACTAACTGACATATTATCATTCATAACTGATTATTAGTCTAATTTTATATAGAATAGTAATTTGCATTTAATTAGAAAAATCTAGAGTAAACGGTAAACTAATTTAAAATTAATAAAATACTATATTTAATCAAACTCATCAATATTTTACAATATATATTCTAAAATTTTATTCATTTATTTTTCTAATTCATTAAGTATGCAAATGTTAAATATCTAACGCCTGCTTCATTATAAAGCAGCAGGTTCAAAGCGGAAGTCTTGATGCTCGGAAAATGTTCATCATCCTCATGATGAACCTCCATTCACGACTGCTGCTGCGCAGTGGCACGAAGGCCGTGCCAGAGTGTAGAAAAGCGTAGCTATTCTACTGTAGATTGCGATTAAACCGGCAAGTGACAAATGAACAGGAACGGAAAATACGCGCGCCGACAAGGATAATAATAAGTGTTCGAGCGACCCCGGTACGGATCTCGGATGCTATCACATGTGCTAGCCCGGACTCACTGCGGACAAGGAGCAAGGAGACAAAGCTTCTAGTGAGCGAGCGGACTGCAGCCAAAGAGATTTGAATCACGAAAGTGCCCAAGGCTGTACTTGATTGAAGGGAATCACTTGCAGAGATAACTTTCTTAATTACTAATTTTGAATCTTGAAATTGCACGTTTGCAACTTATGAATACAACATTTCAAGTAATAATTGAAAATCTTTCGCAAACAATTCAAATTTAAGAATATACATGTACTCGTAGAACTATACGCACACTGATTTAACATAGACGGTTATCTAACTTTCTATCCGGAACGCTACACTCTGAATAGTATTAAATAAATTCTATATTTAAATACAGTCAAATCAATGTCGTGTTATATTTATTAAATGCTTAGAAGATAAAAAAAATTGTACTGTAGCTATTGTCTAGGTAAGGAAGTCAGTCAGTCGTTGAGTACTGCAAGCGCATCTGATTCTGTATTGAATTACTCCCGGAGCGATACGTTACGTTCTTCTATCTCACTCTGTACTCCTTTACTCGTTATTCTTTGTGGTACTCAAGTACACCAACCTTCTTTATTTGAACAAAGTTCGCAAAAATGGTAATCAACTGCGTACGTCATTTGAATATAAATAATCTTTTTATTCAGAAAAAAAGAACCCCTCTGAAGTTCTGTTTATTTTAGGTAAAGTGAGGTTCATATGTTGGATACTGTGCATGTTTTTTGGGGAACAATACTATATTTGGTTTACAATTGTTATTCTGGTGATTTTCTTTTAAATACAGTTTTTGGCATTTGTATTAACGCTATATAAAATAATTTAAATGTTTCACGTCTCCCTGATCCCAAATATATATTTACTTGTACGATAGATACATTATAGATGCAACTATTTTTGAAATTTTAGAGACATGCATAACTTCATAAAAAGATTATAGAAAAACTAAAACTAATTTAATTTTACATATGTTTTTAATGATTATATTTTACGTTTGATAATAAATGATTCCATGCAAACATTTATAAAAACTCGAAATATTTTCTACCAATTACGTATACTAGGATATGTATTCCTTTCATAAAAACTGATGTGATGTGTGCATTTGAAACGAGCGTTTGAAGTGACTCTCATCGTAACCGAACTAAAAAAATTCGTTTAAACCAGCGTCCACATTGCTGTTGCATGAGATATTTTCAGGCTGAGCAATAGAATTTTTTTACAGCGGACAGAGAAGTTGTGCGTTTGAAAATGTCCGCACGTATTGGATGCCTAGCTAGGCGCGACTTCTATAAGCAAACTCAAGCAAAACGAAGGCGAAGCGGACCGTATGAACATTCTTTGCCAAACCAATACTGCCACTTCAAACAGCCATGCCTGGAACGTCCATACACATGAATCATATACGTTGGTTCACCATTTGAACGCTGTTTTAATTTATTATTCAACATTACACTATAAATCATTGTTGTTTGTGACCACATATCCTCTGACAGAATTTTAAAACCATCTCTAAAATATCTGAAATTTGCTAAATTTCCAAAATTCAAACTTAGTTTGCATTAATAACAGTAATGTTATATTGGCAGTGACAATATGAACATGAATTGCACAATATACCATCCAAGAAAAAAATTATCTTAACTTGTCGCCCCTCTGGTCTGACCGTGAAATAGATGTTTTTGTTGGAAAAATAAAATTGGCAAATATTTTTCTATGCGCCCCCCTCAAATACGATTATTATTTTTCCCACTTTTCACCGCTAAGAGAAATTGCATCCACTTTTGACTATATGTGCACCTCTTATATTTGAAAAAAATATTGAAAACGGAAGTGCATGTTTACTTTATGCATTTTTTGTTTTATCTCCAATATCACTAGAACGGCTGCACTTATGGCAAAAATAGTTATGTTCATAATGAAAGCTATACAACTTTTGTTTGAAAAGATTCTCAAAGAAATGTACCAGATACGAGAAAACTGCTACGAAAAATCATAAATGATCTGATTTATGTTTTGCATTGATATGCATATATAGGGATTATTATTTACTAAATCTACATTTAAGTAGTTTGGTAAATAGTTAAATACAAAAACTATATATGTTAGAAAGATTAGTTTGACTTTGAAGTCCTATAGAACAATAGGTACATCAATTTGAAATAGAATTACTTGGATACGAGTTTCGTATAGGTTATCGATGTGAAATCATGCATGTACATACGTATAGTATATAGGTACAGGATGGGATAAAATAAAATATTGAATTTCAGTTTGAAGTAGAGTCGTTTCCAATTCATGTAACTTCCGCGCGCGCCATACAGAAGAGAAACGTTTCGCCGGAAGTATGGAGCCGCCATAGTGCGCTACCCCCATAACTAGATTGCAGCCAATGTATAAAGTAATAGTGTGTGGTTCAGTTCGGCGTTGTGTTGTACAGTTGCGCTCCAAATGAGACAATACGTCTATTCCCCATATTCCTCGGGGCTTCAAAATAACCGAGGGATGCTATTACGGAACTTACAAGAACCGAACTAGCAGCGGAGCGTACACTATATGAAAACCATTGTTTTATTTTTGTTAGTTCGACGTTGCTTCGACGTACTTATTATAATACTTCGGCGCTACAGATGCTGAACTTGTGTAATTGTTTTTCGGAACATTTCAATTCAATTTCAAATTATGTGAAATGCTTTTTCCGACATTGTATTATTATTACTATTCGACAGCAAATTGTAGTTTGCAAGCAATGACATATATAGTTCCGTTTGATGATTGCATGAAATTGAATCGCTTTTATTGAAAACGAAAATTCTTTGTTCAATCTATTTTTATTCCTAGTCAAGTTTATTTCTTTTTACTGTGCCACGTAAAAAGGTTACCTTATTGCAAGTTTATAGTATTTTTTACAGGAAATCCTAGATTTTATTAGAAACTGCGCTCGATATTAAAATGCTCTAAGCAAAACATGTTTTTATCTCAAACTTGCAGTTAATATTGTTATTGTATATTTAATTTTTCTAACCTCTGCAGTTCAATCCTAAGTTGGTTAAGGCTTGAATATTAAATGATGAGAAATATATAATATTCCGACACCAAATTATAATTCCAATGCAATACCTATAGTATAGTTGTTAATACGAAAGCACGTTTGTTAAATTAGGTTATGATAGGAGTCCGGGATGTTCGATCACTTCATGTGGTTTGTACATGACGTGAATTATGTAGGTAATTGATGGACGCGCTGGTGTCCATCCAGTAAATTAACTGCTAAGGGATAGATTGTTAACAGTGTGACATTATGACACGTCATTCAACTATCCAACGGGAAAAAATAACTTTCGGCGCTGCCTTGATTTTTGATGGACGTTTCATAATACACGTACATTGCATACACAATGTACGATATATGCATACATGTATGTATAACCATTTTGTGTGTGCGCTGATATGTATTTTGACAGATACACAAGCCAAATCGAAAAATGAAATGCGATTATAAACGATTTAAGCGGCAGAATAATTGAATTTGTTCAGCCAGAACAAATATATTTATTGGAAAAACTCGTATCACAATATTATATCTCGATCGCTTATACACTGTTGCTAAAACATTTATAGTGAATTTGTTTGCTTTGATATTTAATTTGATCACGTCATTTCGTAAACGTTATATTGCATGTTATTTCAATTAGGTTGAAGCTTGGGTTGAAGTATCCTTATATACTGAGCAGAATTAATTTTATAATAATTAAAGTGACCTACATCAAACTCTCATTAGTGGCAACTTTGTGCGAAACAATAATAATGAAACGCACAACAAATTGAATGAAAATAATGTGGTATGCGCATGCGCAGTGCAATAAAACGGCTATAAAACAAAATTGTGCTGGAGCGTAGAATGGGGCGGCGAATGGCGATCGTTCAACTGGAGTGTGTAACGGAGCGTGGCGCGCTAGCATGCACAGAACAAAGTAGCACAAAATAAAGAGTGTGTGTGATGATAGTCCTACCTTGAAATCCGGATCCGTTGTCATTCTCTTAAACGAGCCAACAATGTACAATGTGCCTGTCCCGTTGTCAACCATTTTCGCTTGAGTTGTGTATCTGAAAAAATCAAAACAAAACAAAATCGGTTCTAGAGTTTTTATTGCTTTTCTCCACCAATGCAACTGGTTTCAATATAACTTAGATTAAAAACAGGAAAATAATGGTTCATTGAACAAGATACACAATCTTGAAACCACAAAGTCTTTCTTTTGAGGTTTGCAAAAGAAATAATCAACAATCGGCAAAATGTAATAATACGAATCGTTGGGTATACGCAGTAATAAGTAAAACTTGTAATCATAAAAAAATTCTAACTCGGAAATACACGTTTCTACTCTCTCTGTATCGAATGGTACTATTCTCGGAATGACGTCTATCTATCTGTCTGTCTATCTGTGTGTTTGTGAACGCTCTAGAGTCAAAACTGTCGAACTGACTAAAAAAAAACCAACTCTAATATGATTAAAAATTTAATTTATAAATCCTAAAAAATGTAATTTGCGGACATGAAATTTTGTTCGTTAATTCAGGGTATTATCGGAAAAATCCCGTAAATTTTTTGCTATTTTGTTTTCATATAGCCAATAATCATTTAGATTAGACCGGTGTTATGATCAGGGTACATGAGCACAAAAACAACATATCAGCTAACACGAAAATCCCTGTAGCACGAAAATCGTTGGGACCATGATAAGCGTATAATTCAATCCACCCTCTGCATTTTTCTATGGACCAGTGCGTGTCTATTACTTATCGTAGGCTCGTAACGAATATGAAAATCCGAACGATGTTAATGGAAAGGGAAAAGGTTCGGATCCAAGCACTTATATTTATAGATTATTCCATCAATTTTTGCAGAATGGCCTCACATAACAGCATTCTTTGTTACAAAAAAACATATGCATGAGAATTAATTTGTTTCTGTTTTAGTTTTCAAAGATATATATTAAAGTATTAGAATTAAAATACTTAGACAATTAACAAAATATGTATTCTATATAATAATAAATAATTCTAGAGCAATTGCAAATGAACTGAATAAATAAAATATTAAAAATATGGAGCGACGTAATTTAGGAATATTTGGCGTCGAGTGGTTGGCACGGACACTCACTGGGTAGCGGACAACAGTGAGATTGTTATGGATTCCTCGTACGGTTTAATTTGTATAAAATTACCATATGTTAACGCCATACCCCCATATATAACGTTCTCATGCAGACAGACGTTGCAATTGCTATACTGTATGGAGCACCCTGAGCGTCAACTTCGATTTTCCGTTTTGCGGTTGTATTTCCGCTTAAATACGCAAACTTATTAATATGCATGTGTTGCTTGCGGATTTTAAGCCACGGCCACGGATATAGAAAAAGAACACACACACAATGTTTAATTAGCATTTAAAATCCGTGTTTGTTATATTTTTTGTTTTTACAATTTTTTTAGAGTGTTGATGTATGACCTCGTACTTTATCGTGCTATTCACAATCCTTTTGGATTATTTACTTTTATGTCTGGCGATGATTTTACAAAACGAAATATCCTATATCCTTTGTCATATTATCCTTGATAGTTGACGAAAAAGATTTTTCCATTTGTTTTATGTTTTCTTCCTTTATTTTAAATCCTTAGTTTCGGCTGTTTCAGTTGTGTTTATTTAAAGTTCAATGTCGTTTTACGTCAAGTACAGGTGTAAATTCCTACAGCCCACCGCAAAACGCGGTTATAAACCCAACTATATAAATGAAATGTTACGTAAAAATAATTTTTGTGATCATCAGGTTTCGCTAAATAAATAAATTGTGCAAAATTTAAAATTCTACACGCTAAAGCAACAACATTATTATATGAAAATATTTAGTTATAATTAAAACAAATATTTTTGTTCCTTTGAACAATTATTCCAATTTTAATTAAACTAAAATTTCATTACTCACATTTCCATATTTTTAAATAAATAAACAGTGTCGCTATACTAGGTACTATATATATTTCATAATTAAAATAAAATTTTACGCTGAAATATATTAGAGTGTCGCTAGAATTAAATGATTCGAACTTATTAGTTTAGCACGATGAAATGTTCTTGGTTGAAATTAAATTATTCTGTAGCGGCTGTATTTACTATTTGTAGTACAAGGAGTGACAGTTTTGCGGCTTGCCTTTCGGTATTAGGGCACTCTTTTGCCTTTTACGATAAAAACGGATGTTTTAAATATTCATGTCGCTTTTTCACTGGAATTATTTTTAAACCGTTCTTTTTTAATCATCGTTTTTATAATTTGCATATTATTTTCTCCGCCTTTTTACTCTCATTTAACATATATGGTAATACTGTTACTTTTAAATATTAACCAATTTTTAAATTTACAATTCCGTAAAATTCTATCGCTGCTTGAATGAAACATATATGTATGTATGTAACTATCTTAAATCTTTTTTTAAATATATGAAACAATTGCACAAGAAAGTAAAATGCTATCGTAAATTTGAGAATATAAATAGTGGTGTAAGCACACAATATTTCATGGCACCCTAAAAAACAGAAATAAGACCACGGAGTTATGCGCATGGGGACTTGGCAGTGGAATATATCCTAACCACCCTATGGCGTCGGTAATACGACTCAGACCGGCAGTTACACGGTCGCCGGCGACTACGTCAGCCCCTAGCGTCAATCTCTTCACATGACCCTCAGCGCTCCACGCGGCGCAATGAAGAACTCCCCAACACACGCGCAGGTCTTAACAACGATTCCATTTAATACATATAGTGGCCATAAATTGTTCTTCATCGTGTACTTTCGCCCTACTATGTTATACAAGGAGGTCCATAACGAAGTACGCTATAGATAATTCGTCAAAATCCCACTGGCAGATTATTAGCACCTTGTTGTGCGCGGAATAAGAATCATTTGATTTATCACCAACGAGATTAATTTATGTTTAATGAAATCTGTTTGCGCGGTATTAGCTAGGTATTAAAATGGATGTGTATGAGCGCAGTTGTGATAAATCTATGGATATATACATGCGTTTTGGTTCGCCAAGCCATCATTATTCATAATTAAAACTAATCATGGGTTCACTATAACGTTATCACAACAGCCATTGTCCATCGGAATGTTTAAGTTTTGACAGTCAAAGTTAAAAATATTTTATAGTTTAAATTATTCGTAGAATTACCCATTTTTAGTTTCGAACATCTCCAGTGTCCCACACTTTAATTTAATTTTATATTAGAAAGTATTAATATTCTTTAAAAATAGCTTAATTTTTTTTAATTCATTAATATTGCGATTAAAACAATGTAATATAAATATGCGTCCATGGATACAACATATAAATTTAGCAATTCGGGTCATGCAAACTATTTTAGAAAAATTACCTATAATCCATATACTGTAATTAAAAATAATAATTTAGTTAAAATTGCCAGTGATTGTATCTCGGAAATATAATGGGAATAGAATTGAGTTAAAATAACAAAGAATTAATTTTCTAGTTTTTATATTTTTTATTTTTCGACGTTAATTAAATCTTTTTATTCATTTTTTTTTTCAAAAGGAAAAGCTTATTGTTAAAATTAATTAATTTGCACAACAAAATGTAACATTTATTAACGAACCGGCATGTGAACTCGCAACAAAGTTATAATTTTGTGAGATAGGTCGTGGATAAATTACAAACATCAGGTAATTTTACAATTTGCCTTCAAAAACCCTAAATAATAATGTTTTTATGTTGTATATTCGAATTTCAATTAATCGGCTAAACGAATTACTTGGTGATGCGAAACTAATTACAAACAAATACAATGATGTGCAAAATTGGATTTCGTTATGTTACAATATTATTAAATGTTTTCAAGATAAAACCCATTATAAAACAATACGAAAATATTTATAACTAAAATCTAAATTCAGATGCTTGGTGTCGGAGAAAAACCCGCGCAGCAGACAAACTTCTAGTAATTTTGAGGTCAAATAAGTAGAATCTCCCTTTAAGAATGCCTACTAAAATAAGAGGTATGAAAAAGTAAAGCAAAATTTGGAAATAAAATGTGTCACATCACATATGATAAGTGAAACGCAGAGGATTTAAGTGAAGTAGCATAGAGGCAAAATAACACTTGAGCAAGTCACAGATACACACGTAAAAAGCGAAAAGTTTTCCGTGCCATATTTTCACGGTAACAAGTGAAATAATGCGAAAAATATTTAAAATATATTCGCGTAAAATCCCCGCGATATTATTTGATAGCTCAGTTGTTTTTTTCGCAAAGAGAGAGAGAGAGAGAAACGTACAGCATTACAATTTTAAATTCATATTACAAGAGGCAAAACTTTTTAAGTGGATCTTCTGGAACTTTTCCGTTTTCCGTGTCATACGAAACGGTGTCGATAAAATGTTATTCAGTGAATTTTGCGCTATTTTCAGGTACGTATACCTAACTACATCATATGAATATATACGTACGTTGTTAGTTAACTGACACATGTTCGGGGAATATCGATCAATTCTGACTTTAGTAAACACGTCAATCTAAATTATGTACGAACATGATTTCAGTTTTATTATTCATACCATCATAACATGATGTTTCTTCGATAATATTATGAATAACATATTGTAGACGCCGTCAGTATCATTTTGTAATATTAAAATGGTGGCATTGGGAATTTACACGTAAAACATCATGTCACATCAAATTTATAACATTAATTTAAAATTGCTCAAATACGAAATACCAATAATTTTCAAAATATATATAAACCAAATAATTGACAAATATTGTAAACTCTTCAAGATGTAATAAAAAAGGGGAATAATTCTTGATTCGTTTTTTTACCCGTACTCCGCATCTGATAATAAAAACGTCTTTATTCTCAGAGGCTTTGGTTCTGCACCCTTAGATAAAAGGGAAAAATAAAATACATGCAAAGAATTCTAAAATATATAGGGAAATTCGTCGTCGCAGTGATGCACATCTAGGGGAAAAGTTCACCCGACCTGTTTTGCCTAAGTACCACTGCTAAAACAATTCAATGGTTAGTTGAAATGTTGGCGAAAACGGGAAGAAGGGTGCCCAATCTTATTTATGTTACTTTCCCAGGAGCATGCATCTTAACTGTTCCCCCCTTTTATTTTAATGTATTTTGGCTGCATTATGTTAATTTTATTGTAGATGACATTCAATCTTGAAACTGTCAATTCCCGAATATTTTACTTTATTGTTTTAAATTCATGGAAGTCGATACATTCAACATTTATAATTTACATTATTTATAATGAAATTACGTATAAGATTATTATATTCGTAGAATATTTAAGCGTATTTTGAGTATTCTAAAAAACTTGTGGTGGATTTACGATGTTTGCTGGTTAATTTAAATAAAATATGCATTTGTGTTTGATACATTAGAGTTCATTATTTCGAAGTTTTACTATAGTTCCATACAATTAATTGTTGTTATGTAAAAATAATGACATATCTGTTAAATTCTCGTCGACGAAATATTTGCGCAAATATTAGGCAATGCCAATAAAGTATGTAGAGGGTCGGTGAAATGAATGTGAAGAACTCGAAGAATCGAAGGATGTGCGCGGGGGTTGAAGCCACGAGTTGGGTAAGTGAACGAGACAAAACAAATCCGACGCCTTCGTATAAGATTACCATGTAATTTTAGACGTGTTGTCGCTATAGAGAACCGATAAGCACTTCAAGTGCTGCACACTACAGCACAGCCAGCGAACAAAAGTGATTCATGTCGAGTTCATGGATTTCCAGTACCCGCCGTTATGTACATTAGCGAATCACTTTTCCGCTGTTCAGCCAACCAGTCTATATTATACTATACACTAGTTTACCCCCCGTGTCTCATCAACTATTATTCTATATTAGAATTCAACTGAAATCGAATTTGAATTTCAGATTTTTATTACTTTATCGATAATGGCGCTATAAAAATTTCCATTATCATCAGAGTATCTCTATCCAAGGTTGAATCTGTATTTTAAATAATTTTACATATACATACATAGATTTTTACTATGAATATTAATTACTCACTTCGGATAAATACTACTGCAATTAAAGTTATCGTTATTGCTATATTGCTCGGTCGTACATCAGAATTAATTTTGGAATCAATTTTTTTTACATATTTTTATGGTGAACAATTACGTTAGGATAATCTGAATTAGTTCTTACAACTGGGAGAGAGTTTGTAAAGTAAGCACAAGATATATAATAATAGATTTTTCTAGATGTTCCAACTGAATAGTTTCGACAGTTGAAATGCGTCAATGAAATTCAATAGGAAATCTGCTTCGATATGAAAATAGTAAAATGTGTGCATTTCTTTTGTCATAGTTTGAAGTCCATTTTTCTACAGCCACAATTCGTACGTTCACATATAAAAACCGATTTGAATAGAGTTGTTCCATAATCGGCAACAGCTGTGGTGCGCACGATTTCATAGATTGAATATATTTTATTTAGACGGTTATTTCCATTTATTCACGGAACTCTACGCCGTATTTCAGCTGTTGTACGCTCGTATGCCACCGGTTGTGTCAGTAAACACACACACACACACAACATATTTGTTACACACCCAATTTGTTTAGTATAACTGAAACTACACATGCACGTACTTTTATTTTCCACTGTTATGTTAAGCGGCGCCATTGTCTCATTATACTTGTTACAACCATGTGTTAATTTGTACAAAGCAAATATTTTCTTTTGTAATGTTCTTGTTTAATTTAAATTGAATAAAAAAATTAAAACTGAATTGCTCTGTTTGGAATTATTTTTGTAATTCGCTACCAACAGAATTAATAACCGAATGGAACATTTTGCGAAATGTTTATTCTGAAAACATATTGAATGCTTAATTAATTACTTGGTTTTTGTACCTGTGTCATTTCTACAATATTAAAAAATATACAATAAATTTATATTACGTATATAGAGAGAAGAAAATAATAACGTCGAGCGATGGGCGCTGCAGTTATTTTCCATTTGTTACCCGTAGCAAATATCCAATTTAATTTGTGAAATATTGTAAAATAATAATACCAATGTTGTTATAACATATATTTTGTTCGCAAAATAAGCATCTAGCACGGAATCGAATGTTTACCTTCTATACCAAGCATTGTTGCCACGGTAACAGTGTATTGAAATACAAACATTTGTATTGATTTTACTCATGTAATGTCGGTACCTTTATATATTCCAAACGGTGTTAAAATAGAAAAATCACCAAGATTATTGTGGAAATGCATTGAAATTTGTTACCGCATGTTTAGCCACTCGTATACGATAGTACAAGACAGCTTTGCTATTTACAAATAGATAACAAAATAATAAAATAAACATTGAAGATCTTAGCTATGCTTGAAATTTATATGCAAAACAAGATATGTTATCTCACGGATTCTATTCCTGTATTTGAGCAAGAAAATCCATTTGTATGCAATTGTATTGTATATTATATGTTCTAGGGCAAAGAAAGATATTTGCTGAAGATTACCACATAAAATATGTATTGAAGACAAGTGTACTTATACGCGTGTGTATGGAGAAACTGCACAAGATATATATTCTACAAGGAGTCTAAAAGAAAATATAAATCTTGTATTTTTGAAAGTATAATACGTTATGGTTTTTATATCCTCTCAAATCGTTGAAAAACTGAAATATATGTCTGCTATATTTTACAGAAAAGTGAAACAAGAAATTGCCATATATTATTAAACTGAGCAAACACATTTAATTTTTCATTGATTTAGAGTATTTTATCTTTCACTGCTGAAATGCAATATCACAGCATATACGTGCGTCTGTAACATTCTCGAGTCAATTGTTTCTTAACAAAGAGTTATTGTTTCGTCCTGATTATTTTTACTGTTTGTATATAAATATTACAAAATAAAATTATTTCTGTCATAACTAAACTATAAATGTATCTTAAAATATATTTAAAAATGCCGTTGTAAACTCCAGTAAATTGGTACAAGATGGCGTAATCAACTTCTTTATGTTTCTTTTCATATTATATGCGGAAAATATTTAATGGAATTTTCGATAAATGCACGAGCAAGTTTTATAAAAATAATACATTTAAATTTGAATATCAAAGGACTTTGCATTTTCATTGTATTTATAAAAATAAATGCAACAAATGGAGTTTTGTCTTCAGCAAATGTAAAATTAACGAGCTAAACTTAGGAAAGCAACAACGAAATTTGAAAACCAATTTTATGATGAGCAGGGCAAAACATCCAAATATTTCGATATAACCGACATAATAACGAAATAAAAACAAAGTGTGTTCTGATGCAGAGTTGCGGAAGATAGAGCAGAGTGCAGCAGCAGAGATCTCATCTAAAATATGTCTAATGGAATGGGGAATTGGTTTCAAAATTGAAAATAGCAATATCGCGAAGCTACGGAACCGTGAACAACAGAACAGACAACCGGGCGGGCGGGCCGACCGAGTTGCGCGGGTAATCGTCGTCCTCAAGACTCATACACGGCGGCGGCGGCGGCTGTACTGTTCTCACATTTGTTGTTGGTTTTCATATGATTGTTTTGTATTTCTATTTGCCCGATACACACACAATGATATTGCGGCGGTGATTCCGTGAAATCTCGCTTTCTTGTTCCGCGTTATTTGTACAGATTGAAGATGATCATCTCTGGAATAAACGACTGATTGCTTGTGCGATTCCAACAAAATACTGATTGCTTTTATTTTTGAAGTTGCAATTTTGATGTGCTGACGATGTTTTAAATGATTTATTTCACTCAGACCTTATTGAGAGAATAGTCAAATAGGATTCAAGGACCCTCAAACCGGATATTACTATTACTATTTGTGTGTGTTCATAATACCTTCCTTTATACATGGCGTATAAGAAAGTAAAAAAACCGCCTGAACTAAATTGTAAATGTAGCATAAAGCCCGTACCGCACCTCCGCCAAATAGCTATCATTTGTCTTTGATGTAGCTTCCAGTTTCTCTAGACAGCAAACAGCGTGAACGACGGGTGTGTGATTGTAATTTCCTTCAATATTTCGTGTTATTTTTCACCACCGCCACCAGGGGCGCCACAAGTCAATATAGAGCGACCGCAGGAGGCCGCTATATTAGTATCTGTATGTGGTAGCGAATCAAACGTTTGACATGCAAATTATGTCTGCTGTGGCTTTGCATTTACCGTGTACACTGTTTCCTTTGCCTTAATGCCGAATAGTCAGTCACTTTAAAGTTCTTTGCCAAATAAGTAAGTGTTTTTGTCGCGCTGCACGGCAACTATTGTGCGCTGAAGATATTACGAGAAGAAGAATGGCAATGAATATGTTAAACTTTGCATTTCTTTACTGTATTTCAGTTGTTTTGTATTGCTGTTAGAGTGCTATATTGTGTTACTTTAATTTGTTGGAATTCGTGCGCGGATTACGTAAATACGTCCTATTTTTCATGTTTTTGTGTGCCAGAGTGGAAAATTGTGTGCATTTATTATGCGTGATTCTGTAATCTTTCTCGTACATTAAAAGTTAATGTTGTAAACTTTGTTAAAATTTGTTTATTGTAGGCTTAAAGATTTCAATTGAAAAGTTTTGTCAAAAATTAACCATTTATTGAAAAATACATTAGCCTATTTATATTAATATGTTTTCAACGTTTACTTAATTGGCAGAATGATAATTGTAAATATAATTTAAATAATTTATTTATTTAATGTATATGTTGATTCAGCGAATGTATATAAATAATTAATTATATATGCACTAATTGTTATTTTGAAATACATCGTGTATAAAAAGTATTCATGCATAATTAATTTTTTTTAAATTAATCACATGCATTTATTGAAGTGTGCTATTTTTATCCTGTAAAATTAATCTGTAACACAGTTAATTTATCAAACACCGAAAAATATTTGCAAGTTTAAAAAGAAAATAAAAAACAGGGCAGAAACGATGGGCAATACGTGTATTTCCGTTAAAATTCTGAGATCAACATTGTTCTTCCTTAATATACATTTGTATAAGAAAGTAAGCAGTAAAAGAAATGATTATATGATTAAATATAGGAAAAAATGAAGATATGGCGGTGGTAAGCAATAAAAAGGGAACATTTAAGCAAAGCAATTTTGAGGAAATTTTAATAGGAAAAGCTACTGGTAAAACTTGTACGAACTGTACAACTAATATTTCATTTTTTAAGAAACCGTCATTTGCAAACGGCTACCTTTAGTTTCAAACTGCCGTAAATATGCAAAGTAGTTTTAAAAGTATTGAAAAATCGTGTCGTTTCTGGCCAAACTATATGATCCTGTTTGCAAAGAAATCGTTGCACAACTTTTCTAATATTTAAGTGTCGTTTCCTACGAAACATTAACGACCCTTCCATTTTCAAAACAAAACATACTAACTTACAACATATATCACTTTATCCAACAAATTTTTCACGTTAAGAATCTTTTCTTTTTGTACATTTAATCAAATAATATGTATAGAAATTGTATGTACTTGGGGAAACATAAGTTATTTTGTGTTACGTCCAGTTCCATGATACTATTTTATTACATAAAAGGGTAAAATATATTAAAAAAAATTGCATTTCCTTAATTACTACAGATAATTTTTCATGATAATCTGACAATAGTAGAATAAATTTAGTGACGATTAAGTATAAGAAATTCGAGTGAACAACAATGATATGAATGCGAACGAAATAATTTAAATTTTCAACAGCATAGAATAAATTCAGTAATAAAGTGTGGCGGTAATTCGTGGTGCCATAAATATAGTTGTAGTTAGGTGGCTGGCTCCCACACGTACATTTGGCACGGCCATTTAAACTAAACACACCATTAGATCTGTACTAATAAATAAAAGCAGGCTTTAGTCTTAATTATACACGCACGTTTAACTAAACGACCGACATAATCATTATACAATGTAGGACACGCACATGCTTTAAGGAAATTTCAAATCAGTAGAAATTCTAATTTAAAAAATTATTTCATTTCTAGGATAAATTTAACAATTTTGCTTCCAACCCGTATACGTTCAATATCATCGCAAAATAAATCTTATTAATAACATTTTTATAATCACTTTAAAATCTTTTAATACATTTGTAAATTCTACTACAATTAGTAGATAGAATCATGAATATGTATAAAATTTGAAAACGATAATTCTGGTTCTGGATATCAAAGTATGTCCGCACCCTTTTCGAATATACTGTACAATTCGCATTAGCATGATGTTAAAAGCCATTGACAGGGTTGACCGTGGGGGCGATTGACATGTACATAGTTTTATCGATGTGTAGTATCATGCACGTGGCCCGTCAAACAGTGCGTCGCATCATCCCTCAAACATATAACATTCGTGTCAGCTGATATATCAATTAGGGTGTTTGACGCCGCCCGAGCGAGACTCTAATCACTGTCTAATGAATACAAACACATATCAGTGGCGGCCGTGAACATGATACATACACATATACACACTACGCCGTCGTCGTTGTTGTTTCGTTCGACTAATTTATGTTCGAAAGACTAATATCCCTGCGTGCCATCATTATACTTGCACTTAATTAACCCTACTGTGTGCTCTGTGTACCCATCTCCCATCTCGCTCACTCTTACTCTCATTCTCTCGCTCTGGGTTCTCGGTATAATAAATAAGACTGCATGCTGGTGTCGCCATCTCTTGGCCGGTGCGACTAAATTGAGCTTGTTGTTGCTGCCTTAATGAACATGTTACTTAAATTGAATTTGATTAAAGTGGAGTTAAATTGCTTTGCATCTAGTTTACTTGTTATGTTTACAGAACGCTCTGGAATCGTCCAAATTCTCAGTTTCTTATAGGGGTGACACACACACACAGTCGCAAAGTTTTCTTTTTCTTTAGTAAAAAAACGTACAACAAAACAAATACATAAAATAAAAAGCAAGTCCTAAAATGAACACAGAGGCAGCAGAAAATGCAGTAGGAATATAGACATCGCTTTGATCACAACCAATGAAAATATAATTTCGAAATTACATTTTTGTTTGAATTAATTGCTGGGATGTATGGCATAGCTAAGCGTGTTGCATCAGTATTGATCCATATCCGGTATGCACAAATAATGAGAATCAAAATAGTTTAAAAATGTAGTCGCACTTGTTGCAGTGATCGCGTGTCGTGTCGTGTCGTGTCGGCGAGCGCATTTTAATTTCAGTTGGCAATATTTTTCAATTCAGCGCACAATTTACGCTACGATGAACTAAATTGTATGCATTGCACGTTGCTTGCATGCATGCGTCAACTAAAATATGAAAAATAAAATATCCTAAATAAATACTATTTACATTTCAAAAATAACGTGTGCGGAATTTTACCTACCCTGCATTTATATATTTTATTTGAAATATGGTCTACTAAATATATACAATTATGTGCAATTAGTCCACCAGCAAAATAATTGAAATAAAATGATTATCATACATACATACATATATATACAATATTTTTAAGGAACTACTAGACAATAAACATATATTTAGAATATTCCATATTTATATTATAATACCGTGAAGTAGTATAAATGCTAAGAATATTTAAGCGTACCTTTTACGAGTTCGCAAAGCTAAAAAACAACTAGCATTATGCAAGCATATGCATCATATCAGGTACAATTTGGTTTCATATGATAATACTTGGAGGGTATGTAGAACTGAAGCCACATTATCTTGTAAGGTCGTTGTAATCCATGAAATCCGGTTTGCGAAGAGAATCTCGCATATGAAAATGTAATTTGCGAAATGCGTCTAGCTCCACTATGACACGACAAAACCTTGCTACTACTGAGCAAAGTGTGAAAACTTTACTGCTACAAAATTTCCTTGCCATTTTTATTTGTTCGTGGCATCAATTACAATATTAAAGAGTTTCACATGGGAATTTGGACATTTCAAGGTGACAACTTTTAATGGATTTGATATTAAAAAAGTTTTATAACATTAATGGATCAGTTTTCTTGACTTACGCAATCTTACAGATGGAATGAATATATGGATGAACTTTTTCGAATAACTTTACTATTCAATGCATTTTTATTTTTATGCAATGTTGCAAATAACTGGTGAGAATTTAAGATCATTTTTAGGACTGCTACTCATTTATAGAATAAGAAATTAAGTTGGCAATCGTATTTCAAATTTTGAAATCATCAAAGTACTATTTAAATTCTTATTATACGAAGACTTGAGGGACTATCTAAATATTCTAAATCCGCAAATATTCCATATGTATGTTCCACAACGTCAATAGCGCGACACAAACGTTTTAAAAACGATGCAATTCCAGTTTATTTAGGGCTTAAAACATGTTACATTTAAAATTTAACGGAACACATAAACTTGTGCTGGATGACAAATAATGCCTGATGCCCGCATCGTGGAGCGTCGCATTATTTGTGATAATGTAAAGAAACGAAATGAAACTTTCCGTCGTATATACTTTGTGTATGCTAGTCCGGGCGCATGAGTGACTGTATTAAAGGCATGAGAGTAGGCAGAACGACGGAATGGAAATCTGTAGGGGGTGAGGAAAAGTCGCCTAAGCAGGAATGCCAATGCCGCCATGAATACAACATGAGTTGTACTTTGCCCAACGACCTGTCTGTCATCTGCATCTTATGCACTTCGTTTGTTTTGTTGTTTTCGCCATTGAATTTGTTAGTATAAACAAACGAAACAAAATAAAAGATGTACAGCCTCGCTGTAATGACATTAGTTAGGATTATCGGTGGAAAGAATTGTATTCTCTTTTTCTTTTTGCTGAAAATACCTGCAGTTCATTATAGTCTACTTAGCGTAATGAAGCTATTACAAAACCAACAAATTGGTTCTCTTAAAATATAATTAAAACACTTGGTAGCTCTTGCGTTAAAATGTACTACTTTGTTAATTTGAATTGTTCTTAATTTACAATTTGTAATTATTAGCCTTACTAGCTTCATGCTGTCTTACAAGGAAAGTATAGGATCTGTGAAAAAAATTATTGCTATATTTTAATGGAATTAGTCGTTTTGAGGTCCTCTAAGATTTGACTATTTTTTCAATTAAGTCTCTCAATGTGTGTTTGTGTCTCTGTGTATATATATATATATATATATATATATATATATATATATATATATATATATATATATATATATATATATGACCTTTGGGTTCACAGTATGTAATGATTTTTATGGACAGTTGATGTTTGTTGAGTAAATACTGGTTTGACCTAAATTAATCTTTCTTGTACGATCACGACCTATGCTATTAATTTTGAATATAAATCACAAATTTAGGGAATAAACGATAAAATCTTAATGTACGTATGGAAAAGAATTCCCATTAATTTAAAGTGAATACTTGATAGCAGCAGGCGCTCAAAAATTAACTAGCACTTTAGTGGCAAACTTCACTTCATCTGGTCATAATTAGACGGTGGTTTTCTTGCTCGCAGATACCTGGTGTGGCGAAAGAGGCGAGTTCGCTGAAACTTGATATATCGAACAAGCATCTACAGTTAATTAGTGTTCTGCAGGTATCTGCCACAAGTCAGTCTGAACATGCAGCAGCGCTGCTTTACTCGCAGCGATGTTGACGTAATGCATGTGTAGTGACGGAACCACCGCACATCTGCACATAATTGCTCGGCTGGTCCATGCGCAGCGGAGAAGGATGATGATGGGCAAAAGGGCCCTATTCATTAGTGCTCTTGATAGCACGCACTTACCGACCGAGCATGCGCGCGCCCCGCTTTATCATCGTCAGTTCCCGTGCCCGGCTTTCGGATTTTAATCATGTCAGATTTATGAAAGTTCTTGTTTCCTTTATGCATGATGCTCTCTCTCTCTCTCTCTCTCTGTCTCTCTATCCTCTAGTAAACAACCATGTAATATTTTACGAGAGTTTGTTCTTGAGTTTTGCCCACCACTAAAACTAAGCAACTTGAACGCCGCCACTCACAGAGACGGACCGCAGCACGGTGCTGCCGTCGACGCCGAAACTTTAAAACGAAAACGTGAATTGCATTCTTGAGCGTTTAATTAATTTTACAGGAAAGTCATTTATTCGAACATATTTGCTTTACCTCCCTGGGTCTATACTCAAAGGTACAGAAATTTAAGAACGTGACATATTTATTCAGTGAAATTGTTTGTTTGAAGAATGTGACGCCATACAGAATGCCCCCTCATCAGCGTGTTGTATGGCCCAAGAGTATTTGATAAACGACTCCACCAAAAAACGATGTAACGAAGAGCTAGTCCAACCCTGTGCTTAATAAAGCTGAAATTTGGAGTGTAGAGTCCATTACAAGTTGGTTATATTATAAGCTATAAAATAAATGTGAAAAAACTTTGGCACAGTTTGTTCTTTAAAAGAATGCTGCTGAAGTTTGTATTTTTTCAATATTTTAGTAACAGATAGCACACTTCGATTGGAACGGAAGTTGTTCGTATAGTTTATGGGCAGCAGAAGGCGTGGCACGTACACATATTTCTAAAAAGCTATTGGGATCTTAGAGGACACTAGAGACTGCTAAATTTCAAGCGACCTTCTCCCGGACCCGGCGAACCCATCCGGAGACTTTAAGCTCCGGTAAAATTTGATGAGCTTTTATCCCATAAATATGAAAGGGAATTGCTGTCGAATCATTCAATGTCAAGTAATTGTGCACTTTGATGTGCCGTATAAACGGACCATATTTAATATACTTTATATTGCAAAGTTTACTAGCAATAAATTAGAGTTAGCTTGTTGGAGTACCCTAATAAATATACAACTACGAGCACTTCTTATCTTTAATTATTAATTAGAACATAACCTTTTTGTGCCGTTGGTATCTTATACGTATGTATCTACATTTGATATTATCTTAAAAGCTTATTATCTCATTGGCCAATCTTGTAAATTTTCATTTTCATGAATTAATTTTTTTATTAATATATATTAAAGGGGAAGTACTCTCTGAAAAATATTCAACGAATTTTGTATGCTCAAGAATAAATTAAATTACTTAAGTCCAGCTATAAGAAAAATTATGTTTTAATATATGACTTTTGCACTAGTTCTGTACAAATTAGGAATTTTTAACTTAAATACGGTTTTAATTTAACTATTTTGATGATTTCATGCAGTATCAACGAATATCTACAATTTAAACAAAAGTAACAGGATATATATATATTGATTAGTATCGAAATATCCGATCACTCCTCTAGGTGTTGAAATAATACAAAGACATCAATTTTATGGTACGTATAGGAAGTAATATGTGTTGGGTTATTTGTTTTACGTAAGTAGCGATAATACAACGGCAAAGATCCAAGCGGAACGAAATAATAATATCCAATGTAATGTTCGATAATAACCACAATTTGGAATCCTTGCAGCTTGGCGTGTGAGAACCACATCGTTAAAAGCGTGTAGCGCTGTACCCGAACACATAATACTCAATAACCGTAACATCGGCAAAAGAAATAAAGAGTAGGAATAATCGGTGGTGTACGGTACGGTTCCTACCTTCTCGTGCCGGCGACCTCAACGACTTTGCACCTGCTTCGGCTCCACCAGAAAGGCGTCAGGGTCCAATAGGATGAAGAGGCGCTGCGGGCCCATCCTTCCTCTGGGAACAGCAGCACCTGTAATGGGGTCACACAATTAGCACCGCACGTACGTAGCATCTAGGTAGAAGGCATGGCAGACATGACGACGCCATACTGGCCCTGCTTATGGCCATACGTTCTGCTCGCCGTTGTGGCAAATTGTACCTGGCACATTTCCTAGTACGTACTATTGCTCTGTTTGTATTTACACTTTATTGCGACTGTGGTTCCAAAAGCAACCGGACGATTCCCAAATTAATTTTAGCGCGATCATTATTTCTGCACATTTATCTAAAGATTATATTTACTTTATTTAACTAAACATATGGTTCAGGATCACAGTGGCAATTAATTTCCTGATTCCTACTAAATATTGTCAGTTTACGTTAAAAAGTATTATTGATATTTAACCGCCAATGTAACCAATAATGAAGTTGAAATATTGTAAAGGACTAAATGTGTTATTAGCAAAGATAATGAAAACTTGAATCTCGGATCAAGTATCATGTTGCGTAACCGAATCTAGAACACACAAGTGAACACACAACATAATACGTGTATTGCGAATGCTATACGATCCGAGAGTAATTAAATTCTGTAATAAATGGAGATGACAGTGTCAGAGTGTTGCGCATGGTTCCATCACATCAGGTAGTAGTAGTAACCTAACCTCACTTCACGGTCTGCATGGCGTTTAATTCAACATTGATAAATGGATACATACGAGAGAGAGGTGGAGGTTAATATTTCTATATCGGATCATGGATAATACAGGATATAACGTACGTGATTAATTATTATCTATCCATTAGTTGCATTGGAAATTGAATTGCAAATACGAAATCTGATCCGTACTTATACTGTTTAGATTGCCTAACAATCATTTGTTTATGATAATGATTTAGTTTAATCATTAGTTATGGCATATTTATTATTAGATATACCGTCTGAATAACGTAATTTCTCAATGCATCAACAAAACAGAAACACAATGCGGTCGTTGAGCAGCAAATGGGCCACATTCGACTCTTTTCCTTGATATAGAATAGGTTTAAAATGTAATAGTGACAGGTTTAAAAAAATGGTTCTTTTCCATGTCACTACAGTCCTATAATAGGAAGGCGAACAAATCATCAATTGAGTAAATGACATGGTGAAAGTGGGTTTGTCCTAAGATCCATTTGTTTTCTTGGAGGCAGTGGAGCGTGTAGGGCAGGTCGAGCACGAGTCGGAGCCCAGCTCATCAATATGTGTAGAGGCGACGTCGATGTCGACAACGCGGCGTCCGGAACGGTCTATAACCCTTGACAGGTCACGGCGACCACCATTATTAGGTTTTCCCTTTGCTTAAGTGGCACGTGATGTCCGCGGAACTTGGCGCGCGGCTGCCGACACGGCGGGCCGGTTGACCGCAAGTGTGCGGCCACAGCCACACAGCCAAACCGACATCGGCATCGGCATGGGCTTTACTCTGTACACCCTTCCTTACTCATACATTATCTTAGGACCGTTGTTCATCTTATCTTCAAATACCTTCATTATCGGCTGCGGTCTTTACATTAACCATTTGTCTATATTCGATATATACTACAGATTGTTATACATTAATTAAAAGTACGGTTAACTTTTACATATTGTAGATATTGTATGGTTCTAGGTATACATGATTATTTATATAAATCTTAATAAGTTGGGAAACCATTAGGTATTAACCGTTGTTAGACAGAGAACTAGATATATACAAGACGTGATTATTATTCATATAAAATGTTTGCTTAATTCTGTACTATCAATTGGGTAACAGTGAAAATAATATTTATTTTATTTTTATTGAATCATAAAACTATCTAGATAGAGTTTTGACAAGTTTCTGCGCAAACTTGACACAGTATAAAAGAATAGTGCAAAGAACGAAATAACGTTAAAAATGAAAAACTTTTCCATTTGAGTGTTGTACAGTGGTATGTATCCATTGCAACTATTTTGTGTTGTGTCATGAAACATGTATCAAAGTGTCGCATATCCAACATGGGCTATAGTTGTAAATGATGTCACACTAATGGCGTAGTCTGGCATTTATATGAGCGACTTTAAGTTTTCAGTGCCAACAGAACACTGCTAAAGTGAAAAGTTACTGAAATGTCACATAGTTACCCACACACACATACACATTCAAAGCCGAAATATACATGCAGAGACATCTCTAACAGTGTGCAAATGCTACTAGAAGATGTCACTGTTGCATAGGTGAGAACTTGTGAAACTATCACTGCACCCCGACGCGTGCATTCCGGCACATTTGGTTCCCCGGAACAAAATGCATAAGAGGGTGCACAAAAATGTTAACGGTAAAAAAAATATGCAGTGTGTTAACCTAGATTTTCTTGTAGGTTTAACAATAGATGCTATATTTATAGTTTTATTTGTAATTTTTAATGTTAATTAATAGATTAGTTCGCTGTGCAGCTTTAAGTTTAAAGATTCATAATTTTCCTTCAACCGGCTTGGTTAAAATTTCTATGCATATTCTTTGATTACACGTCTAGTGTAGAGCCCTACAGGTTTCTTATTATTTTCTTTGGAGTGATGAATTCGTTATATATTTTATCTCTGTAAAATTATTCCATTTAATTTAATTTATCTCAACATCTAAATTGCAAAAAGATAACTTTTTATCATATCTACATAAAGTTTTCTTTCCTTGTCGCAAAAAAAAACAAACAAAGTAAATGTTGACGTTCTTAATTTAATAATACGGAAAAAAAATTACCAGGCCCATAAATAAAAGTCCGCTTTTAAATCTCTGGAGCCGACATGCGAATTGATATAAATTAAAGGATCAGTATGAATAATTATTGTTGCCAGTGAATTGCTATAGGTTCTGTAACTTTATAAATATTTTCAACCATATAGATTATATCTTTCATAAAGAAATATATACCAGAAATTTGCTCAAAGTTTTGATAGGTAATTTTATAAATTCTCTTATAAACTGGATTTCAACTCGATTTAGGTAACATTAGACATGTCACTCCTTAGGTATTTCGATCAAACTGATGAGATATGAAATTAAAGCTTAGTTCCTTACAGAAAAGGCAATTTACTTTTCTCAATATGTCTTATTTGCTCCAATTTATTATTCCCAAATAATTTGATCCTAAACACATTTTCTTCATAAATATCTCATGTATTTAATTGTTAGCTACATTTTAACACAGAATGTGGTGTTATAATCGCAGCCTTAACTTCAAAAATCAATCATTTTTTTGTTTGATTGATTTGAATTATCATCTCAATGATTCAAGTGAGCAAAACATGTGATTATATTAAAGTCCAACGGAGAAGATAACGGAAAATACCTCAGTCAACTTAAAAGATTGATGGATCGGATTGGGACTTTTACCGATTCTCACAAATATAATATAAAAACACACAGAGAGCAGGTACATACTATGTACATATATACCGAAATACAAAAGTAATGAACCGAGAACAGTTGATAAGATCGATGGGCTGTTTGAAGGGCGGGGGTGGGCGGTGGGGGGATATCACACGGGAGTTGTCGTGTCCCGCGGGCAAGCGTCGCGGCTGTGAGCGACGGACGCATCGGCGCGTGTAATTCCGTGCAAGGCGTCGTCCCTTCTTTCCTCCCTTCCCCCCCCCCCCTCTCTCTCTCTTCTCTTCGTCCCGCCAATGCTTACTTCCGGCATATCGGCCACCAGTGTGGTTGTCTATAAACGACCCCTGACCCGAGGGTATCTAGCATACACGAATAACTTCAGTGGCGTTTCCCCTCTTGATTTTGAATGACGGCTAAATGAAAAGTTACTTGTAATATCCAGAAATTACTCTATTTCGGCTTGTAAACAACGACACACGAGTGTTTATTTTGATCTCAATAATTTAAAAGAAATCTTGCAATAACACATAAGACCCCTTGTAGTCATAACTTCTGTAGAATATTAGTAAAAATTTATAAATATGGATAGTAAGCTCACAATATTATTATTATTGTCGCATGAATATTTTAGCAAGTGAAGAGCCTTAAATATATATAAGAAATATAAATATGAATTTCTTATAGGATATAAAAAAATATTAAAAGCATATAACGATGACCGTTTAACCTCGTTTCGGAATGAAAGCCCAATTACTCATGGATGTTGATTAAGCTCAGGAGACTGCAGTCTCATAAAACACGTAAAGTAGAACTATTGCTGAGAATTAAGGAGCAATAATTCGCGCGAGGCGAGACACGACACTGGTCTTACTGTCTTTCCTTGCGCGTAACATATGGCCATCGCACCTTAGCCACAGGCTGCTCACCCTTAGACGGTGTTGCACTGGCGCTGACTTACCGTTCACGTAATAACAATCTAACCGACCGTCGTCTACGATATAGGGTAAGTGCGCTTATAATGTGAATCCCGCCCTATTTGCACGCTAGATCGAACACAGTCTAACTAACTAGATTGATCGAATTAATCCCCGTCGAACAAAGTATTGGGATTGGATTAATATAGCCCAGGCGGCGTAAACGAACTGTGTACTACTACTACTACTATATGCCCCCCCTAACCCCCCCCCCACCCTCAACATGACGTCGAGTTTCCGGTAATCGAATTATTGTAGAACAATGGCGAGTTTTTACGCTGATTAAGGATTTATTTCCTAATTATTTGCAAAAGCTTTCATATCACGAATAATCTCGAGCCAATATCTGTCGGATATGACACGGCATTACCATTCCCCGGCTACTAACTCAAACACCGCTAGTTTCATTGGGCAAACAAACGAATCACTTTGTTTTCGATATTTTTTCAGCGTGCAATGAAATGTGTATCCGTTTGTTTGCTTTGTTGGCACTACTGTCCAAGTTTATTAATGCCAAAGACTGCGTTCAAAGTTCTCTTGGCAGGAAATAATTACATTTGGTATTAAATAAAAAGGATCTATATGTCATCAAATTATTTAGGAATAGTAATTTAGAACAATGCGTTTTGAAATAATTGTTTATAGCGTTTAAACACTAAAATTAATAAAAGAAAACTATTGCATTTTAGGTTAAATAAAAGTGACCGCTATAAACAGGGTTGGTGTAAAAATAACCAACCAAAAAAAAAAGACAAAAAGCTTCTTCTTTTTTAGTCACTTAACTTTCCCGTGGACTTAAGCACAGTCTGATAAATTTTTCAGTGCAGATGCTACGAAGAGAAAAGAAGTACGTAGAAGTAGAGTAGAGTAGGCGAAAGTGGCGAGTTCACATCGATTTTCATTTATTTTAAATGCGGTTAAATGAAGACAAATCAGTGAACGCTATCCAAGTCAGCGCCTTGCTTAATTTTTTATGGGAGACTCTTGTGACTATCTATTAACCTTTTTCCTGTGTTTTTCTAGTAATTAAAGTTTACTAGTTTCCTTTTACAAAAAATATATCTACTGTACGAAAAGTATTCTTATAACTGAAACATGATTTAATAGAAATTGGTTGCATGTCGTTCTAATTACGAAGATAGGGAAGATACAAATTTATTTCTACCAGACATTATTTATGCAAATACCTATCGATGACAAGATATGTGTGAAACTTTGTTCAATAATTCGACCATCTTCTGTAACATTTAGATACAAACAGGAAGTTATGGATAAATTGCTATCGTTCCACTTGCGGGCCGAGGCAAGCTATAATTAATAACTACCTTGTCCTTGGTCCAGTTATTTGAACCATCTGGCGAAGAGCGCGTATGAATTATGCGTTATTGATCATCGTAACACCATCGCCCCCCGCACCTCACCTCACCTCACCACACCGTTTGCTGGTGCGAAGTGAATTTATACCGCCGCTGGAATGTAATGGACCATTCCGGTCATTCCTGGAATGATGATAAGTGTCCACGAGTTTTCGTGCTGGAGGTCTTACCAGCCAATTTGCCAAGTTCAGAGACCTCTCTGGTTTGGTTTGGTTTGCCGGTAGATGGGCCACATAAATAAATAAACGTCCCCAGACGTGGTGCATTGCTACCAATTCATTCATAGGTCGTCACGTCGAGAGCCGATTACTTTCACGGCGTTCACATTGACTTTTTACTTTTGTCCAATAGTTATAGTTAAAAAAAGAAAATGATAATGATTGGCCTTTTGTTCATTTAATATCTGTATGATAATGCTATATATATTTTTTAATTGTGAGTTTCCGTTAAAGTCTCGAGTTCAAAAATGTTCATGTTTACAATGCTTTTTTATTACTTTAGTTACTCTATTTACTAGTAATAAAGAAAAATAAAATGAAATTTCGTAACTGTGTAATCTTGATAATTAAATTTGAAGAATAATATAGTAGTTCAACCCTTAATTATTAAGCCCTCAACTCATTAAATAAGGAATCTACATCTTCAAAGAGTATAGGGGACTCATCAGATAAATTCTGCAGCAGTTAAGTAATGTGAAACATGAATACAAAAAGTTTCAAAACATCTGCAAGTAATCCCCTTTAATTAACGAGTCGCTGAACTTCAATGGCTCAGATTGACAAAGTGAATATTAAAATTTAAAAATCATACAGCGACAACACCTTAGCTATATAGAGTCTCGTCAGGAAAAAGAAGATTTTTCATCTGGAGGATCATCATCAGAAGGTGCACAGACAAACTTTAATTAGAGCACACATCACACGCAGGCGAGACAAGGAGAATGCGTCGCAAAATAAAAAATGACCAGCAGAGCGAGTGAGCGAGAAATGGAAACGAACGTGCGCGACGTGCGGTGGCAGCGGTTTGAACTAGCTCCACGTATACACAAGGACCTTCCTCCTCTGGGTCGGTGGGTTGCTGTGCTATGTCGTTCTTAATCACTTCCTGCTGTCATTGTTAGCAGTGACAGTAAGTGATATATCAAAGACGCCAACTTTTTGTTGGATTTAACACTGCGGGAAAACTGATTTTGCTACTTTTCCAACCAGGAATTTTGATAACGAATGAAACGTTACATTTTGTATCATTTATTACGCACTTTTTGGGGTCGAATTTCCTGTATACTATATTTATAAGAAAGTCACTCGAATCAAACTTGACATATTTTATCATTGGACTTTTCGTATTGCGATTTCTTACAACCTTCATATTTTTGTACCATTTACTATAGTTCTTTTGATCTAATGGTGTATTTTTGAGCAAATTTCTAGATCTGTAAGGAAACATTTAATCGAATCAAACAATGGTTGAACCACAAATACAAAGAAAAAAGATATATCGAATATTATAGCTATAAATGCTGTACAAAGAGTGCAATTGCCAATAATGTCATTTTAGTAGCTTCTAATTTAAATTAGGACAAATTGTTGGGTTGACTTTAAATTTATGCAAATTATAAATATAATAAGAGCTTCCACCCAAATGCCATTGAAGTGAAATTCTGCTGATAAGTAAATGAAAATGAAATATATTTATCAACGAAACTAATTGAGTTTCTAAAGCAATGACATTCCTTAGTTTGTTAAATTACAATTAAAACAGTTTCGAAGTCGTCGCATTGTTTTATCGGTAAAAATGCTCGCGCGCAGACATCAAGGCAGTATTAAGAACAAAAGTATTAATAAACCTCGGGACCACAATTAAACTCATAATCCATTTTGTTCTAATTACGTTTAAGCACAGCGGAAATAATTTTCGAAACGAAATCCTTAGACATCGGATTTCATTTTGCCAGGACAGTTAACAGCTATACACTATTCCACGTTGTTTCTGCAATTAATACAGTGTTCTATTTATAATTCTACGGCAGCGAAAACAAAGAGCCTAAAGGCGATTTTGTTACAGCAATTATAATGTTTTCGAGTGTTGCGTGTCAATTAGACCAGTTTCGTTCTACAATTTCAATGGGGTCAAAACCAACATTTGCAGTGAAAATCCTTCAGATTTTAATATATAATAAAAACAAAATAATATCGTTCCTTCTATGAACTCGTTTGGGATTTTATGAATCCATAAAATAGCAATACTTAAATATGCAATGAATTTTCGATAATTAACAAATTAGTCAAAAATAACCTAAAACATAAAAATGCAACTATTGATAAATGATGTTTAAATAAGAGTAAGAAAAAATTAACAAATTATATTAGCCATATTGCGAAATGGACCAGGAATGAAGGATGGATGACGTATGGAGAGCGAAGAGTACCTAGCAGAGAATTCGGAGTAGCTTCTGAACGCAATTTGGCGAAATCAAAAGGCATTTTCCACGGAGAAAGGATGTAAAAGCAGGGATGCCAGAAGGAAGGCCTTGTGGATTCAATCAAGGGTCGACGTATATAGGGGGCGTACACGCACACAAACACACACACCCACACAGAGAGGAACGTAGACTAGAACAGACGACTAGGACAACTTTGTAGGCTTTAAAGACGGTAGGTTGAAGGGTTATCCTTCGCACGATTTGAAGGGGTTGGCGATGTGACGTAATTCCAGCCGCGCAGCTATAATGAGCGAGGATTCCACAACCTGATCACACGTTCAATGTCAAAGACAAATACCGGGGAGCGGTGGCGGGAGAAAAGTACCATTGTCAAAGCTGTATACGGCCCAAGTGAACTTTGATGGCCAAAGTTTCCCAACGTACTAATGCGAAATAATTAGAAATGGGCGATGGCGTCAGTCAGGCAGTCAGTCAGTATATGCGGGATCGGTTTTCTTCAACGCCTCCACTAATACAAATAGTGGCGTTTGTTGATTGTTCACTTTGCACTAGGCACACATTATACTTGTACACCGAATTAAACTAGTTTATTTGTCTTTGGCCCGCTTGCATACACACCTACATACATTCATGTTTTCATATTTAAGTTCCAAATGTTTGAAAGTTGGTTAGTTCTATTGCAGAATACTACGGATAGGTATGCCAGTTTCCTAGTTAGAGAAGTTGTGAATGTAAACACGATTTGTGCATTTAAAAGCATCAGAAACTTCGCAAAAATATAAGAACGCCAAGAGCAGTTTTGCTGCAATTCAAAAGTTCCAATAGATTCAGTTTAATTTAAAAATATTCGTGATACAGTTTTACATTTATATTTTAAGTTCGTATAGCATGCTCAGGTTTTTCAACAGACCGAGAAACCAACCAATATAAATCCAAGTCAAATACGTTTTATATTTGCGGAATTAAAAAACGAATTCATACGTCGCCGTACTATAGCATCCGGTCTTATGTCTGTTACTGTTTCGGGATCAACAAAAGCGTTTAGTCTCGGCACATATTATGTAGTATCTCAGAATATTTAGTGAAAATTAAATATAGAAAATTCAGATATTTTTAGTTTAGACAATTGTTCATAATTGTTAATTAATATTTCGTGTTTAATACTGAACTCTACAAAGTTCAAAATTTAAATAAATTGTACAATACAAACGAACTCGTACTAATGAGTACTGTGGGGTGTAATATGAAAATCCAGATTTATTTCGCAAATTGCATTTTAAAGCCAAATGAATAGTATACAGCTAGAAAATAATATAATAAGACTAGTTTGCATTTCAAAAGAAAATATAACTCCGAGTCTAGAGATACATATCTTCTTCATAATAAATATACGCAACTGTATATGGGTAGTACAAGTACTTCAAACAAGCATTTGCCTCCTTTTGCAGCATCATCATTCTTGCTTTGAACCGAAACAAAGCTCGTGTAATTTAATGTATCATTCAAACTCTCATCAGCACTGCTCTGAAACCAAGTGTGTTGACGTAGAGATATTTATTCACTTATTTCTTAAAAATAAAAGCAGCTCGCATATGCAGATAAATGCATATACACATAGAGTGTTGCTATTGATTAAACGACACAAACAACTGATGTACGAGCTTTAAAAAACAATTTCATTTATAATTACAACCATTAATTCTGAATCGTGTACCGAGAGACATACATCTGGCAACATTGTGTGTCGATGTTCATATACCGGCTTTGCACGTATTGAAATTAAACCGCGAAATATAAATTACAAAAGTTACCACAAACACAAGCCGACTCATTTGTAACGTTTTAAACAAACGGATTGTTGTATTTGCGCGACCTAAATACTGGCGCCTCCACTTTAGATTGTCAACCTTTTTATTTAATCCGGATTAGCTTTAACGGCGGATATATGCAGTATTATTATTATTATTATTACTAACGACAAGTAAAGGTTGATGTTTTACCTAATTGAAAACTGTGGAGTGGCCTGCACACAACTTTCTTACAGACGTCATTCTGAACAGTCACATTCGATTCTAGGTGGGTTAAAACAAGTATTTAGAATTTTTTCATAATTATAATACTTACTTATAACTATATAAAATAAAGAAAAAAATAAACCGTCTTAAAAAATATATAATTCTTGTTCCAATACTAAATAAATTAACAAAATAAAACTTTGAAGAGTTTGCAAGAAACTTCGGACTGGGAAACCTAAAATTGCAAATAAAGAATACATTTCTCGTAGCTCGTAACAAATCTTGTATAAATGGTCGATAAACAGCGATCGAGGAACGTCGTTTGTCGAAACTTTAGAATGTCTTTGTGAATAAAAAGTAAATGTATTGCGTGTAGGTTCAGCCCAGGTCCACTATCTAAAGGTTGTTGTGTGTGTGTGTAAGGTGAGCTAGGTAGTGGAATAGCTGGATCAGAAGGTATTCCTAGAGCAAAGAGTTCGTTAATTATGGATGTCCGAACAAAGTTACGCAAAGACTTAGTGGAGTGTTTGTAACAAAGTTTCCCAATAAACCGGTAGACCCTATTGGCTGACCCGGCCCGACTGAGTTACATTCGCATTCCCTACCTGACGCACTACTATGGTAACTTGGATGGAAGATGGACAGATATATAAGCCACGAAGTTAAACTATACTCCGTTTCTCTTTGGATTTCTACAAGACACTATTATTGTAACAATAGAATCATTTAAATAATTGTTGTAAATAACGTTTTTCAAGAAAATATTTGAATATAGTTCTATTTCTTTTTTACCAATACGGTTTTCGAGTTAATGAAAACGTATGTCAGACCAGTAAACTTGTGGTTATATGATGACAATATTTCTTTATGAGACTATCATTACCATGTGTTTTATTGCAAAATAAAAGTGGAAACAAGAATATCTAACTATAGGAGTTGCCCTCCAGATTTATGAGGTTCGCGCGGCAAGGTAATGGAGAGAAACATGGAAGACATCGGGATCACAAGTAAAGTCCTTCGCTCTTGTACAGTGTGGAGCATACATGGAGACAGAGCAGCCATAAAAACGTAACGCTGTCTAATGATACGGGCATGGATACTTTTATTTCTTTTAATGTTTTCCCTCAATATCGATTATTCGGCGAGCTGAAGGCATTGGTATCTCTATACACTATACCAATGCTTGTTTTTTACTGTAATATAAACTTTAGTCGGAAATGTAATCATAAAAATATTATATATAATTATAAAGAATTGGCGAAAAAAGTTTATTTAACTGTGTAGAATTACGTGTAAGAGAAGAACAAATACTTATCGTAATGAATTGCAAATTTATTGTAAATATTCTTTTACTGGGTAAAGTTGCAAAGCACCTAAATTTCCAGTGAACCCGATAAAGATATCTTTCAAGCAACATGGAAACTAAACAAAACTATACCGTATTTCATCGATAAGTCGCTCTACCTGCACTCGAGATGCAATGCAATAAACCACTGTGGCAATAAAAAATTCACTGGCATTTTAAACGAGTGCTTTTGCTATTCGAATTTATCTAAAAAGTTTGCGCTGCTAAATTCATTTCGAAACCATAAATAACTTTAATGTTTTAAAGTTCTAGTGGCATAAAGGTATACTTATACATAGCTAGCTACTTCACATAACTATATATATAGCAACCATTGCGAAAAACAGAACGTTACTGCTTAAATCCAGAAAGAAAAAATGAATAATTCGACCGGGTGCATCTAGAGACGTTTGCGAAAAACAGAATTTATTGCGTTCATAGCTTATGTGGAATTACGAAACAAACCCGACGCGCCAGCAACGTAAAACTACGTCTTAAGCGCGCTCAAAGTTCGTACTGCTGGTAATCATAAACTGAGTCCCTGTTATAGATGGCATTCTTTAGACGGAAATACGTCACGAACCGGTAGTACTCGACGTTAATTGTTATTCTTAAGGGAACACGCAAAGGCTCACGACGGCTATTATATTAAGTTTACTTTGTTGACGGTCCATTGCCATCACAGAGGAGGGCTACCATGGATGATGGACTGTCTTACATTTAGAAGCGGACATTTGGATGTTGTTATTTCTGTATTGAACAACAATATTCGTGTAACTTTCGCTTCATATGAAACTTTGAAAATATCAAATTGTGCAAAACGAATATCTTATTTTGTTGAAAATGTCAAAACTTTTGGGTTTTCATATAGTATATAATCAATCATTTTCAATCATTTATTCTTTTGACTCGAGCTAAGTTTTTGTATGCGCAGTTCCCAATACAGAATAATGTACTTGTAATAATATATGTTATGTCTTTTTCATTAGTGCTAAGAACTTTTGAGGATGCCTGCTATTACTCTAGTACAGCAAATATTTTTGTAACATTATACTAATTATATATAATCAGTGGGTATAATCATATTTTCATATTTATAGTTGTTAAGAATTATGAAAAAGGTTAATTTTCTTTCCATTGGATTGATAATAAAGTCAACGCCGCACAGATGGAGGCATTAGTGCCTGGAGCAATGCTTCTTATAATTAAACCGGAACCCATACATAACGCCAAAGGTATAATTATCATGAACGAATATATTTATAACCAGTATATTCCTCATTGGGGTTTACAAAATGAAACCAAAACATAAGTAAACAAAAGCCAAAAAAGTTAATTACGGTGGTAATTAATACTAACGAGATGACCCAGATAATGTGAGATGCGATAATATGGAAGAGAAGCAGAGAGAGAGAGAGACCGAAAGATGGAAAGGTATACGTTTTGCAAAAGAGGATATTAGGAGGGTTATAGTAATATAATTGGGCCAATGTAGAAGAAAGACAATGGCGGAGGCGCAGTTAGCGAAGCATATAAAGAGATGCCGATATAGTAGGTCGCGTGGATCCAGGCGTCAAAGCTGCTCTCCTGGTGGGAATGAAGGAAGAAACGACGACTTGCAAAGTGAGTCCCTTCGTTAGTTTGTTTACGGCTCAGTTATGGCTTTCTGCTGGAGCCACACTCATAAATCTTCCCGGCCTCGATAAAGCGCGCCTTGCTGTTGGCACGAATGAGCACCCGCTCAACGCTCGGGATAACACACACACATGCACACACACATATTTGTGCCTATAATCATACATACACACACACAAACACATTAGCTAGAAAAAATAAACCATAAACCTGCAAATCGAAAGCAGAATATTCCATTTTTTCTTCATGAACCATTATTCTTTTATGTCACATTGATTTACATCTTATCCCCATATATAGAAGTCTCAACAAATTATGCGCATTACGTACATGAGAAAACGAACTAAGAGCAGTTTTATTTTTAGCTCGTAGCGAATCCTGACAAAATTGGAATTAAAGTATTTTCGGCTAGTACACTATTTGGTTCACAATTTTATTATTAAGATATATCTGTTGTGGCCAGCAAAGGACTCAAATAACTGTTGATTTTTTTTTTATATTGTTTATTTTGAATCTAGCTATTATTCTGTAAGGGCAGTCATACCAAAATGACCTCACATATCTAACCCTCAACCAAGTCAAATAAAAATATAATATTTACCGGAACATTGCCTTTTAAACTAACAATGTTTCTTGTACGTTTCCTTAGTTACATATTGTAATTGATTCACGACAAACTAGCTGAAATAAAATAAAGAAATATTATATTAAATAGAAATAGTGGAAGTATAAAGAAGTCGATTGAAAACCACTCCAGTTTCTTTGTCATTGAAATAGCAGTAAAAATATAGCATATGTAATTACCACGCCAATTTTGGTTGTCGTCTATGATTTAATATTCAATTTTGAAGATCCAACGACAAAAGCACCGGATGCGAGCACTGTCTGGGCACGTAATTTTTATTCGCAGGACTCAATATACACCAATGTATATTCAAATGAGGAACTATAAACTAAGCATTGATTTCTATTTTTCTTCTGCAACGAAAGGAACTGTCTGCTCTTAAATTATGGAAATATTGACTGACAATAACTTTCAATTAAATTCTACTTGAGCGCATATAGCAAAATAAAAGATAGATCCACGCAGTCAGCCGCAGACATCACCTATGCATTATTTAGTATATGCATGTGTATTGGTGTGTCGGCGTGTTGGTAAATTCAAATTTAGAAACGACGACAAAAACAGATGGAAAAATGCAGATTGCATAAACTATATATGTACATGCATAGAGACCGTGTGATTTCAGTGCATTGTGGTTTTCAATGGTAAATTTACCTTGACCGCAATAACATGATTTATTTAATTGGGGTTTTTATTGCCCTGCATTTGTTATTTACGATATGGATGGGATTCACATTTATGCGAAGTATTTTAAATCTATGTTTAGCAAAACGGACGAATACAGATTATTATTATATCATCTCAATTTCAGTACTTGGTATTCTAGACCCTAGAGCGTTCACAGACACACAGGACACACAGACAGACACCTAGATAGATAGACAGACACACAGACGTCATACTGAGAATAGTCACTTTCAATTCTTGGAAGGTTAAAACGTGTATATCCGTTGAAATCTAAAATTCGAAATTTTTCATGATTACAAGATTACTTATTACTATAAGAAAGAAAAATGAGAAAACAGTAATCTTGGTGATTGGTTGAAAGTTTAAAAGGGAACAAAAGTGAACCTTTTATAGAAATAAAGTTATGAAGTAAAGTTTCGTATCGTTGTCAATTGTTTCAGCTTGAGTTATGTCAAATTCCGCATCAAATCTCCAGAGTCAAGCGCCTGCTTGCGGCGCCAGTAAGTTTCGCGGTTAGCACACGCATATACGCACAATATACGTATACGTATGTATGTCGTATAGAGTGGGGCAAATAAACAATACAAAGTTGGCGTGGTTTTGCTGCTGTCATAAGTACACATCGTCGAATAAGGGATACTTTATAAATCCGGCCTTGTACGATATGCCAGCTCCTCCTGCTCCTACATGTATATGTGTATGTATATTGGAGTAAACAATTCTCACAACACAATAACGACCCTCGGGGCACTTCACTGCCACAACGAAAAACAAAAAAGAAATGTCATAACAAAGATATTACTTTATTTTGACGCAGACGCGTATTTTTGCCAAATGGCAAACGCAAAGAAAAATATTATTACGGAATAAGTGAATTAGGAAAATTGTATTTTCTTTATTTCTCCTCAAAATGAATTTCAAAAAAACGTTTGGTATATAGTGGAAATGACTGCAATATTTCTCACAAATTTAAATTTAGTTTGACTAACAAAGACAAACGCATTCTTTATAATTTACCGTTAAGTATCTCAGAAACGGAAATAGTTAGAGAAAAAGTGATTTTTATAAAAGTAGATTAAATTAAAACTGCTACCAAATTTTGTGGAAAACATTTTTACAATAAAATAAAGCAAATATAAATACAGTGAAAGGACAAAAAAGTGGAGTAAAGGCCTCTCTTGTTTCGTTTTTTATTTTTGGTTCAATTATCCAAATAGCCTTAGAGATGATAAAATTGGTATTGATAAAATGTGTTTGCCCTGCAACCTGAAATATTCCACATGAATTGGAGCACAGTATTAGATAAAATTCCCAGCGAAAAATGTGTATCAAAATAAAATATCGTGAGTGTTTGTAGCCTGAAGGCAAATAGCAGTGGCAACGTGTTCGATATATTCAAATTTCGTTACTGGCTGGCGCTACAGACAGAGACAGACGCCATTGATTGAACCATTCGATGGAACAAGATGGCTATGCATACCGTACGTCGATGCATTGACAGCATCTCTCTCTCTGTCTCTGCATTCTCTCTTTTACATACTAATGGCAGAGAAACACACCGGCGTGTGTCAAGAAATAGACGCCGAAAATAAATTCACATCGAAAGCAAATATAAAACACATGACGTGAACTCATATATCGAACGATACTTATACTACATATATATATATATATATATATATATATATATATATATATATATATATATATATATATATATATATATTCTTATCTTTCTTCGCGATGTAGGTAAATGTTGGAAATCATTTATTATTGACAGGCCACGTCTGACGTTGTCGTTTTTTGAATTGACAGACTTTCAATAAATCGCTATGCATAACAGAAGATACTATCATATATTTAAAAGAAAACGACTTGAATGTGTAACTTCTTCAGTTAAAACAAAATGAAATAATCGATCCATGCTTTTGTTTTGAAAGTTTTTACCCTCCAGAAAAATGGGTCACACGGACCCGAAACGTAACTATCAAATATTAACCTAACACAACTTATAAGTATAAATTTGGAGTTGCGGATTGAAAGTAATTGTTGTTTTTCTTTTTACTATTGAAATTAAGTTCGCATTATTAATTGATTATCCCATCATAATAGTTTGAAAATACACACTTTGATCATTAAATTAATGCTGCAGTATCCTTGTCAACAAATTTCCGATTTAGGTTAATATGTTTCCATTCAAACTGTCAAAATACATACAGCGTAATCAATAATAACGCAAACCTCATTTATTTTACTTATCGCATCTTTATTTACTTGGAACGATATATTGTCAAAACGAGATGAAGACTGATCGCACGGAAAATACGATTTTTGTTTAAATAAATCAAATGGAGTACCTTATATTACAACAGATAATTAATATCTCGTTCAGTAAAAGAAATTATAATTGAGATTATATTTCTATGAAAACGTAAAATATATATATTTAATTTTTTTTTTCTTAATAGACAGACACACGACCGATTGCTTTAACTTCTTTGTATTTTATGGCGCACGAAAAGCATACCAAATATATTTGTTTTTTAATTAACATGAGTTATGAATTGGTTAGACTTACTGATGAACCATGTCAAATCAATAAAGGCAATTTTGATATTAATCAAAATTGTCAGAACTCATGTCCAATAAAGCAAATCAACAGGGCAATATAATTTAACAATCCCAAAGCAGCGCGCTGTATTGAATATTCAAGTGGCCAATAACCGAATTTCACGCGATACATTATTTAACAATACATCACTTTTAGCAAAGTCGCTGGTCGCCAGACCGGCAAAAAAGCTATAGTCCGTATATGCAAATCGGAATGCAATATAACTGCAATTACCCACTTCACTTTCGCAAAAGTACTGGGGCAATTGCGAAATTGACGCTATATAGCAGTGTGTCTGTGTGTAACTTGCCCACCCATCCATTCCGGTATGATGGTTAGCTGGTTCTATTTGCGTTTGGGGCCAAATTCACGCACCGACACACCTCTAATCAACCAAAAAGTAACGTAGGACTGACACAAAAATCGGCAAATTTGAATTTCAAAAAAGCACTAAACAAAATTTTTTCATTAAAGGGAATATTTTAACTGACACTCATTGAATTTCAGAACTGCATTTTAGCTCGATGTATACGAAGTACCGAAGAGCTAAAGTATCCCGTCATGTGTCTGTAACATTCTCAGAGCAAATATCCATAACAAATTTATATTGTGTATATTATAAAATAACTGTTGTTGACTTACCAATTAGGTACAACATTTAGGGTAGATAGAGGGTAGTTGACTCACCTGCAACAAATAGAAAATAATAATTAATATATTGTGGTAATAAATCTCCACGTCGCCATATTCGCTATAGGTCAGTGCTTTAAATAAATTAAGGAATTTCAGCAATTAAATGTAGTGCAATATCGTCCATGTTGACGCAATAACAGTATATAAACAACTAAATATAATTAAACCGCTGCTTTTTGTTTGTCATTTTGTGTGTGCCGCCTGCAAAGCCACAGCACAGTACATAACCTCACACGTATTGTACGCGCATGCGTGCACACGCAAGTGCAACTGTTTGTGGTTGACCACCGTAATTATATGCACACGCAGAGAACGTAGTCACATGAGGGGGCAAATGTGTTAATAGTACAAGTTGCACCCTATATACACACACAGTGAGGCAGTCACACAAATACACATCTCTAAAATCATAAAACAGATGTTGAACAAAACGCCAAGTTAAACAACACAGGCGTTCAAACAATTGCAATATTGTGCGAAGCCAATTAGATCAGAAACAAAACAATCCTGCTGTCATGGGAATGTGACAGTACTGTTTAAATTGAGCAATAATATTGGAGAAGCAAACAAAGTAATAAACAGTCTGAACGAGTATTGTCATATTTTGCTATTGTGGTGGAAATATCTGAACTGAATCAGGTTAATTAGTTTTGGATTCTCGGGTTGGATACATTTTAAGTGTAGCTGCCTATTTCTGCAATATGATTTTTATCTTGTCGTACATTATGCACAAATTAGCTATAGTATTCGGTTGCTTGTCTATAATATTGATGCTTTGAAGAGAAGTTTCAATTTCCAGCAAATTCCAACATTGTTAACTTGCTCTAAAAATTTTCTGGTTAAAAATTAAATGATATTATAAGATGAATAACTTATTTAGTTTAATATATACAATTAAAAATTTATATTTCTTTACGAAAACTGTAATAATACTGTAAATGCAAACAATGTTTTTGTTGTTCTTATACAAAAATATATCGAAACAAACTGCAAATATATATGGATATTTAAATTTGCTAGATGCATATTTATGGCAATTGAAATGGAAAATAAAATAAATATCAGGCTGATCCGACACAAATTGAAACAAAACTATTGACATACATATTGTAAATATTTTATTGTTGACATGAAATTTTATCAAATTTGTTCTATATGTAAAACAACTGAATTCATTAAATATTTAAAACAGTTCTATTTGGATTTTCATATCAGTAGCATGTTAATCTTTAACGTTCGGTAATATTTATAATTATTACAAATAATCCTAGATGCAAAGTGCATAATTATTTATTAATATAAATATATTGCACTTATTATTATTAAATTCGACAGCAGTGTTTATATTAATCCAACTAAAATCCTCAACATGGTTTTATAAACGTATTAATAAGTACACACTTTATTAAAATATGTGCAAAAGAGCTATAGTATTCGGTCTAGTGTATTTATCATTCATAGAAAGTACTTTTTATGTAGTTTTCAGACCTCACTTATCCCATTATCCTATTAACTTTGAAATATGTCACAGATTTCATTCCCAAAATAATCAGATACGGTTCAGGTTTGGTCAAAATGTGTAAATCCAAAGTAGTTTGACAGCGTCATGATATGTTACGTAAATATTTATTTTCAAAACACTGCGCCATATTTACAACACTTGGGAAGCAAATATTATTGCAACGGCTAATGCAGAAGCGATACTAGCGACAGCAAACGGGAAAAGATTTGCAACATCATAATAACAGTGAAATAATTTACTCGTACGCTCATAGTTGCGCATTGTAAATCCCTCATCGGTTCCGAAACGAACATGATAATGTTCATACATGGTCAGTTCGAACGAACGAGTTACGTTTTCAAATCAATTATTCATCCCGTACAACGTACATCATACAGTGATGTACGAAGTGCACTGTTTTAGCGTTTGTTCCGAGGTTTATTCATTAAATTGGGCTTTGTGCGTTCAACATGAACGTGTAATACCAAATATGACGGCCTATAATAATACCGAGAATATACTTTTACCTTATCATTCCAGCCATCCGAATGCAACATTTGAACGGCAAATTTTCAATTCATTAATCTAAACCATAGCTATTATGCCTATATAAATGTTTCTTTTAAAGAAACAATATGGATTTGTTAATAATGTGAATATATATATCTTTTCCATGTTTAAGCTGTAAAAGTAATACAGTTTTGAAGCCACTGGTGTGTGCAGTATATATGTGTGTCTGCCTAGTGTAAAGTTCTCTCTATTATATGGCAGAAATATAGTGGCGTACCTCTAAAGAAAGGTATTGCCCATAGTGAAATCGATACACACCTTTTGGATCATCGCCATTTTACGTGTTCGCGTAAATGGGTTTGTGTTTCAGTAGGTTATAGCAGGTATAGTACGCGTTGTATAGACGAAAGAGGGCGAGTGCGAGTGAGCAGAGGAGGAGGAGGAGGAGGTAACTCGATACAGATGAGTCTGTAGGGAGAGGTGTCCTATGGACCCCGTTCATTGTTACACCGAAACAACCTTTACTGATTCAGCAAAATGTCCCTACTACATTCGAAAAGTTTTTATTTATTTTTTGCTCTGTTCTTGGAGATTCATTTTCCATACAAATACACAGTTAGTTTGGAATTTGTATCTAGTCGATACGTTTGCCTATATATAGGGGTTAATACCCCTTAAGAACATTAACAGATTCACCCATAATACTGGCTGAAGCGCACATAGACGTTATTGTATTATCTATCATAATCAATGTTAAAACAACATTATCTCTCAATTCGTAAAATCATCACGTGCATCACACTTGCATTACATATAATTTGATTTCATTTAATATTCTTCCCACTTACATATCTTAATTATGTGTTATGTAATTTTACAAAAATTAACAACCCTGATAAGGTTTTCGTTTAATTTCCCTGGTATGCACTTTAGCTAGATTTAATATTACACCCGATCCCTTCCGCACAGCATTTTTAATCGTATGGTGGTATGTTTATGTGTACGTCCTCCTACGAACGGAAAGTATCCATTACTAGCCCCCCCGCTGAATGTATCTGAAATTATTATTCCGTAAACTCCCGTGTTAATAATTTAGATTCAAATCTCCAACGGGCGCCGTAATCCACTTCCAACGTGATAACACTAAAATCCCTATTTGCTTGGTGCGCCCTGCTGAATAACAGATACGGTAGCGAAGAAGGTAGGTAGCTGCTGCCCCTAAACTAAAACGCTGACTACAAACTTTGCACGGAAGTTTTATGTACGATTCGTATTGCCCTCCAAATCTTGGGAAACTGCGCTTGCAAAGTCTCACGATAGCTACGTGACGGATGTCTGTCTGTACAGGTGATCGTTCACGGAGCCAACCCCCACTGCTCTCGAAACTATCCAAAATTATATATATATATATATATATATATATATATATATATATATATATATATATATATATATATATACAAGTAGAAGTGCATTTATAAACACCTAATTTTGAAGATAAAACATCAAATTATTGAGCCACAATTGCACAACATAAACTGGTCTACTTGTGCTATTAATTCTCCATCTCGAAAACGGTACGATTTAAAGACAAAGTGATTCCCTTTAATGTATAAATATAATATGAATTAGTTCTGCTGACGTTTCGGTATATTTAATCGCTCTGAGGATGGTTCTGTTTACGTTTACTATTAAACATATTATAAAATCGTCCGTAAGCTTGTATTGCCTAATAAAACTTTGCCTCTTTGTAGAGATCCTACACAGAGTTAACTTCATCAATATTCCCGATAAGATTGATAAATATTTAAACTGTTAAATAAACAAGTCAGCATCGAAGTCTTGAGAAGTTTTCAATTGGCAAGTTTCAAATAACTTAAATCAGTTAACTCTGTGTAGGATCCCTTTATCCGCAGTCGGGATTAGCGTTATATCACTGGATATTCGCCATCTCCTTTCGTACCTCGATTCGTTGTAGCCAAGGTCACATAACTATATCTAGCGGAACTTGTAAGATGAAGAATTAGTAACCATGACAGCGCACACGACCTAATTCTCTTCTGCTTCTACTCATATTATATTCAATGCCCCACGTCCCAGAACAATATCTGCTGCACACAATAGAACAAGAAACGTTTGATACAAACGATTTTTATTCATACACATAACTAAGGCTAATTTTGAATGGTTCATGACGTACGCTAATGTTGATATATCTTTCATTACAAAGTCGACAGTTCATTCAATTGCTTTGTTGCACACAATTTCATTTCACTCAGTTATTTGTTACCTTGAATAAATATCAGAATTATTATTGTGTTGGCCACATAGTTATGAACTAAAGAATAACGTAGTTACTAATTTAATAAATAAAAGTATAATTAAAGAAATATAGAAGTATTATTTTGAAAGAAATACTATTGCAATGAATTCAATTTAGATTTTTTCAACTGGTCTCTATAGAAGAAATAAGTTCTTTTTAAACCAGATGAAGATTGAACAGATAAGTTTTTAACAAGAAACTTTGCTTGTATACGCGTATATAAGACTAAAACAAACCAGAATGATATATGTTTCAAAACTTTCATGGAACATTGATTAACATGAAAATGTTAGATTAGAAGTTCTTCTTACATATACATTATACAATGTTAAATAAAGAATAATATGCATTTATAGATACGATGATTATTAAATTGACATTCTCTGATTATAAGAAAATAAATAATGTACCAAAACATTTCAAAACAAATTCTTTGTAAAATCTATTTTGTAAAATTGTACATAATATTTATTTCCTGGATATATTTTAAAAATGAGAATTCAATCTCAAAAATTGTTAGAAATTAGGCTGACAATATTGCTGAAAATGAACGAGTATTATGGAAAAGTAATGCATGATAACTGTAACATATTTGTGACCCTGTACACCAAACCAATTTTGTAATAAGTCTTTTGCAGGTTATAAAACGAGATTTGACACAGGCAATTGCAATTATTCGATTCGTTTGCATCGATTTCCCGGAATATAACCTGGTAAAATGCCGCGAGTATTGAACCATCATCCACCACACTCAACATATACCTACAGCAAATTATTAATGCCATTGGAAAGTACGATATTACTCGACCACATACACACAACAGAGGAATATACACAGACATGCAGTATATTAACTGACCTCATGGTTGCAACCAACCAGCTGTGTATATGGACAATTAACGGGTAACCAGAGTAACCGTTCATTGCTGCTCTTTGTGCTAGGCAAATTTCCTGTAATAACTCAAATGACCGTTGGCGATACGAAGAATGTGATTATATGCTTCGTGGCTGCAATGGAATCCTTTATGCGCTTTATACGAGAAAGGGATATTAAACTGACCTCGGCCTGATATGTGTTTATCTAAAAGATCCCTGAATCACCCGCGACGCACTGATGAAATGTCCAAAAAAGTCTTGGTTAATTTACAATATTCAAAATATTATATTAGTTTGTATTTTATCGTAATGCACAAAAGAGCTATATTATTTGGGCAAGGGTGTAAATCCTTCTAAGAACCACAGTTTATTATTCGTTTTAATTCTCCATACTTCTGAAGATGTTAAAACAATTATGGGGAACAAATGTATTTGAAAAACTATTCAATAATTTGAAATATAATGCTTCATGTGGTAATTTTTTCAAATCGTATTTAATCATTTTCAATCACTCTTTTATATTTTAATAAGAGAGCAAGTTTTGCGGTTTTAATTTCTTAAGGTTTCCCAGTACTTTTAACTTGATTTATATATTTTAGTTCGCCTCTGTGCATATCTTTTAAATGAGATGAGTTTCGTTTGATAGCTGATTTCGGTGCCTCTAGTGCTTGCCAAGCTCCAAAGAAGCAACGTACATTCAAAGAGATTGCTTTTGAAAGGCACTGCCTTAGATGACTGCCTGATTTAATTACATGTTACATAGTTTTCTGACTATCGAATATACTACCAACACTGCATTAAATAAATGAATAAATATCATATTTTACGAACACTTTACTTGTGGCCAGAAACTAAAATTGATGGTTATTCAAGATAATTATTCAACGAAATATTGAAAAACAGTACATTACAGAGTATTATTTGTTATTTGGGATATATTTAGAGAAAACTACGTCGAGTGTAGACCACTTCACATTTTCACTGAAAGAATCCCAATTTATTTAATTAAGTTTTCATTTGAATCGGAAATATTTTCTATTATCCAAACATTTGCCAAGGTAAGAAATTGACTTCTGCAGCATTAAGATTTACGAATGATTTTCCTTAGAAATGAAATTTTTCTTTAGAATGGAAGGAGCGTCTGCTTCATCGAAAGCTTTATGGGATGTAACATCCATATCCAATGGAATGATTGAACGCATTGTTCCCGTGTCCGGTCAAATAATCGAAAGGCTGTCAACGACTCTACACCGAATGCGTTTCTTTGAATGTTTTCAGCCAGTTTTTGTTGGTTTTGTATGTGTGACATTTTCTCGCCGGCATCGCCACTCTGTTGGCACGTTCGCACGCTATAGATAAAAAAAAAAAGTTGGCCGTTGCTTTCAATACTAGTGACCTACATTTTATTCCAAAGTAAATCGAAGTTCATGCCCGAATTTTCTCAAGACTTTTTATTGGCTACTTGGAATTTTAGTGGTCCTCCGTGTGCTATAGTATCCTTTTTATTTATATCAGGATAGAAATGAGATACAGTAACTGGTATCTGTTATTTTTGTAACGTTAGGAGTACGTTGATATTTTCAATTCCTTATACCTTTGAAGCAATACAATTTGGGAATGGTTTGTACATAGGTAGTATCGAAAAAGAGTATGTTTCTGTCTTTTGCATATTATGCGGAAATATGCTAGTAAAACATGTTCAGACATGTTTTAAAATATGTTTTTTTACCGTTTTAATCTCTATGCTGCGTTGACTGCCAATCCATCACAACTGACACTACCTTTAGCAAGTTTTATTTTACAAATTATAAGAAAAAAAGAAAAGCATGTCTAGAAGGAACGAAACACAAAAACGATGTGCTCATTTAAACGAGCACAAAAACGAAAATGTTTACCTGATACCTAAGAGAAGTAATTTACATAAAATTTGCTCATTTTCTTCTACATCTCTGTGATAAAATATCCGATACGCAGAGTTTTCCCTGTACTTCCGTTGCCCTGGGTTACCTCATTACCAACTACAAAGGTAATTTAATTACACGCCTCACGCGTGGTTACGGCGACTGAGGGTCTTTCTCCTCTTGCAAAATATCTCTACATTGAAGGAGGAAGCTGATTCACTCACTCACCAACGCTATTGGAATATGAGCATTTTATTATAACTCAATTGCGTACAACTGCTGCGAACAAAATCACTACTTAGGTTACGTTTCAACGCTACGACTTTAATCGCTTTCGTGGCTGTTCATTATTTTGAATTTTCATTACCTCGTATATTATTCTTTAACTTTAAATTAGCAAAATTGTACATTCTCTGGATAACATTGCGATATTTAGGGAATTGTATTAAATATTTAACTCGATTGTGTAGAAACTGTACTTAAACAAAAAGACAAATTTGCCGAAGGTCTATTTGTTATCGCTAGGATTCTCTTAATTAGAAATCTTGTTTTAACTATTAGGTATAATAGGTAAAAGTTACACATGAAATACTGCTAGAACAACAAAGTTATCTACAAGCAAAAGAGCAACAAGATAAGAAAAGCTCAATATTTATCCCTGAGGGGCAGAGTATTCAGTGCATTGGGTATATAAACTGATGATCAATATGCATATCGCAATAGCACGTATCGCAAGTTTGGTTTGCACATTGCACAGAGATACGGAGAAAGGGATGCAAGAAGTAAACTTGGCGCATAAATTGTGAATGTCAGCGCAAAGGAAGAAAACAGGAAGTTTATCCAGGGCGAGCGCGCGACTGCAAGCACCTCGCGGGAGCCACGCTAACGGCTTGCTGAGTGGTTAAGTAGTTAATGATCCCACGAGTTACACTGACATAACGAACGGCCGTCGCGGCGGTGAGGTGCGCCAAACACCATTTACCAGGTGATATCGCATAGTTTCACAACTGTTTGCGGTTTCAAACACTTGAAAAATAGAAAGAAAAAAAAATTCAAGAGAACAACAAAACTAGCTACAAACTACTCTGACAGTGATTTGTACGTTACGAAGTTACTGTAGACTTTACTGCACTATATTGGACGATATTGATTGGTTGGCTCGTCTTAATTCTTTTTACTCGTTGAGAAATACAACACACTATAGATACTGTTCTTTTTCTATGGCGGATGACAAGTATGTAATGTTATTTGTACAGACAGTTGCAAGGAAAGTCAAGTTTTTCTGATACAATACAGATATCCTTCGCAATTGGTCTGCGGCAAAGTTTTTCTATGGAGCAAAGAGCAGTCATATAAAAATATATTGAACTGTCAATATATTCCAACATACTCAGTATTATAATTACTATATGTTCATTAACCATTATTTTTCTTAGTCTTCCAATGCTGTATTTTACCTGATAAAAATTTGGTGGTATATTTTAATAGACAGTAACGCAGATTTCGATAAATTTCGAAGGCGATTTTATTGTTAGACTAAAATTAAAAAGAAAATGTTTACGTTGTATGGGTATAAAAGAATGGCGAATCTATCGCATGACACATATCCATATGGGTTACGTGAGGAGAATAAGAATGCAGAGTTTATTCCGGTATAAATATCATATGAATACATATCACTCGACTAAAAAAAAAAAAAAGGGGGAAAATCCAAATAATCTCAATCAATTATTAGATTTGTTGGTTATGTGGAGAAAAGCATTAAAAAAGAATGAAAAATTTTGAATCCAGACAAAACTATATAAATGAAATCTAATATTCACAGACATCCAATAGGGAACAATCTAATAGCACGTTATAAAAGTAAGATATTCGTTTAAAATTGGCCAAATTAAATTGGAGTTTTGCAGCGTGCAAATTTTCGCCCATGAATTTAATGCAGCGAGCCGAACCATTCCAGTGTTCGTTTTTCTGAAAGTGCAATTAAGCAAGTAATTTTCGTGAAAATGAGAGAAGGCCAGACAAAAACTTATCTCTCGAAAGATTTAATTAAATTTATTAATATAATAATAGTGGGATTGCACTTTTATCCCTACTAATGAAGGAAAAACGAAGCCATTACCTGTGTCACATATACAGAAAGGCGATAATTTTCCGTATATAGCACGTAATAGCTTTTATAAAGATAAAGGCCATTAAGACGGTGGAAAATTACGGTTTTTACCGGTGCAATTTAATGATGTTTATTACAAGACACAAAACCGATGTCTTTCCTACATTTCATTACGATGATGTTTCGGTTGCAATTACAAAATCACAATTATGTTGCTGCGGTATAATTTTACAGGAAATTGTGCACTTGTTTATTATATTTATATCTGCATTTCAAATTGCATATCATTCTAGATAGATAATTAGATACACATACAGATAGATCGGTGAATAATTGACTTTATTCTGTGTATGATATTGGCACACGGTGCCCACGGGTTAACCCAGTTACTTATAATTAAAATAAGTAAGTACTAACATTGTAGACACATTAATATGATATATGCTATGTCGGCGTACACATAAACATACTTAGAATGTAAAATATTTCTTGGCACACTTGCATCATCGTGATAAATCTTCAGAAATGTAAATCGCATTCTGATTTCAGTTGTAAAAAGGGGAAAAAATGTATGAAGCATTAAATCGACGTAGTTATTTGAAATATCTGTAGTTTAATGTGAAAATCGCGTTATCGTATGTAGCCGATTCAGAACAAAATGTTCACCAAGTTCCTAAGGAGCCAGTTTGTACTCGTCTCATGCGCACGTCGGCGTCGCAGCGGCTAGATAGCTGTGCAATCCGACGCTCAGGATTCTACTCACGTTCACCTACATACACTAGCAGTGGGGCTAACGTTCCATTTGCTAGATACTAGCTTAGTACTCGCCCTATATATTATGAATGTGAACACACACACACACACACACACACATATATATATATATATATATATATATATATATATATATATATATATTCGAAACTACTGTCCGAAATAAGACACATAAAAAGATGAAAATTCGAATTTTCTATGTCTGAAATGTAAAAGCACTGTCGAAGGGAGCATAGATAGAATAACTAGAACACAATAGAACAGAAGCCAGAATTGGCTGATATTACGTACACCTTTTGTTTTAATATGTTGGTAATGCGGTGCGTTGTGTTCCCATGATACGCCGCCAAGCATTGTTTTCGCTACTTGGACTATATAGTTAAGATTGTTAAATTGTTAAACTTTAGCGTTACCCTTACGCTATCTAGTTAACAGAAGGCTCCAAATGGTATTAAGATTAAGCAAAAGGGGATTTAATTTATAGATAAATATCCGTATGAATAAAGAAATGGCTTAGCGAATTCTAAAGTTCCGGAAAGTATTCTTATTATTTACTATAACTAAAAATGTTTTGCGCAAAAGAAACTTTAATTGTAACGTTTCTTACCGATATCTACTATAGCAAGCATAATTTAGTTTATTTATACAACGTTAAACATGTTCCTAGCAGGTTATTTAGTTTTTCTCAGAAAAATCTTTTCATCTTTGGTATCGTATTCCGCCGTTTCCCAAGAAATTGAGTTTGGTTTTAGTTTGAAGGGACGGATGCAATATAAGAACCATGACCAAAGCGGATATACTTTCTTATACTTTGACTATCTAAATATAATATTGCTTTATTGTGTTTTAAATTCTTGCAACGATGACTATGAAACAATATGAAAATGTACCTAGGGAAACATACATGGTTATTTTCGAAGGTATATGATACACTTTTCTAACGAACTGTTCAAACAAACTTTTGTACGAAATGTATAAAATAACGTAGTGTTAATATATAATATATTATACCTATATGGAAAACTAAGTAAAATAATGTCGAGAATATTTAAGCTTAGTTTATTGTTGTGTAATAACTTCGTTGCAATAACAATGATCCTAGTAGTTTAAATAAACAGTGATTACTCGTATTTCAACACAAATGTTAGCTGCCCCGTTTCTGGTTGGTTTCCCCTAATTGTTATTCTAATTAAAACTACAAAACTGATCAAGTTCGTATCGTAGAATCCAATCCATATTAAATGAAGTACAGCAGAGTTGTAGAATGCAACGCACGTATTAGCAATGTATGGATGGACAAGAAACACTGCAATAATAGCGATCGTACTAATTTCGAAAGCAATTTCCATGGTACGTACAATAATAATAACGGTGTTCACTAAATCAGAATATATAGCTTATAATATAAACAATTAGATTATATTATGTATATATGTAGTCTATTCCGTGGGTATGGTCGAATTATAGTCGTTACGCTATCGGCATTGTAATATGAGAAATGCTACGCTTGTATGCGAAGATTACGCCGCCGAATTTATGTGGTGATAATTATTTTCTTGTTGGTTGCATTGCATAGCGCGCCTCGTCGTATTTTAATTTTATTTGCGATGAAATAGCTTTATTACCATCAGCACCGAAAGCTTATCTGGTACCCAAGTCTGGATTATGAGACTCTTAAGTGGATTGTCTGCACTGCTATGAATTTTTATCTATTTTTCGTTCATCGCCGCGCTTCAAATCATCTTTACAATGTCACTGTTTATACACAATTATTATTGTTCTTTTTATATAATCAGTTTGTTATAACTTTACACCAATTACGTCATACATAAACGATTTTTTTTGGTGATCCCTACTTACTTATTACTTCGTAAAAGAATGTAAAAACACGCTTGTTGAAACTTTGTTGCAAAAGACAATTGACATTAATTTAATATGCAATCGACACGCAGCAGGCACTAACTACTTATTTCCATAAATTCTAACCTAAAAGCTACAACATGATTTATATCTAAGAGTTACAATTGGACAAATCCTCGTAGACTTTCCAATTTCAGAACGAGTGTTCAGCATAAGCTATCATTAATATCGATTACAATAAGCTGCAAATGGACACAAGAAATTGACAAACGTTTAATTTATTTGCCGGCATATATCTGGATTAGTTGCCGTTAATACCTAGCGCATTCCTGCAATACCTAGGTATATATTCAAATGAAAATTCACTGCTGAAGACGAATGAACGAACATAATAATGCGACTCTGACCAAACCCAATCATTTATGGCGACACGTTCCTGTTTATTGGTGCTTGAAATTAAGTCCCTGATGCGCATACACCACATTAATTGTTTTCGTCCGACAAGAAATTGCTATTATTTTACCTTACGGATGCTGCACATTCGCAGCACAATTTTAAAATCAATTCCGTTGGTTAACTGACCGTTGTAATTTCGAAATGTTTACAAATCCCGGAATGAATTAAAATTGGCTGGCTTTATTTTCGATTTACATTATGCAATGGAATGCGTATAGAAATATGTTAATTGGTACCATAAAGATATTAACAGTTTATAAATTTACAGCTACATTAATTTTGTTTTGTAACTCTACCCATTTTAGTAATTTTTATTATCTTCGAATTCATAATATATATAATAATTGAAACAAAATTATATAGAAATGAATCCTAACTGTAACTAAAATGCATTTAATTTATTATTCGGATGACAAAAAATAAAAATGTATCTTATCAAAATAATCCGTAGTCACAACAAGCAACGACCTATATTTTACAAAAACAAAACCAACTCTGATTACAGCGCGTAAAATGTACCGAGGATAAAAGAGAAACAGGAGCGTATACATTGTACATATATTCGTGGTGGTATAACAGTGGTACGTAGAGATAGTACGCACGCTGACAGCATCCCGCTATAATGAATACTGACACAATACTGTGTGCATGTGTGTGTGTTGTGTATCTAGTCACCGGTGATGCCACATCAAGAGATAAAATCATGAAGGCCCTTCACAAAACCATTTGTTTTAGACGCGACGGAATGAAAAAACATTACATACAGCACCACATTGCATACATAGCCATACATTAGTACCATGCATAACCAGGAATCACCGGCCAATTTCATGATACTTAATGGTGGAGGTTCCTTTAAATTTTATTATAATTAATTAAGCTAACAGAAATTATATTAAATATTGCATTATCTTTGCTTTCTTGGACGAAATCTAAAATTATATTTATAATTTGCAACACTGTTTTTTTGTATAGTAACGCTAAAACAACGTGTATTTCCGTTAAAATTTAGTTTACGAACAGTTTCATAATTACAAAACATTCTTTTAGAATTCGCCCAAAAGGGTAAAAAATCACATAATGAATGTTAAATCTGAATGTTTAATTAGAAAAACATATTTCTGAGGCAAAAACTTCAAACATCTCTCATTATAATAAACAAATAAAATTACGAACAAAACATACAAATGTATATCTGAATCTGGTATTCCAGTGTCATTTTTAGTAATTTGGCAGAGTTCCATTAGCGCCCATTTGCAAGCTCGTTACTACAAATGCGAAATCGCCCAAAGAGGATTCCACTTGCAACCCCGTTGCATTTTAAAAGTGTCTCGTCAACTGATTGATACGTCAATATTAGTGTTTTATAGGTCATCTGCATCGGAACCCTATCAAGCCAAATAAAAATAAACTCGAAAAGGACAAAAAGTAAAAATAAAAGATTGACGCTAAAATGTAATAAGTAGATAAACGATTAGTGCTATTATAGCGAGAAGCAAGCAAGCACGTGCTAGCTAGCTGGAATATTCATGAAATGTCAACAGTTAAACCACGCATATAAACCATTCGAGAATCGAATAGAAATCGCTGCTAACGACCGCAATTACCTTGCTTACATCGACATCTCGTTTCACGTCGCTTTAGTTGGTTGGAACACCACTGTAACCATACACACACACAGGCTGGTTATAAGCAAGCATAGGAACAATCCCTTATGCCCGCGCATGTATATACGTATATTTTGAATTAATATATTTTTATAATTATTATGGCCTTTGGATTTAGAAACCGAATGCATATTAAAAGTACTTGTTAATATTTTTTTATTTAAATCCATAAATATAAAAATGTATATTAATAATAATGTGCATATCATTATTTTTTCTTCCTAGGTACAATAAACTGTATTTTCGTAATACTAGCCACACGTGGTTTATTAAATCGGTAATCACTTCTTAACGCTGGAAACAGAGGCTCTGAGTCCCAACCATAGACTTGGTTAAATGTAACCGGGTCTTCATACTTCATTCTTGGTACTCCAGAACGATACAGTTTTATCCGATCCAGCGTGTCCTAAGACAACGTATATTATTCGCGAATTCTCGTAAAATTGTCATATTAGGTAATTACCTGGTCCGGGTTTGACAGATCGCTTTGCTCGTACATCGAATAAAATTTGCTGGTAATCGGTAAATGAATTAAACTAGGATTAAATGTTTGGTATATTGAAAATGTCCGCTCTTCCTTAGTGTATGCCTCTTTGAGGACTTCTGGATTGTAATATGGACGTGGTTCGTTTTTTGAAAACATTATTTTTGAAGCTGAAGCGACATTCACCAATAAATAATAGTTACTATGGTAATATTATATTTCACTTTTTCCATACTAGGTTAATCCGTGGGCACCATGTGCCCATATCATATACAGAGTACAGTTGACTATAGACGTATTTTGAAAACATTTTTGTTGTTGAAGCTGTTTCTGAAATGAATAATTTTAAATGTTGTCTACATGTATCCATATTTCGTTAAATTGTTTTTTGATAATCACCGTAAAAACAATTTAAAAAAAAGTATACATATTCTATGATTTATTATGAAAGTGTGAAGAGTGAAGGGTCCAACAGATGTTATCCTCTTAATAAAAAAGAGTGTGAAATTGAATGATGAAAGAGGAGAATATTAAAAAAATGAGGACCCATTTGAATTTAGCTTGTCAATTCTGGTGAATATTTAAAAATTAACCAGCCTGTCCTATATGCTGCATACACGGAGGGGGGAATGTGTGCGACGGAGGGGCATGGGGGGTATGGTGCGATTTAACGTGTTTCGTTGAATTACCTCGTTCTCTCACGCCCGTTTAAATTAAATTACAATTCTAAACTTCGGCGCTGGGATTTGCGTAATGCGCAGATAAATTCACGCTCGCGAGATAAATTCATAAATCCCTTTTCGTGTGACGCGTCTGCCTCCTGTGCACTGGAGAGTAGCTACACCGTGCTGCTACACCAGCAGACATACATAGCTCCTGCAAGCCACCTTCACGTGCTGGATTTGCTGCACTGCCAGAACTGGCATGCACATTGCTTGCTTCTGACACATACATACAAATAATGCGATCACTTACGGATTTGGCACGCACAAGAACACCCATTTCCACGAGGGTTATGCCGGATACGCATACATACGACTGTCTTCCTCACGATTCAAAATTGTTTCGATAATTGAGTACATTAACAAATGGATCAATCACTAAATATATTTACCTCTGTGTCCAATAGCAAGAATAGAACCAAAAAATGTTGTATTAAATGATTGTCTCTTGTATATTAATATATACAGTTCAATAATTGATAAGTAAAAAGGTTTTTGTATGATTAAATTTAGTATTACTAAAACCGCAATTCATTTGACTTTATACAAAGTGTATGATGCAGTTATCGTTGTAAATTTGTAATGTAACTGCATAATAAATAATGCATGAGACAGGCTCGGAGATTAGTAACATTATTAAAGTGGGATATGTGTAGGCGATGCTTAAGTGTAGCAAACGATTTTACCATTAAAAGTTTTAAATAAATTTCACATTGTACCTACTCGTGAAATGTTTAACGCGTTCTTCACGTATCTGAAACTTCAGGCTTTTACCTCGTTAAAGTCTTCGAACTTTTCAGGTGTGGTGGTACACTGAATTAAATACACTTTCAACACATTGCTTCATCATTAAAAATCTACAGACTCAATTGAATAGAAACATGAAATCCTCACCAATTATTTAACCATCTCGTTGTAATTCGTCTTTTTAGATACATTTTTTATATCATTAGCTTTGATTCGAATCAAAATAGTGCAAGAATTTAAATACCTAGGATTTACAATCTGAAGACACAATGGCTTACCTAAGCAATATAGTAAAGAGAGAAATTGTAGCAATGCTACAAATATGAGGCATTGTTGCCATTGTGTATTGAAAATTTTATTTTCACAATAATTGTGATTCTCTGTTTGTGAAATGATCGATCAAAAAACAAATATAAACATATTTTATATTGTAAGCGTTTACCAAAAGTAGTTCGGACTGCTCAGACGTTCGTAAATGCAGTCAGATGGAACTCTTCGCGTTCATAATGGGAATCTGATTAGTCGGGCAGAGGATTCCGAGCAGGTTCTTTAGATGTCATATTTGGTACAATCTTCAAAATAGCTTAGCTTCATATGTAATATATAATTGCGTTCAAATATTTGTTAAGCAAGTTCCGTAATTGAAATGCAATATCCATTTAGTGTCGAATAGTTCATCAAAGCATCTAAACTTGTGCATATGCCTCACCTTGTATTGGATATCACGAATAGGTTGTAGTATGCTTTGACAAGTGAGTATTACATCTGTCTAGAGCCACTGTTTGTATAGTTGATAGTGGTGCAGCAGCAGTATGTATACCTACTACCTACCTACAAAACGTATTCCACTCACTGAAACGCAACAAGACTCGAACGGAGTTATTGCATATGCATGCTTACGTGACTTGGATCTAGTTTTGGGTGTGTCTGTACAACAACTCGCATTTACATAAAGATATTCTACTGGAATTTGTTTTCCCATAAATGTAATGCCGTATAAAATGTTTTACGTTTCGAAAAGAATATCGCTGTTTCTTATATATATATATACAAAGTTTGCTCGAGTTTAGTTACGTGTTTCCTCTGGGTTTTCTGAAGACACAATCCCGATGTTTTCCGGGTGTTCAAGATGTGGAACTTTGACTGTATTTATTTTAGATGTTCTGTGTCCCTATTCTAATTCCGATACGGAATCGAAAGCGTTATTTCAATTACATGCCTAGCCATCTATCGAAAATTTCGGTAGAACCATTGTCTTCGAAATATTTTTGATTTACATTTGTATGAAAAACAAAAAAAATGTTCGTCGCTTTTCTCCAACCGAATGGTTTTGTATGTTTATTTATTAGAAGGTAAAAATAACCATGTGAAGGTTAAATATGTAACGTAACCTAATGTTACCGAATGTCGGACCATTTCCACACAAATTGAATCGGACAGTAGTAAAATCCTTTATCACCGTTGTCAACCTTTCCGAATAAAAATAAAAGAAATGCCGTCGATTTTCGTACAATTTTTATAGCTTAACTGGCCATACAAGGATAGATAGATATCTTTATCCTTTCTATAGAATTCGTAAAAAATACAAATTGCCTGGTGTGCCGACAGCAAAAAGCCTCTCGTAAAAATTGAATAAACGTCAACATTTCATTGTTCAGGCGCGCAAGATAGGCACGCTATCTATGGCGCATGCGCGTACGTACACCCTGCTGGCAGGAGGCAGAAGCTGAATACCTTTGTCAGTTTGTGTGTGTATGGGAATGGAAGGAAGAAGTGCGGAATACCGGTGGGAACGTTATTCGCCTGTCAGTATATCTGATCCGAATAAAATACTGGATGAGAATTTTGATGAGCCGGATGATGTTTCCGCTGTCGAAGTGATGGCACATCTACCCACAAGGATAACTGTACTTCTATCCTCGTCAAACCCCACATACATACATACACTCGAATATGTCTGCTATGCAAATGCATACTTTACGAGATGTACACATTCGCCATATTTGTCTGTTTTAAGAAGACCATTAGTTTGTGATTTGTCATATAAATAGTCGAACAATTAAAATTTCGTATTCACAACAGAAACAACATAACTACAACACTAACAATTACCGAGAATACCACAGATACTAGACGTCAAAAATACGTAAAAATATCAAATAGTGTAATCAAAAATATGTTGAATAGAATCGAAAATGTTCATCCCGAGAGCAACAGTTCGAACACAGCATATAGAGGAATTAATGGAAGACCGGACAAAGGATCTGATTTCCAGTGATGAGAGATTTATTAAAGGATGAAGGATCATACGTATGTCGTCTGTACATCACAGACGTGACATTTCGACCACGTACGAATACGAACCGATGTGACGAGTGGAATTCGGATGATGGCACATCACAAACATATTAAACTCATTCAACCGTCAAACATTAGACGCACACATTAATACTTTTGGTATATATATATACAATATATAGAAACACATTATAGTTTCCTATTTGTATTTAGACGAGGTTGAAAATTTGCATTTTGTTTAACAACAACAACAAGAATAATAATGCGATACTTATTGGGTTTGGATGTGTTTAGTGATGTGTACAGCGATTGGGTTTGTCATGTTATTTAACAATAGTCCGCGTGGGATAGAATCCTTTATGCTTGAGTTGATATGATATACAAAATGTTTGAAGGATCTTTGTATATTTGATGAAAATTATATTTTCCACGTTTATTTGTGAAAATGTTCTAAAATGATGTTGACGCTTTATGGCAATCAATGCTGACGTTCTCAGCAACAAAATATTTTGAATGCAATGAAGATAAATTATGGAACGATTATAAATACTTTATTTTATATTTACCTTGTATCTATAAACATTATAAAAGTCTATACGAAAAAGAATAAATATAACTGGAAACACACATCTTCCATAAAAGTCAAGCAAGTAAGACCTTAATCCATTAAATCCTAAAACTATATTTACTTTAATCGTACAGGGGTAAGTTTTATTTCAGACGTTACGATATTATTCTCTGTAGGATATACGCAATCATTTAAACGAACTCGGTGGAGAATTCAGTGCGGTTGAACAACATCGGATTTATATATCCACGTGCTGCTATAGAGTGATATAGAAGCGAACCCATTGAAATACCCTGTGGTCACATCGGTTTCAGATCCCAGTCGGCTACGTACCTCAGCGTCGGTTCGACGGATACGCGAAAAAGAAGAAAATCGCAACATCGACCACATCAGTAATCTACTTTGATTACATAGAAACGAATTACGCAAATCCGCGGCAAACGCGCGCGCGGGACCGACATTTGCACCGAAATCGAATAAACAAATTACACTCGACTAATTACTGCTTGTTTTTAAGTAAATTACATTTCGAATGCCGCCACCGTTGCTGCTAGTTAATTACGGCCCCTTTTTTTTATTTTGCTGTTCTACGTGGAAATGGAACTTTTCTTCAAGTTTCATCAACCATAACCAATTTTAAATTACCTGAGTGTAAAGAATTCTCATGAGAACCCACGCACTTTGAAAGTAGGTAACTAAGGGAAACAATATAATTAGGTACGCCGGAAAAAACTGAAGGGGTATTTTTAGAAGTAAATGAATCGCAGCATTTAATTCACATTTTCAAGAGGAACTTGAAAAATACAAAAGTATTAATGGAACAAGTAACAACCGATGTTTTCAGCTTGCCTTATTTATAGTCAATCACGGCAAAATGTTGAAAAAATTGACAAAATAATCGTTGAAAATTGGAATTAACGAAAGATTCGTAAGTATGAACTGTAACAAGCAAAAGAGCGAAACAGCGCGTGATATTGACTTTTTAAAGTTAACGTTTGGGGAATTCGTAAATAGCCCAAGTCGTCGTCGTCTTTACTGCTCTCATATTCGCGCATTCCACCACCAATATAGCGTGAATTCACGTTCGTTCACGTTCGCCTGTTGTACCTACCTACCTTGCGCGTTTTAATGTAGACGAGGTCTCCCCAGAGCTTTCGGGATTACGAAACCGCACGAAGCTCTCCCGAAAATGGAGCATGAGCATTACTGTGTGTTACTACAATGTTGTAGGTAGCTCGTACACAAACAAATAAGGTTTACTGTGCATGTGTTCCACTTAAAATTCCCGGGCTTTTTATTGGTTATTTATTTGCTGGTGTGTACGCTGCTGAAACTACATACTACGCGAGACGTGTCTCTCAGGAACGAACGAACAAACGAACGAACGGTGTGAAAACTTTAGCTCTTTTCATGTTGGGTAACAAACTTGTGTTTCGCGAATACAAATATTTATTGAAACTTTTACTTCGGTGTCTGTTTATAGAAAGATGATTCTTTATTTCGTAAAACAACATTGTACGATTTATCGCTAGGAGAAAATTGTTGCAATATTTTTTAATATTATATTTCGTATTCGAATTCAATTCGATATTTATAACTCAACAAAAAGAGACCAGAGTTGTGGCGAGACCACTCATGGTTCTTGCACCACGACAATGCGCCCGCACACTCACCGAGCAGGCGGTATTATAGGTATAATGTGAAACATACGTAATCCAACGAAATTAGACATGAAGTGAGTTCGGGCTTTTCTGTTTGTGGTCCGGGCAATATCTTACAAATGACGTGGTAAATTGTATCCACACTGTATCATAATATATATATATAAACCGCGACCATACAGACCACTCTCTCACGTGGTTTAACTCCTGTTTCTACCATACGGGCATTCTGCAATGGAACAATATAGGTTAGGCCACTGTAATACCGGCTCGGTATATAAATTTCGGTTGGGAATTACCGACCGAGTTACTGCAAGATTTATGTTTAATGCCTGTGATTTATTATGTATATATACTTATACATTTCAGTCTAATATGCACTTTTGGAGCATGGCCATATATCGTATATTAAGAGTGCCATGTTGCAGTTCCTTGTAAATTTACATAGTATTTAGTCTACATAAATAACTGTTTTAATAATGTGTAAATATTTTGTGGAATACATATCTTGATTTTTCGGTTAGATACTGCGACTAGAATTTAGTTACTAGAGTCGGATTAAAATGTATTCTATGGATTGAAATGAACTGTCATCACACAAACATGGTGTCTATTCGGGGTGGACATTATTTGAAATTTTCTCCGCTAGATAGCGAGCAATTAATTTTGATCGCGATTAGGTATCAGATAATATACCTAAAATTCAGCATTCGCTTGACATTCAAAATTTGATGTAAACACAAGTTGACAGTACCAAATCCCGATCAGCTGTAACATGAAATGTGCTGCAGTTGAGTGAAATTTATTGCATTACAAATCGCAAACCAGTAAATTACTGGTTACAATCCTCTTGTCGAACCAATTTATGTTAATTGCTATCATCATTATTTTTAATATAACAAAAAACAATTGTTTGTACAAATTTTAATAATTAAACTAAATAAATATATTTTCTCTTTTTAAGTAATCTCAATTCTTCTTGTATAATGTATAAACATTACGTATATGAAAGAAAATATACAATTAATATGTGGTAATATACGTAGAAATTGAAAACACAAAATATTTTTTAATTGAAAAAAGTGTTTGTCTTAAAACTGGCTGTACGCCCATGAGTAGCAATTCCCGTTGTCTGATTAATGAGCGGCTGAATTCTCAACCAAACTACTACGTATCGTGGTGGATTTCATTTATTTGAATTATTATGTTGTTTTGATGGTTCAGCGCCAGAAACGGAACACGGAAATCTATCTTAAATTACATTTATCCAAAGCGAAATATTTGCCAATGAAAACCCACTTTAAAAACAATTATTCTATTGCGATTTCCTTCAATTCTTCAACATCAAGAGGCGTCACATTTTGATGCAATATATAAATGAAATATGTTTTAATTTTATTTGAATTCAGTCAAAGAGTTCTTTATGAATTCTGCGAGTGGCAATTCTAAAGAGAACATCTCTTGAAATATAAATGTGTTTGCTAGAAATTCTTTAATAATTAATAAAAACCAATTAATGTTTATTTTTCGGAATGTAGAATCTGGAGAATTATTCATATCTGCTTACAGAACAGATTATTAATTTTAATGAAGTTTGTTAACAAGTTTGCAGATTATTTACGTATCGAAGATTTAAAATATGTATAGCTACGTTCCTGGAAAGTTTTGTTAACAAGACTGTCATTAAGGAATTCGTTTTAGACTCATGTTCGCATTATTAATAAATAATCTTGATATTCATTTAATAATTATTACCATTGTTCACTAAATAGCTTGTTTATTTATGTATAATCCTATTTTGCTAGTTAATTATGAGTTCGCCGTCAATTGAACTGTAGGCACTAATGCGTGTACCAATGTTTGTTTAATTAAAAATAAGGATAAAAAATATATTTTTTAAATCTTGAGATAATTTACGTTTGTTCTAAATAGAGTGTACAAGGGTTTAGATTGGGGAATTAACCTGTAGGGTACAATAAATATATGGTACAGTAGGTTTGGAAACCTTCGACCCTTTTCACCACAAATCAAGCCCTTGCCTACCTTTAGCGCCTGGAGGTTGGTCAGTATTTTTATCATGAGGGTTACACAATACAATTTCTGCCCCGAATTTTAAATGGTGGTGCAAATGCTGTAGGCTATTACATTAACAAAGATTATGGAAACGGATTGAAATTTAAATAAGAATAAAAATAAAAACCTCAAACATTTTTTTTTTTGACATGAAAAATAGTTTTAAAAAAATATTATTACCACACATCGATGATATTAAAAATAAGTTCGTGAGTGAAGTTTTGATTAACTATAATAACCACGAGGTTTCATCACGTGTAAATTGTAAAAACCATACTTGCAGATGATTAGCAGCACCAACATTAATTTTGTATATGTGAAAATATATACATGCCATTCAGATGTAATGTATGATAATTTGTAACCAGTATGAAATAGAAAACATGAAAACAAGCCGCACAGTAAATTGAATAATTAAAGTTTGAAACCATATTTCACAGGGATTATAACAAAATTGAAACGAAAACAGCGCCGCTCACGCTGAACTGGCTGAGGCAACAGTTAACCTACTTTTCAACGATGCCATTAGATTTAATCCCATGTAAATTCCATTAGACACACTTGAACCGGAGCATTTACAATGTTTCTTGTTACGTACTCGAAGCTCTGGCGTGCTCGCGGACTATAGTACGGCACAACTCTACAAGCTACTACTCTACATACTGGCATCCATATCCGTACGAAGAACTGGAGATGGAGGATAGTGGCAAAGAGCACTTAGCTTTAAACTGTCCTTGCTCCATTCGCCGAACTATTATAAAGCCCGTTCTACACTAACCAACAGTTCAATTTTATTATTTTAATTGTATTGGAAAATATCTGCAGTGCCGGTGTCTTCTGCGGAAATGCGTTTTAAAGTCACTTATGACCGACCGACCCAGTGAGATATATACATCCAAGTGTTCTTTTAAAAGAATTACATTTATGAAGAAACAAAAACAGGCAATAATTCTTATAACATCGGTTGAATGAAAAGTGCGATAGTGTCAAACGGCCTTAACAAAGATCCTTTCAGCGTCGGTGACTGCCCGCATTCTTACGAGGGGAACAAACGAACGCAAACAAGACTATAATGGCGGCAGATGAAGATGCGAACGCACTGCCATCTGCCGGTGGATGGGCACATTTAACTTCGTCAAGTGGTCCACCGTTAAGGATCTACGAAATGTTCGACGCAAAGTTTATACGTACGTCGCAGCGTAAACTTTACCACTTCGAGTTTAATGTATGGAGTCACCAAGTGTAGCATAATTAAATTCAATATTGTATAAATGTGATTATTGTTTATGGTGTACGGGATTATTAAATTACTATAAACAGAATTTTAATGACGTTGTTAAATTGTGACATTCTGCATTTTTAATAATGGAAACAATTTGTAGCACCACATTAAATGTGATCGTGTTTTGCAAACTAACACAATAATTGCAATTATTTTGCTATATAAAGAAGCCTTATTTAGTAGTTTTTTTTTTAATTTGAATAAATAATATTTGTACCACATTAAATATTATTCAGTTTGGCAAACTAATGCAATAATATTGTTACATAATGTTGATGTTTACTTTGATGCGAAATATTTGCAACAATTTTTGATTATATGCATGTACACAGTGGTGGTGTGCCTTTCACATTTTTGTGTAGTAAAAGCATACTTTGAATATTCGCGTATTCAAAATATGCCTTTTAAGCACTATATGTCATTTTCCGCTGACGTCCCTCTATGGAGTTTTATTTTTAATTCCTATTTCACAGAAGAATGAATATGCATGTTGTGTTTTGAATAACGCAGAATATTTTGTAAATATGTATATGATTTTTGCCTGGTCGCCGGCTCTTTGAAATGTTTTGACACTTCTGACCTAATATTTACTAATATCAAAAAAATTGATTTAAAAATTAGATTCGGATTTTAAGTCAGGATAAAAATATATTTTTCTCATATAATTAATAATCAGCCTTGTCGTAATATTAAACGACAGTCGCATTCCTTAAACTGCGGTCAACTGTGGTGGCAGGGCCGTCCTCGAAAAATACGTATTCAGAATCTCTAGTTCGATGATTACAATACTTTCTTTAATGTAACGCTTATGAAAGTGAGTCGAGTAAATATCGCAAAACATGGGTCGTATTAATTCGATAAAGCTTCAAGCTCATGGAAATCTGAAGCGTTCCGAGTAAGCATGGAACAAGACGTCAGTTTAGCAGATAAAGCAGGCGTTAGCTATGTGATGTAACCAGTCCTCTAGAACTTGCCTTTTGTTTGCAAGTTTCAATTGATAATTTTGGATTGGATGACAGACATAATTTAGCTAATGAGAATGTGGTTTTTGCAGGAACCACCGGAAAGTATTAATAATTAATGTACAAAAAACAATGGCTGATTACAAAAACAATTAAGCACAAAAAGGAACATTAAAAACCCAAAACTGAAACATAACTTTTTTGAGAACAATCTTCATTAATCATGATCAAACCCATCGCACGTACAAAATAAAAGAGATGAGAAAAAAAATGAAATGCAAGTACACCCACTGTGACGTCACAAAACAAATTACTTGACGTATCTTGTTTCATACATGACGAAAGATGAGAAAGACAGTGTAGTCTGTGTGTTCGCTACCGTGAATTTCTGTCCCACTAAAGAAAGAGTGGTGTCCTTTATTATCGTCTGATGGTCTCTTTTCTGCCTTCATATGCCATCGCTTAATACGACACAGCGGAAACAATTAAGAGAGCAGAACGGATAAGTCACGTGACCAACAATGTTCAGTCGATCGACGACGATATTTCCCGTTAATATCGTAAATCTATTGTTCGCTTAACCGGCGCGCAGCATTATGGGCAAATGACGCGTAGAGAGACCATAAAGCGATACACCAACATGTACGCGCACGAAAGTAGCAGTTAATGGTCGTTAGTAATACGATTTTATCTTATCAGCGCGCTGAATGGGCCGCCATATAAAAGTGGATCATCAGACAAGTACATATTTCCTGAACAAATAAGCAGCTGCAATCTCTATATTGTACATAATCTAAAAATACTCAATTAATTAAAAAATCAGCTTGTTGGTGTATTGGTATTAGATGAAAGCTGATACTCTACAACGTTCAAATTAAATTTATTAATAGAATTAAATTTCTTAAACGGTTTCAACAAAAATTAACACACTTATTACTATTTTATCTGTTATGTTTAAAAGAAAATATTGTGTACATTTGAATACATTTTGTAGAGTTTGATAGTTAATAAATATATGCTGACGAACTGAAATTAAAGCCGTTTATCATAGAACAATGACATCCTCATGAAACCGGTAATGGATTGTGTTCTAATTTGGCTATAGTGTCTATTGGTGCAGCACATTAACAAATACGCCTTGTTGTTATCTAATGGCTTCACGATTGATTATTTAAATACAAATTTCCGATCTTTCAAAAAAAATTTAGTATCAATAAATGTTAATTGATTTGCAACTATTGTTTTTAATCTGCAAAACTTGGAATTAGAGCTGATTTTACTTCCGCAAAACCATTAATAAACAAGCATAGCTACAGGTGTGGCTTCAGCTCACCAAATATTAATTTGTAAAAGAAAAAATAAGTAGGTAATATTAAGAAAGAAATACTATTTATAACTGAATATTCTTGAAGAAATTAGATGAAAATAAGAATAATACATTCTTGTCTTTTAATTCTTAATGATTTTATCTCTAAAATAATCAATAACTATTCAGGGAAACCGAAAAAGTGTATTTTTGTAATATATCAAATTCCTGAAATAAATAGCTTATGAGAAGGACTCATATACAATGACTTTTGTAGAACCTGTCATTTTTTGGTGGATGCGCTTATATTTATGAGAATATATGGTTTAAGGAGTATTCCTACGTTTCCATTGTCACCAATATTATTTAAAAAACACTTCAACGAATCCTTCTCTTTAAACCAAAATTGAAGAAAAAATACCAAGGATAACAACAGAATATAAATCTCTTTATTTAGAAAATATAATTAAAGTTGTTTGTATGTTTCTCTTTAATAATTTATAAGAAATGTTAATCTGTTTTGCCCTATAAACGTTTGTTGTTTGAAAAATTCTGTTATTTTATTTCACCATTTTTTTTTTTTTTTTCATTTCCTGTTCACGGAACAAAAGAGAGCAAGTAATGAAAAGTTTTATACGTCGTAAATTTTGGGATAAAATTTATGTGATAATAAAATCACACGACGATTTTAAACTTCTCGTCCACGGAATCATTCTAATGCTTGATTAAGTTTATGTATGAAAAGAAAAACACATAAAATGAATTTACGAATCATATGATGATCATCCGGTAAATTAGATTGTGTTAAACAAAAAAGAATTTATTTCTTACAAGATAAAATTTGTACATAAATTTTATGTGATGCAAATTTATAGAATAGTTGTCAAAATTATTGTAATCATGAAAATATTCAAATATTTATAAATTTAATGCCCAAGAAGTTCCCGTCGCAGTTAAAATTCAATAATCTTTATACTTCCTGAATTGTAGGACCATAAAAATGGAATTTCTCTCAACATGGACCTTAGAGAAATATTGAATTCATCAAATTCTTAATAAATAATGTTTATACTTGACGGAAACAAAAAATCTACATGGATATATTCGCTTATATATATATACATCTATGGCTTAAATAATAGATTTTCCGATTTTCATACAATATTGGGTGCCAAATAAAAACTAGTAGGTATGATATAAAATATGCGTCAATATTTCATCAACGTCAAAACTTAACATTCGCCTAGTTTTCGTGAAAGGAAACACACACACACACTGACAGACACACATCATCTCTTTGCAGTCGATGCCACTGCGACTGGCATCGTTCTCGACCGGCACGGGAAATAAATCAAACGAAGCGCAATCGGAAACTGGGTAGGAAAACTGACGGAATTTATAACGCAAACTTTTATATATATGAGAAATAGAGAATTCCCGTTCCGGTTCTTGTTGTGTTTGCCAATTGCCCCGTTTGTCCTTGTCCACCTTCTATACATTATTCAAATATATTTTCTATGCTAAGGGTGGCATATTTAATTTTTTTTCAATATAAATACTGGCAGCTCTCGGCTAACAAACGATATTAATAGATGTTTATAGTTGTTGTACAGAGAATACGATATACACAAGTCTTTTATTTTATATGTTGAGCTGAAGGCATGGGTGCTTGTAGATAAATTACGAGTTGTGAATTCGGACCGTTGTGTTTGTCGTCCTCACAAGAGCGTATAATAAAATCATCGTGAAACAAACTATAGAGAGACAGAAGAAGTGTCGTTCGCATATGACAAACAGGGTCACGTCTAAGCTGAATGGTCGATCATTTTTTTTCAGTGTGCTATGCTGTGCTGTTCTGTGTGTGTCCCCGTTCGGGTGCAAAGAAGAAGAGCGCTGCGCACTTGTTCTCCCCACAGCAGGCGATGTGAATGTTTCTGATTTGATGTGCGCTTGTTTATGTTTGTATTGTTGCAGCAGCAACAGCAGCAGCAGCGCTAGTTTATGTCTGCACGTCAGCGGGCCTCTAGTGGCCGGGAACGCGGCGGGCAAACCGCAGACAAACAGATTATAGGTACGTGTCCGACCGTTCGTTCGTTCGTTCGTTCGTATGCGCCGGCAAATACCTCCGTTGCGACCACAGCCAAAAGATGCTCTTCTCTCGCTTCTTTGCAGCGAGCGTGTGTCGGCCAAAGAATGAAAATTAAATTTTGTGCAAGATTGCACTTGTGAAATGTGAGATAATATGATGGAGCAAATAAAAGTGGTGGCTGCTACTTTTTTGCTGTTACAAGTGGCAAATTCATTTTGTTAGTGTAGGAAACACACACATTCTCTTTTATGACCTCTCGAACAAAAACATGAAATTTTTGTTTGGCTTTGTACGTAATCCTCGTGTTTTAAAATTTATTATATTATGCTCACCTACAATTTTAAAGGTCCATTTTAACATATTCTTTACGACGAATACTTTTAGTTTATACACTAGTAATTAATAGATTTTGTTTCTTATTTGTTACATAAATGGGATTTACATATATTCAAAATTAAAAACATATATTTATATACAACGGTGTTGGCTGTAGAACATTTACAGACACACAGATGTCATTCAAATAATAGTTAAAATCAATTCATAACGAATTCAAATATTGTAGCCTTTCTTTTTCTTTGTGATCACAATATATTCTCTTTTATACACAGCGTATAAGAAAGTAAAACTACTTGTTTGTATTATTTTCTAAATCAATTCAACTCTGTACGTGGAATACAACAGAACCAATAAAGGGCGCAGATCCTCGTTTCCAAACAAAATCTTGTTCATTTAACCCTATTCAATCCGTAAATCCTTTAGCTGAACCCAATCTCATCAAAGCTTTCATGCACGTACATATACTTCTTCTACTAACTTTACCACTTCTAATTTCATCATCTACATCAGCGGTGCTAAAACTGTGGTTTGCGATTTATTGAAAAGGCACGGCAATTTTTTATAGAACATACAACAGAGCGAAAAACAAATATTTTCAATGGAAAAGCTTACAAATTGAATAAGTTTTCAAATTAATAGGATTCTAAATAAAAATAATATTTAAGAAAAATATCGAGAAAATATAAATTTAAATCATGTACAAACATAATTCAAACATGATGAAAATACATTGGAATATGTAAATCTGAAATAGTACTATGGCAGGCGCATAAATCCTACTGCAGTTTGTTTAATATTTACAAAGGGGAAAAATGACTAGCAAATAACACAAAACATTGAATGAAATCGCTCGAAGGCACTATATAAAAACTTGCAAACTTGCGATGAGAATAATAGCAAGTTTTTCATCTAGTCTAGACACAGACACCGACATGCACACACACACACAAAGATAAAATCCATGAGAATGCGGAAAACGCATAATCCCGACTTACAAACACACACACAATCGTCCCCTCATCCATCCATCGTTCTCCCCTCACTTCATTTCATCCAGCGATTATAAGTCGCAGGAATGCGTTTTCGCCGCTAGAATTTACCCGGGGTGCATCCCGATAGAAACTGAGCTCAGAATGCCGTTTAATAAATGAGACAATATTGACACAATTCCTTTCTTTTTTATGCCAGCTTTGTTATTACCTACTTTGAAGAAGAGAAATGATTCGCTGGTTTCCATGCTCTTTTTACTTATAAAGAATGTATAGGGAAATAATCAATTACTACATTTTAATGGATAATGCCGGTTCTGGGATTGTATGTTTATTGAAAAAACTTTTAACACAAAAGTCATTCCGAAAATAGTTCGAGCAAATAGAAATTGAAAAATTAATTATAAATATATATTACACAATATATATGTATTCTTTGATAATACGTAAAAAAGAAATTGCAGATTGCTCGTTTTGTTAGCAATTTTCAAGAAGGAATTTTATAGTACAGTGCTCGGGTCTCCATGCTGTTTTTAGTGCAACGAAAAAGAGAATAAAAAGCAATTTAATTTTGTTGAAATTGACTGATGTCCAAAAGAGTGAATAGTAATTTAATTACTTTGATTACTAATTGCTAATTAAAAAGTTTCAACTTTTGTATAAAGTGTTCAATGTTCTTTTTACTATATGATATAAAGTTTCTCATCAACTGTTCAAAGCTGAACTTTATTCACTAAAATATTTCCTTATTAGTTACTTGGTTCGCTAACGGATATAATTTACGTTTAAAACGAAAATAAATCGATTTTTTTTTGTCATACGTCTATGTTTCAATAGTTTTCTAAACAATTAAAATATTATAGAATTATTATTATATGGAATGAGAAAGACAAATCAAAATGAAATAAATCTATGTCTGTAATGTGAATCAGAAACCTATTAAACTTTACATATAGTTGCAACCAGTCACTGAACTTCGAACGTAATTAGGTGATTGTTAACATGCGAATATCCAAAGTTTAGATGACGTCGCCCCTTCACGGCCTGTCAAACAAATGTTTCATCTCTAGTAGAAATGCAACATCTCAGCTCTAGGTATGTGTATGAAATTGGAATATCTAATGGGAAGGAGTGTGCCATGGAATGGAACGACGAGCACGCCCTTTACCTAGCTTCTACTCTTGTGTTTAAAAGTTAATTGTGTTTTCTTTACTGTTGTTTTTGTACTACGTGTGCTTTAACAACCTTGTACACTCACAAAAGTTATTATTCTGTTTGACACTTCACACATACGTATATCTACGAACTTACGTATTTTGTTTGCGCTTTCGTCTTATTTCACTCTTAGTGAACCTAACGTATTCCTCCTCCTCCTCCTCGCTCTATATATTTATCTTGGTACCATTTAATTGTTTTTGCAGAAAATGGTTTCATTTCATATACTAGGCATTTTCTAATTGTTTCTGAGACAAATACATGGCCGAACACATACATACATATTATACGATAATCTAAAAATAGAGCATTGCAAAAAACATCTATTTTGCTATTGAAGCCATAAATTATCCAAGTGTAACCCAGATTCCAGAAAAATTTAATTCTCATAAGATTTACTAGCTACATACATATCCAAGTAATAATTCTTCACATGTCAAATGAAAAATTGATTATACACCATCAATCATTTTAAATTGATATGTGCTCACTTGTATCTATATCAAATTTTTTTCTTTTCATTTTTCCTTCGAGCACACTTATGTTTGTACGTATGAAATACCATTTTTTAATCACTGATCACCGACAAAATGAAAAAGAAATATGATCGTTCAATATGTATGTATATATGTAAGTACATCCATCACGTATTATAACACACTAAAAAATATTTAGGTGATTTATTGCCTCATAAACATGTCATTGGAATATATATGTGTGATTGATTAATGTTGGATTAGTGGATTGGTTTTGTAATAAATTTATCTGATATTATCATCATTTAATTTTCAAACTTAGGCTGTCGTCTACCTATTCATCATTTCGGTAAATAACAGCTTCATATCTAAGCCCGTAGTACAAAATACTGTTCGGTAATTTGTCTGTAAAATTATCTTGCACAGATATTCGTGTTTTAACTCCAAAAATATAAATGTTTATAGTGGAATGTATGTCGCTCGCTCGTAAAGCCTAAATTGTGAACTACTACTACTTTACTCTAAATGTTTACAATGTATTCAACAAGAAATATATTCTTTGCTTAAATAAATGTTTGTATTAAAACGTATTGCGAAAACGATGAATGATAAGAATACTTCATAATACTTATGTTCAAAGTCCGGGAATCTCATAAATTTAATAAAAAAGCGTAAAGTTTTGTACAAGTCAGCAATAACAGCATTCGTAAAAATGCTCATCCATGATAAAGTCAGATAAAGAAAGAAAAATAATGAAAATTCTTAAACCCGAATGAGAAAAATACAAAAAAGGTGGGGAGAACATATAATATCCCAGACAGCATCCCGGGGATGGGAAAGTTAATTCTGTTTATTATGATTGGCGGAACAGTGACGTCCGCAAAATATTCAATTCCACATGATCGCATTTATTGGAATTTATGAAAAAGCAACAACCGTAAAAAAAGGGTCTCGGAGTAGGTAAACGCATTAAGCTGCTGCTGCTGCTGCTGCTGCTGCTGCTGCTGCTCAATGCACAACTCAGCACAAATCTAACCTGGGATTGGAGCAAGCGAGACAAACATATTATTGTTTAACAATATTGCATGGGGGTGCAGTGCAACACTGGTTCTTTATCTCTCTTAGTGATCATCATATCATCGCACACTGGTTTTTGAAAACGATGATGAATATAGGGTAGAAACTGATGACTGGTGAAATGGTTTCAATTTTTCTTTGGGGATTTCGTAGAAGCAGGAAATGACGGATACACACATACGTAAGAGGAAGTGGAAAGAATGCCATAGGATACTTATTGCATGTAACGTATATAATGACGTCATCATTCTCGCTGAATAGATAAGAATTCTTTTTCGCTTTGTTCGCGAGTAGTTTAGGCAGCGAACACTATTAATAAAGTGAAGGATATATGCTACAGCTACTCTCGCACTCCTACTGTCCCGGACAACGATAACGTTATACGTACGTACACTGCAATGCGGACGCTTACTATTTAGTTTGTTGGAACACTTTTGTTACCTTTTCATTTATTAGATTCAATCGCATTATATCCTTTGTACCTATAGCCCCTAGCTAGTAATAACAGTCTGGAACTTCAGTTACTACAACTACAAAAACATCCAAGTCTCAAATATGAGATTATATTTGAGATTTATGGTTATATTTATTTAATGTATACTTGAACATATTACAACTTGGTCTAAATCCTAAAATTCCGATTTGGATACGAATTTTAAACAATAATAACCATAAAAGTAAACTATAATCTAGGATTTTATATTTGAAAATTAGATATAAAACTCGAACCTGTTACGAGAATCTATGATATAAATCCAAATTTGAAAGTTCAAGTTATTTTAATTGACTGTTATTAAAATATGTTATTATATGAATTCGCTTTTTGAATACAGATTTGGCATGAATTTAGTTTTATTAAATCCTAGGGAATATATATTAGTTTGCCACAGAGTAATATTATAATTGTGTATATTTATTAATAAAATAACAATTCATTGCAGTGAATTCCTTCGTCAGTGCAGTGATAAATTTGGCCATCTGCCAAGACGATAACATAGTTGTGAATATGTAAACATTAATTGCTCAACGTGGTTATAACGAGATTCGAAACATAAGCACATTATTATTATGATTACGTTGTTGTGTTATTAATATGTTTACATTTACCAACATTAAAGTTAAGATGCATTTTCGTTTTATCTCCAACTAGTAGTATGGAACTAGGTTACGCGGAACAGGAGCTATTTGGAAACTATTCCAACATCATTTGTCAACCAAAAACTAGCGCATTTGCTACCCGAATTAATATATTTTGAAATGCAATAACGCACAAACACATAGTACAAGGATGTTAAATACTTGTAATAATTGGAATCAAAATAATGTTTGCCCAAGAATTTGTTTTACATTTCTTTTAATTAAAATATATCAATAACTCATACTCATATTCGTATTCTTGAGTGGTATTATTTTAATAGTAAAATAATAGTGGCATTAATGCCTGAACTATTGTTTGTTTATAAACTAGATTAAATCCCAATTTAGATATAAGCGCATGTTCTAAATAATGAAAGAGTGAGAGAACAATAGCGATCAGAATCTCAACAACAGTTTCCATCGACTTTTCAGAAGGACGGAAACCTAATTATATCCTGTTCAAACAAGCAGTTTGATTGGCTCTCAAATCATGACGTGAAATTAATTTAAACTTTCTCGGGTTCGTCTCAAAGGTGTAAGGTTTCATATAACAGAATTGGATTATGAAAAAAAGAAAGCAAAAAGTGACGCTCGAAAGAATGACAAGCAAAAACCCGTACGTAGGAATTTAATTTACCGACTCGTCTGACACGATACGGGCCACCAAGACCTCGGTCGGTAATATAGAGCAAGCAATATAAAGTTCCGTGGAACATTTTTGGTATATACTATATATATATATAGTAACACCGTTACTTATGGTTGCAAAGAATCTACGGGAATTAGTTCAGAGTTGAACGCGACACAACATATTTCATTGTCATTGTCAACTAGACCATAGTTTTGCCAGGCGAAATAAAAAGCAATATGCATTCTATTGGCCCATTTTTCACGTTAATTCGGAAATATTGGCTAAAAGAACTGTGTGTGTCTGTTTAACTTTCAAAATTGAGAAGTGTTATGCACAGGAACAAGGGATAAAATAGTATACGCGTTCGCATGCACTGCCAAAAAAAAAAAACAATCATTAAAATATAACAATCTGATATTTTAATTATTCCATATATTTGTATTTGTATAAAAAAATAAATATTAACAAAATAAACTATTTTACTGATATTTTAAATGTAAAATAAATTTTCAAATAATATTGTCGAACTGAATTTGAAATAATTATGTTTTCTGATCATAAACAATAAATACAATTTCATTGAAAAATATGAATTCTCATATATGTTGAAATGAAGCATACGGCCCAACACGATCGATGTATTTATTGTACGTGCATGGCAAATACAAGCAGCGGCAACGTATTGAAAAGTGCTGGGTGACCTTATTAAAATATTTACCGTGAAATACACGTACGTCCAAAGCAAACATTCATATGCTGTGCGCTTGTACGCTTTAGGCGTGCAAAATGTACTTTGTTAGCTACGATACCGCATGCCATGCATGTCTGTATGTTGGCATACCTGCTAGTAGATATGCACTTAATGCAAAACTACTAAAACTCAACTGAATAGCAAAATTACAAAGCATAACACTCGATTCATACGAAATAAACAATGTGCTTCATGAATTGTTCACCAAATTTGTTTGGAGTTATATGTATACATATAAGCAAAATTTAGAGCTTTTTCTCTGACGACGAACTAAAAAATCGAAATGTAAGCCGTCGTCTATGAATGTACAAAATCGTTGCGTATTATTTCCCGTGTGAAAGCACCTGCTGACAACCGATTCAGCGGCTTTTACTGTCTCGTCAAAGCAGTCACATCATGTACGCGTAATTGGAAGGGAAACATCGTTGCTTTTGGCACACATATTCATATATTGTTCTGTCGCTAAAATAGTCTATATCGATGTATGAATAGTGTAGTCAGCACCTCCACCACACACAGTACCTCGAGTACCCGTTGAGTCGCATGCGAAACCATATTGATGCGATCACCATAGCAACGGGATTGTATACACACGACGTGCGTTCGCAAACACCTGTTTCTAATCGAGGCGTGTTCATCAGCATTCAGTTTCGAAACACATTTAAATTCGATTAGTTTGCATCGCACTAAATACGCTCGCATAGCCTTAAGTTGCAATCATGTCATCTATTAATCATTTATTTTTACTTGATGTTCAAAAGAAAAAGCTGGAGTGGCCAGCGTAATGCTTTATTTTGCTTTAAATTTACTTTACGATTGGTATGATACAAAAACAATATATACTTCAATTAGGGAAACGTAAATATAAAATAACAATTTTCAAAAGCTATTATTCACTAAATGGTATATTTTTCAAAAATACGTTTGAAATTTTAATATCTTCATCTTTTATAAGTATCACTTTTTCTCTTACTCCTGCCGTTTTTGAGATATTGACAAAGTAGATATTTTCAAAAATTTAAGATATAATTAATTAATTTATAATGTGATCAAAATTCTTTTAGTATATATTTTTAGTATTACTTAATCAAAATATAATGTATCATAGCTCAGTTAAATGTTTGTTGAGTACTAAAGCAGAGGGCATCGTGTCAAATAAATTTAAATTGCGGGTTTATGGTATAAAAATTCCTTAATGGATGTATCGTACACACAAAACGAACGATATTTCGCTCTATAATAATTCATTAATTATCTAGAGCATGTACGGTTGGTATATGATAAATGATACAAACGACAAACGATGACAGTGCTGGAACAAAGGATACCTTAACATCTCGTCCTTACGCAGTTTAACCGACCGCAGAGACAGAGGCGTCGAATTTAAAAACAATGATATCGCTCCCTGGGGGATATACAGGAAATATTAATTCCCCTAATTCATTTCGGTAACAGCTATCGTTTTACTAATGTTTGGTTATTTAATAGATTGCATGTTTAAGATGAGGTAAGTTGTTATTCTGGTAATAAAATTGCTGCACGAAGGTAGGGAATGTAGAATGTTTTAGTGTATTTGCTAGGGAATTATTAAATAGAGTCATTTTTCATGTTTATCTTTGAGTTGAGTTGCTATTAAAATGATTTTCCTACACACTTAGTTATTATTCTAAACGAAGTGAATTGGTGAAGTTTGATATATTTGAAAATAAGCAAGTATTATTAATTTTAAATTCAATACTGTCAAAATATCAACGTTTGGGTTAAACCTGAAGATAATTTATGAATAAAAAAAAATTTTGGCATTTTTTGTATGTTCTATCTTTACAATTAAATTAAAAAAATTATTATACAAGTAAAGCCCCAGTTTTATAGCGCTCGAGTAGTATTAAAAAGGGCTACAAATATTGAGACCTTATAACTCCGATAGGCGATTCGATTATAACTGGGAAAGGATTTAAAGGGAAAACCATAAAATATGCGTAGTAAATTTGATTCAAATCGTTTTAGTACCTTTTGTATAAATATAATCTTACGCACAAGCGAGCGACTAACATACAAATTTATTCAGGGCGAAGAGATAAGAACTTTTTGATCCGAGAATGTTACAGACACAAGACTGAATACTTTAGCTCTTGAGTACTTCGTACGGCGAAGTAAAAATAAAGAAGCAGTCATAATATTGTAAAACCGTGGCTACTTGATGTTCAGATAAAAATAAGGCGACATGAAATCTGGTGTTTTGATGATATTCAAACACAAGACACACAAACAGGTCCCTAGATACAAGTGAGGAAATAGAAGGATCCGCACGCCGCTGGTATCTCTTGTATCACGTCCGTCGCTTCTCTTCTCATACTGTAAATATAACTAATGGGTTTTGTTTGAAATTTGTTCACAGCGATTCGTTCGGTACTTTGCGTGTTATCAAAATACCTCAAAGTTTCTACCCCACAGCCAGCCAGCCAGCAACAAAATAAAAGACTGGCACAACATCGACATGAAATATTCAAGAGTGCAAGATCACGTTCACGCTATTCATTTGCGTGCATGCTGTTACAGATATCGATTATTCCTACAAAGAACTGCGCCAATTTTTATTCCTTTAGCCAATTCCATACTGATTATATAAGCTAATATATGCAAGCAGAGTATCGCAAATAAAATAAATTCGCATTGCTTTCTGAACAAGCGATTATTCTAGTAGTAGTGCTTCTAGCTCACTTATAGGTTAGCAGAATAAACAAATATTTTATTAAATATTTTTAAGATATACGATTAATTGGTATATTTTCACCTTAACTTATATCTTCCTTTTGAAGGTAATTTAAGTTTCTGGAGTAGTGCCACATTTCCGATTGAGTACGAAATGACTTAAACTTATCAAAAGTGTTAAAATATGCATGAGATTCTAAGTAACCCTTTGTGGAAATGTTCGTGATTTGTCATTAAAATTTATATACACTTTAATAACACGTCAACCGAAACGGCAGCCAATTATATACGAATCTGAATGTAAATTCCAACCAACGAATCTCTTGCATCGCTATTCCAATTTGTTATTTGCATTTTATTTAATTCGGGATTGCATAGACGAAATCATACACATTTTTCACTTTGCTTACGTGTGTTACGTGTTCGTTATATGCGTGTAGTATATATATATACTCTGCTGAAAACATGCGTTTGACATTTGTGTTCCGGGCGACTTGACATGCATTTACTGAAAGTTTTTTGGTGGCACGCTATTAAAGCTAATCGTTAAAACGGCGGTGTAATTTGTTGAATTCGCTGGCGGACGAAGCCTCTGCTGCTAAACGAATTTAATGAGAGCTTTGATGTTGCTAATATTATATACACAATAATCGTTCGCAATGTTTTAATCACATCCATTTTTGAACACATAAATATTTGTAAAAAAAATATCGAGTCTATTAACGCAAACATAAATAAATAAATAACATGCAAAATGAATCATCTAATTCCAGCACTTATTCTTTTACAAGAGTAAATACAGGAACTGCCGAAAGAAAATAACAATAAAACGCTTTAAAAGGGTCATCTATTGTACACATAACACTGTCGAAAAAGGGCCATTAGTTTAGTTTCTTTTTGCGTTTCGTTTCGGAATGCGCAACGGACACGCAGATGTAGATAACCCAGTTTACGTGTCACTCGATTAAAAATAGATTCGTTTCCGATGGAGAAGGAAATGTGAATCGGTCCCTGCCGTTGATTACACCAACATTAAGGTAGCGCCGGGAATAATAATCAACCTTGACAACAGAGGAACGAACGAATGTGTGCCGTGCCGTGCCGTGCCGTCGGGGAACAAAAGAATTGCGATACTACGTCACTACTAATGATAGTCCGTCATTCGCACATAAAAAATAAAGGGCACAAAAATGTAATTACAGCCTATAATGAACAACGCCGCTTACTTTATAGACCGCCTTTGTTTTTAGGCTGATTGGAACTCGGGCATTGTTCATTGTGAGAAAATTAACCATACGCGGTCATTTCCAATCGCGAAATATAATGCTAATTTTGCCAGTAATATTCGAATTAAAGTAAAACTGTATCCACAGCAAACCAAATAGTAATTAGGATTAGAAAATTACAAATAATTATCTAATTTGTATTGTGACAAGCAATACTAGCATTCACAGTAACATAGTCAGTCATAGGTTTCAATATAATGCTCGAGAACATCGAGGTAAATTTTTAATATAAATGTAATTTCAATTTGAAAATATATTTATAATTCTTGTCAAGTAAAACAGCGTTCTAATTGATCTAATCGAGGAAGTCATTTGTGAAAAAATTACTCATTGTCTGAGGTGCTGGTAAAATTCGTTATCACTTAAAAAAATATAGATACATCCCACTTCTAATTCAATTGCCGTACCAGAGTTTTAAAAAAAAATTCAATCTCCGTAATCATTAGCAATGAAATAATGTGCAATAATGTCAGTTCTTACCTTGCTAGGATATCCGTTGTGCCTGAGCAGTTTCTTGCAGCATTTGCCCCTGTTCTCGTAGTAAAACATTTGCACCATGGGACCTGTGGAACCGCTCACAGTCGCTAGCGGCGCTTGCGGGGGTTGAGCTGGCGGTCCAGCCGGTGACTGACGACGGCGTCGCAACGGTAAACACAGACAGCAATAGCCGCGTGCTGAATGCGTCGGCTGTTGATCAGCCGCTTCGAGAGCCTCGATCATATCACAACACTGCAACAACCAAACAATCGCATTAACAAGTTGGCTGAAAGGGACCTTAAATCTTTAATAGTAGCTTGATTTTGCTCAGTTTCCGGTCTACTTATAGTAAGTGCACATTATCTTTTAGTAGTAAAATAAAATAGTATAAATCACAAAATATCTACATTAATTCGTTGGTATAAGTACAAGAAAATCCAGTGTATAAGACACTGCATAAATAATTAATTTAAATGTGCAATTTCGCATTAAAAATAATATAAATGTACAACCTTTTGTACAGTGTGAAATAGTAGTAGTAAAACAAGGGTGCCAAGCTAATAATCGTAATTCGTGTGTATGTGCTTTAGTCTATAGTGGTAGACGCACATTTGATTTATCGGAATACTTCCTTACACGCGAACAAACTTTGTGATCATAATTTCACTAGTCGTCCGCACTGTTCATAACTCAAAGTTCTCTAAAGCTTTTGACAGTTCTAAGAAAATTGAGATTCGGATTCATCGCGTTCATTCTGTTCACTCTTTCGCCCCTAAAAATAAGATGGTGGCTACACAGTGAAACCCGCGCCCTATTATACACCTTAAACCCAAGCTATCCGACCCATTTCTGTCATGATATCGGAACATAAGCGAATGGAGAATGTAATTTGTTTTAAAGTCAGTCCTGCGACGCCAAACTTTTTATCTGTTGGATTTCCTTCCGCTTGCATTTTTTCATCGCGACTTTATGACGTCATATCCGCGCCGAGATCGCTGAACGCACGTGTGTATACTAAATCATATTGCTGGATAGAAGGTAAGGTTGTATATCGGTGTAGCTCGGTTGACGCGAATCACGTACGTTACGTACTCTATTGGCCTCGTTTTCTTGACAAGATTATTTTCTATGGCAACACACAAGATTGCTGTATACAAATTATATTATTTACCACATCTTACATACGTATATTCAACGAATATTCACAAGTTTCTGGTAGTTTTGTGCAGAATTTCATAATACGTAATACCCATTAATTTGTATGAAAAAAATATCACTTGATGCGTAATAGCGTAATAAATGCTTGGTTAAAATATGAATTTTTGAATACACAGTTTCGATGATATAAAATAAAAACCTCCAAAACCATTATCTTATGTAGCATAATATTCAAAATAAAAACGAGACCAACAACTATCGATTGAAATAAGTACGCCAAAATGGAGCAATATTATTACGTATTTATTTTCTTTTTCTTTTAAGTGGATCAATAAAATAGTTATATATCTAGAACAGCGAGAAAATACTTAAAAGTTCTTTTAAGATGGTCGTCAATTTTATATTTAAGCACTTGGCGAAAAAAAGAAAAAAAAAAAAAAGAGTGGCCTAGCTTCTGACATGACGTTATAAAATTCTTTATTCTATTTCATGCATAAAGTTTTATGGCCATAACAAATTTATGCGAAATAGCCCCGCAAATTCTTCAAATATGTCTCCTTTAGCGGCCCTAACTGAGCCATCAACGATGTTATCTTCATCACATATTTACCGGCGAATATACGAGTTTTATCAGTTTACTGAAATTGAAGAATGCTCGTGTGTGCTCGTTGCTCTATACGTTATAGTTTAATTAATATTATAATACGGTAAATGTATTCATGAACTAGAAATTATACTGCTGCAGTATTTTCAGGAAATTAGATCTACATACATAATTTTATGATTACATGACCACAATTTTTAAACAGAACATTTTTAACAATACAGAACTGGTGTACATTTTGTACTGTTTTATAGCAAACGTTGTATGCATATAAAACAAAATAAAGAAATACCCACTTATTTATAAGAGAGTATTGTGCTGGCCACTACAGATATTTGTATATTATTTTCGTAAATTCAATATGAGTGACTCCACCAATAAATGAAATTAAATTGGAAAAAGATTTTAATAGACTTGGAAAGCAAACAATTACACCTCCTTAAAGTGTAAAATGTTTTAAGAAGTGGGTTAGTAGGAAACACAACTCGACAATGTTCACATTATGCGCGAAACTAACTCCAACCGGTGGCAGGTATATTATAAAACGCCCGGACTATTTACGAAACAATACCACCCAGTTGCTCTTTGTTCGTTGACAAAGCAAACAGTATGTTTCAAAAGCCATGGCATCCTAACCAATAAATTACTTGATTATGACAATAGCGTTGCCTTTTTTCCAAGTATCCTTATTGATTTGAAGATGTGAAATTGGCGATGAAGTTAAGCTTCATGTAAAATAAGCTATACATTTCAATTATCTCATATTTGCGATATTGCAAAACTACCTGTAGGATTATTAACAACTACACTTTCAAATTCTTTTCAGAGCAATAAATTAAAAGTAGTAGTATGTTCAAAAAGAATATAGTGTTCGATCGGAAACAAAATTATTACCCATTAGATCTCTTCAACAGTTATCGGATGTATATTATTTATTATATTATTTAGAAGGATTATAACGTTTTAAATATACAATGTAGGTTCAATAATATGAGCTGTAGAACGTTCACAGACGCAGGAGTCATTAAGAAAATAATCAAAATGGATTCAGGTACTCTCAAAGCAAATATTTCCACTAGGATTTCGTGGATATTTTTTTTTTGTAATCACAAACATTGCATATTAAAAAGTAAACATTAACTAATAATTCTTCTCTTACACAAATGTATTCATTGTATGATTAAATATTATATTAATAAAATGTATTGTTTTAGTAGTGCCATACGACAAGCTGGAGGCATTATTTAAAAATAACACTGTTGCTCTGCAAGCACACATATGACTGATGCTACCTAACTCAATATGGAGTCCTTTGCCTATGGTAATTGGCCATGCGAGGCAACAAAGCATATTGGACAATTAAAAAGGGTAAATTTGATTCAATTAATTTAGCAAAATTATATACAGAAATAGATGTGAACATTAATCAAAATACACCCATGTGGCATATCTACAGGATTTAGTGTTTAATTTTATAATATATGTGCAACAATGTTAATTTATTACTGTATTATTTTATGTCATAATCAAAATTGCCGGACAGTTCTCTGGGACGCACATTTTTATTCGAAATATGCAGTGAAAACAAATATTACCATATATATGTATGTGCAGTTTCAGTAATATACGTAGGTAAGGTAAATATGGTATGAAATTCAGTATGTGTCAAATTACATGACAGCAATACTGAATATTCCAAACCAAACAGAATTTTTGAGCAGGCCAAAACACAAACACATGAATAACGTATCAGGAAACGACGAGGTGCACTAATGAAATACCGCAATATAAATTAAATTCCCCTGGCATAGCTTACCTTGATTTATAACAGTCTCTCGATAAATGATACAAAAACACGTAGACAAAATTCACATGTTTACACTAGACATTTGACACTTAGAACAGACACTTATATAATACGCAATCGTAAATGAGATAGTTTGTTTTTATAAACTACCTGTAGCACAAGAACAACAACAACAACAACAATAACTTTAAAAGTGTTATAGTATTTATATCTATAGTTCTAACAATCTAAAAGTAAATGCAATAAGCGTAATAATAGACAAGTTGATGAGGTTCTTATCGGAGAATCTAGAAATTGGTGTTATTCTTAGTGAAAACAATTGTTTATGGATTGTCTATAGTAGGAAGCCACATGCCCACAATGGTCTAGTGATGGCAATGGTGCTACAGTATTTACAATGTGGATAGTGCAGGCTCACGTGATTCTAAATACGAGGTTTTGTATTGTAACGGTGTACACTTTTACAGGGCGAGTCCGTACGTCGTTCTAACGAATACATCGCGGCGAACTAGACTAATATAGGCGACGTGACGTAGTACGTGTGACTACCGCTAGAGGCACTGAACTTGAGCATCTTGCCGGCGTCGCTTGGCGCCCCGGCGCCGGAGTAATCGCGCGTCTTTCCGGGCGCAAGCGCGTCGTCCATGGCAACCGCATCCGAACCCTCACAGCTCACAAAACGTATACATCCACACATCCACAGGCACACAAACACACTATTGTGTGTATGTATTTAATACTACGCACCCACACACTCACACACATCGCACGTTGCATTGAGGCGCGTACGCATATATGTATGAAGAATACCCGGGTTATGTGCGTATCGTCAAGGGGCGAATGTCATGCTACATATTAAGAAAAATAGTGAAAGCTGAATTGTTTATTTTGTGCAATATAGAATATATGATTTTTTGTATTGCAACTTATTCAAGGGAAATTGAAGTATTGGGCGATGAAAAGAAGACACATAACATTAACCGTTGATTTAGATGTAATGAAATTATATAATAATAACAGTATAACCCGTACTTCACATTTCGAACAGAGGTTAATTAATTATTATAAATATTAACACCCAGAAGTATTGTGAGTTTGTATATCGAACTCAGACCTCCAGGGTAAAAGGCGAGAGTCCTAACCCCTGCACACATTTAATTTAGAAGCAAAGATTTGTAAATAATTAAAAAATCTCTGGTAAATCTTAAGAAAACCATCTGGGAAAATGCAATATTTCATTCTGGTTTCAAGATATTTTTTCTTTTTTCAATTGTGAAATGCGGCGTTGTTATATTAAGTTCCTATGGGAGAAGTACCTTAAGAAGCTTACGGGATCTTATATTACGAACAGGACTCGAGGAACTTGTCTTGAAAAATAATCTGCCGTGGACGATATTTAAATATTAAAATATCAGATTGCATTGGTTACTGATTTAAGCCAAAGATATTACTACTTTTAATGTAAACTAGAACAAACGCAATTTTCTAAACCGCAAAGTTACATTTAATTTCATTGAAATTAAGATAAGCTCTAAGGACTAGTGTAGATAAAATATGTAAATAATGTTCGTAGAATACATTGAATATTAAATTATAAATAAATAAATAAATATACTAAAAAGGTAAACTGAAATATCTAGAATAGAAACATGATCAACTTAATTATAAGATAATAAAATGTAGTTGTATAGACCATATAATGATAATAATTTTTAGTTAATATCAAATTTGGTACAGATGCCGATATTTAAATGAAATTTGTTGGTTCCAAATTGAATTTCGGTTGAAATTCGTTGTAAAGGCAGGAAGGCTGTCGTTGAATTCAATTGTGGTAAAATACATTACAAGTAACATAAATTGGATTTAATTTCAATCGACTAACTGTAGACAAACTCGTTGTTTTAATCATAGACATTCATGAAACTAGATTCGAACTTTAAATTGCTGAATATGTTACCAAGCACATATGTAGTAGGTACACTAATTGAATTTTAATCAATACTAATATCAATGTCCAAGTTTATTAAAATATTTGTTCAATCAAGAGTTACTAGCGCTACACTATACCAAGTACATAAGAACTAAGGTATTCCGTTGTGTGTCTGTAACCATCTTGAATCAAAAAATATTATTTATTTAACCAGAAAACAATGATGAAGAATAATATCTTTGAAATTTCAAATATTGTAGTGATTACATTAGACGACTGGCCATTGTTCCTATCAATCAATATCAATGTCATTATTGTATTTTATATTTTCTTTTTCTAAAATTCAGTGGTTGTAAATTTGCCCTTTAAGTACGCAATTAGATGCATATTTAATAGAATCGTTTCATGCCATATTTATTTCTATTCTTTCAACAAGAATATAAAAAAAACAATATTAATAAATAATTCGGCGAACAAGCAAGCCTATTATTTCCTTTTAAGCTGAGCAAACACACAACGCCCTTGGGTGCACGTACAAGCAGAAGTATATTTGCCAAGATAACACGACAATTCCACGCACACGCCACAATATACGTAGTAGTGGGCCTTGATCACTCCAGCATCTGTAGAGATCACGCAATAATATTTAGTGCGTCAGTCAAGATGAAAAAGGTCCTTCGCCACTAGCGCCGCTTGACGTGATAATTACAAACTAGTAGCAGGCCTGTGTAAGTGCGCACGCATTATACTTGTAATGCCTATCTGCGTTCTGCGCGCTACCAAGGCTTTTAACTGCTACTGTTCAGTACTGTTGGTGTATTTGCATATCGTTTGGTTTGCAGGGTAGATAAGTGCGAGCAGAGGGGGGACAAAGGGCAGGCGGCGTACGATATTGCTGCGTAAACACAGCGATACTCTTGTTGTGGGAGTACACATGAGTGACAAGCTTCTGCAATAACGAAGACAGCTGATGATGCCATTCACTGCTCAAGTCCTGCATCATTTAACTATACGTAAACATTGTTTAATTTATCGTTAATTTTAACCTGCTTCGTTTATCGCATCAACTGTCCTACTTCTCTTTATATTGCATTGGATTATTCATTTGAGAAAAGGATTTCATTGTCATTGTACGGAATATTTTGAATTATTACAGAAATTCTAAATATTTTAGTTGTTACATTACTCATATATTTAATGTTTCTGCAAAATTATTTGCATAAATATTTGGCATTATTTATATTAAATATTGAAATATTTTAATGCGCAATAAGACATTTATAGAAACATAAATTCAATTTCCTGGACAATATTTATTTTAAGTTTTGTGAATTTATGGTACATTTTAACGAAATACTATAGCTCGCTCATACATATTATACAAGGAGCTAAGAACCCACTTTAACGTATGTGATTATTTGAACTATAAATATTGCACGTATTCCAATAAAAGTATATTTTAAAGTAAACTCGTAGAGCGCTGAAAATACATGAGTCGTTTAATGTATTCAGTAAAAGTTTGGAAGTATAACTCCTTATAGCTGTCACCTAAAAGGCGTGAACTTTGTTTCATAATGTACTTATCGTTTGAAATATCCAGTGCGCGAATGTCACAAGTGCAACGCGGTGAAAAATGAAATAAAAAAAGAATACACAGCAGCAGCACATAGAGGAAATAGTTGCGAAAGAATACAGCAGACAAGTTTTGATCCCGGGTAAGTTACGACCGTTGCAGGATGAATGGTGGTCTAGCAGCACATGACAAGGGTTAGTGCGCGCCGCTCGAAGATAACGACCTGGGTACCAGTGGCAAAGAGAATGATCGCCGCCGCTCGGACCGCCAGATAAAAATGTGAAAAGTCAAGAAATGTTCGTGGCAAATTTATCACACACGTCTACTGGTGGTTACTTTCAAGGTTATTGTTGCCAGGGGGCAGCGAAACACCCGCGTTTCATAAAATACTAAACACTCAAGAATATCGTTGTTTAAGACAGATATGAAAAACATATGAATGCAATAACACCTGACAGCAGCTATTGGTAGACAGACCTACTTTATCATCTCGACTAAATTACTAATTTTGTTGAAAGAAAATACTAAAGTATTACATATTATATGTAAGGCAGACGGGTGCTAAAGGATCACTTATTTTTTAAACATTCCCATGCAAATTAAAATATAAGGAATTAATTATTGCACTTTGCAAAAATGTTTTTATCTTTGGACTAACAAACTATAAAATAGCGAATTTGCATTTTCGATGTGGTAAATGTTTTAAATATAAGTGTTGACTAAGAAAATGAGGTAACTAGCTGTAATATTTAATTTTTGATATTTTATATTCTTTGATCCATGTTCTATTTAAATTCTGACTATTTCAAACTCCTGAAGATGGCATAAAGGATCCCGATACGAACGCTTGAATAATATTAATTATTAAATACGTCTTCATGCTCCTTTTCCTAACTTAAGGACAATGAAACAAAAAGTAAACAACAATACATCCATCTTCAAAGATCCAAACATCTTCAATACGATTCTATCCAATAAATTCTCCTATCGAAAGACACTTTATAATACAAACATCGTTGACCGGAGTAAGGCAAACGTGCTTTTGCTGCCGCCTATAACCCATTTGGACAAACAACGTACGACTGAACCGTATATATACATCATATTCGTGTTGCTTGAACGAACCCGTTAATATTTGAAATTATTACATATCTTTCTGTCATAACTCATATACGAAGAAGTACATATCATGGGTATATAAGGTACAAGGGATGTGGGTAAGAATTCCCCGAGCGTTTGGCCCGTGTCTCAAATTGGCCCAGTGCACAGAAACTCGGACAGGGCCAAAGATAAAAAAAAAAAGATATCAACTCGATGTGAGTATGTGATCGGACGTGTTTATATGCGTCTGCGTAGGCGTGTGTAACCCAGTAGCGTAGTTTATGATACGTGGGATTTGTTTTCTTGGCTTATGGGTTTTAGCTCCCCTTACGAAGTACAAAAGAACTAAAGCATTCGGATGTGTGTCTGTAAGAATCTCGGAGCAAAAATATTCTTTAACAAAATGTGTTTGTCTCGTCGTTCTGTCCCACAACACATAATTTAATGTTCCACATTAATTTTATTATTTAAATTTGCATACTTCTATTTTGATACTAACTTTTTACACACGATTTAATTTTTGCTACTTATAAGGAATCAGATATAGTTCATTTTATTGCAGCCATTGGAATAACGTAATAAATTTGAATGTTTCTAAATTGGACCCGTTCACATATGGTCGATATTTTGGATACGCCACTGTCGATGTACCTATGTGTCAGTGTGGTGTGTGAGATATTGTATGGTCCAAGACTCTGACATATGCTCGGTCATCTCTGATTCTATCTCGGGGCTAGTAATTTTTCTTCAGTTTTTTCCTGCTAACTTTGCTGCCGAAGACCCCTGGCGTCGAACTATAACGGTTTTCCCTGCTGTGCCCTAGAATGCCGCACAAAGATACCTATACTGTCTTCTATCTTTTTCCAACATCACTGTAGGGATGCTCTGGAGCTGACTTATACTTTAAGATATATGGCTCGATTGGTCGTTATCTGACTTAACTTTTAACTGAACTTACTATTCGTTTTACGCTATTTTGCTGCGGACTGCACCCGAACAATTGACTGTTGTTCAAAATGATAGAGTTACCAGCATAGAAAATTGACTGCATTTTTCGGTATATTATACTATGAAATCGGTCATCGCTTTATGCTCGAAATTAAACGTTATTTAATAAAAAAAATACTTAATACTTAATTAAGTCCTAATTTATAGAACTTATTAATTTGTGCAAAAAAACTGTTTCTATAGAATGAACAATTTTTTAGAGTGTTCAATCTTTGCTGAAGTAATTCTTATTCTATCATAAACAGAATCAAGCTATATTGAATTAGAATGTTAAATAAATAGTGTATAGCAAGGACATATTCGAGTAGATAGTTAACAACGAGCAAGTTAGAACCTGTGAACCGTATAAGCGATGAATCACTATTGTTTGTCGCTGAGCTAATGAGCTTAGCAGCCTCGCCGTGATGAAACTTTGATACACATCACAACCTATCCACACACCTATTCTCTAGCACCAATACACCAATAACTATCTCCTGTATATTATGTATATACTATCGTAGGTACATACGTTCAATCAATACACTTGCCGCAAATATGAATAATTAATTAATAGACATATAGTTTGCTGGTGTATAACCAAAGCGAACTAAACCAAACCTAAACCAACCCGCCACTGACTTTGTCTTTATTCCCTGATACAGATTATGCAATAATTAACAAGCTTACAATGAGATAGTAGTAGCAGTTTCTCTCGTGGTAGCATTACAACTTTCTCAACTTGATCAGCAATTACGTACATGATTGGGAATTAATCTCGAATGTCACAAAGTGACTGTAGCAATAAACTTCTGGATTCTGAAGATGTGGAAGTCAGACCGGATAATTATAAGTTCTAGTTAAAGTGTACCTTATAGTTATAGAAGAAAAATAAATAAGCATTAATGCTTCCGGCTCGCTTCACGATGAGTTAATAGTAATTGTGAATCAAGCTTGGGAACTATACTTTTTTCTAAACATTACTTGTACTTTAGCTAATAATAAGTCATTATTGTTTTGAAAATGCAAAATATTTTATACTTGCAGAAAACTTGCCATCATTTGTACCCGAATAAAATGTTGTTAAAGATATATTGTATAATGTAGATAGAGCGAAAAGGACGAAGAAATGATATAGAATAAGTATTTTGTGTAAAGCGTATATAGTCAAAGATTTGCAATTCCCATAGGGACAGTGTGAGAAAGCCGTTGCTGTAGCCGTACCATACCGTACCGTACTGTAGTCCAATTGAAGTCGATAAATCTTAGGAAACAAATCAAAGTATAAAACGAAAGCAATTATTCGGCGTAATCCGGTGGTGCGCGAGTTAAGGCGGTTGATAGAAGAGTGGGTGTCGGGTGTTGAGACGGGACGGGACGGGACGGGACGGGACGGGACGGGACGAGAGCATCGCTCCACTTCACACTGCTGCACTAGAGAAATTCAAGAGCGAGAGAATTCATTAAAGGTCCTTTTTAATTCTGGTTAAACATGACCTCTGTCGGTGACGAAAGCAGACGCAAATGCAGACCAATCGTGCGCGTTACCAAGGAAACATCTCGTCCTGATTGGCCAATAACGACACAGAAGCGCCGACTGATTGCTCACGTTGGAATAATGGCCTTCATTAAAATGCGAATTTTTATTATCATCGGATTGGATTGTTCACTCTACGATACTCGACTCTACGTAATATTGCTTTAATTCACTCATTTTCCATGTGCCATGCAAATTTTCAATAATGCTTAAGTAATATCGGACCCCCTCATCTTTTTTACCCAATAATTTCCTCAATTCTTTCATTTATGCATAGCACAAATCAAAGCAAATCCGCGAATAGAAAGAATCATTAGTTCCCGGATGGTGTAATGCACTTTCTAATAATATTAACAAGTAATGTGTTTCATAATGTAACAATGCAGAATTGCTCCGTGAATAATATACATTTCCTGGAGACTGATTGCTATGCATGACGAACTTTAATCTCAATCAGCTTCGGTTCTTCGGACAAATTGGACGTCTGAAAATTACTAATAAACGTGACTCGATTCACAATGCGCGCAAAAGTATTTTATGCAAAAATTAAGGTAGCAGCCATTTTTCAAAACGTTTGGTATTTAGCACCTAATGAAGTCGGATCTCTTCATGAAAAGTTACAAATATGAATGGTCGCACGTTTTACATAACTTAATCATAGTGATTTTAAAAGACTAGATGAAAATTCCGGCAATTTGTCATCGTTTACATGAATTAAACGTTTTGTGCATTTCCTTTTCTGAACCATTCATCATATTTAACCGGTTTTAACGAAGTTACCTGTACCTAAAGCTAATGAAAAAATTGTAGCGATATTGAGCAAACGATAATAAGCGCAGCTTTTACAAAAAAATGAAGTAAAATATATGAAATAATATGTTTAATTTGGAGAATTCGACGGATAGATTGTTATCCAATTCCTGATTTGAATACTAAACAAACAATATACCATTTTCAGAAAAAATTTCTTCCCTTTCAATCCATAAATAAATCTGGCCATACTGCATAATTTTCAAACGAGAAAAATAACCCTATCCTGTATTTCTTATTACCCTTATAAGTACAAAATCATGTTCGTCCAATATGATAATCATGTTATCATTGATTTAATCAGCATATTAGAATTTGCATTTAGGATGAAAGGAAATAAGAAGAAAATTTGATATCCATATAGGTATGGCCAATATACAATGTATACAGCTAATTTATGATCAAAACTTGATATCCTTTTACATTATTCAGGAAAACCATTACGATCTAGGGCAACCAAGGGACACGATAATGGTATGGCATAGCTTTTTATCTAAGCACTTAACTGGCCCAATGCACATTGTTACCATAAGTGGATTATTCAGAAATGAAGTTAGATATCACATGGTTTACCATTTGACATCTTTCACAAATGATTATCGTAAAATCATCACCCGAATTCATATTTTTAATTTATCTTACCATTTTCAAGAAAATAAAAAATATTAGCCTAATTTGTATTTTCTTCTTATACGTTATGTATAAATGATAGAATTAAAATTGCTGTAGTGCCCTTCACTCGATTTATTTTTTATAATATTGCTTTATTTTGTTCTAAATATGTCATGATTAAAATAAATAATAAATAAAACACAAGAAAAGTAGATAATTCAAATCTAATTACTGATATCAAGTAAGTCTATGCTATACGAATAAAACTGAACAAAACCTGTTATAAATTTGTTAATGTGAAAAGGGCTAAGGAAACGTGCAAAATTCTGTATTTCTAGCAAATTACGTTTTCTCTAAAAGATCCACCGGAAGAATTAAACACGCAAGTTCAGAAACTATATTAATACGAAAATAAATATAAACCGTGTCTCTCGACGGCTTACGACTGAAATAACGCGTCAAATAAATACTTTCAAGCTCCGACGTGAATGTGCACTTCCGCCGGAATAGTCAACAGACCCCAAATACAGTGGATTGCCCAAAATAATTTGTCGCATTACCAAGGTCAAGGCCAATTCAAACTTACAATATCATCAATTTATCGGCTACAACTTACACATACGTGTGTAGTAATAATTCTTAAAGCGCCACTTTCATAGTATGTTTAAAGCCACCCAAGTCAGTTTAAAGAAAATTTATGATTTCAACCTTATTAGTAATATTGCTGTAAGAAATAAGTATGAATATATTTCAAGTTAATATTACTAGTAGGAAAAAGTTGGTAAAATCAGGAATTAATTTTCGATAAAAAAAGAAATTCAGCTTTGTTCCACGTTGTTAAAATTTAGGATAGTCTGTCCATGGATACATGAGAATCTATTAGGCAAAGGTTGGACGTGAGTGGCAAGAAGAAGTAGTAGCACAACTCGCCGGTAATAACAGCGGCGCGGCAGTTTCAGCAAACGTCGTTTTTTTATTTTTATTTATTATGCACAAACAGAAACACAACATTCTCAAAGCAATTAATTAAATCCGTTTCTTTTACGAAACACACACAAAGGCTCAGATACAACGCGTACCAGCTTGCTTCTAATGATTTATGAAAACCGAACACATTTTACGTGCAAATGTATAGCTTTACATATTTTCCCTATATTCTTACTTCTTTTACCTTTTTTTACTTTCTTATACTCTATCTACAAAGGAAGTTTCCTTTTTTTAATAAAAATATTGACCCTTTAATGGAAATATACTAACATCGAAATATATAAGTGGTTTGGATTCAAAACAATAAAACAATTTCACAGACACACGACCTAATTTTATAGATCTAATAAATTTCATTCGGAAAGCTAGTAAAAGCAATATTATGAAAATCTTCGGAAGTGTGAAAGCTGTTAAATACATCGTATATTTTTGTAAACTTCCGATCCAATTTCTTTGGTTAATCTCTGATAAACATATTTAAAAATATGTTACACGGAGAATAAAAGCTGTGCAGAATGTTAACAATGCCAAATGTAATTAAAAAAATAAAACACGTAAAACTTAACGAAAAGATTCGAAAATAATCCCACGGTGTCTCTGATGTCATGAATACAAATATGCCAGTTACAAAAATCAATGAATAAAAAAACGAACACCTTGTAATTACATTTTCGTATAATCTGTTCAAAGTACAAAAGGGATTTCCAGTCCCATTCGAGATTTGAATGCCGAACAGACATTTCAAATCTAGATTATCTTAAATAAATATAAGAATAACTATATACATAAAACAACTTAGGTACAACGCATTTATGCGTTACTTTAGCCCTTCTGTACTTCGTACGGTTCCAAAATAGATACAATTGTAAAGTTTTACACTTTTTTATCCTTGCGCTCGTAATTTAAACGAGTTTGATGAATAACTTTAATAAATAATATATGTTTATATTTTGCTCAAAAAGCTAAAATACATTTAGTAGAAGTTCAATGAGTTTGAGTTTAAATCTACGATTCGACAAATTGGAGTGTTGTTATCTCATCAAAACATTGTATATTGTGAGGTTTAAACAAAATTAAATTAATTTCCCAATGAAGGGCCAAAAATATCTCACAGAGAAGGTCCCTGGGTAAAATGACGTGAAGGATCAAGAGTGCGTCACGTCAGCAAGGAGCAGTGAGATACGTATGTGTCAGTAACTAGAGAGATGGTTCAGTTCAGTTCGGTTCGGTTCAGTTCGGCCACAAAGCCACTACACACATTCGCTAGAGTGAAGCTATGCTTCGTCCTCGATGTCACGTAGCAAACAACAAAGCAATTATTTAGCATGCGAACTCGCAAAGTTTACGCGTGTTGCAAATGTGAAACATGATAGAATTACGACCAACTCTGTTCCGTCATCCAACCGACTCTGATATTAAAAAAGACATTTATTACGTGACAACCTCATGATGACACCTCCCCCCTCTACCCCCCCGACTCCAGACTACCACCCTACCTTGTCTACAACCCTTGAATATACACTACCCTTAGTTTACAGACCGTTTAGATATGATCAGTACCGTATTGTTTTATTTTGATTCTAGAAATATATGTATTCATTTAACAGTTTAATGTGTAACTCCACCAAAATGTGAATATATCATGTATATAGGCATGCTTCGCCGACACGGGGACAGACAGAATGAAATAAAATACGATCGGATGCAATAAGAAATAAATAGTGGTTGTGTGCAGACAGAAATTCACATCTGAATAGACATTTTAAATGTGTTGTTAAATAATTACATTAGAGTAGAAATAAATATAATTTATACGTGAAAATCATTACAATATATATCGATATAAACAGATGTAGGTTCGTAATCCATGAAGTCCAATACTCTTCTTTATTATTTGGAATAATTAATAAAAGAGAAAGACTAAGTACGTATCTGTGCCGTTAGAAAACGTGTGGGAGGGAAGATATATATATTTTTATTATGAGGGATATGAAAATTTAGTTTCAGCACCATTTTCCATTTGCGAGCTATATTTTTTTAACGATGAAGATAACAGATAAATAAAACACACAGTTGATAATTTATTTGCAGAGAGAAACGGTCTAATCTTTCGTACATTTGTGGGAATGAAGATGGAGATTAAAAACGCATTTAAAAATATAAATAGTACGTCCGTCCGTCCGCTCCGACAGGGACAATGATTAATTTTTCACGTTCCTTTCTACTGCCAAATTAATCACTTTTTCCTCATTAGGACTCTATATTACGGACTTCATTTACATACAAATGACAAATGAACTTGTATACTATCGCAATTAATTCATTTGATTTGTCAAACAAATTCTCTCAGTTGCTGATTAGGAATTAAATATTTTGTAATAATTACCGTAAACAGAAACATTGGCCAAAGTTCATAAGTCGTTATTCAATCATTTATATGATTTATTTTCTGTCATGTTAATAGGAAGTTATGTACAAGTTATACCACTTACGAGAGAGATCGGAACTGCCAGGTATTTAGGTCTAATCAATACGATATTGATTGAGGAGAATATTGCATTTAAGCCTTGCAAGTAATTCGGTTACCTATTAAAACTACTACGTATGCAGTTCGAGGTATTATTACATGAACTTGTATACTATCGCAATTAATTCATTTGATTTGCCAAACAAATTCTCTCAGTTGCTGATTAGGAATTAAATATTTTGTAATAAGAACCGTAAACAGAAACATTGTTCATAAGTCGTTATTCAATCATTTATATGATTTATTTTCTGTCATGTTAATAGGAAGTTATGTACAAGTTATACCACTTACGAGAGAGATCGGAATAGTCGCAGGACTGCCAGATATCGAAACGTTGTATTTTCATTCGCAATTATCAAATTTAATATCACCAGTAACATGCACATTAACGTATACAAAAAATAAATATTAATATACGAATAAAAAATATAGTACTTACCTATGAATTATAAAAAATTCTCGTATTCATAGTCTAGGAACAATTTTGTACCGCACACCTCAGTTTTTTGTCAAACAAAGTCTCGCAAATTAAACATAAGTACAATAGTCAAAGTTATAAACACGCGAACACTAACTAGGCACATTTTCCGTTCTGTAAACATAGTACTTGAGTCTTCAAACATACGCTAACTACAAGTTTAAAATCAGAAAATGAACAATACCGAAACACACAGACACACGCGGAAGGGCCTATAAATTTGCTTCACTTACGAAACGCTCAATTACGTTGAGCACGGGCGCTACCAGCCGACTCATGACTGTGAAAAGGTTTACACACAACTAACACCATGATACAGCAATTACAATGCAACTTGTACTTTTGTCAAAACGAATACAGAAGAAAGTGTGCCTTATACCGCCTAAGCATAAGGGTGCTTTTCGTTGAATTCGGCTGTACAACGCTTGGCATGCATACGTCTGTTTGATATCATGATTTAACTTGCTCGCTATGAGAAATCCTTTGGTTACTCGTTTACCAGTTTGGAATTTAGTTGAATAACGTGAGTGTGTGGTTGCTTTTGCATTGTCTGTGTTGAAACATTCTTTATTTTATTTTTAAATTCAAGTTAACAAGTCAAGAAAATGTAAGTATAAATATTACTCTATTTCAAATGCTGACGAGTAAGTTACGTACCCAAATTAGACCCTCAAAATAAAGTTATAGAGGCATTCTTTCGCCTATCTTATACTTCCACTATGTATATTAAATATAATATTACTTTATTGTCTTATAAATTTACCGTGAAATAATGGTAATTATGGAAACGGGAATGTAACATGAATATTCCTAAAGCGATTTTTCTATAACTGGTACAATTCTCGAATAACCTTGGGACAATTTTGATATTTAAAAAAAAAATAACAAGAGCAAATCGTTATACTTTTAGTTAGGTATTGTTTCTAAAAATATTAGTATTATGTAATTTTATTATCTACAGTTTATGATTATGCAACTTCAAAATATTTATTTCATTAAATGATCAAAAAATTTTAAATTTCCCAATTAAATGTTCACGTAGAAAAATTAGTAATGTATCGATCTAGATTACTGATTTTTTTTTACATTATTTTCACCTTCTTATACGAACATATAAAAAAGTTTGGTATTGTATAAGTAACTATTGCTTTATTAATTGCTCTGTTTAAAAACAAATTAACATCAAAATTTGCTACCGAAAACGAGTGTATCAGCATCTAACAGAAAATGTTCAAAACATTTGCGTGGTTACAATCGATAACTGCGATATAGTTGGTAACGTCGGCGTCGCGACGCCGGTAATTTCAGAATATAGCGCCATCTATTTACTGAAAGTTACATTTTACAGAAATGTAAAATAGACATCGCTAGTATTTTTGCAGTCAAGTGCCCTATATTGTTTTGGGAAATGGTACAAAATAAATATTAAATTTTATATTGAAATAAATATGAGAGCTTATGCTTCCAGCTTTTCGTACATATATATATATATATATATATATATATATATATATATATATATATATATATATATATATATGCTTGTGTATGTGTATTTTTTTTAATCTCTTTCATGTAAAACAATCAATATGAACTCCTACGATAATTACATCTAAAGGCACGCAATAATTTATGCTCGAGTTACGTGTTACAGTTTAAAAAATGACTCAACTGGAGTCGCCCATAAATTAGTGGCTAATTTTACACCACTGAATAACTAAAAATAGCAAATTAAAACGATATATATTTTTCAAGTTAATTTTTGTTAGTTTGTTCAAATAATACATACTTATACGTGACATTAGCAACAATTTGCAAATGCTAATGTTATTTCAATCCATACGAATTTAATTAATCTGAATCATAATGAATGCTAACCAGGCCAACTGTTGCGCTACCTATTTCGAAGAAACACCCACCGTGCGAACTTAAACTACAATTATGAAAGCAAAAAATACCTACATACACATATATAATGTTACCATTACACATATTGGACTGTGGTTCTTGAAAATCTGACCTCAAAAGTATTAACTAATTACGGTGCGTACTAACATTTCTATTTTTGATTGCATATTTACATATTTCTACATAGGACCGATTAATAAATTTTATTTCTTATTAACAAATGGTTTTCTACTAAATTCATACATAATGTATATATAAAAATATCACGCTATATAACTTTATATCGCAAATATATATCAGAAGTGCAAATAAACTCATGTTATATTAGTGCAGCTAGCTAAGCATAGCCACTACAAGATAAACCATTAGGTTTGGGAGACAATGAATAAAATTATAGAATCGAGAAATGGGCTTAAAATAACGCAAATGGCAAAACAATGTAATCTAACCTAAATTTCTTCGTAGTCCATTAATTAATAATAATTAATGCCAGAACAATAAAAATTCCAGAAATATTTCCATTGAAGCGTAAACTGAAAATGAAATACCTCCAGCGTATCTTTTAATTTTGTGTGTGCGGACAAAAGAATGTGTAAAATTGTATAATATGGAAATAAATATGTGCGAGGGGAGTGAAATAGTTTATGTGTGCGTCCCATTATGGCACTTGTTTTATGTCTTCAGTCACGCTAAGGCGGACCGCGGTATATCGGATGCGACGGCCGGCCGGTGCGGCGGCATCAATCGATAACATTACCGGTCTACCCGCTGTCTGCTTAACCGATCGTTTACTGAAGTCTACGTGATCTTATTAATAATTTATGTAGCTGGTGCAGTTCCAATTGCTGATAGACTAAACTGATTCACACATTTTCACATTTGGTTGACTATTGCAAAAATATGGTTTATATAATATTTCTCGCTTGTTCGTATTTTCCATGAGTTATTTTCTTCTTATCTTCTTTTGTCTTTAAAATTATTTCTATGAATTTGGCGCGTATTTAAATGCTTTTCTTGAACATCGAATATACAACAGAATGTTAAGGAAATATCTACATTGTGTTCGTCTTTATAATTGCGTACATTAAATTCGTGCTTCGTATGCCATTACATCGAACCACTCCACCGCGCACATTTCCACAAAAAGGAATTTATACATTCTAAATGGATTTGCCGTTGTAGACTGTTCAGTGTTCACATAAAGTTCACAATGATGATACTTATACTTTGTAATACGGATGAAGCTTTATAAGTTAACTCCATTATCTAAACCGTTATTTAGTTCAGTGAACATTCAATTATTCATTAGAATTTGAAAATATTTGCCGAAATCTAATATCTGAATTCTTGTGAAAATGGAATTTAAAAAATGGCAACGATATTATCAGCGCACATCAAACTTTTCACAGTATTTCTTTCATCATCATTATTTAACAATAAATTTTCGCTGTCATAAAAATTTTTTCATGTAAAAGGAAATAATAAAATTACATCAATAACAAATATTGATAACTATCTAAAGCAAAACAGAATAAAGAATACTGGGGCACGTGTCTAAAATGATAAATTAAGTCTGAGCCTATATGTATTTCCCCGCTTCTTTTTATGCTTGTTTTAATAAATAATAATATAATTTATTAAAGGTCATTTTCCTTGACTTTAGCGACAACTGTTAGAGAAATGTATGCTTTTAAATATGAATTACACCTATACATAATTAATTTTGAATTAATCATACATTGTCAAGGTCACATCAACAGCGTAGAACTGCTGAAAACCGAACAAAGGTAATTGTTGTCATAAAAACAGAACTATATATCATTCGGGAAAAATAACATAGATAATCCGAAAATATATCATCATGTGCTTTTATTTTTTGATGTCGGTTTGAAGCATCAATGAGTTGTTAGAGAGAGAGCGAGAGACCAAAGCAATCGACATTTCAGTCAGACAGGACAGGCAGATCGGGCAATTTTGTTACGACAGCGAGTTCGGACGAACGCGTCTCCAAAGCTCCCAGTTGGTATGCAACCATCATCGTGATGAATAGCCATCAAGTGTCAACCGTCATGCCGAGCTGGGGCAGCATGCTGATAAAGGTTCAGCAGTATCAAACATGCGACGTGGATCGCTCAGTAAATTACGAATTATAATAATACTAAAAACAAATAGCCTATCCCATCATTGTTCCCATATGGGATGTTTTGAATTATATGGTACATATAACACTGTTTTGACCCGAATTTCGATAGAACCAACTTTTTATTACCATATATATTACGCGTAATCTAAAATAAAACCAAACTTTGTTCTGTGGCACATGTATTCAGTAAATTTACAAATACTTCGGTTGATATATAATAAATTGTGCTCTGTCGTTATAATTCTATATATATATAAATCTTTCCGTAATAATTGTAAAAGAGAAATGCCTTTGCTAGATAATCTACCACATATAATAATAATTTTTAAATAATCGAGCTTGACCGAATCTTCCCGACTGTTTTCTTTCGCTGCATGTTCTACGCACACGCGCTCTATAGTTTCTCTTGCAGTCAAGTGCTTTTTGATATCAAGAAAAGCGGCTTTAAATTATATAATGTTCTTTTAATATTTTTAAAAAGCATCAGAATATATAAACAAATAAAGTGTCTGTATATTTGCGTATATACAATTATTTTCCAATAAAATAGAACGCGCGGGACTACATGAAAGGAGATATTAATGGCACTGGCATAAAAGCCAGTAAAATAAAAACATATACAAGAATTAATTGAAACTGTGTGATTTAGGGCGCTATCGTAAGATTGTTCATGCAGAACGATATGGGGGTAGTTAACGGAAGATAAATCCTTGGCTAGATAAAGAAGGAAGACAACCGAAATGGTATAGATAGAGAAAGGAAGTATTTAGCAAAGTAACCGAATATAAATGAAAGAAAGAACACACACACACGTACAAAGAAACTTGTGCGTGTATGCGTGTCGACAACGCAAGAATACCCACGCTCGCTTCACGCATTTAAAGCAATATTCAATGGCTTCCTTAACCCAGAGTAATCCACCAATAATTTGTATAGCTAGATACTTATTTGGAGGTTAAAGTATATTTGAAACTATGTAATTACTCGTACATAGTGATAATCAGTCAAAACTTAATATTATATAGGGATAATAACCATTATATAGTGATAGCAACAATTTATTCTCACATCCTATTCGCCAAGCTTAAATGGGCTGAAAGCTGCGGCAACGTACAATGAATGAACGTGCGCGTTTCAAGGGTGAAAGAGCTTCGCAGAATATTCGCAGATTCACCGAAATTCGAGACTACGAATTGTGTATATTTTACTTTTGTGTGTATAATTCCTACTATATATATATATATATATATATATATATATATATATATATATATATATATATATATATATATATATATATATATATATATATACCTTTAATCTATCTCAACAACAGATAGGTACTAACATTTAGGTAAACTGTGAAGATGAATATTGCTTTTATTCTCGGTTTCAAAGGTCATTTTGGTTATATAATAAACATACATTATTTGTGATAACGGGTGGAAAATGACAAATATAATTAATTTCACTATATTTTGTTTGCACTTCTAGACCATATACATGTCTTAAGTTTGAAATTTCACAAGTTTACGTTTGACAGTTTTGGCTTTAGAGCATTCACAAACATGCGGACGTAATTCAATAGTGACATTCGATACAGGGAAGGGAAATTTTTCATGATTACAAGGCTTACTTATTACTGCGTATAAGATAATATAATGTAGAGATAAATAGGTAAGATTCTACTGCATTCGAGTTAATAGAACATTTATCGATTTTCAGTTTAATAATTTAACACTTGCCTTCCTCTGGGAGAAATTTAATTTCTAGGTCAACAAAGTCAAACAAACTTATTCAATTCTTTTAAAGTTAAATGAAAAATGTTATACAAATAAAAATTCTACAACTCATATATTTCAGTAATACGTTGTTAAGGCCCTGTGTTGTTTCAACTATCTTTTAGATAAAACTTTTTTAATCTCGAATCCCATTTGTTTGAAACAACGATTAAACAATTTGCGTGAAACTTGTAAAGATATGTTAATTTTAGATTACGTTTCGCGTAAATTTCTATCCAGGAAAATTTCACGTAAAACCAGAGGAATTCCATGTAGTATGTATAGTATGTATGTACCTATATAGGTGTCGAAATGGTATGTGACTGGCTACCTACATGCCATGAATACACGGCATTACTGTATTCAGAACACGTTATATACTAAATACTTCGGAATCACTAATTTAGGTCTAATCAATACGATATTGATTGAGGAGAATATTGCATTTAAGCCTTGCAAGTAATTCGGTTACCTATTAAAACTACTACGTATGCAGTTCGAGGTATTATTACATGATTATTTCGAGATATTATCAGGGATTTTGGTTAGCCACATATTAACACAAGCATTTCAATATATTAATTGGTGAATACGTTTGAAAATTATATCAAGATAATTATTATTTTCGTATTGTAATTGCGATAATTCTCAAACTCGTTATATTAACGGAAATACACGTTTTGATTATCCCTGAATCGTTTCTGAAATGATGTCTGTGATGGGAGTTATAGTGCTCTAAAAATAAACCTCTTTGCTTGTGAACTTTAGAAAAATTTAAAGAATCTGATAAATTTTATTTTACGTCTCATTACAGCCAAAGAGTTACAATTAGTTTCATTAAACCATAAAATAACATATGAATACAACTTAACGTAAAGAATATGTAACGTTTGAATAAAATCCAACGACGTTAAAATGTGATCCATCATTTTCGCGTCTTGGTTGAAAAACGTTAGACAAATGGACATACGCACGAAGTTACTTAACACAAACCGGTTTGTATGCGTCGTTAAAACGTCTGCTGGTCCCATTTTCCTTTATAAATGGCGTGGAAACCCTCATGAAAACTTAGCAGATTTTGCATCTGCCAACTATATTAAATAATAATGCAAGTCATAATTCTAAAAGAGTCGACAAACTACTTCTAACGTCATGTAAAATATTATTCCGTAATTAATGTTTTTTTGTTTACAATTACCATTATTATTCAAGTGTGGGGGGAAGAATATCAATCGTGTAAAGTTTCGTGGAAATCGTGATTTTAGCAGAAATATATGTTTTGAGCTTACCTGAATTTATATAGACTAATTTTAATGCGGTATTTATTAATTATGTTTAGTATTGCTTTACCAAATTGGTATTAATATGCGTGTTAATTTTTATATATGTAGGTTAATATTTGATAGATGTTTTTTTTTTTAACTTGTTATTGGTGGAAAAATAATGATAGTAATGTAATGTTTTAATTAAAAATTTGAGTAAATTAACTAAATAGGCGACCAAAAAGAATTGTCATTTTATGAATCTCTCGAGATATGATATAGCATACCACACCCGTGAAATGGCAAACGTAATTCATAGTAGGACATTAACCTATACGTATACGTTAACAATTTAACCCTTTCAAATAATAACAGCGAAATTAATATCCGGAGATAAGTTACATGGTATTACATGTAGTTATACCTCCTCAAGCAGGGCCGGAGTTAACTATTCAGTTAATTGTACAAAACTAACATGCACTTTTAGCATGTGCTATCTGTAACATTCTCTAATCAAAGAATTTCCTTGAGAAATAGTTTTTCTCTTATGAAAAATTCGCGGGTTCACTGCAGGTTTAAGAACGACACATTTTCAATCTGTTTAGTCGGAGCTTCGCAAATGTAACATTGGCCTCTTTGTATTGGATATGGTAATTTGCAAGCAATACCCCTCTGAGGTCAGACACTTTACAACGCTAACATTGCAAGTTGCAAGTTCGACACACAGAGTACAGAAAAGTAAACAAAACAATCTATGCCAGTGGAGTAGAAATTCAAATATTTGCTTTTAATTCCGCGTAAAGTGTTTTAATTATCTGAGTGACCTCTGGTAACCCTAAAGATCCGGCTGTCTCCATGACATGTAATAATCCAGAAGCAGGAAGTCAGGAAGCACTGCTAGAACTGTAATATTGACGGCGGGGCATAACTGCAAGCAATTCATTTGCATACGCATAATGCGAGACATATTTCCACGAAGGCGTTATTATTTTCGTGTTATTGCGCTTAGATGGACCCTAACTGTCTGCAGCCTCGACCAACTACTCCACAATAACACATACATATGTATGCGTGAACTGTGACCTTCTAAGCGAAATATGCAAACTATTGCATCACGATATACCCCATATTGTGTGTATAATAATGCTTCCGCTAAATTATGAATATTTTACGTAATTGAAAAAAGCCAGACACCATTTTGGATTTCATTCGATTATACAATGAAATTTGCTTCAAGGAATTGTTATAAAAGGTTCAGGTTCTTCTTCGTTGAATCGTGCTTCAACGAAGTCCGCTCGGTATGCCGTGTGTGGTGGTGTAAGAATGGAAATGATTGCGGTTCTAAGGTCGATGATCGATTAATAAATTGTTTTCATAAAACCAATGTATAATGAAAAATGTGTATTATCCGCTGTACTGTTTATAGACATTTTATTACACTTGTTGTTAAATGACAATACCCATTCTGTACGTTTGTACTAAAACAACAACTTACGTGACCAGCTTTTGGTAGTAACCTCACAATAATACAATAGTAAACCTACTTTTACTTTAATGCACTCACAAGATTTGTAATTGTAGCAAACACAGAATACAATCGTAAAACTGAAGTGCTTGGAATTGTATTTAATGACTACATACAGTCCTCGATTCATTGATACTATTAATATGTTATTTGAAATGGCTATTGTCTCTAAGCAAGTATAATAGTCATAGTCATAGCACTGTTTAACACCCAAAACTGATTGCAATTTCAAATTATCCTGTCTCCTGTGGTATTAGCACAAATTACTACAGAAAGTTCCCGTCACATCGCCAACTTTGAATGATGCGTAAAACACTAACCGTCACTATTGGACGCAAACCCAAAGTTTACGTGCTAATTTTGTTTGCAAAAGTTTCTAAGCTTAACCCTCAACGTCAGCTGAATTTTGTGTAATTTTTTATAATGTTTCTTTTTAAGTGGTTTCACGAAAAGTATTTAAAACCTCTCGTATTTTTTTTAGGAATTTTATGAATTATATATTTGAACCTAAAATGAATTGTTCGACAATGTACGCATTGCGTAAAGTTGTTTTTGCATGATGCACTTGTATGGTATATATATATACATACGTTAGGATGATGCATTTCATGTAAAATAATACGTTTAATTAGTTTTTCATTTTAAAATGTCTGTCTCGATTTCACTTGTAGCGTTGATCAAACTAACATGACAAACTAACGATCAGTGTTGGGCATTGTCTAAGTAAAGTTGATCGTCAAAGTAGCTTATCAGATGATTTATTGAATATTTATTTTATATTTGAAACCAAGTATTGTTAAATGTAATGAGAAAGAGGCGAAAATAATTATTGCAAATAACAAGAAAACTGGCCATTGTTCAGTTGATACTTACGATATTATGACAAATCGTAATCGGCACAAAATTAATAAATTTAAAATGAAAAAAAAAGTGGAGGCCAGTCACGTATTTATGACGACTCCTTCACTGTTATGTCGCTATATACAATAGGGCAGAATATAGCACATTTCGTGTTGACAATCTCACCATATACATACATATATACATGTAAATTCCAACCACTTGTCATAAAAAATAGCAGGCTGGGGTGAAATTTAAATTGCATCTCTCTAACGCCTACGTATACGTACCACCCCGCAGCATACAAATGACCAAAAACTAGAGAAATTTTCAATTTTCATCATAAAAATTTAATGAAGAACGCGAGGATTTATTTTTATGACTGTAAACGACATTCTACAAACATTTTTATATTCTACGTACGGTTTAGAGCTTTGCGAAACTCCGTTTGAATTTGCAGCATTTATTATATTAAAGTATATATTATAACATTGTCCACAATTTATTATCTCGTATTTTCGTCCAGTTCTAATTCAAATGCATCTTAAACCTTCTCGTTTCTTGATAATTAACTTTTTTAATATTAATGTTTTTAGAATAAAATTTTAACATTTGCCCATAGACAGATATTTCTTTCAATTTTTACCGTATTCAGTACACGAAACAAACTAATGTGTGCTTTTATATGGGAAATGAAACTGTTCTTGTTATGTTTTAAGATTATTGCTAGGTGTGTACTGAATGTTAATATTCGTAATTCAGCTCTATGGGAATGTACGTGTTAGCTTACATATGTACGCTTCTGTAGATAAACATATACATGTAATTAACTTATACCACAGGAGCAGTCTTCCAACAATTGAGATTATTTGCACTAGAAATAACTTTTGAGCCAAGATATTATAATTAAGCAGCTCTACTATTGCACAAAATATATTTGTGCAAATGTGAGGTTAAATACTGAACGATATAACAGTGCAATTAATTTGGAATTGCTAAAATTGTGAAGACATCTGCACAGAAATGTGTCTAATTTTCTTTAATGTTACTCAATATATTCATAATTTATAATTTAATCTGTTTATTACAACTCTATTATTTGTTTGAGGTTTTTGTCTATATTAAAAGGCAAATTAATTGAATTGTAATAGATTTGCGTTTAAATACAGCAACGTTTTATATTACATATTTTAAGTAAATACGGTAATTACAAGGTGTCTTTATGTAGCTTATACCTAATAAGAAATCTGGCAAATATAACATTTATTTAATATAACTCTACGATGGTTAGGCTGTCATCAAATATGGAATTTATTTAATAGTAGTAAACCTAAATAGATTCTAATAAATCCTATTCTCAGTGTATACAATATTGCGCCGTTATACAAATTAAAGCGTTAGGTGAACTAGGTCAGTTCGTAATGAAAAATATTTAACGATAATTTTTAATATTCCTTCCATAAACTATAGTTCTTTTAATTATTATTAAATTAAATAGCAGGGGTGGTGTTCACACGTTCAGGAACCCCAGCCATGATAGTGTACACATAAAAGCCATTAATTTATTAGTAAGGTACGTTTATATTTGTTGGCCAATCTGTGTATATTAGAGAACGTGTTGATTGCAGATTGCAGCAAAGTAAACGTGCGTAAGTCTCTAATTCAAGGATAACTTTTCATAATTATAGGTTAGGTACAGCAATGGAACAGCTGGTTATATAAGCAATTGAAGAGTGTGATGTAGAGCTTCGTGTAAAACGTGACTTTATATTTATTTTCATTTTGTGAGATTTGTGTAAACTAAATCCTCGCCAACTTTTCGCTAAACTGATATTTAAATTTTTATATTTGTATTTATGCTGAGCATCACGTGCCGTGGATTACACTTTCAAGATACACAATATAAGTTGCATATCGATGACTTTTTGGCAAACAGAAAATAATGTTTTATTGATTATTTTAAACAGAACATAATATTTAATGTACTTTTGCACTCGGTGATATAACAAATGTGTTTTATATTTTACTTAATTTCCTTCAAATATTAATTTGAATAACGATATTTTAAAAAACTTGGTACACAAAAAGAACATTTATGTATTTAGTTGGCAAAGTGCTTGCTGTTTGATGCTGAAAGATGAAAAGATTTATAGTTGAAATATTTTCAAGAAAATGAAACAGACAAGAGGACCGCTTAACGAGTACGTACTCAAAGTAGAAGCCACAGATGTTTCTGAGATATATGAAAGAGAAGCAATAACAATAGAAGATTAAAAAAGGATAACGATAAGACTTCCCCAATGTCAACATTATAATTTTCATTTTATTCCATAATAAATTTAATCACATTTAGTGTTTTCACAATCATAAAATGTTAATTTATATTGTTTTCATTCATTTCATTATTGTTCTATTTTATATTTCTATAAATTAGTATCTATATATTTTATGGTTTTCCTAGTATTTAGTTATTCGAGCCAAAAAATACAAATAATATAATAAATGAGGTTATATGACGCAGAGCTTAAGATGACGCAGAATTGTATTCTGATGATTAAACATATCTGGCGTAGAACGTATTATAACGAAGATATAAAATATCTATTTTATTTTAATAAAGTATATTCCTGTAAGTGGGACATGAATCGGGTAAAAATGATGCAGAATTGTATTTAGATGATAATTTCTTTCCATATATTAAATCAGTTTGCATAATTATTGTAATTTATAATTATAACGTTAATTTTAATTAATTATTATTTTTGGAAATTTGTTTTAAATTTTCTTTCGTAATTATCTAAAATTCCAATAATTACGAACAAAAGGTACACATATATAAATTCGATTCGTTACTTAGGCCAAAACGGCACCTCAATCATAATGGCTCACTTTCAGATTAGCTTAAAAAAATAACAATTAAATTGTTCTTTAGTATGTTAAAAGGATCAAACATGCACACATGACGAAAGCAGTATAGGTATTCACTAATAAAATACATAGCATGCGATATTCTGTAGGGTTGAAAGCTCGGCACAAGGGTGCAGAGACGCTATTGGAGGGGTTAGCAAAACTCACACGGTGTTGAGTAGGCGTTGCGACGCTCAGATGACTGTCAGACACCGACGCCGTACGTCCGTCGCTATACACCAGTTTATACGGTTCGCGTTTAAGTACGTATTTAATATTTAAAGATACGATAACATTTTGATATCCGTGAAAGTTCAAGGACAAATGATGCGTTAGAAATTGCTTTAAAATAAATAAATAATGATGTCTGTCTCTGTGTGGTGGTTTTAATAAACATTGTTAAAATAGTTTTTCTTGGTGTTCCGCCAATGTAAACGTATATTCCAGTCGGAGTTGCAAATTCAAATAATGAGTGTTATTATTAATTGATTCTGTGTGTTAAAATGGCTAGTGAACTCATGTCTTGGACTACTTTCGTTGTGCTTCTTATTCCTTTTCTTTCATATGGTATGTCTTATTTTATTTTATTAAAAGTTTACATCCATTTTTATAAAATATTCGTTAAAGATCCTTTAGCTAATGGTACTATAAAATATGTTATTTATAATAATAATATTTTAAATGTTTGTTCCTTTTATGAACTCGTTAAAAGTTTATTGGCGGAGGCGCAATGCGATCGCTAGATTATTATCGAATAAATTTCATGACTTTAAAATATAAATGAGAGAGATAATCCGTTATATATTTAACAAAACATTGATTTCATTAAAATTAAAAAAAAATATATTTAAAAGCAATTTAAAATTTCTTTCATATGCGTGATTATTTCTTATACATATTTTATTTATAGTATATATATATATATATATATATATATATATATATATATATATATATATATATATATACATATAAGCTGAACATATTTCACTAAATAGATCTAAGATATAGTTAATTCATTTGACCTTGAGTTTTACTAGCACATTACTAACGTGTTATATAATTTACAATTGTCCTGTGTTATCTTATATAAATATAAATAAAATTTTAATATTAATTTGAAATTATAATTTTATTATTATATTTTCATTTTATATCTGCATTGTTTAATTTTCAATTCTTTGAACTCATAATTTTTGTTGAAGGTGAAACAGTGAGTATAAAGATAATAAAAATATTTTATTACTGTACGATTCAAAATTTTGCTTGTCACGTAAAAATAAATAAATTACACACATGACATTTAAAATGAAAATTTATCAATTTACAAATGAATAAATTTGTAAATTATTGTGTTATTACATTTACAAATTGCAATAAACATTACTGTATAATTATCGAGATTACCTAGATAAACATTATCATTAAATATATTTATTTTATATGATTCATGAATATTATTCTCAAAAATTTGGCATTTTTCATTACTCAGAATATTGACGCTTTGGTGTAAAATCAATGCACATTTTGTAATTTGATGATGGCATATGTGGGCAATTAAGCAATAATAGTGCAATTAAAAAGGACTTAAATTTGAAACGACTGGCCGAAAAATGAAACAATTTATTATCGTTCGACTGCTGGCTATTCCAATCGGATGACAATGTGGTTTGGATATTTTTATTTGGGTTCTATTGTTTATTAATATATTTACATATTTATGTCACTATTTATAAAGTTATTACTTTGCTTAAAATACAAAATGATTTTACAATATATCACAGTATGTTGATTTTAAAATAATATAGATGATTTGTATGTATTTATTCAGTAAAATAATATCGTTGAAACTTTCACACAAAATTCATAAATATATAACAAATTCTAATTTCCCATCCTTCTTCAACGATTCAACCAAAACTCTTATTACTTTCAAGGTTTTCCTATATCTAAAGGTATTCAATTGCAAATGGAACCTTCAATTTATCGCGCAAACCATCTATCGTCCACTTAAATTAAAGGTAAATACAATTTATTTTGCGCACTTTCAATGATTGGCCGATTCCAAATTTGATCATCAAATATAGAACGCACCCTCTCGCGGACACTTTGTATTATTATGCAAATGGAGTGTCTGACTGTGCACTTTCAAATCTGCGATTCATCCGTTTACTTGAACTTTTGGATATTCCACTACAAACTCATAAAGCTTCGTGTCGCTATGAATGACTCATCCACCCAACTATCGGATTGTAGTCTGGCCGACCAAAACAACCGGCGAAAAAGGAATGTAAAAAGGAGATTTTGAGGAAACGTGCTAGCCAATTTTACTTTCACTCGTGTTGTTTGTTCAACGATAAAGTTTGTTTTGATAATGTTTCACTTTTTCCAGAAAATATAATTTAATTTTGAATCTATCTGGCGCTGGGGCTACATGTCACTTGATTAAATTGTCAGTAGTGCTACGGAATTAAATTAATGCTGAATGAGTGTCTTGGATTTAGTAAAACTTGGATTAAAAGTTTATATCCGTTGTACGTACCATTAATAGAGAATTGCAACAATGAAAATAAATAAGTTATGAAGCAAAACAACAAAAGGCAATTGCATTCGTATTTCCAATATGGTTGGTTGTTAAGCTAATTATGGTATTGCATTATTTATTGGCTTATGTTGCAACTGCCGGACGACAGAACTATTGAAAATGTACAAAGAAGTATTATAATCATGAAAAATTTCCGACGCGAAATTTTAACGAAAATACACATATTAAACATTTAAAGGAATAATTACAGATCTTTAAACTTAAGAGATATATGTGCCGGTAAAAACCTCCTATTTTTGGAAACAATATCTTAACCAGAAGTAATCAAAAAGTTTATACGATGAACTGAGAGCCTGCACTATGCTTGTTAAAAAATGTTTTAAACGTATTTTGGTTTCAAATATTACCAAGTTTATAGTAAAATAATATAGCTTGAATAGTTTAGAAACCATTTTGTTCCGTGTGCTATATTTTATAAAATACAAACAAAATTGTATTTCATATTTTACCTTATATTTTCGCGTGATACATAAGTTTGCAAGGCTTATGGAAATTTACATTTTCTAGTCTGACACGTATGTTACATGTAATTTAATGTAAAACCGCCGGAATACATGGCTGAAATACATCTACATACAGTCTGATATTCTGTGAGAATATATTTTTCTCGTTGAATATTTCTTACATTTGCAAAAAAAAAAAAAAAATGTCAATTGAATTCAATTAATACACCGTTTTATACAATTTACAAATTGTAAAAATAAAGCCATGATATATTACTAATAAATCCCTAAATTTTTCTACGAATTTAACACATCAAATTTAATTTTGAATGAAGGATGAATATACGAAAGTTAAAATAAAATCGGACAGTAATGTATTACTTTAATTTACATGTTCCTGAAACAAAATGTAAATGCGAAAACTTTTCAACTTGTCTGCCCACGTTACATGTAATACTTACTTTAGAAAAACATACATTATGCTTAGTGATTTTATCGGAAGAAGAAGCACCACAAACGTCGTCTGGTGTGTGTGGTCTCTTTAAATCACACGCTAGAATAGTTGAATGCACTTAGGATACGTCTGCGTTTTCACTTTTCGATTACTTTACTAATTTACTTTGGTCATCGTAAAAAGTGCAATTACCTTCCTTAAAGTCTTCACTACACGTACTTGCCAGAAGACATCATATTGGTTTTCTTCGAATGCACTTATTTCCGTTATTAGAATTCTTGGAAAGGACTAGTTTCATTAGAGTGTTAAATTTATCGAATATATATTCCTGATATTTATGGTTATTGAATTTTGATTTAGAGCCCAAATACAAGTTATATCTTATGTCGTTTCTTATAAAAATTGGAGGAAAATCTATACGTGACGTGATATAGTATTTTTATTTTAATCTATTTTCCAAAACCTAACCTCAAATTCTAATTTAAAAACCATTTTGTTTTCGTATAATTTGATTCGAATGTTTAGCTGAAATTGATAACATTAATATAATAAACTGCGCCGATATATCTACGCCAGTAGATAAATCAGGATATTTTTGTAATATTTATTTTTGGATCATTTTATACAATGCTATCAGTCAAAGGATTTAATATTGCTCTATTTCTTTTTATTTGTCACATCTGCAGTGCTCTGCACTTGCCTTGTAAAATAATTATTTTTTTATTTATTTACACAAAATTTAGTAGATATTGTAACCATATTTTATTGAAAAAAATAAACACAAATTTGAATTTCATCAACAATAAAATGCACCCAACTTATCTGTAATTATGTAAGTTTGTTGGCTCATACACATACTTGTAGACACGTATTTGCGAAAATAGTATCAATATACCAAGAAAACCAAACGTGCATTTCTCTAAACGTATTTTTCTCGAGCTCGTATCTTTTCATGATTACAATACTGCTTTTGGTACTACATTCAAGAAAGAAAAACGAAACTAATTCAAGTGATACAATCAATTTTATCTTGAATCTTGAACCTTCTCTGCAGAATAAAAGTCCAGACGCTCGGGGCAAAAATAAACTCGCAACTAACGTTAGAGTGCATTTATGATAACATTTATCTACAAGCATACATATTCTTGTGAATTATAAATTATATGTGTATATTCATATACTTATAAAAATATTAATGTTACATAATTTTATTTAAAGCTTTGTTTTATAACACATAAATATTGGAATTTCATTTTGTTTTCTTTCGTATATATCTAATATTCCAAAAATTATAATTAACTATTATTTTTGGCCAATTAGGGTGTAGAATCTTAAGTTCCATTAACAATTATCTTATATCCCCATTGTTTAGTATATTAATGATTCTTCTTTCTCTGCTGTTCCCTTTCAGCGTACACATTCACTCGCATTTAATGTCATTCTCTTCCTCTTGATGACTGTCCCATTGTCATCTAACAGTTAACCTTGTACAAAAATAATCATCTCTCATAGTAACCTCTTGATCATTGATTATTGAAACCAAAGTATCTTCGAAATACAAATAATGTCTGTGTTAAGTAAACTATAGATAGTGAACAAAATAAAATAAATAGAAAAAGAAAACATGTTTTCAGGACTGTTAGACAATGATGCATATATATCGTACACCCTTTGGTTGAGTAAACGTTGGTGGGCGTTAGCCAATTAGTAAATGTCAACAAGACATGATAGACGCTGAAAACTTGACACCATCGTCACTTAGGTACAGTATAATATATGCAAACACTGCCACTGAAAATGGCCATGATATATGATAGCAACGAATTTATGAAAAATCAATCCTAAAATAAATTTTAATATTTTTAGGGCCGGCATTATACACAATTTAATCTACTAATATAATTAAATTTTCCAATATTTTTTGTTCAATAGGTGATTATAAAGTTGTTCTATTTAAAATTAACTTAAATAATGTTCTATTTTATTTAAAAAAATAAGAGAATTAAATTAATTACGTTGACATTTAAAGCTTAATTGATGTGCAATTTAAACAAATCTTCCAAATCGTTAACATTCATTAAATTGTTTATTTAGCGAACTAAACTTTTTTGTTTGGAATTAACTGTCTATGTTATCCGACAAATGGTACGAATATATGATTCTGTTTACCATGAAACTATATGCAAATGGACTGAGTATATTAGAGAAGTACATAATATTATATTCAAAGCAATGCTGTATGAATATGCGATGTACACCTACAAACCTTCTCTTCATGTTAACGACTCGACTCTGGAACATACTATCTTCAGTGTACCTTGTTGCGGACTTCATAATCCAGATTCAAAACTCTTGAAAAGTGCACACATTTCCTGTTTTCACAGGAAATTGCATTAAACTTTGTACTCGAGACTTGAGAAACATTATACAAATTCAATTTAATAATAAGTAGTATACTTTATTTTGTATTTTCACTATAGTAACATTTCGTAATGGAAATTATAATTAAAATAAAGGGGCTTTATTTTTACTATACTGTTCAAAATTCAATCTAGAAATATAAAGCCATTAATTGAAAATATTGTTCTTCAATTCATAATAAACCTACTATGAAAATAATCAATTTTTATTGGAAAATGTTATAATTATTTTATATGTAAAATACATAAATTTCGTAAAATTTCGCTTGTACACTATACTTAAACGACATATATGTTTTTGGAACGAATAAATTTTAATTTAGGATCAGAAAACGTCAAGAGCGGAACGATGATTTTTGTTTTCACGCTACTAGTTAGGTATTTCGCTTAAATAGCATATTTGATTTTCCCAATACTGCTAGAACATCATCAAATATAATTAAGTTATATTACTATCATTATTCGATAGACAGTTAATAATATGAACAGATATAGCAGTCACAGATGATTTGTGGATTATTACCATTGCAAATGATATGTTTATGTCAAGAACTTCGTGGCAGCTATCGAACAAATTCCACTTAATGCACTCAATAGTGAATTATGTCTTAAAACATTATTAATAGCAAATCTAACCAACTATTATCTGTCAAATTATTAAATAACCTTTTCTAAATTATATAAAAGGTATGTCAATAATAAGTTATATTAAATAATTACATTTTGAAAACTGTGAATAATTGTTCGTTATTATATACTTGATTAAAAGCTTTTCAGCCGAACATATAATAAACATCTGTTTGAAATGTAACACATTGTTTGCCAGACAATTTAATAAAAACTTGCATGCACGAGTTCAGTTATTAAATGTGCACACTAGTTATATGTGTGGATTTAATAATGCAATACACAATTCGCACGAATTCGTTTGCAAAACAAACAAAAATTGTCCATTTGTTTTCATAATAACACTCGCTATAAAACCAGTAACATGTTTATCATTTTGTGAATCACAACATTTTTCAAATTGTAATCAGTCGGAGATAACAAAAAAGTTAACCAGATAAAATTTGATTATTCTAACCAAATTAATTTAGGCATATTGTTAATTCGCCGTTTGAAGTAAATAAGGGTTACTATTATTAGCGCATGAAAATATGTATAAGTATTTCAAACACGAATACAATAAATCATTTTGTTAAAATATACATATACTTACTTAATGATTTCACAAAGGAACATAAATTTAAGTTATAGGTATAAACCTAATCTAACAATGAAATTTCAAATAAAGTATATTTTACCACGGTATAATAAAGATAAGCTCTGATATTAAGGAATAAAATTCCAAGGTCATTGTCATGGCACTGCGCCAACTAAAACAAAACTAGTGGCGTCTAACGTCACAGGTAACATGTCGTGACGTATGTCAATTGTTAAGACACATCGGCACGCGAATTCATACTCATTCATGAAAAAAACAACAATGGAAAAAGCAGTAACTCATTTTTTTTCTTATGCAAAACTTGGATAAAATCGGAGCTAGCCTGAACACACAATTTTCTTTTTTCTTTACAATGTTTTAATTAATTTAAAGGCTGTTGCATGAATAACAATGTGCAGTGGAATCGCTCTATTTTATATTTAGAGGCATTGAAAACGTGCAGATTATTACGTGTGATATATTTTAATAATAAACTTTATTTTCGTAACAATTATGACCCAGTTTACATCATTTGGCGATAGTGGATTTGCATTTAAATAAAAAATTCACGTTTTTTGAATCATTCAAATATGTTCTTTTTTTTTGGGATTAATGTACGAAGAGCTAAAGCATTAGGTCGTGCGTCTGTAACAATATATATATATATATATATTAGGGTGGGTCGAAACCATAAATTCTGAATGGTTATATCAAAAAAAAAATTGTGGCATTTACGTTTTAGTAGTGGGTAATTTTGTTTAAGTATAAAATTTATTTTTTTTTACCAAGAATTAAATTTTTATCGATTTACAAATCTATTATGTGCAATATATACTTAACAATTATTGATATTTTCCAAATAATGCTTATTTTCAGATTATTCGGCATATTCCTATTTCGTGATGGAACCATAAATCTTCTTACAATTTTGAAATTTAATAGGGCCGTTCAATGTGATGAATAAAAGTGAATTACAGTAAACTAGTGCACACTAAAATGTTTTATGATATAAGTGCAGCTGTATGCACTCTGATCGATGAATACAAATTTGTGAACTAGTTCACACCATGTGTCACTGAAACTACACCGAATATAAAAGAAATGCAAGGTGTGTTCTAACCGAGTCGGAATAATATATTTTTTTTAAATTCCAACATATAAAACTGGTATTTCCAATAAAATTTTGAGGTTGAATGTTCTTATGATTTTTTTTATACAAAACGTATAAGAAAGTAATAAATGTTCTCATTGTTCTATTTGGTTAAATATAAAATATTAAATAAAAATTGAACTGAGTTCTTGTTACGCTTTTAAATCTTGAAACACTTTCTTAATAAATAAAAATAAAACCACATTTCTCTGCCAGACAGTATAAATTCTTCTTCAGCAAACACTCTACGACTTTATTAGAAAAATTTTAAGTGTACCCAAAGTCCTGAAGCTCAAAGCTGTAAAAGCACGAACAAAAACGCAGCTTTACTATACAACTGAGAGATATATTTATATCCCACAAAAGCTCTTTTTTTTGCATAACATTGTACAACATAGAAACCAAAAAGCGGAAAAATAAAATGAAATATCCCGAGAATTCAACATAATATTACGAATTTTCATAAACAAAGCATTACATAAAAACAAGCATCAATCAAAAATGTCAGAATAATACAGCGCGAACATTCAATGTAATTTAGGTGTCTTTTGGCGTTGAAAAATGTAGATTTCATTGAATTATTGTGTCAATTCGAGACGAGTTGGTAACTGAGATTATAGGAATTTCTTTTTACTTGATTTTTATAACGCTGGCTGCTACGTGGTTTATTTTCGGGAGAACTCAGTTTTCTTATTGGTTATATTACAAAAAAAAAATTATAATAACGTTTTATATTGATCGATTGTCTGCAACCGACGTAAAATATATTGTAGCCTTCACACTAAATAATTTGATTTATTATATTTGATCGAAAGATTATTGTGTTTACATTAATGGATTCATTGTCAATTGTGATTGTTAAACGAATTTATATATAGCGATTATATTTATAATCTTGTTAAAGTACTAATGAGAAAAAGTAAATCTAGTTTCTTGATCTTCAAGTAACTAATGTAACGTTTTTCTCAGCGTATTATTGTGAAAAATTATTTGTATATAAATCATACTTAAGCACCCATTTCAAAGACGTTTAAGTTCTCATTTTATGTACTTGACAATTTATCTTTTACAATCACATTACACTTGGTAGCACTGAATCATGAAGATTTATTCGCTTGATACAAATGTCAACCATAAACTCCACTACAAATATATGTATACAGTATACAGTTTCTCCAGGCATCAATAATGATATTTTATCATTTCTGTCAATTGTTAATGTTTACAGATGTGTTTAAATTTGTTAATCGTGGCATAAACACAATGGTTCAACATCCAACATTGGATATCATCTTGTCAAAATTAATTTTAGTTAAAGTTTACGCGCCTTTGAAATACCGCGAGCAAAGGTGATGATAAATCTAAAATTTACACGCAGTTCCCTCATTTTCTGGTAATTCACACTGGAACAGTTGGCTCGGACAGGTTTTATCGCTAAAACAACTGGTTTATAGCGCCGTAAACAATACCTTATTATAATTCAAATTAGGGCACAAGAAAAGTTGTACTTTGACCCAAAGCCATTGTGCACTGGTGTGTGAGCTGTTATACTTCTAGTAGGCGTATAGCGTTATCCAAATATTAGATCCTGCTAATTAAATTTCTGTTATAATTATTATTATATTATTAATTATACGAAGAATCACAGATTTTTGAATACTGAACTCATGTTATTATTACAGACATACGACAAAGTAATCTAACTCTTTTGTAAATATTGTACGACGAGCTAAAAGATCAATATATATTTTGAACTTTGAAATGATGTATCTATGTTTGCTCCTACTCGTACAAGCGTAGAACTGAATTTTCGAACGTGTAACTTTGAACAGTTTCGTGGACGAATGTACATATTATAACATCGAGTTTAAATTTTATTTTTGATATAATATCAGATTCTACGTACATTTCTAAAGTTTTATGTAAAGAAAATTAAATATTTATATTTTTGTATTTTCAAACATAAGACATTTGACCCCCAAGGAATCCTAAAAAGTGAAATTACGTTGGATTTTTGCTCGGTTGCCAATATAAGTTTTGGCGGTACATGCGAGGTCTGAACAGCTCGGTGTATAAGAAATACACCCGGGATTAAATGGTGTGTACTTTTTATTCGTCATTTTTATATATGCGTAGTTTTAATCGTAAATGGACCATAAAGATATGAATTCTAATATTTTCATTTGTAATGTATTTTCCAATTCGGAGCAATTCTATAATTGAATCTGTTATATTTTGAAATACTTGTAAATTTTTATTATTACAGATAAGTATAATTCATTGCTTAAAACAATTCAATTGATACCATCTGCAAAATTTTACAGATTAACAAATTTGTTGTACCATATAATATTCAACTTCTATTTGCAGTGAAACACAAATATTTATTCCTGAGTATTTTCTCCTTCAGTTTCTGTCAGAACTTAAATTAAATACAAATTGAAGAAAAAAGTGGCTAATTACGTAAAAGAGTGTTTAAATAAAACACTTGAAAATCTTTCCGTTGTTGTATATTTACGTGACCCGCTGACATACGAATCAATAGTTATAAAATGAAATCTTCACCAGATTTCTGTGTATTTTACACTAATGTTTGCCAATCTTTTATCTAATATTTATTTTCCTAGTTTCTATGTGCTCTAAATCTTGACCTACCTAAGCGTTCTGTTTCATGTTCTGTAGCGTAAACCATTAGTAACAAAAAACATAGCAAAAAGTAACATTTACTATTGTTTCTCGTGGTGGATAATTTCATTTATTCTACACGTACTGAACAGAAGCAAAAAAAAAATTATCTGTTGTAATATGCAGGAAGGATAATTAGCAATGATAAATTAATAGTAATTATATCACATTCGCACATATACAAATGATTTTATCTCTAGAGTATATTATTCACGAATACAATTAACCTTTAGTTAACAGAGAGTTTCATACATGGATATTAATTAGGAATTATTAACAGTACTACATTTTACATATGATTTATTGTGTGTTTAGGATCATGTATTATTTTGTGTAATTTTTCATTTCTAATGCGTAATATCTCGGTGAAAATTCGAATTACTGATTTGTAGTTGTTGTAGTTTGATCAATAGGCATATGTTCAATTATAGGTTAACCTAAATTTAGTTTTGAAATACAGTAATTTTTTTTTCTTCTTTCAACGAATGATTCTTGTTATAACCAAATGGATAGCGAGCCATTGTGTAAATCGTCTAAATCCCGGTATTACAGTCATGGTTTTAACTCCAGTTTTTTTGGAGCTTTTTGTGTAACATTCATACACAAATATCGCAACTATAGAAACGTTAAACCTCCACTGTAATATTGGGAATTAGCGTGAAAATAATTATTAAATGTAAAAAAAAAAAATATATTATTCTTTTGTTACAGTCGAAAGCGGTCTTTATTTTCCAATGGGCGATGTAGAAGTCACAATTCCTGGCGTCAAACAGTTACCGGTACCACTAATGACCCTCCGGGCGCTACACGACTTCAACAACGAAGATTCAAACTCCGGAACTGTGAACTACACACACATGGATTCAAATTGGCTGGAAATTGATGCGTTATCCGGAGTGTTGACGTTCAGCAAAACGTTTTATAACCAACAGGAGACAACCGGTACGTGAGATATTTTTATTTGGTGGACATTTATTTCTTTTTCTTAATATTACAATATCATGCAAGGAGTAGAAAGTGGTTGAAAAATAGATAATGCTAGTAAGAGTCATTAACCGTGATAATGGCAAAAAGCATAATGGATTTCTTTGTATTTTTATTGGTCATGGGCGGATAATTGTTTTCCGTCGATCCGAAGTGAAATAAGAGAAACTATAATTTATATAACCTGTGACCTTTCTGTCTTAACAAAAATGCCTTATAAATATTAGATGATCATCTATTGTTCCTTTTCTCGAGCACTTAACCTCCACTTTATCTTTGTCATCGACCGTTATAAGACAACAGTGAAAAGCTGTACAAATTCCTAGAACAATTCCTATGGTTCCAGATGTCACAATTTTCGCTGGTTCAGTCACCGCCAGAGATAAGCAGGGGAACCATGGGCAAACTACGGTTCGCGTAGCATTGGACCCACGGCAATCTCGACCACTGGACTGTGATCTATTCACAAAAGAACTATGCTTCTGGAAATCTGTCAAATACAAGTTGTACGAGAACCGGCCGGCCACGATTATCGGTAGCCTGAACTCGCCGTATCTAGCGGAAATGTGCCCGGGGCATAGATTGCAGTATAAATTGTTGAATGGTGAGTTTCTGACGCTATCATTATCAAATTAACAGCTGTGATTTCAGGAAATTAACGGGTTTGCAGAGATTGGAGTTCTTTTAAGTTTTTAAGGCAACGATTTGTTCCTTGTTTTCATGTCCTAATTTATAGGAACGGCGTACAATGAATTTGGTATTCAAAACCTTTTGATAATTTAACTTGTCTGTACTAAGATCAATAATATTAAAATATGTGTTTTATTTAAATGGTATTAAACTAGAACACGATATAAACAAGACTGCTATAGCGTTTTAGAGATTTTAAATATTATATATTGAAAATATTACATTTTAGTGAATATAATGCATGAAAGATTACTTACGGTGAATCAATACTTTAAACGTTAAAAATAATATATTACTTAAACCATCCCACAGTAATTCTTTTCAAAGCAACGCCCACTATTCTTTCGTAATCCATTAAACTATGTGTGTTGTGTGTTCAGGTACGAAACACCTAGCCATTGAAGCATCAACAATGAATGGGAAACAATGGATAATGCGAAGTTTAAAAGCATTCGAACGGGACATAACGCGGTACACCAACAGCGACACCAACGACATCTACAACCGTCCGTTTGGTGCTGGGACCTCGGTGTACTTTGGTGTGAAATGCATTGTCACCTCGCCGGATGATGGTGCAACTGAAAGAGATATTGTTGAAACGTTACAAATCAACATCTTAGACGAGAATGACAACGTTCCAATGCCACAATTCTCTGAAACTATTCTCGATGTGTATGTTAGCGAAGAATCTAACCTAAAGGTGAGTTCTACCTTTTTCCGACTACCTAGGTATGTCAAAATTTCGTATGTTATATATTTGATGCTGTGGAATCGGCAGTTTGTTTTCGTGGAATATTCGGTTCGAGTTAAGTCAACTGGAAAAATTGATGGCAACATTTGAATGTGACGAGAATTTTTATGTCATCATCGATAGGCTCGGACATATAGATATTTAATAATTCTGCGGATATCGCCATGCCATAGGCGTAGTTTCTAGAATTTTCTAGAGTGCTTGTTCAGTTTAGCTTCTACATCAACTTTATAATAATTTGATATATATAAACAGAAGCTTTTGATACCTATTACATATTTACAATTTCCAACATACAGCCATTTACAGGTTTGACATCATTTAAACTATTATCTTACAACATTTCTTAAGTTTATACTTTTGGTCTAGATTTTTCGAAAAAAAACTTACTAAACAGAAAATTACTATCTTTTATAAGTATCGCTTTTTTTATAACTCATGTCAATTTCGATGTATTGCTTTCCACCATTTGATTTTATGGTTTATTGTTACTGAAAACTGCATAAATTATTTTTATTTTTCATATATTTTATGCGTTCTGCATATTATAGTATCTATGAAATCGGTTTTCCTATTTCGTGGAAGTTCTATTTTATATATATATTATATTGCATTTCTATGAAATACGGATCAAAATATATAAGCACTTAAAACCTAAATAGTTATAAATAAACCAGTACACCTAATAATATTGTTAACTACCTTCAATAATTCGTTAAGCATTATAAAATTTTATTTCCTTTTAAATCCCATTAGTGTTTATATCTGTAATAATTTATAACAATTTGATTGACTATACAATAATTAACTGAACGAAATACAATACGTGGTCAGCATAATAGGGGATATATGAATGGTGTAATGCATATAAATGATTCACGCCAAATGTGTAAGGAAGTTAAATGGAAAAATGCTGAAGTGGCCTTCACTCGGCTTTCTTGTCTTTTCATTATCTGTATTTATATTAATGCTTTGTGTTTAAATGCACCTTACGATTGCTATGAAACAAAATCAATAAGTATTTAGGGATACGCAAAAATTAAATAACCATTTGCAATTGGTACGTTTTTCGAAACAAGAAAAATTGAAAAAAAGTTGGACTTAATACATTATCTAGAACTATGGCCAAATAGATAATATATTAATATCTCTACCAAATTATTTACAAATTTACCTATTTGTCGCATCTCAAGTGATTAATAATCGCATGAATCCATTTGTAAATTGGACCATCTGTTAAACTTTATTCGTTTATCATTGAGTATGGACATGTTCAGTGATTTATATATTGAGGACAAAATAATACCTAGAAATTCTTTCTTCAGCAAAAAAATAAAAATTAAACAATTGTTATGTTAAGCCTTAGCCAGAAATATTAGTTACGATACTATTTTCTTCTCCTTGCTAAATGCATAGTTGAAAATTATGAACTAAATACTAGTTATCGAATTCAACTAGTTCAAATTACCATCATCGCTTTAAATCTCTATTAGAATCGACCGAGTTGAAACTTGTTAATTTGCCAAATTCACTATTCGTAACCGAGAGTAACCTCTATTTCAAATATCGATTGGAATTATTATATATGTTTACATTGTGATATAACAAATGATTAAACAATTATGATGATAGCAATTTTTACTAGATAGAACATGCGGACATATTGATTGTATTCAATCCAGTTCTCTACCAACATTTTAAGTATAGTAAATGTCAAGGTCAAACGCCATATGTGTCTCTTTTCTATTAGTTTTCTACTGTGTAACCTCGTATGCACACACAAGGTGCATCCACTGGCTTGATTGTAAAATCGATATTGTGCATTTGTTCAGCAGTAATCGGATATTAAATATACATTTGCTTTCATAGATTTTCTACCTGATTTGATATCATAAATTCAATTCAATATTACTAACATGGACAACTTTAATACAACACATGTAAAAGTAAAATTAAATGCAATGTAGATTTATTGCTTTTGCTTGTTTAGAATCCAAGGTTATGCTTTATTTGGTTACATTAGGTTAATTTATGTTTTCTTTATTATTCATTTAAATAATATGTAATTAACATTGACCCTAATTCAGAACTTATTATTCAACTACAATTACTGGTATACATCACTGTCTAATGTATAAAAGTTTATATATTTTATATTTTACTTTCAATTTTTCTTAAAATCGATAAACCATTGTGTTTACAAATGTTCCTTATTTTTCAACGCAACACAAGAAAAGATTCTCTTATGTATTTGTGTTTTAGCACCTCCGCCAAAATTCACTTCTTAATAAATAACTTCGCTAAAATATTTATTAATTTTATATATCCGAGTAAGACATAGCAATTTTTAATAGTTTTCAATGTTTTAGTATCAGTTAATTTGATAATGTATCCTTTTAATATTATCTTAAGAAACAAAACTATAATTTAATGGCAGACACAAAACCACAAATATGTCTACACCAAAGGTTATACAGTATTAGCTGGTTAATAAAAGACGTTTACTAGTTTTTGTTGAGGTAATGAGCTCTTCAATCATTCTCAGTTGTGGTTTCTTGTACTTTTTCCACGCCGCGTTTATGCTGTCATGTTTTTTTGTTTATGCTCCGCTTATATTTTCTCGCCTACATTTGCCAGTTCTGTTTTATTAAATATTAAGCTATCATGACTGTAATTAGGGCGTTCTGTTTCAAGGACATATTCTAAGAGGTTACTTTTTAGTAAACCGTACTTTATAAACAAAAGACCTATAGTGTTTGCTCATGCGTCTGTAACATTCACAAAATCTAAATATGTTTAATTAAGTTAATATGGTTAACTGAGTATAATATAGATTGGTTCAAAATAAGAAAATTGATATTGTGAGAGTAATTAACTGTCAAAAATTAAATGGTTCATTTCACACAACCCCTTCGTGTTCAAGGCTTGTCAGCACATTTCAATATTCTTAACATTCATATTATATATATATCGTTCAGAAAAGTTGTAATTTCCTTTCAACAAATTTCATATTGAAACCTTCATATTATGCTGGAAAATATTTTAGCACGGAATTGACAATGTAATCTTGCAATATACATTGAAACACTTCTATTAAAATTTTATCCATATATTCTGGTGCACTTGCAGTCATGTCATGCTAGATGAAATTTTATGGTATTAAGTATAAAATACAACAAATGAAATGTACGGTGATAAAATACGATATTATCAAGTTGATGCTGCTAGCAATATAATGGACGTTCATTGGATGGAAAGCAGAAATGAAGTACCTCACAGCTCTCAGCTCACAATAAAACCCCGTATTTGTGTCAACCGCGTTGATAGAGATTGCTAGTGACAGCTTCATTTATTAATGTAATAAGTATGTCTACTTTACTGACAGGATGAATTAAAAATAACTGGGTTATTCTCTAGAAAAGTGTGAAGTGTTTGCAGGAATTAACACTTTAAATCTAGAGTGGCCTGTACTTGAAGTCTATATTTCGTTAGAAGTAAACTTCATATAATTACAACAAATTACTTCAACAATGACCGCAAGTATTTGACGAGCTGGTGGTACTAGTGCCTGCAACGGTTCTTGTGTTTGTGAATATTATTTATGAATTAAATATAAGATTTCATTTTATGCAATTCGTGTTTGCTAAATCACATAAAAGATTTAAGAAAATCAACAAAGTGAAAAGTTAGATTATGAAGTAGAGTGAATATCGGAAAATTCGTAGAATTAAAGCACAATGAAAAATACACAAAAACTTGCACTCATAACTGATGTTTTTGTTAACTACCGCAGCTCCACAATTGTGTTGAAAGAACTGGATACTGGAATTGGAAAATATTACCATTTTTCAACCCGCTGTTATACAAAGAAGTTTTAATCTTGATTTAATTTTGTCCAATTAAGATATAAATGCTTGCAAAACTTTTGTATGGTAGAAGTAATTACACTGTTCATTTACCAGGAAATTGATACGAGCTTTTAAGTTTGTTTAAATAAATAACCCTACAGTGCAAAACATCTACTTGGAAACCTGTAACTTTTCGCAAAATAAATTCATCTCGGAAAACAAACAAATTACGACAATTTGGAATAAATACAAGTTGACATCTGATCTCCTACATTTTTAAGAAAACTACTTTGAAACTGCAACTCGTAGGTAACAATTCATAGAAAAAGAATTTTATTATGACGTTAGATCATTAGTAAGATTTATAATGGGCAAAAAACTTTTTAAATATTTTTCTTCGACCATCCACTTTTTCGAAACGGAATAGTAATTGCTGGTAATTCTCTCAAATTGGCTATTAAAATAGTTTGATTTTGTTCTATTAATATGCAGATCATTTTTTAGTTTTATCATTAATAGTTTTTGTTCTAAAATAGTCACACTCAGACTAAAAAGAAAATTTTGTATCGTTTCAGATATATACAAATCAATTTTAGGTTAAAAATATTTATCTGTTCACGAGCATGCGTATAAACGAAATTTTGGAGCTTTTAAAAAAACATGAAATGTCTATAATTATTTCGAAAGAGATTTATTCTTAGTTGGTTAATGAAATATTTTGATTGCAGGCTCAATTAGAAAACATCTCTCATCTGATATTCATAGACCGCGATTCCGTACCAGTCAACAATTACACTGTCAAGATATTAAACGATAATTTACGACTGCTGAAAGTCAACTTTTCAACATGGGCAGATGACAGACAAGGAGAACATCAAACTGCTATTCATTTTCGTAAGTATTACAAAAATTTAAACACTCCCAAGTTTATCGATGAAGCAGTTCGAAATTTTGTAAGATTACAATGCTTCATTATATATATTCATATAAGAAAGTAAAATGTACCTTTTTAAGTTAAAAATTATACGAAATTATTAAATAATAATCTATGATTTGATACAATGCAACCTATACGGATCAAGGTTGAATTTAATATATTAAGGATATTATATTTCGCCATTATTCGATTATATTTTTGCTCTGTCGTGCGATTAAATTTTTTAGACGAAAAATGTATCACAATCGAAATATATTTATTTCAATAAATTCCGAAAATATTTATATATTGGTTGTTGTGAGAGTTATTTATAATGGAACAATTAAATTATTTTATTTTTTAAATAAGCAAACATATACGCAAATTATTAAATTGTTAAATTTTATCTGTTTCAGGGCTCTGGCTGGCAAAAAAAGTGAAGATACCGGATCCAATATACACAGTGATACTCCAGATAAACGATACGTCCCTTCTACCGGGAAACGGCGATAGTACGGTATGTATTATAAATTCAATATATTTTTTATTTCTTTTATCCGTATATGCATACGTAGCCATAAAAAATAATTGGTATTTTTTATTACAAATTATACTGAAATTGCGCAGTATAAAAATCGCAGAATGCAAACCTTATTTTTCTAGTTCGAAATTTTGCTAGAATTCAATAAATATTCTATCTAGTTGGTGATGATATCTTAGTGGTAGGTATATTGTTATTTAAAGATATAATACGCGGTTGCTCACTTGCAGGATTAATTGAATCCTGCATCAGAGCATTTTTCCAGAAGACTCAAATACTAATATTCTTCTTCATTTGACCTGAAACTTGTATTTCTGTGGTTTATATAATTGTGTTTCCATCGATTCTTCTAAATTAGGTGATATAAAGCAGCCGCGATAAAAGAAAGTGATAAAAAGTAGAAGGATTATTGGATTTATTTTCGTCTTTAGAATTAACAAAGTGAGGCATTTTCCGCGGAAAAATGTCAGTATTGTTAAGTGACCAACATTACGGACCGGTCGTAAGATAAATGATATTGCAGGATTGCAGGGAATTATTTATTCTGACAAATTGTTATCAAGCCACCAACTTCGCAGTAATGCAACAAACCAAACAGATTATCGCATACATTTGTTTTGCAGGCGATTCCATACGAAACAATATTTTCAAGTCGGTTGCCAAAAATAACTCCACATGTTCTGAATCATACATTTGTCTGTTAATCGATTAACCGGACTATATGCTGCATTGATTAGCTGTTTTACAGTTCACGTATTTTAGATTAAATTACAATATAATACTACCGAAATATATATTTAATATAATTTCATGTTATTTAACTTTTTCAATTATAAAACAAGACAATTCTGAAGCTACCTATTAAAAGTTTCAAATTTCAACATCCGATATGGAGTTATGTTACACAAACTAAACCAAAATTAGAAAACTATATAATTTGTCATCTCGCTTTTCCAATAGTTGAAAGTGTTACATTTTGTTTACGTAAATAGATTCATCGCCAATTCAAAAATACCTTCTCAACGTGTAATTGGTTTGAAACACGCTAGCTAATTTGATAAAAATAGACATTCTTATTATAAAGATCCCGTAACAATAAAATGTCTTTTATTTATACCTTAGGCTAGCCCAATAAACACGAATAGTAATCTCCATTTCTTTATTATCTTTTTTTGTACATATATCTGCCTCACAGTTTAAAATAGTGATGACGTAAATTGCGTGTCACGAAATTATCATGTGTCAAATTCTCTGATGATTAAAGCACATTGAGACAAACAGCAATTTGTAATTATATTTTATGAAAAATACGTATTTACATACTTCACGTTAAATATATAACAAAATATTTTAATCGTGCTTTTTATTGAGAATTCAACCTTCAAAGTTATAAAATATATTTTTATCTTTTAGCTTTACATTAAGGGGTAACCTTCGTGTTTATATAAATATGTATTTCATTTTGAAATCGCGATTGGTAAACAAGTATTCCCAGAACTCATTTATTTTTTCCCATTCATATCAGTCGTGTGTGTATGTATTTATGTATGTTATTAACTTAAAAATTCAATAGATGTTGCAACTAACTTCATATACATATATTATAGTTCCGACTTTTAATATGGTGCTTGCACTTTGAAAAGTTTTACAAATGATATATGATTCCAATCCACGATATTAAAATTAAGTAATAATTGTGATTAATATTTAATGTAGAATATCAAAAAAAAATCTATTTCGAGCATATAATCTGTAGTTTCAGATATTGTTCTTTTCATAAGATAAAATATTCATAGGTAATATTTGTGAGGGAGTATGATCCTAACGTAAGCTTGGCTGACATTTCACGATGAAAAATGGTCATGTGTATCTAAAACTGACATAAAAATAACTCACACTTTCCTTACATACAGACAATAAATAAGTATATTTGGTAAAAATGCTGGTAAAAGAATATCGATTTTCCTGTCTATTTAAAAAAAAATCACCTTTAAATTTCGGGACTCTATGGAATGGGGAAGGTCTTATCAGGTAGTTCACCTTTCCTGTGTGTCTGTATGAATTATTTATTTTTTGTATATCGGTGATTACCTCCATTTAAAATATTTTTAACTTACCCTTCTAGGGTTTCCAAAGGCTATATGTAGGGTTCCCTACATGTAAAACCACAATTTAAATTTATATTACCAGTGAAACTATTATAAAATTTATGATGTCCTTAATCGCAAGTACGTATATGTCCCTAAAATCTGTAAGCCCCAATGAATTTCCGAGGAATGAAATGTTCCTAGAATCCCGGACCCACCTACATCGGTTCATAATGGAATAGCCCAGCATGTGGTGATTTATATCGCAAACTAATTGAAATGTGAAAGAGACAAGATAACAATTATAATTCCGTAATTATTTTTTCGCAAAACTTACCTGTACCATCATTTCCGTGTACAAATGTCGATGACGTCAATAATTTTAATCCACGAAAGTTGCAAATATAGATAAGAATAATAATTCAACACAATATAACTGTAATACTTCCGTGAAACCTATAAAAAGATAAGCAAACTCTACACCTCCATTGTCAATATCTGATACACATATAATAGTCACATTTGAATATATTTGACTAAATGTGTTTTCCTGCAAAGAATCGCAATGTAACTTTTAAAAAACAATTATAAACGGAGTTTCACGGAATTTCGTATAGGTGCAGTGTTTCCAAGAGACTACAAAGTTTCAGGGATGATAAAATGTTTTCCATTTATATCTCAGCTACAAGAATACTCCTTGTTCGCGTTTATACATAAAACAAAAGAACAACATAAAAATGATGTTGCGGTTTGAGTTGGGTTTTATTATCACACCCACAATCATACTCCGTTATCCTTTTAAATACACACAAGTATTGCTTTTAAAGAAATTGAAAAACCTTGTATAAAATCTCACCAAATCCTAAATTGCATTTGTATTTTAACTCTGATTAATTGATTTATATTTCATGGCAAAGGAAATACAATAATTCTGAAAAGAACGGTCGGAAATTTTGCAAACAATTATTTAAAAAATCTACTTATAAATTGTAAATGGTTTAAGATTCTTTTTCAAAAATAAATAGAAACCCAACTTGACAAAGGTACCTATGTCATTTTCAACTTACCTTTTTTACCTGCGCGAACAATGTAATGTAGGTTAATCTCGGATCTTGTTTGCACAGAAAAACGTAACGATACGCTTCTTAACAAACGCGTCTAAATACTTCATCACTCCAGCGCCGGCAAGTATGCGTAGGAATCTGCTGTTTCCGGAGAAAGAGAGTATATTCCGCACGGCAGCGCCGCTAGCTCGTGTCGCCCAGCCGCGAGATGAAAATCTAGCCGCTGCTAAATTCAAACTCAAACACGATTCGTCGGAAGAGGATCAAGGCACTGGAGCATTTAATGTCACCGTTAAAGGAGGTATCGTTTACGTGAGGAATATCGCCACGTTAAGAAAATGTTCGTCGCCCGTCACGTAAGTTTGCTTTTTACTACCTTAATAACAAATTTTTGATCGTTTCTTATTCAGTTTATTGGAACCTATAAGAAGAACCTATAATATTACACTTCTCGGGTATCGTTTTGGGTATCACTTTCTGTAGCACTTCAGGATATAATAAAATTGATTCAGATTGTACAAGAGATTTAGATAATTATTTAAAGATGCAAAGAGCATCCCACAAAATATAGTAAAACTATTTATTTTTTATATAGTTTTTTTCTACAGTAACGATTGCTCCATAGAACTATGGAAGAACATAATACTGCCAAATTTGGGGAATTCCTAAACGTGCTATTATTATTATTCGATATTCTATCAAAAAATAATTGTTAAGAGAATAAAAAAGAATTTCGGAAACATTATTACATTTTTGGTCATTAGCGTGGCGCAATCATTTGACGTTCATAAAACTAAACTCCCAAACCACCACTGGTTTTCTGTTTCATTCGAAGCCTGAACATTATTTTCATCGAAATTATTCAGACGTAGTTATTTTCAACATGAAGTAAAATCTAATTTAATTACAAATTCATTTCTAGACACACAAAATGCAATATATACAGCTAATGAAATATTTTCATTTGAATTTATGGAAGGGAGAATGAGCTTCAAAGGAAAAACAAAATTAATCTACAAATGAAATCTGAAATCAGTTTTTCATTCTACTATTTTTATATTCTACATTAATTACAGACTAGAAATACAGTGGGAAGATCCTACAACAACAAAACTCTCTTCTGACCTAATTTTAATATATCTCGAACAAGAAAGCTCAGTCTCTTGTCTGGATCGTGGGTTATCGATTAAAGATTGGCAACATTGTGGCAATGCACGTAGTGTTAAATCATGCACGGATTCATGTGGTTTAGGTACCGGTGGAAAAGCTTCTGTAGTTAATTAGTAAGTTAACGAGTGCTTTAAAGTGATGCAGTAGTTTCTAACAACAAGTCTCTTAAAAGTCAGGTCAGTGGTAACACTAGATGTGTTTGGAGAGGTGATAAAAGACCAGGGAATAAATCTTCTACATTGTATCCCACTTGTACGCCTGATATAACGACATGCCCTGATGGCATATGTGACCCATTAGAAGAGCTACATCATTTGATTTGTCCGCAGGATTGTACTACTCATGGTACGCAATATTCAGCATTATTTGGGAAATCATTTTACTCCCGCCCCATGGTCTATGAACACAGTTTAAGTTTTAAGATTGGATACACATTATTTTAATTTAGACATTGGTTTCATTTCAATGTTTCTGAAAGGCACAGTTGATTTATAATTTATTTAAGAAAACACAATTTCCATTATGTAATTTGTACATGTAAAAGCGCCGCGATTGGTTTGTTCAATTTATATTAGGAGTAATTTAATTTTTAGCTGATATATGGCTTGGTCATATAAACCACGATACAGGTCGTGGAATTTTAAGAGGTAAAGGTGCTTGTCAATGTGATGAACACAGTAAATGTCACTGTGGAAACATGTTAAAGAAATCGGAAACAAAGAAAACTACCACGACAACAACTATAGTCACAAGTGATTCTCCTATGACAGAACAGACATCAACTAGTATGCCAGATACACCTCACGTATTTAGACCAGTGGAACCCAAAGTCAGTGCCCGAAAAGGTACAAATAAATAATCTTTTAAAGGACTAAATTCAGATTTGAAAATAATTTGATTTTATAATTCCTTTAATATTATCATCATGTTTGAATGAAGATCCAATATAAGATGATGTGATTTCCACAGACGGTATGATTGTAGACATAGATGCCTGTGGGACTCCATGTGTGATTGGCATCGTGGCTGGATCTCTATTTCTGTTAGCTGCAATAACATCGGTCGTCGCATGCTGGAGAATGAGAAGCATGGGCAAGGGTAATCGACGGGATAGAAAATATACGGAAAGTGTTAACTCTCTAAATGGGGTCCATTCAGAATGTGTAGACCGTACTTTACAGTCGACGGACACTTTGTTGTTGAATTTCGATATGAATACATCTTTAACAGTAAACCCCATGGTTCCAAAAATAATTGTAAGTCCTTTATATATTTAATTATTATTTTAAATTTTGTATATATTTTCCGAAACTAATCTCGCAAACAAATTTAAACATATTTTATTGTAATGTTCTAACAGTGTCGTTATTTATTGGTGCTTATAACTTAATGTTTCTGTTTAGCCTGTGGTCGACCCAAAATGGGAGTTCCCTCGGGAGAAATTGCGAATTGAGCAAACACTGGGCGAAGGGGAGTTCGGACGTGTGTTGCGGGCGAAAGCACTCGAGATTGCCGGCATGCCAGGTTAGTTCCGTAGGTTACATGTGACAACAACAATATTTGGCGAGATGCTGTTACCATTCACAAATAAAACAGTCAACACACACTTACGTCGCCCTCAATCGCTTGATTAAATCTGTAGTGTCTCTAATGAAATCGACGCGAATTTGGGACAGTTTTATTTGTTCTGGCTTCAAGTCAATACCTCTATGTTTTCTTTTCTCGTCAATGTGATAGCCTTTTATTTTGTATAATAAAGTGCATTTTGGTAGGATCGATATTTCTCCATTAACTATTATGGGTATCATTTAAAAATTAAAGATAATGTTTCTAGATAAAATAGATATTTTTGTTTACGTGATTCGGCACGTACTAACAAAACCAATAAAACATGTCATTCGGAAAATATAGTTCATTTCGAAGCTTCACCATACGTACTGGTTAGCGGTTACATATTAATATTGTTGAATACCAATGTACCATTATTTATAGAATAACAATGAATGTAAAGGTCACGAATACCAAATGCATAACTGTAATACGAATAGAGTTACGAGATTTTAGCTTGAATTATACCATACTGTTTTATGTTAAAAAACTTTTTGTAAAGTAGTTTTACAGTACTTCCTCATATACATTCGTAGAAATAAGAATAATTTGTATTCGAAAACGCTCATAGGCAAAAAACCCTTTATTTACAGAAAACTTTGATTATTTTTTTAGTAATAGCTATTAAATTAGATTTTGTTGTCCCGTGAATTGTCCGTTAAATGAACGTAAACACGGAACACAATTTGCTACGCCGTGTAATTTAAACAAAGTTTAATTGCAATCGTACATTGTGGTATGCTGGCATTTTGGTAAAGTTAAATTACTAACAAACAATAATTGAAAAAGCCTTACTAAACTATAATATAATGAACTTAATAAACCATAATGAGTATATTGCAATATCAAGTTTTGGTTAGCCTCATGGGATATCATTACCGTGCGCGTTAATTTAATGTGTGAATTTAGCTGTATAATATATCGTGTCTGCGCAGGGTACACGACCGTGGCTGTGAAGACATTGAAAGAGGATGCCCGCGAGCCTGAACTGGCGGATCTAATGTCGGAGTATCAGCTGCTGAAGGAGGTGTCACATCCTAACGTAATCAGGCTGCTCGGTGCGTCCACACTACCCGGCGGCCCTGTTTACCTGATTATCGAGTTTGCCGAACACGGGTCGCTCAGGTGCGCTATATCAACTTACTGCACCGATACTGCAATTTACAACATTTCTACTTCATACCCAACATTTCACACTACTAGCTCATTTGAAAACATGAACTTAAATATTCAAAAAATAACAATAATTTTCTGACACCTGACCGAACATTATAGCTCTTTTGTACAACCATACGACGATTAAAAATGCTACAATTTTAGTATTATGTGTATTCATGGAGGGTAAACCTTTTGTTTTTCTTCGATTTTTAGGAATTACTTACGGCGAAGTCGTCATTTGGAGTCAGAAGGCCGTGTGCCGTGTTCGGGTGCAATGCTTGGCGAAATTGAACACTCCAACTCGCAGCCAACTTGCAAAATAAGCCCGCGAGATATCCTATCATTTGCATGGCAGATCAGTAAAGGAATGTCGTACCTTAACGATATGAAGGTATAATTATACCAATTTCCCATTTTAATATCATAAAAGTAAACAAATATGTTTTATGAATATTTTATAGTTGGTACATCGGGATTTAGCTGCACGCAATATTCTTTTAGCCGATGGGATGTTGTGTAAAATATCTGATTTTGGTCTTACTCGAGATGTCTATGAAGATGATACCTATTTGAAACGAACCAAAGGCAGAGGTGATTTTATTTTCACTTATATTTCTTCACTCTCTTAATCGTCATTCTGATTATAGTCCCTGTGAAATGGATGGCTCCAGAATCTTTAGCCGATCACATTTATAATACAAAATCCGATGTATGGAGTTTTGGTATATTACTTTGGGAGTTAGTAACGTTAGGAGCTTCGCCTTATCCAGGAGTGGCTGTCCAAAGTTTGTTCCATTTGTTACGATCGGGATACCGTATGGAACGACCTGACAATTGTTCGCCTGTTTTGTTAGTATTGTACCATTTCTAAGGTTTTAAAAATATTTCATTTTGTATATTTGCTAATTGCAGATATAAAATAATGCGAGCCTGCTGGGCTGAAGAGGCCGGAGAGCGACCATCGTTTCGTACTTTAACTTTAAAATTGGAAACTATGCTCGCAGATGGTGTTGATTACTTAGATTTGAATCCGCGTGTGGTTCATAATCGCACTTATTTCACCAGTATTCCTGATACATTAATAACACCTGGTAAGTCAAAACAAAATTCAGTACTTTGTGAATTGTTTTATTAACACATTCTCTTTTTAGATGAAGTAGACGACACAATAGGCTACGGCAATCTAATGTTAATGAACACAGATACAGTAAATTTTCTTTCTGACCCCAAACATACACAAAAATGCGCAGAGACTGATAAATTACAGGTACTTTGGAAACGGCCGGAAAGTCCGACAGCATCTAGTACCAGAAACTATGAAAACGATGCAAAATCACAAGAACTACAACATTACGAGAGTCCAATCAAATTTCGAAATAAAGCAGAAGGCTTACGTACACCCACTAACGACAGACCAATGTCATATTTGGATATGAATGGTGTTCCATCCGAAACTCAAATATTAATACGATCAAAAAGCAAGGATGAGGTTGAGAAACTATCGAAAATCACTGCGTTATAATTGTAATACTTAAGTTTTGTTTGTACCTAAATATTTTAAGTTTCAAAAGTACAAAATTATTTTATGTATAATATGAGTCACATATAAAATATTCTAGGTAACATACAGGTATGTTACTTCTCTAATATCTTTCACAGTAATATCGCTACTGAATACAGTACTTCTTAGTGATGTAACATATCTGTCTGTGTTTTCTGGGACCGCACGTGTGTTTACTGTCAATAATGTATTTGTTTGACTAATTTAGTTTTTGTTTTTAGCCAATATATGTGACTCAAAACGACTGCTGTTACAATGTGAGAAAAGTAAAATGTTGCCTGTTCTATATTTGTACATATATAAGTTTTAGGTTTTGATCTCTTACTCTGTCATAATTCTCGAAACTTTTACACGCGAAATAACCCCTAAAAAAATCACGTTTGATATGATAAAGTTTTTCAAGTTACGAGAATTTGGCCCACGTACAATAATGATTTGCTAGACATATATATATTTTGATGTGGAAAATTAAATAAGTAACACGTAGAATTACTAAAAAAATTTATACAAAATATTAGATATTGCTTCCAGTCATTCCAGAATATAAACAATGTGTAAATAAAAATGGAAATATTCAATATATTTCTAATCGTTTGTAAACATTGTCAAAAAATAATTAAAAAAGAATATATATTTAAAATATTTTATTTATACAGTAAAAATATATAAAAGGACGTCAATTTTATAACTTACAAATCTAAATCATGTACATTATATTTTGTACGACTATCAATAGCCAAATTGTGCACGTCTTCTGACAGGTTTTGACCTGTTAAATTTAGTTCGTTGACATCATATAAATAATCAGTCATTTTATCACTGGAGGAGTTCGGAACAGTTTTAATCAATTTAATCTTTTCTAAATCAGCATCAACCAATTTATAATCACTATGTTCCAAAATCTCATCTTCTTTCACATTTTTCAGATTATGTTCAACCATCTTAATACTATCAATTAATTCATTACGATATTGGTCCGATAAAGTATCAACTTTCGCCTCGATTTTCTCCCAAAAACTTTTATTCTCCAACCAATTCATAAAACCATAAAAGTCTTCCATGAAATTAAAAGTTTTCAACAAAGATAATTCTTCGGGAATACGATTCGTAGAATATGGGAATAAAATAAGAGAGAATTGCTTTTTCGATTGTTTTTTTGCGAATTCCTCTTTTAATAATCGAATTGCTAAGTTGTCTATGTTTTGATAGACATTTTTCGTAGTTGTTTGTTTATCTTGGGCAAGCAAGAAAACTATATGAGTTGCATTATAAAACGTTGATGTAAACCAAGCGAATGGGTCCTTTGATTTGGTTAATGGTACGTTGATTATGTCAACCATTACATCTAAATTGTAAGAGTTGCGTAAGACGGCACCTAATGCGAGAACCACGTTTACGTGGGCATCGTTTGCTGGTATTGAAACTAATAGGACGGATTTCTCTTGTTGGATATTCAGTGCTACAAAAAAAAAATCGTAACCATTAGATTTTGATGTAGAATAAATTTAAAAATATAAAATGGCGGCTACCTTTTCGACGAGAATGTTTAAGCCACAAGTACAAAACGATTAGAATACTCGCCAATAAAGTTGTTATACTAACAATTCCAATCGTTAATACAACAGAAGTTTTCGCTGAAATCAAAATAAAACATTTTTATTCATTTTACGATAGTTTAGAATTGCCTAAAACTGTAACTTACGAATATTAATTATAGGTGTCTGAGACAAGCAATAGTGTTCTTTGCAGTCGTGATGAACAGGTTTCACAGTGAAATAATAATCACCATGGTATCCGTAAGTTGAATACACATACTCAATTTCGTTATATTTAGCATCCGACATTGGTACAATCATTGTGTCCATATGATCCGTTAGATTATTTATTGTTCGGTAAACGGCAATTTCGTAAAGGGTGATGTTATATTTATTTGGTAATAGTGGAAATTTTACAATTAAATTTCGTAAATCACTACTATCTACGTAGACAAATAATGTGTATAATTTGATATCGTTCACGTCTGAAATAGATAATTTAATTTGTAATTTAAAAATCTGGGATGCCCTTCACTCGAGTAATATAGCATTATAGAGTTTAAAATAATTGCTTTTTAATCGGTTATTATAACACAAACACACACAGAGAGAATCACGATTATTGAGAAAATTAAATTTTCAGTACAAAATATACTATTACTTACCGGGAAATTACTTTTCTTTTAATACGTCCAATTTAAAATGTTTTTATTTACACAAATCACAAATAGCAGTATGAATTAATTCTACAAAATTTTCATCTATTTTATAATCTATTTTATTATTTACACAACTCGTCATACATTTTGATATTCTCATAGTATATTTATTTTTACATTTAAATTTTTTATTTTTACAGTACAACAGCTTTCTTGATTAAAAATTAATTAATTACTGTTGTGTAGCGTTCTTTTTCAATACAGATTGATTAAATATATAATATTTTCAATTCTCTTCGTCGTGCCAAAGAACGATACTACACTTTCACGGTTAAAGTCGGGTTTCTATTCCTGAACATGATTTTTTTTTTTTTTTTTACAAAACAGGCGTTCTACACATATAAACACACATATACACCAAACAAACATATAAACAAATACTTCAGCTATTTTTAGTGCAGTGTCAAATTGGTACATGAAGCAGGGTAGCGGTTAAGATAAAGTGTTAGAAATAGTTACATGTTTCAATGTAGTCATGTTTCGGAACCACAAACGAATATTTTCGTCCAACAACGTAATCATCAATTCCAAATTCATACTCAAAATCCACAATTTTCCCTTCGAAAATAGCATCTGACCATGGACAATCGAAGAATAAATCATTTGCGGATGGTACATCAGAGTCTATATTAAAAGTGCGACATAAGCATTGTTCTTTGACAAAACGTTGCTTGAATCGCATTCGTAGTTCTAAAATTAAAATTCCATAAAAATTATTTGCTAACAAAATTAATTTATTATTATAAGTGACTCATTTGAAAATTCCCAAAATTGCCTTACTTTTCCATTTAATGTCATGCAAAGTCACATTAAACGCAGTTTTGACCGTGTCAACATATGCGTTTAAGGTAACAGCCCCAAAATCAAATGTGCTTTGGCTCGTTTGAAATACCTGATCATCGCATTGGCTTCTGTTATGGTAAACCACTAGACAAGAAGCGTTGCTTACAATACCAGGCCATAACTATAACATTCGTTTTTATTTTCTGTCTCACTAATTTTTCGTATTATACAATACCTGTTTGGAACAACTAATATCTTGCTTAGCACACAACTCAGACAAACAATGCACAGAAGTTACCAAAAATAAATAAATAAACATTGTAAGGTTAAAATCACATGAAATTGTCATTTTTATTGAATAATAGATGCATAATATCACTTTTTATATGTTTTTCTAAAAAATGAATAGCTTTATCTATTCCGTTAATTCAGATATTATTGTTGATAAACAATGCACTAAACTGGTTCATACTTCCCTTGACATTTAAAACGAGTAGCCACGCGTAGCATTATACAGACTAAAACGTAATAGATGTCTGCGTATGCGCATTTTGTATGACAGAGACATACTCAAAGCGGTAAATTCAAATTTTGGATCTTGCATTACTATGCTTATTGTATCTCCAATATTGAAAATCATCTTTACGAAGTAGTTTTCGTTTAGTAGATTGTACAAAATGAAAGAATAATACAAATTTTTCATTTTTCTATTCGAAAATTATATAAGATGTCTCGTATATAATTACAATTTGAACATTGGATAATTATTTAAATACACTATATATTATACAACCATACAAGACCAAAATGTGTTGTTCACTTACAGAAGTTTATAATTTTACCGTTAATGTTCGTTATCTACAGAAAATAAACCATAAACTTTAGTATGCTATCTTGATCGTATTATTGTTGACTGACTACTGGACGTTTATTACGAAAATAGGAATAAATCTTATAAATCTTAATGAATAGTAATTTATATTGTTTATTAGTAAAGATAATACTAAATAAGGCTAAAACATAAAAAGTACATATCGCACAGTACTTATTTGTACTGTGCACCTAAATGATTCAAATATGTTAGTTAAAATATTTACCTAATATATATTCAAATGGATTATTTATGTTTATTATAAGTTTTGAGGTGAGTTACAATTATTTATTTGAAATCTACTCTTAGAATGTTTATTGAAAATTTGATTCAATCAATTTCAATTTAAATAAGGTATCAAATTTTAACTAACTGAATGTAAAATCAACATTATGTTAATGATGATTCATTAAAAATGACAAATTGAACTTCTTGATAAGCAATCATTTAACTGTTTTAAATTATTTTTAATTTATAATTTTATTTTATAGATGCTATTAGAATTATTATCATTCTTTCAAATAGCATTTGCAATTATTCCAAATTATGATGACGATATAAAACCGCCAATACCAACACTCACTATAAATCATAGTCCATTAAATGAACCAGCCCTTAAAAATTTGGGGCGATTTAATAATTGCGAATGTCGTGGAAATCCAAATGAGTATGTGGTGTGTTTTGGACCTTGCGAACATTTTCCATCAGAACTGTTCATTACTGCTCCCTTGTTTATACTAAGACTCTCACAAATTTCCACAATAAAAAGGGACGATTTATTATTACTATCCAATATAAAATACTTAGAAGTAGAATCAAATCAGAAACTAGTCAAACTGGAACCAGGTGCATTTCGAAATATGTCACATCTTCAAAATTTATCGATATCATTCAACGAGAATTTAAAATATTTGGAGGAAAATGTATTTGAAGGACTTACGAATTTGTCTGCTCTATCTATCCTGAAAAACGGTTTCACCAATGTAATTGATATTACAAGGGCGTTAGCAATCAAATATGTGCCAAAATTATATCTTTTGGATATAAGTCAGAACGTGATTGAAAATGTTGAACAGAACGAGTTTCATCCAATGAATAATTCAAAATTGGTTCAATTGAATATGGTTTTATGTAAGATTGAATACATACATCCAGACTCACTGGAACCGCTAAAATATCTACAAACATTTAGGCCTGGCCAAAATCTTTACAATTCAAGTAATTTAGCGGATCTTATTAATAGATGTGTTGACCTTGGAGTACCGTTGGTGAATCTGAATCTATATGAAATGGGATTCAGAACAAAACCTCCAATGGATTTACTCATAGCTGTTGCACGATCGAATATAACGTACTTCCATTTGACGAGAAATAATTTTGAACAAATTGACGATAATTCATTTCCCTACATGCCAAATCTTACTAAATTGAATTTAAAAGATAATTTAATAAAGGATGTAACTCCTAATGCGTTCAATAAACTTGTACATCTTGAAGATATGTATTTGGCATTCAATCAATTTTCAGAAATACCAGTAGGACTTATGCTTAAAACATTACTTGGACTCGATATATCTGGTAATACCAATGATGGATTTAGACCATCTAATTTCAATATCAAGAAAGGAATATTCCAGAATATGTCTCGGTTACAAAATTTACAACTGGCGTATAATAACATTGGGTACCTTACTAAGTTTACATTTGAAGGTTTGTCGAATCTAACCCGGTTAAATTTAAAAAATACGTCATTATATTGGATAGAAACTGGAGCATTTGAACCATTGAAGAATTTATTCTTATTAAATTTAATTAACAATTTCTTTACATTGTTAAAACCTCTTTCGACAGACACATTTGTTGGCTTAGAGAATCTTCAAGTTTTACTGTTAGGAGGATGTTCTATCAAGAACTTAACCGTAGTTCCAAGTTTGTTCACTCATACCCCAAATCTAATCCATTTGGGTTTGGAACGAAATGGCCTGGTGACAATATCTCCGCAGCAATTAGTTCATTTGGATAAACTATACAGCTTGAATTTGGACCAAAATAATTTACACCCTTGGAAAAATAATATTCTGCCGCATATGAAACTCAAAGAAGTTTCAGCTATCCAGAATAAATTCACATACGTGACGATACAAATGCTGGAAGATTGGCAGCATCTGGAGACGCTTGATTTGGAAGATAATTCATTCACTTGTGATTGTACTTTATATCCTATTGTAAAATGGTTAAGTTATAATAAGGTGCTCATCAAATATCATAACAGAAATAATTTTATTGCAAAATGTGTTGCACCAGAGAAATGGCGTAATTTATCCATAGTTAAGTTCCTAGCTTCAATCTCTCACGAAAATAATGATTGTGAAACGAAATTCGTTTTAAACAAGTTCTTACTAATCACATGCATCTCAACTTTAACTTTATTAATTATCTGTACTATTTTATGCTACATTTATCGTTGGCATTTAGAATATTGGCTGTTTATTTTACGAATTTGCTTGAAGAAGCACAATATTTGGAGATTGAGAAACTTGAACTTATTGCGTAAAGGTGATTACCAATACGATGCATTCGTGTCGTATTGTCATGAAGACCATGATTTCGTTACGAAAATGGTTGATTTGTTGGAGAATCAAGAACCATTTATGAGGTTATGCATCTATGAGCGTGACTTCCAAATAGGATCACTGATTTCGTCATCGATTGTTGAAAATGTTTCGGTCAGCAAAAGAACGATACTAGTGATTAGTGATGCGTTTGCTAAATCGCAATGGTGTCGTTGGGAGACCCAGTTGGCTGAATATCACAGGATATTTTTCCATAATGATAGTTCAAGTGGGCCGGACGATACCCTACTTATGATCAGACTTGAAAATGTGTCCAAAACGTTCCTAACTCCAGTTTTGAAGTACTTGTTAAAGACTAGAATATACTTGCAATGGGATTCTGATGATCCTATGAAGCAATTTTTATTTTGGGAGAAATTGCGAGTGACACTGTCTTCCCCAAATGATGTACTTAATAAATAGAATATTGCTTTAAATCTGATAAGAAAAATAATCTTAAATTATATCGCTTCTAATCACAGAGCGACTACAACAATTTCTGCCAAATAACACAAAAAAACATGTTTATATGATTACAAATGATTGCTTCTAAAACCATCCAGTTCGACGATATACCGTTGTGTGGATGCATTTCTATAATCTTCAGTATGATTTTAGTAGCTTTGTGGTTATAAGACTTTTTTTTTTATTTCTCGGATATAATTATATCACTATCCATTGTTACCATTATTTACATGTATATCTTTGGTAATAAATTTATATAAAATCAAATTTAATTAAAAGAAAGTTGTGAATTCGTGGTAATTAGATCACATAGTAGTAAAAATTATTTTGGCAATAATAAAGAACGTGATTTTTTCAATAATGTATCTTTATATTCTCTTTAAAAAATAATGAGGATTGTGCATGTGTGTAATTAATGAATATACAAATATATTACGTGACAAATACATGATTAAAGAAATATGTTTGAAAAACAGTCTAATTTGTTTTTAAATGTGGCAAAAATATATAAATTTAAATACGATTGCCATAACAATAGCTTAAATAATTTGTTTACATTTTAATGCCAACTGTCAAAGATATTGTTATTTTTCAGTAACTGTTTAAGATTTATTATTATTTGAATATAAATTAAAATAATACATTATTAGTAAACATTTTTTATTAATTATAGGTTCTTAAAGTGTAGTGACAGCGATCCTATTATATTAAAAATTATAAATAATAGGCTAGTTTACTTTATGGCAAACAATGCTAGCATTCACAGCAATAAAATTAACGCATTCATTTATAAAAAAAACTGAATTATAAATTGTATTTTCTAATCTTAATTTCTAATTGGCTCACTGTGAATGAACCTTTAATGTTCAAATCAAAATTGATTCATGGACTTTCAAAACAGATATTTCCATTAAAATTTTGAGATCGATTTTCTTTACATTACTTTATTTTATAGATAGCAAGCAAATCTACTGGGAATTATTCCGGGTTGCTAACATTACACATGTACTATAATTTCACTTCAAATACTATATTGTTTACTAATAGTTTAATTTATGTCTGATATCAATAATATATGTTCCTACACCGTAATCTTTTAAAACAATGCAGTAAAGATAATACTCAATATGGATAAAACCTTGTAACATAAAAAATACATGCCGCAGTACTTATATGTATTGTGCACCTAAATGAATAAAGTATTTTAGTTAAAATATATACCTATTACAATATAAAATGGATTATTTATGTTTATTATAATTTTTGAGGTGAGTTAAAATTATTTATTAGATAACAACTCTTAGAATGTATATTGAAAATTTTATTCAATTAATTTCGATTTAAATAAGTTATCAAATTTTAACTAACTGAATATCAAATAAACATTATCTTAATGATGTTTTATTTTAAAATGACAAATTGAACTTTTTGTTAAGTAATTAACTAAATTTGTTTAAATAATCAGTAATCATTTAACTGTTTTAAATTATTTTTAATTTATAATTTTATGTTATAGATGCTATTAGAATTATTATCATTCTTTCAAATGGCATTTGCAATGATTCCAAATTATGATGACGACATAACACCGCCAATACCAATAGTAATTCTAAATCATAGTCCATTAAGTGAACCAGCTCTTAGGAATTTGGGACGATTTAATAATTGCTTATGTCGAGAAAATCCAAATTACTATGTAGTGTGTTTTGGAACTTGCGACCAATTTCCATCAGAACTGTTCATTACTGCTCCCTTGTTTAAACTAAAGCTCTCACAAATATCCACAATAAAAAAGGACGATTTATTATTACTATCCAATATAAAATACTTAGAAGTAGAATCAAATCAAAAACTAGTCAAACTGGAACCAGGTGCATTTCGAAATATGTCACATCTTCAAAATTTGTCGATAGCATTCAACGAGAATTTAAAATATTTGGAGGAAAATGTATTTGAAGGACTTTCAAATTTGTCTACTCTATGTATCCAGGATAACGGTTTCTCGAAGGTAATCGATATTACAATGGCGTTATCAATCAAATATGTTCCAAAATTATATCTCTTGGATATAAGTCAGAACGTGATTGAATATGTTGGGCAGCAGGAGTTTTACCCAATGAATAATTCACAATTGGTTCAGTTGAATATGGTTCTATGTAAGATTGAATACATACATCCAGACTCATTGGAACCGCTAAAATATCTACAATCATTTAGGCCTGGCCAAAATCTTTACAATTCAAGTAATTTAGCGGATCTTATTAATAGATGTGTTGACCTTGGGGTACCGTTGGTGAATCTGAATCTATATGAAATGGGATTCAGAACAAAACCTCCAATGGACTTACTCAAAGCTGTTGCACGATCGAATATAACGTACTTCCATTTGACGAGAAATAATTTTGAACAAATAGACGATAATTCATTTCCCTACATGCCAAATGTTACTAAATTGAGTTTAAGAGATAATTCAATAATGAATGTAACTCCGAATGCTTTTAATAAACTTGTACATCTTGAAAGTATTTACTTGGCATTCAATCGATTTTCAGAAATACCAGTAGGAGTTATGCTTAAAACATTACTTGAACTCGATATATCTGGCAATATCAATGTTGGATTTACATCATATTTCCATATCAAGAAAGGAATATTCCAGAATATGTCGCGGTTACAAAATTTACAAATGGCGTATAATAACATTGGGTACCTTACTAAGTTTACATTTGAAGGTTTATCGAATCTAACCCGGATAAATTTAAAAAATACGTCATTATATTGGATAGAAACTGGAGCATTTAAACCATTGAAGAATTTATTGTTATTAAATTTAATAAACAATTTCTTTACATTGTTAATACCTCTTTCGGCAGACACATTTGTTGGCTTAGAGAATCTTCAAGTTTTACTGTTGGGAGGATGTTCTATCAAGAACTTAACCATAGTTCCAAGTTTGTTCACTTATACACCAAATCTAATCCATTTGGGATTGGAACGAAATGGCCTGCTGACAATATCTCCACAGCAAATAGTCCATTTGGATAAACTATACAGCTTGAATTTGGGCCAAAATAATTTACCCCCTTGGAATAATAATATTCTGCCGCATACGAAACTCAAAGAAGTTTCAGCTATCCAGAATAAATTCACATACGTGACGATACAAATGCTGGAAGATTGGCAGCATCTGGAGACGCTTGATTTGGAAGATAATTCATTCACTTGTGATTGTACTTTATATCCTATTGTAAAATGGTTAAGTTATAATAAGGTGCTCATCAAATATCATAACAGAAATAATTTTATTGCACAATGTGTTTCACCAGAGAAATGGCGTCATTTATCCATAGTTAAGTTCCTAGCTTCAATCTCTCACGAAAATAACGAATGTGAAACTAAATTCGTTTTAAACAAGTTCCTACTTATCACATGCATCTCAACTTTAATTTTAATAATTATTTGTACTATTTTATGTTACATTTATCGTTGGCATTTAGAATATTGGCTGTTTATTTTACGAATTTGCCTGAAGAGGCACAACATTTGGAGGTTGAGAAACTTGAACTTATTGCGCAAAGGTGATTACAAATACGATGCATTCGTGTCGTATTGTCATGAAGACCATGATTTCGTTACGAAAATGGTTGATTTGTTGGAGAATCAAGAACCATTTATAAGGTTATGCGTCTATGAGCGTGACTTCCAAATTGGATCATTGATTTCGACGTCGATTGTTGAAAGTGTTTCGGTCAGCAAAAGAACGATACTAGTGATTAGTGATGCGTTTGCTAAATCGCAATGGTGTCGTTGGGAGACCCAGTTGGCTGAATATCACAGGATATTTTTCCATAATGATAGTTCAAGTGGGCCGGACGATACCCTACTTATGATCCGACTTGAAAATGTGTCCAAAACGTACCTAACACCAGTTTTGAAGTACTTGTTAAAGACTAGAATATACTTGCAATGGGATTCTGAAGATCCTGTGAAGCAATTTTTATTTTGGGAGAAATTGCGAGTGACACTGTCTTCCCCAAATGATGTACTTAATATATAGAATATTGCTTTAGTTTTGATAAGAAAAATAATCTAAAATTATGGCTCTACATCAAAATACATATTTATCTATGGTAATCAATTTATATGAAATCAAGTTTTGATTAAAAGAAAGTTGTGAGTACGTGGTAATTAGATCACATAGTAGTTATAATGATTTTGGCAATAAGATAGGACGCGATTTTTTCAATAATGTATCTTTATAATCTCGTTAATAAATAATGTGGATTGTGCAAATGTGTAATTAATGAATATGCAAATGTATTACGCGACTAATACATGATTCGAGAAATTTGTTTGAAAATAGAATAATTTGTTTTTAAATGAGGCAAAAATGAATTAATTAAAATATTATTGCCATAACAATAGCTTAAATAATTTGTTTACATTTTAATGCCAACTGTCAAAGACATTATTATTTTATTGTTTTCCAGTAATTGTCTAAGATTTATTATTGTTTGAATATAAATAAAAATTAATACATCAATAGTAAATATTTTTTATTAATTATAGGTTGTTAAAATGTAGATATAGCGAGCCTATTATATTAAAGATTACAAATAATAGGCCAGTTTGTTTTATGGTAAACAATGCTAACATTCACAGCAATAAAATTAACGCATTCATTATAAATGTTCCTGCTGTGAAAGTTGGCATTACTTTATAAAACAAATTTTAAATTCTAATTTTAATTTCTAATTAGCTCGCTGTGAATGTACCTTTGTTGTTCAAATCAAAATGGATTGATGGAGTCTCGGATATTTCTATTAAAATTACGAGGTCGATATTTTTGTGATTACTTAATTTTATAGATAGCTTATTTGTAAGCAAAATATAATAATTTAGGAGAAAATAAAAGTTATTGTGCACAAATATAAATAATTAAGATATGTTGTTTTTATTTTTTAAACAATTCATAATAAATTAAAAGAGTGTACATTTGAAGGTTCTTTGGAAATAAAATGTTTATATTTCTAGAATGATTCACTTAAATTACCTTCATAGAATGGCTGTTGTTGTATATCTATCATAGTTAATAAATGTCCCGACTCAAACATATAATCAACGATAATTATTCATAAAGACAGCTGAGATAGCAAAATAGAATTGGAAATTCCGTTTTCTGCCAGATAACTGTTTCTCACCTTAAACTAAAAATATTCTGCTCAAAAAGTAGATAGTACATATGTTACTTCAATATTCAACTTACACAAATTGTCATTCGAAAGGAACTTGATTGAAAACCAAAGTAAGTGAAACATTTTCATACGATATTGCTTGATTTTATTTCATTTTAATATACCTACATAGAAATATAACTCATCCTGTTTTCCAATGAATGGTTTAACAGAGAACCATTATTCAGTCCGTCACACATTCAGATAATCTTACGTACTTAAATCCGATATTACCGAATATCCAGATATATTTGTTTAATAATTCGAAATTCGTGTTTTTCTGATATCCCTAAAAATTTGACAACCCAATAAATAATAATTATATTTGTATTTTATATTAGTTTATTAATTATAAATTATTGTCGACAGATTTCACTTCGATATTTATATTCATTCCCAGAATATATAGTGACAAAATTACGCCTCACAAAATAAAAAACATACTTAATAAAAATGTATCTTTCTTATATTATGTGTCGTAAACTTGACTATAATATACAGGACAATATTTTTGATGTTTCTTATTTTAATTATTTAAATACAATTTCTGTTTTGCAGCTGAGAAACATGTTTCTAAAATTCACAATAATCACGCTACAAATTGTACTTACAATACAGCAGGCCTATGATGAAGATATAAATGTAGCATATCCAGCCAAATTAGAATATTGTATGCCAACACCAATTACTGAAAGTATACTAGAAGAAATCAACAATTGTTCATGTAAAACAATACCTGACATCGTAACAGCTTGCTTCGGGAAAACTTGTCAGTCAATTCCCATAATTTTCAATTCAACCATACAAATATTTAAAATAAGACTTACATCGATTATCAACATTGGAATAGATGATTTAATTATGATGAGTAATTTGAAAGCTATGGAAATTGAAGCTAACGCGAAGTTAGTTAAAATAACACCAGGTGTTTTCAAGAAAATGTCTGAGTTATGCAACTTAACCATATCCACAAACATTAATTTAAAATCTTTAGAAGCTAATGTTTTTGAGGGACTTACAAATTTAAAAATATTGTATGTGCAGAAGAACGGGTTTAGGCATGTTATCGATATTACAAGGGCGTTATCTCCTGCAGTTTTACCAAATTTGGTGTTCCTGGACATGAGTGAAAATATATTTTATAACATTTTTGAGTTTGATTTTTTACCCATGAATAGCAGTAGATTGAAAGAATTAAACATAATTTTATGTGAATTAGAAAACATGCACGTTGACTGCTTGAAATATTTGCGAAATTTAACTGACTTGCGCTTAGGTCAGAACTTATTCAATAAAAGTGTCATCACAGATCTTATAGAAAGTACCGTAAGTATGGGAATTCCATTGAACAATCTAAACCTTTACGATGCTGGACTACGGAAAATTGAGCCGAATCAATTAATGCGAGCAGTTGGACGTTCGAATATCACTTCCATTTGCTTGGCGAAGAATCATTTTGATTACATCAATGATGACTCATTCCCAGATATGCCTCAATTACATTTATTAGATCTACGAGATAACTCCATTGTTGAAATTACGTTAAATGCATTCAAACGATTACCTAACTTGAAGTACTTGCTTCTCGGTGAAAACAAATTATCAATTATACCTACAGCGACAATGTTAAAAACAGTGAAACTCCTGGATCTCGCTGGGAATGCAAATAACGGATACTGGTCCTCATATTTTAGCATTCAAGATTGTAAATTTGTGAACATGTCAATGCTGGATAATTTACAATTATCTTATAATAACATAGCTACTATAACAACAAAATCCTTTAAAGGTTTAACAAATTTAACTGTTCTAAATTTGAAGAACGCTTCATTAAGCTACATAGAATTAGGAGCATTTCGACCGTTAACAAATTTACTTCACTTGAATTTAATTAATAATCCATTTCCCATATTTATGACACTGGCTGCAGAACTATTTGATGGTTTGTCAAATCTCCAAGTTCTATTGCTTGGAGGATGTTCAATTAATAATTTAACAACTGAACAAAGTATATTTAAAAATATGCCCAATTTAACGTATTTGGGGTTGGAAAGAAATAATTTACATTCGATTTTAGCTTATCAATTGCTTCCTTTGGTCAAGTTAGCTGGCATTAATGTAGCGAATAACAAAATAACAACATGGAAGAAACGAATGTTCAATCAATCTACTTTAGCAAGCTTTTTTGGCCAATCAAATAAAATGAGTTATTTTACAACGGCAATGTTAGAAGATTGGCAGTCTGTAGACACGTTATTAATAGATGATAATCCATTCACGTGCGATTGTACTTGGTCTCCGGTGGTTAGTTGGTTAAGCACTCATCAATCGGCATTAATTTACCGGAATTATAAGAATGATGATATTGCTAAATGCATTGGTCCAGCTCGCTGGCATCTAGAGGGTTTGCTGGATTTCTTACACCAATTATTAACTGATCCAAATATTTGCGAAGACGACTCGTCAGATATTCTGGCATTAGCTGTACCAACAACAATTATATGTATTATGGTTATTGTATTAATATGTGTTTGTATTTGTTCGTGGAGAGTGTTTAGGAAGGCCGGTCAGCGTGAGACTCGTGTACATGACATTTTGTTATAATATATTGTTGTTATGCTGATATATTTATTTGTTGATATCTATTCCCTAACCATTTTATTCTAATGATAAACCCGATATGAAGTTCCTCCGTAAATTATTATTATAGACTTCTAATATATTAATTATAATTTTGTAAGTAAGATTTATAATACCGTAATTTTATTAGTAATACGCAGTAAAAGTTAAACTTTTGCAACGAAAAAGTATTTCATATGACTAGAATGATTAGGAACATGAACTGATTCGTATACCGTAAGTGCTAGATTTGATAAATTATCGATTGTAATTATCGATAAATAAGAAATTGTAATAGTTATATTTACCGGTATTTATGAATAATTATTTGTGTAGCTTGGTACATATAATAAAAACTGTTGTTTGTATTATTTTATACTATATATGAACAAATTTTACCTAACCTAACCAGCGGAAATCGGTGTGCGGAATATGCATGGTATTTTTCCACGCCTTTCTTTAAATTTACCGATGAAATATAAAAATATAAATAATAGTACATTTTCCAGATAATAGTTTAACGGCGAATAATGTATTTGTCAAGAATTTATGCACATCATTTATAAATATATAGGATTGATAAAAATAGATAGTAAACTCAACACAAGTAAAATTGTGTATGGCTTCACGTGGCAGAATTTGTTATTAACCAAATAGACTTGTTATTTCTTAATGTCAACTTGAATTGATGGAATTTTTTTGTAAGTATAATTTTCATCTGCAATACATATTTTTATACGCTACGATATTTTAAATTAAAAATAATTTTTCTTAATTATTAAAGGACTTTGGGTTTACAATCTTAGGAATTATAATATACAAAGTATTATAATTATTTTGATATACTAAAAATTTATTTTTATTGAAAATTTAAAAATTTATAATAATAATTATTGTAATTTTAATATTTTTTAGGAGAGCCCTATAACTCCGTATCAGAGCGATTGGATTTAACTGCGAGCGGATTCAGATGGAATGCACCAAATTCAAAATTAAAGGCGACGTGACAAAACATATTTTTATCCGGCCTATTATGGTGTTAAGTAAATTAATATTTTTAATTAAATATATTATCAAACATTTGAAATCGAAAAATAGTGAATGAATATATTTTTACAGGTTAATGCAGTAAATTATGATTTTAATATTCGTATGTGTCATTATATTCAACACTCCATTTACGCAACAGCAAGATGAAGACATTAATAAAGTTGAACCGGCCTCGATGATTGACCACAGTCCAAGGGATGAACCGGCATTGCGTTTCTTGGCTGACATAAACAACTGCACTTGTCGTGAGAATCCTGGAACAATTGTAGATTGTTTTGGAAGTTCGTGTCGAACATTTCCATCAACAGTGCATGTGACTGCGCCACTCTTCAAATTCAGACTGACATCCATCACAACTGTCCAGCAAAATGACTTTCAAACATTGAACAACGTAGAAGCATTCGAAATAGAAGCAAATATAAATTTGGTTGAATTAGTTCCAGGTTGTTTCAGAAATATGTCAAAGTTACGGAATTTAACCATGTCGAACAATTCAAATTTAAAATACTTGCATCCAAAAGTTTTCGAAGGACTTGTCAAAGTCGAAACGTTTTGTTTATCCAAGAACGGGTTCAACAAAGTTATTGATGTAACAATAGCTTTAGCAGCTAAATTTGTACCAAAGATAGATCTATTAGATATATCTGAACATACGTTTTATGAAGTTACAGAATATGATTTTGATCCAATGAATGGCAGTTCTCTAGCACAATTGAACATGTTGACTTGTCAAATTGAATATATTCATCCAAATTGTTTGAAACCACTTCGAAAATTGACTGCTTTACGGCTTGGACAGAACTTATTTAATCGAACAACAATAACAAAGTTAGTGGAACGAACTGTTGAACTGAAAATACCATTAGATATATTGAATTTGTACGAGATTGGGTTAAGGCAGACAACTCCATACGCTTTACTTGAAGCAGTTGGTCGTTCAAATATTAGCTATGTGAATTTGGGTAGAAATAATTTTTATTACATTGATGATAATTCATTTCCGAAAATGCAGAACCTTTCTAATATGGATTTACGGGAATGTTCTGTAAGTTATATTACACCACATGCGTTTGATAAACTACCCAGTTTACAGATTTTACTTCTTGGAGGGAATCGTCTATTAACAATACCAAAAGCGACATTAATAAATAATCTAACTATTCTGGATTTTGGTGGTAATGTAAATGATGGTTCATTTACCACGTATTTTAATATACCGAATCAAATATTTAAAAATATGTCAAAAATGGATAATTTACAGCTTTGCTACAACAATATTGGTGTTGTAACCAAGTCAACATTCATAGGTTTAGTTAATCTGACGATACTAAACTTGAAAAATACATCACTCTATAATATAGAACCTGGAACTTTTCAAGCAGTTCCAAATTTATTACATTTAAATTTAATGAATAACCACCTACTTGGTACAATGCCGTTAACACTAGATATATTCCTAGGTTTAGATAGCCTACATGTTCTTCTACTAGGAGGTTGTTCCATCAAGAATTTGACAAGTCAACCTAGTATTTTTACTCACATGCAAAATCTCACGTATTTGAGTCTTGAAAGAAATGAATTACACACTATATCACCTAACCAAATCAATCATATGTCGTTTTTGAGTGAAATAATAATATCTCAGAACAAACTAACGCCTTGGAAGTACCCTATATTTCCACGTACAATTTTTTTGAAGCGTTTAAATGCTTTGCAAAATCGATTGACTTATATAACTCCAGCCATGATGGAAGACTGGGCTAGTTTAGATCATTTGTATTTAGATGATAACCCATTTACGTGTGATTGTTCCTTATTTACTGTTGTAACGTGGCTTCGAAACAACAATATATCAGGAAAATATTACGATTCAGATGATTATATCGCAACTTGCATTGCTCCAGATATATGGCAGGGAAAATCTATTCTAACATTTGTACATAATTTGACATCTGATTCAAGTGCTTGTGAGTTCTTCTTCTTTTTCAATAATCCAGTTGTTATATCTTGTATTGCTTTACTACTTGTTTCTATAATTTTCGTATGTATATTAGCTTACATGTATCGATGGCATATAAGATACTGGTTGTTTCTTGTACGAATAAGTTACACAAAACATAACTTCTGGAGACAAAAATCAAAGACAACATTCAATTCTACATATCTGTATGATGCGTTTGTATCTTATAGCAATAGAGATCGAGATTTTGTGATGCATCTTCTAGAAGTGTTAGAAACAAACGAACCGTATTTAAAATTGTGTGTGTATGAAAGGGACTTTGAGTTAGGTGCTCCAATATCGAGTTCTATTCTTCAAAGTGTAGTTTTAAGTAAACGAACGTTGCTTATTATTAGCAATGCATTTGCTAAGTCAAAGTGGTGCAGCTGGGAGACTCAACTAGCGGAGTATCATCAACTTTTCTTTCATAATGATAATGATAATGGGCCAGATGATACTTTGTTGATGATCAAATTGGAAGCACCGGCGAAGGAGAATTTAACACCAACTTTAAAGTATTTAATGAAGACACGAATCTACATAGACTGGGAACCGGACCCGAGAAAACAAGCATTGTTCTGGAATAAATTAAGGAATACTTTGAGTACACCAAAAGGAGGAATTAAAAATATTTAAGATTTACCCTGTTTATTGTTACTTAATGTACACTATGTGTTTGTATGTATTTATGTGTAGAATGCTTTCTTAATGATTATATGGTACCTCGAACCAATATACAAGCCCTTGTTCAATCGTACCTAAATGCAGTGTGTCATAAAACATCAAACTATAGGCACAAATATAAATTTGTAAAAAAATTGATTGCTGATTAATAAATAAAATAAAACTTTTAGTTGGAACGATTTTAGCAACTCTCTCCTATATAATGTTTCTTCAGATTGTACCGGAAAGACAAAAATAAATATTAATTGAATTGAATTAATAACAGAAATATATATAACAACTGTGTCGCATATTTTATAGATCAGCAATAAGTCTAGTCGCGCTGAAAATGTTACTAAATAAGGAAAACAAAAAAGAAGTTGATAACTGTTTTGTTTACTCAGTCAATATTAATTTATTGCTTGTCAAAAATTTAAGTACATCAGAGCGGATAGACAGAAGCCAAAGAAATAATAGTATTTGTTGAGTTATGTTTATTATTCACTAAATGATTAATTTCGTATTGTGTGTTTATCGGTTTTGAATACGATCGTCTTGCTGTCAACATTCATAGAAATACTAAACGATAACAATATACATTCATTTTGTAAATAGAGAGATAGCGTTTAACACCCACAACTACCATAGAAAGAAACTGACGTTTTACCTGCAGATGTTACGCAAATAAATGTTTATTGAATTATATAACAAATTTTTGCAGCCTTGATTTAGAAAAGTGCAAAGTTTTAGAACATTTATGTTTCTATTTTAATTATTCGATAACCAACTAGAGGAAATGTAAGTATTATTATTTATTTTTCATAAATTATCGGAACATGGTCATTGTCAACATAACATATTAGCACCATTTTATGTAAACCAATACAACACACGAATGTGCAATATCCCTAGTAATATGTAAACTTAATATTAGATAAAGCAACAAAATTTCTTTTAGGGGAACTACACCATTATCAGTATTAAAACAATATTTTTGCAATCAGTATATCTAGTATATTTTTCCCGATATATAATATATAATATTATTTTGCGTATTTATATTTCTATGGTGTGATTTAATAATATAGTTTAAATTTTCGAAACTGCAAGTGTTGCCCTCAACTTCACCCAAAAAATGTCTTGTTTCTTCGAATCTTCGTCCCATTCAAGATAAATTCTTGTCTTCATAAGAAATCTCAATGTTGGTGTCAGATTCTTTTTGGCAACTGCATCCAGTTTAATTATTATTAATGTTCCATCAGGTTCTCTATCGTTGTCGTTTTGAAAGAACAGTTTATGATACTCAGCCAGTTGTGTTTCCCAGCGACACCATTGCGAATTGGCAAATGCATCACTAACGACAAGTATTGTCCTTTTACTAAGAACTACACTGTGTAGAATTGATTCAGAAATCATTGCTCCAATCTGGAAATCTCTTTCATAAATGCACAGTTTAAAATATGGCTCATTCTTTTCTAATTCTTCTACAAGTTTTGTTACGAACTTACTATCTTCCTTACAATAAGAAATAAAAGCATCATATTTATATATTGCATTTGGCTCATTTGGTATACGAAAAATATGATGTTTTCTGAGAGTCAACCGTGCTAGAAATATCCAATATCTTATATAGAGTTTAAACTTGTAAGTAAGAATAGCAATAGTTATTATAAGTAATATAAATACTGAAACACTAGCTATAAAAAATGGTTCAGAGTAAAATATGTAAATTTCACAAATAGTTTGATCGTGCTTTATGTGGTCCAGATAATCAGCAACCGATTGTCCTTGCCATTTTACCGGATCTACACAAGTAGCGACTACGCCATTTGTTTCGCAAAACTTCACCACCTCCATTTCGTGTGTTCGAAGCCAGACAACCACATTATTTAAATCACAGTTACATCGCAAAGGATTCCCATCTAGTTTTAAGCTTTCCAGTGACTTCCAATCTTCCAGCATAGCTGTTGTTATGTGTGTGAAACGATTGTTATGTGCATCCAAATATTTGAGATTTTCATGTGGTAATATAGAATTTTTCCATGGTGTTAAACTATTTTCTTCTAAACCCAACGTTCTAAGATTAGATAAAACCGTTAATTGATTCGGTGAGATTATGTGCAGTCCATTTTGCTCAAGCCACAATTCTGTCAAGTTTTTCAAATGAATAAACAGACTTGGAGAGGATGTAAGATTGGTAATGGAACATCCTCCAAGCAGCAAGATTTCTAATTTACCCAAGCCCAAGAAAATATCGGCAGTTAATGACATTGTTTTCGGAAATGGATTATTCATTAGGTTTAAGTAAGTAAGGTTGCCTAAAGGCCGAAATGTTTCAACATCGAATTGAGATAATGAAGTGGTTTTTAAATTTAATGTTTGTAAATTCGACAAACCAATAAAACTATTTTTAGTAAAGAAACCAATATTGTTGAATAAAAGTTGTAAATTTAGCAATGATGTCATATTGCGTAATATTCTATCTTTGACGTAAAAATACGATTGAGAAGATCCATCATTTGAATTAGCAGCAATATCCAATATTTCTAGGTTATTCTTGATTACTCCTTCAGGTATACCCGAAAGTCTATTCTCACCTATCCAAATAGTTTTTAAGTTTGGTAATTTTTTAAAAGCATTTGGACTTATATAAGTTATAAGACAATCACGTAAATCTATTGTTATTAAATTGGGCATATCAGGAAAGAAATCATCGTCAATATTATCATAGTGATTCTTTGCAAAATTTAAATATAGCAATTTAGATTTTCCAATCGCTTGAAACATTGCATAAGGGGACGTCCGTCGTAATCCAGATTCATATAGGTTTAGTTTCACCAAAGGTATCCCTATTTCCAAAGTCCTTGTTACTACATTTGTGAGTGTTGTTCTATTGCACAGATTTTGTCCTAATCTTAAATGTGTTAGGTGTCGTAACGGTGCAAAGCTGTCTGGATCTATTAGTTCTATTTGGCACAACAACAAATTCAATTCTTTTAATGAAGTACCATTCATTGGAAAAAAATCCATTTCTCTAACTTCATGAAACATATTCTCTGTCATATCTAATAAATTAAGTTTAGGTAGATATTTCGGTGATAACGCTTGTGTTATTGCCACTACTTGTGTAAATCCAGATTTTGATAGATATAGTATTTTTAAATTAATTAATCCTTCAAAGACATTGTTTTCTAAATGCTTCAAGTTTGTATTGGAAGATAATGTCAAATTTTCTAGTTTTGACATATTTCTAAAACATCCTGGTTCAATTCGAACCAGTTGGAAATTTGCTTCTAATTCAAATGCTGATAGGTGTGCCATAGATTGTAAATCATCTTTTTTAATGACCGATATTGTTGTTACTTTTATTTTTAATAATGGTTCGCTTATATTCAAAGTTGCTGGGAATTTTTCGCAGTTGCATCCATGACAAGAAACAATATATCCTGGGTTTACTTCACATGTGCAGTTGTTTATTGTTGTTAAATATTTCAGTTCAATGTCAGACATTTCACTGTGCTTTGTAAATGTTTTCGGAAATGATTGCTTAACATCATTATCAAATATAAAACTACCTGTGCTTGAAATAAGTTGTAGATATAATATTATCTTCAAAATTGTGGCGATCAACTGTAAAAGAAAGACATTAAAAATATCTTGTTAAATGTTATAACAATTTTAATTTTTTAATACTATCTTAAACAAACATTTGTGGATATATTGTGGCTTGCCAAATATTCGTGAGTTTCTTACATTCATTTCGTAAAATATTTCTTAACCGATGCAATTGGAAAAATAAATGCTATTATGCAAGTGTTATTTATATATCATTAGCAAGTAATATTCAAACTATATACAAAAACAATATTTAAAAAATTAAACAATGCACTATCAACTTTATGAAATATGTTGTTTTTTGTTATAGATTACTAGTCTGCTAATAATTATCTTTTGTTTCGAAGAACAATTTATAATAGGAATAAAACACAAACTATAGTCCTCACAGACTTTCTATTTACTACTATTTTTAAATTTGCCGTTAAATAAAAGGAGAGCTTCAGGTTGTTTCGATAAATAACAATAAATTTTTATGTAATTTACGACCTAAGATTTAAAAACAAATTATTGTGGGTTTTCCAATAAACGATATAGTTTATATGTTTATTTATTATTTTACTTACCAACTTCTTTGTATAAGTAATACGGAATATCCTAATTTTGTATTATTTATGAATTCTACACCATATTCTGGTGGAAAATAAAATAAACGAATCATTAATAATAAGTATTTCATATTTTCAGTTCATCTCTTGGTAGGCATGAACTGGATCTTGCTGATACTACTACTATATTCCGTAAAAGGTGAAGATGAAGGATTCGATGTCTTGTTTCCAATCCCGAAATTACAAGAAGACATTGAACACGAGCTGACATACCTGGATGAAATTGATGGATGCATATTTAGGGAATCAAAAAACAAATCTATCGTTTGCTTAGGCTTAAACTGTCATCAATTTCCTGCATCAATAAAGGCACCAACAGAAACATTACAGATAAAAACAACCAGCATATCAAGCATTCGGAAAAATGATTTACATTTCTTCAACTCATTGAAGACATTACAAATAGAATTTAACTTGGAGCTGGTTAAGATTGAGTCAGGATGCTTTCAAAATATGTCCCAACTGAGAAACCTGTCCATATCGTTCAATCAAAATTTAAGGTCATTGGAACAAAATGTTTTTGAGGGATTGATCAAGTTAAAGGAATTGAACGTGAACAAAAATGGATTTATAAAATTAGCTGATATAACATGGGCCTTATCACCAAACCATGTCCCATTTCTACGTGAACTTAACATGAATGAAAATGTGTTTCGAGATGTTTTGAAAGATGATTTTAAAGTAATGGCAAATGGTGCTCTAGAAGAATTACAAATGTTGCTTTGTCAAATTGATTATATACATCCGGAATCTTTTAATCCGTTAAAAAAACTTTTCTCATTACGTTTGGGGCAGAATCAATTCTCTGCAGATGTTATCCAAGATGTTATAAATCAAACAATTCTTCAACATATTCCTTTAACAGTTCTTGATTTGTATGACGCTGCATTTCGCCGGAAAATACCTTATGGGTTGCTTATGTTAATTGCACAAACAAATATATCTCATTTAAGGCTAGGTAAAAATAATTTTGACAATCTGAACGAATATACATTCCCAGAAATGCCTAATTTAGTAGTTTTGGATTTATCTAATTGTATACTTTTGGACATAGCACCGAATACGTTTAACAAATTGCCGAATTTAAAAATACTACTTCTGAGCGGTAACAGATTACCAAGTGTGAGTCGAGGTATTGTACTTCCACAGTTGAAGGAGTTAGATTTATCGTCGAATTCAGGAAATCCGGTGAGTCGGTCCTATTTTCGAGTCGGTGACAACATTTTTATCAATATGACTTCGTTGATAGCGCTACAAATGTCGTTTAATTTAATCAGTCAAATAACTGCTTCTACTTTTACTGGTTTAAATAATTTACAATATTTGGGACTAAGAAATGCAACTATATTTGGCATTGAAAATGGAGCGTTTAGACATTTTAGATATTTGAAATATTTAAATTTGGAAAATAATAAAATAACTATGAGCATTAATGCAGAAATGTTCAAGGGTATGAGCGATTTGCAAACGTTACTATTAGGTGGATGTTCGATTAAAGCATTATCAGCAGAACCAAGTCCATTTGAATATCTTTCAAATCTAACTTACTTAGGACTTGGCGAAAACTACTTGTACACAATTCCGCCAGTTATATTTCCTCAATTAAGAACTTTAAAAAGTTTAGATCTATCACTGAACAAATTAACAGAATGGAATGAACGCATCCTTAGAAATAATTCATTGCGTTCTCTGGATATTAGTCAAAATAAATTTAAAGCATTAACAGAAACAATGTTGGAAGATTTTCAATACATAAATAAGTTGAATTTGGAAGGGAATCCATTCTCGTGTGACTGTTCCTTATTTCCAGCAGCAAAATGGTTAAAACTCTACAACTCATCTGTCCAATGCTTGATAAATGCTGATTTTCCAGCGAAGTGTGTCAATCCCGACGAGTGGGGGCAAATAACTATCGTCAATTATATGACTTATTTACAAACCCATTATGACCAATGCGACATTTCGGCAACATTCAATCAAACAGTTATAATATCAGTTATGTCTGTTTTTTTGATTTTAACAACGCTCCTATCAATATTGGGTTACATATATAGATTACATATTCGACATTGGATGCTTCTACTACGAATGGCATTGCGAAGGTATATTCGAAGACCTAAGAATAATTTCAATTCAGCTTCAGAGACTTTTAAGTACGATGCATTTGTTTCCTACTCGAATGAGGACCAAGAATTTGTTATAAACTTAGTATCTGTTTTGGAAGATAGTGAACCACATCTTAAATTATGCGTATATGAACGTGATTTTCAGATTGGAAGTGCAATCTCAGAATCTGTTCTAGAAAGTGTGGCGTCTAGTAGAAAGACGCTACTTATAATAAGTGACTCGTTTGCAAAATCGCAATGGTGTCGTTGGGAAGCCAAACTGGCTGAGCACCATCATTTATTTTTTAAGGATGGCGACATTATTGGACCTCAAGCAACTTTGCTTATGATTCTATTAAATTCAGTTACTACACTAAATATGACACCTACCTTGAAGTACCTACTGAAGACTCGAATCTATTTAGAATGGAACTCGGATCCAGAGAAGCAGGTCCTATTTTGGAATAGGCTGAAAAAGAAATTATCAACCCCGAACAATGATTTATATGAATCAACAATGACAATAAGTGAAACATAAACTTTTTATTTACACAATAAATAAATATAACAAAGATTATGTAAAATTAAATAATTCATTATGAAATTTTAACATAAAATATCAGTCTATTACAATAAATCTTATCTACAAATAGACAATTAAAATGAAAGAAATTTAGTACATACAAGCGTTTCATTTATGCTACGTTATTTGACTATATTTTTATATAACATTATAGAAGGTACCTTAAACAAAGTTTATTATATAAACAAATAAGTTATTATGAGTATATGATTACAATATTTACAGGTATTAATATTATTATTCAAAATTGGATTAGTATGGAATTAGTTTTCGTTTATAAATAAGTACTGACTGACAATATTACTTCTTTGGCTTAGTCTCCAAAAGTTCATTTCGGGGATTTTAGAAAACATCATGAATAAATCGTCATCAAAATCATCTGCAAATGTAAACAAAATAATTGAATTGTTTATACAAATTTGTTAATTTCACTTACCTCTTCTAATGACAATGGATTGCTTTTCATTTTTGTATCTAAACTATGATATCGTTCTGTAAAAAAATTAAATAGATTCATATATAATTATTACTTAATACATAAAAACACTAATATTATAAGAGTCTCGCCTACTCTTTATTCCAACAATTCACAAATTAGCAGAAATCAGTGAAAACATTCTACAGAATCAAAAATATGCGTTTACCCAATAAAAATATAGATCAGTTTTTTGTAATTTTGAATACTAATTTCGCATTTTCGAATGTATTATAGAAGCTAGATATTCCCAAAAAATACATTATTATTGGTATCGTGCAATAACCTCTTAACAAAGTAGACGATACTCTTAAGAGTAGTGGTAAATTAATAATAAAAATGAAATACCATGAGCTAAATGTAATCGAACCATAGCCATCACATAATTCTCGGCGGTGAGTACTCGATTTTTCGCAAATCTTAATACTAAACATTCTAATACTTTATTACTAACAGTACTGCCTGCTTCCCAAAGTAATGGCCTTAGGTTATAACTAGAAGTTTTTCCACTTCCATGGCTGCGTTCGAATTTTTGAAATGCTATCTGAAATAATTATAAATTAACAAGGCAATAAGATAACGGAAATGTCAGTGCTCGAACTCACTCTCCAAAACTGTAACATATGCATAAGAACAGGAATATCAAGTAAATTTATTCTGCCGCTTATATTAAAATCTCTGAGCATTATTAAACTTTTGCAAAGTTCTAAACTTGGTTTTTCTGATAGAAATATCTTCCAATGAGCTTTTAATATTTTCAGAAGTTGCCCCGCATCGATTTCTGGTGGGTATTTCGATAATAATTTCGTTAGGATTGTTTTACCTTCAGGCTGTAATTAAATAATACTATGGTGTTCAAGTTATAATATATGTTAACTTAAGCCGAATCCCCATATTTATCCGTACTTACAGCTCTAATTCGTTAGAATCATTCTAATAGAAAACTGAACATTGTAATTGAGTAGTAAATAATATTTGACCCTACAACGATCAGTAAGAACGGGCAACTACGGGGATTCGTCATAAACTTTAAATGTTGTTATTATAATTATTAAATAAATAAATATTATATCCTAAGTTTACTATATAATTAAGTGACTTTATTTTTGTTACATATGATGAAAATATGACTATTTTAACTGTATATAGACTAACCATTAGTGAACTAGAATCTTCCATAAATTCTGCTGATATATTTCTTATAATCATATTATCTTCATTGACTTCCCTATAAAAATAAAATTTATATTAATATCTTTGGATTAAAATATATTAAAATTACGAGTGTACATACCAAATGTTGCTTTGTTCATCAGTCAAAATCCTTAATAAAAATTTGCCATCGAGATTAGGAATATTGGTTTGGGGAACAACAATATAATCACCAGGTGGTAAAGTAAAGAACGTGACAACTTCTCTTGCTACAGAATGGTTTGTTACGTCCAAGGGTTTCTGCAAAATTACTTCTGCACTAAGTATACATAATTCTCATTAAAGATTATTATTTTTAAAAATGCGTACATGTTCCGCGACAAAATGTGGCGTCAACCTTGGCATCGAATGAGGAACTTCATAAACAGCAAAGCCTATGGCAAACAACGGTTTCTTCTTTTTCGAATCCATCGGGTTTGTTTCATAATACTGTGTTACGGACACGACTACGTGACACTTATTGCTAGAACTACGTGGTATTTGCACATGGAACTGCGGATTCATAGCCGTAGTTTCTACAAAATATTACACATATTTCATACTGCTAGTAGATTCGAAAAAGATACTGCCATGGAAGATAAAAATTGCACAAGTGAAATATATTTGTACCTGTGTATGTTGGTCCCCCTCCAGCGTTATAGCCACCGCGCCACCGTCTTCTAGCAAGTACAGCTCGCCATGGTTGTTTGGAGTGAAGAGCAGGCTCCGACATCCAGTCATCTGGACCAACGTGTACCAGATCCAACTGCGTAAAATGTCGTGCAAAATCTTCGAATGACATCCTTTAATATAATTTTTAATAAATAAAAGTTGTTCACTATCGAACACAAAGAGAAATTACCAAAATTCGCCATCATTTGTGACTCGTACGCTAAGTAGCTCTTTGTCTCTAGTGGAAAGGCCATCCCATTCCCAGGATCGTTCACTCCATGGTCCTGTCCACTCGCCGCGGCCCCATGGGTTTCGTAATCGGACCAAAGGAGTCTCGCCTGCAGAACCACGGACTCTCGCCAGACCTGTGACGCTGTATGAGTGCTGGGTGATCAAACCGTTTCGTAATCGTAGTTGACGTTTACTTTCTTTTTCCTTTCAGAGAATAAAATAGTAGTTCTAAATAAATGGTATTTTTGTTGGATAATTTGTTTTCCTTTATCTTTCCGAAAATAGAAATTATATTTTCTTGGAAACGCGAGTGTAATGAATTTCTGTTTGCCAATGAATATGGCTGTATAAGTGCACATAATAATATAATTTTCCACGATTACGATTTAGATAATGAATAAGATAAATATATGAAAAATATTCGTGAGACCGAAGCAAGCGGTGATATCGTACAGTTCATCAGGTGACACTTGTGCCTGGTGAGAATTAGATTGTCCTGTGTTGTGTGCAGGTAAGGGTACCTACCGGTGCAATGGTGGCGATGAGCAGACTGGACCGTGGCACAGCACTATTTAGCACTTGAAACGTGAGGTACCGATCTTGATGGGTCAAGCCAAAGCTCTGCACGATGCCGCCGGTCAAATCCTGCAGTGCGCGAGTCGTAGAGCCACTCAATAAACTCTCGTAGCATCCATATAACCTAAAGAAATGACAAATTTTCATCACGACATTAAACACAAACTGCAGTGGATATTCTTTTAATACGCGGACTGAATGTCTTGAACAATTAACCAGTATTTGACGAATATTTTAATACAATAACAAATTGACAAATTCAAATGAACGTGAACCAAGGTGAATTTATATAAATATATATATTTATATAAGAGTTTCTTTTTTTTTAGATACTCACTTCGCGTACGCTTTTTCAAGTAGCGCAGCCCAAAATTCGGTAGTGTTCGTACTGTGAAGGTGAACCAGGCGTCCCTTAAATGTTGGCAATCGATCATCCACAAGTACATCACGCCACTCACCAAAATGCCAAAATCGAAACCTATCACAAAAAATTAATAATTCAACAAAATATATGCTAGGAAAAACGCAAGCAATCTCTATGAATTGAATTTTTTAAACTTTCAAAGGAATCGATAAAGAACTGAGAGATTTTACAAAAAAAAAATAACTCACAAAAGTGTATGAGACTTTGATTGATATGTTCATCGGGTATAGTTAAAGTTTCACACGGTATCACAATGCAATCACTACAGATATAGAGACATTTATAAATGAATCAAAGTTAGCAAAAGGAAACAACAATTATCGTGAATGCAGTCTTCTTTACCGCGATTCAACTTATTGTTTCAAATTAATATATCATTTACTGCTGGGACGATTGTATCTGTGCTTTTAAACGGCATTTTATAAATTGCAATACTATTAACTTAAAATAAGATCTATCGAAATGATATTGTTAATCGTGGTTGAAGCAAAGATTACATTGGGAATTAATTTATTATGACAATAACAGTGTAAGATACATTAAAATACAGGCACTATGTCTTCAAACTCGAAAATACACGTTTTGACCCTCCCTGAATCGGAATGACGTGTATGTGTGTGTAAACGAATATAATTTTGTAATAAAATAAAGCGATTTCAAGTATGACTTTTACTGCGGCATTAGTCTATAATAGAATTCAAAGTATTGTTTAAGCATTATAGGTATGCATGTATTTGAGTAGGCAATAGCAATAAATATTTGAACGAAAACATCGACTTAATTTGCCACGACATGGAATCAAATATTCATTATTTCAGGTTTTATTATACAAGTTACGGACAGCAATTAGAAAAATGGAAACGAATCATATCTGCCGAATGAGTTGATATTCATGTATTATAATTAAAACCGTCTGATTAGCATTTATCAGGGTTGTTATGTGTTCCCATGGTTATATGGTATAGGTAAGCCATTTATAGTATACTTATAACGTATGTGGTACCAGCGTTCTGCCCGCGGAGTTCCACCTATATATGAATAATTCTATGTGGCTCAGAGGACATTTGTAGTGCGAGAGTTATGTGTAACCGGTGCAAACGGTGAGCACCGCATGTTGTCGTCATGACAACGGATATGTAAACAGGGTTTTACATGTTTGCTACTTGGGATATTGTTTCTTCTAATAACATTTGTATAAATAAATACCAAATGTTATACACTCTGTTCTAACCATATACCGTTACTTCGGTCACCATACATTATTGCTGTTGTCACACAAGGAATACGAAAGATTTACATGTTAGAAGATGCCAATGCCTTTAGCTCGTAATGCTAACAAATAATTGATAACACATACTATACTAAATATCTCAAATATGAATTTCACATTATTTCAGGGTTGCTCACGTGTTTGAGATTAGGATATATTATGAAAATATACGTTTCCTCGTGCAATTATTTTGAATCTTGTAAACGGCTTTATTTCCATTAAATTTTCGAGGTTCATTTTTAGAGTTACATTACGTCTAAAGAAAATACGAATAATTGTATCAATATTTGTATGAATTCGGATGCCATTACTTGTTCGTTTATCAGTTAAAACTATACGGATTCATTAAAATCATATCACTATCAAATAAATCAATCAGAAGCCATTAATATTAATTGATTCTATAATTTCAAATGCTGGACATAGCGGCACACTGTATACACCATACGATAGCATAAATACATACGTGCCGAGCCATGCGCAGCAATATGAAATAGCTTTATAGCGAGTCGTATATAACACATTTAAAATGTTGGTAGTGAAGGACATCTCGCCATATTAGTCGCGACATCTACCTTCATATCTCGCTGGTGCTGGTGCTGCTGGTGGTGGTGGTGGTGGTTACACATATAATGATCATTTCACTCTCGTTTTTAATGAACAGGGTAGATATATAATAATAATACGTACCGAACAGACACAATGCCCGAGCGATGATTATTATCTGCAAAATAGCCCACTGTATTTTCATTACTGTCAATTGCTTTTTAAATGACCATACTCGCATACCCAATGTTCCATTTCACATGCATACTACACGTGTACTTCATGTTGATTTACTGATATTTATTATTTATTGTTAACAATTATTTGTGTTGCTTTTCACTGTCGGTATCGTTAAATTAAAACTTGTTCATATTTAATGCAATATGGCAAAATTAATGAACGTTCGCCAACTATCTGAGATATACACACAAACAATCGAGAAATCACGGCATTACTCGCTAAGCTTGTAAGATTTATTTTTGCACATTACAATTATATATAGATTACATATATGGAAATACCAAGTTAGGATGGATGCAAGAATCAATGCGTCCAGCTTACCGCTGCAACGATTGCAATGAAAAAATACCAATATCAATTATAACATTTTTAAGAATCTTTTAATTTATGTGTATGTTATTTTTGTAAAATTTGTTAATAAAAATGGTGTAAGTATATTCATATGCAAATAGCATTATAGATGAATGTAGATATGTGTGTAACTCTCCGGGGGTTTGGAATTGTTGTCACGTAGCAGTAGAGAATAAGAAAATAATTGATGGAACGCGGTAAGAAATAATTCTAAAATAATTGGTAACCGAAAGTGAAATATATAATTAGTAATTAAAGAAGAAATAGTATTCTTTTGTATAATAAGCATTTCATGGCGAGCGATATAAATACATACATATATATTTATACAGGGTATATACCTCTACCTCTATCTATTGTAATCTCGGACTGAAAGGAATGTATAAGTAAATCAATAAAGTAACTCTAATTGCGTACAGTGTATGGACAAACCGCGTGGCTGTCGTTACAAAGTAAATTATTCACATACCAAACGAACGCACTTATATAAATTCTCTCACATTTACGTATGTATGTATGTATGTACTGGAATACTACATTCTGTATTTCTGTTTGGCGCGTTTAATTAGAGCACATATTTATGGACAAACGTTTCAAAATAATTTACACTATTAGGATTTAGAACTTCCCTAATAAGGACGCAAAAACATTAACATACATCTCGCAGCCGACCAGACGGCGACAAATCAGAATTCCTATACCTATATAGCTACTCCATATACATCAGACTATCTATATAGAATATATATCTACATTTCCTAAAATAATTATATATATATATATGAAAGTAATACGTTAATAAAATAATACGTTTATGAGAAACAAAATTATGAATAGGATCATTTTACCTTAACGTGCGAATGCCAAATATAAAAATATAAGGCCAACTAAAGGCATAGGTCCTTGTGTAACGTTTTTGATAAGACTTATTTAAAGATTCATATGAAATATGTAAATGTTTCATAATGTGTTGTTTATGTTTATATATATATATATTTATAATTTAACATTATTTGCAGTTAACATATTTGAAACCGCACATAAATCTCCAACGCAATAATAAATAAAATAAAAACACGTAATAAAGTTATGTTTATTCCTACGTAATTAAGTCAATGGTATTGTATTTGAAACTGACTTCTAGGAAAATGGTGTGTATGTCGGTAAGAGGTACATGTTCGTGTAAAGAAGTCAGAAGAGTTAAGAAATCAGTCAACGTATCGGACAGGATATAATCAAGGTGAGATGAGTAGGCAGCCAGCGAACAGTTTCTAGAATTCGCACATCTAGCAGCAGTACGTTCAGTTAGTTAAACGAGAACACTTCATTTAATAATAACACGTTAACGCCTCCTTCTGCACGTGAACGTGATCAACTTACACTCTAACGTTCTTACTTTTATCTATACATGTTGCTATTAAACGAACAATTTTGTAAAACACTCAAAGTTAATGAAACCACAAGTATATTTCAAAAAAAAAAAAATTAGAACTGCCCTTTACCTCGACATTATACTTAAGCTTTTACTACACCTATATTGTGTTTTACAATTAAAATTTTATTCTGGTTTATTATCTGTTTATATTTAATAATAAAAATTGGTAGGTCATTGCCACTTCACCTGGGTGATTGAGTGTTATCTTACTAAATAAACGTGGTAACAAAGTTCTTGATGTGTCAGTAACGACAATTCGAAATGGAAATTCATAGAATTCACATAACATGTGAAACTGGTCAATGTTTAATTGCAGCCACGCAAAAAAATGGAAGTAAACGGGCGAGGAGTGAAAAAGAGTGTCAAATGTGGTCAGATATGATCTTCGAACATCTGTTAGGTAGCAAGGTAGGAAGGAGGTGTTGGTGCAAATGTGTCTGATGCGAAATTCTAAGAAAGGCAACGCTCACACGCATGGGGTTTCAAGCGCGATGCTTCTTTAATTAGATTTATCGTGTGGATGCGGAATAAAAACGTCCCCGTTTGGCATGTGTATGCTAGTGTGTGAAATGGCCGCACCGCGCGCGCCCAACGCCATCTTTGTATTGTATGTATGTAACAGTCGGTCGGCTCTGTCGCTCTGTGACTGGGCGAACGCAGACACAAGTGCGCTTTTGCGACAAGACAATTAGACCCACGCTTGTAAATACTATTCAGTCACACGAACGCCGCGCCGGCCGACACTCTCACCTTCTTATTCGCGCACCGCAATTCCACACCACCAACCACGCACTCTAATAAATACCTTCACCACACGAGCACACTACTAAAAATATACACTTCAGCTACGTAATACAAACACCAAAATAAACGATTATTGAATTTAATTTTTCCGTTTTGTTTTTCATCTTCTCAATCGCAGTTTGAGGAGATAATATCTAATTATTTGTTAAGGGTTAGTTCTAGCACAACTTTTATTTTTTCAAAATCTTAATAAAGCTATGCTAATTCTTTTTCAAAAAATCCGACAAATTATCGTCACTTAATTTGACTTAAGGATCGGGGAAATGTGGATTAAATTCTGTATATGATATGGACGCATGGTGCCCACGGGTTCACCTAGTCGATATTATAATGTATGTATAACAAATTTGAGATGATTTCATATGCAATTTTAGCATTTGAATCACATACATATTTAATGTCCGTTTAAGTATGCGTAATTTAAATCGATAAATGTTGACGCATTGACTATGAATAAATAATTCTGATCAAGTATGTATGTATGTGGGATTAAGTCACTGCATTAATAAGATTTAAATATGAAATCATAAAAATTACAATAAATATGCGATTCTTGAAATTCTTTTGTATAAAAAGTACGTACCGTGTCCGTGAAACGGGTTGTTTGTTTTGGAAATGAGGAGCCATGAATAATTCAACGAACTTGACCGACTTTTTCGCGAGTTTCTCCAAGTAATTTGCCTAAACTGTAAATTGCGCTGCAAATTTATAGTTTTCGGTTTTAAATATGCAAACAAACGTAACCACATTTTATATATTTATGGATTCTTCTCTATGTTTAAACCACGTATTTTCAAAATTATCAATAATGTTTAGAGTGCTCCAAAACTTGACAGAATATCCCTAAATCGAGTTCCTAAACGATGGATATTCTTGGTAATGGTCAGAATGATTTAAAACATAAATTTCAGCGAAATATGCAAGGAATGCAATCAACAAGAACTTGGAACATAAATGATTTCAAAGGTAAAAAGAAAAGAAAACAAAAAGAAACAATGTCTAAGCTATCAACAGATAATTCATTCACGTGTCAAGTGGAGGTAACAACAAACATACCTATAGCCAAGGTGTAAATATACGCAATAGCTTATGAATAATTTTAGCGCCTGCCTCGTCTCTAAGCTAAGGCAGCCTAGTCGAAGATGCTATCAGTTGGCTAACGTGTAAATGGTAATAAATTTTACTTGTGATAAAGTCAACAAGTATGAATTTTACATAGCCACACCACGTTCACATTCATCTTCATTAAAATGTAAACTGATAACTTGATTCATTCTTTTAAAACATTCAATTGAATTTTTTTTATAAAATTTATTACTCAAATTGTTGAATTATTTATACAGCATTTTTAAATAAAATTACGCTTCTCCTCATGAATTACTACATACAAAAAAAAGCTGTATTTAATTATTATTTTATCGACAAAAATAATCATATTAATTGGAAAATTTAAAGCTCCTTATATAAACAATGTTCCTTCTATATCCGAAGTCTGTACCATAGGTATAGGTGTGAACACACCAATGTATAATAATAATAATAATATTAATTGATATCAACACCAGTAATATAATACAAATGTATCATAAACGAAGCGGGGCGATAAAGTACTTAATACCTGTCAAATTATGCTCGCGAATCAATTAATTCCACTCACCCTACAGACACAATCGCATAAACAAAGTGTATCCGACGTTTATGCTAATTAGCATTGGTTCTGCGCTCTTATGTTCTCTTGTTGATCTGTGTGTATTCGCGTATAGGTTAGGTGGGTATTGTTTCGAATCAACGACGGCCATGTTTGGCGGACAATTGACGCTCGCGAATACTTCAACACGATGACGTTGTACACGCGCACACGCACACGCACGCACGCACGCAGGAAATGCCGAAACGTGATCAGAATTAGATGCGCACGCAGCACGCTTCTCTCAAAAAAGCCCATGTAATTTTACGCTAATTAATATATCGTGATTTGCATTAATTTAATTACAGACGTTTGTTGAGTTTTATGGTCATTTAATTCTATAGAAAATTGATATTGGCGATTTTATGCGAAGTTGCTTTCAAACTGCGTTTGCAGATTTAAACTTATTATTGTTTTGTATTGTAATGTGTTTTGCTAAAAAGGAACAAGACTCACTACCAAAGAACGATGTTTTTATATCATAATTGTACACGGGAAAAAGTTGTTCAAAAAATTAATGATATTTATTTACCAAGAGTTTCTTTTGAAGCCTAATGGCATACTGAAGCAAATTAAAATTGATATTTATTATATATATTAGATTCAAAATACAGTTTATTAATCAAGGCTCTAAAGAAGTCATAAAGATGTTGAAATATATGTAATTTATTAATAATTAAAAAAAAACAATACTGCATTCGTAATAGTTATTTTCATGACTAATTTTAAAAATTATATGGATAGAAATTATTAATACTAAAATTGTGTTGATCTCCTGTAGCAATGTATAAGTGAGGTCGATATTTAAAAATCAATGTTGACCAGTGTACCAGTTCTTTTGCAGATATGATACAGTTGATAAATATGAATGGAACATAACCAGCGGCAAGCTATTATATTATATGAGAGAAGGCACAGAAGAAAAAAGAAACATACAAAATGAGAATTGGAGTTTAAATGTATAGTTTAAAGACGAACAAGATAATTAAAACGGTTATGAGATGCATATACATACATACATACATAGTATATTGTTTTTAAAAGCGAGTAAAAGTGAATTTGAAAAATGCAAAAGCAGACGAGTTATTGGGGCATTGTTCTAACAATATGCTATAGACAAGCCAAGTATAGAGAGAAACAGCCCGAAGATACACGTGCCCAAGTCTTTTTTTTTTTTTTTTTGAAAACGAAACCGAGATGTACGGGTAAAGTGCAGCAAGGAAAAATACAAAAGTACAAAACCCTAATAATTCTAAAGCAGTGTGTGTCGAAACCACCCACGAGCCCATAAAGAATATAGGGCGCCACAGACAGCACAACAGAACAATGGCCATTTTTACCGGCGGCGCTAAAACCTATACGGATATTATATGTTCCATTGTCATTAAGCGTGTAAATTATCCAAACACCTATTTTTTACCGTTCAATTCTTTCCCTTCAACTGCTAACACGTCGATTCCTTATTCATTATACGATTCAATTCATTCTAACCATTCTATTGAAAGTATATCATTACTATTAATAAAAGCTGGATACGGTTTCTAATAAAGTTGCATCAAGATGTACTGACGTAGAATATGTGTACCTATACGTCAGATTTGAATACGTTAACAATATCGTTAAGTATATATATACAAGGTATTCCAATCTGAGATACAGTGCAATTGATATATCAATATGAATAAACAGCGACAGGTAATCGATAAAATGACTCATAGCAATACAATTAAGTGCATTAGGCCACCCAACTCAGTGTCCCAATAACCTTGAGGTATGTATGTATACAACTATAGATGTAGGTGCAATATTTGCGAGAGCGAAATTGTTCTATATTCCCGAGTAATGTGCAGTCAAGACACAATGCAATCGCGTTGGTTTATCATTCATACAAATCTACAAGCGCGATTCGCGACTATATATGAAACGTCAGAACGATACATGCACCTAGTGAGGTTACTTTGGCTCATTATATGCGCACAAAAGAACGTCCACACAATATTGCAGTAGCACTGACATCCGCATGTGTCTGTGCTATACAATTTCTTTTTACCAGTAGATATCACCAATGAATATATAAATACACATAAATTAAGTTAAATTGAATCAAATTTAATTTAGAAAATATGAAACCCATTAAAAGATTGAAGTCGAGGAATGTCGAAGAATTATGTGGTCTCCGTCTGTGCAATCTCTAACAGGATCTCTGTAGACTCTTCAGCAGAAATACGTAACACATTTTTTTAATGTCGCCACAGATGCGGCGAATGTGAAATAGAATTCGCCACACGATGCAAAAATGAAGAAATTAATGTGCTCAATCAAGTAACGTCTTATGGGGAATTAAAATTACTAGCATATTTATGGTAAATAAACAAGCAAAAATATTGCAAGCTTAAATTCTTTGGATATATTTTACCATTTTCATATATCACTAAGTGTGGTAACAGGGCAATAATTCGAATAAAAAGAATTCTGACAATCATAGCTAGATATAAACTTTTATTTACTAATTCTCTAACTAGTAAACAAGCCCTTCCGGTAGTAATATCTTTTTCAAAAATGGTATTAGTTCATAGCAAGACACACCTAGAAATACACGGACAGTGTTTAAATGGATTGAGGATCCCTCAAAACGGATATTTCCATTAAAATGTCGAGGTTGATTTGTTTTGTGAACACAATACTTTCTTTTATACATAACGTATAAAAGAGTAAAAAATTAGAGCAAAATCTAGTGAGCAACTAACATCCATCATTTGAGAACATTTAAAATATAACCAACAAGTAATAAATGAAGAACAAAAAAAAGAAAAAATAAAACAGCGGACGGTGATGCATCCGTCAGCCTTTTGTATTTACCCAACGTAACAGAATGATGGGTAAATTTTTATATAAAATTCCCGGACAAAGATTCTCGCTTAATATCTATTGTTCTTTGCGATACAAACACACAAACACATTCGTAATTGTTGTGTGTGTGTGTACATGTGCGTGTTGAATGTACGTATATTCATTCCATTCGGGGTGCACTGCATCACAATAGATCGAGAGCGGTGGGCGTTAAATAATGATCGCTTAAAACGTTGTAATACCTCGCAGCGCAAAAATATCGTTACATATATTTTGCTGTGTAAATACTAATTTTATAGCGATACCATCAATATGATTTATTATTTCATGTTCGATATTTTTATTATAATAAATCAAACCTGAAATATCAATTTTAAAACCATGTCAAATGCAGATTAGCTTTTCCGTTAATAAGCATTTTAAAACAAATAACGCATTTTATCCTCTATCACATTATGCGAGCTTTTATTTGTTTTTGAAATTTATTAAAATTGTGTCAGTCACCCGTTGAAAATTTAATTTACATTTTTCAACATTATGCAATATTTAATATGAAAAATATGTGCATGAATAAAATATTAGTCCGAAAAAAAAATGTGACATTTGAAAAAGGAAGGTTTTGTATAAAAGCCTTTGAAATAATGTGCATGGTTTTGAACGCTAGTTCTGTAAGGGTTAACGGTATGAACAGACATTAGCAGAGAGCGAAGTTCCCCAAGCTTTTCCGCACAAAAATGAAGTGTCTTTTATTCGGTATTCCGCACAAGATCATCATCATAAGATTACGGAAATCAACGTAAGAAATAAACAACCCACGGGTTGGGATCTATAACACGCCAACACAGATACAAAGACGTGGTGCGGTGTGTATTCCTTATTATAAACAGGACGATATAAATGCGTTAGCACGCGTTCGTTCAAACACCATACAATCATTAACCCCGCACTAGCTACGGACAGAGAGCATTGCCAGCGAGCGAGATCTTCAATATAGATCTCCGGGTGATCTACAGCTTAGATCATTAACTTGAAAGGTTCCGCTGAAAACGCAAGCCCAACGCGAAGGTCACGCAGATGGACTCACGATAATAATCATTGCGTACCTACACATATAGATTCCAATTTATAGAAGCTCCCTGTATATAATTTTTGTTTGTTGTCAAGATAACCGGGCGCGATTCCTACCTTACCATCTACTGTTTATTACTATCCCCATGTTATATGATCATTGATTATCACACAAAATCGTGTGAAATTTATATACGCAATTTATAGGTTAGTTACGCGATTTAAATTGTTGCACTTGTTGTGAGAAATAAAGTTATTTGAAGACTGCATTCAAGAGTCGAACTTATCTCGTGGATTGTATCAAAGGATCGCAATTTTGCTTCATATTGCAAGGATAGCAAAACAAAAATGTTTGATAAATGTAATATTTACGTATTTAAAATTCAGCTTGAAATAACTATATATTATGCGTTATGTTTCGATGAGTAGGTTTTAAATTTGTCCGTTACCTGCAGCCATCAAACATAGAGCATTGTGTGTGTGTGTGTGATGTGAGAGTTGTTGATCTATTCTATGTAAGTTAACATAAAGGGCAACATTATAAACAAACCGCATTCTCTTCAGCGGTGACAGACGTATACTACATTGATGTCCGTTCTCGTGTGCAATTGTGCTCGAAGGGGGGCGCAGGGGGAAGTATCAACGTATACGATTGTACAGTGACTCTTGTTGAAGATGAACCGACGTTTCTTTGTATTTTTATTTTATTTCCACCGGACGAATATCTCTTTCATTTAACATCTTTCAGATCCGCATTTTTATCGCCATTTTATGCGTTTCATTCCGTTAATGTTCAATTGTTTCTCTTTTATCTGACCATGCTGTATTTTAATCATTTTCTAGCACTGCCACATTTATTTCTTTAATGATAATCAAGCTGAACTATTTCTGATGATTATATGAATCATAAATTAGAATTATAAAAATATAACGCAATAATTAGGATAAAATAAAACACTGAAAACATTTTTATTGATGTGCTTTGAAATTGCATCAATATAGATCCCAAGTCGTCGTAACAATGTACATTGCAATATATGTAACTGGTTATAATAATAACGTTCTCTCGTTCATAAATAGAATTGAAAGAAACAGCTAATACGCGAGCAAATTTGCAATTAATAATGATAAATCGCGAACGATAAGATAGTTGAAGAGAAAACGCACTATTATAACAGATCTAACAGGCCGCTGCGAATGCTACAATTTTATTTGTTTTGCTTGGTGTTCCGTGTGCTCCGTATAAAGGGCTATTCACGTTCATTAGTCACATAATGAACTTTAATATAAATAGCAGAATTAAATGATCGTTCACCGATCGCTGAGAAAAATCATACTACTACAAATACCACGAACATTATCGACCATCCATCGTCGGGGAATGTAGAAATATTGCTTCATCTCTTTATACATATTATATAGGCGTACGTTATTATTGACATTCGAACAAGAAATTCAAACATATCTAGCTTTGTATCATAGAATACAATAATTATGTGGATAGGGAATTTCTGATAAAAACATAGTGATGCATGGCACTTGTTTCCGATACAAAGGTATTTTCATTAAATGGTTTAATATACCTACAATGAATACTCGACCAGTCATTTAATTATAGGTACTTTGGGAATATTTTTCCCCTATTCCCATAAATTGTATACCAACAGACATGTTTTAAACTTAAATTGATCGGCCTAACTAAACTCCGTCTGTACTTTGTGCAACTCGACATAAATTTATATTTTAAAAAAAGGTAAAATATTGCAAATTAGAAATATTTAACGTACACTGCTGGAACACTTCTAAATAAGTAACATGTTCGGGAAAACATGTAATTAATAAAATTTATTCAAATTCTAGTACCACTACACATAGTGTATTTATATGTTTACTCTTAAACTGGAAGCATTGGTTTTTGCATCATTTCGTGTTTACTGCAATATAATTATAGGAGACCATATTTAAGAAATTCTGTACTTAATAAAATTATAGAAAATATATGTTGGTTATATATAATTATGTAAAATTAAACCTGTGGAAGCCTCAGATTGGATTTGAATTTAATATGCAAATTGTAATGTTGTAAATAAATAAATACAAATAATTTTCTTTCGAATCGAGGTTACGGCATGATAAATATAGGATGAAGCACTGACCTGAAGAGCCCACAATAGGAATGCGTGTTGTCGAATCCTTGATCTGGTGGCACGACTCGATCCAGGAAACGTGGTGTCAGGGCTAACGATGCCACAGCTGCCAGCAACCACTGGTCGCCCAGGTCACCGGCTTCCACGCAAAACTTTGAACTGTCATTCGGTGATTCGGTTATGAATCGCGGACGCTGGCATATTTCCTACAAAACATATAGTTAATATGGCTAATAATGTCTACTTCATTTTAACAAAGTACATCTTTCTATTAGTACGTATTTTTTTAGCTCATCGTACAAGACAGCTATATTATTTAGTTGTGTGTCTGAAATATGCTCGGATGTTTTTGTCTCGTCGCTTTGAATCCAAAAAATATATATAACTTGTGTTAAAATAATTCAATAATAATTTTATATGATGCCTATTGGAATATGAAATACATCGCAAATTAGTTTAGCGTTTTAATATAGTAATAAGTTAAATTGAACAAGTATTACACTAATTAGTAAGTAAGTAAATTTACATAACTTGAAAATTAAATTAATTATATAAAAACAATAAATTATAATTTTTATTTTATTCGTTAATAATCTTATAGCGCTACAAATGAATTATTACTGAAAAGAGAATTCCCAAGATTGTTTCCAGATAGAAAATATCTGTCTATAAAAATAAAATTCTATTTCTTAATAATGTCATAACAACCGTTTATATCTACTATCGTTCCACATACCGTAGATTCTTCAAGAATATAATTAGAAATCTTTCCATATATAAACGATAATTTACATCCGTTCTCTAATACCAAAGAAATTCTTCTGCAACTGACACTATATTTATGCATTTTACGATTCATACTGAAACCGATTTAAAATTATATCGCCTCTTAAAATCGGATATAGAACGATATAATTCCAAATTAAATTAGATATTAATTTCGAGAGCTTCGTTTCGATCTTACCTAGAAAACATCAACAAGAAATGAATATGAAGAAAAAAGTTATAATGATGGAGTTAATTTACAATAAAAAAAAAACGCATATGAAAACCAGTATTGTTAACTCTATTACAAGAAAGATGACACGAAATACGTGTCGTATATGTTTATATGCATCACACACTTTCCGCAAACCTGATGTGTGTCGACCGAATGACCTGTGACACCTGACCCGGTGACCAGTCGGCCTCTGATTACTCATTTTCGTATCCGACAAACATACATCTACACAAATATGAAATACACAACATGTGCGCATAAATCTATGTAACGTGTCAACAATTACGCAAGAATGGGCACAGTGTTTTAGTTGTAAACACGTTTCCACCATACATACATACACACATGTGTACAAAAATATGTTAAATAGGTAAAGTAAAAACGATACTACCGCAGGTGCTGCGTAATACATATAATTAATATATTTATGCGCGTACTTTACGTGTTTTTAAGCTCGTACAATATGTGATGTGTATTCGGAATTACGAGAGAAATGAATAAGCATTAGTACAGGCAACAATGCCTTTAGCTCGCCGTATTATATAATCAGTGGATGTCTAAGGGGCAGTATTATAAACAATTTAATCTTTCGTTAAAATTTACTTAGCAACTAAATTAATACTTAAATTACAGCAATAAGAAATGTCATTTTCATACTAAATTGTTTATTTTAAAGTAGTAATAAATTTTAATGGTATATTAAATTGTTTATAATACCGGCCCTTAGTTCCCTTATTTATATAGAATACATTTATTAACCACTAATGTTCAAATAAAGATATCTTATATATTTCCGCAGAATGTTGAAGAGACAACCATTGTTATTGATTGACTGCAACTGAATCGATTCAGACTATTTTCGAAATTATGCCTGTTTTTGTCAGTGCCCTACAGTCTACAGCAATAACTATTGATGACTTATAAAAAAAATGAACTAAAGATCTGTATAGAATTTGGAAGAAAATTTCCAATTTTTGAAAACAATAACTGAAGGTTTGATCTTGCTAAATTTTAGAAATGCAACCTCATTCATTTGTTTGTTTCTCATCAAGAATGCATTTGCAATGCAATGAAAACCTATAAAATTAATCAACTGGAACTATAAATAATTAAAAAAGAAAAAATGCTAAATATTTGTTAGGTCTGTTTAACAGGCAATTTATAATAAGAATTAGTGCGCAATCATTCATAAAACCATAATGAAATCATTAAATTATGTTTTAAACACGTAAACAAAGCTATAACAAATCCCTGACCCTGATGTTTGGTAGCATAGTTACAACATACTAAATTACATTAACAGGTAGTTTTACCTCACTTTTTGCATGTTTAATCGCGCAGAGGTTTCTAGTTATTTAAATAAAATACACGTTATTGTGTAATAAATATCAATGTTTAAATCCTAGCATCGTTTTAACGATTGCTAATACAGGATACTAAATTTCGTAATTAACATGAATTATTGGGCAAAATACTGTCGTTAAACTACAGAAAAATCCACGTTAAATTACGATGTTTCATATTTCAAATGAAACACTAAAACTTGGACATTTAAGCTTGCCTGACACTATTTAGTACTTCGTTTAACATTTTATTGGGCTTTTTACTTTCTTATACGAAAAACATTAGCGGAAATACACGTTTCTGACTATTATCGACAATAAATCTGTATAGGTCTGTCTGTATATTTATCTGTTATAACAAGTGTAAATCAGTACTTCTGGTTAAAGATATTATTGTTTTCAAAGATTAAAAGATCTTTTCCATGCCTTATCATCAATTGTTTTGCTTAATGAATGTATTCCCGATTTGAATATAATTTATAGTAAAATAACTCACGTGTGGTCGCATCCATACGATAGGATACAGCGCGGGCTTTTTGTGGTGGTAGAGCGCTTTAGGGCCTGGTAGAAAGTCCGGGTCCTCAAAGAGAGTTCCCCGTTCTCGGCATGCCCGTCGCACGGCTAAGTAGTTGGGTTGCGTACCTCTTGGGCGTTCAGTTGTGCAGTATCTATAAAGAAAAGAACATCGGGTTAGTTTAGTTTCAATGAGGTTTGTGTCTTCAAAAAGGTATTCACAATCTATGATAACAATTAAAAATAAATGGATTAGTTAATATAATTATGATAAAATAAATAATATTAAGCGTATTCATTGAACAAACAAAAATATCGCATATTATCTGTGACTTTTTTATATCCACAATTGTTAGTAAGAATTATGATGATTTTGAGTATCAATTTAGCAAATAATATTAAATTATTATTTTTTATTATAATTATTTAGAACAACCCTATAGTCATCGATATCTAACTTGTATAACGAAGCAAACGTAAAGGTACATTACCCACAAACATACATACACACATACATATAGAGAACCCAAACAATCTCACGATTTTATCTGTTCTGCGTCGCTGTAAATGAGTATTTATTTCCAATACTTTTTTCTTTACACGAGGCAATAAACACGTCGAGGTAGAACAGTGGCGCGCGCGATCATCGATACAAAAAAGAACAAAAAATAAATAAAAAAAGACAGGGATCGTAAAAGCGCTTAAAACATACACGCCTACCAATCCCCCATATAGGTACTATAGAGTTGAGGAGCACCTATGCCTCTAACGAAGTGTGGCGCTTGTTCCTCTGCCCTTGCATGCCGTAGAGCAGCACAGTTTCGAGCTCCTCGCAGATGTGAGATAGCGAGAGTTGGTTTAGTCGCCGCTGCCTCGCTCGCTCGCTACGAATTATCGCTAGCCAATCGCAACGTGCCAACAAACAATCGTTTAGTGCTAATTAGATCTGTGACTATTCACGACAAGACGATTAAGTGAATATTATTTGCCTGCTTTCAAATGTCCGATGGAATTATTTTTTTATTATGTGAATTAAGCAATTCCGGATGTAAATTTAATTTTATGTATCTACTTGTTTTGACTCTCGCAGTACTACAGGGAAACGTGGAGTGGCCTGCACTCGACTTTCGTTTATGTAGTGATTACAATACTTATTACTTCGTAAAAGATTGACTATCGATTAAAAATCGCAAAAATTACTTAATGATTTATGGATGTATAGTCAGTATACGATATATATGATACGGTAAGCATTACGCAGTATAACTAGCAGATGAGAAACCAGTTAAAAAGCGAAGCATCATTATGGGAAAAGAAACGCGCGTATCCTATTTAGCAGCCATAAAACCGGTAATGCGAATGATATTGTAAGTGCAGCAAGCTGACTTCCGCAAAATGTACATACATAATATTATAATATTCATAATTCACGGTAGACGCATTTATCATTGCTCGTAGCAAAACCTCAGACACTAGAAAAGAACGACTGTACATAGATTAATAAGGTGATGCATCGTTTGAGATCCATGTAAGACACGTTCGGATTTCCCGGCAGGTGCGAAATTGCAACACTATATACAAGTTGCTAGTTAATTGGCCATAAAGATACACACACACATAGATTTTACTCTTCTTCTTCATACTTACATACATGTGCTTCTAATTTACATTCTCGATCATAAAGCAATACCGAACGACGTAATTGAATTGATGTAATACGGAAGACGCGACTAGAATTATAATTACTCCAAGCATTGCTTTTGCAGCATCCTTAAAAATCAACGGTCTGAGCATATTGCATTTTTTTAAGTAACTAAACTTTTGTAGTGGAAGTGCAGAGTTGGATCCGGCAATTTATCAACTATTTATTGTAAACTCAATCAACTGTTGACGTATCTAACTAACACACCATACACATTAGCTCTTTTTATTTGGGAGAATCAAAGATTAGTGGCATCAATCTTGCACGTGCAGCATTTTTTTTTACTTCCACTTTGTTGTTTATTATATAATAATAATTGCTATTTGCTCCACTGATAAATTTTAAGGTCACCTTAGTAAACAAAACGATATTTCTTATGGGAAATTAACGTTGATATTAAAAATATTTTAGGTTAAATTTAACGTAAAAGCTAAGAAGGAAACCGAATAAACGGAAAAGTTATCAAAAGTTAATAATACAGTTTTATGTTGACATGTTCGGCATCGTTACGTTCCAATGAAAACAAAAGTCTAATTATTATGCAATATAAGCTATGCTTCTGTTTTCATATAATCACATTAGCTAGCAACAAATCTATTGCTGTCTGACTACTACAGGAAGAGAATCTGGTGGCTGTAATTATTTTTATTTTATACCTTTACGTATACAGTAAAGTTGGAATGACTACTTTTTACACATGTAACTTCTTTACGTCGACGGCGGTCTTACGCAGCAAAATAAATTCTACATTCATTTTTATACAATTCTGTTTAAATTAAACTTGTCATATTAATTCAGATGGTGCAATATTTATGTTTATTTACAGGTTTGCATACATATCTATGTTTCCTGTATGAATTTCAATGTAATATCAGTTTCTATGTCAGTATTTTGTACAAATATTTAATTCCACGAATGTATATAAATAAACAATATTGGGTAATGATTGAAGAGTGAGTACTGTCACTGAAACATTTACGTATGAAGTAAACTAAAACAAAAAATGAATGAAAAACATAAAAATAAATGTTGTAATTTTATTGTGAGATAAGAATAAATATTCCGCCGAGATTTACTATCCAGTGGCAACGTAATCGCTTTGTTAATGATTAAAAATGAAAAGAGCAAAAGATTCTAATTTACATTTACGTTTGCCGACACAAGGAAAAAATGGTGGATGAAAAATGCGCGCATAGAGCAAATAATCCAAAGAAGTAAAGTATAATTAAAAGTATACAAATGCAGAATTAGCATAGAAGACTATGTGAACCCGTGATTACATTATTTGTTTCTTGTTGTTGTTGTTGTGATTCTAAGTTAGCCTCTTCACCAGGTATCATCCAAGACTCATAAAAGAAAATAGTTTTATTCCCAGGATGGTCGTGGGCCATTAGTCGCACGGCATGTCAAAGTTTATCAACACCACCACTTTTCTTCTCTATAAGTAAGTATCCTTATGGTGCTTAAGCTTCATTCATTTCAAATTATTATAAATCATCACACCATGGCAGTTACGTATACCTATAGGGATTATGATGTTCTGATAAAATATCTTTTGCATAACATATTTCCAGCTAATTTGCTTATATTCATCCTATGATTTATTACAACTATAACCAACTGTTTATTTCAATTTCATATATACATCCTAACTATATATTTATTGTTAATATTTTCAACACTTACAAGTATGTTTATAAATGTGTCCAACGTAAGTGTAACATATATTTGTAAACATCCGAATATTATGGCTGAGCAATTGCCGGCTGTTATTCTATGAGATGACGGGCAAACTCATTGTGAATTCAATACGAACATCTCTGCGCTTGAACCTATTGAGAAATCATTCCCACAGAAGTTGTACGAACCAGACGATAAATAAGCCGTTTGTTTATTGTATTGATTTAAGCCTTATAAGTTTAAAACTTGCGTACTATAACAACCTTCATTCTGGGACACCATAATAACGCTTGACTATTTTTCATTTGGAGCCTTATTGATGAATCTAGTTACTTTTTCCATTTACTAACTTATTAGTAATTAAATTGTATTTCAATTTTACTTTCCTATACACGAAGTATTGTATTTACGAACTCGCTAAACGGAAACGCAATTCTTGCATCGTTTTCAAAAATATGTCTGTGTGTCTGTCTGAGATTACTTTGGAGCAAAATCGGTTTAGAATAAAATGATGAAGCTTTAAGGCGTATGAATCGTGTCATTGGCTTCTAAACATAAATGCACAAATACTTGTACAGATATTCGTATAGCATTCTTTTGTACAGTTGTTTGTATCTTCATAGAAATAATGTTCGTTTAAAAAATTTCCCATTGACATTTACAACTATGCACTTTATTGTAGTTATTAATTTCAATAGCTTATTGTTTTTTGATGTTGATATAATAAAACAATAGGCACATCCAGGGCCGTCTTAAGCTAATTTGAGCCATCGCGCAATTGGATATTTGACAAGAATAAGGAGAACTGTTTTATTATTAGGTGTTTCAACAAAATAAATTATTTCGCTGTAAACAATATATTTTAAATTGTGTTATGTTAGAAAATTGTGTATAATTACGCTTGTGAATTGAAGCATAACAAAATTTATAAAATAATTGGATGACTATTTAAAATGTCTGGGGAAATATTTTACAAGTTTAGTTAAGTAGTACAAGCAATAACAGAATAATCTTTTCCTAATAATGTTTGAAATTTACTCGATTGTTTTATTTCATCTTAAACCGTTACAAACATATCCAACTGTGCAAAAATAATTAGAATAATTTCATATCTGCCAAGACAACAGGCAAATGAACTATATAATTGAATGATTAATATAAACTTGAACTAGTTCTCAATATTCAAAACACTATAGTATATAGAATATAGTAACGGCATTAAAAATTTAAATAAATTACTTTCCTTCACTTTCATTTTGTTTAACAATGACCCTATCAAAAAATAGCGAGTAGATGTTAATTGTTTCATACTGCATATCTAATTTCATGTGGTTAATTTTCTATTCAAATATATGACACACTTCTCATACGTGAACTTTTGTACTCATATTATCTTATTAAAGTATATAGGCAGACGCATAATATTCTATACCTAATATAAATGTATGCAACTAGTTGCGAAATGAGTGTCTTTTAGGCGAGTAGGACAACGTGTCTAGTTAATAATAAGAAAATAAAAATGGATTCAATTCTTATTTGTGATACAAGAGATGCCAATATTAATAAATAACAGCGCAAGTATATTTAGGTATAACGCTAACGCCTAGTGCGTCGGTTGGTGTTCTGAAAACGGTAAAAGGAAAACGATTTAAAGTACTATAGTTCAAGAAGTACATATAGAAAAAGTCAACAACACGTAAAGTGGAAATGCCGTACGACTTACGGCATCTAGCTGGCTCTGGTTAGATGATGGTGGTTCTTGGCTCTAAAACGTTAACCATACAAGGAACCTGGCCGGTGTCGGTCGGTGTGCACGGCTCACATTGTAATATAACGTTAGTGTAATTAGCATTGACTGTTGGCGAAAATAAAAATACTGCACAGACACACACAACAACAACAGCAACAACACAAGCGGCATAAGTGCATCTCTTGTACACTCCTAATGTGCATGTGATTTATTAGCTGTTGGTGTATGCTTACACATTCCTCGGGTATTCGTGTCTCCTTCTACCATATGCATTAATCCATTAGTAACGATATGTGAGTGTGTGTGTGTGTGTGTTTGTTCTTTTTGTGGCTTGTAATTTTCATGACATAATCTATACCTGGTGTGCATAGAAATGTTTGAAAAAGTTATTTAGACGAACAACGACGGCATCATTAATGATTTATGAAAACAACATGGGAGGTTCATGCAGCTGTCACAAATATTTGTTTTCTCCTCTTGCAGAATATATAATATTAATGGCTTTTGTTCGCTCAAATTAGATTTTCAATCATAATTATACAAGACTACCTTCTACTACACAACTTAATCTATTAACATATGCGCATGCACACATATACCCATTTACTTTCGCTTCTTGTTCATACATACAATACATATATTTACAACTCAAAAGCACATTTTCTTGAAAAAAGAAAGTAAAAGATACAACAAAACAGGCAAATCCCATAATTTCATAAATTATTTTAGAACATAAGGTTATTAATATAATATTGCTAAATTAAAAAATACTCAATGCAGTTCATTGTTTTTTTAATATATTAAAATAATATGTCAGTGTAGCACCAATAAGTGCACCAATAAGTACATTAAATAAATCACAATTAATTATTTAACCCTACGAGTTGGATGCATTCAAATCCTATACCTAAATAAAAAGAATTGTTTCCTAAACTACTCAATATTAATTTCTATGCTAATTTCCATATTCTTAAGAAATATCTGTAGTTCTTGTAAAATGTTTGCATAAGTTAGATTTGATGAACGACAATAGTAAATTTCCTGGAAGCTAAATATATATTTATAAATGGAAAAGCAAGTCTTTGCAATTGCACGTGAAATATTTAACTACGCTACTAAACTAGTAGTAAATATTTTATGAATATATAAATCTTCTTTATAACGCATAAATGAACATTTTTTTCTGAGCACGCACTTCCCATTATTTATGAAATTTTAATTTTTAAGTTCAAGTTTATGAACTTGAATCTTGCATGAAAATTTAAATAACGTAATTCAGAAAGTGGAACAATATTTTATCACAATTTGTCTATATAATTTTAGCAACGTTTTTAGTTCCCCGGTAAGGTATAATGTAATTCATGCTTTGGATTAAAATTAATTCTGTATTTGAACTTCTGATTCACATTCTCTTTGTGATGGCTGATTAAATATGATTGTTAACATTGTTTTCGCATTCTTACCCGTGCGTTGTTTGTGAAATGTTCAATGGCAAGTGAAATAATTAAGTAATGCTGTTTACAATCGCAAATAATAAGCGTGCTCAATAAACAGTCTATAATAATCGCCATTCAAGTTGATAGAAATAGATTTAAATATTTATAATGTTAGAAGCATGATATAACGAGATCGTGCACTGCACTCCACTCCACCTACACCTGCGGCCCATAAACAAAACCACACCACATGCTCGCACAGCACACTACGTTATAAACTTTGTATGCATTGTAAAAATATACGTAATTCTTGTAACATGTGTATTTAATTGTTGATCACTGTGCTTTCTCGACGAACTATAAAATCAGGTTTCACGTTTCATTGATCATTAAAGGCTTTACGATACTGCTATACGTTCGCACAAAGCACACTAGACAACTCATGTATTCATATTTATCTTACATTAGAATGATTTCATATTTACGACTTATTGAACTTCAACCGTAATTATCCAAATGTTACGGTTTATGTCTCAATTATTGGTTATTCTATTCTCAACAATGGAATACGGATATATGTATTGTGGATAGACAGTTATCTTCAAGACATTTAATATTATTTATTAAGTATTACATGGGGGGAGGAGGGATTTGTTTCCGGTTTTAATATAGGCCAAGTTATGTTATTTATGTTAAAAGTTTTATTACCATATACTGAAAAATCACATCCTCTGGTTATTAATATTGTTACATAGTAATCGTAACATGAATTTATGTATATATATATATATAGTGAAGGAATGTTGACTTTTTTATTATTTCTATATGGAAAAAATAGCAACAATGTGGATGGTGTGAGCTTATAAGATTACTAAAAAAAGAGTCGCTTAATTCTTGGTACTGAAATCGATTACCAGTTGAGTGAAAATGTAAGCGCAGTGAAGAAGTGCAAAAAGAACAGAATAAAAAATGATTAGAAGATCATTAGTGGATATCCTAAAATGGTATTCGAAGGCGAAGCGAAGACCCCTGGGTATGCTAATCAACTAAGCGAACGTTGACCACAACGCCGCGTTGCCATCGGACGGACCCGGAACTAAACTGTGGCGCATAGGGGTCGTGTGAATATGTAATCAAGAGTGTAGAACTTATTTAAATCCGGATGCATTGTGTATGTGTAGTCAGACAAACAAACAAACAAACAAACCGACTAACTGTTCACATTTTGTTTTCAATGTCTTTTTTTTTTTTACTTTCGTAATCTTTTAACATTGTTTAAAATTAAACGAACAACTAGGCTTTATCTGATACACTATTGAAGATTTATGTCCACTTACGTCGCTGCTATTTAAAATTAAAACGTCTTTTACCTTTACATTTGGAAATACATTCACAACAAATAGTTGGGAAGGATACATTATTTATATTAATGTATATTTTACTTATGGTGTGATTTTATAACAAAATTTAATGTCGATATATTTCGTAAATCCCAAATGTAATCACTATTTTTGGATGAATTATGGAAGGATATTTACATTTTCATTGTACGAAATACATTATCGGAAATAAAACAATTTGATTAGAATTGGTGCGGTTTAGTTTGTCTTGGCGAGCAACTAAAGTATTTATTGGAATAGAGGTAATCGCGTAATGGTGAAATAATAATAATAATAATAATGGGAATGGAATAAGCGCGATGTCGGTGGTGTCGGTCGGCAGCAGTGTCGGCGGCGACACCAAACGTGTGCCGACGGAAGGTACGTATAATCTTGTGGCGCGCCGTACAACGAACAGACACTCCGTCCGACGCAGGTGGCCTTGCCGGTCAGCGCCCCCTGGGATGGCCGCCGCGCGAGCCACAAACATCCAGCGACCACCGGCCGCCACACCATATAAATCAAATCGACTAATTGCCGTGCGAAATACTCGAAACAACAAAAGAAACGAACGCGCGGGCCATTCTATAAACATTTTGTTAAACACTGCACTGCACTGACGGACGGACTCATCATACATACTTTTTGCTCATCATCTTTTTTCTGCATCGCTTTGCTTTATTTATTTGCCGGAAGGAACGTGCAGCAGGATATTGAGATCGACCGGAAACGATTGACTTACTTCTCTCTACGTAGCCTATGATTATTTAATTTGTTTCAAATGTGTTTTCTTATTATATATATATTTTTGTTCCTTTTACTTGTTGCAAAGCAACCAACGACGATGATCAATCACTGTACAAAATGATAGTTCGCAGACTTACTCTAGCTAACTGCACACTGCATAGTGTTCAAAGATAAATATTTTTAATAGAAGATATTCGTTTTTATAATAGGTACCACTTAATTTTAAGTAGAACATATTTTAATACCACTTATTAACATTTAAAAAAATACATTATAGTTAAATAATAATATTTTAGTCTGTTTCAGACACACGACCGAATGCTTTCGCTTTTCTGTACTTTGTACGGCAAGATCTAATAATTCCAAACATAAATATAAATATGTAGATAGCAGATCCGCCCTTTAGTGTAAGCGATGATGCACACTATATATAGTGCAGGAACAATATGAACGTGAAATACTAGAATCAAATACACATAAATTCCGATAAAGTGTTATAAATATAGTGAAATAGCGATACGAAATCTTAAACATATAGAATTACAATAGCGCCAATAAATTCGCACACTTTGTATAATAGAAAGTAAATCTAGAAAATAGTAGGAGAAATGACCATCATTTTGTTGTCACTTGCAGCGGGCGATTCAAGACAAATGATACTTTAAATAAATATCGTCAGTCAGTTTATTTGAATGCGTTCTCAGCTATCGGCAAATCACAAACTGCGATCACATATCTCTATCTCTCTCTCTCATATATATATATATATATCGTATATACATATACAAGTGTATACCTATGGGGCTCAGTTCCAATTTATAAGAAAATCTATGGTCGCCTATCTACATATCCATCTTGAATTCATTATCTGCATTGTTGTCTCTGTCTCTAGTATACGTACAACCAGACCAATTGTACAAACTATAACTACATTTATGTTAGGGAGTTATTTCCTTTACGGCAGATAACTTCGTGATGCCGTTTAAATTTCGATTTGTTGCACAGATAAACACAACCAGAATTGGTATGATTACAAATTATTTAATTGCTATTACTATATTATTATTATTATTATTATTATTATTATATTAAGATAAAACAATATATCTAAAATCTAAGTCAAACAGTTTTCCTCTATCGCTAAATCTCCAGATACGCGCGGCCCTAAAAATTAAATTTTAGGACAATCAACAATGCATCAATTTGAAGAGGAAATTCTAGTCGTTCCAAATGATGGCCTACTGTTTTGGGCTGTTGACGTTTGAAATTTTAATTAGCCATTGTTTTGGTTTGGATTACAAGTTTGCATCCATTTAACCCAGTTCCAAACTTGCTTTTATCAATCGACATCATAATAGAGTAAATAATATTGGAAAAATGACGACGTGAGAATAGACGAGTAGGCCACATTTATAATTTGACAGTATGAATGTATGTTTTGTATATGGATACAGACGAAACTTCCTATTCCGTGATCTGTTGAGAGGAGAGAATCATCGGCACATAAAGTTCTTGTGTCGGTAAGCAGATGATGGTCGAGAGGTTTAGAGGTGTAGGTATGTATGTACATACATATATACTAGATACTCTCTGCGTGTTTATATATAGCTTTCGGCAACCGGCGCAGCGCATATGTAATTAAAATGTTTACGACTCTGCATCGAGACTTAAACGTTTTGTTCTACTTAATTATACACCTACTATCTTTAAAGAGGAAAAGATTAACTAGGAACAAGATTGTATTCACAATAGTAACGCTAGCTTCCTTAATAATAAACGATAATGTGCTCGGCCATACTAACGGACTAAATCCTAAACTATACATTTATATATTCGCAGCGAAAAAGGACTCTTCACTCCTTACTACTAATAATGATGATCTACATGATACAAATTGTACCTACCATGTTTGCATTTCATCTTCCGCAACCAAACTATCACTAATTCACATATATTATCCCGGCAGAAAATAATTCATTTTAATAATTTGTATTACGAAATATAAATACTAATTCCAAATAAAACTTGAGAGTATATAAAATGAAAATAAACATTTAATTTGCGAACATTGTTGACCTTATTCAAGTGCAAAATAAATGTTCTGTATTTAGGTACAATTGTACGAACGTGCTCAAGAGGATGATTCAAAATCATGTTTCATTTTAAATGATATTTATTTTTAAAGGTGCATTCATACTAAGGAATAATATTCTTCGTACTGTATGCCGTAATATTAGTTATTTAATTTGCAGAGATGTTCGTATATTTGTTTATATCTTAAGAAGAATTTCATCACATAAACCAATAGTTGTAAAAGCAAAAGGAAATTGTTCAATATAAGTTATTGCTTGTTTATTCATTCAATTGCCATGTTCAAATTAGGATTTCTATAATATATATGGCAGGTAATGCATACCATAGAATAAATATACGCAAATTTACTGACATTACTGTAGAATGTCGCCATGAAAATAAATCGTCAATGTTCTAAATATTCATTAAATGTCAAAATAAATATGCATATTGTTTGTGAATAGTGAATTCAAAATGGAAGCAGTTGTCAATTGACCGTTGGTAGACAGAGAACGAGATATAAACAAGTGTAATGATTTACAAAGTGTATGTGTATGTATTATTGGTCAGATTGCTCTGGAAACAAAATCTATTTTTCGCGTCAAGATGACGGGTTACAATTTTTCGTGTCGAAATTCAAATTAAAATAAATTCAAAATGTTTCTTTTACTAATACTAGGAGTAATATTTGTCACAGCAATTGGTTTGTCTATGGTGCTCAGTATTGCAACTGATAAAATAATCCCATTCAAAGAGAAACTGTCGTTGGAAATAATGAAGAAACCATCACTATGTATAGTGTCATCAAACGGAAAATTACTCGACACGAAAGAAGAGTTTGAACTCGAAATGGATATACTGAGCAACAAATTCACAGAGAAACAAAACTGTATAAATGAGTCGAAAAGAAAAGTGTACAACACTGTGCGGAAAATGGAGAAACTTGTCAATGCCAAAAGGGCACTGCAAAAGCACTACGCGAGTTTGAAATGCCTTATTCAAAAAACAGAGTTCGAATCCGATCATATTCGACACAAAATTGATGAATACACGAAACATAGTGAACAGCTCACTGACGAGTCAGACAATGAAGATGAATTGTGTCATGATATATTGGATACATTTCCAGACCAAAAAGATGTGTTGGATGTACCAAATGTGAAATTTAGCCAACTAATTTCAGACTGTAATAACAATACTCTATGAAAAATACAATTGTGCATATTTTTCGAAAACATTTTAAATAAATTTTAATTTTTACTAATCATTTATTTGTCTTTTCATTATTTCGTCATGCTTAACGATGTTCTTAAATCGAAGGTGTAAGGTAATTAACAAAAATTATACATCAAATAGATTGAATATAAAATTTGAATATAGTCTTGATAATTTTAAAGCCCAATAGAAATATTTTTATTTTCTTGGATAAAGTCTAAAAGGAAGTGTTGTAATCATAAATACATTTCTTCTGTACCAAAAACCAATATCATTGTGAATTGTTTCAGAAAGTAAAATAAAACAATCCCTATAGAATTGAGTAGATGTAGAAAAGTGTTTGGTTACCTTGAGAGTGTGGATTGTTTATCTTCAGGCTTATTGGCGTGCCCGTTCATCCATGGCCTTCCGTTTGTTCCTCCATCTGCAAAAGAAAATGGAACTATGAATTTCAATTGAATTGTGGAATTCGAAACATATTTTAAGTACAAGGCTGCTGCACTGCACGTGTTACTCGCAGCATGAATTTATTGTGGGTGGAGAACATGGAATTTTGTACATTTCTCCACAAATTACGATTAATTATCATCGCAGCAGGAATTACTATAAAATTTTGTAATAATGCAGGTGTGTTTCCACGAATCTTGTACCAATAAATCGTTTCTGCGTTCGTTCATTCATTTCATATTTCTAATGAATTTGGATGAATATTGCATAATTCAGGAGAGTCGACTGTAGACCACTGCACATTTTTTCTGTGGCCTACATATTTCAGTAGATATTATCGATATATTCAAAAAAGAAAAATACTCTCAAATTTTCAACATGCTTGAGTATTTCTGTGGATTACTGTTAAAAGTGCCAATGTTTTTTCTGTCTGGACATTGAAGTCAATTTATTTTATTCCAATGCACTGTGTCACACTATCAATTGTATTAACTTTTCCACGATTATAATGTTTGAACCGTAGATATTTAGACCTAATCAGTTATTGCGTCGAGAAGATGTCACTAAAATTGCCATTGGCACTTTTAGCACCAAGCCACAGTTGTGCATTAAACGCAAAAGAAACATGTTTGTAAACATATCAGAAATTGCGCATAGTGTCCCTGACAGTGAAACATCGTGATTCTCAAAAGAAGGAAATCAAGTTCAAGTTGAACCACACACACATTGACATTTTACATAATACATATATTACAGACACACATACATATACATACACACAGCATTATAATACATATAGAAATAAAACCATATGATGAACTGAAACGTGATCTAGATCTTCCCGTCAGATTGCAAGCGAAGAAGAATGCTGCCAGGAACATATATATATATATATACAACTGTCTCTTTCTCTCTCGCTCCTTTCCTTTATATATATATATATATATATATATATATAAATGCGTATATATGTGAGTGTGTATTAGTTGGATCATCATAGTGTACACATATGTGTGTATGTGTATGTTCTTCTCATTGTTATTTTAAAAACAAAAGCCATGCTTTATATTATATAGATACACTTGGCGTGCTGACAGTACCGTATTAAGATCATTCTCCTAATGCATGTTCCTAATTAGTGAAATGTGTTAAATTGAATAATTGTTTTGTGAAGTAGAATCATTTTAATGATACTAATATACTAACGCTTCTTTCACGATCTTATTATAAAATATCTACTGTGCACTACACTGGACTTTCTTGTACGTATTTTACATAGAATATGTATTACGATCTATATTTATGTTTTAATTAACATTGCACATTATTATTTTGCCTTTATTTTAAATATAGTAACCATATCTTAACTATTATATACGAATATATATATAGGGACGATATGTTAAACAATATATCTAATCTGAAATCCAGGATTTGCAGTATAAAAATAAAGCGTTCGTTAACCTGTAAGAAAAGTGATAGGAAATAGTTAATATTCCGTCCCTGTGTGCGCTGTAGTAGTAGTACAGTTAGAATTTCACTTTAGAACGGCGCATAGTCTACTGTAATAGTATGTGAAGAAAATAAATATATTTTATTCCGAAATGGGCTCGAATGACTTGCCGTCTCTGCATTACAACAAACAACCACACACACACACACACACCGCACCGCATTCATTGTACGTAACATTCATTCCGATTCGATATATTTGATGGAATGCTATGATAACAAAAGCGTGTCTTATACACACACATACTTGATATGAAAAGAAAAGGAATATTATGTGTTCTTCGTGTCAATTGAGTGTACGCAGATAAGAAACGGCTAATTTCATCGATAATTACATTCACACGTATGAAAACAGCTACGGCATTCAACTGATGCAATAGAATTATTTACATTGTCTATTGTGTATTGATCAAGCATCATTCATTAAGCAAATAGGCTATTTATAAATCTTTCACTGACCGCTGTCACCTTAGAGATAAAAAATATATAGTAAAGAAAATAAAAATTAAATGAAATTGAGTTATAAATAAAATCCATGATTCATTTCTAAACAAGATTTCTTGCCTATAGTATCAATTTCTTCTATAAGATTGTTTTATAAAATGAAGGCGAAAGAAACTTGGACGCGATAAAATGTATCAATCGAAATTTGAAATCGTGCAGCTGGAAGTACGGCAGCGGTTTGCACGATACTGTACTTTGCCGCATATAAATTTAACGTTGTAAACTACGCTCTATCAGTGTGTATGCAATTGAATCGCCTCTGATTTATGCCAATTTATCTGCAATATTCAATGCCTATGTTTTATTTAAAACAATAACATCCGACAATCGATTTGTTTTTCGAATGGAATTTAGCTGCTAACGTCGAACTATCTGTCCGTTGGTTGCGCAGGTGTGTTCGCATAACTATACCATTTAGATTTGAATCGTGGCCGGTTATTTTCAACTATCTGAACCAGAAATGCGAGAGTATACGCTACACAGCAAAAACGCCATAAAAACGTAACTATATAATAGCATATATAGTAGCGTTGGATATTATTAGGTATATGTTATTCCCTTTCACCTACACTTTATGCTGGTGTTTGTGGTTATATCTGGTTTCTATTTCAGTAGCAGGTTTCTTAGGATTCTGTAAAGGTCGCTTCGTATATTTTCACTTATTTCAAAATTGATGTTTATCTTTTAAGTATTACTTAAGTTGTAGGTGTGCTATGGCAGACTTGCGGCATAAACTCTACTTATTATTATTAATATGATTACTATAAGTGGTTATATCTACTATATCTTAAATTTATTATAATACAAGTATATATTAGATTATTTATAAAATAGATTGACTTGATACTTTATTTTTACTGTTTAGCTTGTCGTATAGTAGTACAATAGGAACAATAGTATTCGGTAGTGAACGTCTACAATGTATCATTTTCCTGTTTGATTACAATAATAATATTTCTTTCAATTTGTAATGTATATAAATAATCCAACGATAATTAAATATATCGTAATAGAAGTCACCTATTATGGCTAGTCTACCTGCCATATATTAGCATTAATGCACTAATTCCTGGACTTGCTAACAAATAGTTGACATATGTGAAGTAATAGTACACCATTTGTTATTTACTTTTGTAGGATTTTGTTATTGTATGCTAAATGTTACACGTTTGTTGTATATGATATATTTTGTATGGTAGTTGCAAGAGATTGGTTCAACTTTTAATTAAACCATCACATATGGAACTATCGTATCTACTGCCCCACCACAGGACGAATCTCTTGGAGCACACCCTTCGAATTGTAGATAGCTTTCAGACAATAAAAAATGATGGCGAGAAGCCGAGAATAGATGGCGGAATCGTGCACCAGTTCCAGCTACGATGTGACCACATGATTTAGATTTAATAATTTCGGCGAAACTAATTTCGAACGCTCGAAGAATTTCAAACATTTCCTCCGGATGTCAATTTCGCCCCAAACGAAATTTGATTTGTGATGCGAGAAAGACAACACTTAAGCAAAGATTATGGGTTTTGCAATGTATTTATTTGTTATCAGTTTAGATGCGTTCGTGAATGCGAAATGATGCATTTCGTGATGTGGTTGCATTAGGATCACGCACTCGCTTACATAACTCAAACTTTCAGTAACAATAAATACGATTTCACATTAATACGAGATTTGCAATTCAAATGTCAATAAATTTTGTAGGATGATCGTAAAGTTTGTTTGTTGTGTGCATACGAATGAAACGAGCACAACTATGATGCCAACATTGTAATGTTTCAACCTATCAAGACAGTGCTGTCCTAAGGAGGATATTTAAGGCATGCACTAAGAACGGCACACACGATTTAGAGGAATCATTCCATTAGGAAACTAATTTGAAGTGGTACTTACGTTTAATAAATTGAGGGCTCTAATACAAGTCAGTTAATATTAACTATATTTAAGAATATAAGACACTATATTATTTCAGATCTCTCTATTTATTATACGTAAGTACCACATTAAATTAGTTTCCAGATTGAAAGAACCTCTAAATCACGTGTGCCGTTCTTTGTATACAGGCCATAAATATCCTCCTTGCGACTGTCTTGATAGGTCAAAATTAAGCTGCAGAGATTTTAACAAACAAATACGTGGGGAAATATTCGAATTTTCCCCAAAATGCCATCAAAAACATTATAATTTTCGATGCATTCAAATTTTTCTAAATTTAATAATTAAGACCTCTTTTTCTAAGATCCCCATAATTCTACTATAATATATAAGAGTAATTGAATAAATTGGGTCCTCATATTATATGGGGCTTGAAAGTACTAAATACTGTTCTGTATTAGAACCTGCAGGGTTCTATTTTAGCTCTTTGTTGCTAATCACTTGGTTGCTATAGAAAGAGGCAGTTAGAGGTGCGGCTCTCTATAGCAAAAATTTATCGTGAATATGTTTAAACGTTATGACTTAATCTTCTAATTTATGCGAAGTTTGCCTTCGTAAGATTCTATTTCAAGATCATTTGTAACGATTTTCTAATTTTTGTTGAAAATCTCTATTTCCTAGGATTGCTGTAAATATAAATCACTCACGCGGTCACAATTGGCGCCGATAAGGCTTTTACATCGGTAAGTAAAGATTTCAATTTTATAGTTTATCTCGATTTTTAGCAACCAATTTTCCAAAAGTCAATCTTTGAGATTGTATAATATATATAAATATATAATATTAATTAAATATAGGCTTATAGAATCTGTATATAAAGTGTAAAAATTCCACGGAATATCTATGATTATAGTGTGTATACATGATAAATTTTAAATACTGGTTTAAGGATTATTCGAAGGTGTTAGGTGGCGGCGCTAACAGAAATAATCCAGAGCGGAGCATCTGCCAAAAAAGATATATTTCCTACAGTGCACAATCTTCCCATAGAAGTACAACTTACAATATGTATATGTGCATACGTAGTAGGGATAAAAGTAGTTGTATACGTACAGGTCAGCATCTTATCGTCAAATTCCAATCGCAAACAATTCGATTATGCGAACGTAAATAGTAGGTGCATGCGCCCGTCACCTGTCAAAGTGTACGGCCAACAACACAAATCCACAGTGACCGCAACAATATCAATAATAACACGATTGCATTATTAATATCCTAGGAATATATTTATGTAGATCTATGTTGTGGTTGTGGTTGTGTGCAGCTGGACAGCGAGTAAGAGCGAGATCGACAGAGTAAACGACGTTGGATTATAGACACCCACTGAGTCAGGGCGCTGGCTGGCTCAGATTCACTTGTGTGTGTGTGTGTGTGTGTGTTCAAGAGGGAGACAGACACCTTTGCAAAACCATTAGATAATTGCATCACAGCGAAGAACAACAATACTGTTACTTTTACTTTTCAATGTCTGATCGTGCCGATGATCCATACTCTGTTCCAATACATTTCTGCGATAAGCACGAGATTGAGAAATGCATACTCTACATCGGCACTGACATGCACAAACATTTGCCATTTTATGTAAATATAGAATTTCTAGGACTTGGGGAGTTTTATTTCAACCGGTATGTATGTGGTTGATTTCAGATAAAATAGTTTAAAGCAGAAATATAGTTGGTTCGCGTATCGGGTCCACGTCACCTAAGGTTTCGCGTTCAAGTAAAAAATGTTGTGTTTTAATTGTTCAGAGTTACAGTGGTTTTTAAGTAAATTTTTGTTTATGTAAATAGGAAGTTATAGTTGAATAACTGTAATAGATTTCCAGTTGCAAATATATAATAGAGTAGAGTGTAATAAGCAATAATAAAACAGTGTATGTTGCACACGTCGTTGATGGTTGATTTATGGAACAATTAAATATGCGTATGTCATTGTCGTTATGTGTGCAACTCGAAGACGTAATTGTGATCATATTTCACACGTGTTGAGAAGTCGCCGCACTTCCAGCTGGCCGCAACACCGACTGTAAATCACACCACTTAATACTTGTTCAAATTCAACATGTCACCGGGTATTTTATGTGACGCGACGGCGACGGCGACGGCCACTACAGCGCACCATCATCATCATATTATGTTACTGCAGAAACTATCCTCTTTTTCACTGCACCTTGCATTCTACCAATCATTAAATTACCATTTTATTCATCTACAGACAATCTTAAAAGAATTTTTAAATTGCTTGTTTTTACTACAGTTTCGTTCACATAAAAATATCATGAATTATGGAGGAGCAACTCAAACAAAATTGTATTGAAAATTATTTATCTAAAATTGTTGTTTGATACAACATTATATTTAGAAAAGAACGAATGCTTCTTGCTCGCCTTGTGGTAACCTATTGATAAAACATAGCGCAATTATGCAGCGATAATATATAACAAAGGGTTTGAGTGGCACTCGACTTTCTTAGACTTATTTAAAAAAAAAAGAAATTTGAGCAAATTTGTGGTGTGATTCTGAGTTGGTTTATAAATCTATAAGGAGAATCTATAAGATTTAAAAAAGACTAGTTCTTCAATGAATATATATTTAAGTATATATAAACATTTAATTCATTTTCATTGCTGCGATTAAACTTTGAAGCACTGACATGTACCTAACTGATAAACTATATGAGCGTGAATTGTTGGCGATGAAATTTTCTAGATCTGATTTGAATACACAATTTTATTATAGCTGTGGTATTAATTAGTTTAAACTCTGCACCATATAACCACGCGTAATTTTAATTGAAACTGTATACAATAAAACATGAATTAAAATTAGTAATGTAGAATATAAACCCGGTAGAATTAAAGGAAAACTTCAATTAAATGAGTGTGTAATCAGCGTGTGTAGCGGATGATATTATTAACATGCTATTATTAGGTTTAAAACGATTATATATTTTTTGTACTCGTGCTTACAATTATCACACATAAGTGATTTATATTAAATAATATAGCAGCCCATCATAAACCAGATGTGTATTGTTATTGGTGTTTTAGAAATATTAATTTCCCAACATTAACGGTTAAATATTAATAACTTCATTATGAAACTCTAATGCAACTTAATTAAGCGGATGTTAATGTTTATCCTGAACGGAATGCAATACTATACTATTATATACGCGCTTTTATGTAAAGATTGGTTTATACGCTCGGTTAAATAAGGCAATATAATAATGACTAACAGAGGATAAATATTCTAAAGTAATTTTCTCTAAATAAAATAGACAACTATAACATTACTTATGCGTAGGATAGTGTTTTCTTTGAATAAAATAAACTGCATGCATATATTTGATAATCCATGTTGAATAGAATTAAATGCAATATAATATCGCAATAATGGGGATTAGGCATTAGTTATTAGCAAAATATGGTGCTCATGCATTTTTAGAGCCCGTTTTGGAACTGCAAACACCAATAAAATATCGCAAAGGTTCTGATTGAATTTTTTCAGTGTTATAAATTATTAATTACTGTTGGTTTTCGCTTTTTCTCATTCTCTGATATTCCATTATGTTTTTCTTTTTTGTATTACACGTCACATCAACGTCCACTTTGTAAATGAGTTGGCAAATAATTACATTGTAAAATTACGTTTTAAATTCTCGTCTAGAGATAACTGGTGTTATTTTATGTTCAAATATTTATTTTTCACACTAGGCACATAGCTTTGACACCCATCAAAAACGTGATTTTAATTTTATTCATACATGTTGTTGAATCTCAATAATTTTCAAGGTTTTCTTATTCTTCTTTATCTATACTGTAGCATAAATATTTTTTCCACAAAAAGCATTAAAAATAAAATAAAGCAATATATTATTAAATATATAGTGGGAGTATAAGAAAGTCGAGTGAATACCACATCAGTTTTTCTTAATTATTATTATTATAAATATAAAAGTGCAGTATTAAATTAAAATGAAACTTTTATTGTGTCATAGAAAAGAGTTGATTAAAAATCAAATGGTTACAGCCGAGTGTTTTAGTGGTTCACACGTTTTGTGGGGACTGCTGGCATAATGCCCAATGGCTTCAGACAGTATTAAGTGTACATTTGCAATTAGCTGCGAACTTTAACCCGGAGCAGCAGTATTGGAGGACGGGAACAATAAGCTATTACTTTTTCCTTTATTGCACCTTTAAAGAGGCAGCAGATATTAAGGCTGGGATGGATGCAAGCAGGGTCGCGCTAATTGAAAATATAAATTCCAAACTGATTATTCTTGTAAAACGATAACTTCTACTTTAATGTTCAACATTCGCACATACAGCTTAATGTGTCTTATCACAATTCCAACTGAAGAAGTTTCCTACGACAAAACTTCGAGATGTCTTTTGTCCACCTATTAGTCACATTTGATTGATTTTGAATTGAATTCGTGATTTGAATGATAAATTGATTTTACTTAAAATATTTGGTCCTGCGCGCTGCATGAATGCAATGAATATAACCCATGACCCATACATTGATTTTATTCGCTTAAGCGACAACCGATGCAAATTTATAATGCTTTTTCATCAGATCTTGGCCACAATTTATTTTCTATTGAAGCTGTTAATTAACAAAATGAGAAAAATCAAAATATTGACAAGGTGTATACGACATTCATCAATTCAATCAAATGATTATTCATGCAGGTTTGTTATTTGTGAGAATTTATTTATTCGTACGTAGTCTAAAAGGAAGTATTGTAATCATGCAAATGTTAAAACTCGAGATTTTAACCGATAAGCACATTTTGACCATCCTTGAATTGAATCTGACTTATTTTAGAATAACCCTTTGAAAATGTTTATTTATTTTTTCGTTTCCCCACTTACAATACATATTGATTTTATTCATAATAATCGTAGGGTGAATTTAAAAAGAAAATAAATCATTATTATAATTATCGATGACTGACAAGAATGTAGAGTGATGACCACCCCAGTCTTTTTTAATTCATGGTAGCGCAACAAATATTCCAAAACGAGAATTAATTTAAATTTATATGTGATATTTAAATGTAATATAAATAATTTGAAACTTATCAAAATGCATAAAACTAATGGAAAATCTCTAAAACGACAGTTATATAAAACGGTAATATAAATTCATGGCAATTTGCAATATTTTAAAATTTAAATTACTTAACCTGCATCTAATCGCTTGAGCAGGAGATGCAAGGAAGCCGCCTTAACCAATACCAATGTAATATTTACATAGGCGTAGATCGGGAGTTTTGTACGTCTGTGTAAAATATATTGGCAGTGTTAAAAATGAAAATGTAGACACGTCCCGGGTGCTGGAGTGAATTTGATTAGAGTATACGGTAACGGGTGATGTAACGGGTGTCGCATCAGTGCAAGGAGTAGATTGCGATTGCGAGCTGGAAGGTAAAAAAGCATCAGCAGTGCAATGGCCAGAAAATTGAAAATTCCGTTTCACTTACACCACACCTGATGCTTATTGTAATCTGCGTTTTACGGATCTCTACGTGTGGTATACATAAATTCTGTCTGTATCACACTCAACTCTATACACCACACTACACACTACACTATACAGACACACTCTTATTTTAAACTTAGTATAATGCTTGCGCACACGCGATAACGGACGCATGTATTATTATAAGAGCAGCGTTTTTATTTCAAATGAATTTCCAAGCACCGTGTGTTTGTTCTCTACCAATTTTGCATAAGATTCATGTAGGTGCACTTGATACTAAACCTATATTTATGTACCGCTGTGGACGTGCCGTATATAACATATTGATAGATGATTTTAAAGTAATACTCTATTGTAAGGTTGTATTCACACTGAGATTATACAAAATATTTATATCGTCGCAATTAATATTATTAATATAAATAACATCAAATTGAGTACATTTGTAGCTATTCTTCAGATAAAGAAAAGAAAATAATGAAATCCATAAGAATTTCGGAAACACTTCCCAAAGGTAAGATACAGAGAATCTCCAGAGGAAATCTAAAATTTATATTCAATTTCATCTTGTATTTTCTCCACTTTAAATTCAGTTTCTGTATGTGCACGAACAGATAAACTTTTGTTTGTGTTTTAAAACTGAAAATTTAAAGAGATTTTATTTTAGATTGCGCATGGTTATAATATGCACAAGTAGTAGGTTGGCGCATAAGCCATATATGTATGTATGTATGTATGCACGCTCTACGGACTCTACTACCACCTATATTCAAAATAATACAACAACTGTTGGCTGTTGGATATACAAACACACTTGACAGGTAAATCCTGGATTTACTTCAGATGTTATACACGTGAACTTGTCGCGATATACACAGAACGTGGAACTTACTTTTTACGGAATTGCACGTGCATACTTTATACGTTCACGTTTCTGTTCTAAACGCAGATACTTGCTATAAGAATTGTGTGTTACTGGGAATACTAAATAAAACCTTATTATCTCCTTTATTTTTAACAAAAAAAAAATACTTACAATGCCAAGAAGAAGAAAAGTGAATGTATAAATATAATAATTTCAAAAGATCTCTTACGTTACTAGGGATGATTGAATTTTTGTACAAAAATGCGTTTTACACTTAAATTTTTATATTCGTACTCGAGCTGGTTTGTATGTCATGATCTCCGGTCGCATTCACAGCCATTCAATCTAGTATTAAAACCGCGAACGTCTAACTGCTATAATATCACATTTCACACTTCCTTATCCGGTTTATATCGCGCCGAGAACCCATAAAAGAAGACAAACAGAGGAGAAACACACCTCTCTATATGAACTTTGTCTATTTTGCTAAATCTACGACACATTTGGTCATATTCTCTAAGTGGATAATTTAATACAGGTGTATACACATATCCTAATTTGTATCAAGTATAAACTACGGCATTAATAGCAGTTAGCTATAGTAGTTTTTAAGGTGAAGCTTTAGCTGGAACTTAACAATTTATGGTTATGTAATAATAATAATAATAATAATAAGAATGATATAACTTATGAAATAAAAGCGATGATGTAATTATGTCATCAGTTTATTTAAAAACTATCGGCATTTTGTATGTTCACTATACAACACACTTAACTATTACTTAATTCATACACACCCACCGAGAAAATTAATAGGTATATACAGTCATAAAAATAGCGCTATAAGCAACAGCGCAAAAACTGCGAATCGAATATTTTTCTGTTTTCCCAACGATGTGACTAAACTATAAATTAGTTATCTGCCTGTTCATTATTATTAAAACCTGCTAATAGATTTTGTAATTAATACATCCCTGTGCCATCACGGCAAGCCAGAATGATTGTCATAAAATGTTTATTACAACATAAGTGCATATTTATAATTATACCACATTAATTTAAAAAAAAAATCGCAGTGTCCTACACTGTACTTAAGTTACATATAGTTAAAGAACATGTATTTTATGGTAAATTTATATTATAATACTATCAAAATGTTGTACTCTTGTTTTAATTTTGTCAACCATTGAACATTGAAATTAATATAACATAATTTTATTAAACTGATTTTGCGATTGAGCGTTCAAAGGAACTCACATACGGGCGTTAAATATTCACATTAAAAAAAAAGATTATATATAATACAAGTAAATTTCAAAATTACTTGTTCAATGTTTCTTGAATATATGGCAAATAGGTTTTAGAAAAAAATGTATTAACTATAAAAATTTTCTTCTGCGAAATAAGGTTCTATAACTATACATTTTTTGTCTGTCACAGAATGCAAAAAAAAAAAACCAGATGAACGATAAGTTGAAGGTGTAATTATATTTATTTTTATAGCAAATTTGTGGAATTTTTTGTTGAATTAGTGTTAAGAATGAGTATTTAATCATGCATGACTTTTGCATAAGAATAACAAAATACTAAATATAGATTCACGTTTTTATTTACAATTTGTCATACTTGTCAATGAAGCTCAAATTGAATTGTTTTGTGTTGGAGGACAAGATAACAAATTTAAATCATACAATAAATTCATTTACTAAAAATGTATATAAGAAGTTTTCTTTGGCATTGAATGGTTATGTATCTTATAAACATTTACACATACATAGCTTTCACTATACTAAGTATAAGATTGTCAAGTTAAGACCACGTCAGGTTTCATTTTGAAATGCAATTAAGAAAACTAGGCAATTATGAAAATAATTTAAAAACACGTCTAATTAACATACATACTTACTTACTGACTGATTGTTATAAATTAACATATTAATTGTTAAAATAATTGCTTTTAATTTTATATTTTCTGGTTGACTTTATTGTTAAACATCAAAATAGCCGTCATTGGGTCAAGTGAACATAATTATCGAAAGATTTATCTGCAAAATTTAAAATTTAATTTCTTGGCTAAGTGGCACTTTTAAACCATAGAAAAAATACTATTACATGGAAAACATATTACAAAATAAAATATATTTCTAATTTCAGGATGCGCAAAGATAAAATACTAGTTATACGAATGCTAATAGTGAAAAATGATTCGTTATTTGCACATTGAACAAGTCAGATGACAAGTGCAGTGAAGATTTTGAATGCAGAATATTTAATGGAGTTCAAACACAGAATTAAGTAAATATTGTCACATAGAGTTGTGCATTATAATTAGGAATAAATAACGTAGTTTTGTGTGTCGTGTTTGCTTCCTTCTCACGTGCCAGATATGAGCGAGCGTGATTAATGCAGTGCGTGATGTTGCTGCTGCGTTCCCGTCATGTATGAGTTAAGATTTCTTGTAGCGTGGACAAAACTTTATGGATATGTCGGTTTGTCTTAATAAAGTCCACCCATGCACTTGCGCTAACTAAATTATACATGCACTGACTGAATAAGCATTTGCGAAACCTGACATATCAAGATATCACACAACATATGAATACGTGTGACATTATTTTAATGAAATTTCAATTAATTATTGTTTTGAAATGTGCATTCATATAAATATCATCATCACACATTTTTTTTCCTTTTAACCGAGAAAGCAATAAAACATAGAAGAAAGTTCTGTTCACAACCGATTATTTATATTATCGAGTATTATTATAAAATAAGTGTATTTGAAAAAAGTAGAAAATAAGTGTAATAGCTATATTTAAGTAGAGTTCTGCTAGATAGGTAGCCATTGAAGATTTCAACCATAAAATGCATGAAAAGTCTTAGAATAATGAATAGTTGGCAATTGTTGTGTATTAGTAGAGTTTTTACCGGTTCGGTCTGGTCCGGTTCGGCCGACATGCCAGCAGAGTGTTATTATTTTTAATTGAATTAATTGCAAGTTGCATTTTTAGCGCATCAGCAATGTACGTAGGTACGTTTGTTGCGGTGTGCGAGTGCCGAGTGCTATTGTTTAAATGGCCATAGACATAGATCGGTGTAAGTACTATAGCATTCCGCAGCGAATAAACATCGGTTAGAAAATGCACTGTCATATATATATTCGCTTTGGTTGGCACGCGTTGAAACCATTGCAACAGACGCGCGGATGATAAATAGCCTATGGTATATTTACCATCAGAAAATACACCATGGAACATAATGTTGCGTGGCGTACATGTATAGTGCCACAGCCACCTCCACGCATTTGCAAACATGTTACATTTGACAGTTGTCACAAAACCACCTTTCAACATTCTATCTATCTATGTGTTATAAAGTTCGCCATTTCTGAAAGGTTATGAAAGGTTATGTATTATGTATTTGCTTCTGTGTTCACTACGATAACGTCCGCAGAATTACGAATTATGATGCTTCTACACCCCGTTCTATTCAATCTATACACTACGCCATAACGTACTTTAATCCCTTTAGCAAGAAGTGTAAACATATATTTTTTAGTGTAGGCATTTAATTAAATTTAAACTTTAAGTTATACAATGACCAATGATATTTCTAACTCGATGGTCGATCTCAAACTCTCTGAAGTACAGATATATTATGTGAAATAATCCTACGATTTTTCTCAATTGTTTTCGTATAAAAATTCCAAAATAAATTCACTATATTGATCAAAATTCGCAATAATTAACAAGTTATCTTTTCTCCCCCACCTTAAGACCTAATGCAGACCAGAGATCTACGGTCTATGGATCTTATGGTTACCTACTATTATTGTTGCAAAGAATTTATAAAATTATGATCATGAACATGTTTGGAACCCGATACAATTTCCTCATCTCGACCAATGTAATTTATCCCTAACAGCGTGTTTAGCGTATGTAATAAATAAATCAAGTCACCTTAAACTATGTACACCCATCATTACAGTGATATATTGAAAGTATATTCCATTATACACCATATAGTGCAGACACACACACACCTATTGCTGAATAATATGAGCGCATTCTTAAGCGAATTCTGGAGCGAAGAGTGGTGGCGGAAACCTTTTCAAAAAAACTGTGGTCTATCTATCTAATGTGTGTAGGGGTTGGCAACAATGAAGTGACGACGCCATTGATGGGAGTGTCACTTTTTACCGTAGAACACTACACTTTAGACGAAAGTATGATGATATATAAGCATCTCCTCATTTTCTATACGAACATTTGAGCACACGCTTTCTGAGAATATTTACAATTTTACAACTTTCAAATTTTAAATTTCTGGAATAATTCATACATCTTTAGATATTCGATAAATTTGTGCTTGGAACTCTATAAGAACTAGGAAAAAATACCTGTATTCCGTTTAAAATATTGTTTGAGTACCACTGATGGCAAATCTACGCCAACAAGTACCTGGAAATCAAGTAATGATTATCGCAGTATTAAAGTTCAAATAACATAAAGGTTTATTATTATGAATGATTAGATATGAATATATTTGTTTGCTATATGCAAAGATCGAGTTGTGTTTAAATTATATCAAGTCATATTGTACCTATTATGCATATGTACATATATGTGAACGGTGGTGATATTGCTACAGGCGTGTTGTGTGTTCATAAAGGATATTAAAATAGAGAATCGTGCCGCCACTAAATGACAAATTCAACAGATGCATATGATAAATAATTGTATTACATTAGAGAAAATTACAAACAGTAAGCTTTCTTGTGTGAAACAATACCAAACGTTTAAGCAATAAACATATTAAATATATATATATATATTATTACTAATGAAAATTAGTATACGAAAGTCGAGTGAAGGGCACCCCAGTTTTTAAGATTCAGCGCGAGAAACAACTTTTCTTTTTGCACCGCTAATGTTACAGACACCCAACCGAATGCTCTAGCTCATATGTACTTTGTTTGGCGAGCTAAAAATCAGACAACCAAAAACTGGAATTGACAAGCTAGTAAAAAATGCACGGGTAGAAATACTGGTGAAAAAGATAAAATCAACTAACGCACTAACATCAACCATAAAAAAATCAGTTATCCTTTTTGCTTGCTGACTTTTTTTCACCCTCGACTGCTGCAAAGAAACTAACGACATTTTCACATTGTAGATAATCCTACTGTGTATACTATATTCCATGATATCATTGCAAAATATGAAAATTATTTCTGAATACTCTGAACTAAATGTATCACAACTCGCCGCACTCGCAATATTATTTAACCGTGTTTCTGTAAGGTTCTCATAAACTTATGTCAATTGCTTTACGTCTTCTTGATTCTGAAATTGTTTTGAATGTTTGTCTCTTAATAACGTATATTTCAGATACTGTATGTAGAACTGTTAAATATAAAATTAGGGTTAAAGTGAAAAGATATTTATTTATTTTATTATGTATTTAAATATAACAAAAGAGCATAATTAAATTTCCTATAAAAATAGAAAAAAAGTGCATCATTCCCACACTATAAAAATAATAAGGAACGGACAATACAACATGGCCTAACCATAGCGATATGCTTCACTAACTGAGAACGCTTTGTAAATTGTCAGGCAGAAGTCTCGACCAGTTGAAATCCAATGGAAAAAAAGAAAAAATGAGTATATATATATATATATATATATATATACATATATATATAGAACAACAAACAGTAGCGCTAGAAAAATAATGGCGGAAGCTTTAAAAAGCTAGAAGCGCGCATAGATTTGTTTGCAGATCGATGGCCGATCATGATGATACGGTAGAAATGTTTAGATTACAAAGGATAGCGATCTCATTGTGTGATGTTGATCAGCGACGTAGTGGTTGTTAGGTTAGGAGCAAGGTACCCATCCAGCCATCACCTTTAAATATTCGTAATTAATGAGAGTGTCGTTTCTCCCAGTTACGGAAGTTTCGATCGAATCTGATAGCGTTGTTGCTGCGCGCACACCAACAAAATTACAATGATTTATTTGTTGCACACAACTTGCAACTTTACCACAAGCACAGACACACACAGGGAACTTCCCACGCCACCTTGCCGTTTCCATCTACGAGAAAATTAACAATAATTAACTTCACTTTTACGTACATACTGTATAACAGTTAAATGAAAGAAAGGTTACATACTCTGTTCAAGATATCTCGTTAGTGAACTTCAAGCGAATATAGTCAAGTTCAAATTGTCACACACAATATACATATACATATATATATATATATATATATATATATATATATATATATATATATATATATATATATATATATATATTAATACTTAATTAACAAATATTATGTAAATCATCTATTGTAATAGAGTTCCTTAAACAGAACCAACAAAAAGTAATCTGTAGTAGATATGCAGAAGTATGAGCTCCAGCAACATAACCTAATTTCACTTTCTTTCTCAAAACATCCGTGCCAACTCTACATATATATATATATATATATATATATATATATATATATATATATATATATATATATATATATATATATATATAAAGTATATTGAAATGAAAAGTCAGTGAGGCAAGGCGAGCGTTGAACTCGTCGTGCGGCATCAAGTCTGCCTTGGAGTTGGCGGCGCCAGTGGCGTGTGATCAGGTGTCAAGGTGTTACAAAATCAGCTGCTCTGTTGTAGCACGCAGCTAATATCTATAAGATAGTTGAAAGACTACGGTTGCTCGGTGCACACTCGATCGACACCATCAACATCACGTCGACACTCCGTAAAGAAACATCCATTCTCCAAATAGTCACTTCCAATCATATCAATGCTGGATTTGCCACAAGGATGTCGATTATCCAACTTTTATCTCGGGTACATAATAACCTATTTTAATTTTCTCAATTTTCAGCAACAATCTAACAAAAGAAATCCAAACGATGGTTCTACGAATATTAATAAAATTGATATTAAGGATAGTTCAAAGGCAAAGCTCTATCAAAAGTATTAATAGAAGAATGAAAATGATTTAATAATTATTTAGAGGTGTAGATGAATTTGAATGGAAGTGTATGGGCATTGCATTTGTAGTGCATGATGGTGTTCAGTGTACGTGTAATGAATATTATAAATAAAATGGGTTCGTGTGTAAGTTTGCGCGCTTGTCGGTAGGTAGCTTGTGCGTTGACGCCGCGTGTGGTCCTCGCTCCAGCGCGCACACACCAAGCTAATCATAATTGTACACGACCATTTGCTGTTGAATACGTATCGCTATGTATATGTACGAGTATGTATGTATGTATGTACGAGTACGTCCGTGGATGCACCATCATCAGAGGTGGTGTTACATTAACAAATGGCCGATGCTGCTGTAATTGGAGATATGACTTGCTTCTGTTCTCAGTGCCACTGCCACTGCCACCCCAGCAGCGCACACATACATAAGAATTACATGACGCCAGCGACATTATTAGCGAATGCCTATCTCTTACTCATCACACATTACAATTACCGACATCAACTGAGATACTGTCTGGGGAGTCGAACGAAATCCTTCACAATTCAAAAACTTACTATCGCACTTGAAAATTCAATAGTTATATTTACGTTTGCCTAGTTACCACACATATAGATTTTATTTGTGGGCAATCTAGCATGCATTCTAATAAAGATAAAAATATACGTATATATGAATATTCATAATCTGTGCAAAGCTTTAGATATACCTGCAATTAATAATATTATTTATAATTTTAATTGCAATATACAATAACATGATATTAATATATATTTATAAATAATTCTTATCAGTATTCAATCTGATTATATAAAACTTGACGTAAAATATGCAGATATATTATTTTACATCGCTGTGTCTTTGTGTTTAACAAAAAGTATAATGTACAAAGTATCAATTATTTTTTCAGAAGTGCAGTGGCAAATTGAGTTTTCTAATTTAAATGCAATTGCAAATAATCTAACTTTTACACCTGTGGAGACGGGCCCATTATGAATTAGATTGTTTTTGACAGTTGTGTAATTTTTATTTTTTTTTTATTAAAAGTTTATAAAAAGCAAATGGTTCTAATTTCATTGACTCACGCAATAACGATTTTTTATTCTATAATTAGTAAAAAAAATATTCCAATAAGCAATTAAATCCTTACCGAAACACTTAAAACACATTAAAAATATCAAACCGTAATTTGTATGGAAACAAAACGTGAAGCAAAAACCAGGAATGTGAATATAATAAAGTAAAAAATTGATTTAGTTAAAATTACAATGTTATTCTAAAAATAAATAATTGAAATGATTCAAAGAATTAAGCATGTTCTTGTAATGATAATTACACAATAGGTAAAAAAAACATACATCTTTTAAATCTCAAGGATGTTTCTTTCTATATCCCAGTTGCGAAAACTATGGTAAATATTTGTATATTAACATTCCTAAACAAGGCTCATATATATACTTTTATATATTATTGGTTTCTGAAAATTGAATTTTTATAAATATCTTAAATCTCGTCAGGATTATATGTCAGATTACTATTAATTAGGAGCAATTCTTAAATTAGAGATACATTCTTGTTATAATTAGCGATAACTCTTTATATATATATATATATATATATATATATATATATATATATATATATATATATATATATATATATATATATATATATATATATATAATGAAACATTATAATTGAATATTTTTTTGGGTAGCCATTAAACACTAAAGTAAGTAGTGTAATCATCTATTTCCTTACTAATAGCGCTAAAATATTTGGTTGGCCATGCATGAAGATACTTGATGAGCACCCCATCACACGAAGAAGATGGTAGTTAGTGTCCATTAGGATGCGTTTATTTCGCAACCGAAAATTGGCTTATCATCATTGTTCTCATATATGAATAAGGCGGCAGAATGAATGACGTTTAGTTAAATTAAATTTCACACTGACAGCTGCCAGTTGCTATGCTGAACTTTAATGTTAAACTTCTACATACATACATACATACATATTATGAAAATAGAAAAAGAAACAAGTATTCTTGGCAGAGCCTTTAATTGCCATTCTATACACCACTATTGAATCTGTGTGTAGTAATTTGTGTTATTTCTGTGTCATCGTTTTTAAGTGTTAACATCACACTGCCCTGTTATCATCGTCAGTGTTGTGTTGCCACTAGTTTTCCTGTTCGCCGCTTCGCTTATTGCCCCTTCTTCCCACACGTATCAAATTAGAGGTTATATTAACTAAATTTATAATTTTATTTTCGGCCTCATCTTTGTTCTAATTGCTTACTAGATAAAAACTGTGAAAATTTTAGTTCAATCGATAGAAGTTTGCAATTTAAATTTAATTCTAATATTCCCTTCATTTAAAAAATAATCGTTAATAATAATTATCATCAATTTAAACCTCAAACCTAACCTAACCCTGCCGTATATATTGTAAGATACGCATACTATCCTGACTGTAAATAAAACTTATATTTCTGATTTCTAAAAAGAAAATTCGATCTTATCCCATACACTATTTCTACAGAATCAACTAATAAAATCTAATGTTCTAGTACAACAATATACAGAAACAAGTTTTGAAATGGGTACAAATGTGTTATATTTGATTTAAAAAAAAAATGTAGTTCAACTTGATGTAGGATATTAGTATATTACTAGGTTAACAGTAAAATGACCATAACGTCAAATATCGCACTTCTGATCAGCTTGCGAATGATTTACGTTGGTCATAAACTATAAATTTAGTACCAGATCTCGGTAGTTGTTGGATATGTTGCTCTTCTCAGGCGACTTCTTTTCAAGAAAGCGCAACTCTGTACTAGCAGTACCGTATTAAGGAGAATACGATATTCCTAATATTACCTCAGTGTATCAGCTATACGTAAAACAAATCACTACGTTTTTAAATTCACGAAAAAGCTGTCTAATGATATTAAATATTTAAATAATATGTTTTGATTTATGTTATATTGTGTGGAACAGACCTTAATGTAGCCCTGCTAAGCGTACAAACGAAGAAGAACGACAAGAAGAAATATATTTGTAGTGTACATCGCTGGATGATTGAAATTATATGTTCGAATTCAAATCGAAGCAAATAAATCATAGGCAGTGAGGCAAGAAATTGATAATTCAGTGTAGCCAGCGTAGACGAATAAAGATGTACGTAATGTATGTGATGTGCGCGCATTGTTATTAATTAAGGGGAACTTGATGACGATCGTATAGGTACTTTTTTCATTGCACGTTACTTACTTATTGACTTGCTTTTATTATTATTTTGATGAATTTATGTGTGTGTGTGTAACAACACAGGCGCGAATAGAAAGATCGTGACTAATGGCGATGCTATAAAATTATGTTGTTAGTATTATTGTTGTTGTTGTTGTTCATTCTTTTGTACCGCACATCAAAGATGCCTGCGTAGAGTTGGTTTTTGTTTCAGTAGATTACAGATTAATATGTGTGCGTGTGTGTGTGTGTGTGTGTGTGTTATAAATTGATTCTTTTATTACTAGCGTGAGAATTCACTTTCTCGTATTAACGATTTGTTAAGAGTAAAAATGAAAATATTCTTAATTTGCTCATCTTTTCATACAGAAATTGATTTCCTCGTTTAAGTTTGCTTCTTTAGATAATAAATCAACAGATTCATCTAGTTCGAAGAAATCCCGTTCCCCTGTGGGTTATTTCTGTAGCCGGCGCGGCGCCACCATTCATCTTGGAATATTCATAGTCAAAGATAATTCGACAAATAATATCTTTTTAATTAATAACCTCATTGTCTCACCTATAGCTAATAACTTAATCAAAGAAAAATATAAAACAAAATATATTATTTTCATTTGAATATATGATGAAATATTTGAAAAAGGCAAAAAGTACAAGACAGCTGTTCTCCTGGTACATTTATGTATAATGTATGTACTGACAGTGATAGTAATTAATTCAACAATGATAGCCAGATACATAAATCGTAATTAAATTCAGAGCCAACATCCATATTAATTATCGAAAGCGTGGCACATGCTAATATATCGAACATGTACAAATCAATTTCACACGACAGTTGACAAATACATAATATTACAATGAGCCAAATGTGGCTGCGAATAATTTATATATGCATACAATAAAACCAGAACAGAAGAAGAATACTGCGTGTATGACATTGTGTCATCAGATTAAATAGCGCCGCGATACCGCAACGAGGATAAAATAAAATCAGTTGGTTATATATATATATAATAAATAAAGTGTTGGTGATTTTTCGCAATTAGCGACTTGTTCGCGCTAATATCTGTTACCCATAAATCATTTTAAGTGATTTTAATCCCGACGGCTTCCTTCGAACTTAAATATTACGGAAAATTTATGTCAGTATAAAATTATCATATGTTTAACTTGTTCGTCCAATTAAGGTTTGATTTAATGATTAGAACGTTATCGAATTTCTTTTATTTCTATGATATTCATTATTTTTAGTATTGGTAAACATTTCACTGTAACCGACAATTTAAAGCTAAGGAGATAAAACAATTGCATACTGAAAGTTTTCACTTTATTGCTCATTTTTTCTTGTATATAAAAAGAAAATATATAAATAATTTTATATTTATTCAATTAGAAATTTGTCTGCTTCAATAATTATTAAAGAGATATCTCCAAATGAACATTTTAATATTATATTTTCTTTGCAGAACAAAAAGAAAACAGTAGACATTTAAAATAATAATATATATTTATAAATTCTTATCGTCAAACTTTATATCTTCGCAAGCGTATTGTGTTTGAGATTTTTATAAAATGTTTAAAGTTACGCCTCGTGTTCAAATTATTCAAAAATATCCCTCCAGACGGCTATGAAAACATGATATATTCCAGTATATACCAAACAATCTCAAGAGTGATATTAAATTATACATTTTTAAAAGTTATTACACAGAAAACAAGTAAAAATGTTTGTGGGAAGAACAATACAGTTAAAAAATTTACAGATATTTTATAACAAGGAAATATTTACATTTTCTGAAATTGCAGCACATATTTCACTTAGCAAAATAAATTCTCATTCAATTTAAATCCCATCAGTTCGGTAATTCGAAACGGCGTACATTATAACTTTTCTTATAGTATTATATATTATTTTATATTTTATTTATATATATTATCCCTAATGTCCGTAATAACGGTGATGCTAAAATTACCTAGTTAATCTCAACATTAACTCAGCCTTCTAGTTGAAAAATAAAAAGGCGTCTTGAACTTGTAAGAAATTTGCAAAAATTAATTCTTTTTATTAGTTAGGAACAACTGACATTCACGGAGATGTTTCAGGCAGTATGCGGTTTATTTTAACGGGTTTCCGGACTTTAACTATGCTGTACACATTAATATCAACATAAGCAAGTTAAAGTCAAGAATTATGTCTTTTTCGAACTTTAACTAAAAGGTTCAGTTAATGTTGAGATTCACTAGGTAATTTTAACATTAACGTATTTCAAACATTTATGGTGACATACATAAGAAATAAAATAATATTTATAATCAACCCTATAACATGCGTTTCTAGCAACATATCAGATAATTGTCATTAATGTGCAAAAGACACTTCTCGTTGAAATATCAGTTTTAGAATTAGGTTCACACAGACAGACAATATTTGAAAATAATCAAATACATTCCACCAAATAAGACAAGCATTCGTGTCTGTGTTTGTTTATATATATATATATATATATATACGGTTTAAATTGACACAAACCAAATAACACTGTCCTAAGGGCAAAATAAGGTTTGAAAATTATTCATTCTATCCTTTTTAAATGTACATTTTAAATAGAATTAGGCACTTCATATGGTCGCCGTATAAACACAGCTTGCTGTATACGAGCATATCACAATTTACAGAATAATAATATTGTTTGTGCCATGTGTCCAGTCCAACGCTATCAAAATCCACTTTCACTGCGCTGCACCGCACCAGGCCAGCTTGATTGTTACATCGTGAGATAATTGGAACGCATGAAGATTAATAGTCGATTCCGGAAGGCACACTGACCTCATAATCCCATCTTCACTTACAATTTCATTATATGCGTGGCGAATCAGATTAATTCCACGTTATGTTGGTAATTACGCCACTCAAATATATACAATTTCGTTCTATTTTTAGATTTCGTATTACGCTCGCTAAAAACTAAAGTTACCTTATGTTATTACTAAAGAATTGTTTATAACATAATTAAAATTAAATATCTCACTCGCTTACAGAACTGCTAGTGCCTCTGAGGCAGCTAATTTTTTTCTAAAACTCTCCGTAACGTTAAATCAACTACTAACTTGAAAAATATATTTTTCTTTGTGATATCGATCCAACAAATTATGATCTACATTAATACAAATAGTAATTCTACAGAGAAAAATTGAAATGTTTAAAATTATATTTTAAATTACAGTTTTTCAAATAATATATTGGGTTTCCTTATACATATGTATATGTATTTAATTTAACTACGTTCAAAGAGTAAAATTTAATATTATAAAAAAAACTGGAGTGGTCTTTACTCGACCATCTTTAACTTCTACTATCAAAAATACTATTTGACCATTGTATAAATGATGTGATCTAAGTTGAGGTTCCATTAGAAGCAATGCAAGATGTATAGTACTAAGTATAGTTCCGTAATATGTTGTAAATGAAAGAGAAACCATTAAATATGATGAGCATCAGCTGACATAAAGCCTTTAATAATGAATGAACGACGTACGATGGTGCAAACGTCCGTCGTATATATATATTTTGCATATGAAATGATGTGATCTGCCATATACGGGGATACTATATATCCACTACGCTACACACACATACACACACGAATCATTTGCAACAAGCAAAGCAACCAACAACGGTGATTGAAAATTATCTGTTTTTGCACGAGGTGAGAATTTCCTGTAGGTACATACGAGTATCTGCTTGGTCTCGTCGCGTCTCGTGTTCAGTGCGTTTTTCAATATTTTATTACCTTACATTACATTGTTACGTAATGACTGTAATATTGTTGATTTATTTAGTTTTACTTCCTCAATGGCCACATTTGTCTGTGCGTTCATTGGTACTGTCCGCAAACGAACACTCAGCCACCTTAATGCTGTCTATTTTCATACATCTATCAAATATTCAGACAAACAAAAATTTTATACCTACGAAATCCCTTGAATGCATTTTAAAATATCAAATAATTAATTATTGTAGAACATCAAAATAATCCACGAAAATATTTTAATAAATTCATTAAAAATCATTATTTTAAAAGTTAAAGAATTATACGCATGCACGGTGTGGTGGGAATCTATAACAAAATTAATTTAAACTAATTTCTAATAGTTATTCCATAACTGTTTGATTTATATTACTCCAGAATTTGCGCAAACATGATTAACAGTCATAAAGCACAAACAAATTGAATTATTGATTATATAAATTTAGATATTATTTATAGCTATTTTGACATATTTTATTAAAACAAACAATAATGAAAATGCGTTATGATATTTACTTAAGTATTTTTATGTTCATGTAAATTTAAGCAATAAAAAAATTAAAAATATTATTACTATCATTAATAAAAATATATATTCAGTCAGCTGTTAAATATGAGGTAAAATTAATTCAAGTTGAACACGTTAGATGGTACTTAAAACTAAATTTTATGTTCTCTGGTTACTAGCGCAAATAGGTAGGCATTATGTTAATTTTAATAATACATCTTCCATAACTGAACCATAATAAAGCGGAACTAGCTCTTTATTTTCAAATATTTTTTTGTTGACTTTGAATATTGACATATTAGTTGCCGCAGTAAGAGTGCACATAAAATGTACATGGAACGAAAGTAATTTTCATATTTCAAGACGATAAAGCCAATCGAACAGTGTATCTTCGCGAGCGACCCGGAAACACATTAAAACATCTAATAAAACAGGAATTAGAATAAAATAATCGGCGTGACATGAGTTTCAGTACACACACACACACACACACACACACACTCAACATACGGCTTTAAGCACATTGAAGCCAATAACCGTGGAGAAAACGAATAGACTGAGAAAAGATGCTGTGATTCAACGCATCAATCATAAAATATATTCTTATGTATGCGCATGCGCACTGCTTAATGCTTCACAAGGATGTGATGTGTGCTCTATGAACGATTATGTTGCCGCCGTGGTTTATCCTCTATACGTAAAGCAATGGCGTACACATACCGAGGATTATATTATTTATCAATATCATTTTTACATTCAATTGTTACACTTAATTCTTTAAGTTTTAGCAGTTTTAGCAAAGAACATTCATTGAATATATTCTTCGTCTACCTTTGGTCGCATTCGACTATAAACTGTATACACATTAAAAAAGAAATCCATCCTACATCTCATTTAGAAAATACAGAATTAGAAAAAGGACATGTTTTGTTAAAATATAAGTTTTCTTTTTCATTATTGTCATTTTGATAGATTCAGGGGTCCTCAAAACGGATATATCCCATTATTATTTCGAGGTCCATTTCTTTTATAAATAGCGTATAAGAAAGCAAAAATATTATGAAACGAAGAAACAAAAATAAAATGCGTTAATGATTTAACGTATCACTATTTGATGTTTTTATAGTTTTATTTTTAGTTGCATAAAGGAGATACAGTACATACATATAGTGGAAGGTGGTATTTGAGAGAGCCTAAGGTTTAGCTACGCCACTGATATGGTGAGTGGTAAAACTTGCTATTAGCAAAAATAAAACCAAAGTGATTAACATTTCCCACGCACCTGAACATCATCTTCCTCATGCATACATACATAGATACTATGTACTACAGCAGTGTGTCTGTTATGCTCTCGCTAAAGGTTCAAATGCTGCAAGTGCTGACTTGTTAATGAGTAGCATTATATGTATGTTTCGCAAACCGCGAATGGATATGAATTTGCCACACCATATTTGTCCGATTGCCTGATTGTTTGCCGCTTTGATTGGTCTCTTTCACTTTTCTATCATTCCAATATTGCATACATATTATATCATTTTCATTTGTAACATGAAACTTGTGAGAACGCTATTTTGGCGTTCACTTTTAACGAGACTCATTGCTAAATATTCTTTACTTTTTTTTTATTATTATTTTGTTCGGCTATAAAAGATAACTATATAGGTATGCACTTTTAATTACGTATCTCCAAACAAGAAAAAAGAAACTATGCAATATTTATAAAAATACGCATCGATGACATTTAAAAAAATTGGAGTAGTCTTCATTCGACCTTATTATATATCCACTATGTATTTAATGTAATGGTTACAATTCTTAAAAATAAACTATATAATGCATTTCGGAATAGTCGCACATTATATTTATTTTTTTGTAATAGAATTCTATAAAAATTCCACAAAATATCTTTACATATTTCTTGAAAACACTTGCAGATAGTCCAGTGTAGGACACTGCAGATTTCTTCAATAGTTTTCATTTATATTTATTCATTCAATTTATGAAAGAAAAGAAAAAAATCGGCACATCCTGTTACTTTCGATGGTATCTCGGGACAATTTTACGTAATTCCCAAGGCTAGTCCTTCTAGTGTTGTTGTGCATCGTGCATATTTTAGTAGCAGTGCATCAATATGTGATGTGAATGCTGTGTGAAATGTGTCGAAATAATAAAATTCACGTCTCGTTCCGTAATTCATTTGGCACATAAGAAACCGATTGAGAAAATCATTTACAGTTTCTCTCACGATCGGAACGTGATTGATGTTACGTTATATGCTAACTTAAGGTTGCTAGATTGATCAAACCAGGGCATCTAATACACCACTTCTTTTATATTAAGTGCATACGATATACTGACAGATATTTATATATATACTTATTGGTATGTAGGTAAATTATTATTAAAACTATATATGGTCGACCGATCGATGCTACAATTAACATGTATAATATTCCCACAGGCTGTCACGTAAATTAGACATTTTCTTTGCCGATAATTCGAAAATTGACTTTTGCAACTCATGTAAATTATTTTCTGATGTTGTTTATCTGTAATCAAGAATATGGCTGTAGGCCGTTTCTCTTTGTATATTTTGAATTCATACTAGAATCTGGTTCAATAAATTGAACAATTTTTCAAATTTAGTTTAATATTAGAATATTTGTTTTGAAAGTCTACTAATATTCTTTTTACGAACCTGTTTGAAATTTCAAAAGTCAAGACACGATTCGATCGCTAGATTATTATCGAAATTCGATAATGATCTTTTGATCAAGCCGCGTCTTAATCAATAAAAGGAATTATTATAAATAAAAATTCTTGTATTTTTTACTATTATTTTGGCATATTCAAATTTACCGACCGTTCTTCACACGCTAATTACTACATTTTCTAAATATATACACTGTAGAAGAAATAGTACAAAATAATTAATCATCAGTAGTTCAAGCACTGCGTAAAGGAGTTAAAATTAGTTTTGCGTAATATAGAAAATCGACTCCGTTTAGATGCGAAGTTCAAATTCGACATAAGATATGGATACGACCGTTATTCTAAGCACGTTATTATAGTAATCACTGGTGCTATGAAAGTAGAACATCAATGTTGCATTTATGTAAGTAATAATCATTGAAATATCCGTTGAAAAACAATTTTACGATGTTAAATAACAAATTATAATTATAAAAGGTAATATATAGTCGCTTGTTACCATTATATAAATATTAGTTGAATCATATATTACGTTGATTTTATTGAAAAATTAAAAATTGAACTGATTTGCTGTTCTTGTTTTCTTGCAGACGGACAAATTAAGTTTTGAAATAAAAAATATTTCAACACTATAATGGTGTTCTCCAAATCTATACATATTTCTTCATATCCGTTCATTTGCGTGTCAAACTGCATATATCGGAAATTGTCTCTTTTATTTGTTGTCTACACTTGTCAAAATTATTTTCTAAATTATATCCTTTCGGTTTCTTAAAAGGTAATTTTGTTTTTATTTACTTTCATTTGACATAAAAAGAATAATTGCTGTTTCCTCATGTACTGATGCTGACCACTTTAAAAATTGTTTCATCCAGAGAAGTATATATAAATATAAATATATACTTATATACACTTTTTATTTGAAAAGTTTTCTCAGATAATATGCCATTTGCAAGAAAAAACACTTAAAATTCATAGATGTTTCTTTGTTACCATATCAGTATTTTAACAGTTCTTATAATAAATTCTGGGTCACAAATGCAATAACTATTAATATAATGATGTTATTTATCATTAAATCTCTTCAAAAATCAGTGGTTATTAAGTTATCGTCAGTAAAAACATTGATAATAAAGTAATTGTTTTCTAAATAGTCAATACAAATTGCCTGTACCTACACGAATTATTTGAATATAGATTTTATTTATTTTTTAAAAGTAGTCGCTTTATCGAATCTCCAGCTGTAGATATAAAAGTTTTAGTTTTCAAAAAGCACAACAATAAATTCTTGAAGTGATTGCGTAATTTAATAGTTTACTAAAACGCCGATATTAAGGCTAATGATAAGGCAAACATACGATTATGAAGTTAAATTGATGAAATCATTCCGGTATTGACTTGGCTGCAGAGATTCACCAATACCGTAAGCAAAATGATCGCCAATCATATAGCCACATTGATAATAAGCGTGTAATTAATAACTAATTTTCAAACTCAACGACCGTATATACTCATTGTACATATATACCTATATATGTACATCTAATTAAAAACTGCATAACTCAGATATAATTATAGTTAATCGGAGCCAATGGACTCGTGCGTTAGGAGTATTTATTTATAAATGAAAAAATGAAAAAAAAAAACGAACAGCAAAAAGATTATTCCAAAGTCGTTCACCTTGTAAACAAATTTTTGATCAGTATATAACTATTGCTTGAGTTTTGCTGATTTTTTGTTCTCTCATTCGTAATGTATAAAAGTTGAAGTTAGTTCCAATTTGAAATTAAATAATCTTCATTATTGGCTGCAAGTGAACATTTCATCTTAATTATAAACGCTTAATTCAAATCACTAAATTAGTTCCAAAAACAGCTTTAGTAAATTTTAAATTAAAGAGCAGCCTTATATTCCTTTATTTTATGTATTTTCAATTGCCAATAATAATTACAATCGTAGTTAAGTATGCTGTAAATATCCTAAGTAGACGGAAATATTATAAATCTTCACATTTAATTTTAAGTGTTTGTAATTAGCATATGTTAAACAAAGGAAGTTAAAAAATACATTTTAAACATATTTACGAAGAATAACGTATAAGAATCTCATAAATCTTGTTTAATATATTTCCATGGAATTCGGCAATGTATACATATAACAAATTACCAAGAAAATGCAAACAATTTCTATTTTTTTCTAATGCACATAATAATCATTATATATATATATATATATATGGATGCTTCATTTCCGGAATTCAATCAGTTTAATGACATTTGTATTCCATACTTACGATGCTACTTTGTAAGACATCGTTGAGAATTTATGGAGTTTGACGTAATTTGCAAAAAGTTAGAATTCCATCATTTTCACTGTAAAACACCGAAGGATATTACGTTCATTTATCTTTGACTATAACAATTTTACAGATAATATTTTATTGTTACTTTTTCTCGTCTTTGGTTGTATAGTTCTTAATCGATAGATTGAAAATGTTTTTGTTATTTGGTAGGTAACAAGGAAGCAATAAATCTCTATCGTTTTTTACGTTGCCATAAACAAGATAATTCTAGAACTTCAGTTAACCAATCTACCAAAGAATGAAGAAGAAGAAGAATCTAATATATAGTATTTGTACATTTGTGAAGATTTCATTTAAGTCATAAATATAGCATCACAGGGTACCACAGTGAAAAATGCACGTGCTAAGAAGGTTCAAAATAGTTTCGTACTATCAATATAGAAAACTTGGCCAGACATTTATTACAAATAGACATGCGTAATTAATTACTCAATATTCAGACGAGAAATGATACTGTTTTTATAAAAACAAGACAAGACATGAATATACAGCTATAATGTTCTCTAATCGGTTTGCCGTAGATGAGTAAAAACTTGAGTAAGGCATCTAATTAAATCTTTATAAAATCATCATAAATTGAAAGAGGAAGCTCGTTTATAAAATTAATAAAACATCGATAAGAAATGCAAACAATATCCTTCCACCTACTGTTTTAAATATGAGATTAACGGAGTTGTTCCGGACATGACGAAAAGTGTTTTTATGTGTGACGTCATAATGTTACGCATGCGCATTAAGTGCATTCACTTTTCTGTTTATTGAAGTATGTATTCAGTTATAAGTATTATATGCATTTCCTCCCAACAAAATTATACCAGCGACCAGGAGAAAATTGCAACCGTAATATCAACTAACTGTTCTATCTATGTATGTATGTATATAACCGTATTGCTTTTGCTACCAACAATAATAATTTTTATCCAAAACTATAATAGACTACAGAGCATATTTCAATGATTCTTATAATTGACAACGGTGGTTGTTTGTGTGATTGTTCAATCATGAAAAAATAGAATAGAGTAAACATTTGCAAGTGGAAAATATGTTTTATTGTTGTGCACTGCGGTGCGCTAGTATTCTGTTATGATAAGTACAATGTATTGTGTGGTTTAGATCTCACCTAGTTCTCATATATATATATATATATTCGCCTCATGTGCCGTTACGACTCGCAGTTACACAAATTATTTAACTGCATGTTGTTCAAAAGAAGAAACGTTTTAAAACTAGATGGTGCTCTTTGATAAGCTTAAAATACGTAATTTTGCTTCCAGTATACTATACACATTATTTACAGAACTACATACATATATGTCAAAACAACATTTACCACTCTAACATGAAATCATACTTTACATATTTTCAAACACATTTTTCTTTTTTATACAAAAGTAAATAAGGAAGTATTGTAATCATGAAAATGTTTCAACCTTTTAACCAAATGGTTTAGGGCGAAAGAAGCAATTCAAGTTCAACGAATAATTGAAGTGATTTAATAATTATATAATAATTAGGAATGTTTACAATGTGTTAAATATATGGCTTTAAAAGAGGAAGCACAACAGAAGTGTAAACTGTGTTGGTTTTCTCAAGTTCAGAGCGTGACCGCGTGTATTAAGAATGCAGAATGACTGATCCTGGCTGTAAGATATAAAATATAATAGCAACAACACATGAAGAAGCAGCAGAAGCAGCAGCAGCAGCAGCAGCAGCAGCAAAAGCTGATTACACGCAACAGATAAAAATTATTATTCTTGTTAATCATAGCTAACTTGGTTAGGGTCAACAGGAAATGAATATAATTTGTGTAATATTGCTGATTTTCTTCTCTGATGAATCTAGCGCCGCGCTTAGAACTTTGCAGAACTACCATACTTCCGGCTCTACTAAAATGGACATTGGTTTGTCAGAATTATTATTCAACACTTTATTTTATTTCATTCATAATAAATTTTAAATACATAAAAAATATATATTAATTTGTGTAATTCTTTGTTAAATTGAATAATAATCTAATAGCAACAACATATTGTTGCCATTAGATTATTTTTTATTATTATTAGATCTCTTTTATGGCCATCATTGTTTAGTGTGATTTATATTTCTTATGTACCAAATGTAACAGCTCAAATCATAATAAAACGAAATAATTTATGTATCATTCTTTGATTACGGAACTCATGCAAGATATATAAAATGTCACGAAATGCATACATCTAATAATGACGAATAAACATTCCATTCTGATCGCTTTGCTATTAAAGTATAAAATAGTTTTTAATTAATGACTATGAAGCAATTTCGAAACTGATCTCCAACTGAGAGTTTCGTTTCATTAAACATACGGTTTGTTAATTCCTTTAATGCATTTTCATACGATTTATGGAACATGGCGTACATATTAAAAATAATTGAACTTTAGTAGCATTTATTGTAAATTAATAGAACATGCAACCAATAAAAATATAAATTAGTATTAAGGTAATAACTTTCCAATTGCAGTTTTTAAATTTAAATGTTTGTGTAAATTTTAGGACCATATCATTTAGCTCAATGGTAAACACACAGGAACTGGAATACGTAAGAAATGGGACTTCATAAAAAAGAATAATTGAGTGTGTAACTACATTTGCAGGAATTAAGTTCTTTCAGTCAGTGTAATACTGTTAGAATATGTATTCCTGCAAGAAACACACGTGCAAATTTGATTTTATGAAGTGTGACTCTCCGTAGGTTTCAAGAAAATAATAATAAAACGTTCTAAATTCGTTGCAAGTATAAATTTCAAACATACAACACCTGCAAAACACTACAGGTAAATTGTAAAACAGTTTCCGCCTTATGTAAACGCGATAAAAGTTTTACGCAATTGTTCGCGTTTAACACTGATAATACTTCTTAGCTTGTCGAACGATAGTACAAGACAATTATAATGAATGTTTGTTTGGGTGTCTCGCTTAAAAAATGTCATTAGCAAATATTACTTTTTTCGTCGCACTGAATAATCTATACAATTATACTTGGTTGGCCGGTCCGCGAGCTGGAGGCATTATTGCTTGTAATATGTTTTACTGATAATTGGGTGAAACCTGACCTGGTACATCATAGCGGTTTCCCTGCCTAAATAATATATAGAAAAGAAACGGTGTATGGGTAATTAATTAATGTTTTTAAATTAATACAAAAGTATGAACACTAACTGTATTTGTCTAATTGGCAACATTTTTTAATAATTTTTAATTGTTGCACGGAACAATAACAGCAACTGACATAGATATTTTCATGATGAACATGGAGAAAATGGCTTTGTGAAATTTTGGGTTTTATTTAATTAATGGTTTATAAATAAAAATACAGCGGATTATTTTTACATTTAATAATTGAATTTAATTTTTAGGTAGATATTTAATCATTTTAAATAAACCATATTTGTTATGAGAGACAATTAAACTATATTTTGGGTAGGTAAAAGTTAGATTATGGTTATGTTTAAATATGTCAGGGTAGGTGTAAGTTTAGAAAATGGTGTAGATATAAGAGCATAAATGAAAGCACCAATGCATTTAGCTCACTAGTCTAACTTATAATCTATGCAAAAAAAGCATTTTCCGAGCCTTAGAGTTTTATAATTATATACAAAACAGTTTTTGCTGCCATCAGTACGAAACTAGTTGTATGTATGAAATAAGCTGTGGTGAGTAAAGTAAATACTAAATATATTGATATATACAATGTAAATTACAATTTAGTACTAATTACGTAATATGCAAATGAAGAATGATTATGCTACAATCCTGCACGGCAAAAGCTCATGTTAAACGTGTCAAGTACATTATTATACTATAATACACAATTATTATTATAAACACATTTCGATTATATGTTAAGTGTAATTTGTAAATGTAGTATTGATGGTAAATATGTATAAACTATAGGATCGTTTCCACTCATACAATCACACACACATCATTATGAGAATAATCAGATTCGATTCAGTAATGGACAAAACATGTATTTCCGTTAAAATCTCGAGTTCGAATATTTTCATATTCGTTCATCGTTTAAGATGGCAATGGTATTTTATGAATCAGTATTATAGATTAATAACTTTTGAATTGTGTGCGATATGAATGCATAATTGATTAGTATATGATACAAGAATATAAATCCGCACGTGGGTGTGGTCAGAATTAGATTCGTCTATTTGAATATCTTTGCCCAGGAAAAAAATATGGCATTGATTACGAATTTAATACCTGTAAATAATAGGTGTCTTGAAAACAATATGATGTTTTTTATCTGCGAAAACGTTGGAATTATGCAAATATTATAAGAATTTGTTATTGTATTTTAATATTTAAAAAAAATTCACTTGCGACAGTAAACAAAAATATTAAAATTAAATATTCACATTCGGATCAAAACAATTTTAATATTCCTATGGAGAACCATAAAATACTGCAGTAGTATGAAAGGAATTTTTAAAATTCCACTCCTTATTTTAATGTTTGATTTATAAGCCAGCAATGTCAGAATTTTAAAATATACATAGGTGAATGTCTATTTATATACATAAGTACAATTCAATAGAAAAGCATATTTTTTAACACACAAACATCTTCCAAAAATAGTTAGATTCGATTCAGGGATGGTCAAAACGTGTATTTTCGTTAAAATCTCAAGATCAAAGATGTAAAAGAAAATCAATTTATATATATATATATATATATATATATATATATATATATATATTTAATGTTTAAAAAATGAGTTCAATATTAGCTTGGAGCCGAATGCAAAGAGTTGTAGGCGTATTCTATTCGTCACGGTATTCATTGGTGAGCAGTCAGCACATACGAAACCTTCTAAAAGGCAGAAGGGCAGAATTTATGGTGTGGAAGATGTCGAATATTTATCAAAGCCAATAAATCGTAAATCAAAATTTTAATCGTTCTCACGAAACTACATTGTAATTATGTTATAATATCAACCCACATTACAATGCGGTACACCATACTACTACACTGGTACACACGGGCCCATAATAACAGGTATCCCAAACTAAAAACACATACATTACAAAATGATACTGCGTGCCTCACACATACCACCTCCATACTCAATTCCTCATTGTTTTTGCTTATTTAAAGGCAAATCTTCATATATATATATATATATATTGAAGAAGGATTCAAAATTACGATTTAAAATTATAATAATAACATCGTACATTTGAGTTAAAATATTGAGGAGTTGGTTCAACAAAATTTTTGTATGTTCACTTGGCTGCGATTACTTTACTTTTACTATAAAATTTCGGACGTAGTTTTAAACTAGAACATATTTAGCTGACTCGTTTATATGGTAAAGCCTTCAATTTTCATTGTGGGGAATCTAGTATAGTGAGCATGCGTTTAAGTTTTTGTGTATGACGTAACACCACGTGTCATGGCGACGTGTGTTGCATTAATAATTGCCTGTTTCCTGAACCTGAAGTTGCATGCCGTCAAGGTCAAAAGTCATATGTTTATTTTACATATAAACTTGGACATACGTTATTGTTGCATATCTATTCAGACACTCGGCAAAAACCAAATTGCGACTAGCTAAATAGGTATATCAGATGACATTGAAAAAGTTACGTAAAACAATTCAGGGTTATGAATGAATTTCACTGCACAGAGAATACATTGTATTCTTCATTAAATTGGCAATTTTTCCAAAATAAGTAATAAGATGACTTCCGCTTCCGGGCACGTTCCCAATAATATATTGATACAAGTCGTGAGCAACTGCAATATATATTATTATGGCTTCCATTTCCAACGAAGTATGAATATTATTGGCGAACGTGAAAAATGTTTTACAACAACAAACTTTACAATTCTAAGATAATTTCTAATGTATATGCTAGAAGTTTTAATAGTTGTAAACGCTTTGGGAACAGCTAATTTGTATTCTTGAATGTGCGAACCTATGTATGTGGAATATTGGATTGCTAGGAATTGCATATTTGAATTTCAAATCTATTATATGCGCATCAAAAAAAACGTATGCATTTTAGTCTCTATTCGAAAAGTTGCATTATTATTCATTTTGTTTGATTGCTTACACATTGCCATACATCAATCGTACGTCGAAATATACGAAGAAAATATATTTATGGTAATGAGAAATATCCACGTTTTATATTTTCTATCTACGATATTTTTCATATTGTATACCAAAAGGCTAAAAAATTTTTATTATATATAATATAAATGAATTTAAAAATATCAAACAATTTTCTTTTATTAATAATATATCAAAAATATCTACAAACAATTGTTGTTATAAGGCGAGCTGAGGACATAGATGCCTGAACACACAAATGCTTGTTTACAATTAATTGTGATAATCTTGACTAAAAATGCAGTGCATGTTTAGATTAAATAATTTTTATCAAGAACATTTTTGATGTTATCTATGTTTAACTTGAATCAATTATAGTAAAAAATTGGACTACTACTATAATCATATGAATTTAGTGTATGTGCATAGAGTTGTATATGGGCGTAAATATCTCATATTTTACAAATGCAACATTCTAAGAGTGCATTCGCCATCATAAAGAGTTCATTATCCCGAGCATGTGAGTCATTTATCGGACAACAGAATAAATCTTTCAATTGCGAAAAAAATAGAACGCAGAATCAGGAGGAACAAATAAAAAAAAAGGTTAGCTAGTAAAATGGATCAGAAAATTAAATGGCGGTTTGTCCGTTCAAAAAGTAGATGTCAGCCTACGCGGTAACCGTTTAAATGCGAAACAAACACTTTAATATAGATATGATAAAGGATAATTTATAACGTCCTGCAGCAAAAGTTGCATCGTTCAGAACGCCTCCGAACCACCACAAACTCTACTTGTAGTCTATTAAAGTACCACAGTAATTATTGAGACATATATGATTTGCATCGATTATTTCGAAAAATTTCGCATATTTATATCGAGGATTATCAGTGTGCCGCTCTCAGCCACATACGCACAAAAATTACCGCTGTCCAGCGCGATTCACCATATTAATACTTATCTTGTTCTGGTTAAGCACTTTTTGTCAAATTAGTGTAATTTTTGTTTTAAGTGGTTGAAATAATTTTCGATGTTACTTATTATTGTATCCAAACGTTTAATATATAATAACTTAATTTTATACCGCCAACAGATATTTGATACTACTGGCTAAAATGTAACCGAAACTTAATAAATATGCATTTGCCCATATTATATACATATTTTACAATTCAAAATTATATTCAACATGGTCTTTGGGTTACCAATATGATTCCATTGTAGAATTTTCGGATGTCTTATTTAATTTTATAAGGCAGTATTAAGGGTGGCTCCAAATTTTGGGAGCCCTATAACTCGAGAAGTATACGGACGATTGGATTTAAACTTCGAAAGGATTCAAATGGGTTATATATATTTTTGAATTTAGACGATAAACAGTATAAAATTAAATCAGAAAATATCAAAACATATTCTTTGAGTTTACGAACAAGAATATCCAATGTAGGACATTGAAAAATGTCTTTAATTTGGTATATAAGCAACAATCTAATTCCAAAATCTTGTTAAATCAAAAAATTAGGTATAATTTGACAAGCATTGTATTCTTTGCAAATTATTATTGTGGGTTTTTAGTTTAGATGTAAATTACTTTAATGTGTCTCATATGAAAACATATTATTAAAATAATTTCAAGTTCAAGTTTAAATGCACACACACACACAAATCATTGTAGGTGGCATCTGACATAAGAGAATTTAACTATTGTCTGGCAACAGAGTTAATTTCGCAGACAACAAAGTATAAGTGTATAATCAGTGTGACTTACACTAATAAAGAAAGACAATGAAGCCTAGCATGCGTTATTAATGCTACAGTATGACAAGCAATTAGAAAATATATATTTAATTTTTGCTACGCCTATGTGCAATGCATCCTAATAATGTGATTAATTTGCTGCAGAAATTGCATGTGACTACAACGAGCTGGCAAGCCAATTAAAATTCTAAAATTATGCATCACACTTTGAAGAAACAGGACAGAGTTCTCATACTAGGAGCTACTTCGAAAACCGAACATTAGGATTCAATTATAATCCATAAACCACCTCAAAACTAATCTATTCTACATAGTGCCATGGAATATCAACACTACCGGTTATGACCTATTTTATTTTTATTTTTAAAAACTGGAAAAGTAGATATCGCCTATAAAATTTCTAGTAATTAGCAGCTATAGTGTTATAGTGGCTGCGTATCTGCAACATTGACGGATGTTATAAACATCGCCAACATCGCTAAAGACGGATCTGTAGGTAAAATGCTAATGTATGGTTTAAAGAACATCCAGAACAAATTTGACGAAATAACTTAATTATTCAAGTGGAATAATGACCGTGTTGATGCGGACACGAAAACAAACAAACCCGCAAATAACAAATGAAGAAGTTTGCAAAATATTATGAGCATTATTAGGCGTGCTCGAGACAGATTTAAATGCAATTAATATGCCATCAATCATATTCATGAAGAATCTGAGTGTCACATGAGGCTTCTTGAATACGCCCGTGAAGTTTATAATCGCTGTACGCAACTATGCAGTATGTGAATGTGTGTCTGCGTCATGGACGCAATTCCGACAGAATTATTTCGAATTATCGTAACACAGAAGACGCGCTTTCATTAAAACTGTTTAACCCGAACCAAGTCTGCAATGAGACAGCTTAGCCGTGGACTGACAGCCGTAAAACTACTTCAACAAACTTTTAAACGCAAAAAATATGTATCGTACCCATATATTTTGTAATTAACAAAAATCTACTTTTACACTCAACATTGCATATCAGCTGGACACTATTCATTGCGACAGGATACTTCAGGTCATCAAATTTCTAAGGGTCATGCTATTTATTAGCAATCATATTTTTGCTTTATTTGTAAATTCGTTCTTCAAACAAGAAATACCTTTTTAGTTCGTCAGCTATAGTGTTTGGTCATGCATCTGTAATATGTGTTTGTCTCGTCACCCTGATTACGAAAATGTATATAACTTATATACAGCGTGGATTATGTCCCACCAATTTTGTGAACGTATCTCATGATGGTTAAAACATGTATTTCCTATAAAATATCGAGTTGAAAATTGTCTAGATTACATTATTTTTTTAAATACATTCGTATATCAAATTAAAAAAATATATTTAATCCTCCGTTACCCTCGGAGTTCTGAAGGCCCTGTGCAAGATTTTTCATACGCTCTAGACGGCTAGTTGCTTGAATAATGCATTCTGAGGTCGAAATCTAAAAATACTTTAAAAATATTCCAACTGCCTCATAATCTAAAAATTACTTATTCAATTCCAAACTTTATGTTTCTATACGTATTCCATTTCAAGAAGAAAGTTTATTTTTCATCAAAGAATTCTCATAAAACAAACCAAAATTTCCATAGTCGTAACAATTTTATTAGCTTCATCTACATTCGAGTATAATGTGTAATACTTTTGAAGAATCAAGTAAACGTATTCGATAGCGGATAATTATTATGTGGTGTTGTTTTGTAAGAGCACGTTCATTTACATTTAAAACGCCGCTGATACTATCCACACATACCAAGTGCATATATAGATTAAAATACTCCGTGTTACGTGAGTTATGTAAAGCATATACCGCAGAGTAATTATGGCCCCTCAGTTTTCAAGTTTATTGTCATATTATCAGTGTCCGAGCACGTGCTAGAATGTTACTAGATTAGAAACATTTAGTATAAATGCAATTTCACGTAACACGTCGATCAAGTAAACACAACCTCGACTATTATCACCTTATCCACGTTTGAGGTCGCCGTATAGTTGTACAAAAGAGATATAGTGTTCGGTAGAGTGTTTACAACATTCTAGCATTAATAGAAATTGCACCGAAATTCGTTTCACGTCTGCCTAATTCAGAAAAATTTTGTAAGATAATTTATTTGATGATGAGTTATATGTTGAACTGGTAATTAAAAGAATGTAAAAACAGGATTATGTAGTCCTAAAAAGTGTGACACCAACTCTGTGTTATTATAGTCATCAAAAATATGAATAAATATCAATGTATTTTAGATCTGTTTGCATTAAAAGAACTGTTATAAACATATTCACAGCATAAACAAATCAATTGAAGAATGGTAACATCCGTGTGCGGAAGAGAGAACGAATACTATGGGCCGGCGAAATGTATACGGTACTTGAAAGTGTGACCAGGAAAATAATTACGAATGGATCGAGGCAGTGTCAGTTCTACTACAAATTCCGCCGCTCGTTTAACTGCTTCTTCTGCAACAGACAGTGCAGCAGGCAGCAGGCAGCAGGCAGCAGCACTACCGGAAACTATCCACCGCAGTCTGAGCTTCTGTCGCTCATGCGTACTAAAACTATGTACGTGTGTATAGTATAGTTTGTTCACTCACAGGCTAAACGATTTTCAAGCAGGTTATAAAATGCATACGTACATAAGATATATTATATAATGATATTAATATCGCGACAAACAAAAGAATGAAATAACTGCATTTAAAACAGGAAGTTGAGTTAAAATTTCATTTACCTAAAAAATAATCGAAATCAAAATATCTGTACAGCAGTAAATTTAAATAATTATTTTTAAAAACATATTACTACCAATTTTTGAGCCCCTATATTTTGTACTAATCGTTAAATGTGACTCTTGTGCACGTTCGGTAATAGTAATAAACTTTGGTTGTAGGGATACAAGCATAAAAAGTGTAGTCCTAAATGTGTGTGGTGTGAGAACCGCCTGCTTGTTATCTGAACGCAAGATATTGTACATATAATGCGAACGCGCGATAGATGTAATTTGAATTATTACATCTTGCAATCTCGCCAGCACATAGGTGGTAATTCATCAGGTTGCCTTGGGAAATGCTTGTTGTACACACATAGTACAACTAGTGCTAGCGTTAGTGCTAGTGCTAGTGCTCCGGCCGGCCGGTGATTTTTTTCATGCTCAGCTCAGGCTGGATTGCTTGTCTCAGACTCTGTGTGTAGTAATGGAATTTTTAGAATGTTGCTCTGTCGTGTCTCATGTGTGTGTGTCTGTATGTATGTATATGTATGCCGCACTAGTATTTAGTAATACGCATGTTATTGAATATATGATTTATGTGATGCTTGAGATTACATTTGTTACTACAGACGTGTATCGGTTCACTTTTGTTGCTTTACTTATTATGCATATACATCATTCACTATGTTTCATTCGCCAAAAATTACAAGACTATTGTTTGCGGTTTCTGTATGATAACATTATATCTATATGCACTTCTACTTTTTAGCTGAAGAAGCTAAAGCATTCGTTATAATATATTCGTACAAGCAAATCAAATATTGGAGATTTTAAAAAAATTAATAAAACACTATACGTATATTAAAACTTATTAAACTTAACTTCATATTTATCAAATAATGATAAATCTAGCGGAATTTACTCTGGAAATATAAACCACTTATCACAAATTGAGACCAAGCAATAACCATGATTAGAGTATCAATGATACAGAATTCAGATGATTCGACAACAGTACAAATATTCTTTGTGTTCAGAATACGCTGTTAAACAAACAACTATATATATATAGAATACGGCTATATACACCACTAATGATTGTTATTGTAGTTATAAGTGTAAGAATACGATTTTCCATTGAAAAGAACAGTGTTCTTGTCGCTAAGTGATTAGTTGGAGATGACGCAGGCAGGAATCTTTTTAAACTAACGGCGAATCAAGTTTGTTTAACAAGAATTCAACCAACTAGAGTCTGTGTCAGTCTTTATGTTGTTTCCACATAAAAATCCAACCGTTACTTCTAGAGATTTACTCTCAGCTGCAGACAAACAAACACGTTAGAAAAAAAAAACAATTTCTCGGTTTTCATTATTATTATTTAATACTAATCACGTCCTTAGTTGAATACAAAAGCAAAATAGTAAATTTGAATCCCATAGCTGCCAAATGAAGGTGTAAGGTTGCGTAATTCTTATGGAAATCGTATCAAATTGATTTGTTTACAAATAGATTAGTTTGTATTAAAGTATTAACAGGCTGATTTGCATACATTTGTATTCGAAAAGAGCGAATAAATTTAGTTTCGTTTTTGGTCAATTAATTTCAACTCATACATACATTTTTCACGTATTACATTTTCAAACAAAATTAATTTGCCATACATATTTCATCAGTGTCAACTCCCCCAATTTAGGGCAAGTAATATTATGTATATTAATGACTCATGTTGAAGTAATGATTCAAAAAGTGGCGCTTAATAGTGAAATGATTATTTTAAAACAAAACGACCTAAAGAAATATTCCTTTCTCTTCATGTTATATAAATATAATAATAGTATATCTGTCCATCAACTATGATTAACCAGAATGACTCGTTAAATGTCAATGTTGTATATAAAATAAGCCGTTATTTTAATAAACAAACATTGGCCACAAGATTTAAAATTTCATTTTCCGATTCTAAGCATCATGATGAACATAGAGCGCTGATATTTTATTCGGTTTTTGCTTACGTTAATCTCTTTTGCCACACACACACGGACACACGGACTGTGATGCCTACGCGATGGAATTATTAAATGAGAAACCAAGCTATGAGCGTGTACGGTAATTATTGCTATAAAACCGTAATTTTAATTGCGAGATTATTCTAAGAACATACGACCAACTAGACGCACAGTCAACTCACTCCGTATTTTTGTTATACCAACATTACTTATAGTAGTAGCATAATATATTATATGAATGGGTAATTATACTACATTACGACCAGAAAAAATCATTGTAAAACCAAAATTTAAACCAGCTTTTCTTGAATTACACCTTTTAAAAGATAAATTGAGACTTGTTTATTTTGTTTTACGAGGTAATAAGTAAGTATTGTAATCATGAAAAAAATCAGGAAGAAGTAAAACATGTTGCACAGACGTACATGTACTATAGCACTTTTGTACTTAGTGTGCTGCGAGCTAAAAATAAATTGTTGTGTACATTTGAACAAAAGAATTGAAACAAATGAACCCTTCATAGATAATATAAGAAAATGAAGACAGGCTCTGTTATATTAGTATATAAACATCATATGTTAACAATAGAGAAAGATTTATGTAATTTTTGCTGAGCGAATGCCAGATGAAGAAAGATAGATAGCGGATACGCATGTTGCACATATGACGTTCGTCTTTCTTACACACAGACAAACTACCGCACACACACACAACAAACTTTGAATGCGTGCACCTGTACAAGTCAGTGGCGCCCGTCAAATCCACGAATACAATTAAAAAATAAGGCCCTGCGCTTTACTTTCCCATACGTAGTTTATAACATAGTCACATTCAATTCAGGGAAGGTCAAAACGTGTATAACCGTTGAAATCTGGAATTCGAAATTGTTCAGGATTATAAGACTTATTACTTCGTAGAAGAAAGTATAAATATAAACCAAATTGAAATGTAATTAGATATAACTAAATGCAGAAGTTAATCAATTTATTTATCGTCTATATCAATGTCTAATAATTTATTTTAATAATTATTTTCGCTAATTTTAATATAACTGTTATTTAGAATAAATCATTGACGTTTGAAACTAATAAATGGCTTCGTAACGGTAAGAACAACTTGTTTTACTAGCTTCGTAATTAATTTAAAAATAATTAGAAATATTTTATTTATTACAGATTCAATTTATTTGCTCGTTTTTTGCGCAATGAATGTCATATCAAGAATCTGTTCTAGTATGTAATGATATTCTATTAAACAAAGTATCTTAGAGATACCTAATTATGCTGTTTCTTTGAATGTTTTGGCTTTAGAAACAGACACACAGACGTCATTCGATTTAGGGAAGGTCAAAACGACTATACCCGTAGAAATCTTGAGTTCGATTTTCTCAATAATTACAATATTTACTTATTACTTCGTTAAGGAAAGTAAATAGAAAAAAATCGTACACTTTACAGGAAACAATAAAACAATTGCGACATGTACACCTTAATCTAATTCTTCCGTACATAAATAAGTTATTCTTCAAGACGTGTTTTTTATTCACTCATTTGATTGAGTAAAGGAAAATGTAAACTATTAAAATAGATAAGTTATTTCAATAAATCATGCGATAAAATTTCCTATGTACATTTATCAATGTATTATTTAATAATACAAATCAATTTGCATAATTAAAATGTTATATAATAAAAAATGTTCGCGTGGCCTAGACTCGACTTTCTCTCACTTGCATCATCTATCAAAATGATTTTGTTTTTACTTTATATTATTAAGTAACGTGCATTTCCGTAAAATTCTATTTCATGATTACTTAGTTAATACGTCTTTATATAAATATTCGTATAAGAGGAAATATATTTACTTTCTAAATTTTGGTGAAAATAACTTTGTTCGTTTAGCGTTAAACAATTGTCTAAAATTTTTATGGTAAATAAAAAACTGTAAAATTTAAAGTTGTTTTAATAATACTCAAAATCACAAACCATGTAGCACTTAAACTTAAATATAAAAATTATCTTTTAAAAAGATTATAACCGTGAATTAATGGAAAATAATAAATAAATTTTAATTTAGTCCAAAGAGCACTAATAGATTTGAATGAGGGGTAAAGCGTGCTACAGGATAAAATACTTACATTTAAATAAAATTTAAATAATTATTCTTTTATGAAAATTAAGTTCTGTTTTTGTTAACCAAAAAAAAGTATCTATTCCATCAGCTCACCAAAGCTAGCACAAATATTTTATGTCATATTAGTAACCCAAGGGCCATAAACAATCTATTAAATATACAAAGAAATCTACAAAAAATTATAAGACTTTTTATATCTATAACATTTTTTCAAAATGAATACACAAAGATGTTATTTTTAAATTAGAAATTGTAAGCGCAAGCGCGGAGTGAGAGGGTGGAGTCCGCTGCTTGCATCGCATTTATTTCCGGTTAGGCTGAAGGCATACGTGCCTGTACCTAATCTTGTTTAACAAGGCAATGATTCCCCACTGTTCCCTATGCATAGTATTGTAAAAGTCGTAAAATTGCGAATTATGCGAGAAATCGTAAGGATTTCAATTATCAATGAAGCGTGGAACGTTTGTAAATGTTAACAGGATTATTAACTAATTTAACACTTGAAAACTGTTGTAAATTAATTATATTATGTTAAATGTTTCCGGACATGTTGGCTAATTACATATTGTTTTGGCCAACAAAATGAAAATAAAATATGGGTTACAAATAATACAAAGGAAACCGTTACATATTCAAAAATTCGTCTGCCTCACCAAGTCTTTATATGTATATTATTATTCAGAAAATTGTCGTTGATCCGTTATACACGAAAGAATAGACATATCACTGACAAAACAAAACAAAAAAAGAAAAGAAAAAGAAGCACGCTAGTTCCCAGTTACACAATGACCTATGAACTCTCACAAGACAACTCTTTAAATGGCCAACAATAACTGTAAAATAAAAATCACTTATACAAATATGCGATAAGTGTCTAACGTAACGAATTTATTGCACATTTAATATTATTCTAGAAAGTCAATTGTTCGAGACTAATATTTCATACCATATTTGGCAAATGTGTCTAGTACAAAATTGCAATACGTATAATCTCTGGAAGAAACATATGTTTATTGTTGAATTCAATTTTATATTGAAAACTAGGTGCCACATTGGGCGCGAATTATTATGACCATTTGGTTAACAATTTGGAAAAATGTTATAGATATAAAAAGTCTTACAATTTTTATGAAGATTACTGATTCAAAATTATAATATTTAATAATTTTTTTTGTATTTTCCAATATATTAATTCAAACTATGGTATTAAGCATTTGCATACACTAATTAAGTTATTAATTATAATTATAAATTTAGAGGTATATTCGGTGCATTACTGTTAAATATTAATGAAACATTAGAACGGTTTTTTTAATTTTAAATACAGTATTTCATTTTGATTTCATTCATTACATTTCAATGTCCTCATTTCGTACTCATACCATATGTTTTAATAATTTCTGCTAATTACAATAAGTAACTGTATATATGAAATGTAATTTCATAATTTACTTAAATTTGTTCTATTTATGTCCTATAAAGTAAAAAAATTAAAATCGTAAAGTCAGTCAGCATATTTTATTGCAAAATTATATTATTAACTACTATTCAACCGTAACATTGAGAGAATAGGAAAGTCATGCAATTTACTTTAATTTTAATTGATTCTTCTTCTTCTTGAGCTGGTAAACCTATACTAAGAAATGGTATGTGTTTCTTCGATACGTTATTTCCTACGTTAAAAATTACATACCAACTTTAATAGTATGAAAATATGTATCTATTATAAATATTTCAACGGAACAGTATTTCGACCCCGTTATTTTTTATTTTAAACTTCCCCTTTACAGGAAACATCTGTTGCGACAGTCTTGTGAGGTAACACAACATATTGTGTTCTTGAACTTGGTTTCGACGGAGCGATTTTTTCGAGAACAATTTCACATTATATTATGCTGGTTAATTAAATATTTGCGCGTGCAACTAATTATGAATCAGAGGAAGAAAAAAAAAATGTAAAAGAAAACAACATATAGAAATATAGTAATTGCATATGATTGACATTGTAACATTGTCAGACCTTGATGCTAGACTTCGTAATAACGTTTTTAAATTGAATGTTATGACTATTACGAAAAGTAAATAAAGAACAAATAAACTGAATGTACAGGGTACAGGTATCTAATTGCGCACTTTTATAATTTCATATCTGGCATCAAAAGTCATTGTGACGTAAAAGAAACACGACATGTTAAACCAACAATTGTCAACATATTTTATACGCGCTTGATACCATCAGTCCAATGGAATACTGCGATTTTGCACAACTTTATAATTCTGTAAGGGGAAAAAGTAACCTTACAAAAAATAAAAAATAAACAGTTGGTGGATTTATCAAATGAATTACTGTAATAATTTTTATGTAATTTTTAACTTGAAACCATTCAACCTTTTTAAAAATTATACATTGTGATGGTTTGACTTGTAAACTATTTTGAGAGCTTGATTTATTTAGTGAATTCATGAATTAAATTAAATTCTTTCAAATGAATTTAATTCCAATACCTTAAGTGATATACAGATTACACAAATCTCACGCAAAACTTCGATCTAAGGAAATTCTACGTATGGAAGTTTGAGTGGAATTGTACCATCAAACTTCATATTTGAAAAATAACTAACACCTTGCGCAACAATTAAATTGGGTAAAGGTAAAAAAGCGGATATGTCACTTACTAGTATGGCCATTGGTTTTGGAATGAATTTGAACATGATTGGTGTGGCCGTTACTGTAATTAAAATGATTCGCAGCGTGTCCATTATGATTTGCATGTCCATTACTGTGGTGGTTGTGACTGCGCATTATCGAAGTTTGTGGCATTGTTGCGTTAGTTTATCAACCACTACACAGCACGCAACAATAAACTCGCACCCCGCACAACAGCGCGCGACTCGAACACCACACAAGCACCCCGCACTACAATTAGGTCAAATTAGGCGCATACATCATCACTCACACACATCCGAAATAAGTTTATAAAATTTCTAAAAAAAATAAACGAACAAATATCCGTCCAAACTTTTTCTTAATTGCAAACTACACTATCTTAATAGAATTTATCCGCTCTGTTTCAGATTCTCTAACTGTGTCTCTTATTATAGACATGCAATTTCACGTTCACTAGGTAATTAGTACATAAAGTAATTATACATAAAGTATGATTCTTTTATTTTCCACAAAAAACAAAAAATAAAAAACCAGTGTGGAACCTATGTTTGTTTTTGTTGAAGGGCTGAAAAATCACTGCGATGGTAATGTAAATGGCGTTTAGCGATAGGTTTTGTTTACAAACATTCGGAATGTTACGTGAATGTTAGTGACCGCAAAGCGATGTACACTCTGTCTCCTACGCCTTCCCGATTGCAACTGAATGAATGTCAGATGATAGCATGCCCCATGTGCCCATGTGCGCAACTTACGATTCACACCGTCGACCGAACAAACACGAGTTCACCTGTCCGTGTGCTCGGATCGTATGGATCATTGCTGCACCTGTCGCGTTTCCGTAAATAAAAGATCGAGATTATGCAACGGAACCGTAGCCGAATTTCAAGTGGATGAACCTATAAAACAGTCAATGCGTCGTCCCACACCAATTCATTCAGCTTACTTTATCGATTGAAGATCTTTATTTGGAACATTTTATTGTACCATTTCATATAGTCATACTTTTTCCACACATACTAAAAATACTGTAAAATAACGAATAAATTTAATGTCTATTTCAAAATAGATCCTTTTTTGTAGTACTGATTCATTCAACTCTCGGTTTACGAACGAGTTCCGTTGTTCGTAATTCGTTTTGTTAATTACGTTTATTATTAAATACGTACTGTATGCGTTAGTAGCTTTTTCAAAGAATTAAAACCATGTACAAAATATGATAATAAGAGTCCTGACTAATTAGATTTAAAGTAGTAGAAATAATGATATATTTTGGATTTTATGACCTTGGTCTTTTAAGATTGTTAGAAGAAAGAGGAAGCTAAAGAGATCCATAACGTGGATGGAAAAAGTAAAAATTAATTATCGTATTCTTTTCGATTTTGAAGTGACATCGAAACGAAATTCGGTTTGGTAATGAATGAATCACTAAGTCTTGCTTATGCCAGTTTAATTTATATTCTGAATTGTGAAACAAATCGAAGCAAGATCGAAGGAAGGGAATATGACATAACTAATAACTACTCTGGTTCTCGTATTTGTTACAAAATAAACATTTTCAAATGTGAATATGTGATATAAATGGGAGGTTGCAATGGGAGAATAAATTAGAAATTGTTACTATACTCGTTACATATATTCATCTGTACATTTTCATGTTAGCACTAGGGTTGTACAAAAGATAACTTTGCAGTTTTCCATCACTTCATCATTATTATTCTTCATTTATCTTTTCGTCAGAATTTGCAATTTTATTATTATTTTAAATCACTCCAGTTCACATTGCATCTAATTTCTAATATAAAATGTGTGTTTTCTGTTTGGAAAACAATTCTTAATTACATTATTTTGCTATTGTCTGGATCGGATGTATATACAAAATGTTCAGACCCAGTTAGAAATAACACACAAACGATTATTCGCAACGTTTATGTAACTACATGAATTGTAAGCTAGAACATAGAAAATGTTAATTTCAACCAAATAACAGTATTAAATAATCACAATAAATCAATGTTCATTCAATTATTCCGTACAGCATGAAATGGTATTGTAGACGACAAATTAATATATTTATGCAACAAGTACATAAGACGCCTTCTGTAATTTTATCATTTTTATCGTCAGTTCAATGGACATGTTTATGAAAAATTTGCTGCACGAGGCAATTTGTTATATCTAGTTTGCACCGCTTTTATTAAAAATAAACACTTTGAAGAGATAACCACATTTTATGATCTTTCCTAACTCAAATATTATGAACAAATGGAAAACTTCTTACTCGTCTATAAAATTACTCAGATATCAATGCGTTAAAATTATAACTAATAACATTCTATAATAGATGGTAACGGCGACCATTTTGTTAGAGTGAACGCTGGTTCGTTTAAATCATCAACCCTTGCAGCTTGCAGGGTTTAACATAAAATCCATCTAATTGAAATCAATGCTTAATTACAGAATATTAAACATTTATGTATAAGCAGTGCAAACCAACATTAACTTATAAAAAAACTCTGGAATTTTTAATATGAAATTGTAAACGTATCTATTTTTGAAATATCGTGTTCTACTTTTTTTTTACATATGCGATATATAATTTTCATTTTGTTAAAATATCGCGTACTTATCAATTAATATGTCTACCCTTCTGACTGAGCCTAATGTTTTAAAAGTGAAGGCACAAATTCAACATGCACGTGATATGTTATACATGCATGCACTAGAAGTTTCATAAATTTCAGGGGTAAATTAAAAATTCATTTGACCACAGACAGTTTGTCCACAGCACAATTATTTCCACAATATATCTTAATCTTCTGTTAAAATTTACATAGCATCTAATACCCAAGGCTTACATTGTCCTACTGAAAGGTTTATCAAAACATTTACAAATTTAAAAAGATACTGCAGCTAAAAAACTCTTATATTAATAACGTTCATTACTCTAATAAACTCCGATTATTTTGAAAAGTTGAGTACACATGTGTTTGGTTTCATTGTATTTATTTTCATTTATACATCGACAATCAGTTAATTAATGTGATTATTCACTTTGATAAACCTTTCAATAGTTCGTTAACCATATCGCTGACTAGAAGTTTCAACAAACCAAAACCTCTCGTCCAGTAAGTTGATAGTCTTCGTGATGCCTGATCTAAGTATTTACAATAATTATTTTGACGGATTCGTGTATCTCTTGGGCGGAGATGAACTAAGAATACAGTGGAGTGCTACAATAATCTTCATCGAAAAAACAAAACAAACACACTGAAGTTAACAATCATTTGATACGTAATATTTTTGTTTTTTTTCTTTTCTTTTCTTCTGTACACTAAAAATATAGCTAAATTCCCCAAAATATCAGATGTCATATAACAATAATTGTTCTCTTACGTATAAATATTCTATTTAAAATACTATGTTGTATTAAATCAATCACATTTGTTTACAAATACTCTATAATATTATGCTAAAACACATTTTTTTTTCTGTGACGTCTCCATTAATACGATTTTAGTCTCTATCTTAATTCACTCACTTAATATTTTTAGTTTTTTAACTTTTTTTTTTCTTTCTTGGTTTACTATTTTTAATAGTTTTTTTTTGCGCTTGCTATTAAAACTTGGATTCTTTACCCATGGCCTCGTACTATGGTTTCAAACGTTTGAATCCGGCTCCATCTTGCCCTAATTTAAGTTCTTCATACAGTGTAGGGTTGACTTCGGTTTGTGCTGGCACATGGAGGGATTCTTGCTTCCAGCCTGCGCCACCTGAAGTTGCTGAAACTGCAATTCCGTTCGCTGTGCCATTGCTCACTGTTGTCTCGGACTGTCCTGCTGGGACCTGCAATTAAAATGAAATATCCTAATAATTCACTAAAGCAGAATTCTTAAAGCATGGATCGCGTACCACAAGTGATACGCGAGCTAGTGCAAAGTGATACGTGGACATAAAATAAATGATACATTAGCTATCAATTGAAAAATATATGCATTTAAAATTGTGCAATGACATCCTTTTCTTACTCTAAGACCAGAATATTAGCTATGATGCGACCAATTAATTTGGAAAATTAAGATATTATTATCTAGTCAAGAGAAGTTGAGTAGGCAATAATATAATTTCCAGAAAATAATCATATAAATTAAAATTACAATTTATCGTTGAGCAAATATAATCAGTTGTAGTGTTCGGATTTCAATGCACATCCTTAGCTTAAGTATACTTTAAATATAAGTTAAAACATATGTAACGCACTTGAATATGATCCATGTTGACTTCTCTCAAATAACTTGGATTCTCAAAGGCGACTCCACCCGAATTCTTAATTCCCAACATTTTCCTTGCCCGGACAAACCAAACAGCACCAATCACAATAGCTGTTACAACTAGCAACGCTAGCACAATAGCTACTGCAACCCCAACATGTGAACTATCATTTTCCAAACTGGCAGCTGACGTAATAAACTTATCTCCCATCGTAAACTTAACCGGATCCGTTAGCGTAGAAGTTCCTAAATGATTTCCGGCTTTCACAACACATTCATAACTAGTGCCATCCTTCAATTCACTGATTACAATCGAAGTATTTTGAGTATCATTCTTCGCAGCAACACGAGCACCCTCTTGTCTCCAAAATACTCTATACATCTCCACAGTATGTGGATTTTTAACAGGAGGATCCCACAAAACTTTAACTGCATGACTATTCACTATTTCCACTCTGATATTCTGTGGTGGTCCCGGTAACCGATCGCGCCCCTCGTGGAAGCAAGACATGATCTGTTTCGTATGCGAAAGAACGCAAAGTTTATTATTTAGGATTGGTTCACCGCGGCACCAGTCTAAGCATCGGCGTGGGACACCCCATTGAGCACAGCAGCTTCTGTGATCTGAGCCATCAGCAGCGCATTTCATTAATTTGTCGAAATCTGGAATACATTCGGTTCGGTCGATGACAGCGTCCATGTCTAAGTAGAAAGTACACGCGTCCATGCAAGTTGATGACACGTTTTGCTCGATGCAACATTGTGTGACATTATTTGTCGCGGCTACGTTCCTGATTCGCACTGAGACGGGTTGAGTTGCGCTGCCAAACGCATTTTCTGCGTGACAGAAATAGTCACCTTCGTCCATGTCGGATATTTTTGTAATTGATAATTGCATAACGTATTTGTCTTCTTCCTGTAATAAAAATAACACATTTAATATCTGTGGGAAATAAGTAACATTAGGTATGTAGGTGTTTAAAATAAGAATACGAGAACTTACATCTTTAGCTGGTTTCATACTAATATCATATTTCCCTCCCTGAATAACTGGAACTCTTCCACTATGGTCCCTCCAGAACATCATTTTTGGTTCTGGATGAGCGTCTACCCGGCATTCTAATTTTACTGAATCTCCCAAGGCAGCCATCGTTATTCCTGAAGCTTGTATATGTGGAATATCTAAGAAGATAATAAATAATTTTTTATTGATAAATTGCATATTCAAATGTATAGTAAGTTTATTATAAAAATTCAGCCTTGCGAAAAGTAATTAGAGAATCTTAATAATGCAGAATAAATTTAACGCTTAGGGAAATAAGTGTCACTGCACATAGTAGAGAAATTGTTACTTGAATTTGTAAAATACTTACGACTTATTGTGATTTTGCGTGAAGCTTGCATTGGGGTACCGTAACCGTTGTCTGCGTAACAGGATATTTGGTCCATATCCCGAGTGACATTATGAACAACTGTTACCATATGTCTGGTTGTTTCTTGTCGAACTAGACGGCCAGAAATGTATAAGGAAATTGTTGGCATTGGTGTTCCCATTGCGATGCATAGAATTGTCATACTGCTTCCTTCCATTACCAAGTTTATTGGATGTACTGTTGGTGGCTACAACAAATTGAATTATTTAGTTAAACTCAATAAAGTAAATTTTTAAAATATAAAATTAATTTACCTCTACAAATGCTGGATAAGCAGGATCTGTCCACGCAATTAGGGTCTCAGACGGCAAGCTTTGTCCCTTCTTTGACATTGCAGTAACATATACAATGTACTGTGTATTTGGATTCAAATTTTCAATCATGTGTGAAGTCACACTTGTCTCAACTATCTGGAATTTCTCATCTGATGTAGATTTGTGATATAGCCTGGAAAAATGTACATGATTAGTTTTTACAGTATAAAACCAATTTGTAATTGAAAAAGAATAACACACATTTTGACAATGTTTCACATACTAAGTGGCTTTGCATTAATGCATGCCGTAAGATGGTCTTTGTACGGGGTGTTGACAACAGATGTGTGATGGTTCAATTTGACGCGAGTGTTTATTATGTTATTAAGGACGTCCACATTTGGCAAACATGACCTCTATTCAAGACGAAAATTTTCTCCACTGGATAGCAAGTATATGATCTCGATCGCGAATTTCTTTATTGTGTTTTATATTCATTTAACCATTGCCATGAAACAATATTAATATGGGTGGTAACTATGGAAACGTAAATGTAACATGACTATGTTCAAAGGCGATTTTTCTGTAAATGATCTTCACTTTTTCTATAACTTGTGTCGTTTGCGAGTTACATAAAGAAGGACGCGAGTAAACAAGTACTTATCCGTATAAAAAACGATAAAGTTTTCTTACCCGGTATACATAAATTGTAAATTCAATATATCGTATCTTAATGCTAAATGCTTAATGCTGTAGGGCGGTCACACAAATTCAAAATGAAGTCAGGTACCCTCAAAACGGATATATTTCTAATACAGTACGTAAACAGTAAAATAAAGTAAAATCACTTTAATAAGGAATATTTAGTTGACACATATATCTTACTTGTAAGTTATTTGTTCAGATGGTAAGCTGAATTCTGGTGGTTGCCAAGTAATGGTGACCCAAGTTGCACTGTGACTTGAAACGGCTAACGAATGAGGATGTGATGTGACTGCAGCTACACCTTGTCCGAGATCTTGAAAAATATATACAAAATTGAATATAATAACCATGGCTGTCATTTATTACTGCAATTTACCTGTCTTAGCAATATTTATCATAATTACTGATGACGGTAATGAAGTACCATGCATATTTCTGGAAACAACAAATATGTTGTAGGTGTGTCCAGTTTCTAAACCATCCAGAGTGATTGTAGTGTCTGTGACATTCTTTTGCTGTTGGAAATAAATATACTTGGTTTATTTATATTACATCATTTTTGTATGAATATTCTTACGTTGTCTAGTTTTAATAATGTTTCGTGAATTGAGGTATTATCCACTTTTTGGAAATGGACAACGTAATCTGTGATATTGCTACCATCGGATGGTGGCTCCCATTTGAGAGATACTGAATTATCAGTGACTGTAGTTGCGTGAAGCTCGGAGATTGGAGCAGGAAGAATATCAGTTCCTAGTTTAAGTGAAATTTGTATAAATATAACAAACTCATTGTTGCTTAGTAATTATAATTTTACAATTTCGTTTCAAATTTTGATACATATTTCCAAACCAAATGCGTATGTATGTCAACCCTAAAAAAGAAACAGTATGATTTCACAAGGGCTTACCTTCTTCGAAGCACTGCACGATGTTGCCGATGAATGGTACACAGGAAGTAGCAGTAACAAGTGGTGAATCAACAATGACCCCGGAACAAAGCGACAAACAAGTTGGTGGAACTCCACGTCTGGCGCAACAAGACCCGTGATTGCGGCCACCGGCACCGCACCGCAATAGTTTGTGAAACTCGCCGCTGCAGACGCCCGCTAGAGACTTGATATCGCTCATAGATGCATCGTATGAACATAATGGTAAGCAAACATCACTTAAATCGGCGTCCACACAACACGCTGTCACATTGTAAACAGATGCTTCAACTATTTTCTCCTCGACAAGCTAAAATCCAAAACGTAAACACATTTAGAAATGCACCATCACACAACGATATCCTTAATCTAATGTACACACAATTTAAACAAACTATTATTTTCCAGTTTTACTTATATTTTATTTTAGCAATACATTTATATTTTAATTTAGCTTACGGCTGATGGGGATCGTTTATAATTTAGTCTATTACTAATTTTGATGACATCGTTTCATTTTAAGTCGGAGCATAAAATAAGTGACAAAAAATGCCACAATAAATAAAGATCTAAAGAAGTATTTGAAAGTGGTATCGCCCTCTTCAAATGGATATACATCAAAGCAACTCATTTTCTAATTTTTATGAATGAACACTTTCAAACTACATGACATGAAATTTTTTGACAACTACCGAAACAAGCGAATAGTTCCTTAATCAATAAAACCAGTTGTTACGGTAAAAAATTTTTTGTGCAAATGTCAAAATTCTAGTGATAAAAAATGTCTGCTTATAAAACTATAAAACCACCAACACCTGTAGAACTAATAACTGATACGTTCGGAATTGTAGATAACGAGAAAGGCGAGCAATTGCAAGTCAAACGATTCACGTGGAAAAATTCACAGCGTATCAGTGTCCAAGCAATTACGCTGGGTGCCACAATCACTTCGATCAAGTATCCGAACAAAAAGGGCATCATTGACGATGTCATATTGGGTTTCGATGAAATCAGAGGATACCGAGATTTTAGTTACTATAATTTCGGGTCAACCATCGGCAGATATGCAAGCTTCATTAAAAATTGTAAATTTACTCTATTAAAAAAGGATTACACGGTGACTGCGAATTTTGGCGACCATCATGTGAATGGTGGTAGGAATGGCTTTGATCAGGCAGTTTGGAACCATCACGTGAACGGCACGAAAGTGATAATGAGCCATTTTTCTCCTGATGAAGACGAGGGCTATCCGGGAGATTTGTTGATCTTTGCTACATTCGAATTAACGATGCAAAACGAGTTTAAAATTGAGTATAAAGCTATGACGTCTAAACCTACAATAATAAATATAGCAAATCATTGCTATTTCAATCTAAACGGACACAATACTGGCTCTGAAGAAGTCGCGAAACATAAATTAACAATCAACGCTGACTGCCATACAATAACTGGTGATGACATGCTTCCCACTGGTGCAATACAATCTGTAATTAATACCATATATGATTTTCAAACTCCTAAGCACCTTGGTACATTATTAGACAGCTTAGATGGATTCAACAAGAACTTCTGTGTAAATCGAGGGGTGGACCAGTCAGTTTGTTTTGTTGCACGTCTCAGTCATGGAGACAGCGGCAGAATATTAGAGGTTTACAGTAACCAACATGGTTTAATACTTGATACTGCAAATTCGTTGCCGTCAAAACCAGAAGTAATTGCAGCGATCAAAGCGGCAAAGAGCCCATATTTGTCAAGAAACGTTAAAACATTCGATATGCTAGATGAAATCTTCAATCGTGTAGCTGATATAATGGCTCAAGACGAAAAGAATAACTACGCTGAAATATTGGATGTAATCCAAGATTTGCAGAAGAAAGAGAACAGTGTGGTACGAACTGTGGTCAGCACAGATCAAAATTCGATGGTCAAGCGTGTAGAGATGACTATAGAAGATTTGGAATACGTCAAATTGACGAGTCTACAAAAACGCTACTTAATGAGAATATTAAAAGCCATTCATAAAATGACGGATTCCAGTTGTTTAAGCGAAATGAAGACCATATTAGAGAAAGCTGCTACTAATCTAGATGAAGGAGATGGTAGAGGTTCCAGTGCCTCCAGTAATAAGCGACCGAATGAACCAGAAAAACCAAAATGTGTACGAGGGAAAAAGGGAGCAAAATACACTAAACATTGTGGTATTAGTTTGCAGACTCAAAACTACCCAGACGCTATAAACAACTCTAATTTTCCCAGCTGTATTTTGAAACCAGGAACAGTTTATACTCATTTGATGTCCTATAGGTTCTGGGTCAAAACGGATGAAAGTGGCTTATCTGGGATATTTTAAAGTTGTTATAGCGTGATAATTATAACATAAATGAAACTCATTTAAGCATAATGTACATTGTTCCATCTTGAATTGTCCAGTTGCTATTAAGCAATTCAATTGTATGCTAGTATATAAACTGAATAAATTTATTCAAATCCAATTTAATGTTTTTTTAATTTTTTTTATATGAAGTCAAATGATTTACGAAGAATTTGTTGTAATCATATTGTGAGATATAATATTCTTTGTTTCTTTTTCATTTTATGAATATGTACTACTTACTTTACTCTGCGTTCGGAATATGACCCTGGAACTTGGTTCGCCAACGCCGTGTCCATTAATTGCGTCTACAAACACTTCGTAGTCAGTGTTGCTGTCCAGATTTTCCAGTATGAATGGAGAGTGTACTTTTGTTATGGTTTTGTAGTCATTGTCATAAGTGGCCATCATTCGGTAATGGACATTGTAGTGTCTATTGAACAAATTACAATCAGAATACTAAAGTAGCTTCAAGTATTTTACAATTCTTGTCAGGAAATACTAAAACAACATGTTATAATTTAATAAGTTATTAAGTATACTTAAGTGTATTGTAAAAAATGATATTATTTAAAGAAGAAACTATAAGTTGAAGATTATCAAAATAAATTATAAAAAAGAAAATTACCTGACGGTATCTCCAAGTGTTCGCGGAACTGACCAATGAGCGATGGCGTATTCCGTGTCGATATTGGTAATATGAACCTTCGTTGGCGCACTAGGTAACACACCGTATCCTTGCAGGAGGCAGTTGGTGTATTCATTCATAAACCGTAAACATCTTTAAAAAAAAGTCATAAGATTGACAAAAAAATAATGGAAATACTTCATTTACTTTTATCCCTATAATACTCCCCTTCTTCTGCTACTACGAGTTTATGGGAAGAGTGTATGACCAACATTATATAATGTATATATTGTTTATCTTATCGTTTATTTAGAGGTATTACATTCAATTATGATTTGAAATATGATTTATTCCATAAATATGAACTTGCATCTCTGACCTTAGAGCGATAATATTTATTAGTTTTCTTTTTCTTTTTCGTCAGTGTCGTATTGCCTTTAATTTTAATAAACATACGTATATTGTGTTAAAAATAAATAGAATCTATTTTGTAGCGAATTGTATGTTCTTAAATTTATGTCTGAAGCACTTAAAAAGCAAAAACGAACGACTTGACAAATAAACTGTTTCTTGAAAGTTTACCCATAATAGTTTGGCAGTAGTGGGGAAGGAAGAAAACTAAATTATTTTCTTTTATACCCATTGAACACTCTAGGCCCATGAATTCTTTTGTCGAATATTTGTTGACAAATGGCCAATTCTTTTTTTTTTTGCTGTTTGGCTTTTATGGCTCCTGCATGGGTTCGCAATTTGAAAATAGTTGTCTTGTACAATCGTACGACAAACGAAAAAAATGGTTATCCTTGTAGTAAACGACAAACAGACGGACGAATTATTTCCGGAGGAACGAGCGTAAGTAATAAATTTTCATTATTGACTGCAATCTCGCGTATTACTTATTAATTTCAAACATCCAATCGCAAATATGAACTTGTCATTGATAATATTGATTTATATGAGCTAAATACAGTCCTGTGATATTTAAGAAGCAGATAGAGTATGTAAGACAGTTCCAATATTTAGTGATAATCAGTCAATCATGAGGAAAACAAGTGAAGTGTGCTTCGCTGTTGGGGTAGTGGTAGCAATGTTCGTATGCTCGGGGAATTCAACTTGTTGTTTTGGTTACCGAAAAGTATGTGAAACAATATCGGATGTGACCGAACTCCACGCCAACGAAGAATGGATAAGTTTAGTAATCGCACGAAATCGATGTGAAAACACAACGCGACCGCAAGAAAAAGAAACTATAAAACCGGGAACCTTCAATAAAGTTCCGAACTTGACAAATCTGTACATCGTCGATACGCTCGTACGTTTTGAAGAAAAATCGTTCCAACCACTGCGCGACAACCTGATTTATTTGAGTATCATTAAAAACAATGTCAGTACGATATCGTCGGGTATATTTCAAGATTTACCAAAGCTGAAGAAACTCGTGCTGAGAGATAGCAGCATCGAAACCATTGATAACAATGCATTTTATAATCTAACCAAACTTGAGATATTACTGCTATCTGGGAATTTATTAAGCGAAGTCAAAGTAGGACTTTTGAATGTACTAACTGTTAAAAGTATTGATTTATCTTTTAACCGTATTGCAACAATTGAGAAAAATGCATTTCCTAATACTTTATACATGTTGAATTTGAAAAAGAATGAGTTAACAAGTCTTGAAGATGGCACGTTCGCTAATGTAAAGTCGTTAGAAATGTTGATTTTATCGAAAAACAAACTGAAAGCAATTCGCAAAGGTACGTTCACTGGACTGAGTAACTTGAGCAAATTAGATTTGTCACGAAATGAAATTGATACCATAGAAGAAGATACATTTACACAACTACATGAACTTATGTTCTTGTACTTGAAGGAGAACCGACTGCGGACTTTAAATGCGAATGTTTTCCTCAAAGATATGATTAATTTGACAGATTTGGAGCTAGAGCAAAATAAATTAACGTTTTTGTCGGACAAACTTTTCAGACGTCTACCGAATTTAGAAGAAATTAGTATCGGCGATAATCCGTGGCAGTGTAAATGTTTGGAGAACATTCGAAGCATTATGAATAATAAATCGGTTGCGCTATCGGACATGGATACTCGTATTCCCAAATGCGTTCACTCATCAAATACTGAATGTTTGGAAATTGCATGAATATTTTACGCACACGTAATATAGTACTATTACGATATTTTCTTGGCATGAAATTTAATATGAACGGCAGAAATTCTCCCATTGTAGAAACATACATTTGTAATATGTTTATTTTCTAAAATGCGATACGATATATTATGTAATATTAAATAAATGTTAGATTTAATTATTTTGTTGTATTATTTAGCAAATTCAAGTTATTTTCTTGAGATATTATGTGACCTCGATAATGTGCGCTAACCCAGACCTTAATCTATAAAAATAACCTGTATATATTATGTATATTCAATGTTTTCATATATATAAATATAAAATTAGTACCTAATTTGTTACCAACATAATTTAAATCAAGAAGCCTTTTTGTTTCCGTATTTATAGGGCCCTAATAACCATTAATTTTTTGAAAATATTTAAAAAAATCAACAATATTTAACTAAACTTATTATATCTGTTATGCTTCTTCAGATTAAAAATCCATAAACGAATAAAATAATAATTTTTAAATTATAGATATTTGTAAATATGTACATATATTTTTGGTAAATCCTTTAGTATATAATATTGTTACTTGGGAAAAGTAGACAAATATATAAATTTCGAAGATACATACATGTCCTGTACTGGGATTCGAGTCATTGTCGAAACTCTTGCTTTCAATGCAACCGATTGAAATATGAAAGCTGTTAAACTTTATAAAGTGGTTTAAAATAATCAGTAATCCTTAACGTCAATATTTGGTGCTGGTTTCTAGTGCATGGTAAGTGTTTAACTTATACAGAGTTATTGATTGCACTTTGTAGAACATAGCTCCGGAATAATAGTCGAACAAAGGATAATTAAACAATATTGAAACCGTTTACATCGATAGTAATAGTTGAAGTAATGAGATGAAATACTCGCGTTACTTGTAATATGTGTACATACTGTAAAGCTGTGTAACCAACTTACATTTTGCATTATAAATTCCATGTAGAAGTTGGCTGATAACACGATTGCTGTTAGACAATAGTTGTAACATTTCCAATACCGTGCGGAATGTTTGAATTCCGATAAATATACAGTTATTCTGATTAAACTTCAAATATCGCTTCATCTAACTTCTTCAGAACTAGGTCATACAATGTGTGAAGTTATAATCATGTAATAAATATTAAAATATTGATTTAGTAAACGCTTGTGAATATGTGAATTAGATTGGAGATTGCTACTTTGAATGGAATATAATCATATTAAAATTTACGCTGTTCTTGCTTACATACATTATATTCCCTTACAACTACAACGTACTCGTGTATCACAGTATTAGTATCGTAAGGGGAACATTACAAATTACAAATCCAAGAAGGGATTTCGTATTATGTAAATTCAGTGAATTCGTAGTATAACATAAATTATTTGGATAAAGTGGAGTGCAGGCAACTCCAAATTTGTTTCTTCAATATTTTTATTTGTCAATATTGTTATAAAAGCAACTATAGCAGAAGAAGGGAAAATGTGTAGTAAAACTTAAAGGAAAATCCACTTACTTGAAAAAGTGGAAATCGATTTGGGTGACATTCCCAGTGCAGATTTGCTGACATACATCCGGCAATCCTCTAGCCTTACAGCAGGGCGAATGGTCCATTCCATTGGTCAAACACGCGAATGTATCTGCCGCCCAAGGTGCACAGATCATCAGATCCGGAATCTCAATCGCAAGCGCCTTGCTGGGGTCGCACAATTTGTCCAAGCAAGTGTTGTGGTTTACACCCTTAGCAATGCAACAGCTCTTAATATCCGGCAGATGGGGTACTTCTGCCACAGCTGTCGATTTCATATTTCCCGGCGTCAACGTCAGCGAACGGACGGCATACGACGGTAAGCTCGATCCGTGAATGTTGAGTGCAGCGACCGTCACCTCGTACATTGTAAATGGCGCGAGATTGTTCAGGATTGTTGTGTTCTCCGTTGATCGAACGTTAACTTGCACGGAATGCGAGGACATGAGCGGGGTGGGAGTCGGGCTGGTTTCGGTGGGATCAATCAAGTGAGCGTCGAAGGATCGCAAGGACGTCACGTTGACAGCGTACTCTGTTATGGATTCGGTGTTTGCTTGCGGGATGGACCACGACACTTTCAACGATTTTTCTGTGAGAGCTTCCACTTCGATGTTTTCTGGCGGACTTGGTAATAGTTCTAGAAAAATATTGATCATGCTCTTAGCTTATTATTATTGCTTTTACTAAACATAACCGAAATACAATTAAATCTCGAAAAACAGATGTTCTTAAATATAGTTATAATAGAAATGATATCGGATTCGACCAATGTGTTCTTGCAGTGATTATGGCTTTAGAACCATCGCAAATGAAAGCCAATAATAACAAAGATAATATTAATTACAATGCAATGTATATTTACCAATGCCTTCTACAATGCAGGCGAGTGTCTGCTCGGTGTACGCCGAACAAGAGAAATGCGTCTTGATATTATCGGTAATAACCGTGTATTCGCCACGACAAACATCCTGGCATATATCGGGTACATTCTCCTGAATGCAGCACGGTACATGATTCCGGCCGTCGGCCATACAACGGACTATCGACGGAAAATCCGTTTCACAGTTCTCTGGGTCTTGGCCCGTGTTGCCTTCCAGGATGCTTTGAATATTGCAAAAGCCCAAGCAACGTTGTGTCACGTTACGTGCCATACAGCAATCCGTGTAGTTGTGGCTGTGTGCGAAAGTCTCCTTCTGCTCCTGGTACAAGTTCCCCGCATCCGTACTGTTCTCCGGCGGCAGTAAAGCGCGTGATAATACTAGCAGAACAAATATTACAATCGAGACAGTTTCAGTTTAACGGGCTATAATACTTGTCATGTTTATTTTATTGAAAACGTGCCTTGGCCAATAGTAAATAGGGCTCAGTCTAATTAAACAATTATAAACTAACGTTCGGTTAAATAAGACGTTCACAAAGGGAAATTTTCAAACAAAGGAGTTAATTAATCTTACGTTTCACCATGCAAATATTGTAACCGAAGGGAAAAAATAGTGCGCAGAAGATACGGTAACTCGTGATCGGTCTCTACCAGTGCTGGTTTATTCTTTTCAAAATCCGGGGAATATGGGAGTTTCAGAGGCAAGATTTAATTATTAGCAAACTAATTATTCGAATTATGTCTTAGGTACGATACTTTTGATATTAAAGTGTTTTATATTATATTATGTAATGTTAAATAATAATACATTTCAAAGACAAAGTATTTTACTCTAGTTAGAAAATGAATCTAGATTTAACGATACAAAGAAAGCAAATTAGTAATAATTTTCTTTTTATAACGAAAAGTTCTTTCTTTTTGAATGTTTAATGAGTTCAGCCAATTATTACGTAAAATCTTTCATCAAAACATGATTAGCATGAAACAACATTTACTGATAAATACGTAACAAATTCATCTGGCACCAAATGACAAATTCTTTAAAAAGTAAAAATATGCGCAAAGTAATTAAATCTGAAATTCGCACGAAATTTACATAAATAAATTGTGTCAGTAAGCACGTCATGATAAAAAATGAAAATAAATAAAACATCAAATTACAATTCAAAACACGTGATACAATTTAACTAAATTCCGCTAAAGCTTTTCAAGTTTCGAAATTAAATTTTGGGATATTTTACAAGTAGTCACAAAAGCTACTGTGCTTGTGACATTCGGAACCGAAACACGAAAGAAACATAAATAAAATTGCCGTATTTCGACAATTTGTATTTTGTTTGGTTTAAATGAGAGAGTCTGTCGGATAATATTTATTAACCTACCGCTAAGTTTGTGGAATGAGCGGACGATTGGATTGCTATTCACTTCACACACGTAGATGCCTGAATCGGTCGGCTTTGAATTTTTTATCACTAGTACCCAAACGTCGCCACCTGACACCAATTCCGTTCCTCCGTCCGCACCTGGAAACAAATAAAAGCACTTAAGGCAACCACTTTATAAATAGTTTTCTATATAAATAAAATTAAAAATTCAATTCAAATTATTATTTCTCCGCACACAAGAGCGAATATTGTAAAACAGAGAATCAAAAACTTTCATATATAAAGAAATGAAGTGATAATTTATCTTTAGCTAATAATTTTGAACTTTTTGCGTAACTCCAGTGACCCATAATAGAAGAAGACATATTCAAAGTTTTAATGCAATTAAAATTGGCTGCCTAACGATAGAGAACCCAAATGATATCGAAAGGTGAAACGTATAAAAATTGATCTTGGTTAATTAGTTTGGAAACTTTCGCCTTTCGCCAGCCAAAAGTCTCATTACTGGTCCGTACCCTTTACCCTTCTCGCCTTTAACCCCTGACCAACCAACGACTTTGCGAATGTCAAAGTATACGTTCGGACTATACGCACGATTCTCTGTCATAGATATCAAAATATAGGTGGATACTTCCCACAAAGTCATACCTATTTATATCTCAGTAGATATTTACCGTTGTTAAACAGAGAACGAAATATAAGTAAGTGTAGTCTATTTACAACAATAAAAAGAAACTGTGATTAATCAGACACATTAATTTAAATTTTTCAAAATTTAATTAAATTAGTTCTAAATAAAATCATATTATTATTGCTGGTTTAAAATTTGAAGTTTTAAACAAAACATCATTGTATCCAGTGATTATTATCTCTGTGGTGGCTCACCAATGTTCCCGCGGTTACGGCAAAAGTTGCGAGCCGAAACGAAACTATAATCTATATGCAAATGCACCGATTCCGGGAATTTTAGATATTTCGCACAAGAGTCGATTTTATATAGTACGCTTTGTATGGAACAAATCGAGCATTTATAATTAGAATTTAAAGATAACGTTCACCGATGTACATGTTTAAAATTACAAAGATTTGGAAATATATATATATATATAATGAACTGGCTTATGCCAGATTCGATGCAGGGTTGGTCAAAACTCAAATGACCAATAAATAATATATTCATTGGAAATAGAATAGTTTGCAAGTATAAGTGCAATTCAATATTCATAAAACGTTTTAAAATATAACTAATGTTCTTTAACTTTGCCGAAGGCAAAAAAATTAAGAGTTTAGTATCAGGAAGAGGCTAAAAGTTCCCTGGAAACTTTTTCTAGAAATTACGTTTAGCAATTATTGGAAAACAGGCAGAAGAAATAAAAAAGTTGGCAACTGTGAGTTGTGACACTTATAGTTTAAAAGTAACAGAGATTTCATGGCTGAACTGTTAACGGCCGCTGGCGCTTTTTAATTGAAAATGCTCTTTTATATTGCTTTCTTGACATTATGTAGCATTATGTACATCTTCTTTAATAAGAAGAATATTATATGAGTCAAAACGTTTTATGCCGTTAAAATCGTACGAAATATTTCGTGATGTCAATGCGTCCTTATGGCGTACGTATAAGAAAGTAAATAAAATAAAATAACACATAAATTCAATATAAACAGGAGCCGTGTTATATTTAATTTTATTTTCGTAACCATTAAAGGTAGATATCTCATAAATAAACCAAAAATTTGACGTTTTTTCTTATAGAAACGTAATCATTAATGCTTAATTATATAGATAAAAATGTGAACTAAGGAAAATTTGAGTACCATTGAAAATCGTTTTGAAATGGTTGAAAACATAATGAAACCAAGATTATCATATATAAATAGGTTTATCCGTATTTATGTTCAATTAAACATTTCTCATTTCGAGCTTATTCAAACTCGTACAATAAGCTGTTTACAACCAACACATTTTTTCCGGGTATATATTTGCGACGTAAATAACTACAGGCATTATATATATATAATATATAATCGCAGGGAAATGTTGATTTTGAATGGGTAATTCGTTGGCAGGAAAAAAAGAAGGCAGAATTTGTTCGAGTCGGTAAGCAACGACCGAAGTAGATGTTTACATTTCATTTCAAAAAGTAGAAAAAGGAAATGTAATCTTGTTTCATGAAACGAAATTGATTTTGGACTCCAAGATAAGCAAGTGAATAAGCATGAAAGCGGCGGCGGTTACTACTTGATAGATAGATAGAAATGAGATTTTCTGTTTGTTGGATTTTTTCTGATGAGATGTTCAAGGAAGCAATTGCTTTTTTTTTTTTTTTTCATTTACATGACAAATATTCTAAGTATAATTTTACTAAGATTTCGTTTGAGTTTTAATCAACAAAGATGCGATACAGATACTGTGTTCCAAACACAGGTATAGTAAAAGTCCATTCATATCCTTTAATTATTATGAGAGTGCACCACAAAGATTATTGTGACATGAGACATACTAAAACATATGGAAATAAATAGACTACCAGACTGTTTGGGTGGATCTAAAGGTCTGCCAGACTGGAGTTAAACACGTCAATATTTGAGTACAAAATTGTGATGGCAATGAAATATTTATTTATGATATTTCAGAATATGAATTTATTGTAAACAAATCTTGCAAATAGGGTAATTGGTTGCCGGTGGATAGTAATTTAATAAATCATTTGTGGCACCACAAAACTTTTGATGTAGAATCACTTTATGAATAGAATATGCTTCCAAGTGTTGTATATGTTTACCAATGTCCGGGTCGTCATCGTGCAAGATGCCGTATCGTTTATCGGCGGTCACCCGAGAGATGCCGGCTGTCAGCACGCGACGGCTGTGACGTTCCCGATCTTCTTTCTTCCACATGACGGTGTTATCGCCGATATCCCGTACCACACATGTTATCAACGCATCGTCACCTTCATACACGTGCACTGGGTTCGTCAGACTATCGCGCATGCTCGGCAATCCTGCAATACACAAAATATAAACATTAGTCACATGTTCTTTAATTAAATAAACAAACTATATTATTCAATATATTATACTATTAATCACACATAAAATATGTTAGTATTTGCAATCCTGATATTATTTTTTTGAATCACCTTGTTCAATGTCACACCTCAAATAAATTTTCTAGTACACGTTGAGATGAGTTACCGACAAGGTAGGTTTTGGTTTAAAGGAGAAACTAAAACGTTGTATGATAAACCGGTAATAGCTCATCTCAGGTCTTTATTTAACAAATGACACAGGAAACTGATCCCTTTATTTCCAGTACCCCCGTTGGCTAAAACGTGACAGGACTAAATTTGTGACACAAATATCCTTTCATATCATCTCGTCCATACGATTAATCCTGGACGAAGGATGACAGTACAGTACATTTATTCGGAGCTGGCAAATGCGGGCCCATTATATTTTCAACGACGTGAACATATTTCTAAAAACTCCTTTTTTTTTACAGACATTTTTTCAACTAAACATCTCATCAAATTTTTATGAAATAACTTTGGTTACATCAAATTTACATATTCATTTATAACCTTCAAGTTTTAAACCATATTTGCCCGATTTTCCAGGAATAGAGATAAATTTAAGACAATTGAAGTTATATATATCTAATCCTAATTTGTTAAAATTAAAGTTCCAAATATGTGAGAACTATACATATTTTCGCACAATAGTGAACAGAAGATTCAAATAATCGAGTATTGAATATAGTTTAAATTCCAATATAAGCTCATTGTTAAATAATCACCAAATGGTTATTTGTTTTATAAAATTCCCCCTTACTTCTAGGATAAAAAGATGTTAAATTTTAGTCGGATTACACAAGAAAACGCTTGTCAGATACAGCGAGGCAACACGATCAAAAGAAACATTATCCATTTAATTGTATCTTCTGGGACATTACTTGCTTGTTGGATTATTTTTACTTTCAAACTTTAAAACAGCAGGTTGACAAAAGATCAGCATTAATTAGATAGAAATGGCAAGAATACAAGACTGGCAAAATTCATAAAATATGGTAATTTGTGTTCTGACTTTCAGAATTCTTCTCATCATACTCTGAACATATTAATTTTAAATACTATTCTAACAAGATTGGATTTATAATAATAATAAATTGTATAATAGATTTCCATTAAAGATATAAGTACATGTGTATGATTTATTTCTTTGCTGGGACTTGTTTGATAAACAATTTTAATTTAAATTGACGTGTACCATATTCGTTAAAAAGTTGTTGGAAAAACTATACAATTTACAAATGTCTCGAACATAAAATCTATTCATGATGATAAAATGTGTAAAATAAAAACTTGTGCTTGCTCGAAGTTGCAAGCGAACAACTATCAATAATAAGGCGTTTGACGTTTAAGTAATTTACACGTGATGTTTTGTGCAAACAACATTAATCAAATAATCGTTTTAACAGCGGAATAGGATGCAATACATGGGGATGGGATTTATCGAAGGGGAACTTGGAGCGAGACAGAGGAAAGCGGAAATTTATCAAATTTATATCATGCCGATGCAAGTTTTTAATATTGATTGTATGTACTCGCTTGAAAATTTGCTAAATATGTTCATGTTAAGATAAATACAGTTCAGAAAACAACCAAACTATATTTTCTTAAACTTCATTAATAATTTTACAGAGTTATTGGTTGCGCATAACCTCCTCTGTAACCACATATTCTTGGATTATTGATATCCCGTTTAGTTTTCGTGATATTGTTGACAAGAAAATAGAAGGACGTATATCTACATTCAATATTAACACAAATGATGTACACCGATAAAAAGAAAGTGGCGATAACAAACGATATGAATATACATAATTAAATTACAATTGTTGAAATAAACTCAAAGCACCTATTCCTTCTGACAAGAGTGGGAAATTCGTTTCTGTAAATAGGCTACACGTGAATAATTTAACAGTTGCTCAGTAAATTCAACGTAGGCATTTGTATGAATATTCTATTATATTGACAATCTACTGTATAACATTTTATAAACTTTTCTTGATTAAATTTCAAAAGAACAAAATCCCAATAGATCAGCAACGTTCAGATCTTAAATTAAGGATAATGTAGTAAGGAGTACACTACTCCTGGCTATTAATACAAATAGTTAGAGTATTCGCAGAATGCTTTAGCCCATCTGTACCTCGTACGGTGACCAAAAAAGAAAAGAAGAAATTTATTTTCAAATTATTTATAAGAGTTTACTCCGACCTCCGAGGTAACTCAAACAGGAAACTCTGCAGGTTTTGAAGTTCTTAGAAATGATAGGCTTCGAAACATCCCCAGGGAGGCCTTTCTCGAAAACAGTAAAAAATGCATAACAAGTCTCAGAATAAGTTCCAGAAATCGTAGTGTTTTGTAATAAACCAATGTGACTTATGGAACCGATTTAATTCCAGAGCTTAGAAAATACTTTAACAAATTGCGGATATCATTTCAATCTACTGTAGATTACTAAGAATATATCTAGTGGAATTACGATTCAGTGACATTCCTGATTCTTCTATTTATACAGGACGATGTGTAGTATGTGCTGTGGAGAATGGCAGGACCGTTGCAGGAGGAGATAACGGCCAACTTTGTACGAATAATTGATGATTCACTTTCAAAGCCAACGCAGTGGGGAAGCTATCAACACACTCTTCTAGTTTATTTCGCAGACCTTCAAAAAACATGACTATCGCTCGTCTAAACCTCCTCGCACGCTTAGATTCTTTTTGCACGCATATGATGCTTTGTCTGTCTGTTTATGATCTTACACGTATAACGTTATTATGGGAAGAGCACGCGTGTAAGTACTCGTTATATGGCTGGTGTGACAGTTTTCTTTTGTCATTCTACGTTGAAGTTGTATTATCTCATTTGGGATATTTCATTTTTACTAGAATTTTTCTTATAAACCAGGAATATAAATACATACATACATATGGCTGGAGCGGTTTTCACTCGCCTTTCTTATAATTAGGTATTATATATAATATCATTTCAAATTTCCCTTAAATTTTTTAAATTGCAATATCCGATCATATTGTTTTAGATCAATAATATCTTTTTACAGGCGCCAGCATGACCATAAATATTTGATGAACCCTTACCGAGCACCCGACATGATAATATTACGTAGTCACGCTATAAGCTGTATGAAACTTGAGCAACGTCAATATAACGTTGCCGGGTGACCCAAAAATAAAACATCCAATTAGCATTTCGCCCCCGAATACACACCACCGCCATAACACCGGAACATATAAATACGCCACAAAATAGTCAAGTAATTCTGATCAGATCTGCAGATGAAACATGTCAATATATTTTTCGTTTCAAAATTCAATTTATTATTAAAAGAAATACCGATATCACTTTGAATAATGTAGTTCAAATTAACAGCAGCAAGTAGAAATGTGTTTATAATTGAAAAAGTATGTACAAAGGTAAAGGAAAATATAACAATTACGTATAAATGTGCCTTAATTAATTTCTTTCATTGGAAATAAACTCATTACAGTGCGGTTTTTAATTGGAATTTTATTTTAATCGAGTATTACTCGACACAAATGTAAATTGAACTGCGAAATACAAAGTGTTGCATTTTATTTTTTTCAAATTTAATTAAATTTCTCAATTATATTTATTTCTATATAATAACTTTAACCTGTGCCTAACATTGAGGAGTAATTGCCTATATGGAGATGTAATTATAAGAATTGAGGTGTTTGCTTGCTAAAACGAATACAAAATAGTTGGAGTGGTTTCATTATCGACATAATATAGAATTACTTTATTTTGTTTCTTACTAAAATTGCCGTGAAACAATTTCAATTTGTATGTCAACTAGTAAAACGTAAATGAAAGATTTTTCAATTGCACTCAAATAACAATATCACGAAAACTAAACAAAATATCAACAATCCAAGAACATGTTAAGGTTAAGCACAACGTAATGCTGCCAACCAATAATCTGTAAAGTTAATAAAAATTAAAAAAAAGGTAGGTTATTTATTGTACAGACCTCGTACTTAATTATAACTACATATTAAACATAACTATATATATTGTTTTAACTTCATTCTATCATTGCCATGAAATAACTTCTGTGGCAACTAGGGGAATGTCATGGTAATATGGCTATTTTCTAAGATAAATTTTTAGAAAATGTGAATTATGGTGGAGGTGCAAATTGCATATATCTATACGTATTATTCTTAATCGTGTCTCATTCGAGATAAAGAAAAAATAATAAAAATAAACGTTTACTACTGGTTTAAAAAACAGTAACTAGTGTTTATAAATATTAGGAATAAGAAATTATAAATATTGTAAGAATAAATGCAATTTTAGCAACATTATGATTTATTTGTTATTAATAATCAGACTGGTTTATTGTGAATTAAAACAATACAAAATTAAAAGAATTTGAAAATATAATATTGTGTAAATATATAAATTTCGTGTTCACAAACTAATCCAAGCTTTTATTATGCAAATGACTAAAAATTGAATTTTAATTGAAAATTTATACTGAAATTCGTTCATAACAACGGAAATATGGACTGAAAATGAATCGGAAAAATAAATAATAACCCCCTATTGAATTCCCTAATAAATCCAGTAAAATTTAATCAAACCCGAAAGACAATGTACAAAAATGTGAAATGATTAGCATGAGAATGGGTGGCACATGGACTGATGTGCCGCAAATATCGGGTCCGGTATTTGTACGATGATACCGCTCTTGTTACACGCTCATCAACATTACAAATGACAATCGATGCGCAACCATCAGCTCGTTAAAATTCAGTTCATAATAATTGTGAGTCAGATTACGGTAATCGTTAGGGGTGTGCTAGTGGCTTACCCCGATTCACCATGAAACGGAACTGGACCGTACTAATGGGCCGTTTATTCAGGACGACAAAAGATATGTTCACACGATACAATCCCAATCCACATGAATATGATCTAATTCAACACTCATACAATTTTGCTACATTATTATATAAATATACCCAGACTTATGTGTTTATATATTTTTATGTATGTGTAGAACGCGCTTACCTACTTGCGTTATAAAATCTATAGACTTCCTAACATAAACTAGCAACTAGCTAGCAACATTACTGCTCTGGCTTTGTGAAATTAAAATAATTAGTTTGAATAGGAACGCTTATCCTTTTTCAAAACTGAGTATTAAATCGTTAGAAACATTCGCACTTTTACAAATGCGTAATAATTCAAAATATAATAATATTGTCTATATTATCGTATACAATTATTTTTAACAAAAAATCTTTATGGAAATCTTCGTCTTGTACTTCCTTGAATCGTTTAACCTATTTTCGTGAAAGATTTACGCAGCACTTGTATGTTTTTGTGTGTATTTTGGACAGTGAAATCCTTTATTGTTAAATAACAATGGAATATCAATATATATAATAAATATATAATGTTAAAGCAAATGTGTATAATAGTGTAATAACAATAAAATGGAAAATATCGTGTAGGTAATGATGGTAATTTAAGTATAAACTAATGTGATTTTGTAAAATCGATAGGTGTCTGTCTTTGTAAACTATTTTATGAACATCGCGTGCTATACACACAATAAATTATTCCAACATGCCATTACCATCTGCATTAAAAGATTATTATTCTTGTGAATGTTAAATAGACAATCAGTTCAGACGTTTACATTTGACTAATGTGCTTTGTGAGACTCTTTTACTAATTGTATAGGAATATCCAACAAATTGTAGGTACCATTAAAGTTTCTTTTTTATTTTGCTGGTAATTTTATTAAACATGTAAAAATGTTTTTGGTGTAATTTTAGTCAATTGTTAAAATGGCTTCAATACCCTTTGAATGGTAACAGATTTGTTATTGATACATTTAAGCTTTAATTCCATATAACACAAATTCACATATGTCTTGTAAGGTTTTAATTCGTTTTGAAATCAATTAATTGTAAGTGATTTGAGCTTGTGAATTATCGAAATAATTTTTAAATTGAATTGCGAATTATGAATTCAATTCCACTAGGAATTGATTTTGTCCAACTCTCATAATAACAAACAAATATTCTGCAAAGGTAATTTAATACAGTAACAATTTATTGAAAAATATGTATTCGTTTTCTGGTTTAAAAAGGAATTTATTTGTGTACGGTTATGCTTTTGAATATCTATTTCACAGGATTTTATCAGAATAGTGCAACTACGGTGGATTTAATAACAATGATTTTTGATTTATGTAAGTTCATTTGTGTGTGTGTGTGTGTGGGTCTTTTCAGTTTTTTAACGTACCAGTACCTATACCAACATAATACCATGTTTCAGATGCAGAAGTGAATATATAAATTTATGGTCCAACGATATGCAATCCCCCAAAAAAATCTACTAATTTATCCGCGTGACACTTGTGTTATTTACACTCTTTCGCGAGCGGTGAAGTCTTACAGTAATAAATTTGCACATCCGCACCCCGCCTCACTTCCCACAAAAATGTCATCACATCAGTTACTTACGTAGAGGAGCTGACACGAAACTATTCGGTTCGAGAATTCCAGATAAACACTATTTGTATGCTGTTACAGAGAACCTACCGAAATTGTAACAAATAATCATATTTTAATCATGAGATTAAACTTTGTAACAAATTATTTACTGAAATACTTGAAGTTGTACAAATTCCTAAAATATGATGTTACAACTATGTATATATTATTTATGTCCGATGTTATGGTATGGTGCAACTTCTAGTGCCTTAACAAATAATTCGACTAGACGCGATCAACGACAAGATGCACTTCAAAAGGAAGCAGGTTGCTTGTGGAAAAGGGAATAAAAATATGGCGCAAACATGTGATGCGCAGCGAGTTTGGAAAGTATGATGCATTTAAATATTCATACACGTACATGAGAATCCTTTATACGAACGCCTCTGGCCACGGAACACAAACTATGCAGTATATGCGCAAACCAGACAACGAACGAACGAACGAACAAGCGTTGTTGTCGGGGATTATGAAATATTATTTTATTCGCCGCGGACAAAAACCGCTACGTCGCGTCGTGCGGTTTATGTTGAATTGTTGAATGCGTAAGGATTACGAGAAAACATCGGCTAAAGTTTTATTATTATACTTGGTGAACCATTCCTATTTCACTTCACCGCCAACACGAACGTTTCCTTTTTTTGTTAATTTACAATTGTACATTGTTTATTTAATAAGTATGTTATACAGTTTTATATACACTAAAAAGCAGTAACGCATTCAGTAAAGAGTAAATGGGATAATTTCTCCCCTTATTTTTCAATTGTTAAAGTATTTTGAGAACTATCCAAAAACAAGTAAATAATTATACGCCTGTACAACGTTCTTAGTAATTGCATACTTTGTTGTAATTTATCAAAATAGATAATACTGTGACAAATATATTAAAAATAAAATAACAAGTATCACGAATATTCCGACAAAGATGACTAATAACAAACAATTAAATATTGTTTAATCTGCACTAATATCATGAAAGTTAGAGGATTAATCGATGCAACGGGGTTTGGTATGTTCCGGTCAAGCCCGGTGTAGTAAACATTTCCGCCTGATAAGTCCGGAGAGCTTGAGAGCGTTTCCGGGTTCACGCGTCACCGGAACTCCCATCGGACACAATCGAAATGTGGCGTACAATTCGATCCTTATAATAATCTATACGGCCGTGGCGCGTCAGCCAACGTATTAGATATGGCCGACCATTTCTATATAATAATTGACGTAATAATATAACGTGAGTTATGTTCATTGTGAGTTATGTGTTCGCAAGGGTAAAATGTTTGGCCGACAGTTGGCCGGGACATATTTGCTATAAACGATTTGTGCCATGATTTAATCATTGCTAATGCATTTAAAGAGATTCAATCTTGTATATATTAATATGAGTAGAATAAATAAATATTTTGTTAATTAAATTAATAAATATTATTTTGCCGAGATGGATAAGCTTTCCAGAAGCAATAGAGCCCTCCAATAATAATTTGTTCTGAATTGATGGGTTATTAAGGTTTTTGGAACAGAGAACGAATGTAACGAAATATTTGTTATGAATCAGAATGTAATTCACAGACCGCAAAGAAAGCAGGGGAAATTAATTTTGTCCCATTGTAATTCGGACAGTTATAAATTAGCAATTTATTTTCTTGAATTACTAAAAATTACTGCGAATTTAATTGCACATTCCAGTAAGCGTAGATAAATTTATGGTCTAAACGAAAATAGCAATTAACATTTCTTTTTTCGCTAGGACCAAATGCTCATAATTTATTACTCGAATATTACGTCTATATTCAGAGATTCAAATATTAATTTGACAAATGATGATTATAAATCAAATAAATATTAATATATCTACAAAAGAAAAACAAAAATCATTTTGACGAATATAAACGACAACTAGTTTAGGATTTATTGGTTGGTCAGAAGTTTACACGAAAGCCATAAATAGCAATACTCTGTACATTTGTGGTAATTCTCTGTACGTACCATTCTTCTCACGTTTTCCTGAATTCGAAAATAAATACGATTCATATACTATATAATACTTGAATCTAGATTATTTGATCGGTTGGGCAAAATATTTGTGTTTGCGACCCCACCGAGCCAGCGAATTCATTTCTGTTTGGGTAATGAGCAATTTGTAGTTTGCAATAGTCACAATAATATAACATGAACAGCAATATTAAATTCGTTGTGTACAAATATGAAACTCGCAACTAATAAACTAATAATAAGTATGAAAACTTATTAATTAGCAAAGAAAATGCACGTGCTTCAAATGTGACATGAAAATTATAACAGGCACGGAATTTTCAGTTGGCCAACAGTGCTTCTCTATTCATTTTAATTAATATTAAATTTAATTAAAGTCTAAGACGAGATTTACTGTCGCTACTTACAGCACACAAAATGTACCTTACAAAAGTATTATTTTAAATTACGCCTGTGAGTATTTTACCTACTTTACCTTCTTCAGAGATAAATTTCGTAATTAATTATATCCTTACGTTTTAATTCACCGTATTATATATAAAAACACATATATGTATGTGCAGAACGCAATATTTATTAAAATACAAACATTAGTAAACTTTGCTAGGAAGTTAGCATATACTATCTATGTCTTTTTATTACTGATGCAGATAAAAGGCACAATGTATTTGTCCACAGATAAATCTAGTAGTGTGAGCAACAAAGAATTATACAAGTTTATTATTTTTTATTAGAAAATTAATGACGTAAAGTGCACCTTAAGTGAGATGTACTGTAGTTACGAAAAGTGTGTAGTTTTCAACTGCAGTCAGTTTTGAAAAGTGACAATAATTCTTTTTAAATTTAATTTAATTGCCATTAGATTTTACGGCGAGCTGAAAGTGTTGGTGCTTATTGTAACAGAAATTGAAACAAAAAGGTTGCTTCTTCAGAAGTCAAGTACCATTACCAATTAAGCCGAAAGTATTTGACTGGTTCTGGATGGTCATTATGTGGGTTTGCATATATTTGAGTATGGTACAGAAACCTTATGCCTATTAATTCTGATTAATTGGCATGCCAAATTTATTAGAATTTACATCAAATCACTAGGCTATACATCATATATCCAATTTGCAAATGATTCGGTTACAGCACTACGTCAGCCAGGTACCCAATCATTATCAATATTTTGCGAAATAATCATGGTCACCAATCAATACATATTAGCTTTACCAGGAGAAATAACTAAGGGTTCTTTCGTAAGAATATATTTTGAAAGACAAGTCGATATTAAAACAGAATTTATAGTTTAATTTTTTATGGGTGCAATCTCGTCGAGTGAAAATGTATGACAATTTTGAGTAGTGAGTGTATGTTGCGTTTTTACTACGATCAATAGAACTATCGTACTGCTGACAATGAGGATGCTAGTACTCTATTTCTTTTTAATGAAATAAAAATGCATTACTTTTGTAGCAGTTATAAAGCGCATGTTGTTTAATTTATAACAAACATATACGTGTTCCATTACGACAGTAATTATATTTATTTCATGTTCTATGTATTACATTTTTTTGAGTGATTTAAAATAATATTTAATATTCGAAATTGTACTTTGAAACGAGTTAGAATTTACACAGTAATACCGTAACCGGAAGAAATGGATATTCAACTTTTGTTACAAAGTTTTTTCTAAAGTTTAACCATTAGCTGAAATGTATAAATATATATTTATCTCAGAACATGAATGATAGAAGACACTGATATATTTTACAGATATCCTTTGCGCAAATACGTATCAATGACTTTTATAATTAAATCTTGAGTACGTTGCTTAAGCAAGTTTGATGATTTATCTTAAATAATTAATCTTCAACAAGGTGAAATAATTTAATTTCTAATACCTTATCAGAATTGACAATTATTTAAGCTTGAACGGTAGTGCTGAACATCTAAATATTTAAGTTTAATCTATAAAGCCCTTCGTCGCTAACACATCTAGTTGAAGCATTTTCGTAATCAATAATAAATGAGTTGCCTACGTACTGACGTACAAGTACGTGTGGTTTGTAAAGGATATATTTGCTGTTTGGGTTCCAATCGTAAATGTTTGTATTGTGATTTCTTAACGGGAGGTGAGTCGTTGTAACAGGGAAGCCCCCTCAGTTCGTCTGAGCTTGTCTGGTGAAATATTTTATATTTCGGGTGTTAATTATTGCAAATATTATTATTTTGGTTTTGTGCTATTTGGAGCCTTTATATTGTAGTTTTACGCCAAATGTTATTGATATAAAATGTCGTTGACCCATTATTAAAGAGACAAAAACAAATCAGAACTAGTTACATTTTATTTGGTTGGTTTTGGTTTTACTATCTTGAACAGTTTAACTAGAATTTTTTGTTATGCCAACTTCTTACTAAGGGAAAAACTACAAAACAAATTTAATCTTCTGTGCCAGAGTTACCAAAACTATTCAGTATATAAGTTTGTTCAGTTGATACTAGAACTTCTAGAACTGTTATTCGAATACATACATAGACCAAGTCTATATAATTATTTACCTTGTTTGAGTATTATAGGAATCAGCAAAAAATAACATATCGATGATATTACTTAAGCTTATAATTATAATTGCTATATAAACGAATATCAAAATTTAAAACCAACATGAAACAATATTCTGAATGATTCAATATAAATATATCAGAAAATATTTATTCATATTCCTTAAATATACAGACAAGATAAGCAAGAGTAGGACACTGTAATTTTTTTCTGAAAGTTGTTATACTGAAAATATATCATAACTAGTAATGGTATACTAAAAGTAATTTTATAAAACTGTTTAGTACTGCTATCCAATTTGTTTTAACCGTAAAAACTAAAACTTTAAGGCGCTAACAATATTTTTACAGCGTATACCGTGCAATTTTCACGAATTCAAATGAGACCGAGTAAACATAAGAAAAATTCGAAACTTACAACCCTTACATTAACGTACAAGGATAGCGCTATATACTTTAGCATGTGGGGCTTCAAAATAATTGTGTATACACAGTAAATTTACATATTGGATAATATCTTCTGATATTACTACAACGAATTTTTATTAATAATTATAGTACCAATCGTAAGCTAACAAATATTAAGTTATAGCGATACTTATAATATCTAAGCATAAAAACTAAATATTTAAATAGTAAATTATATATTTATTTTTGTTTATATAATTCATACATTAATTTTTATTTGCTTATATGTAAAGAAGCAATTTGAGGAAACCGAATTAGCATACTAATATCGTAGTAACAATTTGAAGCATACGTCATATATGAAGCTAAAGCAATCAGTGACAGTGGCCCTTTAAACTTTAATTAATATTGAGCCATGGCTGTCAGAGCGTAACGCAACGTTTCAATAATTAACAGAAAATGAGTTAAGTGTTTCGTAATTATCTCTTGCGCAGGAGACTAATTCGTAGTTGACAGTGTAGGTGTACACACGCACACGTGCAAATCACCAACGCATCTATTAAGCAAACAAACACACGCAAGTTTGTGATGATGAGACCTGAGCAAGTTGTATTATGCTAGAATCCTTTGAGCTTGAAGATATGTTACCTCTTCAACTTGTAAAGTTCATATAATCATGACAGAAATGAAAATGAAATAGAAAATTGCTTTAGGCTCAATATTCTTTGATAGTTTTATAAACAAAAACACAGCAGGTGGCTAAAAAAGTCGAGTATAGTCCTCTCCTGCTTTTCAATATATTAATAAAACAATCATAATGATTAATATATTAATTTAGAATTATACATAATGAACTTGTCGATGGATAGCAAATAGACGTTATAAGAAATTACACGATAATAAACGAGCGTCGCTCTCTGCCTAACATTGATGTTATTGTTATGGATATAGCTGAAGAAGCAGTGCCCCTTGTCGTGATCGCTATTGTTCACTGTTAGACTGATGTTCTTGCTTTATTTGTTTAATAGCGCCATTTAAAGACAAATTAATTAGTGATCTAATCTCTTCCTAATTAGGACTTAACGCGTGCTATTATATACAAATTGTTCCGTTGTTCTGCAAACCATCTGCTTCGTGGCCAAAATTCTCTTGCTTAGGATATTTTTTACAAAAGATTCTGAGATAATTAAATTAAAAAAAAAGGCAGGGCTTATTGACAACGTTTAGGAAGCTTAAGTATATAATAGTATTAAGATTCAATGGTCATTTATACAAGTGACACAATCCTCGAAAAAACAGAAAAGGTACAAGATTTTCCATAATCGAAATAATAAAAATGTATTCCTTTTTGCTGATTTAAATTAATTGTGGTAAATGATTCATTTTTCTTTTTGGCGCATACCAACGAAAATCATACTTTTATGGCGAATCCTCTTTACCAAATCATCTAGTAATATACGATTTCTGATCAATACTATTCATCTAGATTGTAGCGACGTATTTATATGTAAAGCATATTATGTGATTCAAAATGTATTATAATAATAACTTCTTATGTATTATTTTTGTGAAATTCTTGGAATGAGACTCGGTAGGGCAATTTAAACAAGCTCAAATTCAACAACAGTAAATCTGGTTGACCTACTCTTGAGTAAATCCTTAGCATAAATTGAAGAACCATCTCTTACTCACAAATTCTCTTCAAATTACTAGTACGAGCGGCCACAAAAAGCATTCTGGTATTGTACTTGAAATAATCACTACCCTCATTTTAACAATTCTGAGTTAAACATTAAATAAATAAATTCAAACCCGAATTTCATACAAAATACAATGGTTAAATTTTCATATAATTTCTTCCCAATGAAATTTAGCAAGAACAGAAACCTCAAATAAATAATATAGTTTATTAATAATGAAGAAATTGAGACAAAAGAAAATTTTCTTGAAATTGGAAAATTTTCCAAAGAAAAGCTCAAATAATGATTTATTAACTATAAAGACAAGTTTTCGTTTCAGTGTACTATACTACATATGTGTATTCCACGCACATACTACATGCATGTCCCTATTTAGTAGACAAGAATCGAGCCATGGAAAGCAGATAGAGTGCATCCATATACTGATGCCCGCCCGACGGACGCGTGCTCCAAACTCCCAACTATTCAGACAAGCTCTGTCTTTCTCACTTGAGTACGAATACGCTGAGCCATGGATATCAGGGCGCTTTTCATTCGCTTTCTCGCACTCCCTTGCACCAACGCTGGCAGTCAATTCCCATGGGGGTTGGAATTCGTAGTGTGTTCCCTTGTGTTCAAATTAAACCCCTGGCGCCTTGCCAAAGTGGAATAGCACGAGGCGCGCGAGTGTCAGAAAACCAAGCTCTCGTCTAATTGGGTGTCGCGTTCTTTTTCGTGTGTGTGTGTGTGTGTGTGTGAGCAGCGAGCTGTGAGCGTCGAACCAACGACGCCGACGTATACATGGCCAGTTAGAGGCTGACTCTCCCGGCTTTTTTACGGCACTAAAGGTTAATTCATTACTTTATATATGTAGTTGCACGACTACACCGTCCTTTCCTGTAACTAAATATGATGTATTCGGTGGCTGACGGCATTTTAAATTAAATTTGTGCTCATGAATTGGAAATGTAAAACATTTCTCTACGTTACTACGGAAGGGTTAATAATAAACTAGTAAAGTGATAACGTTAAACTGGTCGGTAACGCGAGCGACACAGCCACACCAACCAACTCTATATCTCTTTTCTTCTATTGGACGCTGATCTATAAATGATTCTATTTAATTAACAAATTCTTTAGATCCTCACTTACTTAACCTTATCTAATAATAATAATAATTTCTTCATACACTTGATTGTCACAGAACTTAAAACTAAACGAATTGTAATACTTCCTTATATATATTCGTATAAGAATGTAAAACTGCCTTGATCATTACAGAACGACGCCATAAATATAATTTTATATTTAATAATGGAACACTGAAACCATTCGCGTGTATCTCAATACGATTCTTCTTGCAATCAATCTGATTTGGTAAAAGATTCAGTGAGATGATTACAGGATGGGGTTGAGGGGAGTAAAAGGAACGAACAAAAATGCTTCGGATGTAAGAACGTGAAACGGTAACCAAACTAACCCGACGGCATATTAACACGGTTCGCGGCTTTCGGTTCATTGTCGTTGCGCAACAGATCTTTGCAAACGATATGGGTATGCGTAATGGGAAAAATGCCAGATTGAAGAATCGTCGCAAGACTCGGGTTTTAAAAGGCTTACTTTGATTTTATTCTTTGAATATTCCATTAATGATATTACCAATGTACAACATTTCAATCTGTTATATATTTAGAAACAACGAAATAAGTATTATTATTACAATTTATGATTTATATTTACCAAAAGATCCGGATTTATTATATCAACCGTAACATATATGTATGTATATTTCGGTTTTTATTTCCAATTGTTTCAAAAAATATCATAAAACATTTGCAAAACGAAAATTAATGAATGAATATGAAAGCATACAAAATAGAATATTAAAAATAACATCAACCAAATATTCATATTTGATTTAATTTCGAATTCTATTCAAACCAAAGCATTCAAAAATAAAACAGGAAAATAATAACTTCAAAAGAAATAATATGAAAAAGAAAACATATTGAAAGCATCGGCACGTACAGCAAAGCTATTTTTAGCCACGCAAAAGTTCGCGTATATTTTTTATACATATGTGTAGCTATAGAACTTTGAATCAATGAAAGCGGCAAAGAACAGGCGAACAAAAAATGTGACAAGCCACAGGACAGCCAAAGGTGAGAAAACTCTCAAAGATTTTTCCATTTCTTGATTAAAAACGGGTTGTTTTAAGCAGTCCCTCGCCCCGTCGCGTCGACCGCCTTCGCTGCAATCGCATTTAAGTTTCTGTGAACCACAGTGAAAAAATACCTCATTACGACGACAACGACTGCTTGATAAAATGGGGTGGGAGGGAGATTGAAGTTAGCTCTTTGTACATCGTTGAACGCACTTTACACGCCTCAGAAGCGAGGAGCATTTTCAGAATACTGTGGAATTAGCAAGCGGCTCGGCTCGGCTCTCCCTGTGCTAAAGCTGCGAAGATTCCTTTTTTATTATTTACAGGTTTCATCATAAAAACAGAAACCTGTCATCGTTTAACACTGTCGGGAATTCGTATTGAGTTGAGTGAAAGCTAACTCAAGCAAATTTTTCGTCATTATTATTTACCTTATTAAGATGCTTTTATTTCATTTCCGCCGTTATTCTGCTTTGTATTATAATAGGAATATATACATATATATTTTTGTGTAAATACTTTTTTCTTATTTACACTTATTTGTTATAGAACGAAAGTGTAAATAGAAAAGATGTTCAGATATAAAAACATAATAGATACATATCTCTCAAACTATCTCTTTTGTTTTTCTAATATCGTATTGAAATCGCATGGAAGTCTAGCATCAGAAATAGTCTGCAACAGAGAAAATCGAATAAAAATATTACTTTGTTGAAATGGTTTGAAAGATGCAGTTCAAAGGCAAATTAGTTCGTAATTCTTTTAACCTTTATGCAAAATACGTTTGTATGATGTAGTATAAGAGTGTATTGTACCGACGTTCATGTCGTTAACTTTATCGGTGAAATACGAAAGCTCGTTTTACTATACAGATAAGATTCTCCAAGCTTAATAACTACATAACTTGCCCGGACGAAGCTTTTGTGTGAATTTGAATACAGGCTACTAGACTTTGCTTTCTTCTTTTACCTTTTTTATTAAACTGCACGTTTAAGACCGAAGTTTTTGAGACTTGCGAAGAAAAAAGTAGTCTCAAAGGACCAGTTTTCTACTCAAAAGTACGTGTAAAATTACTAAAAGAAAAACGTACCTTTGGCTTCATAACAGTGCTTGCATAAATAGACTCAAGAATTTAAAGTTTTGCTGCTTATCAACTATCACACCAATATTTTTAATCAAGTACAAATTTCATACATTTTTTACTATGCACAGATAATTAACATTATAATTGGAATTCAAGCAAAATGACATAGTCAAACATGTGCTAAAATTGATGTACGAGGCAAGCAAACGAACAAACGGGTCAAAACGCTAGAAACAGAGATAGGGAAATGCGAAAAGATTGAAAGGGTCCGAAAATAGGAGGAACGTACGTTTGGCCCCAGTGACCAGCTGCTGTCACTTCGCTAGACAAATCTGTGGTGTCCGAGCGACAGGATATCGGGACACACAGGTCACGACATGACATCACCACGAAACACGCACACACCCCAACACATACGCGTATAATCACCGGAACATGTACACCGGATCAGTCATATGACATAATATGGTCATATTCATTACACACCCTTCCCTATGGATCGATCGTAAGACCGTCACATCAGGGGTATACTGTTTTAATCCGTCCCACATGAGTCTTAAGATTAAATAGATTCAGGAAATTACATTTTGTTTGTTTTTAGACCCACAACAAACAAAAACTAACCATCTTTAGACCCTCTATAATTCCCTGGCTCGAGGTTCTAGTGGGAATTACAGAGGGCTCCCATTATTCCATAGGAGGCGGAGAATAGAAAGAAAGAAAGGATATTTCGCACACTCTAGGAAAGCTAAACATTCTTTCTCTACTTTTTCTGCTTTACATTATCAAAGCTTTCATACAAATGTAATTCAATGTAATTATAAATAGATAATAAATCGTATTATAAATAAATGAGACACGCTACTGATTCGCAGACACATCATTCATCATATTTCACGTAGAAAACATTACGGTCACGCCACTGGGACCATTACATTTGGTCGGAACGTAATCCTAAATTCAGTAAATTAGAAGTTCCCTCCGATGCAAGCTCGTTCGCTGCAGCGCTAATTGATGACTAGCGACGTATACTCGTACCATAGTCTATCTGTACGCTCTTTATCCAAACCGTATGTACGGGCTAATATGAATGTTTGGCCTGTGTATGCAATGCATCCAATATTATCGTACATGGGACTGTTCTGTTATCGAATGGAACTTTCACGTATCCGCATAATTGAGTACTAAACAAATAACAATTATAAATACAGCCAATTTGATTGGCATCTATTTACCTGAAAATTGAATTGCATTGCAATCTGTGGTACTCGAGTTTAATTTTCCGGTTAATTTCACTAAGAGCCGGAAGATGGGCTGGAATCGCTGATACTACAATTGTACTAAATTATTTTTGGATTAAATTTTAATATGTGTAATATCGGTAACTTGACTACCGTATCTAGTAATTGTATAGAATAACTGATTTCAAACTTCAAACGATACGATATTAGCAGCAGTACCGTGAACATTCGGTAGGGTTTGCTATGATATCCGAGTACTAATTAGATATCTATGTTTACATACAGGACTGTCGCTGGACGTCGTCCGCCTTGATGACAGGACCTAATTACGGTCTTACATAGTATTGATTGTAGATTAATCGGGAATACGGTTCATTCCTAGAATAACGGCTGGAACCCTCGCCCCCGAGTTAAATTCCATTATCGACCATTAGCAGCTTTACACTATCCTAGGGTGTCCATACTAATAGACCAGCACGCATTATGATTGGAAAGGTATCTACAAGCTACAGCCACGGCCTAAAACATGGAATCACTTTCCATTTCTACATGGGGAAAATTGTACCTATCTAATATATTTATTAATTTATGTAAGTTAGCTTAATAATTAATAATAAAATAATTAACACACTATACTTCTTGAATAATCTGGAGTATTTCCACAAGATTCGATAACAATCTATTACGCAGACCAGATTGTTTTGTATAATTCCGTAATAGTACAATATTTTATATTTAGAAGAATATTAATACTTTGTGCAATATTGCACAGTATTAAATAACTTACTAATTGTTGAATAGAAAAATTTGGTTATGTACATAGCTATAAACAGAGGAAGCAAATTTGTATATTACTTATGTGTACGATGAAGCAAGTGTTCCAAAATGAAATTAGACATAAATCCGGGCAGTGGCGCACGTTTACGAGACATCAAAGCGTCTAGTGTAGCGTACTTAGAAATGTAATATTTCGTTGTGCGAGTGAAATTGTCGTAAATTCCATTAAAACTCATCGTGCCAGCTACCAAGGACGACAGACGGAAATGTGGTGGTGCGTAGAACAGAGTGAGAATTGAGAAAGTGGAACGGAAAAGGCGATGGAAGGGGTAAGAATAAGAGGTGGGAGGGGAGTGAAAGGGATGGCATCAGTTTTAAAGCGAATAACCTATTACGTGCCTAGTAGGATCCACAGAGAAAGCTTTGGAGCGCCATGCTTATGCGTCTGCGGGGAATTCAACTGAGGTACATCATCGCCTCTCGCATAATAATAATAAAACGAAAAATGTTCCGTTTCTTGGGAAAAGTTTACAGGTAAAACAGCTCCAGGGATGCTTGTAATTAATTTAGATCTCGGCGCTCAGAATGCAGTGCGAAGGACCACAGGAGTGTGAAACGATTTAAATTAATAAAACAACACAAAAATATTTCGTTTACGACCACAATGGCTGCATTAATTATATTGTAAATTACAAACACGTCTTTACCTACCACCCTAAAGCGGTTTATGATCATTTTACAAAAGGGGAGCTTTCTACGGCATTTTAATTGTTGTTGTTAGAAACTCGTTTTGTATAACACGATCATTCGAATTTTACAGTGGAGTTGTTAAAAATGTGGGTCCTGCACGAGCTTTAGTATTAAATAATTATCAAAACTTTGCACTAGGATGATATATGAAAACTATTATTTTAATATTTACATATTATTATACCCCGAAAGGTCCGAGAAGGTGTGCCAATATCGTAATAGCATTACGATGTGTGTAGCAGTAGTGAAAGGATAGCTACCATTGCTAGGTTGAGGTTAGGTAAATAATGAAGGAGCTCGTATACACGAGTAGGGGTGGCATGGCGGGCAGATTAAGTCGCTGTCCTCCCATTTAACATACACACGAATAACGAATTGCCAGGAATGTCTGATTAAAACTAGGGCTTAGCTTTCTTTTGAAAAAAATCCGACTTAATTTGTTTCATTATTCTTCCACCAAATAGAATTTCCCCTGGAGGGAAAAAATAAAATAAAATAAAACAATCAACCGTACAAAGAATTTTTTAATACTATAAATTTCCGTTCTAAACACTTTGTGGCCCTTTTTAGAAACACACCTTTGAAGTTGATTCAAGAACACTTTCTCGCCGGGTGATTATAGTGTGACAATGATTTGATGCAGTGGAACTGTTAACAATTTCAATAAACTTACACATAAAAATCTATATTCTGGAAGAAATTCGAATTCGCAAGCACTAAATTCTAAGACCAATAACTATAAAACGTATATAGGTTACCTCGAAGCAGTATGGCCGTAGTACATTCACAGCCAATCATAACTGCGGTGCACTATGAAAAGTGCTACTAAATTCTTTAATATAGCTAGAATAAATATCAACTGAACATAACCTTACGCTCAGCTGCAATGGGCTCTAAAACGTTTTTTTGGTGATTTTCTCTTACGGTTATTTTTCGTGACTGACTATACGTTATCTATTACGCCACAAATTGTTTCTGTAGCTGGGCTTTAGTGACCACAATAACAATATAAATCCCATATTACGAACCGTTACTTTTGCAGACGCGTGCGCCCTTTTTATAATAGCACGGAGGGCGGGCGAACTGTAACTACGTTGCACGCTTGCCAACGATTAATTTTACGCTTATGGAAATTTAATGGTTATTGTTGCTAACTGTTTCTGGAAGCTACTTTACAATATAGTACAATTTGATGAGACTTTTGGACCGGTTAATTCTATGAAACGTGTAACACCAGTTGATTCTCAATACTTATTGCCTGATTCGCGAAAACACACACATACTGACGTTATTCTGAAAATAGTTAGAGTCGATTCATTGATGGGCCAAAACGTAAATTTCTGTGAAAAACTCGGGTTCAAAATATTTCTTTTATATCTAAATCTTCTGATACCTCCGGAGTTGTAACTAACAAAATTTTATTTTATACAAGAAATGTATACAATTTTTGCTGTATCATCAATTTTCCGAATAATTTGACTGCTCTGTAACCAAAACTGGACCGCAACTAAAATAAAATTAAAAACCTTAATAAAAACTGCACTGAAATTTAATCCCGGCCAAAGTGTTATAACTGTGCCGTTAATGCAGTATTTTGCGGTTCGGTGTGGAACCAATATTGAGCCATAAAATTTTTGTTTCATCGATTAAAAGCATTAAAATTCATAGCACGATAGTACTGAATACAGATGCAAAATCTATTTATGTTAAAATTAGGAAGCTGTGAATATTATTTATTTCGTCTGTTATATTATAATATAAAAAAAAAATTAAATGATTATATGGATAAAATTACATTATTTATCCAATGAAACCCTGAGGCTACGTGGTTCTAATTTAAAATTGTACGTATTTTCTAATTCATTTTACGTTTTTGAAACACATACCATTTACTAAAAAATTGTCTTTGTAAATGGAATATATATATATATATATATTTATATGTATGTTCAATCGATCAGTATTGGATGTGTAAGTGTATGTGAGTGATTGGCAGTGGGGTAGCAGAACGGGTAACGTCATATGCACGGATCGTTCGTCAGTTTACCCAAATACGTCTGCTGTCAAATGCATCCCTAGTTCAGTAACGAATTACATTATTATGCGCGACGGATCGCTATACCGCACTACCGCACGAACGAGACATGCAAGAAACTTCAATTTGTAACCAAATGCATCATTAGATGTAAGACACTAACCATGTTTTACTAGTAAACAATTCCAAACGCTCACAAAATACATTATTTTATGGTCACCGTTTGATCCCAGCGTATAAACTTTACCGCAAAGCCGACATATATAGCTTGAAAATCTTATACTTAGTTTTCACTATATATGTAGTATAGATTAGATCACCGTACAAAGTACAGAAGAGCAGTCGTGTGTCTGTAGCATTCTCGGATCAAAGAATTTGATTAAATAAATTTCTTGTCTCGTATTATTTCTATCTTATAACTGAAAAAATTAAACTGCTTATTTTCAATTCGTTTACATAACACTTGAACAGGTAATGTAGGCTCATCCTGTATTATAAAATAAAAGTCACCAAAACATAAAACAAAATACTTCAAAAAAAAAAAGAAGAAAAAAGAAAAGCTATAAAAAGTCTAACTGCACCATTTTCCCTTGTGGGCATAATCTCCACTGTTTTCATTGTGGGCGAATGTGCGTGCGCGACAGAGACAGACCGGAGGAACAAAAATCTTTATCGGCGAGAAAACAAGAGTGAAAAACAATAAAAAATGTAACCCGCCAGCTAGATGGCATCGCATTTCCTGTCACTGCTAAAGCAGTTGCAGCATAAATGTCAACCAAGTGTATTTGCCCTCTGCCACGGAATATCAAACAATTTCACAAAAAATTGTTTTTTTTTTGCCACTATTTAACTAACATAAACGAAAAAGTTGAAAATTCTATAACTAAATATTTAGTAAACGACACCCTTAATAGGCTTAATACTGAATTAAATTATAGGATTATAAAATTTGTATATAATAGCAAATAAATAGTGAATTACATTTTCCGAAAGTTTCCTAAAAAATTTGCAACTATCCTCGGCAAGTTATGAAATTTATAAATTTGAGCAATAATATAATACCAGAAACTTAATTTTATTTTTAATAAACAATACATTTATAAACAAAAACGTAAAAAATCTGTAAGATTAGTTTAATCTTTTCTTATACTTCTTTGGATAAATTCGTGCAAGAAATAAATAATAAATATATCAATTATAATTTTTCTTAATACAATTTTACTTCGGACTACAAATATATCAAACCGAAATTAAATTTAACGATCAATAACCATAGGTGTTTCAATGCATATCTGTGTCATATAAAAGTGACACAGAATGTTACTTCGATGTAATCTTTATTTGTGTCGTGGGTAACATTCGGTGGGAATGGTTTGCTCGTTTGTATCGGTTGTGAAGGGTGGTTGAAACCATAGAATGGTAGTGAGGAGGGTGGAGGGGGGATTTCAGGAGAAGAAGAGTTCGGTTAAGAAATGTAAGAGCTCAAGTGAGATGGGTAGAGGTTGGTGTGTTTGTCAGATGCGGAAAGTCGACAACTGATTGCGATCCCACGCGGCTGCCCGCAGTAAACACAAACTCAGTGTGCTGCGCTACGGTTTCAGCCGGAAGTTATCCGCGAGTTAGCAAGTTAACAGATACATGAGCATGCGCGCCAATACGATGAAGCAATGATGATCAGACCCGTATTTACTATTCAAGTTGGCAACAGTGGTAAATTAAAGGAGAAATACACAAATATATGCTCGTAGATGCATGCGCAACTTTTCGTTTATTTTATGTTAAAGATAAAAATTAAAAATAAATAATTGTTTAATATCTTCTTATACAAATATTGTGCTGATTGCTAACGTACATGGGAATTAGGATTTGTTGATTTTACTTAATTTAAATTTAATTAAGTGGGTGTACACAGTCAAAATTGATTTAATTATTTTTGTAATTTCGCGAATCTCTCCGTAGTGGAACATTTCTGTTTAATATTTACTGGGGTGACAATGTAGCTGTACGCATATTTCAAATATAACTGCTCAACTATAAATAGAAAGAGAAAAGCTCCTCCATCTGCACTTCGCACGACTAACTTAAATGAACAGCCAATAGTAATGTTGTTCGTGTCACTAAATTAAATTACAGAGTAGTTGGATGAAACATCACACAGTACAGTACAGTGCAGTACAGTACAGTACAGTACAGAGAGAGAAAGAGATCGTCGTCATGTAGAAATAACAGAAATGGAGTGGCAAGTGTCAAGCGAACCAGCATGAAACAGCATGACATGAAGTTTGTTATAACGGGCTTGCGTCTGTCTTGCATTTCATTACGTTATTCAAACATATAACCTAATTGTTTATAAAGATTGTATGTACACGGCTTCGGGACGACAGTCGTGCCAGCTCCCGAATTATGATGTTCAAATAACTTTTTAATGTGATTATAAATATAACGAGTGCTCGCTGCCGGGCCACCAGCACTGCACCGAAGATTACGTTATCCCGAGTGCCCTTAAACCTGCAATCGCGAACACGAATTGTATCTGATGATTTGCAATTTTAGAGGTCATCTTTCATGGTTGTATTTGGCACTTATGATTTAATCAATTAATCTACCATTGACTGATCTACCATTCGTTAATTTCGGTAATACTGGCTTCGCTCATAATCAAGCAAACATTTAATTGTAAAAAAGTATAAGGTAAATAAAAGATTGCTTAAATTGGAATCGCTAGTTAGGATTGAAGTTTGGTAGAAAGAAATAGATAAACTTGTAGATTAACAATTTGTAGTTTACGTATAATTTCGTTTCCCTTCTCGTAATTCTGTAATCCCAATTCGCGATTCTAAATAATATTTTTATACAAAGTGGCTAAATTTGCATGACTCCACATTGTTTGGATAATTTAACTAAAACATCAAATATAGAGATAGATGTATAAACGGAAACACAGTGTAAACTAGGACGTTAGCTAAAAGAAAATCTTAAGAGGCGGCGTGCAGTATCGTTAGTTAGAAAAGCACTCACCAGATGTCAGAGTGCCCAGCGTAACGCAGACGGCAGCGAACACTTCAACCCGCATGGCCTTCGGATTGGTTCACGGCCAGTTAATCTGAAACAAAACAAAAGCAAAACTTCAATTACTTGCTGTTCCTCTTAACGTTCCCAAAATACAAAACGAAAAGTAACTTTGCCGCTTGCAACTCTATATATTATATATATATATGATGATCTTGATGCAGTAGTGTTATAAATTAAATTTAACCATAAGTCAGGCTTTATTAGAGTCTGTGGCTTGAATGTTATTAGTTCGGTTCGGTGTATGGGACCACCCACTATATTACCAGTGTAATTAAAATAGAGCTTCGCGTGTATGGCGTCACTTAATGAGCGAAACACTTTACCATAGATGAAGACAATGTAATGCAGCTATAATGTGAACAACCTTCTTGTACAGTGCCTTCAGCAGTTCACCTATCGTAAAATTGTGTTTTATTATAAGGCTCACAAATATACATACACACATTGTTGTTCTATACTGCTGTTCATTTTTACAGACAATAAACAGACCTCCGCTTATTTTGATTTATGACTGTATTTATAAATAAAAACAAGTGCATATTAAAATACAACACTATTTCTATTTGTAACACAAATATTATTATTTTTACAGAAATTAGATTTAATTGTTAACATTGACTTCTAAGCTTTTATTTATTAGCGGTATCAAAATCAGTGGCACAATGTTCACGTTCATATAATATGAATCCCCATGGTATATATGGCGTAATCAAATTATGCACTTAGAAGCTATTCGAATACCGAATTATCGCGAACTAAGTTGGCCCAATGGGATAAGTAGGTCGGACGACACACTAACTTGGTTTACCGCTTAATTGACATATTACTAAAGTGGTTAGTAGTTTACTACATTTACTCCTCTTTTTTTACGGTTTCGACATCTGCGCGCCATCTAGGCGATCAATCTAATTTGTTGCCGTTCTAGTCTGGTATAGAATTACCTGAGGTTTATACTTGTTGCTGAAAAAGTTTTCTTAATAACGAGGGACATTTTCATGACACATTACTGTCATTGGAATTGCGAAAATTTCGATTTCCTTTCGAAGGTAATTTTGATATGCTTGGTTATTTTCTCTCAAATATTTTGCAGATTAATCAAATTCTAAATTATAATAATGAAACTTTATATAGCACATAAAAACAAATCGGTATGAAAAATATTTTTAAAAGAAAAATTATAAAATATATAAATAAAAATAAAACCTCATTAAACATGCTTTAATGGAATATAAAATTCAAAGTATTTCAGTTTAATAAACATATTTAATATTGCTGCCACCAAAAAACGCATGGCAGTGTGGAAAGTTTACCTACTGCGAGCTAGCGCTATTTGCTGGGGCTTTTATAGGCGACTGCTATGAAATTAGAAGCAGGATAAAAATAAACTATAACATGCAAGCTTCGCTCACCCCGAGTTAAAACGTATATTTATCTATTTGAAAAAGTTCATATATTTTTAGTACGTAGTATAAAATGTTTGATAACACCTGCGCTTCATGTTTAGAAAAATTATCGTGATAACAACAATATGTTTTGTTTGTGTACCTACATAAGTGTGTTTATACGGTAAATTGTTCTATTGTAAAAGTTTCGTCATAACTAATATGTTGTAGCAACTTCAGAACTTACTTTGGAAAAACTTTTTATTAACTTACTCTTTGTATATGATAGCTTGCACAAAATTTCCCTAAAAGTTTTAATTTCAATTTCAAATATTGCTATTACATTAATAGAAAGAAATTGTTTTTGTTTACAAACAAGTTTTGTATTTTCTTGTGTAATCATATTTATCCCAAAGTAATAATACAAGTTTTGCACTATACTAATCTTCAAAAACGATTGTATAATATAATATGTATATTTTTAATTTATAAATAATTAATATTAATTATTATGGCCTTTGATATAAATAATCTTGAAGTTTTGTTTAGATTTATTTGATATATTAAAAACTTCATAATTAATATATTTAAAAACTCTTTTATGGTGTATGAATGAAGTACATGAATCACTTAAATCTTATTCGAATAAAATAAAATAATTTGTATTGATAACCAATACATATTTTTAGCAAAAGTTTAACCAAAAGTACAGCGCTATAAAGTTAAATTGTTTTGGTAAGATAATTTAATAATATTATGTTAATTATAACAGACTCTTTTTATTGCGAATAGTCGGGATTGAGAGGATATGATTCTTGTCCATATTCATGGTAATACATGAACATATATTCTATTCCCTGCAGGGGGTCGATATTCTATTCACACGAAATCATCTAAACATTAATTCATATCACGAATATTATTAACTTACTCGCTATGTTCGTCTAAGGTTATTTACAATTGCATACAATCATGTATAGTAGTGCAAAATATGAATCATATCATATATATTTAAGAAAATAATCAAAATTAATTCAGGGAATCCTTAAAACTGATAAAGCCATTAAAAATTCGAAGTTGTTGTTTTTTTTTTTTCGCAATATGGACATTCTATTATACACTAAATATAAGAAAATAAAAAACCACACAAATTCTTGTTCAAAATGTTTGCCAAAAAAGTATAATTTAAGACCAGCAAATTAATGATTCATATCTTTCTGAATGCCGAATTTTCCAACAGAAATAGACTAATTTCATAGTGCAGAAAGTGTACAGTAACGTATGAATTATAAAACGTCATACATACATGTGCATTTTAATGATAACATTAGCTGATTATATTACTTTAATTAGTAAAACGAAGTGTCTGTAGTGTACCACCGGTAGAATGTACATACATGTAAAACGGCTTGCTCTATTTTATTCTATTCTCTATTTCATTTGGTTTTGCTTCGTAGTGGGCGTCAGTGGAACGCAGGTGTGTATTGTGGCTCCTTAGCAATCAGCAGGGACACATTCACGCCGATTTACTGTACTCGTTTGCCCTGTCACTTCTTATGTATAATTAACCTAAAGTGTCGAGCAATTGTTGTTAATTCTCCCCGCGATACTTGCTGCCATTTACCTAATACTCATTAGGTTTGTTCGTTTCAAAAGCGTTTATTATGACAAATCATGAACCCAGGACAAACAAATGCAGCTATTATAAATTCTTTTAGTTATACTTTTAAAATTTTAAATATTAAACTTGAATTAAACGGCTACACATTTTTAGAACACTGCGAAAAAAGCTTTGGAAAATGTCATATTAGGCTTGGAAAATTATCTCTTTACCGACTTGAAAGTAGTACTAAAGAACAGAGAATACAATTTTAATCAACGTACAAAGAAGTCATGGTTAAAAATCTAACAATAAGTGTGAGTGTGGCAACGTTTCATTCGCGAATTTTATTTTGTAATGTTTGCACACTGTCTAAAGTAATACGCGTCCTTTGCACGCGGCCATATTTAATTTCAGCATGTATTCCGTCGAACAGATATATTTGTTGTATGACACACATAATATAAACGTATATTTGTTGATACTGCTCCAGATGCGAGGATGTACGTATCGACTTTAAACGGAATTTAATTATGTTTGAAATGTTGACTCGAACGTGAGGGACGTTACGGATTTAGAATCTCGCGTGGCCTACATTTAAGATGCGAATTTCTTATTTCCTATTTTAAACATTAAGAACAAAGTTCTATAAAATTGATAAGCTCTCATTGTTTTATTATTGAAACGAGATGTATGAATATACAAGCAAATTATTATTATGAGATACATACATTCATGTTTATGTTCGCCAATAAAGTTTATACCTTAATTATGTTTTTAATTTTATGTGTTTTAAACTTTAACAACTATTTATTCCACCAAATGCATTATTCGGAAAAGGTGAAGGCATTTCAATGATTGTTATTTGATATAATTAATTTTAAAGCACATCAAAGGAAGCTCTGTTGTAACAATATTTTAGATTAAATAAATCTAATTTGACAAACAGAATTAGAAATTAAAGTAGACAACAATTTGAGCAATTTGTCAATATACAACAAGTATTTCCATATGTGCGCCTCTTCATACAAGAGATGTACAATACATTGTGGGCAATTGACAATGTGCATACGTATAGTGAAGAAAGATTATGAAATACTTTGTCTATGGAATATTCAGAGCTGCACAATGCAATATGCAGATGTGTTCAACATATTCAACCATTGTGCACGCGGAAATGAAGTTATCATTTAAATTTAATTACATAAAATATCTACAGTGTACTGTGTACGTACAACAGAAATGGCCATTCTTGAAGAACGCGCTAATTAGAACGGAATTGTTTATGACGTACAATTATGTCAAGCCAGACACGGGCTGCGCCTTTAATATATATTTATTAAAACTTTTTCACTATAGTTTTAATACTACACAAAGGTGGAATTTTTAATTAGCGATACGCTAACTAGCATCCAAAAAAGAACACTTTTTTGTGTGTCGAATCTTGTTGCAGAATTAAACCTCGCCTACAAGTTCGGGGTTCTCTGTACTAAGCTGTACATGACACAATAATTAGCGCTTAATAAAGTTTACACGTGAAAATACAAGCTTTTATTTTAATATTAGTAATATTTTCCATTACAAGATACGGAAATGTCCTCCAAACAAGCATAATTCATTTCCCTTATTTAATTTTGGTCGTTGATTGTTGCAATCATGCTAAAAACCAACTCAATGCATGTATATATACAAATTATACTTTGCATTTAAAGAATCGACTAGATATTTGTTTGCATTACCCTATTTCCTAATTAAATTGTGCAACTGATGTCTTTATCGCAATTTTCAATCACTTTTAATTAAATTTCTAGTCTGCTACGTCTTGTAAAATCGTAACTCTCCTAGAATCAAAAGAACTATCGTTCCTAATTGATGAATAGTTTGTTGCTGCCCTATTTATCACAAAGTAATGTCTAGTCTAATTAATCCATTAACGTAATTAAATTGTAATTTATTTTTATTTTTTATCATCGAACGTCTTCTGTGTTACGCTCAAGCATTCATAAACAATAATATCATTATCCATCACATTATTAATGCCCTACCTTATTCACTACTGTCTCACTATAATTATAATTATGTCTATATTCATGTTTCATCAAGTCAACCTTGTCATACGAAATGGCGGATATCATTGTTACACCCTTGCTCGCAAAGCAATCATTTTGTGTTATGGACATTATTGAATACAATGGATTGCACATAACTGACTAATTTAACACTATCGTCGACGGTGCATGCCTAACTTCATGCGTGTTGGTTTAAATGATATTTATATGGCCCCATTGATTTCGCGAATAATTGTCTAGAAGTATTTATTTAATTTCATTCGTAGATAACTATTTCCAGTTTTTACAAAATATCAAAAATTTTCACTCTTGGTTTAAGTTTCAAGATGCCTGAATCAGCGTTCAGATATTAAATTAATTACATATATCCTGATATATTGTCTCATATTCGTTCATTATAAGTTTAAAATTATATGAAAGTTCATACAGATGATTGAGACAGATACATTTAATTATATAGCCAACTTAAAAAAGTAAGTAAAATACAAGGGTCCTATATAATCTCAAGGATCTGACTGTGCCGTCAAAGAGAATCCTTCTATATCCCACCTCTATCTCTATGTCGTTCATGTTGGACCGTTGCTGTCTGGCATCGCTGGACTGATCCCTCTAGCGGTACGAAACGGAGAAACGCCAGAACCGGTCTGTGCTTTTACTAGTTCGGATTTAACGTAGGGACAAATGCACATTGACGTACCTGAACCATTTGCAAACCAAGAACACCGCTTTAAGCTCTATTTGCTTCTCTATGTCAGAGAATGCATCTTTGTCTTTGTCCGGTAGTCACAATAAAATAATAGTACATTAGTTGTACCTACACTCTCGTATGGTTTATACCAACACCACCACCACCACCACCAGCACAAGCTTTTGTGAGGTAAATACCTGTATTTCTACTTCCGTTCGATTTACTATATCAAGATTTACGCGTTGTAATATTCACCCCAATTTAATTTCTGAAAGAAACTAAATTACTTCCGTATGACCTTTCAAATAAAGTTCTGAATTATGTATATATAGCTCCCAGGTATTTTCCTTACTTTACTCAATTGAACATGCAACATCGGTATCTGATTTAGGTCAAATATATGAAATTGTTTTACAAAAATAGTTATTGCGCATTAACAACGAAAAGATAATTAATTTTCTTGGGTTTATTTTTTATTACGTCCATCACTCGAAGTAAACTCTTTGGGAATCTGAAAGACGTTAAACGAATTTCCTTGCAAATGAATTCAATTCCGAGATTGTTCAGACACATGATCAAACACTATAGCTCTTTTATATTACGACGAGCTAAAAATTCATATGCATCTATAAACATTTGTGACGCCAAAATATCGTATATATTGCTATAGAAAGCATTGTGAACGTTTGCCATATTCGCATCCGCCAGCCGGAGAAATCAATTTGAAAACGTCAGCATATTTGATATACAAGTGTCTGTTTCTCTTTGCTGCTGACTGAAAGTGGCGTTTGATATGTCTTGAAGGACCGTTCGAAAAACGAGTCGGCTGAAATGGAGGCGTTTGGGATACGCCATCACGATCTGTCAAAACGACAATCGTAAAAGTGGTCCGTCGATATTTTCTTTTTGTTCTTTGTGGATTTGCTCAATTTTTCTTTTACAGGTATAGTGCGTTGTTGTTTCATCAACGAAGAAATATTCGGAACACGTCAAACTTTAGGTATTCTCTACGGTGACTGTTTTATGTCAATGTCGATAAATATTGTTTCATATTTATTAGTAGGTTGAACTTGAGTTGGGTAGAGTACAGTTTATTGTGATTGAAATGTTGTGCGAACAAAAATCAATATGGTAATTGTGCAGACAATTTTTTATACTGTTCACTGACTTTACGCCATACAAAATAAATTATTTCTTCTGACAAAAAGTACCGTACTAAATGTTTATGGTAAAAATACAGGTTATTAAATGAAGGACAATTATATTTTACTTAATATAATTCACGCCAGAAAATGTGGTAGTCCTGGATCTTTCATGTGGAAGCGAGGAATAAAAATGACTACACTTATTTAAATTTTATGCAAAATTGTTGACATTACGTTCCGTTAAAACGTTTGAAATATTCACGTCATTTTAGGGGAGCGACTGCTTTAAAAATGTATACGATGAAATAAACACTATCTAAAATTCATGCAAGTTGTGTGTATTTAAAGATCGCAAAAGAAGTTGCATAAAATATGATACAATACACTGTTAAAATAAAATCGCAACGTAACTGTGTTCACCAGTTTTATGTTTTAATTATATTGTTCTTACAGATATGTGAACTATAGCATATTTAGTGTAAGATCTGAAACAATAAATTATTTATTTTGTTGAAATCGTCTGATATTTCGAAATATCGTGTCACTCGTTTACAAAATAAGGCTCTTCCAAATCAAAATTTAAAAAATTAAATAATACAATGTTCTAGTAAAACTGACACAAAATAATATTTTATTTTTCTAAAATCTAATACGAAGTTTTACAAAGTAAAAACTTTTCCAAACTGGTTGCATACATAGTATTATTTCGATGCGGATACATAAGTTTTGAAAGTTCTATCCATTTTAAGATATTACAAAACGCAATAAACTAGAAATGGATATTCAAAACTCATTTGTCATAGAACAATGCACATTGCCAAAGACATACAATCGTATATCTTATTTTAGAAGAATTACCAAAGTAAACATCTCAATTTGTATTCAAGAAAACTGTTTGACAGTTGCTTGAGTTTGCACAAACTTTGTCCACCCAACAAACGAAACAGTACGTATACGTATACATAAACCAAGCCACAGTAAGGTTTAGTTTTTCTTATTTGTTCATTTTAATACCCGGACAATATACACATTGTTGACTTTATCTGCAGAATAATCCCAACCCGTCTGGATGTCATTTTCGCAAATACTGGGTGTCAGCTACAAGATCAACATTGTAGTGCATCTTGCAAAGTTATTCTTTTACACATACGGAGATATGATCAGGTCATTCTTTGCATGTCATACACAATCAAACGTATTGCATTTGTTTTCAAAATTGTTCAGAAACTTACGTTTCAGGATAATACAAAAAATGGAATATATATATTATTTATAATGAAAATTACGAATAAGAAAGTCGAGTGAATGACACTCCAATCTTTTTATATAATAATATAATTCTTTAGTCACAAAAATTCACGTTATTGTCTACAATATTAAGGTTAGAGGAAGAGTCGCTCAGGTATACAACGAATGAAGATATAATTTCATGGCGCCGTTTCCCTGAGGCAATTCTCCACATTTGATGCGAAACTGAGATACAAGTAGCACGGGCACATCAGCTGTTACAAGCAGCGTGAATTTTCCGCTCATTCTTTCACGCTCGCGTACGCGCGACCAAGGAACGTGGGAAATAAAGAACCCTGCGACAATTACTTTGCATACGCCCCCCGCGCCCTGTGCCCGTTATAACGCATGAGGTGCCCATAAATTTGGCCGTGGATTCACCATGTCAGTAGCACGAGCAGGTTACGGGGATTGTTATAATTTGTAGCCGGGGTGGGCCGTGGGCCGTAGGCACACGTCCATGTTTGGACTCGTGCACTAATGGAAACACACGTGAAATTAAAACCGAACGTGGCCGACTTAGACCGTATGTGCACGATGTACGAACACAATGGCGCAAAGGGAATGGGTTAAGGGTTTTGGTGGAAGCAGGATGTTGGATTTAGTATAGTGCTATATATTATTTTGGAAAGCTGTGCTTTATATGTTTGGGTACCGCATCACGTACGAACGAATGTGTTGTGACTATTATTCGTATGCGTATATGAAAAAAGTATATGCGTGCGTGTGCGTTGATTCAAGTATTGCGTGCTATCCTGTACGTTGTTAAAATGTAATCATTTAAATTAGTTTGTATTGATTTCATATTAGATGTACCTAAACTAACAATAGAAAAAGTAAAGACATGAAAATATCACATTTTTACAAATCAGTAGAAAAAGTACAAGTTTCTCAAACTCACGCCTTACACACAAAATATCTGTTATTGTAAGTATATTGCGTTTGTGACCGCATCGCCTCTAAATATTTAACTAGAATCGCATATAATATTTTAAAATGAACTTACCAAACTGAAACAATGTGAAGTCCAGTTTCACTTCTTCCGGCAGTATTGAATCCAAGCTGTAATCAAATAAATAATATTAAAATAATGCTTGCACAATAAATACAGATGATATCACAAAGTTTATAAATACTGCATCTTAATGAAATCAAGGTCGAAATCATAATTTATCATTGCATTTGACATTACAAAAACTCATTCATGTATTTATTAGCCTATACAATGGCTCCTTTCCATTTCTATGGAGAACATTATAAAATATCAAGCAAATTGAATTCAACCAAAGCAGAAGCTAACATTTATTAATCGGATTTGTGTAATACTAATTTATTTAAGCTGTTCTTTTGTTGTAAATCAAACTTATAACTCTCACTCCTTAGGCCCATGAATTAATTACTATACAAGAACGGATCGATTGTATATATTATTAATTCATAAAATGGAAAATTGGATTCTGAGAATGCTGACACTTGAGCCTTGGTGGATGTAATACAATTATGAAGGTGAACTTTGAGATGTTTTAGCATTCGATGCTGAACACACATCAACGTCAGAAATAAAAAATTTTGGGGCCTTTATATACTAAAATGTAACTATATATAAAATATTCTTTATGTTGTTTTAAATTCATGCTACAAAATAAATATGTGTAGTGTAGCGACCATGTATATAAGTTATATATATTTTTGGATTCCGGGCGACGATACAAGATACATTTTATTTAGGAGATATTTTGATCCGAGCATGTGACAGATATACGACTACACACTATAGCTGTTTTTCCGTACGACGAGCTAAATCAAAATTAATTTTAAAGCGAATAAGAACAAAGAAACTGTGAGTATATACATATAAGTAACAGATCCAAGGAAATAAAAATAGCATCGGTATATTGGATAATGGTTATAAGTCGCAGTGCCAACCTCGGCGAGATATTGAAGCGACCATTGAGAGAAAATCCATTAATATTTTATTACGACTTGTGCCCCCATCGACATGACTCTTCAGACGCGTATAAATCTGTCAGTTCAAAGCGTCCACGAAGATGAAATTCGAAACCCTCCCAAGGAAACTCCACAGAAGGAATTAGTTTATTTGTTAGTAAAATGATGATGATCAAAAGTTTTAAACTTTAGGTATTAGAAAATCTCAATTTCTATCCTGAGATATAAATTGTAAAGTACGTACTTCGTATCTGGCAATGATTGGATTGTAATTAGATTCTTTCTGATCGTGTACCTGCACGGTATATTTATTACTCGCTCGTACTATGGTTCCATTCCAACAGAACGAAGTACTGGCAACTTAAATATAGTCAATAAGAAACCTATCAAGGATAACCTTGGATTGATTTGAATTTAATTGGAAAAACGATCAAACACGGAGAAAAACCTGTTTCCTATTTTCTTAATGGTGATGCACCGATTCAACACTAAAGCGCTTTACTCACCATCCCCAATATATAAAAACTTGTGCTGATTAATTTATAGCGCTCCTTATTTTTAGTATATATATATTTATACAATCACACACATATACAGGTGTGAGAGGAGAATTTACGCATTACAATAATCATCAACAAATTAACGTGACACAGTACATTTGTGCATGAAATAAAATGAACAAATCTTCGTTCAGAATTTATATCAACAAATTAGTTTCGTAAGTAATTTAATTATGTTGAACAACGTCGAAAATTTACGAGCACACATGGCCCCCGACACCCAACTGAAAATTGAATTTGGGAAACTGGCATTCGCCACAGTTGGTTGAGTTAATCCAACGGTCTGTGAACTAGACTAACCCTATTATTGAACGAGTTCACAAATAATGAATGGGCTTTTTTGTTAGTAGAATTATATGTTTGTTTTTAGGTAAAAATAAAAACCCTTGTAAAACACAAAAGCAAATAAAACAGCGCTGCAATATGTAGGAATATGAACCAAATATGCAAAGACAAACAAAGCTCAACGGGGGAAAAATAAAAACAAATAATACCCGTGTACCACTATTCATACAACACTGTTTCACTACATTAACAAGTTACACCAAACATCCAAATATGAATATTCAAATATACCTAAACGCAATAAATGCGGGTACAATATTATATTTTATTTGGTACATTTCAGTTCAAATGGTTTTCGTATACGAATTTCAATAAATGGATATTACATTTTCACTGTTAAAACTTTGTTTGAATATTAAATATTAATTTTAAGTGTATGATGGTTTGAATAATATTTTGTGATATTTGCTTTTGTAACTCGACGTTTTCATACATTTCAATACATTATTTTAATTAAGGTTATATCATAACATTCTAATAAAAAAGTGTAACTAAATAAAGTACGGATAAAAACAAATATTTAATTTTTGCTTTAAATATATAATAAACAAGCATATATGTTTTCAGCTCCCCGTAGGGTTATTCAGAAATTGTTGCGATTCTTTTAACTATTAACCATTTCTCATGTTTTTGCAAATGGAGTTGGTCAATTTTACCCAGAAACCGACGATAAATATAAGTAATTGAACATTGGATGGCATACTCCCAAACCAACAAATAAAATCCATCAACTAACATGAGAGCAAACTTGGTTGCATACACACATAAGAATCCATTTAAAATTCACGAAACGAAATGTACCGTAACCTCATTTTATTGTTTAGGAATAGTTGCACGTGAAATCGTAAGCAATGGAGTAGGTAACTTGCTATAAGCCCGGCAGGCAAAGGCCGACAGTTCAGAAACAAAGGCCGAAAGAGCCCAAGCTTCACCTGATGCCGACATCAGCAGTGGTAGCGGCGTCGTCGGTGAACATATTGCAGGGTTCAACGAAAAAGTGGACAGTACGAGCGTGAAGGGGGTGCGACGGCAAAGGGCGAGGAAAATGCGGTATGTCTCGGGGATTTGTGCCATCCATCGTCCGTTACCGGCAAAGATCCCAGCACATACATAAAATGTAGCACTGTGTTAGTGTGGTTTTTTGAAAAACGGGTTCCAGTGAAATAAAAGGGTTCTGGGTATTATTATTTTATTACCTACGTTTCCGGGGTTTAAACTTTTTTGCAGATTTAGGAACGATATAGATTCTAGAACATATTTTTACAGAAAGCTAAAGCATTCGGTCGTGTCTGTAACTTAAGCTCACTTAATTTTAAATTTGCTGTAATTAACCGAATAATTTATAGGATATATAAAGCATTGTAATATTTTCTAGAGCAAGATTATTAAATGTCAGAGCAGGAAACATATTTGTGCTGACCGCTGACATTTCATAAAATAATGTATCGGTCGGGTCGGGTTTGTCTGATGGTTTTCTATCGTGATATATTTTAAAAGCAACTTAACCTGCGTGAGAAACAAACATTTTCACTAGACTAAAGTGTTCTTCCACAATAACAGCTCATGTACTCAGCAAACTTTATATATTGAAAGTACTGCATCGATAACAAATGTTACATGTTTTCTGACTCTGACAGTCTACCCGACTGAAAGTTTGCTAGTAATGCAACTGTCAACATTTCACATGGTTGAAATGATTTTAACTTGAAATGAAACATCAAAATATTATTTAAGTGCTACTACAAAGAAATAAAATAATGATAATCGCATAATCAAATAATGTATATTGACCAAAGTATCCTAATATTTTTTTGATAATACGTAGAAGAAAGTTTCGTGTAATGTGAGGCACTGATTCTTATATGAAATATATATCGGAGAAATAACGTTGTAAGATTATCCATTTAAAACTTCTTCCGATACTGCAAACTTTTAAATTAAGTCAATCCATAGAGTTTTCAGGAAATTTTAAAATGATCAAACGAAATATATGTATGAATATATCTTGCACTTTCAATTCGGATGTTCTGGCAAAATGTATTATAGATATATTAACTTTCAAAGAATATTTCCACGTTCCGAAAAGTATCACGAAACTAAATTCGAAAAGTACCTATACTATAGTTATATACTTTCCGTGTATTTCCGAAAGATAGAAGATAGAAGTTCGGGATTTATTTAAAAACAAAATAACTTTCGCGGAACTGAATAATATGAACTATGGCATAGCGTAAATTTAAATCAATAGTATATCTGATTACCTGTTGCACTACGTACTACGTTAAACGCTCAAATTATCTAATTTGCTTTATAGCAAAATTTAAACTAAAATTTGGGAGATTAAATAATGTAAGCGATTACTGGCAGGTTTGTTGACTACAGACCGAGAAAAGACTGCATTACCATTCACAGTTATGCCATTCGATTCGGCTTGTGCAATTTACTTTTAAATAGGCAAAATATTTGCATTATTCGGTGAATAATTCAAGTAATTTGTAATCCGAACAAAAAAACATATGAAAATCCCGATTGCTCCTAATCTTCAATTAATAGTAGCATCTCCAGTATGCCTGCTGAAAAAGATAATATTACAAATGTGAGTCCCGGATTAGAATCGGGAAAAAAATGAAGTCAATTTTTCTCCGAAAGTCTCGCCGAAAATATAATCTCAGATGTACTATACGCGAGAAAAGTAAGCAGATGTAATGTAGAAGAACGAATGTAAAATGTAGGCGGTTATAAATCAGCAGATAGTCAAATTTCCATTCGCAACTCTTCTGTACGTTATCTGCACCAACTGTGTCTATTCATCACGGTTTCTTTCCTAAGGAACAAAACAGAAAAAACCGAATAAATGAATTCCCCTCGTTCCTCCTTTTCTTTTCTTTCCTTTTTTTTTGTCTCTCATACTTACATTTATTTTTCCGTTCTCCATTCTTTACATACTTCACTAGGTTGCCTGTATGCACCAGATATAAAGTAGAAATATTACACTGACATACAAACATTCGTCAACCGCTCAACCGTTTACCCCTGTTGCTCTGTTTGTGATTGTTGTGGTTTTGCCTTTTTTGTTTTCATTCAGAGTTTTATCATACATCCAATTTAAAAATACATTTCATATCGTGTATGTATGTATACGGACTAGTATTGATTGAAACCGTCATGAAACCATTTAGTAAATATCAGTATCCATGACGATAATCCATAACTTATGCTTACTTACATTATGTTCAAAAGTAAGTATTGTGATCATTTTTTTTTTTTACTAGTAGCTTAGTGGTATAATAAAATATATTTTTTAAATAATTAAATTTAAATGTATAATAGCAAATTTGTTTCATTCACCAGTGAGATAAATTTAAAATGAACTTCCTGAAAACATGATAAATTATATGAAATATGTGTAGGGCAAATTTTCAGATTATATTGTAAATTCAGTGCAAAATGAATATCCTGTTATTGTTTGTTGTTTTGACAAAATGACAGGTGTGACAAATTCCCAGTTTAAACTAAAAATATTTCCAGTGCTATCCGATTGAAATGTATAGGTGTAAGGTTAGGTACGTGTGGTTTCCGTGCTGCCATCTCTCGATATGATTTATAGTCCAAAACGCCGTTTCATTTGCCATAAATATTAAAAATATTGGTATGTGAAATTATGTACATACATATCCGCAAATTCTATTGCAATTTAATGACAGTACATTTGCTTTAATGTCGCAAATAATTTAGTTTAAATTTGGTCAATTGCCAGAGATGATCAGTTTATGTGACGCTCAAGTTTTAAATGCTATTTTTTGTCTCATTAAATAACCAACAAACTTTATGATTTACTCGAAAAGTTTAAGGTTTAATGTGTTTTCAGGAGTTATAAAAATTTTACATCGGTCAGTTTGTCGTTTTTTTTTTTCTTTACACACATCGTAACTATGTCGTAACTTATGTCGTAATGGGCAACGGACCATTTTATTGGTTATAATTCCGATTTTTATCAAAAGATAAATTTAACGAAAATATAATTTAAAATGATCTATTTCTTCCTCAGGAACTAAACAATAATTTGAGATGTTTTTGCAAAAATAAATGTATATAAACACCGAAGCAGGACATCATTTTATTTTTTTGTTTTTCATTAGGAAAAAGTTTACGGCGTGTTCAAAGTAAATCTACATGCAATTGTAATTTATTTTATATCTATAACATGTTTTCAAATCAAAAACCATAATTTTTAAATTTAAAATTTTATGAACAAGCGTAGAGTGGGTGGCTAATATAATCTAAAATTTACAAAAACATTAAAAATTAGGTATTACTTGCAGTAAAGTGTGAACAGTTTCTATGCTAACAAGATAAAATATTTTGAAATTGAATTCTATCATCTTACGGCAATTACAAATTCAAAAAGGCCGCACCCGTTGAATAAAAATGATCTTGACACAAACAGGTGAGTTATTTTATTAACAATAAGAGGTGAGTTAATGTCAAGGTGACCCCGTAGCGATTATATCATGGCAGCCTAGATCTTATTACTTCATTAAGTCAGTTCTATTGTCAACATTCCATCACGAAATTACCCCAACAATCACGCGGATACAACTCACTGCCTGCTTACAATTAAAGTAAATTGACAAACAAAAGTGCAGTTAAAAATAGTGTTTGTAACAGTTTTATATATAGACAGCAAAGTGTGCAAGGCCAACGATGATTGGAGAAAATTGATAAATACTAGGGACTAAAATTAAATTAATTCTTTAATTTTAAATTAATAATTTAATTTTTTGTTAAGGAAATTATTTGATTAGAGATTGCTACGGATACACGAACGAACGTAGTTCTTCTGTACTTTGTACGGCGAGTTAAAAAATATAAAATATAAATAAAATAAAATCATTGGTTATAAGAACGTTTAAAATTGTGAGTGGCGTTTGTTGTTCGCTGGGCGATTAAATTCAGGTATGTGTAGCAAAATAACCAATCGATTCATATGACAGCTCATTGAATAACTAAAATAAATACAGCTCTTTTTTTTCAAAGCACAAAAGCTTTGATATGAATGAACATACGAACGACACAACCAATACACGCATACATATATTGCGCTAAATCAAAATTCAATAGCTTTGACCTCAGGATCAGAGCTTTTTTTCTGGTTGAATGTTCCGAAAACTATTCGAGCATATATCAGATATATGTATTTTATTGTTCTGCTTTGACAGTGAATAAATTGAATTTTATTAAATGCTTCAAAGAGAAATATCTATTTTTATACCCTTTTCTCCACCTATTGAATTTCGCTTAGATGGACACACACACACACACACACACGCACACGCAATTACAGACGTATTTCGAAACTTTTACATGTAGTTTAAATGTAAATTGTTGTAATGCATTTTATATTTTATGCAGTAATGTATGAATGTCCTGTGTAAACAATACATTACTTTGATTAAATTCAATATAAATTCTGTGAGTCATTTTTGGCCAGTCTCAAACCGTAATTTAATCTCTTAGGGACCATTCCATGTTTCAACGACCCTATAAATTTGTTTTCACCGGACACCTTATGTTGTACAACACAAATTTTCAATAAAAGTATCTAGAAGCATGCGACCCTCATAAAAGTAGCACATCTATATTAAAGCCAAGCCACGAAAAACTTGATTCATTATGTAACATGACATTGCTGCCACCCTTACTCTAAGATGAAGATATAATTAAAAAATATTAATATTTTAACGTTATTTACGACACGGTGAAGAACTTTGAACTAAACGCTACGAAATTTATTTATTTATGACCCTTATACTACAATTTGGTTGAACAAACTATATTTATTTCTACTATAAAATATTTACATTGCAATCTCATTCTAAAAGGTATCTTGTATACTTCTTTTACTATTTATATTATTCAATAATATGTTTTGATTTAACATTTTAATTGAAGCAAAACATTTCTGCTCGAAAAAATATATATTGCGAATTTGTTCGCTATCGTTCATTATTTTGTGAACTAGCTTTGAATTAGAGTCCAGTTGAAATCCTGATTAAAAAGGAGTAAAAGACAGACGGAGTGGTGTGTGCGTTTGATACGCCTCTGGTGATCATTAGCAGCATTGCCAAAAGAGATGTCAAGCTTGAAGCTCTCTCGCTCGCTCACTCGCTAGTCGTTACAATGATCACATGATCCGTATTACGTTTTTCCTCTTTATTTTTCTAAATCATTAGTGCGAATTTAATTTAATTAGAATCCAAACGTTTTCACAACCTTTTTATTTATTTTTATTTGAAAATAATTCAAAATACTGATGAGTTTTAATTAAACGATTTCAAAGGATAACAAGCGTAGGTGCAGGCACCAATACTTGTAGCTCGCTGTAATATCTATTCAGTGCATGTTTTAATTTATTTATTTATATAGAAAATATAATTGTTACAGACACATTTTCGAATGTTTTAGCTTCGAACTGCAAGCTGAAAAGTTGTTATTTTCTAAATACTGTCGTTTTAGTGAAGTTTTCCTGATGTTTTTATGCGAATATCCAAAAAATAATAAAATCTGAGATAGAAAAAAGTAGAACAAGAATGTAACTAATGTAAAAAGAATTTCCAAAAGCTTATCAAGTTAAAACATTCTTTTGCAAGCTTATTAAGGAGGTGCTAAAAGTAATCTTGGAATTTTTCGACTGCGACTTTTTGCTTATCCATCGTAATATGCTTAAAACTTGGCATATTAAATTCGCCATTTTAAATACAACTCATTAAAATTTACGCCTAAAAATTAATGGTGTAATTAATATTGTTCTTGGAGTTTCCACAAACTTGGGAAGTTCTAGCATCAATAACTGCGTGTAAACGCTAACCTCTGCAAATTTAATAAGTCCTTGACTTGATTTACTCGGAAACAAATTTAACTTACTCCGCGCATCAAATAACTTGTAATAATTAACTAAATAAGTAAAAAACCGCAGCCACGCCGCCGGCAAGTTATCCGCATTTCGTTACAATTGCGTTTCAGATTCATTTTGATGCTGCTTTACTTATGATTGCTCATAGTTTGGACATAACTTCCACCATTTTAACAACTTCTGAAAACCTGCGAGTTGTTTTAATTATTATATTTGTACGTCTGCAGCTGTTGTGCCATTCTGAAGAGACTATACGAAAGATGAATAACCTCTATAAATTATGAACTGTTTATTCATTTTCCATTCTGCAGCAATTATATAATTTTCCAGAATATGGCTTTACAGTTTTAAGTTTAACTGTACAGCAGTTCCAAAGGAAGTATAATATCACGAATAAATTATAGCAGTAGAAGATATATATTTGATTCGTCAGACAATATGTACAAAATGGCTATAGCGTCCAATCCGATTTTTGCAGCTATTCAAAATCAAAAAATCTTTAAAATACATTCGTAATTTCGTCGTTCTTGGGATTTGAACCAATTGCTACTTGGATTCAAGTTCGAGGTGTATTCACTTGCTTATCACTTTTAACACTAAAACCAAAGTAAGATGGTATGATTGAGGACTTTCACGGAACAGTTTCACTTATTTTGTATACGTTCGAGTTCACGCATGATATAATCGTTTACCGGCAGCCAGCAGTCAGCAGCCAGGGTCCACTCTAACAACATTCGCTCTCAACGCAACGGAGCCAATGCCAAGGTCGACTGTTCGTGTGTGGAGTGCCGGGTTCGTTGCCCGTTCTCACTTAACTACATCCGAAAGCCGTTCGCATTTAAACATATAGGAAATGAATGGACTTATAGTATGTGTATCATCGAAAAATACATGTATTATTTCACTTGAAAACGATTAAAAAGATAACAAGTACTTAAATAAAATTTTCTTAGAATTTCACTTACATTTTCAATATTAACTTTTTTTTTACTTTCTAAGACGTAGTACTAAAGATATATACGTTCATACGTAATAGTAAATATGCATAGTAATTTTGGAAGACATTTTTAGGAAAGGTATTTATATAATTGAGCTATGTATATCCTTTAAGGAATACAGACACAAAACGGAATGCTTTAGTTCTTCTGTACTACGTACGGCGAGCAATGAAAATAATAAATAAAATTGCAATTAATTTCTAAATGTCTATTTCCTTTGTAAAAATTTAATATCCACTATTATATAGATATGATTGTGTGTGTGTGTGTGTTATAAAAATTATGAAATTAATAAGAATATTGTTTATTTTCTTTGCAATTTTACTCTTTTTGTTTCTACTAATTATTGAACCGGCCAATATTAATAGAATTCCACTCATTAAATATCATCAATTATCAGATTTCTTGTACGGTCGATGTTCAGTTCATCCTGCCATAATCATGATATTTTCTATCTTATAACTTAAACAGTTGAAGAACAAGTTCTGCCTTGTCTGCGAAGGTGAACGAACGAGAACTTGCAGGTCAGGGTGGACCTCCTATTTGCAATTTATTTTATATAATTTATATACGTAGGCAACTTTTATCTTCAATCTTAATACGGAGCAAATTTAATTAAAAAATTATTTCTATTATCAAAATCGATATATTTGATAATACCTTACCGAAATAACATTGTATATTTACATTATATATATATATATATATATATATATATATATATATATATATATATATATATATATATATATATATATTTTATTAGGAGCGGCGGCTCAAGGAAATATTTTAATGCGAAGATGTTACATATAATTGACAAGCACTAAAGCTATCTTTAACAATCGTACGACGAGTAAAAATTTATTTTCATCCAGTCACATAAACCAACTCTTCATAATTTAAAATGCACATCAACCGTACGTTGTAAGTACTAGAAGTCTCGTAACATTTTTCAATTCAGTAATGAAAAAGTATGATATATAAGAAATATCGCAACAACCACACAGAATAAAATCAAATCTACGTTTCGTATATCATGCATGCGAAGACCTGCAGTCGGTGTATCGCATTTCTTATTACAGATATATGAATTTGAATGATATGACTGATACTTGAGGTGAATTTGATGTGCAGAAAGATAGGGTGCAGTGCTCCATGAAATTATTGGCGATATTCCTGAGCCACAGTTTCCAAGGAAACCGGTGCTTGTTGTGAGCTGAATTGAAACTAAAAGAACAACACACTGTTTTTACTTGGACGAAGTCTACAAGGAAGTATTGTAATCATGAAAAGTTAGAGAAACATTAATTCTAATTGAATTGAGAATATTATAATTTCACGCCACTTAAGTATAAAAAGTATTTTTTGGAAATATTTACCATTTACTGATAAATCGTCTTTAAAAAATATTATGTTACAATATATATTGATTTTGTTTTATAGCAATCGTAGGTAAATAAGTCATTTAAATAAATACAGATAGTGAAAGGCCAAGAAAGTCGACTGAAAGCTACTCCAGTTATTCTTTACCAAGACGTACATTTTTGGAAACTGGAAGATTGCTACAGACATACAAATGAACATACAATTTTCAAATTAAAAATGTATTCATTAAAAATATCTACAGGTCTTCCAAAAGGTTACAGTTTCGGAATCTGAACATTGAATGTAAATATTTTAATTACAAATTTCAAATTAAAACATTTCAAAGGTACTTTTTTGCCAATCGTTAAATAGCTAAACTCTCGTCATGTTAATATAAAATTTTATGAGTTTTTATTCGCAAACATATTTACAATAAACTCCAATATAATCGTAGTAAATTTAATTTGTTTCTACGCAGCGCAGAAAATATATTAAAACAAGCGGCGAGTATATTATTTCGGAAAAATATAACATTCGATACATTTCTGCATTATTGATAAACTATTTATAAAGTTGTTCTAATAAGCTTTAAGTTAAATCAATAAGTCAACCATTGTTTATTTAACAAATAATTACTATAATTTATGGGCTTTCAGGTGTTTTTAAAACTCTACGAAATAATTACTTTTTAATAATACTTATTAATTTTTTAAACAAAACATTTTTACTGCTGATTAAAAATCAATTAAAAATAATAATTCCGATATTTTAAAACATCAATTAAACAATTACTTCCATTGTTGAACTTCAATTGTTTTTTATACAATCAATTATGTTTGGTTAAATTCTTGAGTGACAGCATATTAATTATATAATAAGTATTTATAAATACGTTTTCTTCGTATAATTATTACAGTGACATACAGATACCATACTTGTTATATATGTAATGGTTATAATAATTATAAATTTGTCTGCAAAATAAACCTAACAACTAATAAAAATTATCAATATGGAAATTCCCGAGAAATCTAAGATGTTTTTTTAAAACAAACTGGTTTGTATTTAATATACATTGAAAAAATTCATACATCGGACATTCAACTATTCATCAGTTTTATTTAAAGATCTTAAAAAAATCTATTACCAAAAAAAGCTTGTCCTTGTCCCATGCTCAAACATACATGATCTCCATAGCAACACCAATGTCAACTAAAGCAATATTGATTAAGGAATTAATTATTTACCTAAGTAATGTCTACTAATACAAAGCGTTGGTTTTAAATAGATTATCAAAATAAAATTAAATATACATTTTTACATTTATCTAGATAATTGTATATTATTACCACTTTTTATTTTTAAATAAAAACATGTTTGTAACGTAAAATTGTTCGTGTAAATTCTGACTAATATTTAAATGCTCCGCTGGTGTAGATAACAAGTTCAATTATTGAATTCAAACAAAAACAGAGACAAATGTTCACTGACTGACACAAGATAAAAGTTTGGCTAAGGTAATCACCATCTTTTTATTAAAAATTGGTTAACCAACAAGGCCAGTTGGTAAATATGTAAGTAACCTTGGTGTTAACTAGTAAAATTGGTTGCTTTTTTATTATTTCGCAAATTAAATATAGAAAAAATTGAGGTTCCTCACGGTAAGAAGTATCTATTAAAAAATTAATCTCCATGTTTAATTTACAAATAGACAATAATTTCATCAAATACATTTTAATCTGGATTCAATTTATTTTTCCATCTACTAAAGACATGTATAAAACATGTATTACGCAATAATTTAGCAACAATAAATTAAAGAGAATTACGTTTTCCTAATGTTGATATATATATATAAAGTGCCAATTTGCAAAATCGACTTCAATTGCGAAACGTTATAATTGTCATAACTCATATTAATAAGTTTATCTCACTACTAGTTACAATGAAAGAAATATATCACAAAAATAAGAAATTTTTAATATTTAATTATGTGTACCAGGAAAAAATAGCAATCTGTGTTTTGACTTTTATTTTTCTTATGATTTGAATTGCCAGCTTCTAGCTGTCTGTGCAATAAACACCATATTAGCATGAAATTGGTTATAAATGAAGTTGTTTATTGTTGTCAATATTGTTTGATTTACTTCAAAAATATAAAAGTAAACAAAGAATCGTTTTATTTTCACATCACAACAAACCTTTGATCTTGAATTGTTAACCTTGTTATAAAAACAACATATATAATAAAAAGAATACAAAACAGTATCATTATTCTGCAACATGTTACGTATGACCTTGACGAAGGTCGAAACATCTCTGTATATTAAATTAAGTATTGTAAACATATTCTTCCAATTATGGCCTAACTAATTGTAATTAATATGCTACTCATTTGGTATTTCAATAAAATATCAGTGTCAGCATACAAATCTAGTCATCTCTGTTTGATAAATGATGCTTCAAAAAAACATATTAATTTATATAAAACATATTTCGTATTAACTCATTTAGCGAGGTATATTTCAGTGAATAAATATGGGAAGGGTTCTCTATAATTTGATATTTCAGTAAACAATAAAAACAAAAATGCTAATAGAGTTTGGTCGACTGCCTTCTGACTGCTACCCAATTTAATCAGATTTAATTTTTATGTAACTAATGGAAATATTGAATGTTTGTTCGAATGAAATTTTGAAAAATCTCACCAGTATTGTGTTGATCAGGTTTAGTATGCTGTTAACGTTCAGTTGTTATCTGAAAAAATAGAATAAACGCATATAAATATCAATGTTCAGTTCACGATAAAACACAAAAGTTCACTTTCAGGAGTAGGTATACAACATGGGTTATTTCACGTTTTAACGGATCCAAATAGCCAACTGTGATACCGGTACCGCGCGTTACATAAACTCGTTACAATTTAAAATGACGTTAAATCCGAACGAAATTGTCCATCATAAATGGTAATTTGATTTTCCCCTATATACATAAATGCAGTGTTTGAATACACACCCTACTAAAATGTTTTATTATAAATATCTATTACATAAAATAAGATTATTATTATTTGACTTCATTTAAATACGAGCTTATTATTTTGCAAATTATATGAAAACGTTAATATTGGGCTAACATATGTGCAAACAAGATTATCCGTGTTTTGTGAGCTACTGCAGATTTATATTAGCTTCTTATCATTCTTTTGGAAATACTAAATTTAGAACATATTCTCAAATGTATCCATACTCTTTTGAAGCTAAATCGTATTATTATACATAAAAGTCTAACGCAATTTGGCTGTAGACCACAAAATCCTTGTCGTAAAGCAAGTGAATTCCTTACGTCGATCAATCATCTTTATATTCCCCTTAGAATTGAGCGCTACGTCAAATGCTGGAAATTTCATTATTAAATTGATTGAATATCGAACAATGCCATAAACAGCATTATGTTATTTTCATTCCCTCACCTCAATATTGTAGCAATACAGGGACAAATTATTATGAACTTTAAATGGGTTTTGTGGCTTGAAGTTCATTGAACCCAAATCGATTCCACAAGTAAATAACTTGTTATTTAATTTTTTACTGGTAAAAAATATAATTTACAATTCTGGTTAAAAAAAAATTATAATGTTATGCATATTTTTATTTATTTTTAAACATGTTGCTATGTATCTACAATTATATTTTATGTTTATAGCAGTGGTATTTTGTGAAAATACTACCTGGCTGCACACATTATTTTGCCCATGAATAATTTACGAAGAAATAAAAATTGATTTTGAAAAATATAATAAATATTTGGGATTAAATCTCGATGGATGAAATAATTTAAACGGAAATACACACATTGATCTTCTCTGAATTGATCTTAACTATTTTCACGACGACGTCTGAGTGTGTGTTTGTGTATCTATAATAATTTTATCTGCAATACAATTGAAGATAAAATTATACAAATTAACCTTCTGCATTTTAAACAAAGTCAAAGGTATTCTGTATATGATGTGGGTACATGGTGCCCACGGATTTACCCAGTACATAATGCTTAATTAAATAATACTAAAACGAAAATGATGCAACTAATCTCATATAATGTAAAATAATTAAATATATATATAGCCAGAAGTAAATATGATTTAAATTCTAGTCTAATAGGTGCGTAAACAATAGTTATATGAATATTCACACACTTTTGTTGACAAAATTAATGGATATGTAGCACACAGTATTTATACTTGTTATGTTATTAGTTCTACAACGAAATCATTAAAGATTTTTAAATTTTCCGTAAATATAAAGATTTATAAAAATTCTGACTTGTTAGTCTTTTCAAGTTCTCAATGCGTTTACTTTTGGTTTCATTGCTATGATAGCAACAAAAATGTACCAACAAAAAAACCAACCAAAAAGTTTATCATGTAATTTCCCAGATCCCTGAACACCAAGAATCATATTTTCTCGCAATTTTCCCGTCTACATTGACTGCCACTTAAAATATGATATTACAAAGTAAAAGTACCTAGACATTAATGTTATGCTAGATATAATAATAATTCCGCAGCAGTTATTAAAATATTTTATCGCTCAGCATTAAAGTTCTACTTACAAACGAGATGATAGTCGTTTTGCTTAAGATGGCGTTGTGTGGGTAACGGAAATAAACAGTGATTGCTGAAACCGCCGAATTACAGCGAGGTTTGCGCCTGTGAGTGTGCGTGTTCAGACACGCGGATTACGGCCCTAATTGCACAGGCTCCACCCTGTCGGTCATAGGAATTGCTTTATTACCGACTCACAGCTGCAATAGCGCCCCGCACGCAGTGTGCTTGCACACCGTGGTTATACAAATTGAACGATACTTGAAACAACTTTTTTTAAGATTGCTCGAGTTTCAGCTTATTTTAACATTTTTCTTTCACGTACCCCTTGACTGGTGGGACCCTTTCTTAGGGGAGAACACACTGGAGGCCTTGGTAATTTCAACACGTAAACTTTTTATTGAATGTAATTGAATTTCGGTATGAATATATAAGTTGTTCTTGTATTAGGGTAACATTTGTTTGAATTGGTAATATTTAATGCGATATTCAATATGAAATCAAACTTAGGAAATAGCCAAAATTATTGTAAGTGTGTACCAATATATATATTATTGCTTTATTTATGGCCACTTAATACATTTATTAAGACTCGCTGCGCACTGGGATTACAACAATCTGGCCAATTAAGCATCTGGTTCAAATATGCAAAGTTCCACACAAAATTAAAGAATAAATTCTTGCAGTTTAATAAATTCTTGTTTTTCGGAGGCTTCTTTACCTGTTGTTAAAGTTGAATGTAGATGAATGCCGCTACAAGGAATATATTTGAAATGACCCTAGTCATTTCAAATATATTCCTTGTAGCGGCGTTCAGATTCCGGGTCCGGAACACACATTACAATAGTGCTTTGATCCGTCCTGTTCTTGGATGTATTGGAAGATGTTAGACAATGTACGATAATTACCACATAAATTCTCTGTAATTCTGGGACATTTATTTATCAGGTAGTAATAAACCAATGAGTATTATGGCCATTAATTAAATATTAGTAATCATAATAATAACCGTGGAAATTTGAGTCGTTAAGAGCATCCCCTTGATTGTTTACAATTCGAGTCTAAACAGTATGCAATTTAATAATGTACAAACTCAATTTAGCATAGAATTTATTTTCATAGTTGCACCAAAACGTAAAGCATATATAACGAACGAGAAAATAAGCCGTATCACATTTGCGTACTCCACGATAATTTCTCTCATTATTTAGTTCCACCATTCCTTTCGCAAAACAGCAGAATAAAATAAAAAATAGGGAGAAAAAATGTGTATGAACATGATCATTAGCGTAGCATCGTCAGTTTTGATAAACTTCATTATTCAACCACTAACGAACACGCTTAGCTAAACAAAAACTTCACTCTTCTGTTATCTGGTACACCCCATTGCACGAAATTAAGGGTGGCCGAGAAGGTCAATTTGCAATGCACATTGCACTGACTGCTATAATGAACGCACAGTGAAACGCTTGAAATTGGACTACAGCGAGCAGCTAATTTTAAATTCCACTACTGTATGGAGAGTGTGGTTTGGTATCAGTTGATGGCTGTGCACTTGATGCGAACTGATGTAGCAAGCCAGGAAACTGGACTACGCGCGCCAGGATAACGAGCCTTTCATACGGGCCGGAGACTCCCTCTGATAGTCTGTGCGTCGGGTGAACATCCAACGCAGTCACGTATTTAGCTTCACATGAAGTGGTGGTTGTATATTTCGTATTGAAAGTTTGTTGTCATTTGATGCTACTATAATTGCGAATTCTACAATGTATGTAATATGAAAATAATTAAATGAAATTAATTCTACTGTTCAAATTCAATTTTGATGACAAAGCGACAATTAATTAGGTATAGGGACGAGGATGAGTGCGATTGGGATAACATATACTAAAGTTTACGCACTGAAAAAAAAATTTGTCTTTATAATTAATAAATCTTACTTTGAATAAATTTCTAATTTCAAAAACCTTTTCTTTAATTAAAGAATGCTAATCTGGAACTAAAAAATATAGCATTTATTTAATATAACTCTACATTGATTTGGCGGTAATCAAATAGGAGATTTATTTAATAGTATAGTACATCTAAATTGATTCAAGTAAATCCTTTTCTCAGTGTAAAAACAGCAGCTTTGAAAATATGAAGTATTATAATATGGAGAGTCAATTCAGTAGAAATTTTATAAATATACATTTATGAAAATTGATTCTAGAACAATTTGTACAGATATCCAGCATCGTGAATACATTCGATTGTACTAATCTTCAACAAACAATTGTAATACGAACGGGAATGTTATAGTTTGTAGGATTACAACATCCTACCGACTGCGTCAATATAATACGTGCGTTTCGTAGCGAGTAGCGCTCATTATTTATTGTTCTTACGAATATTAATTTGGAATTATATTTCAAATGATACAGACACGCTTAAACTAATTACAACACCATAGTAATTGCAAATTGCAACCCTAAAACATATCGGCGACTCTGAGATCCGTGTGAACTGAGAATGTTTATGTCAAACTGTTTAGTTTTGATGATATCTTATCATCAACATTCACAAAGCATACGGATATCAGTGACGCGATGAATCATATTGTTTTAAATATCCAGACAATAACAATATATTATGTATCACATAATCTAACGACATTCCACACACGGTAACGCTGTAATTTATATAAGAAAAAATGGGAAGAATCGTTGAAATTAGCGATTTAAATCTCATGCCAAAAATCGAGGTATAATATTCACAAAATCTACGTTCATATACAGTTATCTGGTCCAAACGCATAGACTGTCAGAAGATGTAAATTGTAGTGATGAGAGCATCTCGCATATTGAGCTAAGTCTCATTTGCGTAGCCGCCGAGTTGAAACGCGATATTTTTCGGAATGTTTGAGTGGGTGATTGGGAAAACAGCTTATCCACAGACACGCGCTTGGCACATATACGCGTTTTCCTGGCCTGACGCGTATTTGTTAAGGGATGTTGATCCAGTGGCCCACGGTCTATTTGAACGTCTACTTTATACACTTGAATATTAATGGTGTTTACATTTCGAACATATTCATCTCAAATCTCCAGTTACACAAGTGTTATTGTACACATGTTACATGATTTGTGGATAGTATCCTTTGTTGCTTCAGATTGGTAGAATTGACTCTGAATTGCTTATTTTAAAACTTTGAACACGTACACAGAAATATGAAGGATATGTCTTTAGTTATTTATGATTCTTTTCTAATCTTATTTATTGTAAATTTAATGAGTCATACACTGACAAATATACGGTGTTATAAAGTAAAATAAAATAAGGCACCAATGCCGGCAACTCGTTGACATAACGGTAAAATGGATAGCCACTTAACAAGTGTTTCCACCAAATAACGAATGTCCTATAAAATACTTTTCTATAAACGCTTATAAAAAAAAAGCCGTGAACTATTGATTTTCATTTATAATACGAAGTGAGAAATAAAGTGAGGATCTTGGGGGAGAATGGCATCAAATTTGACGTGTTGGCGTCGTCGTGAGAATGAATCGAAGAGCGTGTCATAACGTCCCAGTTGTATAGCGGACGTCTAAGCTAAAATGATATGTACGTTGTTGGAGATTGTCAGGTAGGAAAACGGGAGGCGGCAGACAGAAGTGCTTCGGGCCTGTCAGTCCCCTGTTCTGTCGAACACCTTGTTAATGAATTCAAGATCACGTGCGAACCATTGCAAACACCCGGTATGCATATGCAATTAGTTTTGCATATAATATCGAAATTGTCTTCTCCTACACTGTGTCTATGTTGTATTATAATCTGGGATGACACCGGATATTACATATAACGTTGATATGATGATTTCGGAATACACATATCTTCTTGTAATTTTTAGGTCGATCAGGATTGCAGGAAGAAAATTAATAACACTAATATGCTTGGATTATGTCGTTCGCTCGCCCGTAGGACCAAATTTGTATTTATAATAATATATTTTGTTTTATATTCACTTTAATCCAATATGTAATGTAACTTCAGTAACAAATATAAAATAAATATTTCAAAAAATAATAATATTTTCTACGTTACAAAAATAAAACGTTTTTTTTTTTACTAATACCGTTTCCGAGATATAGAAACGTCAGGAATGAAAAATAGTTTAAAAATCAAGACAGCATTGCTAATATTGATAACGCCAGTCAAGATAAACAAAATCTATTTTATTATTTAAAAGATTGATTTTCCCGTGTTTGCATATGCTTCTTTAGAATGCATCTATTGTTAATATTTTGTATACAAATATACACGCTCGTAAAAATGTAGCAGCATCAAATCGATACGTGAGACAAGATTGTAGACGAGTTCCCATTGAAGCAACCTGTCAAGATGTACGCGCCACTAAGCTGAACAAGAATCGCAATACCATGTTAACATGCACTTAAAGTGCAGGTGGCCCGTTTATAAAGAGTGCCTGCACACATCTGATCCTTCCTGATGCCGGCATCCGCAATGAGCCAACCCGTAGCCGTACCGTAAATACAAGCATGTGAAGTAGCACGCACTTGAACACGACGACGCCACCGCACGTGAAATGTCAAGAGAGCCAGCCAGCCAGCCAGCCAGCCAGCCAGCCAGCACCCAGCATCATATACGAGATGGGTGCATGCACGGAACATAAACACACGATACACTGCACACGCTAATGAACCGAACCCGCCAGCCACAAGCGCACCTAATCGCATGCCACTGAAGATATAGAATATTTTCTATATCGAAATGTGGACATGTTCAGCATTGACTACATGTAACTTATACCCGATAAGATAAAAACAGTGCAACGCCTGAACCTTCTGAATCCAATAGGGTTAATTTTTTCTATTGAAATTTTAAAGCACCTACCTTTAACAGAGGATCTAAGTGAATGGGTGTACGATATACATATTTGAGATATAATATCATCATTTTATCCATGTATGATAAAAAATCCTAAAAATAAAAGTCGTCCATCATGTACCAAATGACTTTTTGCTGCTTGAGTTGAAAGTAAAATGAAACGAGTATTTTTCACTCTGTCGCTCGCCGGAATTCAATAAAAATGAAGTTTGATCATTATCATATCTATTATGATGAATATGTCATTCGTAGTGGAGCACGATGATAGTTTGAGAACTATCTACGGAAGGAAGAAAGGAACACACGATCTTCACTGACTGAAGCATTTATCTTTGTCCCCGGCATCGAGCAAGGAAAGCAACTCTCGTTAGTAATTCAAGTCTGTGATCTCGCACTTTATAAAATGTGAAGATTATAGATTATAGTATGCGGGCATCTTCAGAACTAAGAACATTAATGGATTCGAGAGAATGTCAGTCCACTCGTTACTGTATTACTTTACTTTTAGATTTTTTCAACGAAATACTTGATAATCGTGACTTTGTCTAAAGTGATCTTTAAATGCTACAACCTTAGGGCAATATTTGTCTATATAATGTGAGACTTCTATACATATAAATGTAAATTGCTACTTATATATTTTACTAAATCATACATTAATATTTTATTCCGAAACTATAAATCTTTTCTATATATGTACCTCTATACAACCTCTCACTAATCAATGCATGTTTATATTTTTAATCCACTTTCTGAGTCATATAAACTCGCACCTGTATAATCTTTAGTTGATAAACTTGGTGTAATATTTATACGAATAGCTGACGCATTCATTCCGAATGTGACTTTTTATTATGAAACCAGTTTTTTTCCATAGCGCTCCGCAAAATTTAAATGTTATTCATATATACCTTGGTGCAAACAACAATCTTTTGTTCTTGCTCGTATTAATTATGTAAGTAGAACGAATTAAAGATGAGTCCACATAATGCCGTATTCATATAACATAAGAGTAGTGATTAAAACATTAAGTTGTTTCGCGTTCTAATTACAAATAAGAACACTGATTCAAGAGCTATTTTTATATTTTGCATATTACATCATATGTGCAGAAAAACTTTAAGATCCAAGTTATCTTTCATTTAAAAGTACTTATTATAAATGATTTATTTAATACATCATATTGCAACATTTTGAGTACATATTTGCAGATCAAACAACTTTTAAGATATATCGCGGAATTTTAAAATGAATAATTTATGAAATATAAATGAATTTGAAAACCTTCTAAATTAGAACAATTTTAATATTGTCTTCTCTGTACGTATCGCTAACGCCACGGTGCCAAATACGTATTTTAGAAACTTTTGTGAAACGAACTTAAAATTACACATATTTTTTTATTTATATTTACTTGGCATTGTACTTTTACCGCAGATTGCAAATGTTTACCTTAGTCCGAAAAATGGTTAAATTATTTGACAAATATATTATCAATGTGTTAACTGGTTATCACATGCAAGCAAGTTGTGTTGAAATACATGTTTACAATGTTTAACATTCATAACTGTGAACATGAAAACACGCAACAAATATGTTAGTTATAAATAATAAAAAAATAAATGTTTAGTTTAAGATTACAATCAAAATTTTCTACCCTTCTAAAAGAATACATTTTTTTAATATTTTAGCGCATCGTACGGTAGTATAAAACAATGATCGTATGTCTGTAACATTAGTAAATTATACCAAATTTTGCACAAATATTAAAGGCATTATTAACTTTGTTTAAGAAGGTATTGTGCTGACCACAACAAATTTTCTATTGCTTATAAGTTCGCCATACTTAAGGCACCTATGCAAAATATATTTAATTCTGGTTTTCTTAATGTGGATGATCTAAATTAAACCAAAAGTTTATAAAGAAAAATATAAATTGCGTATAAATTATAACTAAATTCGCGGAATATTTTCTGTTTAATTAAATGAGACATTTTGCAAACTTTTTAAATCCTTAAACTGTCCCGTTTTTTCCACATTCTACGAATATTTAAATACGATATAATTAACAGTGTATCCAATCCTGTGCTCTTTTTACCCTTGATGTAACATAATTCCAATTAGCATTTGCAGACTAAATGTACTAAGCCATTTGAATCAACAAAATACACACATCATTATTGTTGAGTACGTCCTTGTCTGTGTAGTTAACATATGTTCTCTTTCATTATTCTGTGTGTTTGCGTGTGTCAGGTAAGGAGAATATGGTGTTTGTCCCTTGACCTCGATGTCAATTGCCCAAGCGTCACTGCCTCTTTTGTGCCGGCGTATTTCTGCGTACATTTTTACACCCAGTAACTCCCGCCACTGCTCCAATTCGGTACACGTGCAGATCTGTTTTTTCTTTACACTTAAAATCAGATATTGAAATACATCTCATCTTCAAATATCACCATTTTAATTCCGATAATGGGCAAGTTGTAATTCCTATAAATGTTCTAAATAATTCACGGTTTTATGTCCTAGTTTATATAACAAGAAGTGTACAGTTATGAGTTTAGAATCAATTATTTATTAATAAAATAAACAAAGTCGCTGTAGTAAGTTGAAAATAATTGTCTCCAATACTTTGTCAGACAGTTGTTATTCTTTTCGTAGCAAATAAAAACAATGATAAAAATATATTGTATTACGGTTTACAAAGGATGTGATATTGTTTGTATATGCATGCTATACCGGATGAAATACAATCAAGCCAATTGGAAACAGTGAACAGTGATGTAGGGAACGCAATTTCACTGGGATAAATTCATTATTAGTAACGGCAGGAAATGCAGTACAATGCAGTAACATCTATCGGCAAATTGGAGAAAGAAAACTACAAACCCTTGCCAATAGATATATATCTCAGGAAGTCAAAATTACACCATAAATTTCAGATAAACGAAATTGAAGTGGGTACAACATACTTGAGGTTTTGTAGGTATTTATAATACCTACAAAATACTAGTAGAAATGTACGACTTTTTTGTCTGTATGTCTTCGTTGATTATAAGTACAAAAAGCCCAGGGTAGGACACCGTATTTTTTTTTTACTGTAATAAATAAAATAAATAATATTATGGTATAATTTAATTCTTTGCCGCTCTAAGTGTGAAAAAGCTTTTGTAGTGAAGTTTTTTCGTTTTCATGAAATAAAAAACTTACGGAAAATATTGCACTTTCACAACGCTTTCCTTGTGCCAGGAAAATATACTTTAAATGTGTATCGCCTTTTCTTCGCTCGTACCGCGTAACGGCTTGACTGGCTTGGCTGTTGGCTGGCACATGTTTTGTATGTGTGAGTGCCAGTGTTGCTGTTATATTGCAATGTCCAGAAACGCAAAAAAAAACAATTTTATTCAATAGAATGGAAAATTTATACATCGCCGAATGAATATTTGTGCTATAGTGTGAAACTTATTGCGCGCGTCGCGTAGCGCTGTAAATTGTATCTATACGCTCAAATGTTTCTGGTTTTGTGTTTGGAATATTATTTACGTATATTCATGTATACAAGAACGATTATAAAATTTAAATGTATTGATATATACATGATTCGATAGTGGATTTTGATTCTCAGCGGGGCTCTAAATTTTGGGGCCCTATAACTCGGAAAGTATGCAGGCGATTGGATTTAAACTGCGAGCGGATTCAAATGGGATGCCAAATAATATGTGTAGCAAATTTGGTGTGAATCGCTCCGGTACCTTCAGAGGAGTAGCGGGCACAAATTTGGTCTTACGAACGAGCGACGACAAACATCCAAGTATATAAGTTCGTACAGCAAGCTAAAAATAGAGCTCTTCATATTTGGATTACTTTAATGTATAGGTATGGGATGTCGCTTAGAAACTTCAGTTCAACCATAATAGAGATTGAACAACAATAAAATCTCGAGAAAATATACGAGCATTGAAAGAACAAAAAGAATACGTTTGAATGGTGTACAAGGGGTATATTTTGAAAGCGCAATCGTGTTGTTAAGTACAGGACAGGTTGCAACACTAGTTTGAGAATTGCACGTCGCGCAGCGCTGCAAACATTGCCTGGTGGCACTCAATTGAATTACGTTTGAACGCCGCTTGCATTTCACGAGAAGCACACATGCCCGTAGCGTAGCGTAGCGTAGCATAGCTTGGCTGACATACATATTGTACCAACACATGCATACCACCGTAATACACACACACACACAGTGAGAGTTAATGAGCGAAGTGTTCTTTGACCGTGTGCCTGTCCGTGCAGAGTATAACACACCGGTGTCTCTAATGGATCTCGATACATTTAACATTTCATTCCACGTTTTCCGCACTTTATTACAGATGACATTGTGCACTTCATTGTCTGCGATAAAGTGCCGCCACCGCACAACTCTGCGCCACCCCACATGTGTGCCGCTACTCACTACCATCCGAGATTGGGCGCTATTGGGCACCATACCAATGATGTTGTACGTATATCACTCAAGTTCAACCGCATGTTTGGGGTAAATGCACGGTGCGAGTCACACACAGATTTTCACGAATTATGGTTCAAATTTATTAATTACAAATAATGTATTGTACTCCAATGGGCTTCTTTTTTTGTTATTCTTCTCTTTATACAAGACGTAGTTTTATAAGCCTCCTTATTCGCCAGACCTGGCTTCTTGCGATATTTTCCAATTTCCGAAAATTTTTACAAACTCACGATCAATCTTTATAATAGATTTTTGCTACATGCTGCGCTATTAGCTACAGAAAATCGTGGGACGTAATAAAATAAATAAAATAGAACATATTATTTACTGGTGGATAAGCTGAAAAAGTTATAGAATATTAACCAGATATTTTTGAACATAAATCTGGGATTTCTTATTTAACTTTTATTTCTACATCTTAAATAAAATTAAGTTTATTTGCAAGCTTATAAGTTTCAAAATATTACTTCAAATATTTAAAGTGGGTACTTATAAATTTTAATAACCGATAAATTCTATTTTTGAATTTTTTGTTTACGGTACCGTTAGCATAGCTTAAAGTTGTCAGTTTTGGTTCTTTGACCTTGTTAATGGGGTAAAATGAAACTGGTAGCTAATATTAGCACAGGCTCAATATTTGTACAGGCATAGAATTATTACGGTAGATATTAATTATTGTAGGTTTCTTAACACAACATCTAGAATAAACGACACTATTATTATTAGTAATTTCCTTTTGTTAAAGGTGACGCTAAACTATTTTATAAATGGTTTGAAAATTGCTTAAATTATATTGTATATATTTACAGAATGGCTAAAATGTTAAAGATAAAACGTGTATTTAGTACGTGAAAAATACAAGACGAAATAGTTTATACATAAATAGGCATTTATATTTGCTATTTTATATCTCAGCGGACAACATGCACAGTAGATCTATAGTATTTTCTGTATATCTGTTAAAGCCATCATATATAACAATAAACTGATATGGCAAAGTATCTACAATTCAATTGAAGCTGCTCTATGCGACGACAGAACTAAATATTATCACACCTCAGTAATCCTCACACAGCCAAAAATCAAATTAAAAACTAACGCGTATCAGTGGCGACAGAGCTCAAAGAGAAGCGAATCCTATCCATGCGAAAGACGAAAATGGGCTTATGCTGAAAGCGAGGTCGAAATGTAGTGAGCAAAGCTTTTGCAGCATGCCCGCGAAAAGCGAGCAGTGGGGGGGGGGGGCTAATCATGTTGCGAAGGGGTTTGGTTTGGTTTGGTTTGGCTGGCGACACACTGCCAATTCCAGTTTCATTTTGGATTTGGTCTGCACCATTGAGCCGCTGCCCCTCCGGGTAAACGTCAATGTCGAACCGGCGCGTTACGCGAAATCCCCACTGTCCACTGAAATATTCTTTACGTTTTCAGCGCTGCGTAAGATTACGCTAGAATTGGCAAAAGCATGGACTGTGGCTTTTATTTATTTTCCTTTTCTCGTGCTCGCGCTCGTGCCAGCCATTTGCTTTGGCAAAAAGTTAAATTGAAATCCTTTTCATGTGTGTGTGTGTGTGTGTAGGTCAGTCGGTTAAACTGATTACACTTTAAGAGAGGATGATTGGAGTTACGGATACGTGATTTTATTCAGTTGGAAAATGATGGTTCAAGTACAATATAATTATGACGCTTTTGAATATCATTTGAGTTTGTTAAGCACAAAAGTGTCGAAAGATGTCTTTGAGCAGAGCCTTAAGACATCTGTTTGTTTACGTTGTAAAATCTGAAAGGTTTCATAAAGATCTGTGACCCGAAGGTCAACTGCCTGCAAGAGAGGAAATTAATGCTGCTATTGAACGCAGTTTATGCGGCGCAGCACAGCTACTTTGCATTTAACGTAAGCGTAGCGGCGCGGCGTGTTTGTGCGGATGACTGCTGCTGCTTGAAAGTAAAAACAAATGCTGCTCTGCTCATAGAACACAAACCCAACTTGGTTGCTAGTGTTATTTAATGTTCCATGCAATTTCTCTCACTTTTAGTATCATTGGCCTTGACATCTTACTACTACTAAGTTGTTATGTGACACCCTCTACTAGTACATTACTATTTTAGCACTACTATTCGCCCTTAACAGTAAGTAATCTGAAAATTTGCAAGAGGTTCCGAAATTCTAAGCCAAAATCTCGTATTTGAAATGATTATACCAGAACGAAAATATCCATAAAACACAATGTTTATTAGATGAGAGTGACATTGGTTGCAAAACACCAATAATTCAAGGTTATTAAATAAAGACAGCCATATAGAATGCAATCAGCAGGTTGTACTGCCTCCGGCGCGGCGGCAACACAGTCACCATACAAAACAAACGCATTTCACTCTCTCTCTCTCTATCTCTCCGATTTCAGATGTCTTTTCAGGCTCCTTGTCTTCAGGAAAAGAGCGCAGACCAATACATGCGCGCTTCGTATCACCAAACAAATACTACAGAATAGAAATAAAAGTAAATCGAATTCCAATGTTTACATGATGTGTGTGCGCGTTTATCTATTTTATTATTTGTATTTTTTCTGGTCGTATTTTTGACTATAAAAACCAATACTGTTTTTGTACGATGGTTCTTGCAACTGTTTTGTAAATTTTGTTTATCTGCTTACAAGAATCTTGTCAAAACATAGACAAAAATTTACCTGTCTCGTCTTAGTAATAAAATAATAAACATAAACCAACTGTGTAGTTCACAATAAATATTAATTTCATTCTCTTAAAAAATATTTTTAGAGAAATTTCATATATACAAATACATTCTTGAATTTTCATAAGCTCCATGCATGTTTCTCTAATAATATTATCTAGAATAAACTAACTGTATGACACAGTTCTCTACATAAACATAATCCAGTTACTCGTGAACCAACTAATTCCGCAACGCGTATAAATCAAAGTCAAAATTAATTTAGTGCGGTGACTTCAACTTACGAAGCTACAGAACGAAACAAACTTTCAAATTTCGCTTTCATACAGCCAGAATCCTGGCTACAGGCCAATTTAATATTCGCGTACAAATAAAAAAGTACATAACATCAACAAAAAAGAAAGAAAAAAAAAAAATCAAATTCTCAAAAAAAAAAAAAAAGTTGAACCGAAAAGGAGAATTAAAAATGATACCACATGTTCTTGGATTGTTGATATCTCGTTTAGTTTTCGTGATATTATTATTTGAGTGCAACGTGTTTTACTGTACGTATAAAACTAAAAATAGGGAATGAGTTAATTAATTTTAATCTAATAATATTCACTCACGTTAAACTTTCTCTTGTAAGTGTAATGATTTCATATTTTATTATTATTTACGTAAAGTCTTTGAATATAAACAGATAGCATGTTTCACAATAAAACTAGTATTCATAAAATTATCTGAGAGACAAGATCATTAATAATAAACTTAAGTTAATTGTTTTCTACACGATTAAAATTAATCTGAAAACAGGATACTTAGCATGTCAAGTAATCAGGTGTTCCCGGATGAAGAAAATACAATCGTAGGTACATATACAATTAGATTCGGTATGTAGCGTAGTCTAAAATTATTTTTGGTTCAACTGCACGAAATGCGCAAAAGAGCTATAATATTCGTCTATTACAATCTCAGAACAAAACAAGCATTCAAGCAGGCAATGCCTTCAGATCGCCACATAGCAATCTGTTAATTTTGGCGAAAAATAAATCTTTTAAATAATATTTATAAAATTATTCACCTTTATAATTAGATAATAATGGTTAATTAATTTCAGCGAATTAGTAGCGTTAGCAATAATATAAATCTAGTAAATATTTCCAGCAAACTATAAATAGAATTTTATTTTTAACAAAATACATATATGAATATGAAATATTTTATAATAACAAAGTTTTCATGAGAATTCATGTGTAACAGTATTTAAACTGTAACGTGTGCATCGTGCAATAGTTGTCATGCAAAAAATAATGCTTGTTGTATGTTGCATAAAGTTATGGATTAAAGTTTAGTATTTAGCGCGCTTCGTCGTGCTGTAACTGCACAGACGAAGCTTGTAAAATGATCTGATTGTGAGAGGCGCGCGTGCATTGCTTGAAATTAGTTACACATTGATGCAGTTTCTGCGATGATAGTTGGTGCGACTGATGAACAGCTAAAGTCGCATTACCAGTAAACTTTGTATTTGTTGGTTATGTTCCACCATGCATAATACACTAAGTTACCTTGAATATGTATTTGATACAGACAGATAATTATTGCTTAGCTGCAGAATGCATTTATGTGGCTTCTTATGAAATATAAGACAATAGTTTAATTAGATGAACAAATTACGATAATGAAAACAATACATGTCAGTTTTAGCTCGTAATACGGTTGTACAAAAGACACTCAGTGTTTGGTCATATGTCTGTAAAATTAGCGGATTATGAAGCATTGGATAAAATTATTTTATGCCTTCGAAGAACCTTAATACTTCCAGAATTATAGGGCCCTAAAGTAGGAATCCCAGAATTTTTATTAATATATGAAAATTCTACAAATAAATCTAATGTTTGTGCAATAAATAGATTCTCTTTTTCAAAATCAATTTATTTTCTTAATTATTCCCCCACCAATTTTATTAAACAGAGAGCTAAAGGCATTGGTGTCTCTTCTACTTGTAGTATTTTTTATGAATACATTTTATATAATAATTTTTTTATACTTGACCTCACAACAAAAAAAAATAATAATACCTTATCATTATCCTAATTCCTATTCAGTTCTTACTTGACTCTAATAACTACCTATCAATAAATTGATCCAACACAAAGAAGAAGAAAAAGAAACGAAAAATAAGCAAGGAGAATCTTATTGAATTTTTTATTATTAATAAATACGATCTATAAATTAGCATAATATCTTATGATCATCCATTGCGCATCACCGCTCCCTAGATCTTGCATACCAGTACAAGTATCAGCCGTCCATGATTTCATCATCATGTAATTACTGCAGAAAAACACACAAACAAACCAAATGACGACAGCGAAAAAGTTTGTGATGCGCTGATGCACTTTAAGGTCGAGGACAAAAACGTGAGCTATGATTATAACAGGGTATTACATAAACTGTAACAACGTTCTTCAAGGCTGACCGGATTATTTTTAACATATCAGTTCATATTTCATACACCCATGATTTGCTAAATTTTATATATATATGAGTTATTTGGGGGATACTAATTTTTTTTTGCAATTTTGATCAATATATGATAGTATGATTACGTGTGTGTCTATGAATTGATTGAATTTTTATTCACGAATACGATTGAAAGTTTGCAATTTGGCAATTCTCTAACTTGCTTTGATAAAGGCTGTCCAAAAGAAAAATAAAAAAATCCCTTTATAGTTTCATATATATATATATAATGGTTTTGATCATCGTTGACATTAGAGATAGATGCATTTTATGCGGAGTCAAAGCGCTTGGCCGAGCAAATGCCCAACGAATGAACGTGTAGTAACATATTCATGATTTTAATATGTTCAAGGATGCTTGCTCTGTAAAATTAATGGATTATTGTATTGTACCTTATGCCACACTTTGACATAGACATATATTAATAGCAACATTATATTTGTGACGTCATACTACATTGTAATTTGCAACACTAAAACAAAAGCTATAATGTAAAAGATAAAAAGAAAAACCAACAGAGGTTATATCAAAAAGAAAGAGAACAAAAGGAATAGCGAAACAGAGATTTGAAGCACATAACAGGGAGACACGAGAAAAATGATTTTGTTTTATTTATACTTTTTTTCATATGAATATTTGTAAAAGATTAAAATAAAAGAAACTAACAAAGCAATTTGATTTATTACGTAAAATGATGCAAGCATTTCAAATTTAAAAATTATTATTTTCAATCATTGGTTGATTTCAACTAAACTTACCAAATGTTATTCTAATTTATAATAATTCCAAGTGTTTGCACCAACAAAATGTGTTAAATTAAATAGTAATTAATTAAAGAAATCTGATTGAGTTGAACCTAATTTTAACGTGGGAAGGAAGAGATTGTGCTTCGCATTATTGTTACCAAGATGACACCACGTACAGTGTAAACATCTTATCCGTACCTATAGCATCCTTGGCGGATGCTGTGCTCTCATTGTGAGTTGGTCAAGGTTCCACTCAATTCTGTGATGGTTCTTGTAAATACATATTAAACACACACATTTACAGAGTGGGCTGGAACAATATGACATTGCTGCATTTTAATCAGGATTAATCTAAATGCGGCAGCACGCTGCCTCGATCCATGCATATAAAATATCACATATTTAAGAAGAGGGCAAATTCCTTAAATTCTATGAAATTCTTTTAGGAATTCATATTTGAGATCTAAAAATATATTTTTGCTCCGGTTTGGCATTTTTGTTATTACGTAATAAGGATGTAGCAGACATTTTTTCAATGTGGGCATTTCCTTTTTTTTTACAGTAACTAATTTCATATAAAATATAATTATTTTTCTATATTTCTAATGAAACTGCCCTTTATAATGAAATATCAAACCAATTAAACATTTACTATGAACCATTTTGACATATCTATACAATTATGTCAATAACATTGTTATATATTGAGTTAAACTTTGCAATAATTAGCAAAGCCGTAATTGTTTCAAAATGCAAGTGGTAAAACTAGGTTTAAACTCGATATGTTATGTAAAATAATTACAATAACCTCATTACCAATAAACCATGAACTCAATATAAATCGTTTAAGGAAAGTCTAAATATATGACATACTAAAGACGCTAATGTTTTAAAAACGAAAAAGTACTTAAACTATTTCGCAAACGGATACGACAACATCAAAATTATGCCATCTTTAAAGCTAAAACATGTATGTATCTGTTCGATGGGTAAACCACTATTACACAATCTGGTGTTCAAATATTTGTCAGTCTCATATGCAGTAAACTTACAATCTATATTATCAACTACTTTTCTTAAATATAATATTTTTACAAAAATTGTTATGTCTTCAAATTTTTTTCATATTGTAAGCCGAAAGGCCATAACCAAAAATTAAAGAAATAATAATTATCAATTCTAAAATATACAATATATTATGTTTTTTAGCATGCTGATTAGTTATTAACTAGAAGGTTGATTGTCGGAAGAATTCGTGTTCAAAATTTTGGAGCATTTAACAGAGTGGGCCTATGAGACCTGACGCGTTCACTGCAAAGTTAAGGAAGTAGGTGTATGAATTACACGACTGTCAAAATTTGTGTGAACCAAATTTGAATTTATTGACAGTTGTTTTGCATAGTAAACGATTGTATAATGTAAATAAAAACAAGTAAATTTTAATGAGGTGTTACCATATTATATCAATGTCAAATTCTTTGAAAAAAAAAAGATTTAATTTCTTTCGAAATGTACTATTGCGTGACTTATCTCGTCTCGACGACATCGCTATAGTGTAGCAGCTGAATTATATTTGAGTAGACTATTATGTCAATTCAAGTTTAGACGAAATTAATTGTATACACTTAATTTAAAACATTGTTTTAATTCAGTAATAAATAATTTCAATTTTCAGTATCAAGAGTATACTTAGATTTAGCTCAGTATTCTCAACCTTGTAACTCAAAATTAATTTTTATCGAAAACTATTACTACCAGATAAAAATAATATAATATAAAATATTATAACTTACAGCTGTAAAACAAATTAACTTACGATAAATGTTTTGGATTTATTGCCTTAGTAAATTGTTCCTGAATTCCTTACCTGAAACAAATAAAACATTTTAATTATTTAATTCATGCCTTACATTATATAATAAAGGAAAATTCGACAGAATGAATTGTTTACTTTCTTATACGTAACGTATAAACGATAGTATTGAAATCACAAAACAATTTAATTAAAATATCTGCTTTGCGGATACCTGAATGCATTTAAACTATTTTTACAATGACGTCTGTGTGCCTGACTATCTGTGAACGCCCTATATTAAATGTTTTTAATTAAAAATTTGCATATTCCTGGAAGAAAACTTCCTATTTTTAAAAAGTATGTTTCAACGGGAACTGATTGTTTACTCGAGTAATTCTTTGCACATGTCGTGGAAACGACACGAATTGGTGAACAATATTTTGTTTAAAAATTGCTTCGAAAAATACTATAATTTGATAAAATGTCTGTAACTACATGTACATTTTACTAATAAATAAAATTATAGCTCATTAGTTTAATAATTAATATATATTTTCAAGGACTTTTTCCCAGGTGTACACCGAGCATAAATATGAAACATTTTTCTTTGTTTGTCGGCTATATAAAAAAATTATTGTAAATCAAACCACTATTAAATGGTGACTAATGCTCATACAATCATAAGTAATTTAAGAATGAATTAAAATAACATAAAACAAACAACTATATAGCAATACATATTCTTGATAGTCACTAACAAAATATTAGCCAGGGTCTTGATTCAAATTTATTTCAACATATATATATATATATATATATATATATATATATATATATATATATATATATATATATATATATATATATATATATATATATATATATATATATATATATTTATTTCTGTACTAAAAAAGTGTGCAAAATGTTAGTAAACCACGTATCAACACACCCACTAATTCCTTGACTTAAATCGGAGAATAAAAAATAAAAGTAAAAAATAAACAAAAGAATCATTGAGGCGAACGAAAATGGATGTAGTATAGTTATGCGGTATTGAAATCTTATTGTGATTGCCTCATGGGATTGGCATTTTCAATAGTCACGCTTCCCGTACAACACTTTGCTTCATATATAGTCAACACCCAACTAAGTAGTATTTCCTTAACATCACCACTACCTATTGTTAACAAATCATTTCTATTTACTCTTCTTTGTAAATATATTATTGCTACATATCGGTGGCGCGCCCAGGATGAATCTTTAGAAAAGGCTTCGATTTTGCTATTAGCAAGAAATATGTTTATTATATTTTATTAATATTATTATAAATAATAATTAATTAAATTCAAAGTTAGATCTCACGGCAAACTACTGGTAATGTAAGCTATGATTTGTCTGTTTTTAATACATCTCTCATTCGTATTTTCATTTTGTCACAGAACCATATTGACCTTCCTTTCATTATCCATCAGACATTTTTTGTTCGCCCGAAGTGGCTCATTAGAACAAACACCTAGTGTAAATATTACTATTGCTTTTGTGAATTATTGTAAATACAACTTTATACTTCCTTATTATTATTAAATATATTAAATGGAACACCTACATTCAATAAAAAAAAAATTATATGGTTTAAAATCAATAAATAAACAACTAATCAATTTGATATCTCTAGAAGTAAAATAATGTTCTTTTGTATAGTATCAAGCCTGGGTGTATAACTACAAAATAATGGCTTTCGCTGTTTGTACGAGTACATGATACAGTAATCGTGATGATAACTTTTACTTTCTGCACATAACCAGAAGACAGGTGCCAGTCGGACTTGATCGCCCACAAGTACGAAGGTTGCCGAAGAAAAAGAAAAAGAAAAACATTAGAAATAGGACGACTTTGCAGGATCTGTTACCACACCTACCGAGATTAATATTAATCACAATTGACTGCCAGGTTCTCTGATTTATGTGGGATGTGCAATTTATTGTTGTTATTGTTAGTTTTTTGTACGTCTGGTTTACGTAATCTTTATTATAAATGCATTTTTTGTTATAGTTCGATATGAAGCAATAGCTTTTTGCCTTCTTAATATGTATTATTCTTCATGGTGTTCATTCGAAAATTATTTAATTTTAATTTTACTATACGAATTGTAATCATGAAAATTTTAGATCTCGAGATTTTAACAGAAATAAACGTTATGACCATCTTTGAATATTTTGGCTTTCTTCAAAATGACGACTATGTGCATGTGCCACTGTGTGTGTGTCTGTGTGTGTGAGCGCTCTTTTTTTTTTTTTGTAAAGTTATAGGCAAAATTTCTTAATATTGCCTTTAGAAATTATAACTTATTAAACATCTATTCAAATTTTGGTATATGAAAAAAATATTTTATAGGCACTCTATTCCAAGGGGTGCGTTAAGTGCATTAAGCGGATTACTTTTGAGTAATGATTTTTTTGCGGGTTCACGGCTAACTAGAAAAATATATTATTGTAAAAGCGATTGGTAATTTTAAATGAGTTCCCTGATAAATAAAATAAATATTAGTTAAAGATAAAATAGAATCAAAATGACATAAAATTAATTAATCAAATTGGGGAAAACTTATCAAGTCACCAGACTTATTTAAACTAAACTTCCCAACCAATTATTTTGCGATATCGAATAATTGGTAATTAACAATCGCGAGAAATATTCCGTTAATTGTTTTCTTTACAAGTTTCATTAAATATGAATTTATATTTTGCTTTGTGATGAGCTAATTATCATAAAAGTAAGTTTCTAGCCTTGATTACAGAACCTTGAAATTCATATTTGACATTGAATCGGATATATGGACATATTAGGTATTTAATACTGTCTAACATAACCATAATTGTGCCATAAATTGAGTGTGACGTTTTGAATGTGAATATTTGGCGCAAGGCAATTTTCTAAATTTTTTGTACGATGGGTTTTTAGCATGACTTCTTATTAAAAGCCACATTATATTTATATTTGCTTTTAGACACGAATTATATAATAATGTCTGCTTTGGTTTATTTTTATATCTTTTCCTTATATAACCTATAATTTGTGGTTAGCATTTATAAAATATTTGTTTCCGTAAATTTCCTTGTTTTTAATAGGTTATTTGTAAACAAACAAGATAAAAGTATACATTATTTGAAATTTATATCAATTTAGGTTGATAATATGTTAATGGATGCTTAATAGTGTATCTATAATTAATTGATCATAAAGTTTATATCGATTTGGTCCTACACATATTTTTGCGATAAACTAATCTTGTAGTAATTTACCCGTAAGCTTACTTTTCGAATCATCATTTTTCGAAGAAAATAAAATGTGTTATTGACTTCTGACGAAAATAATAACAATAAAATTAATATAATAAATAAATAAAATTTGAAATATATTATAATTAATTTATATTTTGTAAAAACGCGCACCAAATAGCTTATATAGCGAGCTGTAAGCATTGGGGCCTGTGGCAATTTTGTGGATTTTTGTTAGTGGTTCTTTTGTGGCATACCAATTTAGTTATTATGTTTTTGCTCCTTGAGGTTTAAAAAAAAATATTTCTCACTCTTCTAACAATAGTACAATATAATTTTGCCAATTTGTATGTAAGGTACTACGTGCTTTGCTTGCAAGATATTTTAATTAGTATAATGTGGTTGTAATTTATTAATTATACATATTGCACGATGTCAGAATTCCTAAAATTAGACAAATGGAAATCTAATATTACGCATGCGTGTTACAATATATGTTATTTATAAATAAATACGACAAGTAGCCCCTTTGAAGTATATATTTTAAGAATTAAATGTGGCTCTTGCAATTCGAAACGACATCAAGTGATATATGACATTAGAAACATACGCGGATATGTTGAAAGGGATCTATGAAAGATTCACTCATTTTGCAGTAACTAATTTATATAAATAATGAAAAACAAGGAAGAAAGATTATATAACAAAAATTACTAAATTAATAACATATATTTATATTTTCTAAGATATATCCTGGTGAGAAGTTAAAAAATGCTTAATTCAAGGCTTAGCATATTAAATTTATATTATATTGCTATTGCACATTTAAAGTTATTATTATTATATATGAATTTAAAACAGAAAGAATATAAACCCAGGTTCGACCCCACAACCTCGTACAATAAGTGAAATTAATGTATGTATATAAGTGTATCCATAGAAATGGAGAGCATTTAATTACTCGACCATGACAACTGTATACATAAATAAAGTATCAGCGCGTATAGAAACCATTGTCAATACTTATGCAATATAAATAGAATAACTTAATCATAGAAATGTGTTAATCAGATGTCAAAACAAATATTTACCAATTATTTTCACGTTTAGAAAATAATTTATTGTTAATATAATTAAGTGTCTCCATAAATGTTTATTGTTGCTAAATAGATTTATTTATATGACTATTTCAACAGTTTATACCTGTAGTTCAAGGTGAATGTAATATTTTGATGATGTAAGCTTTCGATTTCAAAATACCCAGCCAACTTGTGTTTACAAACATTGGCTAATTTCAATTTCATCTGATTTATTTATTTTTATTATTTTGTTGACTGGTATTTCTTGTGATTTTTACCCTGACAAAACTGCTAAATGTAATGAAATCTTCGAAGACGTTTTAGTATATTTGTATGTAATCTAGTTTAATTCAAACACGGCATGTAAGGAGATATGGTAAAAGCACTATAAAGGAAATGCAGTGCAATAAGAATTTAAAGTCGGATGTAGCCAACTTTGCAAACTGAAAATTCCCCACTTCGCTCTGTCTAGTAACACACGCTGATAACTTTCCGCCTGACATTTCTTTCAGTTACAGTCTGCAAAGTAAATTAAAAAAATCAAGAAAACCAGGTAAACGTTTTACGTAAACCTAGCACCTTTCAAACTTTTTTAACTTTTCTAAATTAATCATTTTCTTATACCCAAGTACGATCTGTGTAATGGGTCCATTTTTCTATGCTTGTATATGTTAAAAACTAGATAGAAACTGAAATCATCCAATACGGAGTTTTACAATATTCATTTTTTTTATCTACATTATGTTTATTTAATGTCCAAAACATATAAATATATATATATATATATATATATATATATATATATATATATATATATATATATATATATTTATATATATATATATATATATATATATATATATATATATATATATATATATATATATAATTATTGCAAATACATCCGAATGCAATGTACACATTAACACCTTAAAAAAAATTGTATTTGAATGGTTTAACTATTGTATTCTTTGCCGTTTAAGGTATGCAAGACAAACAATGTATTTTTTACACCTATAAATGTCAGAACTAGGTTTAACTGAAATTTTAGCGAGAAGAAAGCGTAAAAACATGAACAATTCGATGCGACACCGTCACGAAATAAGTCTTGAACCATGAACTACGCTCATTGTTTTGCACAGGAACAAGGAAATCTTTGTGAAATCAATGTCAGTAAAGCATTCAGACAAAATTACAAAGAAACCTACAATTGGTTTGTGTAAAAACTATTATTACCACAAACAAGCAAACATACGGCCACCAATGCCTTGAGCTCGCCGTATAGTTTATTTGTTTAAATAAAGAAAACCTATTTATAATGACTGAATTTCGACAATAATGACATTATTATTGCTTGATACAATAAATTTAAAAATTATTATTTTTAATAATATTTTTCTGGCCATTGGCTTTACAATCCGAAAAAATATTACGGTAATTAAATTTTTTATAATTATATGTTTATCTATTTGAAATAATAAAATTATAAAAATTAAGAAGCACAACCAAACACTAGAGCTGTCTTGTGTTATCGTACGATGAGCTAAAACGTGCTAATGTATCAGTTTTGAAGCTATTCTACATTGAAGTATGTATTGTTCAAAACTAATTGTTGGTTCCTGGTTGTGTACAATTGTAGTTATTTCAATTGAACCTAATCGTAGATAGGAAATAGTTAGAAAGTGAAACCTTTTAGTAGAAGCATGATTATTTATACATTTTATTATCTTTTTTATAACTGTTAATTGTTTTTGTGAGGATCCTTATATTTAGAATTACCTTTCTATTGGTTACACCATACTAATTCCACATTTTAATGGTTTAGAATTAGAATTCGTCAAATAATTTGTTGCATGGCTGTATTCTGTATATAATTTGGGCACATGGTGCCCACGAGTTAATCAGGTAAATATATATTACAAGTAAACTTAATTGTATGAGAAGCAATGCATACGAATTTCAAAATTAATTTACTTTGATCTTATAAGTACATAGAAGGTATGTTAACAACATGCGTATATTAAAAATTATTTCAACTTGTCGCGTACTGTTGATAATGTAGAACTTTCCCAGATTATACTGATAACTTGTTTCAAAGTCCCTTAGGAAACATGCATCAAGTCAAGCAACCATAACATATCTAAAACTTTTAAGCATTGAAACTATGTGTGCGTGTTGGTATTGTATACCCGTGGTCTGAATTATTAAGGGCGATATTCCAAAAAATAAAATGCCAAAATATGCCAGTCGCGCATGCGCAGCACTACTCGCCACATTTATTAAACTAGTTGAAAACTTTTGCTTAGCAGTGTCGAGTTTAGTTTTAATATATTCGCACAACTAAATAAAACCCAAATAGAAAAAATAAATAAGAATAAGGACGGAAGTATGGTGGGTGGTGGCATCGCGGCGCGTTGCAAATGTGTAAGTTGGTTGAAATTGAAAATGGGTTTTATGTCACAATATTTCATGTCGCTTCTGAAATATTTTACGCGGCTTAACAACAGGGTTGAACGAGCACCACAATAATATTTCTTTTTTCTTTGCGCGCGCGTTATTTTTTCCTCTGCATAAAATTGTAAATGCACAACTTGACGTAATTTTCTATAAATTGAAAATTCACTTAAGGACCAGCTTTACGTACTCTAAATTTCTATTTCATTACTAGGTAAGTTTTATTGGATAACATAACACCTTTCTTATTTTCGCGATAAGTAATTATTTTCAGCATTAATTTTAAACTTAATGTTTGTCTGGGCTGTATTAATTTTTTATTTTTAACTTCTATTTTGAGGCGGTTGAAGAAGTTAAACCAAATAAACTTCATTATTACACAGAAACAAGTTTTTATACCATAACACCTTGCGACTTTTACACAACATAAAACAAGATTTTATCATTAAAGTTTTATAACCATTTAATTTTGCGAAAAGCATTAATATACAATTTGATGCTATTTTAAATCTTCACACGTCATTTTTCATTATATATGTAATTTAGCTATATTGAGCTTTGAATTCTTACTACCATTACCATATTTATATACAATATTATATAATGTGGCGCTACTTCAGGAAATAATACATTTAAAAAAAAAAAACTTTATAAACAAAAGTTGCTAAAAAATTTAATAATCGTAACATTAATTTTTACTTGTGGCGAGACAACTCATGGTTCTTGCACCACGACAATTTCACTAGAGCGATACAATTTAAATAATATATGTATATTCTAATTGAGTGGCATTCTATATAATAAATATTTTACATAATAGACATTGTAAAAGGGAGATATTTTTAACCAACTACATATAAACGTATCCCAATTTATGGAATTAAAATTTAAATGACAGTAACTCGCATTTTACGAAAAGTTTAATAGGTAATTTGTAATAGGATATACCTGTGAGCTGTGCCTTCTATTTAGAAATAAATGTAATGTTTATTAGCAGGTTTACATAAGTAAACAGCGACTAAATTTTGTCTCACTAAGTGTACACACACAACAATGAATGTACCCGCACGTATGTATGCTAATTTAAGCCGAACGCGTTTCAGTGCAGTAAATGCGTAACAATTGTTGCGTCGATGCGTACGCTTGATACGCATAAAGAGCGTCTCATTAGCAGTTTAGTTTAGAATCAGTCGGTCAGCGTTTCGTAATGGATAATCGCACTGTTGAATATTTAGAACAACCAAGAGACAAAACAAAACTATGTCACGAATCAGTACCAAGACGCATCTTTTCATTACGGCCATTTTTTCTTCCATTTCCGATATCCAGTGTAGTATTTTGTATATATGCGTATCCGGCATCAATATTATTAGGCGTGAGATAATTTTTTAAGGTTAGTAGTGATCTATTTCATAAATTTATGTCTTCCGGATTATGTGGTCCCAGGCCTACTATGTATCAATTAAAATATATGGCCTAAGGCACTTAATATCTTATGAGTCTTGCATATTTATGGTACACAGATTTAATAACATTTTAATTTTATAATATCTAAATTGCAAATGAATTAAAAGTTTCATACCAGAATTCCTTCTTAGAAAATCCAAATATACATTGTAAGATTATTGTTGTATAACATTTTCATTTTGTTTTATTAATAAAATATACAATTTCATTATTTACTGTAAATATTTTTATATGTGTATTACAAGAAATGAAGTTAAACTTACAAGCTTTATTTTCCGCCGAGATATAATAACAACTCGCCGTAAAATTGCATCAATGTTGGTATTTGTTTTCTAATAAATGTATTGTAAATTGCCATGGTTACTAAGGAATATAAAATTCCGTGTTAAATAATGATGAATGTAGATCACACCAGATTTTCGTTGCCGTTTAAAAATAGGTATGCAAAGTATATAATTTACTTGCTCAGTAATAAATTCAAAATATATACCAAGATGTTATCACAAATCTGATAAATCTGCGAAACGGCGCTGGTAAAAATCGACCGACAATTTATGTGTCAGAATAAAACAAAATAAAAATCAAGTATCACGAAACAGTTATGCATAATTTATATATTATGTATTCGACCCTCTATTTACGTATACTTTGGCATTTCAAACTGACCCCGGCTACATGTTCACGCTGTAGAGGATATAACAAATTATTTAGCTTCGTTTTGTTTGTTTCTGAAGCATAAAAAGATTCAAGGTCACAGCACCTGTGATTATGGAAAATGAATCACGAAATGTCACGAAATAGAGTTAAAATTATGCAATAATAAACATTTAGGGTTTGCGTGAGGATAAACAATCCTAGAAAATAAGAACCATATTAATTTAGACATAGCGAACTAGACCACAGATCAACTTTCTTGAGTGTTACATTTAATTTTCAAAACATTTGGTATAATTACTAAAAATGTGCCCAAGCTAATACCGGTTCAGAAAGGACATACAGAAACAGACATACACAAAGACGTTATATATTGAGAAAATAGCCAAAATGTGATATAATTCAAGAATACTCAATTCTTTTAAATTTCCAGTTCAAACAATACTTTATCCGAGAAAGTAAAAACATGTTCGCCTTAAAATATTAATTCCTAAAGATGTTTTTTTTTTTCTTTACGTAACGCGAAATCTTTTTAACATTTTACTTTCATATAAATCAAACAAGACGCCATTAAACACATCTTTGCAAGTGATGGTAGAAGCAAAGCAACAAAAACAAGTTGCAGAAAAAGTCTAAATGACACGAAATGATAAAAAATTAAATAAGTTAAAAGGTTTTTAATTGTATTCTTTTCTCCAGTGCATCTTCTTCATAGCCAACCTTGGCATAAAACGCTCATTCATATTTCATTTGCTAAAGTGAGCCACATCGGACTTAAACAAATAGACAATGAATTTAATTTTGCTTTCGCCATATAGAATAGTGCTTGTCCTTAATGATTCTAAAACGAGAATCACAGCAAAAACAAAGTTTATTGCAGCGGGAGAAAAAAAGTAGTTATTATTGAGAAGGTCGGATTAAACAGTGATGCGATGAAAATTACAGTTGAAGATGCCGGACGGTTCACATATTGTCATTCATTTGTTTGTTATCAGTTAATTTATCTTTCTCTTTGCCTTGAAAGGTTTCTTTCACTTCTTCAGCAATTTCTCAAAGATTTGAAACAATAAATCCATAATTAACCTAACAATGAATAACTAAGTAAATTAGTTGAAATCTATAATCTATAAATAAACAAAGCAATAGTCAGTTGTAGTTAACATATATGTTTGTAAACAAACCCATGTTAGGTTTCAACATATCGCCGTAGGGTGTTGTATTTACCTTACGCATATAGCGACCCAACTAAACAATTCCTCAAATCATAATATACGGATACACCCAACCAACAAGCCCAGCTGTTTTTAACAAGGTTATACTATATGAGGTAAGTGGCACTGAAATTTTTATTATTCAAGGTTGACACATTCTCGTATTATTTAAACAAAAACATATTTATAATTGTTCAACTATCAATCATTTCTAATCAATTACATTTTTATAATAAAAAGATTTTAGATTTATAAATCCAATAAATAAGTTCCATGGAATTTGTAAACTCATTTCATACATAGCAATATCTTTACTTTCATATACGAATGTATATAAGAAAGTATTGTAATCATGAAAATTATAGAACAAGAGATTTTAACGAATATATACGTTTTGCCCATCTCTGCACCAAATCTAGCACGTCTGTGTGTGTGTGCGATCAGATTTAAACTGCGAGCGGATTCAAATGGGATGGCAAATAATATGTGTAGCAAATTTGGTGAAAATCGCCCCGGTACCTTCAGAGGAGTAGAGCGCACAAATTGGGTCTTACGACCGACCCAGCGAGCTTGCGACGACTAACATCCAAAAAGTGTATATGTTATATAAATTATTTATTATAACGTCGAGGCAAACACTTTATGTTAAGGACATTTTTTGATCAATTAATGCTTTAGAGTTCTTCTGCACTTCGTAAAATGCAAATTTGTGAACCAAATACTGTTTTACAATTTTTTTTTTTTTTATAATTAAAAACAATCCAAAATTGGTGGTAGATATTTATAATAACGTTGATATTAATACCACCGAAACAGTCCTACTGTCCTTGTGATATTCTATAGTGCTGATTAATATATATATAAGGGAAAATAAATTTTTCTGTTACAATTATAAATAATTAAATATGAAATAATATATTTTCAGAACAAAAATAGGTTTATGTTGATAAGGGTAAAGAAAAATTATGCTTATGTAACCAAGATGTGAATTCAAGTACATATCAATTCTGAAATAGTAAACAAAGACATCGCATATGATTAAAAATAAAAGGTTGTTGCTTGCCTTGGATGTGGACGCTGTAAAATTCTCGTATACACAATTAAAGACGTCGACGAAAGTCACAAACACTTTCAGTATCTAATAATAAAATCGTTCCTGCACGAGACACTGCACTGAAACTAGCACCATCAATGCCGGGGCAGCAAACACATGCAATCCTGCGATAGTGTCCTGTGGATATTGCGTGCGTGATTGGAAGCGAGAAAAGCTAGTCAGCGGCTCCTGCAACACCGACTCCACGAACGAGCGCGAACTGGCATTTAGCGCCTGGCACCGCTTGCGTGTATATGTATGCTGGTGGAAATCGACCGCGGTTCTCTTGGTCGGAGAGCTTCGGATCAACTCGCACTCCTCGTCTGCAATCAAATTCACTATAAACCACTTGCAACAATCGACGATCCCACTTGCAACAATTGCAATATTTGTTGTTCTTCTACAGAATTTCAGGCGATTTGAAATAAGAATTTATTTTATGATTTAGGGGTATTACAGTCATGGTTTAAATTCAAGTTTTCATTTTAAGTAACATTTTGTTTTTAGTGCTCCATTGATACACAAATGTGCTTTAAGAGGTCTTTCTACTTTGGGAATGAATTTTTTTTTAAACTTTTATATTTTACAGAAGGAATCAAGATATCGTTTTTAGTACAAAAATATTTTTTTGGATATTTACATTGGTTTATTCAAAAACGTTTCCTAAATTTAATAAATTTGTAATACAATTTTATAGTAACTTTTTGTTTCACATTTATAATTGAGTTACGTTAAAATTACTTTTATTGAAATTATATTTATTCAAAGAGATTTACTAAACAGTATCTCCTTTGTCTTATTGGTTTAAAATCGACAAGCGGGCCAAATAAATGCAATTATCGTCGATTTTCTCACCTACTTGTTTTATACGACATTGTTACTACCAACCATCTCATTCTTTCAATATTATTTCCAGTTCACTAATACCTTTTCTCCTGTTCCAATTAAATGTGTCTGTTCAAATGTGGGCTTTCACATTAATTTGCCACTTCAACGCCGTTTTTGTTTCACTTTGACAATTTCAAATAATAAGATATATGTATATCAGTTTTATCGATTAATGTTCGATAGTATACAAGTCAGTCAATATCGGCATTGAAATAAGTACAAATTTAGAACCTCGATTAAGAAAACATACTTAATATAAAAAAAGTAGTATTTGATAACGTAATAAATGGTTTAATTTCAGAGAATTACTGTATTTGGCAGCTTGTTTGGTATATATTTCTAGTGAAAACAACGTATAAGATAGACGAGCGCAGGTCACTCTACTCTGGCAAATGAACATTAGTGAAAATTAGAATAATGACACAATATCATTTTCTGTTTTATTCACGGTCACTTAGTACACTTTCTCAATACAACAAGTCACCAAATGCAAATACTCGATTCGCGATTAAATCCATAAAACACTAATTGCAATTTTCTGTTTTTGTTATCGTATCGCATGAACGAATTTAGACATTTATTGGTTTTTTTTTAACGTTTACTATATTGAGTAATATTTGACATACCTTGACGTCATCTACTTTCGTCACCTTGACAATTCCAGAAGTCATACAACCAAAATTAAAATCAACTCATTTTAATCCATCTAATCCATCTTTCAAAAATTATATATTGCAGGAAAGAGAACTTTAAAATTTAATTTATTTATATAATATGACAAAACAATATCAGTAACAGAGGTGGGTACAAATTAATATTTTAAACAACCATAGATATAAATTATAACAATATTATACTTATACAAGATTAATTATATTAATTACCAAAAAGTTGAAATATAAATTCATATTTTTCAACTCTTGTACCAATATGTACATACTTTGTGTCGTTCAAATATACACGGAATAGATAGTAGACAAAGAAGCCACAGTCGATCCGACATGAAAACGGCCTGTGGTGTTTTCACTGCTTGTTTATCGTTTTAATTACAGTGACAAGATGAAACCCTGCAACGACAACGACAACGACTAGTGCTCGGCCCGACACGGCCGGCCCGGCCCATTACACGAATGCCGTCCGATATACGCGCGCGTACGGCCATCTCGTGGCTAAAACATTTACATCCTGCACATCTAATGAGTCGAACATTTTGAACAAACATTAAATACAGTATATTGTCGCACAAGCGTACGTACCTGGCCGAAATGTCTTTGCGGTTGTACCTCGCATTGTTTCATTGTTGTTTTATTCAACACTATGTTACTAAATATTTTTCGGTTTGTTGTAGTTGATGAGGTTTACTGCAGCAACTAGATTCACGATTTTAATGTTTAATTCGTGGTTCTGTCAAATGGGGATACTGATTTAATTAACCATATATTTTCTCAAAACTGTTATGTTTTAAAGTATGAAAATTTTGGTAATTGCTAGAATATTGCAAATTACGGTAGATAATGAAAATATATGCGTGCATTCATTGTATGTTTGTTCGGGTTAGAATAAAAAAGAAACAGAAAATAATTAATGATTGCTGCAATGAAATAAAAATAAAAGCAAATAGACCTAAAATTAAAATCGTTTGTCACTGCGAGGTTCTAATTGCATGTAATTTAATCAATACGTTTTCACTGTACATAATTAAGGAGAAAAACAAAAAATCTTTTAATTAATGTATAATTCTAGTATTTGAGTTTATAATTACTTAAAAATAAAACTGGAGTGGCATTCCCTCGATTATCTTGTACATAGTTTTCACTAATTATATATATATATATATATATATATATATATATATATATATATATATATATATCCTGCACTCTGCCTCACATAATAATAGCTTTGTTCGCCCCTGAGTCGAATTTGGTTCTGTGATTATCTACTAAAGTTCTCTAATTAACATTCGGCATACGACTCATTATTTGCCCATTAATTAAACAGGCTAATATCCGTTCAAATTAATTGCTAATATACCAACACTTTTACATTTCATATGTGGCATCAAATATTAATTTGACAATTATAACTGGTAAATCGTGATTATCTCTATTAAATTGACTACTTGTGGGTTTGACCGATCAATATTACCATATTGTATTTAACAAAAAATAATGTGTTGTGTATTATAAACGTGTTTATGTGTAAAATAATTTATAATAATATAAACAATCTTACAGTATTTGAAATACTCATTCGGAATAATTAAGACCTTTATATTCACAATCTGAATAAAAAAATTAATAAAATAATGGGTCACACAATTTTATTTACATTATTTTGTTATAATTAAAAATAAAATATAGTATATTTTAAAATTGGTACAGACACACGACCGATTACTATATCTGTGTTGTACAAGGAGCTAAATGGCGTTTGTTAATAATTTAGTTCAATAGATAATTTGTGTAATTTCGATCAAGATCTATACGAAAATGTCACGGTAATACGCCTTATAGTAAATAGCGTATGCAGTAGAATGACATTGATGTATTGTTGGTTAGCCTATGTAGCACAGCACAGCATAGTTATTGTTAGTTTTGCCATTACTTTTCCGAACCTAATGTCACGTATATGATTTATGTTTTCTAACTTTTTATATTTTATTTCGTAAATTACTCACTTGTATACAAAATGCCAGTGTGAAAATAACAAATTTTACTGAATCATATGATTTGAAGTAATGATGCAACATATTTAGGATATAAACATTGCTATCATAATGACCGATTTATATATTTATGATATATTAATCAGAAAAATACATTTAACAGATATTAGATACCTTATAAATGCAACCAATATAACATGTATGTAAATATACATATATTATTGCTCAATAATGATACGTCCATGCCATGCTTTTACTAACTCTCTTGTTTATTTACGCTTTCACGAAATCAAACATTGTTTTCTGAAATTAATGAATGAATTTTAATATTGTATGATTTATTTAAAAATATCTAAAGTTTACATGTGAAACAACTCGCACATGCGCGATCGCGTTGCCGATAAGCGTAAGCTTAAAAGCACGGCTTGTCAACCGGTAGTCCCACCGGATTCAATCAGAAGCAGCACTCGCGTTAAATGTCCACGACTGCACCCAGGCCCTCGTCAATCCGTAACCTGAAGCTCTTCGCCTACTCGTAATTGACTTAATTGTGATTACTCGTCTAACACCCATAATTTACATATGTGACAAATTTGGATTAGTCCATCGTCAACCCTATCTAGCTAGGGTATTGAATTCCACTTTAAAAGATTAAATTTTATTTAGTGATATATATCTAATTCATAGAGAAGTATCATTAACTAACACATTTTTAGCATTTTACAATTCCAAATTATTTTCTACTTGAAATAAATAAATATCATTGTGAAATAATTTAAACATTTATTAAATCCATTTCACTTATGGCTCATTTGTTGTTATTTGGAAAAATATTCTGCCACAAATATAATGGGAATTGATTTTATTTTCATTTTATACTAAAGAAAATTATGATGTGCATATTTTAACTATATGCATAAAATTATTTAGTATTATTCGGTTACAAAAATGAATTTATAAAATTTGGTTTGATTTCAATCGGCTTTATTTCAGTTTGTATGTATAACAATCGTTTTTGTATGAATACATAATATGTATTATAAACAATGGAATTACCAATGTTATCAAATTATCATATATGATATTAATTAGTGACATTTATATTCGGTAGAATAGCCATCGATTCTGTCTGTGATGATTTGACTTCGTAATTCGTACATTTTTTGAAGAAACTTTTCAACCACATTAAAATAATATAGGCAAATCTATTTCAAATCATACACAATTGTTTAATTAGTGATACCTAATATAATTGATAGTTGAACACTTACATATAATATATTGAAGCACATATCATATAATGCAAGTTGCACCGATGCATTTGTTATTATAAATCAATAAGTGAAAATCGTTTGATGTGATCAACGAGCATCGAATTAGAAAAAGGGACATCACACGCATTCATACAAGCTGTCACTAATGAAACACCCTTAATAAGCAACGTTTGAACGTTAATTTCATGGCTGCAGATGCATTTAAATTAGAATCATTCTGTATCGCTGCACATTACAAATACGTGATCGGATGGGTCAACTGAATCACAACGTATGCATTTAACCGATATATACCAGTAACTTTAAATCAATAGCTAATAAATTTTCATTTTTGAAATACTAAAATTGTAATTTACTCCATCTGCATTGTGTGCATTCACAAATATACATTTTTTTTTAATCAATAGCTATTATTTAAATGCATATTCGTACACTCGTAAAAATAGTTCATTAGAGCAAATACAAAAGCAATTATAATTTATAACTACAGTAGAAATCTGATATGTTCATTATTTCATTGTTTTGACATTATGTTAAACAAAATGAGCATTAATACTCTCAAATTATTCTCCGATTGATGATAACATTTGTATCATTGAATATTTTAAATTTCATATTACTATTTTAGATCATCGTATGTTTTTGGTCGTCTGTAGTATTGGCGGATTCAATATACTTGCACAGAATTTCGTTTTATGTGTCCCTGATCGGAAAATGTATATACTTGGATGCATAGATTTAGACTAACATTGTGGATGTTGGGACTCTGTCAATAATATCATTTATAATATCGGTCATAATAATTGACAATTATATTCGTGATATCCGTAAATAGATATTTGCAATAACCAATTAGGAATCGATTATATTTAGGTAACCAAACTCCAAACCTATTATGTACATGTAATTGGTTTAAGCGGTTTGATAATAAATTTTGTTGTTACAACTAAAATTAGATTTGTGGTTTAAAATTCAAATTCCTATCTATGATTAATATAGCAGCAATAACAACAGTATGTTGCTAATCCAATAATATTTCACGGATACGAAATTAGCAACACATATATGTTCATAATAGGTTTATGTATTGTGTAATTATGGCAACCCAATATGGTTAATTATCATTTTTGTAATGTGTTTACACCATAATATTTTTGTCATTTTATTTCATTTTGCATCTACCAAATCTTTTTCGATCTAAATTTATGTGAAAATTAATTATACATCAAATCACTCGCAAAGTTAGTCTTACATTGGTTTCCTGTAAGTTTCGTGAACAATTTGAAATATCAAGGTCATAAGATTGAAAGCGAAATATCTACACAACCATATACAAACATTCATTCCTTCAGAAACACACATGTATAAATTACATCCTAGCTTCGTTGAGCTCATAGTAATGAATTCTCCATTCCTAAATGCGTCCACATATAAATCTTATAAGCGACAGAAATCCTCATTTTGGGTTCTAACATCACTACCGAATCTTGCAAAGCGGGCACACAAGCGCTTATACCAGCACAGATAAAAGCATACAATTTTTGTCGCTATGGAACATCGCAAACAATATATTACAAAAAAGGGCAGAGTTTTATGTTTACTGAAAAAATAACTAAAAGCTAACTTCATTGTACTTGCACTTCCCGGGCGCATGCAATGGAAATTATTATAGCTAACACGTATAGTTAATTGAATTTGTTATATTTTTTGTTTTGAAAATTCTTTGTAATGAAATTTATTAAAATGCAATGTTGTTATTCTGGTCTGGGTGTTGCTTTTTAAACGTGGCGTTGAATTCTGGCTATAAAAGTGTTTTTTATTTATGAAATGTTCTACGTATATTAAAGTATTTTTATTTATTATAAATAAAATTAACTGTCTGGTTTATTGGTAAAGTTGTTTTGATAAAAATTTGTTTTTCATTATCTCTATGAACTCTGTACCGGTCTAGACTAGATAATATTTTGATGGCAAAATTGTAAGTAATATTTTGTATTTTGAATAAATTGCTCTCTATTATTAATTTATAATGGGTGTGTAATCTTTATTTAACGTTGATTTAATTCTGGCTATAATCTTTTATTTATTTATGAAATGTTCTACGTAATTTAGAGTATTATTTATATTTTTGTTTATTATATATTAAATTAATAGTCTTGTTTATTAGTTGAGATGTTTTGATAAAAATTTGTTTTTCATTATCTCTATTAATTCCGAATTAGTCTAGATTGGAATATATTTTGATGACAAAAACGTAAGTTATATTTTGATTAAGTGGTATTATTATTTATCACGAGAAACTACTTTCTTTTTTGTTATATAGGAAATAGCTTATTTTTCATAGTAATCATAAGTTGAATAAAAACAAAATAAAGCTTTATTATATAAGCTATTATCTTTGAATTTACTGTTTACTACTATATTCTGATCTTCACGAGAACTGTCTCGACAGAATAGCTTATCGAAATAAATCAAAGTTTCGGATGGACATCTGTTTCACGATAAAAATAAAAACTTTATTGATTCCATTTTCAGTTCTTTCCCTGGCATTCTCTGTCTTCCTCTTTATGAATAAGTATAAACAAAGACAAATGCAGTGAATGAAAACAATGAGTTTTACTTACTTTCTATGTAAACTTTTATACCATTAAACAAAATTTATATCATTTCATCCCTTTCGTATATATTTTCTCTGGTCGGTTTCTTTTAACACAATTCCAGAAACTTTATCTGCGAGAAGTTTCACGCACGACTTACTTCATAATGCCGTGTTTTCCTAATAAAGAGAAGACACCAGAATAAGGAACATAACATCCATAATAATTTAAAGCTGCTATATAGACCATTTCAAACATCTCCCCTTTTAGCTCACCAGAACAGCTAAAGCATACAGTCATGCGTCATTCTCGGATCAAAAATTGCTATTGCAAAAATTTGAATAACACATATATTTGAACGTTATTCGTCACTCGCTCGTAAGATCAGCAGCATCTACCCCTCTAAAGATACCGGAGCGATTTCCACCAAATTTGAACCTATTTGCAGTATACATCCTTATACATCCCGAGTTGAATGCCCAAAAATGAGGGGCTCTCCTTTATGCTGCATTCACAGCGAGCAAATTTTTTTTTTCTCGAAAATAATGCATTCCAGGCAATAAATTTAACGCATTTATCATAAATTAAATTGTTCGTTGTGAATGGACCATTAGAATATATACAAAAATGGAATATTTGTTGTTGTGTGTCTATGCTTGTTTGTATATCCAGCATGTAGAAATGAATTAATTAATCATATCACTGGACTTTTCAACCCTTTTACATGGGGAGATACTGGGCTTATATTTTTAATTTGTTTACACCACGTAAAAGAGAATTTATAAATTACCCACGGGTTCAACTTCAAACAGCAAATTAATGTTTTGGACAAGTGAATAAACCTAAAATATATTTACAACATTTATCGCAAAGTATAAATATGTTAACGTATAAATTTTAATCGGCACTATTAAATAATTTATAAAATTTGACAAACATTCCATAAATTAATATCCAACCTGTAGCCGTAGGGGTTTGAAATTAGTCGTACGTAATATAAATAGTAGTTTGGCACTTTTGAAATTTTTAGTATAACTTTTAATTAAAATAAATGTTTATTATAGTTTCAATATAGTTCAACTAACTTTTTGAATATGACTACGGTTAAATATATTCTAATAATTTTTAATATATCTGGTGATTACTGAGCTTACATAACAAAACTAGTGATGATGAAACATTATCCCAATAACTAACCCATTTTTAAAATGATTCCCAACAAAAAGTGATATTAAAAAAGTTGGCCGTGTTTTTATTTGTCACGTAACCGTATTTAACGGTATATGCGCTGTATGATACTGGTTCGGTGTACCGGTTATCCTGTGTACCGGACATGACGGCCTGAACGTTACAGGATTTGCGCTTTAAATCCCGATAAATCCCGTATCCTTTCCAATGGATTAAAGCAGATACATCGTGTTGCCGCACGGAAATTTGGTAACGATAGCAGATATATACCTACTAATATACACCTCATCCATCCAGTAACCTACTGTACCACTACTAATCAAACATCAGTTAGATGCATTCTAATTCACACGTATTCCATGTGACGATTTAATTAAATTTACATTGACTTCTTATTTTTTAATCGCTTTTTTAATCGCTTAATCGAAATTATGTATTTCGAAATTATTAATATTTCCAGTTATAATTTACCGTGATTATTCTACAAGATAATAAAGATTTATATTGAAGTATATCGTTTGATATATTATACTAAGATTAATTGAAATTCTTCAGGAAAGATATCCATAGCCTTCGATGAATTAATAAATAGTAAATTGATACCCAGAAGCAGAACATGATATTCGCACTAGAAGCAGTCGTTCATTATTTAGTGCTTAAATATTTAATACTAAGACACGAGGTTAGAACAAGAGATGCGGATATACATGATTAAAATTGAATATTCGGAGTTATACGTATGTTCACAGTTCTGTTACAATAATAATATCATCATAGGTTAGATTGCACATTCAGGATGTACTAGGCCAAAATTAAAATATGAATATACTATTTTACAATACGTACTCATATTATTTGATAAATTTCTATTCAACGCATGTTTATGATTGACCTAATCAATAAACCAGAATAAATATTAGTTTGCTAGTTTAAATATGATTATATAGTATATACAAAGCGACTTAACTCGCTTTAGCATTCTATATGCATGTGGTTATCAATTAACAAATTGTGTGTGTATGGTAAGCAAGCAAACGCAGGCAGACACACTATCTCGACGCCCTTAATATTTCGCTTGCTTTACCTAAACTGTACGTTAGCGTTAAGTACAAGTTGTGAACTCCGCGTGTGCGTAACGAGTCTCTTACAAGTTTGTTATAAGGGATAGGTACCTCTTTATACACCTCCCCAAAGATATTTAGCAGCTAATGTATATAAGGGTTTAAGTTATACCATAATCTTGGGTTTTCCAATGCTGCATTTGCATAGTGATTATCACTGTATATATACACCTATAAAACTCCAAGGACAAGTGATACGAATATTTATATTTATAGAGCGGAATGCACTATTACTAGAAATGACTATTAATGATTTTCAAACCATAAAACATGTGGAGTGACCTGCAATCGACTTCCTAATATGAAGTTCTTGTTTGGCTAAGTGTTGACCCGTTATATGATTATAGTTATAAAGAATCATTTCTTTTACAATAGTATGAATACTAAGTATAAGAAAATCCAATAAAGAACTAAATTAAATAAGAGAAAATAACTTAAACCAAGAAAAATATTCATGGTCAATGTTTCTCAAGCACATTGCCAATTATTCATAAGGATTGGATAGTTGCCCAGCAGGTTAATAGAATTTTTCTTTGTAAACTAGATCATCAGAGCCAAACACAAAACCCTCAATAAATCATAAGACAAAGGTCACACAGCTCAAAAAGTTCTGCATACACGACGAATCCTAGTATGGTCTGTTGACGCAAACAAATGCTCCCGCGAACACAAACTTTACCAACAACTTTATCAAATACCGTGAAATGTGACTTCTTTCTTCGGGCCAAAACAAATAAAACTCTTTTGCTACCGCTGATAGAATAAGAACAGCAGTCACCGACATATAAGATGGATTATGCCGTTTGTTCTGCCCGCTATTGTTAGGGCTACTTTGGCTTATATTACGATGGTCACGTTTTTTCTCTCGCGCTTTTCGTTCGCTCTCATTATATTGTATTATTAGCCCAATATATTAGTGTCGTTTGCGTTAAACGATGAGTAATTTTCTTTGTCACCTCCTTAAATAGAAGGTTCTTCAACATTTTAGTTAATTTAAGGATGACAGATTTTCATTAAGACTTGATAATCATCAATCTTCGTTATAGAACACACATTTTGAAATCTGTATTTTGTAAATTGAAAATTAAATTTTGTCAGATTATGAAGAAGCTATGTAGTTACATTTTATATATGTACAACTGAAACTAATTCGCTCCAAGGGAAACCTCGTATTATTGAAAACAACATCTTAGCCAGATATAATTATTTACTTTTGCTACATTTTATTATTTCGTAATCAGCAATTCTTATACAAATATAGAAATTAAAATTTCTAGCAACTTTTGTAACTTTAGATTCATAGGAATCTTAGAATCGAATCGGGTATATGAAAGTCGAGTGCAGGTCACATTAATTCTTTCTTTTTATATGATATAAGTAAATACTTTTCCATACATACACTTTTTTTTATGTAGCACCTCCACCATTATATGCTTTATTTTATTATTTATTTTTGACCAATAAGTTGATTTTTATATTAAAATAGTAAAACAATTCTAGGATGGTAGTACGTGTTTATAGTACTTCCTTATAAACATTCGTATAAGGAAGTAAAAATTGAAATAATATTCAGCATAAACTGCGAAAAATAAATATGACATTGTTTTCATTTAAAAATGTTACAATCCAATCAAGTTTTACTGTAATGCATAAACCAACAATTTTACGAGTGAAAAGCCACATCAAAAAGAAGACTATATAAAAACAAATTGAACGCGCATCACTCATTTATATTTTACTACAAAACAATGTTTACGATCATATTTAATCATTCCATGTACCTAAAAATCAGATTCTGCGGCCGGCCTGTGCCTGTGCTTGTGCCTGTGAACAGAGTGCTCTCACTTTATGTCTTGAAACTCATTTTTTATGCACAAGCCACCAACGAACCTCGTCGTCCTGCCTTGCGACGTTATCAGTTTTAAAACGAAAATCCCCCTGATCATTTCGACACTCTTCTAATCTCGTAGTTCATGACGCGAACACGAGCACACCAAGGCGACGCAAACTGCTCGAGTGTAACAACACTGACGTAGAGTCTTACAATCAATCGGATTTTCATCTCTTTGTTGAATAATGTGGTTGGATAGATAAAATGAGGGGAAATATATACTACGCGCTGAAAATGATGTCATTACAGACTAACGAGCGAATATTAACATGGTTTATCATATATCATGTACTATATAGGATTCGTTACATCCTACGAAGAAGATTAAAGAAAAACAAAATATTAGCACGCACTTATATTTACTTTCTTATACGAATGTATATAAAAAGAGTATTGTATTCATAATAAAAAAATTCGAAACTGCAATTACACACGTACGTTTTCCTGGTTACTATTCTCAAATTCAAATTAACAAATATTTGTGTTTAACCGCTTTAGAGCCTTCACACAGGCACAAATACGTACACACAAACACATACACAAAAATACATACACACAAACCCAAACACACACGTTATTATAATACATCCACTCATCTATAACCTTACATATCTCCGACCTCTTCGCTTAAAAAACTTATGATAATATAAGCAAACAACCCATGTCATTGCCTCAACTATTAAAAACATGGTGGACAAAAACGGTTTGAGTACCAAAACTTCGGTCGGAACAACTTCCGATATAGTCAAGTAAGAAGTGGGACCCAAGACGGTAATATTTCGCGCATAGTTAACATATTACTTTGCACCTCCAATGCGCGGTGCACTTTACTGGACTAGAATGTATAGAGCAACAAATAAAGCCGAACACACACACACACAGACAGACCGAAAAACTTGACAACCAATTAGACAAGTTGGTTTTCTGACACACAGCGAGCACAGTGTTCGCTATAGCTGGCAACTTGCCCAACTCTTAATTTGAGCTAAGGGATGAGTCGCTTCTTACCGGAAGTAGGTAAAAAGATATACTATATGTACTAAATTCTCCACCCCTGCGGTTAATGTTGTAGATTGTGATTATTTCCAATTGTTCAAATGCTCTTTGTGCTATCGAGTTGATTTCAGAGATATCCAACACGTGGATTTTCATTTATCCAATACAAGATATGTATTCACGGAGTTTGTAACGCATTTGCGCCTAAAATCAATTCTATGTCGATAAATATATTTTTTAACTAATTGCCGTTTCTTTGAGCCATTAAAAGTTAAACTAAAGATATGAAAAATGTTCGCATTGTCTAACTGAAATGCCATTAATTTTGATAATTTTGTACAACAGGCATATCCACTAGGATATGGTATCTATGATCTGCGCTATTGAGTAGATTCTATTCGAAGTACGAGTTATTTAAAGTCGTGGCTGGAGGCTGAAGTTGTTTGTGTAAACTAGTGAACAATTCGCCCATTGTGTATGTTCGCCTCTAGACTAGACAGAGAAAGAGCTAACTATGAGTAGAGAGAGAGAGAGATAGAGATAGATCTCACAACGAATTGTTTCAGTTGGTTCAGAGTTCTATTTTTAAAGCATCAACTCCAGTTGCACCAGGAAATGGACTATAGTGATACGATTGTTTCCCTGAAATCGGTTTTAAGTGGTGCTTTTATGCTTGTTGTCTTCTTTCTAATGGTCTGTTTTCTTTATTCTGTGGTACGAACGGGAATTTTCGCTTGGAAACTTAATTACAAAAATGTGTTTGTTTACCTTGTAATTGTAACAATTATTAAAGAGAAATTGAATTTGTATTTTTGGAGTATTATTTGCTAGCTCGCCGTACGTAATCTTGTTTGTTAGTCTATGTATACTCGTAAGTTAATTTTTAACATGATCTATATGATTTCGTACATTATAAACTTTAAAAATTTATTTTATGAACTATCGTGAAAGTTCGTCTCTTCGTGGGAAAATTCTTTGTACTTTATAGTTACGAATAACTTAACTCGCGGAAACTTTTATGGATATTTGACTATCAACGGAGCTTTTAGTTTTACCATTATAGGTCGTCGTACGGTAGTAAATGACAGCCATAGTGTGTCTGTAACATTCACAGATCAAAAACAAAAAATTGCCTTGATTTTGAAAATATATAATCTGTGAATATGTCGCTCGCTTGCAAAACATTCTGAAGGTACAAAGTCAAGTGTAACGAAATTTGGTATACGTATAATTATGTACTCAGAAAAAATATATAAATATACATGGGATATTTCACAATAACCACCGATGCGTTAAAAAATAATCTACAATAAGTAAATCCACCAAGAAGTTTATACGAAGAGCTACAGGCATTGCTGCTTGTACTTATGCTTGTTTTAAATTATAAATGTTTTAAATTTGCTTCTTATCTTGAATTTAACAAAACTGCCGGTAGATTCAATTTAAAATAAAACTGAATATTCGTCATATAAAATGCGAAGAATTTCACTGAAGCTAAATTCAAACGGTAACATAACTGTCATGACCAAACCCTTGTTAATTAACCTGGTTACATTGTTGGCTACAACTTTAACTTGTTATTAGTTTACCTGAAGTTAAACAAACCATTAAACCCGCTTGGCTATATGTACATATATGCACATTTATTTTATTAATACAAAATTAATCTATTGCAATATACATGAGTTATTTATAACTTAATTAATATAATTATACAATTTTCTCATTTGATTTTAGTCCGATTATAATTTAATTAAATTGGTTTTGATAACGCAACTAGTGATTTCAATACCAATTATATAATAAATAATAATAAATTTGGTGTGCATGTTTACTCAAAATGTTCAATCTTGCAAAATATCAAAAGAAAATCCTAATCATATTTCCGCATCCATTTTTTTGCTTACCCATCAAGAAACATATTTTTTGCCAGGCGAGGGCTTGTTTCGGATACGGTGTACTGAAAGCGAAGCTCTGACACACCATTAGCACTGCTATCTTATGCGTCCTAGAGCAGACTCAGGCGCAGGCGAGGTCACACAAGGCTACTCGATGTTAGGTTAGTGTGTTGTATATATGATGTGAAGTGCGTCCCTTGGGAGTTGCTCGGCAAGGAGCGTGGGACGTGGGACCACAGATTTGTCTAAGAACAGACTGACATTTGACCGTAACACTACGCGTCCCTAACTGCCAAAGACAGATCACGTACATTCGCGATCTTTGCTCTTTCCAGGAAATTTATGGTCCCATTTTATTGCTTCCCTTGTATATTATATATATATATAAAATAATAAGAAGTATTACATATATTACACGAATGTCACAAACTACTAACAATAAATTAATTTCATGTGGCGATTCAGATAATTCGAAATATTTACATAGCGTTCCGGATATAAAGTTAAATGAATAGGCAGTTGGATCTGGATATTTATATTATTAACATGTACATTATTATTATATCAGAGAGAACTATTCATGTTATTAATATGAGCATATAGTCACTAATCAACAATATAATCAAATTCGTCATTAGTTATCCTAACATGGTACTAGATTGTTCGGACTGTTAGCGATGTGTGTATTGGAAACAATAATAACGATGAATCCAACCAGAAGCACTTATATTTTATATTAATATTCTGATCCACGCTGATGCGCATTTCCATGATACATATATTTTCAAGTTAATCCTTCGTTGTTTGTGTGATTCTGGTATATGTTTTCTGTATGTGTGACTTTATATATGAATGTATTGGTGAGATGTGGGTCTGTTAATTGATGGCAAGCAATGAACTGCACTTTATACTCTCCTGATGCATGTACATTCATTATCCTGGTACTGGTCGATCTCCCTTAATAAAGGATTGTCTCATTCGCTTGAATAATTCTACCATTACTGCGCATGCTCGTTAAACTACATCCAGCCACACGTCAAGAGCTTTGTGATTGGATATTGTTACTAGCACTGGCATTCATTAAAAATCAGATATCCTTCTTTTTTACTATTATAAAGCCCGTTAGTTTGGCAAAACTGGGACTGTGAAATTTCTTTTGTAAGATAGACGTATTAATATTAAAATTCTTGAAAAGATAATAATTGAATGATTAACACAGTTCTGCTAAATAGAATAATAGTATGGAAATACATCTTATTTCCACAACGTTCAAGTCTGATTTCTTATCAGAAAACGTGGTGGAAATAAAGCGTTTTTCATTACATCTCTTTTCGGTAACCTCAATTTTCTATTTTTATCAGATAATTATGGAACTTCTTCAAATTGAACATCAAAAATATGTCATATACAATTATTACTCTCTTTGTCACATATTTTAAAATGGAATTCAAATCAATTATTTCATCGTTTTGTCAAGTGTAAATAATAGAATGAATCTTGAACACAAAGGATTTTTACATTCACTTTGTCACAATGAGAAACAAGAAAGCCGTTGTTCGTATATTTGTGACAAATGACACGGCTAGCACACTCTAAAATATTGGAGCAATTTATTTCGAAACGGTGTTTTATTAAACAAGAACTGGCGCTAGCGCCAGTGCTATCAGCTCGCCGTTCCGGCGAGCGCGGTCACTTCAATAAATACAAAACTAAAAGCGATAGCAATTATTATAGTACAAAATTTATTGTTATGATATTTCATCGGCATTTAATATGAAATTAATAAATTTCTAAGTTTACGTATATAATTCTAAATCATCAACATTATACTCACATAGCCCATTGAATCAATCTAACCAATTATGATCCCGAGATTTATTTATTCCTGTACCATAACAGTTTTAATTTCCAAAAACCCCACATTTAAAATTGCACACATCCACATGGGTTACGTTAATATCGTTCGTTTCGTGATTTGCCAAGGATATTGATAATTATTTGATGAACATTTCCTAATTTTATTAATTAAAACACAGAAGCAAATGGTTTATACATTGGAAAATATAACCAAACAAATAACTGTCACATAAATATTACTTCTTCATTTTACTAACAGATGGCGATCGATGTCTGATATACTTCAAAATATATTTATATTATTTTTTTTTAAGCCTATGGGCTCACAATTTGAAAAAACTTTAATCACATAAAATATCTTAGAATGTTGAGTAGAAAATTCTAAAATTTTTAAAAGTTGACTAAGGGCAGTATTTAGGAGGGTTCCAAATTTTGGGGGCCTATAACGCCGGTCCTGTACAGACGATTGGATTTAAAATGCGACGGGAACATCACGGGCATGGAAATTATATGTATACCAAATTTCATCAAAATCGGCCCGGTACCTTCAGACGAGTTGCGGTCACAAACTCAGGTCTTACGACGGACCGACCGAGCGAGCGAGCGAGCGAGCGAGCGAGCGAGATACATACATCCAAGTATATGAGTTATATATATTTTTGGATTCAGGGCGAAAATACAAGAACTTTTTGTTAAGATTTTTTTTCGATCCGAGCATGTTACAGACACACGACCAATCACTATAGCTCTTTTGTACTTACTGTACGACGAGCTAAAAAGAAAGAACTTTTTTCAATATTCTTAAAGTGAAAAAATATGAAATTATATGGATACACCATACAATTTTAAAATATATGTTAATCTATTACACAGACGTCATTCCAAAATTAGTCAGATTCGGTTCAAGGCTGGTCAAAACGTATATATTCGTGAAAATATAATTTATATAATTAAATTCGTAGCATTTATGTTTGACATAGCGTAAATTAATGGTTATAGGTATAGAAAACGATGTCATTTTACATACTAACCAACACGCATACATACATTTAGTCGCAGAGTTTGTCTGCGTTGATTAAAATTACTTCCTGGATTCTTGAAGTTTGCTCGCCTTTAGGAATCGACCAAAAAACAAGATGATGCTGAACCAGTTCAACTTTAATTAAAAGACACGCCTTTAACACCTTGCTCAAGAATTTAACCCTTCGCAATTCCATAACACTCTGACGACGTATGTGATTCAATTTAATGTAAATTTAGTTTCACTTATTGATAAATGATGGTTAACTTCGAAATTATTTAAGGAGTGTTTGTGTATACAAATTTAATACGTACTATTTTGGATTAATGTTTTCCTACTGTTAAGTAATGTGACATGCGTATTGGCTTGTATATTTGTATCATGGATTAGTTTACGGTTATAAAAAGAACTTGCAATATCATCAAAAGAGTATAACGCGAGATGCAAGAGTCAACAGAAAGTATATTAAATTCCATATACGAATATACGTACTAGCCCCTTGTAGGAATATATATGGTTGATCTCAGTTAACACGGGAATTCACGGCGATATAAAAATTATGGTCTACTGGTCGTAGTTGGCTGTTTTATGAGTGTCATTCTGTCAGGACGTGTGTGCTGTATATGAGAAAAAGAGATAAGTCGCGCTAATACAGAATGAGATAACTGATAACGGACGTTCATGCCTTCTGGAATCAGACAAATATGATGTGTTGCCATACGAGTAACGAGCGTTATAAAAACACCGTATATGGTGTAAATTTGTTCATATTTTATTTTGCTACAGACTAGTAAACATTATTGTTTTCTCCTGAAAATGTTACCTTTTCTAAGAAATTCACTTTAATTTGTAAATACGAAGGTATGAAAAAATGAATGTATTGTAAATCTTTAATGAAGATACTAGTTTTGAGAGCCCCTGAATTGAGATTAAATATGTTTGTGTGAGCTAAAAAACTTAAAGCTCTAGAAGAAACTAATTTTTTTATATACAAAAAATGCTATCTGAACAATATTGTTTCGAAAGCAATGGTCGTAATACGAGAGAATAAGTCTGATTGACCGGATTACACAGTAAATCTTACCTACAATGAAATTGCAGTTTGCAAGTTTCAGAGATTTATGTCAATATTCGCTCAACAGTTGTAAGATATTTCAAAATAATATTAATATTTGATCAAAATTTCGAAAGTATAAAATACTATTTTCAGAGATCATACTTATATCAAATCTTTTTCGTTGTCGCTACAGTCGTGCCTTGGAAAATCAAAAATGTTTGAACCATTGCACTTTGAGTCAGGGAGCTATAAAAGAAATCACACGAACACGTGTGCTCTGTGCGCTGATATAAAATACGATGCATTTTGCTCTTCGATATCATTTTAAATTCTATCACTTTCCGAGTGAACGAGAAACGCGAGAGCGAACATCGTGTAAATTATTTATCGAGAAACATGAAAACGACAGTGCTGTCTACGTTTCGTCACTGACCCCGCCAGAGGGGCCATTGTTCCCGAAATGACTTTTTCTCTTATCGTCGCGTCTCTGCGAATTTTTGCCAGCTTGCGCTTCTTCTTATTTGCACTCTGGAGCACTGACAGATGGAATATTCTTTGTATTTCTTTTCTTTTTTTTCTTTGGCCATGAATCACATTTTCACCAGTTTAATGGCCGTGTTAATGGACATTAAAAGGATGACGAAACTATTGGATTATGAGCAAGGCATTTGTAGAATTAATTAAAGATACAGAATTATTAAATACTATTAATTTCTTAGCATTATTTAATAAGAACCAAACCTACTGATAAATGAAGAACAGAGCTGTTAACAGCGAGTATGTTACCGCGGTAGTAATGCTAGTTATCAAATGATATGAGTGATAATTTTGTAAAGATAAATAAGTGAATAATAGAAACAAATGTCATTAACAATACAAAATCCTTATCATATAGCAGAAAACTACCCGTAAAACGTAAACAAAAAATATCTGCCATGACTGAAATTTTATCTCCAGATAATGGTAATCCTGTTTTTACAAACCATTTCATTTCAGTTGCTTTATGATCATAATATATCCAGCTCTTTTTATGCATTGGTGCTCCTGCGCTACAGACAAAGAAAGATACAATCTAAACGTTTTTTGAGTAAAAAAGGATGAAGCGAGAGATAGTCTTTATGTATATGCGTGCAATGTAAATCGCGGTCATAAGCTTGTGCCGAATCTGAATGTGACATCTGTAACATAGGTAGGTTGGTTGGTCGGTATATAGTGCTTAATATGCCTACACCGAGGGTTGGAACAGATCGACGACCACGTGACCACGTATGAACACATTTTGCTTGTTTGCATGTTTTAATTACGAGTTTAGTATTAATTATAAAAAAATATTAGGTAATTTAATTTAGATTTAAATCAGTGACCTGAATTAATTTTTTCTTATATTTAACGTAATTTTGAAAACTTCTGTAATTCAATTTTATGCAGTATGTACAAAATAACTCTGTTACATTTATCTGCTATCTCCTCGTTATTATGTTTAATTTTAATCCAAATCAGTACATTGCATCGCCAAAATTATCCGAATTTTTCCGTATATACATATACAAGGGTTAGTAATCAAAATCTTACCCTCTCGTTAATAATGTTGCGTAATCTCTATATCAAAGGCGTATTATATAATGCGACAAAACCTCTAGTGCCCATTTAACCGTGCAAAACACTAGCTAATCCAGTGCCGTCTTTATTGTTACCATTAGTGGAGCACACAAAACGCGTTTGCGACAAGGCGAAGGGTTCTAATTGTCCCCATATATGTACTATTTTAGTATGCATCTATTCCTAAAACTATATACAGGTAGTATTTGCTATTCGGCGGTGCAAAACACAGTAAATGGACAGTGAAGCAGTAGCAGATTACCACCTAGGCCTTCATTTACCTATCTTATACACTGTTTTCACTATATATTGAATTACAGATTTTCATTTTATTACTACGTTTACTTGAACACTCTCTGTAAGTGTTCTGAAAAATAATGATTTCATTTTCCAAATAATATAAGTTCTACAATAAGATAGTCTGAAAAGCCAAACTTTTCAAATATGAACACAATATATATCATAAGCATGCGTGTAAGCAGTCAACGGCCCACGTAATAGTTATAGCCGACCTGAAGTTAGTAATGCATCATTGACTACACTGTTAAATTAACCGGTTAAGTTTGCCGCGAAACTATTGTTGCGCACATATCTCAAAATGATTGCACGCAATGAACAGTGTGTTATAGGCAAGTGAGTGTGACAGCATGAGTTACGATTTGAGGCGCGCAACTGAAATGACGATATGATATAAAGCTTAATAGCACCCATTAGCTCAGTAATATTTGAACGTCTATAGTTATGATCACAATCTGCTGCAATTATTTGTTATAGTATTGTGCTACTATTATTCGTATAATTTGTGCCATCTCTCATATTCATGGTTTAAAATATTAATATTTATGCAAATATAAATTCCTCTTAAATAATTCACAACAATAATTACGTATAAAATTCAACGCAACACTGGAAGCGCATATTATTTTAAAAGTAATCTTCCGTAAAGCCGGTTTAAAGAAAAAACTGCAAATTACCACAAAAGCTCGAGCGATTATTTATTGATGCTACGCGTACACTCGCCCAAACATTCCATTGAACTAGTCATTTTCTGTACTCGTGATATAAGGGCGGTTTCGTTCTTTATAGTGGAATGTACACACTGTTCAGGTATGTATGTATGTACACGGGGGTTTCCATGCTTTGTTGTTCATACAACCCGCGGTTCACAGGTGCGTATTGCGGGTTGCCTGGCAATCAGCAACGTCGCTTTTAGACTCAATTTACAGCACCTTGCGTGTTAAACCAAGCTTCCCCCTCCCTTTTCATACTTCACCTCCTCGCACGTAAAACACTACATCATGATGGCAGTGTTCCTTATGTTTAATTTAGGTATGGTGAGTTAGCGCGTACAAAACGCCTATATCTACCCAACACAAAACCCATTTTACTTTAGTACCACGAATAAGTATGGAGTGTATAACTCACTTGGCTTAGAGTTCACACGTTTATTATATTTGCGTACACTCTTCCCCTATAACATTGTTATTCTCTAACCTAGACTAGCCCCAATTTTAATTCCCAGTTCCTTGAGACCCAACGTATGTTTGAACACATTTCACAGTAAATCATTGAAATATGTATTCCACAAATATAAAAAAAAAGTATTAACTCAGAAGTTTTAATGCTCCGCTTAAAATAATTTGCGGTAATTTATAGAATTATTTATTTAGTACTTTAATCAAAAAACTAATTAATAATAAATTAATTTCGTATATTATTATAATGTAAATACAATAAATTACACAAAATGTTTTACTGTAGTATATCTAGTTTATATTATTAATAACTTAACATAATTTTAACTTTCATGGACAAAGTTTAAATAGAAGTATTTTCGAGTGTAATATTTCTCTTATCTGATAAGACCAAAGAGGTTCATCTGGGGATATAGTGTGCCAAGTCTCCCCTCACCATAAAATGCAAATGTGATGTAAAAAAAATTATATTAAAATTCTGTCGCAAAAAAACATTAGGCAACATGTTGCAAAAAATTGCTGAAGCAATCTGACCAAAATTCTACATATTTTTCTGAAACGTATTATGATATTAAACATGTTATGGCACGAACACAGAAAACGTTAGTAAAAGCGACGCAAAATAAAGTTAAAATTAAAATATTGAACGAAAAGTTTGTATACGACACCTTTGTAACCGATATCAAGGCAGAACCAATAAAAAATGATGTAGTTTTATGAATATACACGTATTATTATTATGTGCCCATATCATATGCAGTCCATTCTTTATCGATATAACAATAATTGTGTACATTTTAATAAATTGTAATTCATATTTGTACATTCGTGTATAACTTAGTTTTAGGAAATGCTTTTATTGTTTATATTCTTTACTATTTATTTGGTTTTAAAAACAAAAAACCATTTTCTTCACGTATTTTTCATGATTACAATGCTCCTTTTATATCTATGGTCGTTCGTATAAGAAAATAAATATTGTACATTAGGATAAGTATCCATTTATTGCAAATGGACGGTGGAATAGACTATAGGCTGGTTCGCAACAGTACAATTTTAACGAGAATTGCAGAAACGATCTATATGACACTGGTTGTGAATAGCTCATTGAAAACTTCAATCCCGTTTGCTTGACTTTCTCCTCCGTAGCGGTGGAAATTATCATCATCGCATGCGAGAGCAAAATTGCGAATAGCGACATTTTTGTATTTTTCTTTTTGACATTAAACATAAACTTTTTCCCGCGAAACAGATAATTTTGTAAGCATTTCTATTCGATTCATAAAATTGTCGTATATTTTATTTTGTCACGTATTTCGTTCAAACTTTTTCACTTTTGACATTCTACAGAATATTTTAATTAATTTATTTTATGCGGTATCTAATTATTTTTTCGACGCCCGGCACATAATATAAATATGTAACTAGTAGCGACAGTTATTGTCGGCGAAATAATTTAAAATAATAACGATATTCGAATATGACAAATATTCATCAGATGTCACTGGCCAAGCTCCTTAAATGTCTAGGCCAAGACTCTAACGGTGATATATAGGTAATTTCTTAGTAAATTAATAAATATGATTATACATGTTAAATTTCTTCCGAGACTGCTATAATATTTTTTAAATAATTTAACAGATCATTTTGGTGGAGGTGCCTTTTTTTTGTAGATATTATATTTGGAGTTTGAATACTATATTCGCAGCAATGTGAACTGTAAGTATTGGTACTTTCACTAGGGTTTCACTAACATTACAAAGAATTGCTAGTATCAAATATAAAATAACTTAATTATAAAAAAAAATTACCATACATAAATATAAGGTTCAAAATATATATACATATCTACCAATTTCAAGTTTAAGTTCTCCGTTTGGAACTGTAAAGAGTGAAATTTGAAGATATCTGATAACTTTCTTCAAGGACGTAAAGAAATTTGCTAAACAATAAATATTCAACAGCTTCAAAATATGTTCCCACAAACTGCATAGTAGAGAGTTACGGGATAATCTATTTGAAATATAAATATACATGAATAATTTAGAAACTGTATTGCCATGCTCTCCATATTCATTACTTGTAGAATATTTTACGTAGATTATAAATATTCTGTGAAGCCATAAAATTATGTTTGACGTCACAACCAATTTTCTAAACCAACACAATATTATCCATTATCGAAATTAAATAAATATTTCAATAGTTTATGTGCAAACAAAGCCGTTTTATCATAAATAACAAATTCAAATTGATTTTGATTATTATATAATTAAAATGGCAATTTTAATGCATTTTAATTAAAAATTAAATGTCTGACACGCCTTAAGTTTAAAATTTTATAATTATTCCGTCAACGTATATGGCCCTAGAGTGTTCATACACACACATACGTCAAAACGTGTATTTATGTTATAATCACATGTTTGAAAATGTTCATTATTTCAATATTTCCATTTAGATTTCGTTCAAAAAAGTAAAAACTGTTGATATAGTTGATATTGTATATCAATTCAATTTTCTACCCAGGTTACAATAAGAACACTTTTTGGAGAATCAACATACTCTTACATATCTTCCGTGCGCGTACATTTCATAATATGAAATATATCCGGATGATAGTCTATTTTTATTGCATTCAATAACAAGACAATAATTGGAATATATTCCCCATAGAAATATAAGTACATCCTTGTTATAGATGCGTTATTATAGATTATGTGTGTGTGTGTGTGCGTTCATGCCAAACATTAGAATGATATATTATGAAACTTTGAGCTTAAGTTTTGTATATATATAACCCATTTGTGCACCTCTAATTTTAGAAACAATATCTTAACCGGAAGTAATGGTTTAATCTTGTTACTCTTTACATGTCTCGAATAACCCAATGGTTAGAGAAAAAAATATTTAAAAAGTTGAAATAATTAAAATTCCTAGCAAATTTAACTTATTCAAAAAAAAAATTACAATTTACTTTTTAGATATATTTAGAGTGTAAGGTATATTAACATTTATTGAATTATTGGCAAGATTATATTATTGTGGATTCTATAGAAAGTTAGTGGTACACATAATAATTTAGGATCAAAGAACAGGATTAAGGAAACGGTGGTCAATAATATAATCAGGTCATCGTTAGATCCAAAGGCTGTTTCTTGTGATCATCATGATGAAATCTGATTCGCGCATAGGGCCACCCGATTCCTTTGCCTTTAGTTCTATTCTGTAGGTACTAATGCTAACGACGACCGTTCAACCGGATTGGATCGTCTTTCTTCACTCGCTAATTGGGATTTGCGATTAAGGTACAAATCTAATTGCACACACACAGTAATAGGAGCTGCTTTTCAAGACATTGCTAAATCTTGAAAAGAATTTTTATTGACAACTCATTTTTAGGAAGTTATGTGAAAGGATTTTTTTTTTTAAAACTGTAACTCACCGTATTATCTATTTAGTGGTTGATTTAATTTTTTAACTCATATAGAAATGTGTTTTAACCACTATGTTTATTAAAGTAAAAAATATATATAGAACTACTAATAATTGAATAAATAAAATGTAAAAGATAATAATGGCATTGATTGCAACAATTACCAGTTATTAGTGCCATCGCTACAATGGTTTTAGTTTCCAAAATATCTTTCTAAATTATTTTCTTCGGGCTTTCGGGTTCATAATGTAAAATAAAGTTATAAATTTAAATAGTGTATGTAATAAATTTTTAAATTTAATTTTTACTTTCGAAAATTGATAGTTTATCCATTATAAATAAGCAATATTTTATGAATTGGGAATCGTTGTATTAAGTATTGATTTTAACAGTGTCTTTCTGTATTGCCTCTGTGTGATTTAACTGTTTTTCAACAAATGCCACGTTAACACATAAAAATGTCTGATTCGAACATACGCCAATATTTCAGAAAAGATCAGACGACACAATAAAGGCTGCCAAGCAGAAAATTCATGTCGAAGAAGATGTGTTCAACTCAAAACACAACAACCGTATGCTATAATGTGAAAGGATGTAGAACCTACGAAACATAGATATCCCACTCAAGAGAATATGGAGAATTTAGAAAATAAGACTGACATAAAATAGTATTTCAATAGTATTTAATAAAACGAGTAACATTTCATAGTGAAATAATAATCTTTATATCCTATACTGTACGAATTATCAAAGCATGTATATGTAGATATTTTGTTATATATTATTTTATAAGTCAATATTTAACAAACGGTCGGTTATTAGTTTTTGTATAATTGTCAAATTATTCAAATATTGAATACTACAGCACATCATTTGTCAGGAAAATATTTTTTATTGTTGAAATTTGAAATGTGTCCGGTATATAAAATTAAAATATGCTTTATTTACTGCGCAATCGTATATCTCCTTGTAAATACAATACTAGCCTTCTTGTGCTACGTAGGTATATTATAAGGTAGTGAGAACGTTTCGTTGTATGCAAATCGAAGTTTTCTGAGTACAATAACATGCAATATGGGAATAAATATCGTTTTGGGAGAGGAAGTCGTCGAAAACGGTAGTCGTTTCAGAGCGCAACGTTTCCGTAAAAATAAACAACGCAATCGTTCTATAATTCATGTAATCTTTCACGGAAGTCGTCGGCGCAGGAAAACTTGCAAATCAAGAAGATTCTATCGCGTAAATCGGCATTAAGTTTACTTTGTTATCGTATTACGTCGAACGAGCCAGGATTTGTCGGCGTAGAGCGAGAGAGGGCAAAACACTGCCAGCACTACTATTAGGTACAAGAGTGAGTGTTGCTGCAAAATCCGTTCCACACTGAACACTTTCCAAGATAAACACTTGTCAGCCAATCTGATTATTTAATAATAATCTGCGTTTACTACTCTATAGAGTGCGAGGACGGCCTATGTTGACAATCCGATGTCAGGGCAACCGAGCAATTATTCATTGGTAACAACGGTCGTTTCTGATTGGCTGTTACGCTACCGGCTCTTTGTTTCAGCACGATGACAGCGCCCCACTCAAACTATGTATGTATGCCATGTGGGCCATACTGAACTACAACATGCAATTTGTGAAACAATTCCATCATTCCTGTTATTTATGTTTACCTTCACGTTTCTCTTTGAACCGAACTACTACTATTTCTTTATTTTATTTTCAATCAATTTCTGATCGATATTATAATTTATTTCCCATTACATTTGCAGCTGTACGTGTGATATGTTTACTATTAATTTGCAAACTTATTTAATTATAAAATTTTATTGTTTTAAACCACTTAACTAGTTTAAATCTCATTTTCTGTCTAGAAACGCTCTTAAAATTAAAGTTTTATAATTTTATCATCAATAGTTTTTGCTGTAGAGTGATCACAGACAGGCAATCAGGCACACAGGCAGAGATACAGACAGATATACAATTATCATTTCTAAAATAGCCAGAAACATTTATAATGTTAAAATCTCGAGTTTAATCATTTTTGTGATAAAAAACTTTCAAATATACGTTCGTATACGAAGGAAATACATATTATTAAATATTCATTAAAAAAAAAATTGATAATTTATAATATTTTGTCCATATTCATTTATATTTAAATAAGTCAAACATTAAACAAAGTAAGAACTAATTAAATTGACCCAGAATATCCTACTGTTCCAATATCTTCCACAAGGAAACATTTAAAAAGTTATACATTCATCTAAAAATATAAAATAAGTTCAACAAGCAATTTGCTTAAATTATAATGTTCGATAAGAGCGTTTGAATTTATGATCTTAAACAGGCAAATTAATATTTCATAAAACTTTTTTGCATTTTACAAGGAAAACATTTTTCCGGTAACTTTAGCTAATGCATAACTTTTGAAAAATGTAGATATGAGCAAACTTAACTTATTAAACTTACATCTGCAAATTATTCTTATTAAAAATTTGTTACTAAAATATTACGGTATAATTAATAATGTTTGTGAAAAGTTTTCAACTTTGAAGTTCTAATATTTTTTGTAAGAGTAAAAAAAAATAGCTTAAATTCAAAGTCCTGATTACTCATTGTCAAATAGAAACTCGGTACTTAATAATCACGAATATAACAATGGAATTTAACTAAATTTGGGGGTTTCATATCAATCAACTTCGAATATTAATGAAAGCAGTATTAGAAGTTTAATGAACAAAAAAGTAATTCGGACATAAATATTACGCTTAGATTATATTCTACATGGAAGCTATATGTACTTTATGATGCTTATAAAAATATGTATGCTATGTCACATTTATGTTAGTTATGAAATAACTTCATAAAATTCATATCGACACGCGCGCCAAAAATTTATATGAAATATTCGCCATGAAAAGAATGACAAAATAAATTTGAATTGCAAATAAGATGATGTTGGTGATGAATGGAAGCCCCTGCAATGCGATGATAGCAGGATTACATAGAATACCCATTTTTGTAAGTATTCTATCAATTTACCGCAAAACATTCCTTGATGAAAACCTCAAGTATTCGAAATTAATTTATATGTTAAATTTTAACAACTTATATTTGAAATTCTGCAGAGCCTTATACTAAACATTCTTGTACATATAAAAAAAAACATTAATATTTCAGCTCGAAGTAAATGCGATCAGTGCTACATTTTTTGCTCTTTGTTAGACACGTTGCACTCAAATAACAATATCACGAAAGCTAAACGAGATATCAACAATCCAAGAACGTGGTTACAGAGGAGGTTATTTGCAACGCAATGCTACCAATAATCTGTAAAAGTAATAACAAAGTTTAAAAAAATAAAGTTCGGTTATTTTCTGAACGGACCTCGTACATGTTTTGTAAATAAGAAATAAAAATATATACTAGATGCATTGCATATGTGAATGTGTGTGTTTGTGTGTGTGTACATATGTTTTGTAGTGCAATGTTGTGCTCTACGCTACTCCCAGGGTCAACGTTTTTCAATTTGATAAAGTGTCATTGTAGCGAGATTAGGTCTCACCGTGCCATAACTCACGGGTATTGGGTTCCGGACAGGGAAATAGAAAAGAAAATACTTTCACTGTACACTGTACGTTCAACCCTGCCCTGTCTGAGTGATTCTTCTTCTAAGTAAGAAAAGTGGAAAACTGAACCAGAATCGTATGATACCTGGATGGAACATAGCAAACCATTCACAATAAATTTGTGTAACCAAGAATTTCCCGTCGCATTTTAAATCTAACCGTGTGTACATATTCGGAGTAATAGAGCCCCAAAATTTAAAACCCATTTAATACTGCCCTTAGAAAAATAGAAAACAAAATTACGAAACATTTATTTAAATTGTGAGACCGAAATTTAAGAAAATTATAAATTTAATATTGAAAATATTTTATTTATTTTATTATATTCTTCAACAAATTATAAGACATCACAAAATGGTTGATCCTGAATTAATATAAAAAATATCATTATTTTCCTATCATTAAGTATAATGGTATTTAGTTCAAGCCAGTGGGTATATTCAGTGAAACAAATTTTAAATTCTAGCGCGCTCAAGTGCCACCGGATGTTCACAGGCATCAGCTGAAAGGTGGCGCTGAGCTGTTTCAATCACCTTGGCAAACCACAGCAAAAGCATCAGATAACGAGCTTTTCATATCCCGCAGAACAGACACCACACACTCACTCACTCATTCCTACCCACTAACGTACCTACACATTTTCTTTTACAATATGCGCGCTCGTAACACCAACTGTGATATACGACGATTGCCAATGGCAAGATAGATTTGTGCAAAACAGAAAAATTCTCTGTTATTTTCCAGGCTTACAGAATGAAACATCACTAATGATCAGGCTAAAAATAGAATTAGGTTTAACCGTGTTGAATTTTCAAAATACTGTGGAAGCTGATATATTCTTAACAGTCATATGCATAGTTACACAAAAAAAAACAACTTTCATGATATTAGTTAGTAGCAATTTTCGCTTCCTATGTATAGTTTCTTTTTTATCGAAAAATTTTCCTTTGAGTGCCTTATTATTTGTGAAATTTTTCACTCTCAGTATGCTTCTACAAGATATTCATTGCCGTCAGATGCATAGAATGCCGTATATAAAAATTTGAAATTACATAATACAATTTACCGTATATCGTATGGAAAAAACGAAAGCTGGCAATTTAATATATACCTCTGCACTTGGCCTGAAAACTCAGCAATATTATTTGTTCTGTAATATCAGACATAGCAATTTCACTTTTGTTTTTCTTTTTTAATAAAGTTAGTCAGAAAACACAGGAAACTTCCAACGGGCTATTAAGAGGACGAAAAAAAACTTGAATAAAATTAAAGTAAGCAGATCCACACTTTGGTAAACAGAGAAAATTAGATTTCTGGCAAAACTCGACGTTTTCTAAATATTTAAACCACTTACACGATTCTGAACAATTTTCCATATTAGAATTTTTACCCAACACTTCAATGCTTGTATTCCCATCTTTCTCAAGCGCAGCGGACAATACACATTTTAATTTAGTTTTTCATTTTTATATTCTTTTGGTTTAGTATACATAAAAAATTGGAATTGTGTGTAGAAATATATGTTAGAGATATTTCTCTTTCAATTTCGTATACAGCGCATTCTCTGGGGCCCTTTAACTATAAGAGGTGACCTAATAATCGCATTACACATTAGAAATGCATCCTAATAATTACCTAATAATATTTTTATTTACTTATTTTATTAAGATGATTACTGATTATTAGCTCAAACTGCTGAAGGCATTGATGCCTGCAACTTTGTTTGCAGTGTTTTGTATTTGAAATAAAATTTGTAGTGAACTGAATATTCTAGTTTTTAATCAGCTTACCCAATTGAACAACTTCAATAGACTAACTTAGGCTAATTATTAGCGAGGTTCAATCAACATGAACATACACTATGAAGTCCATGCACACTATATTTTGTGTATAAACATCAATATAACTCAATTACGATGTCACTATTAGAATTAATCACAAACGAAGATGTATATTACAACTTAAATTATTAGCAAAGTTTTAATGGAAATAGATTGAATATGCAACACTAATTAGCTGTTTCATGATGTTAATTCAAATCTAAATATATCTTCTAGCAATCTTTCTAATACTAATTTAGATACCGAGATAACTAAAAATGGCTAACTAATTACCATCATCTCCGTCCATTCTTGATATGAATAAAACAACTATTTATCAGTGTTCTTAATCCCTGCTACTGTCAACTGCTATTGCTTTATTTTGTTTTTAATTCATGCTACAATTCGATTTAATTTTTTTTTTTAACAAATCAGGAAGAAACCAAGTGTGTCCAGGTTCTCTTATTTCTACGTCGACGATGTATCTGAGGATCTATTATATTTATATTAAAGATGATTCGCCAAAATAGCCTCTCAATCCAATTCAACGGGTAACACGATTATTACGCATTACAGCAGTTGCCATTTGCCACATTATCATCATGATCCGCGTATATTTGTGGTGTTAAAACGGCCCAAAGAACGATGGGTGAGGGGGACAGTGATATAATGGCCAAAAATCATCACGTAGCAGCGACACAATAGTATTCGCCACACGGCATTTCACCCGAATCATTAATCTTACAGGAGATTAACCGTAAGACGACGTTAGGTGCGACCAGGGCCGGACTTGATAAATGATAAATGATAACCGGGGCCCACTGAACATATGTTCAAATACAACCAATATTGCACCCAACAAAAAAATAAACTTTGAAATATAACAACACGGAAAATAGTTATACGAACATCCAACAACATTGAATAGAAAATAACATTTAACACCGCTGAATGTGTGTTACATGTGAAATGGAATGATATATATTTTTATTTATAGGCAAGAGAACGTTTTGCGTTTATCTCAGTGTGACAATCTTTGCAACTGATGCAGTTGTTCAAAATATAAACGAACGGGTATTTTGAAAGATTTACCGTTTGCATTTCAAATGTCTCTGTCTGTGTGTACGTGTGTGTGAGAGGGAGTCGTTTTTGTGCTGCCTATCTGTGGATAGATGCAATTTGATTTCGCTGTTTCAATTTAAATTTAACTGCTGCAGCTTTAACCGTACAATTGCTTATTTATTCTCTGTCAAAATGGGATATTTAGTTCCGGATAATTTACGATTTTTACCTCAAAATTTCTTTTCGTTAAAATCGGCCCAGTACCTTCAGAGGAGATGCGTTCACTAACCGACTAATAATATGAGTTATATATATATATATATATATATATATATATATATATATATATATATATATTTGGATTTAGGACAAATATAGATCCGAGAATGAGAAAAATCGATACGTGATCTTTAACAAAGCTTTTGTATGTGTTTAAGTTCATAATTAATTTGTATGTAAATTGTTTTAAATCTAAAACGTGTTATATTTAAAATACCAATAAATTAGTCTGGTTAAAACAAAAACTATAATGGCGGCTCATATATTACTGATAATATGTGAAAATTCTTTACAATTTAGCTACGAAACGCGGCTGTGGAAATTAAAATGAAAGTTTTCAAACAGTGTGAAGTGAATAATGGAATGGTAATAAATTTAGAGCCCCTCCATAGCGTTCACCACATTGTCAATGAAATATGGTTCAGTTTTACACTGTCAAGTATCCATTATGTACAGCTTGTATCTACACCACATACGAATATATGGATGTAGCAAATAGAACATACATACTATAGTACCTGCGTAAACACGTCTTTGACATCACATTCATCTACCCTTTTTTGTATGAAAGCAAAAAATTGTTAAAATTAACTATACTTAATTATTCTTTTATCTTATAACACACTGTAAATAGGACTGTGTAAATTCAGTTTGGTGGAAAAATAAGTATATTCATGTAAGTGTTACGTATTATTGTCTTGTACAAAGTCTAAAGGAAGTGTGGTAAACATGAATATTTTTGAACGGAATTACACGTTGTAATAATCCCTGAATTGAACTTGCTTACTTTCGAGATGACGCCTGTGTGATATATAGCCAAAACTGTTAAAGAAAATAATATGAAAATATTGTTAAAAAATATTCCTTATTTGCAAACGCGTAAAATAATGCAACACACATCAGTCTTTTAAAAAATATGTTTGGAAAAAGTATAAATTGAAAAACACAAAATCCATACCTCAGCCTGTACTATGTTCTCTCCTTTTTCTATTTGATGTCATCAATCATCATGTTTCTTTCACTATCAACGATTCGGAAACAAATGAGATGAAAATAAAGAAAGAATGTGCCGTTTTACATATGTTACGGCATACAAACGACTTTCAAAATATTTCATATTTTGTGAAAATAAAAAATATATGGATCTACGAACTAAATATAACTAAGAATTTTGCAAATATAATTTGAAATGGTCAAGTACCATCCATCATTGAGTAATACTGCAAGTATGTTTATTTAAATTTTGAAATAAAATCGTCTTACAGTCACTTTAAATAAAAATACAATAACTGTTTTTGTAATTAGTTATGTTTCTTATATTGTGTAACGAGTGTGGGATGAGCGAGACGAGAGATAATAGGTATAGCAATTATGGAATAATTTTTCAAGTTGTTTGAGTCTAATTTTAACATATCTAGGACAGGTGTTAAGGATTGTTAAAGCCAGGCTCAATCCTTTTAGGTTCTAAGAGTCGATTCTAAAGTATATGTTCCTCATACATTGAAAAACTGAACCTGAGTGTACAAAACATATCATATAAACATTGTTGTCCTCAAAATCCAGCTATATTAATAATAATAATAATAATAATACTAGTAACGTATAAATAAAATATCCGTGTACAACAATACAATAAAATTCGAAACACAACAACTAGGAAAAGTCTACAATTATTTATTTTTCAAAAACAAGCTTGCCTTTGTAGCGTGACTCTATTGTTGCAGGCTTGTTGTTCGTAATGCCACAAAACACTAGAGAGTTAATGGAACATACACTGAATCAAAGTACAGTCAGACACATAATTAATCCAGCGACCAAATTGTTCGTATTTTTATACGGAAAACTGCTGAGATACCGCGCAGATATCGTATTCGCTGTGTTCTATAACAAACTGACATTTGGCGCCCTGCACAATTTGTATATAGGGGATGAAATCGTAACGCGTCGGATATCTTCGGCAAATTTCGTTAAATCACCCCCAAAAAAACAGTGGTTAATTATATATTTGTAACATTTATCCATAGCTATTACTTACAAATATACAGTATTAATAAACAAATTTTGGGGCTCTATAACTTCGGAATTATCGGTGCGATTAAATTAAAACTGAGGACGGTTTCAAATGGAATGCCAAAAAATATGTGTAGCAAATTTGGTGAACATGGCTTTAGTACCTTCAGAGGAGGGTTTAAATTTGTTCTTACGAGCGAGCGGCGACCACCCAAGTATATTTTTGGATTCAGTGACAAGATCTTTTTGATACGAGAATGCTACAGACACACGACCGAATGCTTCTGCTTTTCTATACAATGTACGGTCAACGTAATTTAAATCTAACTGATGCAATGGAAAGATCGCATATTTATTATTGATAAGTTTGATAATATACCACGTAATATTTAATGCGTTAATTTTGCCTCTGTGAACGTTAACATTTTATTCGTGATTACTAATTGGATAGCTGTGAATACAGCTTAAGAAACCAATTTATTTTCACGAAGAATGTATAAAAAAAAACAATTCCGTAAAGATAAATACTGGCGAGGCAAAACAAATTAATTACATATACAATTAAATTGGCACAGATCCCATTTTGTGTTCTTTTAATTACACAGGGCCATAAAGCGAGGCATTTAGAATCCGAGAAAAATTCCATAAAAAAAAAATGGTGTGAAATTGACTGGGTGAACAGAACGGTGAGCTAACTGACAATAATTGCTTTGGCTTAGCAGGGTAACGAACAGTTAGAGAGAGATTATTGCCGAACTTGTGCTTCAAATGTCACTTTTTTTTTGAGACTCGAAAATGGTCCATAACCAGACTGACTATTATTATTTGTAATTCTTTGGGTATAATTTAAAACAGCTGCAATGCCCTTTACTTATTCCTACGTATATGAAAGTAATAATTTCTTACCTTACACAGAAGTTCTCAGCAAATCATAGCGAAAAGTTCATTGGAAAGTTCAATACATGCACATTTATAAAATATTAAACACAATTTTATTACTAGAATCTTTACAAAACTATAAAAACAATTTAGTTTAAATTTGTACAAACCATTTGAACACGAAATATACGAAAATTATCACAACACGCGACTGCTTATACCATTGCAACATACAAATATAAACTGAACAGGTTCTTACCGTATAAATGCATTTTCTGTTAAAATTTAATTGAACTATTTACAAGTTTTTTCTTGTATAGAATGCAAATCCAACGCCCGGCAATGTCAAGGGCAAGTTATCAGTGCTCACTATGAATTTCGTCTTTATATACTGTTGTTATAAGGGTCCTATTGCTTTACTTCTATATCTTTAACATAAAGGTGTTTTTTCTTGTGTTTTCAACAGGCATCGACCAATATATTTCATATCGTTGTACAGTCTGTGAGGTGATGTTGTGTGACATAGTCGGGGTTTTGAGTGTTTTCTCGAGATTTTACGGGGATTTTCGTGGATATTAAAAGACTTTCTAGTGTATTGTGAATGAAGATGTCCTTTTGGAACCTGCAAGAATTTATGGTATGTTTTATAATGTATTTTGCTTTGCTGTATAGGAGTCTAATGCATATTACGAATAAAAGTAAATAATTTATTTGGTTATTCGTACGATTTTATACCAATCTAATTTGTAATAATCATCTATGTACTATGTGATGTTAATGTTGCTTGAGCGTCATACGGAATTACAAAAGAGCAATAGTTTTTGGTAGTGTATCTACAACATTAGCGAATTAAGAAATGTGGAGTGACTGCACTCAATTTTCTTATAAATAGTTTTCACCAGAAATATATAACCAAAACCATACAGATATTGTCTATATATTATCTCAACAATATTTAATATCGATTCAGGAAAGCACGTAGGTTTCCTTTAGAAATTGTTCAAGATCACAATTTTTCTTTTTAAATCTTATGCATGAAAGTATTATCTCCTCAAACAGTATAACCTTCAAAGTACGAGCTTTACAACAACCGTCACTTTATGTTAATATGAAGTGGCGGCCTACAAAGGCAATTTAAGTTCAAATTAGGTGGCGTCGCGTTAAAACACTCTACGAATTTAACAATTTAAATCTGAATTAAAAAAATAAACAAAGAATTGTACTACAAGCCCGGATTTGACTTGGCGTGAAGATTTTTGCTTAAAATGTTCCATTTCTTGATTAAAACCGCGTGATGGCCATAATAAAACTCTGCATTCGTTTCCAAAAGAAGACACAAGGGAAGTCAGTCGGAGGAACGCTATTGTGCAATGACGAAGCACATTTTACAAGCCCTAAAGTTTAAAAGACAGCTTTTCAAAAGACGGAATTAGCATAAAGCAATAAAGCTTGGCTCTATATAACTACAAATGAAACGAAAGCTGAGATATGAAGAACATTTGTAACACTGCTATATAACATTTTCATATTCCATACTAAAAGGTGGAACACGAAGGGGCAATTGCACAACTTCCTGTTAGCATTAACCCCACAAAAAAATTAAACAAAATGTAATCAAAATATGGTATCCCTTAATTTTAGCAAAAAATATGTTACACCCTGGAAATTGTTTCCATATTAAATATATTTTACTGTGAGAATGAATAGAGTTTCTTGAGTATTTAAAAAAGGGTTATCTGTCAGTACATTTATGGGATAAATCGTGATGTATACTTGAATTGGAAAATTAACTATTGCTATAATACGTGTTTCTAAATACTAAAACAGTATTACATTTTATCACTGTTTACATGATAAACTTGAAAATAAATCTGAAACATTCTGCCAAGATAATATTATGCCCCATAAATAAGAACCCCAAGTATCTAGATCAATTTTTCATCCCGCAGATTATGTAAAAGTATAAACTTATTTTGAACATAAAAATGTGACTAGTAATTGGATCTGTCAGTTGACCGATGGTTGCACATTCCGATATACCTGGCGATCAAATCGAAAGGGAGGCTAGAGCGAATGTGCATAGACAGAATAAAGGAAGGGAAGAAGAGTATACAAAAGAACAAAGGGGGAACGCGATATCTGTGCTTATTGTTGGCCATGCCCTGCCAGTTGCAATGCCCACCACATTTCTGCAGACCAATCGAATTTCCCATCTGAGTTATTGATATTGAAGATGGCTTTTATGATAGCACAAAAATTCTTGTACGCGTAATAAAAATGCCAGCAATGCGATTACAAAACCTGTTTTTTTTTTCTCGTTGCAGTTTAAACTCTGCTAACAATAAACCATATTGTGCAGATCCAGAATTTCGATTAGATATATTTGATCTAGAAATAGCTTTACATACAAGATACAAACATATTTATTTAGTTTCAATTATTTGGATAAATTAGGGATTTTGGTATGATATTACTGTATTATTAAATTTAGAGATCACACATTAATATAATCTCCGTGGTACCTACGTACTGCACAATGAGCTTTCATGAAAACAATCATTCTAATAGACTTCGTTCAAGAGAATAAAACTTGAAATTGTTTCTATATCACTGAATGCTCTATGGCAAACTGGAACTCTAGTTTATCTTCATATACACAACGATCCATTCTTAGGAGCATCGTGTTGTTAATCACAAACTTGTAACAATTCGTTATTCGTGCGTATGTTAAAGCGCAGGACTTGTCCTTAATCTAGTCTTAGTAGAGCTAGTGTGCAACGATATCCTCTTCCATTATTTACGTAACCACAGCGTGGCCCGGACGTCCAACATTGATGCAACCACTGCCACTAGTTAGTGTTCACCAAATTTAGCATGCACTCCAAAACTACACCACTGTCTCAAACTAAACTGCAACTACCGTAGCTGCAATAGATTCAGTTATATGAAAACAACAACTACATTTTACACTTGAATGTATTTTAAATTGCATTTTAAACGGATTGGTGATTTAAACTTTATATATTTTTGAATGTATATATATATAAATATATGGGTGATAGAAAAAGAGGCGACATGTTCATAATCAGTCTCTGGTGCGAGCAAGCGGGCTGTCAACCGTATTAGACAAATCTGTCCCCATTGGAAAAGGGAGGGTTGGCCGACCCCTGCTGACCCCCACAGCGAATTCACGATGTCACACGCGACAATAATGATACGTCAGCATGTGTGCTCTCTTATCACGCTGCTAACCCTGGCTGCTTCCGTTGCTTCCTTGTCAGTGGTTTCGTATCTTTTTTCGTCTGTCTGTTCCTTATGTGACTTTTTGTTCGGATGTTTGTTTATATGTTGGTGTCACGTAGAAGACTCCTGTATCGTTTTTTATTTAGACTTTTTCGGTGTTTATACACTTGTGTGTTTGCGAATAAATTTTAGAATTTCTTCGAATGAACAAAGATACAAAATTTCGTGTTTGGTTTGTTCAGCAGAATTTGGAAAACAATACAATTTGTCTTATTTATTTTATTCTTCTTTTAATAAATCATATCACACTATCCTGATTGCAAGTTGCTGATCTTGATATTCATTTTTATGTTGTCAACAAAATGCTATAGTATACGTCTATTATTAGGTTAAAAAAGTACAGCTCTACTAAAGGTGCTTTAAAATAGTGAATAATTTTAAGTTTATATAATTAAATATTTACGTATACAGTTTCTTTGCAGTAACAATTTTTATACTACCCATAGAAATTTAATGAGATGTAGATTTTTATTCCATTCCTTAAAATTAAAAACAAGTTAACAATATAAGTTACTGTTCAAGGTAAACATATATTTTATGTATAATCGATTGTAAAAGCATTAGAGCCGGCAGCAAAAACAGTTTAATGATATTTTTCTACTTAATCGGTTTTGCGCAGGAAACAATTACCAGTCTCCATTTAGCTTTTCATAACGTAAAAATTAACCGAATTAACCGCAATCCAGCACCGTTGTATGCCTTTTCCCAGCGGTCGAATAAACTAACCACCAATGTTTAACAAATGGTCACTGAAAATGTGTTTTTTATTGTTATTGTGGTAACTAAAACCAAACTCGCTCCATACAATATGTGGTGTCATAGATTACAAGTTTAATTTTGGAAACTTTCATAATAAAAGGGAACGAAGAGAGAATGAAATTAATGCCAGAGTCGGACAAGCTCACCAAATCGAAAGAAAACTGCACTTTCTAGTTGATCATAAATGCGTCATTAAAAGTACTAAACTTCCCCGGGAACGTGTATTTCCAATGATACCGAGGATTTGCAAGTGAACATGAACTTAGACAACTGTTAATGGTTTTCTTATTGAATTGAATTTTATAGAAAATTAAATGTAAATATTAGTGTATAAAATGAATATTGTCTATGATTTTAATCTGTTTTTCCCTCGATATCATTTTGCACATCAAATCTAGTCGTATTTCGATGGTTTATTTTATACGAATATATTACTATAGAATCTATAAAATATGCCTGCGTTATTGATATAGGGCTGCATAGAATATAAACGTTCTAATTATTCCACGTTGGGAATATATTGGCTTACTTTGGAGAACCAGTTATTTAAACAAATAGTGCATAAATGAATTTGGTTATAATTTATAAATACATTCAAACTATGGCCTTTTTGTTGTAAATTCGTGTGTAATAAAATTAGATAATTATGCTTTGAGTATATGAATTACCCCCGTAACTCATTACAATATTTCAAACGTATTATAAATGTAATAACCATAATTTACTGTGTGGTTGGAAAATAACAAACTACTGCCAAGTTATTGATAGTGAAACGAGAGTTTATCTAGTTGATTCCGATGGCCAAATTATACGGTCCCCGATAAACAAGAAAAGCCATTATAATTCAAGATAAAGTAGCTAGGGCTATTCTATCTGATTCTTGTTTCTCAAGAGTGCTACTTCTTGAGCTAGGCGCATGCTCATACAGCTGTTAACTTGCTAACACTAGCAGAACCAGATAACTTCCGACTGAATTTGCTTCAGCTTCGACAATGTTTACAACGGTGGGGTAGCCGTGAGATCGCAATCAGTTGTCGAGTTTCCGCGACTGACAAACACACAAGCTCAATCCATTTCACTTCCTCCAACTGTTTGTTCAACTATCAACTTATCCGTGTCGCCTCTTACCCCCGATCTTCAGTCTGCTAAACAACCGATACAAACGAGCAGACCGAATGTTGCCCCTCTGAAACATAAATGTACTTGGGTGTCGGCTGCGTGACTACTGCTACTGCAACCGTTTTATAGATGTAGTTGGTCGTCCTCATCCTCGTCTGCAACTCCCGACTACTTCGTCACGAAAACAAATGCACTTGTTATTTTTATCTGTCTGCTATATTGTTTTCTTATTTGTGTGTCTTCTACTTGAAAGTCGCGCAAAGATGCTGCAATTTATTTGACTATCTACGATGTTGCGGAGGAATTATTCCAATTTCATTTGAGTGCTGCAATATACATGCCGTGTATATATTTATTATAATTATCAGCGTCATTTATTGTTAAAGATTTATATACATTTTCAAATTCGAATACTCCCAAAGTATGATATATATTTCTATAAAAAAAAAAAATCGGTTTAGGATATTATTATACAATTATTAGGTTAATCATGTGCCCAAATCATACACAGAATACGATTCACTCCTCACCGGATCCATCAGTTTAATTGAATAATTTGACGGGTAGTGAATATATTTGAAATAAGTTTATAATTATTCGAATTATACAATACCGCTGTTTTTACTCTATTTTGGGTAGGTAGTAGATTGCCATAATGTGTGATAATGTGAATTTTATATAAAATTTAACTGTCATATTCAATTATGGGTTCGTTTGCAATTATATATCTCGATCGTTCGTTTGTAGACTTTTTACGCTACTGTAATTTTATAAAATTCATTTCGTATTAGCTTTAATTCAAATGATGGGTAAAATATTGAAATATATAAATTTGTTTCTGATGATGAATATTGGTAAAATATGAGTATTTTTAGCAAAGCCTGGTCGTTTGATACGAAGAATGCTATGCATGTTAGTCATGTTAGGGTGAATGTTACCCAATGTTCTATTGATCAATAAACCAGCAACTATGATAAAGTTTCACTGTGTAACTTTCTGCTGTGGGGTAGAAAATTCGAAGCCAAACGTTATGTAGGAACTAGGCTTATAACTCAATATTATTCAAATAGTTTGAGTGACTGACTACCAGTTTAGTTCACCACACATATTTACATATATACATACATATATTTATATGTTTAATTGTTAATAAGAAATAGATCAAAGAATTCCAACTCGGTGAAAATTTGTTGACCAATTCTTATTTCATATTTTTCAATTGTACATTGATGTACGCGTTCGAATTTGTTGGATTCCGTTAATTCTTATTTTTAATATCTTAGGTTTTATTACTATTTCTTATTTATAATTTCATTGTGTAAAGGCTTTTACTGAGGACCCTCGCTCTTCCATAGTAGTAAACGGAGAATAGAAATAGAAGCATGTTATACGTCGTCCTCTCTACCCTACTCTCTCTCTCTCTATCTATATCTCTCTCACTCTGTCGTGTCCACATGACAGAAACGCAGTGCGTAAAGGAGGGAAATGATAGATTGAATTGAACATCATAGATAACGATTCCGCTTGCCGCCGGCACTTAAGGGGGACCTTTTTCCTCAAAATCAGAGAAATACAACAGCTACAGGGGGAGCACTGAATTTCAATATTTAGGCCATTAATCCTCTAAAGATACAGTGTTTAACCAAAATTATAAATGTAATATTAGTATCTAAATCACGCCTTTCAGTTTTTTACGAAAAGGCAACAATAATATTCATAAGAAAAATATGTTTTATTCGAATCTTAACAAACGGATTATACGGCAAGCTGAAAACATTACAGCCTGTACCTATCAAACTCCTTTAGGCACCATCAGTTTTCAGAGATAAAACATAAAATTCATCCATAAGCAATAAATATTTTATGAAGCCATTCATTCTAATACATATTTTATCTATTCTAGGAGACATATTTCATATATACGGCAGTATTTGTCAATTATGTGTTAAATTTCCTTAGGGCTACCATTAAACTAGAAATATGACGAATTTTTATTTCTTAGGTTTATAAAAATATGCAGAAGTCTAAGCTCAAATCAGATTGTCAATAAAATAAACAGATTTATATTTTTCATTTTAAAGCTGCTTTGAGTTAGCGTGTGCGCTTGTCGGTTCTTTTTTTTTTTTAGCCGATATTCCGGCATATAACTGTCTGTCATGAATACGAAATCCTTTTCACAATTCACTTTATAGATTCGTTCAATTGCTGTGGGAATCAGAAAACGAAATATCCCTGGATTTTAAAAACAAAGAATATCCTAAATAGAACGACGAACAATTTTATTTTATCTCTATATAAGTCTAGATTACATTTGAATAGAGAATTTTAAAGCACGAGTTTCAATTCTTTTATTTCCGTATTTTGTCAATATAGATATTCAGTTCTAGAATTTATTATGAATGAAAATATATTATGAACTTTTATGAAAATACACATTTTGCGGTTCCCTGTATTGTTATTGACTATCTACACATTTGTTCGTCAGGTTTCAGCATATTTGACATGATATGGGTATATCGTAGGATTGTGTTATTCAAGTCGCCTTTGTATGCATAATGTGCATGTGTGTGTGTGTGTGTTTCTATAATTAAAAAGTGTTTGTGTTGAAAATGTTCTATTACGCGAATAAAATACAGACGGAACAACATTGTTCATGCTGCCTAACGCTTTGACAATTTTCAAAATGTATTTAATGTATTAAATTTGAAGTATCATGTCGAGTTTTAACCTTAATAAAGTGAATACTTGCCAAGTAATCATAAAAGTCTTAATGCTTCTCCGACTAGTAACCGTTTTCTCGCAATTAGTATGTTTCCATATATTTACTTAATATAATAGATTACTTCATTCCGTAAGATAAAACGTAATCAAGGATAATAAACAAAATAATGCTAGTACATTAATGAACAGGTTTTGTCTTTGTACGCCTATGTGTGCCATCGTACGTTGTAAATATGACGTTAGTACGGTTGCAGTGCGCACTGAAACAATGTTAACGGATAAAAGCATTGTCAAACTCGGACAAAACTATAACAACACTTCGCTACAACGCGTATGTGACTACAGCAGGAAACAAAAGGTTGCGAATTATATATATTTCCTTCCAGTATAACAGGCTAGACTAATTTACTTTACCGGACTTTTGCCATTCACAAAATAAAAACTCATTTTATTTGAGTTTTCACTCGCATATAATTCGCACAATAGTTTCATATATTGTATTTTTTTCCGTAGTCGTTAATCATATGAAGAATTACAGTTTTCGACGAGCTATTGATTGTCAGACATTGCAAACTATTTTAGCACCAAATATTTTAAAATTAATTATACCAGCAACTTGCCCACAATTCTAAAGAATCAAATATATATGAGTCCTATCTTCTCCAGACTGTACTGTAAAAATGAACTTTAGCAAAATTAACACTTTATCCATTCAACTATTTAACATGATAAAGCGATTTAAGTTATAAACAGTTTTGCATTAAATTATATTTGATAAATGTAGGTAAGAATAAGTGGTTTGAACAGCAAGATAAATATACTAAATACAGGGATGTAGACTTTGATACAATATAATTTCCCGTAGGAAATTACACAAAGTATGTTCGCGGGTTGACGACATTTCCATTAACTTTCAGAATTGTTCCCACTTTTGCTAAACTTTATGTTTTGTTCTTATTTGCCTTTACTTTCGTATGTTTCCGTTAAAATGTATAATAACTTTACTTAAAACAAAGACGATTTTAGTTATTTTTCTTTGGTTGTTCTAGTTTGCATTTCTACATTATATTGCATAGAAATGTGTTCGCCACAAAAATTAACTGTGAATATGTTATATAAATTTTATATAGTATTACCTATAATACCTCACAATAAATAATATTTGTTTTCGCAGAATAAAACAAGACTTACTTATTACTTCGTAAAACAAAGTAAGGACTTATATAATCTACGTGCAGTTTACTAGTAACTGGTAGATTTTTTGAGGAAAAATATCAAATAAAAGTTTGTTTAAAATATTAATATCTTTCATTATGAACATAACTACTTTGGCCATAGGTCCAGCCGTTCTGGTGATATTGGAGATAGAACAAGAAATGCATAGAGTAAACATTCACTTCCGGTTTGAATATTCTTTTCTGAAATAGGAGGTGCACATTTAGATATTACAATATTTATTATTCTGCGCACGAATCCCTATTATTTTTTTGTAATTAGTATCACATTTAACCTCAAACTTATATGTTCATGCAATGTTCCTTGAATACGTGTATAGACATGTACGTTTTGCACACGAGGTTACTTATGTTTAATTAAAGCATTCACAGACATATTTTACGGTACATATCCTCCATTTGTACACGTACATAGGTATATACCGGAACCGAAAGTATGGTATAGTATGTGTGCAAAGACGCATAAATTATTACCAAAGTTCAATATATTCAATATAATTTTATGAAATTGATAAAATTACTTAATTATTTTGTAAATAAAAACTATTTCTACATAAGTAAAAACATATATTTCTCAATCTGAATTAACACTCACATTAGTAAAACATTTATTTGTTTGAGCTTCAAAAAATTTCACTCCTAATGCGTAGATTGTTTGGGCGCTGGTCTATGCTGCATTATATTTTATTATTTCTGTAAAAAGTTAAGAACAAGATTAAATTGTAACTGAATTTTATTCATTATGAAATATCATATTACTAATTTTAATATTCTGTTGTCGTTTAATTATAACTCATTTTAATGTAACCTTCATACCAGGGCAGTCTTTTGTAAGAATCGATGAATGGTCGCGCTTCGATCCAAAGTGTCTCTTTTGTTAAACAAAAGAACCTGTGTAACAGAGAAGAAGAAGATCAACAGCCACTTGTGCTTAAGATTGAATTTTGTATACCACTAGTAGGTACAATTTTATTACTACTGCACAGTCAAGTGGCCTTGAGAAATACTCTGGCAATGATTTTTAGGATGTGTTTAAGACAACGGATAACAATGTTGGTTTTCCTATATTTTATCGTGCTGCCATTGTACGTCCACAACGGGGCTTCTATATGCTGAGGACACTTTTGGCTTTTTCTATAGATGACCAAGACCAATCATTTACATTTGGAGTAGCTTCGAACTGTTTCAATAAATTTATCCAAAAAGTGCAACCGTGAATTGATGCCCAAGTTTCCGAATATACTCTCTTCAACTCTTTGCCTGTTTATATATATAGTATATTTCCTTTTTCAATTTTGGAACTGGTACTCTTTGCTGCTAACTGTATTTCAAGAGCATTTATTTTCTTGGGAAGAAAAAGTATATATTGTGAGTACAAAGCCCTTCAAAAATTATTATTAATCATGATACATATATTGCTGTATATTTTCTTGTTAATTAGCATTGCATCTCTTCAAAAATCAATCGTTATAAATATGTTTTCTTAATTCAAAACAGAAATTGAAAAATGTATATTCCACCAAATCTATAATACGGTGAGCTGAAGGTATTCGTATACCTATGCTTGTTACATGAAGTATTATACAACAAAATCATTCGCTAAATTAAGTTACCATGGCGTCAAATGTTCTAGCTACACCACTGGATAACATACATGTATTCATACATAAAATTAGTCTTAAATTTAATTTGCAAAATACCTCCAAATTCTAGAACTACTTATTACTTAAAGATTCTGTAAACATATAATATTTTAATGCCTTGGTACGAATTTAACATTTATAGGTCCTTCAACACGTAGAGTTATATCTAGTACCCATTTTACAGTATGTTCTGTACTAACTGATTCCAGTGTAAAGTTTCTAAATACAGCTGAAAACATGCTTTTTAATAGAAGCATTGCATATTTTTGACCTAAAAACAAATTTGTTTAAATAATTTCTAAATAGATAATAAACATAATGTAAATATATGAAATACCAATGCAGTTTCTGGGGCCAGCGCTGAAAGGAATATAGGCATACGGATGTCTTCCTTTGCAGTTCTCAGCCAAGAATCGGTTTGGATCAAATTTTTCTGGATCAGGATAATATTTGGGATCACGATGCACATTGTAGATATGCAGACATATTAGAGTACCAGCTGGTGCTACGTGATTAGCTAAACATTGATATTTTGTGTATTAGGCATCCGCAATATTATTGTAAATGAGGAATTATTTGTTAAATTACTTAGTTGTGTATCTTCGGTTAAATAACGATTCACCAATGGGGCACTAGGATACAATCTTAAACATTCTTTAATGCAAAGTTCTAAATATTTCATGTTTTGTAAATCTTCATTCGTCGCTGGCCGTGTGTCTTTATTAAATATTTCGTCTAATTCCTCGATTATATTTTGCTAACAAACAAAAAAATGTTCACATCAAATATCAACAAACATATTGCAAAGCAGCTGTTAATTTTGTAGATAATATTTGTGTAAGTGCTACGTCATTTCAAAAGTAAGTATGAAGTGTAGCTTTCCCTCAACTTTCTTATACTTCCAATATCGATATATAATTATTCAATATCTATAAACCATGTGTCCTAAACTCAAAGGTTATAGAAAATGTTGCAGGAGTATACCTTTACTTCCGGTTTAAAAATAGTTTTCAAACGTTTAAATAATAGTTTAAAGTTTCGGAATTTTGCCTTAATCAGTTTTCGCCCTAGAGCGTTCAAACAGAGACAGACATATGAATGCACATATACACACACAACCAGGCAACATTCCGAAATTAGTCAGATTTAAATTGTATTAAGTATTAAGAAAGGCTCTGAACTTTGAATCTTTAAAAAACATTTTATTCGAAATACGACAGATATTTCTTAGGTATTAATTTTAAATGTACACAAAATTAAGTTAAAATCGACCTGGTAATTTTTTAAATTGGTCATACTGTCTAGCAACCGGGCGAGCGACATTATTTACATAAACATTTTAGCAAATGACGAGACAAAAACTTGGTGTCAAGTACATTTTTTGATCTTCAGATAATGACATTGTTTCAAAAACAGCAAGTATTCTTTTGAGGTGTATACAAATCCTAAGTTCAATGTTTCAAAATGTATCTCTCCAAGGTCTCTGTGGTGCACAAACCCACACACACACACACAGACACATAATTCCGAAAATAGTGAATTATGGGATGGCCAAAACATATATATCCGTAAAATTCTTGAGTTCGAATTTTCATTTTCATTATTACAATACTTCTTTACAAACCTGCATTCCTGTGAGTAGTAGTAAAAGTAGAAAAAGTAAACGTGTTGTTAGGTACCTGTATATCATGGTGTTTAGCCAATTCCATTAATCCGAAACATATCGCCAAATATGTTGTATCATGTCCCTATAAAAATAAATAATTACAAATATATCTTCGATCTTATAATATGATAGCTAAAATATGCTTTACTCCAAACATGAAGGTATCCACCTCTTCACATATCCCTTCATGATCAATCTCATTTCTGTTATTTTTAAGGGATATCAGCAAATCTAACATAGCCAATCGCTTCGTCCCATCTTCAACATCGCTATCTTTATACGTACGTTCGCGACATGTGATTACATCATTCGTAAATTTATGTAAAATTTTAATACATTTATAAAAGTTCCATCCGAACGGAGTTAAGTTATATATAAGGTCTGAATAAAGTATCGGAGAGAACCCTCGGTGTATAATACATGCGATTGCTCTACATATGAAGAAATTAAATTAAGCCATATAATTGTATCGCGTTTATTATTTAAACTTACTGGTGTACAGCACCTAAGTACTCCTGTTGGGTTGTGTTTTCAAAATTTAATTTAGTACCCATTGCACTTTCTAAAACAGTAATTTTATTTTTATTCGTTTAGAGCCTATATTTGGATTTGAGCAATTTGAATATACAAGGCAATGTTTACCACATATTGTTGCTAACGTTGTCTGCGACATTATTGGAACAACATTAATTATATTGTTCCTGTGCGTTTCATCTTTAAGTTTCCTCACTAAATTACAACTATACTCCCCGAATATGTCGACAAATCTTCGCAAAATATTAAAATGAAATGCTGGTGTTAAGATTTTCCTGCGTCTATGCCATTTGTCACCTGTTAAACATTTTTAAGTAATTTTAATTTTAGAAGTTATTTGTAATTGTTTAATTTGTCAATACCTGAACTCGTAAGAAGGCCAGTGCCTATCCATGGCTCCATGAAAGTATAAATAAAACCTTTATTAATTTCTTTTTTACTTGATAGTATAATCTGGAATGTTAAGCTAAATTTTATATTTTGTTATAGAATTTAGAATATTTAATACTTCTGCGTCATCGGCAGTCACAATATGAAGAGATCCTATATATACGTTCCATGCCATTGTAGTTTCTGTGGTTACTGCAAGATGTTCGCGAAATTGTCGGTAAAGTATTGCTGTAAAATACAATGTAAGGTTAGTTCATGTTAATTATCTATTATTTTAATCTTAAAATGAAAATGCCTAATGATAGGTTAACATAAAATATGTATTTGAGTATGTAAATTGGGTACGAATGTTGTGTCGCCCCCGAAATTAACTGATAAATCTGATTGTATATTAATCGAATGAAGGACAAGCCGTACGCAAGCGGAATAGAAGGGCATGTATAAATGAATGAAGCGCGTGAGGAGTATAAGAATATAATTTAATGGAAATAGAATGTGAATTAATGAAAATTACTGTTTGTCATTCTACTTTTGTGAAACTCGTGATAATATGTTCGTAGTCATGTACTTTACTAGCAATATAAAGCGGTCTTAGTACGATTATGCAATTATAACGAATAGCAGTAACTAATAACAGCGTAAATTTGTCACTATATTTTTATTTTAAACGTAGTTTAATTTAGTACACCTTCTATAGAATATGCAGTCAAATTCAGTTGTATGCCATAAATATTTATAATTTCTTATAGGTACGAATATTTCTCCACATGAACCCTTGGTTTTTTGAGGATTTCTACAATTAAAATTTCAACTTTCATTCTATTCTAGAAAATGGCTAGAATATCCGAACAATCATACAAACACTTTCATTTTACATATACCTCGATTTTTACTCAGCTTCCAAATATGTCCAATCAATGGCATATTGTAATAAAATTCTGGAAATTGATTGATTTTCCTCGCAAAACTACTTCGAGTTCGGAACCAATGCAAGTAACACAACGCGTACGTTATTACTCCTAATACTATGGTTGATAACAGTAACATTATCATTTCGTAATGCTGTAAATAATATTGAATAGTGATGAATGAATTATGAAAATTGAATTATATGCGATAGTTATTTTAGAGATAACTATCCACATGAAAATTCATATTTATAATGTTACTTACATTACTTGCACAATGGATATTTGGGTTTGCTAACGAAATGTATGCGTTCTGCTGCTTTTATCAACTCACACAGTAAACACTTAAGGATTTTGTGTACCTAAATGATAAAATCGCAATAACTTTCGAATAATTTTAATAGCATTTTAATTTATATTACTGGTGATTTTATTCACTTATAATTGTATATACAAGCCACTTTATAGCTTGTCGTACGGTAGTACGAGACAGCTATTATATTTTATTATGAATCTGTAACATTTTTGGATCAAAAAATATTCTTAACAAAAAGTGTTCAAATAGGATACCAACAAATATTTGTACCAAATTTGGTGTGAATCACTCCGGTTCCTTCAGAGGAGTAGAGGTCACACATTTGGTCTTACGAGCGACGACTCACATCCAAGTTATATATATATATATATATATATATATATATATATATATATATATATATATATATATATATATTTGGATTCAGGAAGACGAGATAGACACTTTTTAAGGATTTTTTGCTACAGATGCACGACCGAATGATTTACCTCTTCTGTACTTTGTACGGCAAGTTAAGTAATATGTTTGAGAATTCATGTATAAATAAACAAATATTACTGGTCTAGTGTCTCTCTTATAGCATAGGATGAAACAGTTTCAATGTCACTGGTATAATACTGAAGCTCTAGTAGCGTCTTGATCATTAATATAATAATAACCCTATAATTACCCTGTCGCATAATTTGGCTTCGTATTACGAACAGTTAACCTAGTGTCTGTAATATTCCACATCACTTAACGTTCTCTTGTTTCTTGTGTCTCCTTTATACTATATATCTTTCTCTCAGGCTACACCTACAGCCTCCTGCCATGTGGTGCAGAAATACATAGGTACGTCTTCACACATTTAGTAACACATAGTACAATATGCAATTCTATACGTGGTTTTGAGTCTACGTAAACTAACACGCGATGTCACTCTTATTTTGCCCTTATTTTGACCATTTAAAGCGCTCCCAAAAATTCTGCGAAAATTCATGCATATTCTTTGAGCTTTCTAGTTGAAGATCCAACAATTTATTTATTCAATTATACATAGTGGAGAAGACCATATTCCTCTGTGTAAATATACGCCTAACAAGATATTACGAGGGCACGAGTAACCCCACGTGTCAGGGTAAAGATTACATCAGATTATGAAAATAAATATATAATTATATATTTAAAAGAACATGTTTTATGTAACTATAAAAATTTCATTGCCAAACCTAACTAAAATTATTGCAAAGAATTAAACCAAAACACTATAAACCTTTTTGTCAATTATGTTTATTGTTAATAAAATTATATAGCCCAAGAAAGTAAAAATTCACAACAAGTAAATGATCAGGGTCACGGACTTTGATCATTCTTGATAATTATTTTATTTTTTTAAATTATTTTTTAGATTATAATTGTTGTTGCATATCGTATTAAAAGTTTAAAATGAAACTTCAGTAAATAGCACGATTTTAGACTTAACTTAATCGAAAAGGTATTTTACTCCAATTCGTCGATATTTAAGTATCACCTTTGTTCTTAGATAAAAATAAAATATAAATCAAGTTAATAGCACTAAAAATAGCCGGATATCTTCTTTTAAAACTCAATAGACAGCATTAAGTACTAACTTTTGCCAAAGCACTTTTCTTCGCATTGATATCAAACGAAGAACAATTCTCTTCTCAAAATACTTAAAATACGTAAAATATAGCCCAAACATTTGCTTCAAATGCTTCTGTTTTCCATATACGCGATTGATAAAAATGTAAAACTTGTTTTACCATTTTATAAAATTCCGTCGACCAGAATATAAAAATTGTAGCGCGAAAACATTCGCATACAATTACGGAGTAAATAGATAGGTTTACTATTTGCACGAAACGATACATAGGAATATATTACACAAACACAAAGATCAGAGGAAATTGAAACATTTGTAGTCATACGGAAAACGAGTGAAGTTCCTGGGTATACATATTATTTTGTAAGCAATTGACATTCGTTATTTTGTTGACGATTTCATATAGAAGCAATTTGCTTTTCATTAAAAATAGACACAATACAAACTCTCCTTACGAGTATTCCAGGTATGGAAAATCTTAAAATTCTTAGTTATTTTGTCATGGTAATGCATTTGTGATATATATTTTTAAAGATGTTTCATATTGAAGAAGCAATATTTGATAACATAATAAAATAATAAGCTAATTGGTATAATTTCAGGGTATTACTGTGGTGTTTTTTTACTTTTTTTTTTGGAATATATATTTCTGACATCTACGTAAATGATAGTTCAGTGTTGGCCACAACCGTTTTTTTGTAAAATTTATGCTAGATATAAAATATCTAGAATATCATATTATAAGGGATATTATTTCGTTTTGATGCAAGCAACATCTCTTGATCATTCGGAAAGTAATAACAGCTTCCCCAACATAGCGACCGCAGAATTTATATATTTCTATTATATTATGAAGTCCTGTAAGTGCCGGATGCAATTTACAAACAAATTGGTATATTTTGTGTTGCAAGATCAACCGTATTCAGAAACATAAATAATAAAATATGAAAAATGAAATACCCTAACGAAAGGTTTCCACAAACAACAAACACCATCCACTTGTATATAAAAATACTAACATATATAGCAAGAAATAAAATAAAACAGCCAAATTGACTTTCGATAACGCCACGCGCGAAGTGTGGTTTTGAATACGAAATCTAGATATTTCGATAGAAAATAACACAGATCCATTTCATAAAGCACTTCTAAATAAATAAGAATTAGTTTATTTTCGTCGCTAAATCAACTTGCTGACAAGTTGGTTTGCACCTTGTTTAAACTGTGTTTCAAATATAAAAATTGAAAATTAGAAACCACATCGATTGATAAGCTAAATTAGTGCTATTGTTTGCCACAGTTAGAGAATTAGTGCTTTGTATTCAGATTGTAGTATGCCCGCTGTCATCAAAAACCTTTCCGTTGCACACTATCAATTGCTAATCCATGTTGTTAATAATCTGTGAACAATAAGTTTTCAAGAATTTAAGAATTCATTATAAGGCCGTTAGGATTAAACTGGAGTTAATTAGCCATTTCAATAAATCAATTAAAATAATTTGTTCGCGTCGTAATATATTTCACAGAGCAACAAGGGGAATGTTTAATCAAAACATGCGAACTGGACGAGAAAAAATACTCTTGTTTTGAAAAGTTCAAATTAACAGAAAAACATACTTTTAGAAAGTTTACGAAGATGTCCAATTTTGTTGGCATAATTACTTTCATATCTTTCTTCCTCTGCCCAGAAATGTTAAGGTAACTCGAGAAACTAATCAAAATAAGTGCTCACTCGGCCTCCTGTGTTCTACTTTAAATAAATCATCATCAAAGCAACTCTCTTTATTTCTGTGTATTTCAAATATCTGTGTCCTGTTTCTTCTACGTATATCTTTAAAAAATTAATTTGCTAACCGAATGCAAATATGGTTCAAAAGAGATATTTTCATTAGGATAACATCTTCAGGAGACGGAATTCATCTTGACATTTATTAGCTCAGATTTCAAGGGATAAAATCAAAATTTGGCACGCTACATAAATATGATTTTGATTAATTAACTAATTTCGTTGTCAGTTATGATAAATTTATAACTGTATATATTTAAGCATCCTCTTAATAAATTATTATTTTAGTATAACAGATTTAGGATTCATTGACCCTCACTCGTAAGCAATGAATAAATAAATTAATTTCTGTGAATTCCGAGATTCTTAAAGATAACAATTACATAACCAATAACTATAACCCCTTGTGCAGATTCCACTACGAGCTAAAATAGATGTGTATTATCCTAAATTTCACAAGAAACTATTGAATGGTTCATCATGTTAGCCAAATATGAACAGTAATAATTCATTTCACGGCTCCGTAAATCTGTTTGTACCTATACCGTATTGGTCGCAATAGTAATCATTACAAGCTTAAGGTAATGCTGTTATTATGCGCATACAAACTGAAATATTCCAATCAGACAATATTGCAATTATTTACCTCATAACCAGGTAATTTGTCACACCTGTCACTAGTATAAACAATAGTACACATGCATTTCTATATCTGTTTTGTGTGAATGTGAAGTTCATTGCTGGCATTATTACCCATGTTAGGCGCAAGAAATTGTTTTCACCGGTGATAATATCTAAATTGGTCTTCTGCAAAATTTTAATCTGTAACCTTGGTTTAATAAATGCAATATCCGTACTGTGCAAGGCTGTGAGTGTATATCTGTTAAAGTTGATAAACAAAACTCTAACTGTATATGTTATCTATTATAATCGGTCAGTCCCAATTTATAAATACATATGTAATAAATAAATTACTGTAATTGGATTTAAAACCAATTTATTCTCCAATATGATAAATTATGTAGACAGAACCTACTGGCAAGTACTCCATATGACGCCGCGGATTTTCAAATTAAAATCGATATTTTCTGATGTTCCAAAGGCTTCAAGGGTCACTACTGATGTATTTGCTAAAATGCCCATATCATATATTCGTATTCACCACACAATACATGTTTCAATGTATGATTATATTTATAGATACAGACTGTAGCTAGAAAGAAATATATAAAAGAATAAATCCAACATAAAACATACTGTAAGGTTAGGGTTTCAATTAACCCGATACTGGCCTGTAAATCACAGTCTAACAAAAGAACAATCGTTTGCTCGAAATAGAGTACAGAATCACTGCTGTACTCTTCACAAAACCGGGACGGATTGAGAGCACCATTTTCGGCAATCTAATTAAAGGATGTTCCTTGATGTGGTGAAAATTATTGATAATTATGTTTTATACACAGCAAAATCATTTTCACGCATCATTCTTTTTCTTTAAATGGTGGGAAACTTAAATTTGTATTTGATTTAATTTCTTAATATAACAATGTAGTTAATTATATCTGGCTAAAGAGTACAATATTCGTGCAATTTGATAATTAAAAGAATTGTTAAATATTTAGGTTCATTATTTATTCAAAAGATTTCAGCATTTGCAGGGAAGTTGTACACTTTTCGTGCGCTTTGATGTAGTAAATTAGTAATTAGTAGCGCTCGTTTAAATTGGTCAGTAAAGCGTTGATTAAAAATGACAGAGTTGAATTTTCATTTAGCTGCAGCAAAAATTAAAAAAAGGAATCATCAAATAATTCGTAACTGTATAAATTCAAACTATGGCAAAATTCTAATGCAATTTTTCAAAACAAAGCAATTATTGACTGTCAATAACATGCCTGTTACGTTTTGGTTCAAATACGAAATTTCTATTTAAATTCTTGTAAAGTACGAAATAAAAGAGCTGGGGTGGTTGTGACTCGACATTATTATACTCTTACTATCTATTGAATATAATACTGCTGTACCTGTTATTCTGTTTTACACAATTCTTAAAACATCTGCCTACGAATAACTAAATATCGGGCCATTGAGGACCGCGTTTTTTGTCCCTGCGACAATGCCAAAGCATTCTTACTATTCAAACAATTTATCAGACCAAATTCGAAAAAATTTGATCATCAGTATTAAGGATTGACCTAGTTAACATCGTTGATATAGGATTCATCCAATTAATATTTTTTTGCGTTTAAAAACCAATTAATCAAAGCCAATGCAGCAGAAATAGAAAAAGTACAAATACAAGTAAAAAGAAAACATGAACGTGTTCGTGTCGTTTTCCGTTCTATCCGCCAGTTTCGGTGTCCTCTTCTATTCTGTTTTACGTTTATCCTTCTCTGTCTGACACCGCATGGTGTTCACCTCTCATCGAAGCAATCTACAAGGTGCATAGGGGGCAGCACAAGTCGATACTGATAAAGCAAGTGGGGTGCGAAAAAGTCACTCTGTGCATCGTACACAAGACAATGATGAGACGAGGAGGATGAAGAAGAAGAACACGGCTTGGCGTGACAAAGCACTGCCGCCGGATATGTAGGGAATGACGTCACGTCCTTTGGACAGGTCGCACGTAAGAGGCTGAATTAGACGTATGGGGCTGTGGGCATTTTATGTGTGAGTGAAGTTATATGTGAGCTTGTGGCTTGTATGAGTGTGTCTTTCTGTGTGGGAATATGTCTGTGTGTCAAGGACCAATAAGTGCTTCTTATGCCATTACCGTCACCATCATCGCACGGTCCATAGTTGGTCGTATTGCTTGAACGCCTTTGGTCCGGCAGCCGTTCCGAATTCCTTACGGCTTTCCTATTTTTTCTCTTTTTTGCAATCTCCTTAAATTCTCATCGGTATTTATATTGAAAGGTTAGGTAGTCGCCATTGCTTAACTAAAAATGGTAGTTACAATGATTTTCTATTATGATTATCACATTTACTTTAGAAGACTTTTTTTTAGTATTTCCGTCGATTATGAAGTGCACTACAGTTGTTTTACTTGATCTAAGAAAGTAAAATTGCATCAAGAATTTGTATACATTCATAATTCTTTGTTTAATCCATCAGTATTGAAATATATAGATTTGATCCTAATCATTTGAAGCCAATTCAGATCTAAACCCTTTAAGCTTGGGTGTTCGACGGACTGAATTGCGAATGATTAGGGTCAGACAAAGCAAACGCGAATAATTTAAACTAATGAAAACAGTATTGGGTTTTCATTCGGTGATTGAAATGAACAGGATTTTATTTTAGTCCTATCCGTCCAACCGTGAGACACATTCTCCGAATAAATACTAATCCTGCCCGATGACAAATGAATTATAACCGGTATTAAATAAACATGACCTGCCACTCAATCCAAATAATTTGTGTGTTTATTCAAATGTATGTTTTGCATAATATTACCCATATGCCTGAAACAACCCGGTATTTACTTTTCTCGTGCATGTTATAATCAAAATTTAGCTTCGCATAATGGACCATGTTAAGTCATCTAAAATAATTCTACTTAAATAGCTATTTGTACAATAAGTAAGGAAAAATTATATTTTTCCGTATTAGGTGTGGAAACGAGGCGTAGCCGAAATTAAAAATACACCGTATACAGAAATATATAAGAAAATCATTTAAATTTGAAATTCAATTCTAAACCGGTAGTACCTAGAGTGAATATATACTAAAGTTTAGACAGTTAATTTGATAAACATGCAACCCATTAATTATTTGTAGCTAGCAACTCATATTTACTTATACCCATCAACAGTCTAGGACCACTAATGATAATTTCACTCCATATTAATAAATAATAATATCTTTTCAATTTCTTTACATGGTCCAAGTACCGATAACTCTCTCAGCTGTAAGATCCGTCTGGAGAAACGCCAATAATGTTTACGAAACGCTATACGCAGTGTTTCACCAAATCAAATTCACTTCAGATATCAATCACTCACCCCTAAAAAATAAAATAACCGATATATCTCAATTTAAACGAACTAGAAGACGGATATTGGCAGGCTTCCCCGTATTACTTTCATCAAACCATTACATATTTTATACAGTCAAATGGGGCGAACAATAACCTCCATCCAACATATTTCTCATCTATTCATCCAACACATCTTTACTATTTACCTTCTTATAAATAATATATAAAAGATAGTATTGGATCACATAATAATCGACCTCGAAAATTTAGTGGAAATATTCGTTTGAAAGGGTCCCAGAATCAAATTTGTATATTTTCCCAATGAAGTCAGTGTGTCAGCGTTTTATCTCTTTCAACAAATTTTGATTTGAAGCCCTGGTTTTAAAACGGTCCAATTGATTACTATTTGCAATTTCGATTCGTGATTACTAATTGGATGACTGTGAATACACCTTTAGCTTTTATTGTTTGCGATTGGCTTGCTCAAGAAGTAACGAACACCCAATTAGATACATTTATTTTTACGCTGTTTTATATAAAGGAGGACGAAACGGTTGGCATTTAGCGATACGTCAGTGAACTGTAGAAAGGGTTTGGTTCGTCGCTCCTAATCCGATCTAGTCCGGCTTCTGGAATCCTCTTTCGTTCGCCTCACTGCAAGCTGCACGATTCGAGTGAGTTGACACACAGAACATGGAAGATGTCAGGGTAACGAGGAGCGAGGGAAAACCAAAGTCTAACTGCGTAATATAGGTATCTATTTCACACAACGTTGCCCACTGAATATCAGCCATATTTTGGGAATAAGTACACTTCGGTTCACTTACAACTACTGTGCTTATTGTATTTTACGATATTCGGCTTGTTTAACTGATACTTACTGTCCTATTCAGAATAATCATCTTTAAAGCTGGTTACGTTATTATAAAGATGTTTAGAGCAGTAAAATATCTACATTTTTAATCGAGCTATATGTAGATCCGTACGAAAATCTATTATTTTTGTTATTACTATAAAAATAACGTTGATATTAAACCAAATAAATTCAATTTATTTATGATTGTACGTTTAAACTTTTTATTTTGGTTATTTTCATTTTTCAAATTCACCTGCGGTATATGGATACATTTTTCAATTTACAAAAGTTTTGTTATTTCAAACATATATTAAGATAACTTTAAATAACCCATCAAACTCTGGAAAGACACGTATTCTCTTCCTACAACAAAACTTTTTGTTTCGTCTGTCTTAAAAGTTTAACGTTTTCCTATGTGAATAGATTACATTAAGTTTGCTAAATTGATTGCACGTCAACTACAGAAGTGTAACGTAATGGCAAAGTTTGCAATATAAATGTTCTATTTTAGATACATACATATTCTTATAAAGATTTGAACTCGCTATAAGTTAATTCGGTTAGAAAAATATTGTATAGACCAAAATAAAGAAGACAAAATATATACAAGTTTATCCTATTCAACCAACATGTATATATAATAATAGTATGAGTTTCTCTTGAGTTAATGTATTATAAATATGAATGCAGTGGTATTAGGTTAAAGTAAGAATATTTATATCAAAATTACATGGAACTCTAACCCCTTATCTAGAATTCATATATTTCGTAAGTAACCGTTAAAGCTTCAGGAGCTTAGGTGAAACATATGAGACAAGAAAGAACACAAGTTTCTCGTGAAATTTCATATATATATATAGATAGCAGCAGGCACGAGTAGGACTATGTTTAACACTGGTTATACATATGCATGTTACACCTTCCGGAATCATGTAGTACGTACCTACATTCACCGTGCATTCGTGTGCCAACACACTTAGCAAATATTTCTCCACATAATTATACGTTGATAAAGATAAGCTGAATAAAAATTTACATTTGCTTTTATGCACACTTGGTGTAAAGGACATTGCGGAATACAATATATAATCATTCTTCTAAAAACATAACTAGTTTCATTATACATATAATATTATCTTTTTGCTTAGCTAGCATTATTATCTGTATACCAATTATTATAAATATTCATAAAAGACAAAATCAAATTACAAACTTTCGTATTCAAAACTCCTTTCTAACGAATTTCTTTTTATAATGCAGCAGAACAAAATGTAAGAGATTTTTTTTGTTTTTAATTATAATATTTGGTCTTTTTGGTGAAAATATAAGAACTGATTTAACCAACTATTTTAATTAACTTTGACTCACTTAAAATATGAGTGCTTATGTCTGCTCACGTATTTGTTTGTGTGTAAGTGTGTAGTAACTGAACATGACATAATCACGTTCGCTGTACTGATTCTAGTGACTAGTGACACTGCCAATTTCAGTTTCATTTTGAATTTAACGTGCACCATTGAACTTCCACCGTCACTAGTGAATAAAACGATTCGCTCTTCTCATCTCCCACTGTTTCATTCAAATGGCACGTCTCTTGCTAATCCTACTACTAAAATACCACCCCTACAGTAATTTTGTTATTTATTATAATACATCGCATTTATAGATGAACTTAACACGCGCTCATTTGAGGGAGTTTATATTTTGAGCCATATATCAAATATGATAGCATTATAATAAATACGTTTTTTACATATGTTTTTATATAAGGTGTTAGTTAAACATTTTCACATCACGATCTGATATACTTCACGATAAGATATATGAACTTAAAATAAAGGAACAAAAATTCTTTCAAATCTTCTTAACTTTTCCGTCTTCGAACCGTAAATTTCGCAGCATTTTATTGAATAAATTTCTATCTTTTTTTTTTTTCGTTTATTTTTCAAACTCACAATATGAAACTGACACTTCACGACTGCTAGTGGTATATGTTTTATGCAATTTCTTTGTATGAAAATCAAAAACCGCAGACATATCCACAAAATTCAAACGTTTCAATTGTAAAATATGTTACGTTATAGAATATTTATCATAAAACTTGAACAAAATGTGGCGTCTTGAAAATTGCTTAACTTATCGTTTCTTTGAATGCGAAAAATTCTTTCTAACATACTTTATTTCATTATAAATATTGCATTGCAATTTGGTTAGGCAATCTATTTTTTGATAAGTGCAAGGGTTTCTATTATACTCTATAAATTCAGAAATTACAGCTATTATTATTAATATATTTGTTTATTTGTCCGTAAGATACCAAAATATAATAAAATAAAATAAACAATATATATAGGTTATAGTTCAACTAAAAAGTGTTCTTCCACTAGGCCATTAGCAATGTAATAAAGTAATGATAATAAAATAAAATAGCTACAGAAAAAATAAAATCTTATATAACTCTTTGAGGCAGAATTAGAATAAAAACATGATTTTCTATATTTTTAAAGAAAAAAAATTCTAAGAATATAAATTATGTGTTTTTAAATAGTTTTATTTATAATTACATAGATGCAAGATAATTTTTAAAACAATTACGATTATTTACAATACAAAGTGTTTGTTTTATATATGTGTATTTATTCATACATCATAGGTAATACGATTGTATTGTATTGTTTTTTTTTTCAATATTGAATTTCTGCGGTCATGTTTACCATCATTCGTATATAAGGGTATTTCAATTGATATTCGAATGGTGTGCTAGTAAAGACATACGACTCGGCTGTGTACAAAAAGAATATGTGAATGTGCACGTTGAGAGCAGGTATGTTTGTAACCAGGCAGAATCAAGTGTCCTCCATTTTCCAATGCTTTGATGTTCTCAGTCTGTCGACAGTGATACGTACCGTTTTCAGACGATAAAACTTGTAATCTTGTGATCTGACTTGTTTTTGCCTTTTTGTAAAGCAATATTTTCTTCTGGTTGATCTATTTCATCTGTTTAATTTAACCTTGGTTTTTAAATATAGGTAGAGTCTTATTACCAGGAATACAAAGTACACCATGTTCCAAAGAAAGTATTTGAATCGTGCAAATTGTTGAAATATAGACAATCTTTCGAGAACATCTGTGCGTATGTGTATTCTGTGATCGCTCTACTGCAAAATCTATTGAAGAAATAAAATAAATTACTACGACTATTGCTTATTAAGTTCTTTAAAAGATTTTGGGGAGAGTTGCCAAATGCGTACTGGTCAACTAAATCGTACTTTTTATTTAATTAGATGAGTTTGATGTAAATATGTAACGAATTAATTTAAACATACACATACACGCATACATCATAGTGCATATAAATATAATTTTGTGTATTGTGATAGCTGTGGTAGTTGTAATATATTACCAAACTTTTTCAACTAACATTTCTTTATACATAGTTAAAACCATACATTTCCCACTTTTTGCAACTGATGACATTCTTGATACAAGCATTATATACGATAAGATGAAAAATTAAAGAAAAGTTTAAGTACAAAGAAATACTGTCTTCTTCTTGTATACGTATACGATATATGGTATAGCTCAGCGGTGTCCACAGCCGCCCTTATAATAAATGACATGTCAACATCGAGAGACGCTTCACGCAACAAACACCTTAACAGCCACATAAAGCGTATAAATTAATATCACATTCGCGAAAAACTTGAGCTAAACGTTTTTCTCTCGCCAACACGCCCCGCCCCGAATACAGAAGATAAATTGGGTCTTCTACAGCGTGAAGAAAATATATTATACATATAATATTTCGTTGTTACAGATTTATAGAAAGATAAAGAAAGAGTTTCATATTTTTATTTGCAACCGTACTTGCTATACAGACACACAAACTCGAAAATAATAACAATTCAGTACAGTTCAGAACGTACTTTTGCGTAAACTACTATAATATATATAAATTAGAATATTTTCCTCTTAATTTAAAATATGATCGATAGAAGACAATAATCGAACAATATCAAAATTTACAGAATGCCACTAAATTACTGCTATAGTGTAAAATGACACAGTGCATAAAAACCAATTTAAAGCAACAATAATATCCGAGCATCGAACAAATAAAAAGACGAAAAAACGGGCAACTTTTTCTTTTATGAGACATCAGAACGCAATATGTGTTCGTGTACGCTGAAGTTTACATTCGAAGTCGTTATATTGTCGTTTCAGCGAGCGTCTGCGTACGTACGACACGGCGCGGGGCCCATATTGCTTATGCTTTTCACTTCCGTCCAGCAGCCGGGTCGAGACTGACCATGTATTTATATATGGTCATCATTCATTGTGAAACTTGGCTCACCTATCTTACCGAAATAAGTTGCCCTAAGATTAATGATGTGCGAGTAAAACGTGTCACCATATATGATATTGTGACGGCTGTTATATGATGACGGAACTCTGTCCGACCAAAAGGACATTTATATGCTTTGCCGTGATACAATTTACTGGTTTAATTTACTCGTGTAGCTTCATTTAATTATTATTGCGCTAAGCATTTGGTCACTCACTGAAAAGTTTGTTGCTTGTTATTGATAAACAAATAAATATTTTTAGACGGCCGTCTATTTAAACATTTTCCGGCCCAGTTTCTATTGCTTTTGAACCACATATGTAGAGAATTAATTTGAAGTGCTAATATCACGTAACAGTAAGCAGAAACGTTTGTATTATCCGAAACGTTGCATACGTATAATGTCACTAAAGGTTAGTACTTGGTACATATATGCTTAATAATATGAAATCTAAGTACGCAGGGGCTTCAAGCACACACTAACTGAACAGTAGTTAGGCGTACTATTACTGACATAATATTCAAAATGAAATTCTTGGCATATCTGAGATTATCGTTCAGTATATGTATGTGTGTGAATGTATCATTATTTACATGTGTGTGTGTGATGTTGCTTCGTTCATTTCGGTTTTATTAAGGCATAAATGAACGCGTAAAAGATTCGTGTTAATACTGGAGCTCAGTTAATTCAAATGCTGTAGTGTGAATTAACTTAACCAACATTTATCCCATTGCAAATAAATTTCAAGTATATGAAGTATATTTGTATAAAATACATTAATCATATAAATATCATTCGATTCAAAAATATTTATTTGAACACATGCATGTATTGAATAAAACAAACTTATCGAGTGCTTTCGAGTATACTGACTCCTTTGTGAATTTACTATTGAATTTGCGAACACGATGTATAGTGACGCTTTGTATGGGGAACGCAAAACTCAGCTAGTAGTAGTATTATAATTCAGCACATATGTAGTCCATAACTTTGAATAAGTTTTGCTGTGTTGACTTGACATCATGAAGGACTTTACACATCAAATATTGTATGTAATGTTATTACCACTATATTAACATGTATACTAACAATATTGAGAAAAGTACATTACTTTGGTAATGTAAAAATATTGTAGCAACAATTATTCTCCTACAAGAAATCGAAAATGAATAACCAACAATATTATGTAGTAACGTAGATTTTTCATGTCTAGAATAATTCAAAGTTCTTTTTACTTACCCGGCTAGACCCTTTTGCATCGTCCTATAAATGAAACTGGTTTTCAATCTCGTTCAATTTATTGTAAGTAGTGGGCTCTGGCGGAGAAATGCCAAAAGCGTTCACAGTCGTAGTCCGGCTTCCATACGCAAACTCCGGGTTAACGGCGGAAGCACAAAATCGATTCGTTGGTATTGCAGGAATTTTCTTATTTATTATTATAGTACATTACCATTATACATTTCATTAAAATATTCATATATATTAAATCAAACAGAGGAAATTAAATTATGTAATTACACAATTATCTAGATAATCATAACCTAAACCTAACTAGATTTATGTTCCGAATGATAATATACTTACAGAGATTTGCATATTTTTATTTAAGAAACGGTTTTGAGTAGAGTATAAAATGTAAAAGTGAATCGTAATATCTGCAAAATTAATATATTTAAATAATTAGCTTTAACAACATATTCTTAATTTACCGATGCAAATGCTTCCATATTTAATCCAAAGACTCCACCTGCTTTAATTTCAAGCTGATTTTGCGATATCTGCATAAGTATTGTCACTTCCTTTCGAATTCTTGCAGATTCAGATGGGCACAAATACCATTTTGAACTGTATATGGCACTACAAATACTTTCATACTGAAATAAGGATTTGATTTTATTTCATTTAAACAGAACATGACCTTGATTAAGCAAATAATACCTGAGAAGTAAGCATTGATCCAGCCGTACAAAATATAAATAATAGCCATACATTTGCTATTGTTGTCATCCCACATCTTACAGCTATAGTGAATTTAGTATTTCTACAAATTATATCACACAAAATTCGACATTTATTTCAAAGTTGAATTGAAAAACTTACGCATCAGCTAAGAGGTATAAAGCCATACACATATTCAAAAAACTTGTGAAAATTTCAGTCAGTATTAAATTTGAATAAATATCATTCAATTTTCTCACAAACCTAAAATATAAAGTGTAAAATAAAATCTATCTGATTCGAAAACGTGTTTTTTCGATAAAAATCGAGTTTGAACATTTTCATGGTTTCAATACTTCCTTTTACAACTGGGCTTCTTCCAAGAAAGTATAATTGTTTCAACACGTCACAATTTAACAGTAAATTTGAAATAAGTACCTTATGATTTGGTTATGCAAGTCAACACAATTTTTCATTTTATATGAATAACTAAGCTCTTCTTTTTCAGTATTAATGTTCTGAAAATCCAAGTTTTCCAATTCATGCTTCAGCATCATTATCTGACAATAACCAAAAGTAATATTCGCTATGAAAACCAAATCAAAACTAATAATGAATATAGTCATAATCGTGCCGTTAAAAAATAACCAAAGGTATAGAATTTCGTAACATGGCGATTGTAGAAAGTCAAAGACATTATAACAGGGCAACGGCAATTGTCTTTCGGTAGAGAATAATGTTGGAATAAAAGTATATGCCAACAATATTAATGCACATTGTATCAAATACTTGAATGAAGTCTGAACGATCCTGTATATTTCTAGTTGTTTTTGTTTCAAAATTTCTCCACAGTACGTTACTGGCCAGAAATGGTTGTATTCCATAATTTCTTGAAGTGATTTTTTGTTTAACGTATATATCGTTATTTTACTTAAGAACTGCACAAAGAAAAAACATGGATATAATGCATTAAATACTGAATTTTGATTTTATCATTTTTACTCTCTCACTGACTTACCACATTTAGTAGGTATCAACATTACATTTAAAACGATGAGCAAAGACAATTATGAATTAATAAATTAGTTAAGATGAAGTTTTACCATAAAATAGTTGCTGATAAGATCAAATGATGCAGCCAAAGCCTCAGTGCCTTGAAAGTTTAATACCGGTTCTAAAAAGCCGAGAATAAACAATCCTCCCGTCAGAATGTAATATAAAGTTGTAATAATATTAGTTGTCCATTTATTGTTATTAAAATTTTGCCCAATTAAAGATAACCAAGATAAACCATATTCTTTAGCAGGATTCTCCATTATATACTAGCCAAAATAACTTGTCGCTTAATAGTACAAGAACTTTAATACCAATAAGTAAACATTATTGAGAATTTTCTTATATATAGATTTACAAAACATGTGTTCAACAAATCATTTTCCCATTGTACAATCACTTAAGAATAACAAACATTACATTTGTCACGTAAGTATCATTTGGTTTGATTATCTAAGTTGATTTTTGCTATATTTTCTTCTCGATCGAGTATACGTATTTCGAAATAGATTAATTTGTCATTATTTGATTGGAAAATAGTTAACTATATAGATATCATTGAAAATCACTTAGATGTATTAATGTATATTTTATGTTTCCTAATTATTTAATACATTTTCTTTTAATATACAAAAGACATCTCTATCAAATTGGTCCATTTTATGACATAACACTTACAACAGTCGTATTTTTAAAAATTTACATTTTTTCCTCTGAAGGTACCATAACGTTTTAAACCAAATTCGCTATCTATTAATTATATATTAAGTATATATCATTACCACAAATAGAATGTTATGTTTTAACAACATACAAACTCAAATAACTACACGTTTATCTAATAATCTATTTTGCATATTGTATATTGTGTTTTATTCTTCTTCTATTGAACTTAGCAATGTGTAAAATGAGAAAGATAACCTTAAAACCTGAAATAAAATAAGGCAAGTATATTGAGTAAAAGTAACATGTATGTATTCTATACATTTATAAAATTTGGATAATCCAAATTAGCGAATCCCAAAGCGGTAATTTTTTGTTCCCTTTGGGCTCGTTGCATTATAAGTCTTAGCCCTTGTCGAACATTAAGATATGCTTTGTTATACCATTCCGAATCGTATGCTGCATCTGCTACGCTAATACTCTACGAACAAACAATTAAAACATGCGAAGAACCCGAATTATATGTAAATAATTACTTGATAAATAAGTTCATTCCCAGTTACACACATAAAGAAAAATTGTAATAAATGCGCTATAGAAAATGATAGCATCTTTGTTAAATAATTATCAAACTACAAATGGAGAAGTCAAATAAAATTAACAGTTACATGTTTTCGTTAATAAATATTAATAGTTACATTTGTTAGTACAAATGCTGATAAGCATAGCGCCGTCGCACTCATGAAAAATTGTAACAAAATTATTATTCCAAATATTTGCTCTAAATTGTCACAAACCCTAGAACATAACAACATATTATTTTTGCTTTATCGGACTTCTCTAAGTAGACCCGTAAACTTACATAATTATTCTATTATGATGCTCTACACATCTAGCAACCAATTCAAATTCTTCTTCTTCATCACTGTCAATATTCAAATACTTTGTACGAACTCCAGCCATCCTAATCAGTCTTCTATTAATCTCCAAGTCTCTTCCAGTACCAATCGTTCTTAGCACAGAGTTTAATAATTTAATCTGAGCTATAGAGCATGTCAACAAAGCATTCAAAAAGAAATCATGGTTAGCAATAACGTTGATAATATGATACAAGCAAGAAAAATACTGCCAAACGTATAACATTTCAAATACAGGACTTTCATCCCATTTAAATGGAAACCACGAGTCAAGTGGCAACTTTCTTCGGCCAAACACCAAATGGATTGCCACAAAATCCCAACATGAGAAGAAAGCTGATGTTAAATAAACGCATAACATTCCGACAATTATTCGAGAACTAATGAGTATAGATCTTTCGGTTTCCGGCCCTGCAACATCAGCAGGCCAGTATTCATTTGATATTATTGTCAGGATTTCAGCTAAGTCGTCCGAGTAATAAGTTATGATGAACATTTTTGCGGTTGTCTAAAAATGCAATGAATAATATTTAAATGCTATTATACGAATAATTAATAATTCAAATGTGAAATTATTTCTGATTTAGTTTCCGCATGAAAAGTAATGAAATCATCTTACTTGAATATTTGTTGATACAGTTGTACAAGTACTAGCCATTATAGCCATATCAGTTATGTTTATAAACATATAAATAATATGGCATGATAACATAATTACCATATTAATCAAGCTTAGGTATCGAACAATTTTAAATATTTTACTCGTACTTAATGGCCACAAACACAAATAACTCAACATTACTTTAGCTATCACCAATGTGAACTTGCCCGAATCATTCATGGTTATTGCTAAATTAAATATATATTATATAATGTAAAATTTGATTTCATCGCATAAGTTACCCATTTTATGTTCTTCTCAAATGAACACTGAATTAAGAAGTAATTTCTTTACATTTATAGTTTGATCGAGGATAGAAATTATAGAGCTTCAAGCTCTATAATGACTACTTGAGACTATACCGTAGATAATATATAAAATTAAAATTGGCAAGGTACTATTAAGGTCGACATGAAAATTTAGGTTTAAATATATATATTTTTCATAACTACAATTTCTCTGGGAATATCGGAAAAATAAAAATTATAAGCTAAATTAAATAAATTAATTAACAAATCGAATTGTTTATGTTGAATATGAAATCAAATTGAAAAACTTGTTTGTATGTATTTAATCCTAGGTGTGTATTAAAATTTGAATTTAAATGTAATTTTATAAGAAAGTAAAAGTAATAAACAAAACAAGAAATATATTATTGGATAAATAGAGAAGTATGTACGACTTGCTTAAGTCTGCGTCCGAGTATTTAGTTTGCATCAGTTTTACTTATCCATTTGGGCTTAAGAATCGTTTTCCTCGACAGTTTTTAAGAATGTGTAGACAGAAAATGACATGTTTATGACCTATAACATACAATTTTAATATTATAACACAAAAATAGCAATAGGATAGCATCGCTCTCTCTAAGTATAGCTTAAATTATTTTAATTTACTCTTTTACAAACCGATGCATAGCTTCCCAGGTTTAGTGGAAATATTTTTCCTCCAGTAAGTATTTGTGGTTTATGAGCTACACGTAACATTATTTTGGTACTGGTTTTTATTCGATTTGATTTATGTTCCCAACCACAATCGTATATAGCATCGGATATATCACACTGTAAGAAGCATTATCTATTAAGGTGTACTCACAGCGAAATAATTAGCAATTAAACTCCAGTTTGTTGTATAACATACAATGCTGACGTTCACAGCAACAATATTTATAATTAATTATGTTCATATTATTATTGTGAATGCTAGCATGGCTTGTCATAATATAAACTTAATTTTAGGCATATCTATGATAACATAACAACTGCATCTGATAGTAGAAATACGTACGGCATGGGTTAGTTTACTGCCAGCATAGCAAGTCAAAAAGAACTCACTCAAGTAAAGAATTATATAAGTAACTGATCTGCCAGCCCTTGGTAAATCTGCTAATCTGCAAATGAAAGAAAAGCAATCATATTTATAGAGTTTTACAATTTTTCAGCAGGATTTAATCTAGTTGATTTTTTTATCGTAATATTCCGTAAAAGATAATGTCTAGTTATCACAAAATTGTTATAAACGTATATCGTAATAAATTAAAAAGCAAACGAACAACAAACTTATCATAGAATGGAATAAGATATGGATCAACTTGTTTAAATTTTCTTGTATCAAATTACCCAGCTGTAGCAAAAATATAAATTGCAATACAGACGGCCAGAGTCATAAAAAGAAAATGAACCATGAATTGAAAAGATTGCACATCATTCAATTCTTTCACAAACCTGCAAAATAAATATATATTTCAACTCTGATTTTGATGTTATTAAAAATGAATTTCAAACCCCAATTTAAAGATTCTATATCTAACAAAAAGTGTTCAAGCCATAGACCCCGAAAAACCTAGATCTGTCCCTGGTAACAGACACTAACTTAATATTTATCAGTTATAATAATAGGTTATTTGTTTCGATAAAATATATTTAAATTGGGGTAATGACATCAGTGTACCAAAGCTAAAGGCATTGACTGGTACCTTTATCCTTCAAGTTCTCTAATACTTACCCAAGAAGTAAATTATGATGATCGACATATTCTTTAATTTTCTGATAAAATTGTTCTTCCCCTTCATAAGTATTGGTTGATGCATGTTTTAATTCCACCAAAGCATGTTTAAGCATTGTAAACTGACTTACAATGTACGCCACAAACGTTAAGAACACTGCCTCCGTACCAAGAAGCAGGACAACAAATTGATACGAGTTGAAACTGTTCCATACGTACATTAAAATATAGTTTGGTTCTTTATCAAGTAGTGGATAGCAAGTGAAAGGTGTCACATTGGTATCATGTGAGTAAAGTGGTTTAGTATATACTATAATATCAGTAAATATTGCAAAGGATAAACAAAAAGTTAAACATTTTGCAACAAAATCTAATAAATTTTGTTGCTCACAACGAACTGTTTCTCCGAATTTATCCACTGGCCACAGATCAATATCAATTCTTTTGAACAGTATTTTAATTCGTTGAAAGTAATAGATAAAGCTCCAACCTTTATACATAAACTATAATAAATAAACCATTAGCAACTTAAAGTATCACATACGTCTGGTGTTAATATATTTAATGAAGGTAGTGTGCCCAAACAGACAATTAATGTTATTTTTTTTAAATTCCACTTCAAATTTACCTCGCAACAAGGACAAATAGTCTCTAGAGCTCCAGTTAAGGTATCTACGCCTTTAAAGTTTAAAATTATCTCCAGTATTCCCAAGATTAACAACAAAATTACAGAACAACTTGCAACGAAAATATATAAATAAATATATATAATATTTTGTTCAAATCCCACTCCGCCATATTTTAACATAGTTCTTGTAAATCGTTTTAGTTCCAATTTGTTCATATTTATATTTCAAAGTAAAGAAAAACTGAGTGGAACATGTTATATAATGGTAAAAGATGCTATGCATTTTTTAGTAATTACTAAACAAATATTTGTGTTGTATATGTTTTAATATATATTTAATTGTTTTTCTTTCTTATTTATCTATGAAGCATAAGGTTATATCACAAAATAAATTTGAAAGATCTACCTTTTTCAAGTAAGTAAAAATTATAATTTTGAAATTTAATATGATTACTATACGTGAACAACATTTTAGCATCTTGCATATCGACTCATATGGTTTTCGTAACACCTGTATAAACACCTGTGCTCAAAGTACACGAATCATAAAAATACGATTTATTTGTATTAAAAGTATAACCAATAATCTTTTCAGTGCACGACCACAACTAGAGCATCTTAAATTAGGAGTAATTTCTGTAATTTAAATATTGAAAAAACGCAAATGTACTTTAATATTATACCGTAATTTTGCTATTATAATAAAACCACAAACTCAATTAAATTAATTGAACATTCCAATTGTAGTAAATAATTTAAGTTTTCAAATAAATATAAAGTGCAATAAAATGAGGAAAACCATTTTATCTCTGTTCTAAACTAATAATGGATCTCACATATTTACCTTTAAAACTCCTTGCAATTGGAGGACAAAATATAAATAGCAACGATACATTTATTTTTATAATTTTACAAGGGATTCCAGTAGTTACGTTAGCAATTTTAGGGCTGCTTCAACCTATAATAAATAAAGGGATTGAAAATTGGGCAAAGTCGTTTGAAACATTTGTACCGTGTTATCAAGTAAGTATTGTGTGCTTATTATAAGTAATAAATGCATATCTATTTTAATTTTATATTTTATAAATATTTACATAAAACTCAAGCGTTGCGCATATCATAACGCTGTAACTTACAAGCTGTTATGCTATGCGCATTTATTTCGATCTATTTAATCTATCGTTTTGCTAGTGGATGATCAAAATGTTAACATACAATCTATTCAAACAATCGTTCCGAAGGCTTATTAAAGATGTGGACCAATTTTGGCCGTTGGATTTTCTCGGGAAGGAACTAGAGGAAAAAATGAAAAGTATCTACAAGTCTGTGTTGATTTTTTACAAAATATTTTTATGGTCTGTAATTATAACTGTTCTAATTATGGACTTCAAAGCCTTATTCACCATTCGAACAACGAGACAATTGCCGTCTACAATATACTACGTTCTGGATTTTAATAAATCTCCATATTTTGAGCTTGCACTTTTAATGTTCCTCGCACATAGTTTCTGCATAATATTTTTTATAGCAGCAATCGACGGTTTATTTTTGGTTTTAATTGCTGGTGCTGGCTGCCAGCTAATCATGTTACAAACAGCGCTACGAGAAATCAAAATTTTTCATGGGCAAGACGTCGATAAGGATTTGATCAAGAAGTATGTAGACCACCATCATTTTATTCTTGAGTAAGTGCAAATTACGGGAATTAAGGATCTAATTTCTTTATAAAAAATTCAATACAAAATCATATATTTATTTTAAGATTTCAATAACCCTGTATAGAAAAAACTTTTTTGAAATGGATATTTCAACCGATATTAAAAGTTTACCCTTGTGGCTTTCATATTATATACTTCTATTAAGTATGAAAGTTTTTGAATAATTAATATTTTTCAGATATATCAAAGAGATAAAAAATATATTGTCACTATATTTAGTTAACCAATTTCTGGCCAGTACATTGAGTATATGCATACCAATTTATTTATTCAGTACTGGGTAAGTATTATTTATAATTCTTCCATTTCAAACTATAAAATTTTCTTACCAATAACACTATCATATTTTTTCAAATTATTAACTACTTCATTTTTGTGTCAGAATTAATAGTTTCTTTTAACTCTAGAACCACAGATATTGTATTTGTATTACGTTGTGGAATGTATGGTGCAGCATCAGCTGTTCAAATTCTCATCTATTGTGTATCAGGAAGTCAAATTAAGACAGAAGTAAGCAGTAACTAAAAGTAAAATTTTTGTATACAAAAGAAGTTTAGTGTTCTGTCGATTGTTTGTAATATTCTCAGAACCAAAAATATAAATAAACAAAAATACAATATTAAAATATCTTTAGATGGAAGCAGTTTCCAATGCCATGTACGAATCGGATTGGTGGAAATCAGGTGCTTTTCAATTACGTCGTGCAACAATGATGGTCATTCGACGATCACAGATTGCAAACACGTTGAAAGCTGGAGGAATGGTTGAGCTAGATTTGCAAAGTTTCGTAGCTGTAAGTGGGAACAACAAAAATTACAATATATATATAATTTACTTTAGTAATTGTATTTTAGGTCCTTCGCATGTCGTTTTCTTTCTTTACTTTGATTCAATCAACTTCCACCAATTCAGAAAATTCATAAATTTATAATACACAAAAATAATATGCTTATTTTATAATAAATAATAGAGCCTTCGTTAAATGTAATTTAGTAAACAAAGATACACGTACACCATTTGCCAATATTTTGATAAACTAAGATGTCCCACTACAAATTATTTGCCATTGTGAATAATATTACTAATATTGTTAAAACTGATTTAATATACATGGTTTATGTGGAATTAATCTATAAATTTCAAATACGTATCTCTCTCGTAAAAGTTTAATTAATTGACTATTACCTCATTAGCCTCGTGATATTGGCAGATGTTTCTAGAACTAATAATACAACTAAAATACACATTAAACCACCCCCGTTTCCCTTAATGTCGTCGAGAAAGTATAACTGATGTTTAAGTAGGTAGTCACCATTTAATAAGGCTTGTAGGATATTAATTAAATTGAATATCATTTGTTTCTTGTTTTTCATATTCATATAAAGTAGTACAAATACCAATTTCTTCATTAGAAACGCAAAGTATTTGTTAAATATCACATTTAGGGAAAGTACATTTGGCAATAGTATTCTTATTTGAACAATGGATATAACTTATTTACCATTACGGTTAATATACTTTGCAGGGCAGAATATTTTTGGAAACAAATTAATATTTACGATTCTGGATACTATGGTTATTAGCAGCTGTATTACTTTAGGTTTGTTAGAACCGATGTTGCATTTTGTGGGTCCTGAGACTTGGGCTGGGGCACTAGAAATTGCCGGTCCTTCGCACCAAGTAAGTTATAAATTAAGGAATAGCTAATATTGTCGAGTTGATAGTTTGTTGTAACTAAATTAAATTAATTATGTGCAATTCAATTCTAAAGTCTAACGTATTGCTAAGAATTTACTTAAATAATCAACTGAGGGTTTAACATATTGAATTTCAGTGGCTCACAAAAATGCTAATCTACAAACTATATAAACAAACATTCCGCAAGCTTCTCACCGATATGAACGATTTCTGGCCGCTAGACTATTTTGACAAAGAACAAGAAACCTATTTGCTAAACATTTACAAGAAAGTCACCTTTGGTTTTAAGATTTTCTTTTGGTGTTCTGCTGTGGCGTCGACATTGATGGTTCTTAAGCCAATCCTAACTATATTAAGCAGCCGACAATTGCCGATAATGGCGTATCACGTTATCGATTTTACGCAATCGCCAATTTATGAATTCATGTACTTGTGGCATTCAGCGTATTGTTATTTGATAACTACGTTTATTGTTGGTTTTGATGGATTATTTTTCGTACTTTGTACTAGTGCTGCGGCACAATTGATTTTGTTAAAGCGGGCACTAAGGGAAATGAAGATCAACGATGACGAAGATAGAAAGAAATCGCGGTATCTTGTAAAGAAATATGTGAAACATTATAATTTTATAATGGAGTAAGTATTTATCATCGAAATACTTTTACTCACATTAGTTATTTTTGAAGTGAACTATTGTTTTGACAAGAAAATGAAACAAATTACATGTTTTTTGTATTTTATTCAATAATATGTAATAATAGATAAATATTGGAAATAATAATAGATGCATTTTTATAGTTATTTGAAGACAATTAAATCAATATTTTCAGTACTGTTATTAAATCAATTCATGAGCAGCACAATATGTGTTTGCATGGCAATATACTTAATATACGACCAAGGGTATGTATCTTTCTCCAAAAATAAATACTTCACTTATATTATATTTTTAAGACTTACAGATATAGTGTTCGTACTCCGTTGTGGGTTATATTCTATGGCAGGAGTGTTACAGATTTTTATTTACTGTTTAACGGGATCACAAGTTCAAACACAGGTAATAAAAGAAATAAACAAACTGAGATATGATATATGTGTTTTAATATTTAAAGATGGAAAGAATTTCGGATGCAATCTACGAATCTGATTGGTGGAAAGAAAATACACCACATTTGAAATACGCTACAATAATGACAATGCAACGTTCGCAAATTAATACTATATTCAAAGCAGGCGGAATGATTAACTTGGATTTGCCTTGTTTCGTCGCGGTACTAACAATCATTTAAACCATTTTATAATTATAATTTTTAATCCATGCGTACCAATGCGTAGAATTTATTATGAACAGTCAAACTGATATTCTTGTTGCAGGTTTTACGAATGTCTTTTTCGTTTTTTACCCTTATGCAGTCAAGAGCCAACCGGATGCAAAGTGAAGCATAAATTTTATATTATAGTTAGGGCCCAGAATTACAATGGCTTATGGACTTAAACCAACCTGAGTTAAAATAATTTCTTAATATATTATAACGCACTTCAAAACATAATTGTTCTGGGTTTTAATTAAATATGTAGTACAATAATGTAACATGTTTAGTAATTAATGTGAAATGTATTAATAGAATTGTACGTCAATTGTTCTGCAAAATCTCATTTTTAGCACGCCATATGAAATATAAAAGCTAAAGTATTCGGTTGAATATCTGTAATTTTCCCAGTCCAAAAAATTTCCTAAACAATTTTTTTTTCGTTTCGATTCAAATAATAACTATAACGATACGTTTTTGTGTTTTTGTATATTTCTTAGCGAGTTGGTGTAGCAACACTTCAAAAAACTGAAAGCAAGACGTAAAATATAAGAAATTAAGGCATTCTGTTTTGAAATAAATATTATAACATTGCGTATTTCCTTATTTATTATATTTGATGCGTAGATATGTATAATTAAAAATTTACATTTATTTACTATACGTTTTTTTGCAGGCCGTTGACGAAAGTCCTTTGCCTCGAAATATTAGTCATTCTTCTTATATTCATTCTTCTTTGATGACATCAACGTAAAGAAAGAAAATGATAACCGGAGAATCTAAAAGAATTAGATTTATTAACTAATATTCTCATTTATTCATATTCTCAATGTACGCACCGACAAAAATGTTTTTAAGTCCAGATCCACCATTCCTCCCGCTTGGAATGTGTTCATTGTTTGCGAACGCTGAATTATTAAAAGTGTTGCACGTCGTAACTCTGCTATATTTGCTTTCCACCAATTCGATTCATAAATTGCGTCAGCTATGTTTTCCATCTTAACATATAAATATTTATTTTGACTTACTTATATTTAATACTATACAAAAGTGATTACTTCTAAGGTAAAGAAATGGTGTTTGTTAACTTAGAATTACATATACAAAACCTTAAGTTAATTAGAATTTAATTACTAAATTTAAATTTAAAGAGGAATGTTTGAATTGAAAATTTGAACCAGTAGTGAATGAATTATATTGCCTAGGCTCTTTTATTTTGGTATTTATAATGTATGCTTACGTCTATTTTCACTTGAGTTCCAGATACACAATATAGCATTAATTGACAAGTGCTTGCTAATGCCATAAAGCCGCAACGAATTGCAAATACCACATCATATATTCTAAATGTAAATAACAACACTTATAATCAAAAATATAATTGATAATACGTTTCATATAAAGAAGATACCTACCCTTTTTCATTTATCATGTAAATTGACATGCATACTTCCAACGTAGTTGTAACAAACTGAATTATAAGCATATTCGAATATATCGTTCTTACTTCTTTCAGTAAACTATAAAACATAAAATATCTTTACTAGTCTCCATTACATTGATAATTCTAATACTAACTTCAGTATAAATGCATGATGCGCAACATACTTCTTTACTAATTTCATACACATACGTTTATCTTTAACTGTATCAACTTTTAAATGTCTTAATTTATAATTCAACAAACCCAATTGCGTTCTAGCACGAGTGATAAATACAAGAAATAAACCATCATATCCAGTAAAGAATTGAATTAAAGAAAATACAAAGACAAAGTACCAAAGGTACATTAATTCAAAATATGGTGATGCTTTAAAATCAATTATGTGATACAAAGTCAATGGTAGCATTTTCGTTGATTTAATCGTTAATAGTGATTTTATAAGCATCATCGAACTAGTCGCTCCCATAATAATAACGAATGTTTTTAAAACAAACATAACAGCAGCGTGAATTTTAAGCATTCGTACTTCTTGTTGTTTACCGCATGAATTCAATGACCAAAATTGGTTCATATCCAGTATTATTTTTCGAATGGATTTTCTATGTATACAAAATGCTGCACATTTTACCAACCACTAAAAACAATTTGTTATTATTGATATTGATTACGCTTATCTTACCATCCTTGGCTTTAATGCACCCAGGCAATATATATTTAAATCGCATTTTGTAATACTTACTTGAAAAGCTACAACCCCTACTTCCAGTCCCCCAGCTAAGCTATCAAGGTCTTCGTAGTGCAATATTGGTTCTAATAAACCTAATACCATTCCTATAGTCACTACTAAAGTATATATAGTTAATGATACTTCATTTGTTTTAAATATCCCAAAACCAATGCTTTGCAAACATGTAAAAGGAAGTTGGGGTTCCTCCATGTTAATATTGTAAGTATATGTCTGAGATATTAGTTTTTAGATGTTAATTTATTTTGCAGTATACACAGTCCAATTATTTATTAAAGCTATTTTAATTCTGAAATTAATTTACATACATATATACTCCTATTATTTATTTTTTATTTAGAACTAATTTTTAATATATTACTACGATTTTAGATTTATTTAAATATTATTGAACACCAGAAAATTAGAAAATTTAATACAGAATCAAAAAGATTTATTATAAATAATAAATTACATCCGCACTGAAACACCGCGTCTGCACGTTTAAAAATATGTTAAAATTTCTTTATAACTCATTGATCGAATGTAAAAGTTTGTAAAATGGATAAGAATATTTAAAATTCTAAAATAAATATTTTATATACTTTTTTAGGTCAGTGTCAGAATCTACACAATCTTAACAACTTAAGGAATATTATTTTGTTAAGATATTCTCATGTTGAAGAATATAATAAACTAAATAATTTTTATATTTTTATATTTAATTTTAGATATAATTTATTCGTACTAATTAATAAATTTGTATATTTGATTAATATTCAGTAATGATATGTTTTAAAAGTTTTGGTGATTAGTGCTGTTTAATGTTTAATGAAAACATAATTTAGCTACTTGGAAAACTAATTAATTTGTATCAATAGATAAAGAATTCAAGTGGCACATTGTCCATCGCATCTTTATTGCTAAAAACGAAAAAACTACTAGACTTACAGGAGAAGGAGACAATAAATAAAATAAAAGAACTCATGGAAAATTTATTTATTTAACCAATTAATTTTAATTTTGCATCATGATCAAGATTTATATAAGCGATAGCCTTTACAATCTTCATATGAGGAGTGGAATACTCAAAGGTTGCAGTCATTTTATCCCATGGGAAATTCGCATTATTGGGGAAATTCTTCGCACTGGGAATTAAGCCGTTTATGTAATAATCACCCTGAAATCAATTCAAACTTGAACTACGAAACGAGAGTTAGAGTAACATAAAAGTCGAAGTTATTAATTTCTTTGAAATTTTCTGGGGAAGTTCTTTGGAATAACGAGCCCGTTATAGGAAAATGTATTTTGATACTAGTACATATAAGGTATAGAGTTTCAAAAACATCCTTACCTAAAAAAAATTTAAACTCTACTATAGGGAAGGAGAATATACTTAAATTGTATTATTTTTAAAAACAAGCTAAATTTTTTCCCTTTTGTCTTATAACTTAATTGTTAGATCTCGAATATAAAAGAGTTCAATGTGAGACACGCACGTATTTTCCATATTTTTAGTTACTACTAAATTAACAGATTTATTAGTGAAAAATAGAGATTTGTAATATGAAAATAAAATATGTTCTTAGTAGTTTAATTTACCTTTAGAAGAGGACATTTGTTTGGAAATTTGTGATCAACAGCTTCAACTTGTTCTTTGATCCATTGATACTCCATGTCTAAGCTATCGCAAATATTTCGTTTGATATTTATTGGTAATCTCTTGTACTCATTACCCATAAGTGCAGCAAGTTTTATTGATGCCTGAAAATATAAGTATATTTTTTGTATAGTACACAAATTAAGGTAGAACCATATATGTTTATATAACTCTGTAATATCTTTAAAATCAAATAAAATAGCAGAACATAATTTAATACTATCTCGACCGGCTTACTCGATAGCATTATATGTACTAGGGATCAAAATGGTATCAGATTTAAATTTTTCAGTTTCAATTTTATGCACATTATAATGGGCAAATAAAATAATAAATCATTAAAAACAATAAGATTAGGATGATTGTAAACCAGAAAACGATATTTTTTCAACTAACCGTTGTCTGTGGAGGTGCATCTTCATTTAGATGAAGGAATAGGAAAAGTGCCTTGCTTTTACGATTGATTCTGCTTACAGACATATTAAAATAGCAAAAACTTTTATTGTAATACAAGACGTCAGCCCGATCAATCGTCAATTCAAACTCACTAATCTGAAAAATGAAAATTTTAAATCATACAAATTCTTTATGCTATGGTACATTCACTATTCCTGCTAATAAAATTTCAAATTTAAGCTGGTTATATATAATAATATTACCATCGATGCAAGATTAAATAAAAACCATTATTTAGTATTAATTATGTATGTATTTATTTTTAATAAAACTTTAACTTAAGGCACATATTTTTTTAATCATCATTCACTTCACTTCATGTGGTAATCGATTAACAATATTTTCGCCACCGATACCGCAGTCGTTTACCACATGAAGTATTTATTTATATTATGTATAATATAGTTTTTACCGCATTTGCATATTCTTTAATTCCTAAATATAGAATCAAATAGAATATAAAATTGTTGCAGATATTCATTTTCGGTTTAAACTATTCAAACTTATTCAATGATTTCCCCTATATATACACTTGTTAATTCATACAATGTATAACAACTATATTTTTTACATGCTATACTATCATTATCTATAATAATATTTTGGGAACATTAAAAATAGTGTTACGATTGACATCTCTTCCATTTTAAAATCAATTATATGCGTATTAAAAACACATCAATAGGTATATATTGTTTCTATTTCATCAATAAAATATGTTTTACAGGATATCAAACATTATTTATAATATCCAATCGTACATACGTAAACTAATGGAACATCGCAATAATAACATTGACAACAGAAACAGGGAATATATAAATTTCAAAGGAATACATTTCCTCAAAAATTAAATTAAGATAAATGTCATTATTTAGTGTATCAGTTTTATTAGTATACAAATTATACATAATTACAATAAATAGCTTAAGCTAGTTGCTATAGTGAAGTGAAATTAGAAACGAATTTATCAAACATCTTGTACCTCTAAATATATTTAATAGATATTTCAATCAGCAAATATAATACTAGATTGTTATTCTTAATTGATTGATAATTTTCCATTTTACTTTGCAAATAGTGACAAAAGTATATATATATATATATATATATATATATATATATATATATATATATATATATATATATTTACTACTCTTTAGAAAGTGCACTATTACATCTTGTGCAGTTATTTAAATGCTTGAAATAAAATTATAAATTAGCTTTCTTTTCGGCTTGAGTACGGATCAAAGTAAAAAATGAAAAGGCCATTCGCAACATCTGAAAGAAAAATATTTTTTTCTTATTTAGTTACCACTGTAGGATGTTAAAAAAACACGAAACTTACCCTGACAAAATTTTCTAAATCCAATGTGACAAAGCCACCTGCACTTAACTTTGTTTCAATTTGACCTCTTAGAATAACCAAAGAAACACCTTGTCTGATTTTTGGTAACGGTTTCACATACCAGTCTGATTCATACATATCATCGGATATTGCTAAACACTTCAAATATTTGTCAGCAACATAAAATTATAACATGTTTCATGTTTAAATAAACAAATAGTAACGAGCAGTTACTGTTATAGATATAGATTCTTCTGAACAATATTTACCTGGAGTGTTAGTTGATTCCCAGTAAAACAATAAGCGAACAGCAGAAACACAAAGAAACTGCATTGGAATATATATTTTATTATGCGCAATATATCTAAAGTTCTGGAAATTTGTTAATGAATTAATGTTCTTTTTTAAAACTATGTAAACTTACCCATCATCATATGCTACAGAATATAAATCGATGCATATACATAAAGTTCCTGCTCCAAATATATTAAAAAATGCCATTGAATGACTCTTTTGTATTTCAGCAATTACACTAGAAATTAAAAGAAAATTGTATTAAGGTTATTTACATGTGAAATGGTTCATATAGGCGTAAAAAGTGCCCTAAGTATTATATCGTGAAACAGTCAAGGAAATAATGCTTCTCAACTATCTGAACATACCTCAACAAATGATTATGGTACTCAATATATGTCTTCATCTCCATCCAGCATTTATTTTCATCTGCATCCGTGTTAATATAGTTCATATCAAGACTTTTAAACGCATGACGAAGCATTATAAATTGGCAAATCAAGTGTACCATATACCCCACAAATAGAGAATCAATAGCAATATTTATAAATGATGCGAAATATCCAACACAACAATGTAGAAAATATGTTATTTGGTAATAAGGTGTTTGGTATAAATCCATCGGTTGCCAAATGTCAATTGGAAAACCACCCTTCCCGGTTAAAATCGGTTTTAATGAGACGATCATCGTGGTTGTGGTTATCGCCAACCATCGGTAACCCTGCAGCATTGTTTTCACAATTATGAATATGCGTTCAAGTTTAGCTCGTATCTCCAGACCAAATTTTTCTGTCGACCAGAATGCATCGATATGTTTGTTTATGCTACTCAATGTTTTACGTTGCATAAACATCATAATAATCTTTATCAACGACTGCAAAATAAAATTTATCGCAATAATCGTAATTAAATCTCAGCTATTTAAATGATAATCAAAATATTGTTACATATGTTTTCAAACAAAAATTATACAATTATTTCTAATATATTTGCAGTAACATATGCCTAAAAGACACTCATTTCGTATCTTGTTGCATAAATAGTTATTGTAATATATTTTCTTATTTTTTTATTCCTATAATATATTAATTTGAGATACTTACTAGATATACCGGAGACAAAACTTCAATAACACCAACCAAAATATCAATATTACTAAAATTGAAACACAATTGCAAAATCTCCATAATACCTACAACCGTCACGATGATTATCATAATAATTCCACGTAAATAAAACTTTTCTTCCAAAATGTTTAATCCGGTTGCATTCAACCATTTAAATGCTTCAGGGATTATTTCTTTCGACATTTTTAATTTCTGCGGATTGTAATGCTAATGACAAAAAATAAAAGAAGCATTTTATATATAACTTCAACTTCGTACTATCATTAATTATTTATTATACATGTGTGAAATTAGGATACAAACACCAGATTTAAAATCTTACGCATTCGGACAATGGAAAACAAACAAATAAAGAAAAGAAAACGCCTTTCAATAAGATATTTCACACGTTAAATAAAGATAGTCCAATCAATCAAACACTCAAACTTTATTTGGTGTTGACACAATTTAGTAAAACAATATAAATTATTATTGTAAAAATGTTTCGGCGATACCGATTGTCTTCTTTTTTTTTGTTACCAGTAAAATGTGAAAAATATTATATAGGCAATGCCGGTGGAAAATTGTGCTACTAATTGGACCACGTTACACATAGGTGTCTAAATGTAAGACACCAATATTTGTCATGTTCTATTTGAATACTATGAAAAAAGGAAAAAAAATGTCATATATATGTCTTAATTTTATGTTTTACTATTTGCATATTTATTTTTAAAAAATATTTATGTTAAATTTTAATTATTTATTTAATTCATAATATTGCCAATTATAACATTTATTTATTTATACTTCAAAAGATATAATGTTATGTGCGATAATATGTTGTAAACAAATGTGCTCATCCATAATAACATATTTAACACTCGTGTCAAATATAATATAACGTATCTACACACCTTACAGTCTTATGGAGTGCATTTGAATCAGCAAATGTGAAGCTTAATTGTATATTCTTTATTGAGTAATAACTTGCAATTTTGCTGTGCAAATCGTGAAAAACGTGAAGAATATTTTATTTTATAGATACCTCTTACGTGCAAAATAATTTGACATAAAATATATATTGTGAAATTTATTTATATAATAATACCGTAATACTATCTATATTGGAAATTGACATGCTGCTTTAAAAAATGTATTTTCGCAAATTATAATCTTATTAAATATTCATAAATATAATATTGTATCGGCGAATGTCGTTTAGAAATAGAGCATAATTATTTCTTCCTTCTCCCTTTGGTTTTTAATTCGTAATTGGTTCGCAATTTTGCAATTCATTTTAAATCAAATAAATTACTTTTTTACTATCTTATACGCTATGTATGAAAGAAAGTATTGTGGCCACAAAAAGAATCGGCAAGGAAATTTAATGAAGATATTCGTGTTGAATTTATATTGTGTGTTTTTATTATTATTCACAAAAAGTTACACAGTGCAGAATATATATTATTTCTTCTGATTTCTTATTTGAATTCTCCTCCTGTGACACTCTTCAGTAATGTAAGAAATGAAAAGGTCGTTTTCAGTATCTGCAAACAATGAGAGAAGACAAATAAATTGAAGTTTGTGAAAAAGCAGTTTCGACGTAAAATTCATTTAATTATTACGGCTGCAAAAGTTTCATAATTCAAATCGACTATTCCGCCGGCGGTTAACTTCTGGGGTCTCTGCGAGCGTAACATTACCATTTGAGTTGCTTGACGTATACGAGGTAAATTCTGTAGCCACCAGTCCGATTCAAACATTGCATCGCCCACCGCGATACTCTGAAACAAAAGAATATTTTCCATGTATTTGCCTATTTAGTAGAAAATGTGGTCTTAGCTGTAATGCCTTAGTAAGACTTATTGTAAAATTAATTTTGGACGTATATATCCATAGAGGTATATAACATATACCGGAGATACAAAAGTTGTGCAGGATATCTAGTATTATGAAAGTTTAGAAATATATTCCTATATTATCTTTATAACATATGAAATTATGTGTTTTTGGAAGTATGTATTTTGGGTTTGATCAGGTATATAGCAGGCGTTCGAAGTGTAAAATACTTGAATAATATAATTAAAATCTTACAGCATCAGTAATCATATGCCCAGCGATGCAATACAGTGCCAACTGTGTAATAAAACATCCAACGCACATAACATACTGAACCGTACGAGCATAATCAGTTCTCCTACAAAATTTAATAACTTATTAGTTATTGCCAGAACACAATTAATATCCCATACTCGACTTGGACTGTCATTGGATAGAGTATTCCACAGAGTGCCAAAACAGTGGAACATAATTGTACCAACAATAGGACAGAAAGAATCCTTTTAATTTCACCCATGAAACTATAAATAAATAAAACATAGTATGTACATTAAAAGATGTCGTGCTTTTTTCTATAACAAAATAACAACGGAATACTTACTCAAGAAGCATGTTATGATGCGCAACATAAACCTTCATTTTACCGTAACATTGTTCCTCGTCTGCAGCACTTTTAATTTCTTTAATATTCAAAGTTTTAAAAGCATATTTCAGTAAATTTAGTTGATTAATCGAAAGCATTACCAAACATATAAAAACAGTGTCAACGCCAACTTGCAATGACACACCATACAAACTTGTTATCGTTTCAGTAACATAAAGAATAATATAATGGATATTGTTGTTCAAGTCAATCGCCTTGTCGATAGGAAATGGTACTTGTCTTTTTGACTGAAGCAGGGGCCGTATAAAAAAAAATATGGGCAAAGATATTATCACAATATTTCTGTAAATTCGTATACCCATTGCAGTTCGACCTCGCATGATATCCTGTTGCTTTTTTACATCATCACCGAATTTATCCGTTGGCCAAAAGTCATGTTTAATAATGTTTAACACATTTTGAAATGTTGCTATATAATATCTGTAGGTGATCATTTTTGCACCGAACTGTGGAAATTGAATGAATATTATCAATTGAAATTAACCAAGAAGCATGTTCTGGTGTATGACATCGTGCATACCTGACAAATTGCAGTCTCCATAAACAAAATATTGGCCAATGCATCAATGCCATCAAAATAGTAATAAATTTCATATATTCCCAAAATACACAATGTTAACAACAAAGTAATCATAATGAGAATAACAATATCCTTAACCGTTTTATAACCGTACGGGTATTGACGTAATAATATCAGAGCTTTTAAATCAACATCTTCTAAATTACTGTTCGCCATTGTGTCACACAAACTATAATACACATTTACAATTAAGCAAATGAACACAATGCTTATTGTCTTCAAAATTATAGTTATATATAGTCAAGAATTATCTAATTTAAAATGCTGAGAAGACTCTGTAGTAAATTATGTAGCATTAAATGACTTTTCTAGTTCTAAACTTTATTATTACACGAACTTATAAGTCAACATTCGAACTTTTTAGATAATTGCACAATTGCACAAGGAGCTCCGGTACAGGGGGGGTCAGAGTATATATATATATATATATATATATATATATATATATATATATATATATATATATATATATATATATATAAATATATATAATTATTTACTTGAAATTAAATGATGCTTCTTTATAATAGTTGATTTAATACAGCGTGTTACAATTAAAACAATTACAAAAACACTATTTATTAATAAAATAATATTGAACATTAGTAACATATTTAGTGAACTTGCAGTAATATTAAATAATTTCAAACAACAAAATATAGCTGTTAGTGAGCGCACGTCTATACTAATTGATTCAAAAATATGTTATCTCTTCATTTCTCATTGATCGAATTTAGAAGTGTATGAAATGAAAAAGATAGTTTTAGAACCTAAAATTTAAATGTATAGAGATACATTTCCAACTTTGTATTAACAAGGAAATAGATCGAACCTTTACGAAACTTTCAAAGTTCAAGTCTATGAAGCCCAAGGCTGTTATCTTCTTTTCTTTTTGGGCTCTTTGGATAATCATTATTAAATTGCGACGTAGATGCTTATTTGTACTCATATACCATTGTGACTCAAATGAAGACACTGCTAATTCATTGCTCTAAATATAAAAATAATAATTATACAATAAATATGTTTTTATGAGGAGAACAGTATTGGTATTTAACAGATAGATATCATATTTATATTCATATATACCCAGGCTGTAATCGGGAAATAGATTAAGCTAAAATTATCCTAAATAATAGTTAAAATAAGAGATGAACTTTTGTATGAAGTGAAATTTCCAATTGCGTAAAATATACGAAATAAATCGGACGGAAGGGGTTACTTACAGCATTTACTTACATTATTTTATTAGTTGCTTTAATGTAAACTTACTTGGTAAACCAATTCATTTCCAGCAATGCAATAAAGAAACAACTGAAATACGTGACCAATACAAAAACTTATTAAATGTCTGACCGATGATTTCTCAATCTGAAAATAACTGTTTAAGTACATATTTCACGTCATAACTACCATGTACCACATGAGAATGTATATACATAAAATTCAAAGACAAGAATTAGAAAAACATATCCTTTTTCGAGAATTGCAATTTTCAAGATGTAACTAATGCCAGTAATGTATAGTATTGAAATTTTCTGTTTTACATTTTCGTGTGAAGAATGCATTTCCGTTTTACGTCTCATTCATACCAAAGATATAAGAAAACTTGATACACAAATAGCTGATGTACTTGCAACATATTGTACAAAAACAGTTGCTGAAAAAATTCTTTCCAGGTCTTCACAAAATCTACAATAAATTCCTAGTTAATAATAACACAGTCAGATTTCCAGGAATCCTAATAATTGCAGTGGGAAACGATTTCCCACTGCAATTAAGATAATATTATTTATATAATACTGAAGATATATTTACAAAGATAAATCTTATATGGGCTAAATATCTTATTGTACCTCAAAGTCAACTTACTTTAAAAGCTTAATATGATGTCTAATGCACTTCCGCATTAGCTTAATATCAGGATCCGTTTCTCCCTCACAAGGTCTATCTTCATCAACAATCCAATCGCTCAGTTGCTTATTCATAAAAATTACATTCTCTCCACCGATATCCCGCATAAATTGTTTTAACATACGAAACTGGGCGATTGTACTCAGCATGAGTGTAAAAAATAGATAATCATGGCCACATATTGTAAGTATTACACAAAACACATTTGTTAGAACTTGCAATGCATACATAATTTCGTAAACAGGACTTTGTGTCCAATCAAATGGCAAATATGATGCAAACGGTAACAATTTGTTACCTTTTATTATCGGTAATGCTAAAAATTCTGTTGCAAATATTATTGCAGACATTAACATGCAGACCATATTCACAGTCAACGATTGCGCATGCGTGCGTAGTGATTTTTTCAAACTGCTCTTAGCGAAATGTACCGGCCAGAATTCGTACCAAAATATTTCTAACATGGACTTAATATGGTCCATATTTATGTAGAGGATTATTAACTTGCAAAGTGCCTAAAAGTATAAAAATTAAAATTGTCCTTTATATTGTTATTTTTTTAAGTTTTAAATATTTCTAATTTATGCCAATTTGTTCGTAAAATTAACTATCTACCAAATAACGTGCATAATTCATAATAGGGTTAATAATTTTTCTATTTTGATATTTTCAATTACGTGTTTAGCTAAAGTTAATTTATCACTTTACGATCGAACAACTCTTATTTCAGGGGAACTTAAAGTGTTGTTGAAATTTACAATACAGATAAATTCTCCCCTAAATGTGTTTTATGTCTATATTTTTTATTTGCACACAAATTAACTTGTATAAGACATATTTGAAATTTAACAAAATCAAGTAAATTTTAATATATGTTTATATAATGAATTAACTGTATATGAATCATCGTGAATGCATGAAATGACTCAAACTTACTTGAAAATTTGTTGAGACTGTAGTGCAAGTACTAGCCATTACAGTAATATTCATAAAATTCTGAATCATATAAACACTTTGCCCCATTTCCAAACAAGCCACACTCAAAAACAATATTAAAAACGATAATTTCGTTAATTTATTTTGGTTTTCTGGGTATATATTCAATAAATTTAACATTTTCCTTGGCATGTTAATCACAGATTTGACAAAATCACCCTTGATTAAATCCATTGCAATTTTGCAGTATCAGCAGATGGAAATTGATATTTATACACGAAACTCTATAAATAATATAACTTAAAATTGCTTAGTACTATTTCAGATTTAAATATTTCCCATAGACGTACTGAAATTCGTTCAGATATTTAAACGTAGTACAGAAAATAATATGGTCCTGAGAATCAATGTCTATCCTTAAATTTTAAATTGTCATTACTCTGAAAATACAGAAATGGAAATGGTTTTTTATGATGCGGAAGAATTCGGATACGTAGTTCTGTATATATAATACGAAGTTTACTCTGATTAATATTTTATGTTTCAAATTAGATATAATTTGTAGGTAATTGATCAAAATGTGCGTTATTTAAGGGGAGGTTCTAGTCGAGAGGCATGAAAAATTCATTTACTTCGGGAATTTGTTTTTTTCATTTATAATATATATTTTTGGCAATGAGGTTAACTCATTTTATTATTTATATCATCAAGAAAATAATAACTCATTCTTCTTGTACACCTATGTGTTCTACTGTAATTAATAAATGCATTTGCTGAGATTAATTGACAATTAAAACTTTTAAACGAAATACTGAGGCATAATTTCGTACAGCTGTAAACCTACTCGAAATTCACACGATATTGCACATGCAATTTAGAGGTAATTATTTTTGTTATATTATTAGGTTTACCAAAGGTTGGTAATTCTGTCAAGATATCTGATAGTCGCTAATAAACACCTAGATGTATGTGTGTAAATGATTAATAACCTTTTGTTTTCCACCAATTTTTTAATGTAAATATTATTAAATTGGTATTTTTAATTATTAAAAAATATTAAAAAAAAAAATTCTATTGTGAAATGAGCTAACTTTATATTTATTATTAATTTATTTTGCAAGTACAGTTTTGTATTCATTAACAAATATTATAAAATAAATAGTGACTATTATAATGGTAGTGCCAGAATAAAATGTTCGTCATTAGCTCTGATGAAGCACTATTTTTCGATGGAACTACGTATAACAATATGTTATGCTAACATTAATAATTGTAGTTAAAAGTTGGTCATAAATAAATTTAAATTATCTAAAATATCTATCAGCTGATTTGAATAGGTAAATATCATATATTTTTGTTTTTCGCTACCAGTGTGCGTTTTGTTAGTTAAATAATTCAATTATAACCCAAAAAGTGCACATACGATCTATATTGAAATGTATTATAGTTTCAATTTATATACGTTCATGTATCTAGAATATTTTGAAATCTAAACTATTGTTCTTTATTTTGTTTATCAATCATTGTCTTCAACAACGTTGAAAATGAAATTGACGCTCTTACAACCTGCAAAAAAATAATTCAATATGAAAATGTAATTCAATATTTTGATACGCATTAATTTCAGAACATACTGCAATAAAATTCTGCATATTAAGATCAGCCATTCCTAGTGCGGTAATCTTCTTCGTTCTTTGTGCCCTTTGAATCACCAGCGTGAGACTTTTACGTAAACTGGGACAATTCGTATTATACCAATCACAATCATATGCTGCGTCCGCTACTTTAAGAGACTGTTGACAATTTAATTAATGTATTATTTAATTAATTAATACTGGAGATATCTGTACCTGATACATTACTTCATTGCCGATATAACAATATAATAATAGTTGGGTTACATGTCCAATTATAAAGAACACCAATTTGAAAAAATATACTCCGTTTACCTAGAAATATTTATACATAATAAGATATAAATAATTATATTGCATTCATTAATTTTTTCCAGTTTTCTTATTTTAGCGAATCTGTTTCATATTCTTACCAAATTAATCAAGAAAACTCCCATACATAATCCCGTAACAATTTCGACAAATTGAACGAAAATAATTGGTGAAAATATGTTTTCAATCATATCAGAAAAACTAAAACAGACACTTAGTTTTATTTCTATATAAACAGTAATCATCGGAAGTCTTATTACTCTAGTAACTTCTTATGATGTTGAACACATTTCACCAACAGCTGATCTTTGGTTTCCATCGAACATTTTGAATATTTCACTCCAGAACAACTCAGTAACATATTATTCATTTCTTTTTCATTGTCCGTGCCAATTTGTCGCAAAACATCTTGCAAGATTCTATATTGTATTATAAGATTCACCATCATAGCCACAAACAAAAAATCATGGGTTGCAACAACATAGCAAACGTTGTAAAAGTTAAGAAACCATTGCCAGACATATACAATTTCATACAACGGACTGTGTTGCCAGGCAAATGGATAACATGAAGTCAATGGCAATTCACGTATGCCCAAAAGTAATGGTGGTATTAACAATAAAGTACAACAAAAGATAAGTAATATATAAAATGACAACATCAGCAGTTCCATTATTTGCGCCAATTTGTTTAGAGATCCCCGTGACATGTTATGGGCAATATATGTTGGCCAGAAATCATGGTCAATAATTGCGAACATTTTTTTAATATTTGATGAATTGAAATATAAGGCTGTCAGCTTGAAAATGCCCTAAAATAAAAATATTTTCAATACTACCCAGTAGTGTGATTTCAAAACACATAACTAGATTAAATATCGATTGCTCTTCTAACAATTGGTAAACAAAGTCATAAGCATGGATTCCTGAACTTATCAAAATTAAGTCATAATAAGAATTGTTACGGAATCTCACCCAATCTCATCTTAATGAATTGCGAGATAATTTTGCCGATTTTATTAATTTAAATATATAATTGACACTGAATATTAGATTGCCTTATATTATATACTACAACTACATAATTTAATTTTTATAATAACGCACGTTACAAATTTAAAATAACTTGTTACCTGAAAGGTTGTTGACACAGTCGAACAAGTATTTGCCATTTCTTCAACTTTAGTTATATTCAATAACATATAAGTCACATGAGCAATTTGCATGATTATAGTATTTGAAATTAAAAAATAAAACGTTAATCGAGACCAGCTGTTCGACTGCACTGGTAAATTAAGACATTTCAGCAGTATTTGTACCGAATTCACCATTTGTTTTGGTGAATCCTGCACAGCTGCACCTCCATCTGTAACTTGTGGTGTCATCTTACTTGTCATTATTTTTTTTATTTTTTTTTTACTTTTATATTATTATAGTCTTAAATTATTTAATATGTTGCGACACAAGCTATAATTAATCAGTGCAGCTACGGATATATTATAAAGAAGCAAATAATTTAATTATAGACCAGAATATGTGCTCTGTGTAATTAGCATTCATTATTAAAAACTGGATAAATAAGTAAAGTTTTTATAGAAAAAAAATCAATATTTTGTCAAAAAGAATATTTTTGCATGTTGTAAGTACTTCAATTTTATTTTCAACGTTGGTGAAGACCACGATTAATAAACAAAATAAAAGATAATTGTTTTTAATTTTAAAATATTCTAGATACATGAACGTATAAATTGTAACCATAATACATTTCAATATAGATCGTATGTGCACTAACAATGTTAATAAAATGTTATTGTTTTATTTGCAAGTATTGTTACATAATTCGTGTAGCTAAGCATATCGTTTATTTTGTGAAATATTCTTGTAAGTGCTTAACATATAACTACTTATGTATATTAGCATATTTATTTTTAAGTTTCTGGCTGTGTGACTGTCATCAGAAACGTGCAAACTGAAAATGAAAATCTAAGAACCTAAAACAACAAAACCATTAATAATAAGTACAAGAGCTTCGAAATTTCTCGTTTTTTTTCTGATATTTCAAAAAAAAATTACCATTTAAATATAATTTATAATACATTCTTAAGACATTTGGATTATAAAAAATAGAACTTACCGCAACAAAACTCGTGAAATTTAAATTTGCCATACCTATAACAGATATATATCTGCCACGGTTTGCTTGTTGAATAAAAATACATAATGCCTGGCGTAATTCTGGACAATTGTATCGATACCAACCAGAATCGAATGCAGCGTTCGACAAACTGATACTCTAAATTAATTCAAAAAAAAACAGTTAGTATATAATTATTGGGAATTACAAAAGAACACGATTTGCGGATTATAATGTTCTACTTACTTGATAATATAATTCGTTACCAGTTCCACAGTAAACAAATAGTTGTATAACGTGAGCAAAGACCAATAAGGAAAAAGTGACAAGCGTCGCTCCTGTTAACTAGAATGTAAAGACAATAAATTCCTATTTCTTTGTTATTACTATTTTTTAGTCTAACATAATCAATTACTAGTGAAATTGAATCAGAAACAACAACCATACAATGTATTTCAGAAAGCAAAAAAATTGAAAAAATTCAAGAGTTTAAATAATTTTAGTTATAGATACTTACATTTCCCATAATATAACATCCAAAGGTCATTAATATAAAACTAGCAGCATATTGAAACATAAGCAGAACAGAAAATGTACTTGTTAATGTATTTCCAAACCTAAAATTTTTTTAAATATAGAGGGGATTAAATCATAAATACTTAATATTACCTAATAAGTAGTTGGTGGTGTTTTAAGCACTTAATCAACCGATCCATATCTTTCTTCTTACCATTTTCCAACAATTCGGTATCTCCACTGCCAATTTCTCCAATAACTTCTTTTAAAATATAATACTGAGTTGTCACATTGAACATTAATGCCACAAAGAAACAGTCTAATGCTCCCGCCATCCATGCAGTCAAATATAAATTAACAAAGACTTGGTATACGAATAAAATTTCGTACACTGGACTTTTAGTAATATCAAATGGTAACCAGGTTCGAACTGATAAATTTTTAGACATCGTTATAAACGGAAGTGTGAAAAATAATGTTGAAACAGAATAAATAATTAATAAATAAATTATTATCACTTTGTTTACTAGTTTAACAATTTTTAATAATTCTTTCTTTTTCTTCTTGTCTGTTATAAAATCTACTGTCCAAAAATTATTTTTGACATGGTTCAGCAGATGTTTGTATTGTTGTTTATAAATGTGCAGATTAATTACTTTGAAAATTCCCTAAAATCATACGAAAAAGGGGTAAGCGAAATATGTCTATTGTTTTGGTGTATCTTATCAGAAACTTACTTGAAATGTTGTAGAAATGGTGGCCGAAGCTGATGCAATTTTATTCCAATCATTTATATTAAAGTAAACATACAACAACTGCCCAATTTGTATGAAAATCAAATTCGACAGCACAAATATAAACCAAACTTTAGTCAAAGGACCATCTTGATACGGTTGCAAGTACAATGTTTGTAAACAGTAATTTATATTTTTTAACGTATTCTTAACAGGATCCATTGCTGATTGAGATTTGATTCAGTTCAATGTTGAATTGATTGTTTTATAATAATTGGTATTCATAAATCTTTCATATTAAAAATGATCTTGTTCATGGAAATTGATACCTGTCGACATTTCTGATTTTGATCATAAGTGATATTATATTACAAGCTCTAATAAGTATATAATCAGAATACATTTAAATAATGTATAACCATTTTAAAAATATAATACCTCATTTCTCATTTTTGATGCTACACATTTTATCATTAACCAGTTAGACTGCGTGTAATTCTATATTTAAGGTTTGATACGTTATTATAGTTGCCCATATGAAAACAACACCCGAATAACTATGTTTGGTATAAAATTGCTAGAAGTTTATTTCAATATATCCACCCGTGTTAAAATAAATTATTCTAGACAGAATTTTTTTCCTTAAACGACGCACTTTTGGATAAGTTGCCTACAAATAATATATAATTTGGAACATACAATATTTATCGAAGTATACTTTGTTCGACACTATATATCCCAACCCTCCCCAAAAACCTAACGCGCTTCTTGAAAATCTCACATTTATTAGCTTATCATATATATTCTATTACTCCATATTCGTAAAATAATCGAATAACAACTACAATTTAAACTTCAAATTGGTTAAGGAAAATCTTAAAGTTTGGATTGTTGGACTTGTTACACTTTATTATGAAATCAAAATAGAAGCATTCTTTTAATTGTCTTTAGTTATTTTATTTCTTTAAAATTACAAAATACAAACGTATCTTATACGTTAATCCATTACAAAATTCCAGGAATTGAATTATCTCCTAAGAATACACAAATTATACCAGATGCTTCTACAGAATACTATCTCCGAGATTATTATGCACTGTACGTAGCAAGTTGTCCATTTCTACTAAGTTCTTTTTAGCTTGAAAACAAATCTTCCCTTCTGGTAACTCAAGTGGTTCATGTTGTAACAATTCGATTGACTCTTCCAAAATAGATTTTGAATAAACCAGCATTGCACGAAGTGTCGCTGGGTCAGCTTCACCTTTCATCCCTTTACGCTTGGCCATTTCTGCAATGGCAGCATGTAACTCAAACATTAGAATACCTCGGACTCTTACTTCAGCTGAAATAAAAAATAATTCTCTTATAGAAGAGTTTAAGTTTTTACTTACAAAGAACCATATCGGTAGTGGGAAGATTAAAACTTACCTGGATTAAGAATTTTCACCAGATCAGAAACATGGTTACACAATTTGATCTTCAATTCAACTAGGTCCTCTGCAACTGAGTTTAAGCCATCTTCAGTATATTGTCCAATCATTTGTGCTAGTGCAAAATTTACATCCGTCAAATAATAATGATTGCGATGCAGTAGTTTTTCGTAATAGTCGACGAATAATTTGCAGGATTTTGGATCACCTTTCTGCATTGCTTCCAAATCTCTACCAATCCTTGTAATAATATTTTGAACTGAGCTTGAAGTCTGTGTGTTATCACATGTATCACATTTCCAGATTTGATCGTTATCTTTACAACGGTCCACCAGAAATGTTTCAGGGAGGAGATAGCCTTTACAGTCTCTAAAATAAAACACATATTTCATGAAACACTTGGCGATATATGTTTTCCAAAAATATTATATTTAGATTTATGTGGAAAATGTAGTATCAAATAAATTCGTAAGATATTTATGATGAAAAGGTGCTAAATAGGATATTAAATATTTTGAATTTGACTGTTTATGAACCAGGTTATTTTACCCAAAACGACTTTAATATTTGTATAGGTGTGGCTTACTTTTTCTGACATCTAATTGCACTGAAATATGTTCCATATTCAGTGGGATCTGAGCACCTTGTGCAAATACATGAAAAAAACTTAGTTTCCTCTAAATAGTGTCTTCTGTTTGTAGTTCCCCATAAAGCGTCTGTGTAACATATACTCAAATGTTCACCGATCTCAATTGAGACACCGGCCGTTATCAGCACTTCGCCATTTGATGTAAAACTTTTAGCACAATTTGATTTGCAATTGTGCTCAAACATAGATGTTTGTTCATAAATAGCCACGTGTGCAGGTTCGCTTAATGGTACTTCATGCCCGTTTACCTATACGAAAACTACGTTTCAGCATAGGATTCTGTTTCTACACAGTAGATACGTTCCAGGAAAAAAGTTTAAGAAAAAACATAGTGTACATACATAGAAAAATAGGGGATACTGCCCTAAATAAATCTAATAAATTACGATTAATGGAAATAATTATCCTTAAAATTTAAATCCAACGGCCTTCTGAATGAAATCATGTAAAAAGGAATTGGAATTTATTTTCTAGAATCAGTAATGGGTGTATTTATATTACCTGCAATATTCCGCAAACTTTTAAAATTTCTTCCTCGCTAAATTCCTCTTGCAACTTGAAAAACGTACGAATAAATTTCACTATTGATTCCCTATCACTTTCATATGATTCCCTAGTTTTCCTCTCGTCACAATGTGACTGTAACTCATTTAACTTTTTCCACAAATTTATATTATGTTCACGTTGATATAATATTCTCAAAACACTTAAACATTGGTAATTTGGATGAGGAAATACAAAATGCGATATTGATACCTGAAATTAAACCATAATTTACACCTTCCATGCAGTCCAACAATTACGAAGTAATAAATAAGTATTGTAAAATGCAATAATATATGTACCACAAAATAAATCTACCTTGCTGCCTTTATTTTTCGTATAATAACATTCGGGTTTGTGATCCTTTGACCTCCGGCATTTATCGCTGCACATTGGCCAACCGCAATCCATGCACGCTACGATTGTGGCTGGATGCAGCAACTTGCCGCATCCCAGACAAACGGGGGCCGTGGTCTGGGCTGGGCCCCAAATTAGAGGTGCTTCCTTAAGGAGAACTTCGCCTGATTTGATTGGTCGTGTTGCCACTAGATGTCTCCCAAGTATGTTGTCTTCACATACCTAACCAAGTTTTATAATTCAGTAACAATGAATTGTATCAGGCGTGGTATATAGTTACTTTGAACGGCTTGCAGACTGATTTGTGTTGTTTCCATGCTATTTTCTGATGTTCTCGACTGCAATAGAATGCGTTCCGACATCCGGCACATTTGTGGCTAGCCGGTGATTCACATACGGAACATTTGGATTTTGAATCCATTTTTATTTTAAAGTATCTGTAACACATAATTGAAAAAAAATATTTTTGCATTGACTATTGGCAAAACAAACAGTAGTTAAACGACGGTTTAATACTGTTATTTTTTCTCAAAACAGCTTTGCTTAAATAAGTAATATATTAAAAACAATTGAAGATATCAAGAATTAGTACATTTAATGCAAAATTTTATTTTTAAAACTAATTAAGTTCATGATATATCTCACTTTAGCGCATAGTAAATCTATCAACACTCCGACACCCAATTTTACCCATTAGCACCTTTCAAGCATTTCACAATCTGGTCTCAACAACTATTTATATATTTGACAATCAATACATTTTCTGTTTTGAATACAAAGTGGTTCAGTGCATCGGGACGGGTACCCGTAAGAACCCGACCATAGCCATAATTTTTACAAATTTACAAATAAACCTAAGATATTTTATGTCTATTAAATCTATTAAAAGGAAATTAATAACCATAATTTTGAAAAAAATATGGAATTGTTTTGTTTCGAAATCTTTTTTTAAACGTACCATTTGCTGATAAATTGCATTTAAATATATATATATATATATATATATATATATATATATATATATATATATATATATATATATATGTTTCCCTAGTTACAATATTGTTTTATAACTATCGTAGGGGGAATTTAAAACAAAATAAATCCGTAATAATAAATAAAAGATTATGATGGACAAGAAAGTCGAGTGAAGGCCACTGCAGTGTTCATTTTTAAACAATGAACAACTTAATTTTCTATATACTTTGCATACACTTTGTAAGTCATCAAACGGTCCATTAGTTCTTCAAATGAAATGTGATGTAAAACCATATTTAACCAATAGCCATGAGGGAGTACGCATAAAAACTATTTCGAACCTGTACTAAAACTTCTATTAGTAAGCGACATGTGCTGGGCTCATATCCAAAGTACAGAAGAATAAGAACTTCTTTCCCAAAACTTAATAATTAGTTGCACTTACCTTTGTTATAGCACACACTTTAAATTGATTAAATCTTCTTAAACTCAAAGTAACTCATGGACAAATCAGTTATTAACTGAGTACGACTGTTCCTATGTGAAGACGGTTTATTTTTAACTTTTCCTAACCTACTAGTGTACAGTTCTAGTGAGCCTAAATATACACTTTTGTTCAGCCTATGCAAACTACTTTCTATATATATATGTATATACATATATAAATTCATTTTTGCCCCTAAAATTGGAACCCTCCTTAATACTACCCATAAAAATAATTAACAACCTAAACATTTTACAAAAAAATCTAAGATATTTTATATTAATAAAATACACACAATCGAATCCTGTACAATAATGTACAATTAGCTATAACAAATCTGTATACAAAACAAAACAGGTATTTCACTCAAAATTTCAAAAAAATCAATGCTTATTTGCATAAAAAAATCTTTTTCTTTCCTTCTATTTTTCATGTTGCCAGATAAGAAATAAAAAGTGCCTATTTCGGAGGTTTCTTTCTATCGCCTAGCAAGAAAAATTGGTATTTTGGCATTCTTTATACATTCAAATACGCATCGATACTCTTGAGTACGATTGGAGATATATTGGATTAAATTGTTTGGAATAGTTTTACAGTAAAAAGAAATGGAACTATAAGGAAAAGTATGGTTTGTCTGATAAATTTTAAATGGTATCTTGTATTAAAATATGTTTGTAAAGATAATTTTGTTATGAGTAACAAATATACATTCTATCAAATATTTTTTTTTTCAGCAACGATGATTATACTAAATTAAGAAAATATTATCTTCAATGTCAGTTATTCATTAGTTCAATCAGTCTTGTTGCAAACATGGCTAGAAATACATATATTTTGGTTTTTGTATTTACTTATTTTGTGTTTCTGCAAGGTATTTATAATATAGTTTTTATTTCTTACTTTAATGTATATCTAGTAAGACTACTAATAATAACACCTACTTAATAAATTAAACCTATTATTTAATATAGCTACGCTTATTAAAGTATATATAAAATTAGAGTAATGCATTTGAAATACTTATAGCGTTTAATCTCCAAGTGTTGATGATCTAATTACTATTATTCAGGAGTTGTTAGTCAAAGTAATACCCCAGACAATGTCCTCACCGTCGACTGCATAAGGTGTATCTGCCATGCTCGAACTGGTTGTTACCGAATGAGAAACTGTGCTTCATACTCGATTGCAAAGGACTATTGGGCTAGAGGTGGTAATGAGACAATAGCAGATGACAATCCTAGTGATCCTGATGCCTATATGCGTTGTATGCTTCATGAGGGATGCATAATCAATACAATACGAGGATACATCCGATCATACGTTTTAACGGTATAAATTCAATTGCAAGTAAAATTCAGTTTTTATTTTCTTGCTGGTTTTAGGAGCGAGATTGTAATTGTGACGGTGAAATTACTTGTAAAGATTTCGCTGCAATCCATCTAAAAGCAGACAATTGTCGAAGTGGTATTGATACGGCAATGTTGACGCGTTTTGATCGATGTGCAACCGAAAAAAATGTGCCCAATACTGCTGGTTGGCAACAGTACTGTAGGTTGCCTAATGCTGTATAAATTTTCAAGTGTATTGTTACAGGATATAATAATTAACATAATTAAGACTAAACGTTATATGTAAATACATATTTTGTTATTTGAAATAAAGCACTCTACACTATAAATACGTCTCGTATGGTTTAGTTGAATTTTAATTGAACTTGGCATCAAATTGATATTGTATGAAATAACATATTTCTGTCTAGCATAACACTTTCTTTTTCCACATTTTTCCTACTGCAAGTGCCAATTTTCAGGTAAATAAGCAAACCCATTACTTACGCCTGAGTGTATTGTTTACATATCCAAACTTCCTTTATAATTTTCGCCAGAAATCATACAACTTTTGCCAATGTTTATTTCTATCTGACATTGGGTTATTTTACATAAACCTTTGTTCTGTATATTAAATGTACTGTTTTTACTAAAACGCTGAATTCAGGCCAAGTATTTCTGCACTTGTATACGCTTAATTTCATAAAACAATTAAACTATTACTATCACAATATTCAGCATTGTTTTTACAGTTGATGTAATTATACTACTCAACTGCATAAGGGCTTCAAAGAACGTTCTTAAATAAATGTAGCCAATTTAATACATACACACATTCAGCACTTGCCAAGAGTAAATACACATATCTAAAACAGTTGTTGAAAAATAAGCTAATAACTAAAGCACATTTTCGTCAAAGCTCTGATCAGTTTCACAGATTCGAATTATCTTGACTATTAGGTCTAACGTTTCTGGATTCAAAATTCAGGATACTAAAAAAGTAGTAATAGTAAAAATTAACTAACGGTCTATATTTCGTTTTCAAAATTAGGCTTTTTGCAGTAAAGCATTCACTCTTACAGAGCGCAAGGAAATCGCAAAAATTATGTATCCGTTAATCATTTTCATGATTAATATACTTTCATTTAGACGTCGTCCAAGAAAATGAACGCCTACTGGCAATGTTTATAGTTACCTATAAATTAATGATGCACAAGTTTCATTACGTAAAACGCATGAGAAATTTCTATGGCAAAAAGATATGAATCTATTTTTGTTATTAAAAGGATCATGAATAAACAGCTGTCATTTCCTTACCGAAATCTTCAACAATAACATCCACATCCACAACAGAAACAATTGGCAACGAAACATATAGCTTTAATAACAGAGTTATTGTAGTACAGCTGGGCCATGCCACCTGTTTTACAAGAAGAAAGTGACAATGCAAGATTGGCTCTTGCTTTGCGTAAAAATGTTGGCAATTAATTGTTATCTATGTGGGAGGTACGTTTGTCCTAGGGGAATTACCGCGATCTAGATGGACCTGATGGTTTTTCTATTTCATAAAATTAAAACTCAAGGAAAAGTGTGTGATGTAAATGTTTACAATATGTTAGAAACAATGTAAACAAAAAATAGTTTAGTAAGGAGTGTCCTATTTCACAGTATTTATCGTATACTAAAATGTTCTGCTAAGCTGTGCTATAATTGTCGTAAGAATGTTTGTGCTATTATGAAACATCGAATATAAAGTTTATAGTCTATGGTGTTTGACATGTCACAGCTATATGTGTGACATAAAAACTATAAATAAATATTATGCGAATTGCAATATGTACAAATCCGTGGTAGATTTCCTACCAACCAACCATAAAGGTTTTACTAAGTGAAACTGGCTTTCCTCCAGCTAGATGATAAATAGTACTTTCGGTGGATGGCATGCAACATTTAAAAAATCTATAAAACATGCCAATTTATATACTAATAGATAAGTTTTTCTTCGCCAGACATGCATTGTATGAATGACGGCAGGGCAATGTATTAATGAAGGCATAAGTTGTGTTTGACGCATGCGTAATACGAAACTGACATTTTGAAAAATAACCGCACATTCAAGATACAAATATGAATTTAAATCGCATTTTACGTTTATTAGGATATCATATTATTAAGGAACGAACACAAACGGTTTTTGAACGCTTATTACGAACACAACAAAAGTCAAATGTAAACGTCCTTGGCGTAATAAAATAGATAAATCCATTTACTCGACTTACTTGTAATGTTAAATGCGTCTAGTTAGTATTTATTATTTAAATAGTGATGGCAACACTCCATTCGTTGTCACATCTGTTTTTAAATGTTGTTAATGAAAATAATAATTAAGTTGTCAGGAATAATTTTGAGAACAATAGATGCGACTTTTATGTGATATATTGGCAGCTTATTTTTTAAATAACATACTTAGAAGTTAAAACTAAGCAGACAGTATTCAAATAGTTTTAAAATGTTCAAGCGGATTTCTAATAAAACATTCTTCAAGGTCCAACTGTACATAAACAGACTGACAGTTTGAAACTGTAGTATTTTGACACTATTGCAACACACATATTCTGAAAAAAAGATTAAGCTTGTCTCATTGCCACATTTAATCAGTTCAAAATCGATACATCTTAGAAACTCAACAAAGCAATCTTATATGTTTGTTTTTCTTTAGAGCCCATTTGCTTGGGCGACGTATAAAAGGCAAAATTAATAATGTACGATTGTTTAAATTAAAATGAATGTAATAAATATTTTTATTGGTCAAAAATAAAATTTACTTTAAAATTTTAATATTTTGTTTATGTTCCTTAACGTTATATTTCTAATAAAATATATTCGTTGCTAGAGCTACAAGCTCTCACATAAAATTTGTTTTTGTGCCAAAAGATGCAGCAACCTGTCTCCCCCACTGTACTGTAGTACACATCAGTTTATAACAAATTAATATTGCACATAAAATAAAAAAACCTAAAACTCGTATGCACTGAAAAGCAAAATAATAAACAAGAGTATATAAATAGATTCAATCACAAAGTTGTCAATTTCTCGAGTCATCACATTTTCATGACGAAATATCTTTAGAGTGGGGATTTTAAAGAAATGGTTTAAAATATTTGACGTCGATTCATACTCCCGCCTAGACTCTCCTTTTTGGCAGGACCAAATTCAAATACTCTTTCAGATTTTCAAGAATATGTAAACTTGAATCAGTGTAAACCACAAATTCAACCAGATTACTAGGTCAAAAGTCACTCGCTGATAAGTGTATATCAAAGGTTATCGACAATTATTTTCGATAGTTTTTCCTTGTTTTCGGTGTTTCTTATAAAGTTTTATCAAAATGCATAAATCTAACAAAAAACGCGTAAGTAATAATATTGAGACAGTTGAATATAAGGATAATAATATTAAAACAAAATAAGTGATAATAATATCTAGTGATAATAATTGCTCAGACCAGTGTTTAAAATATTAGCGTTTTATAAGCGCAACCGAATTACGAAATACTAAATTAAGGACAGTAAAACGAATACTCCCAAAAAGACATACTTTGTTATAAAATTATGTTAAATACTTTGCGTATACTGGATGAATTTTTTTATAATATTGTTATTAAGAAAATAGTCATTGTACTTCAAATAAAAGTCATTTAGTGTATTGTAAAGATACATATTTTGCTCAATTTTTAATTAGTTTTTGAACTTTCTTTAAAATATACAAGGTTTCTTTTAATTTAATTTGATTTAATATATTTATTTAGAATAATATTCGTTTTAGAAAGGTTTTGTTTAAGAGTTTCCAAAATATTACTCTAATCTAGTTAAGGTTAAATATTCTGCAATATTTAATGAAGCAATTATTCAGTTTTGTTACTTTCTTTTTTGGATATACTTTGGTATACTTCTAAAATGATTATCCAAGAAGATCTCGTCCCAGTTTAAATTTAATCGCATTTATACATCCGGAATTAAAAGGCCCTAATTTAAAGCCCTCAATACTGGACTAAAAAAAAATAAAATTCTCAAAGAATTTTTAAAAAAGACAATCCAAGATATTTTTTGTCTATAGTTTCTTTCTATTGTGAGAATGAAAGATAATGAAATATTTATAAAATAATTATTTTTATTATTGGGTTTTAATACTTCCATAATCAGTGGTTATAAATAGCTTTACTTTATTCAAATAATCAGTAGTTAAACCTTCTTTTTTTTCTACATTTAAAAAGAACACCAAATAGATTATATGGCGAGCTAATGATATTGGCGCCTGTACTATAGTTTTTTATTTGCATTTGAGATGTATATATTAATATTCATCATATTTTGCCAAATTGACCAACACATATTTAACACCACGGCGGAAAGATCAGAGTAATTAAGATTGGCATTATGCCTCACCTAATGAACCCATGGACTCTAATACATATATACAAAATATAGCAAGAAGTGTGCCTAATGAAGTGGAAGATAATGTTGCCAAATATTAATCAACATTTTAATGTGTTTGCAGAAATCACGTGAACGGAAACACAACAAACATCAGCGTGAACAATCCACCGGAAGCGCAATTCTAGAGGACTCTGAAAGCAACGTTGCATCAGACTGCAGTGGAGAAATCGAAACGTTTATCATCAAAACATCTAAAGTTATGGGACGGTAAGTGCTTCTTTTCTCTTTTAATTGTCCATGGCCTTAATTTAACTACCCATTTACTTTGATATCATTTTGGAATATTGTTTATATTTTTATGTTAGTGTGTCTGGCACTAGGCCAATCTGTCATGTTGGTACCACTATTGTATTTGGAGAAGAGGCATATCCATCAAACAGTTCAGCTGGTGTTTATTCAAGAAGAAAAATAATTCATAAAAATAATTTATCACAAATATAATACAGATGATTTTACATGCAAATCCTTTTATCTTTGGAAATCCTTCAAAATTTTAACAGGTTCTTGTGGATAATGTTAACAATACACTTTAATAAAGACTGTCTAAATAAATAAACAATACGGTTTCGTCTCCAGCTAGTGTTGGCTATTATTAGTTTGTATTATATTATTACTATTCAATACGAAGCCGCATGATTTCTTTGCGATTTTTAGCTCGTCGAAGACAACTATAGTAAAAATATATTAACAAAGCGTTCTACTCACACATTCATTCATTAAAACACATACATCTGGGTGTTTATATATATATATATAATTATTCGAAAATAATTAAACATTTCAATGCAAACATTTAGCAGCAATATTTTATCCTGTCATCTAAAACACAAGACTAATAAACAATTTCATAACAAAAGAAACTGCAAACGCGTGTGAATCTGGCGCGTCGCCAAAATTTCGCTGTTCTGTTGGATGCAAGCACCAATAACATATAACGTCGATGACGATTTTATAGAAATGAATGGGCAAAAGGCGAGGGCGGTATGCCAGTCAAAATGATGTCACGAAATTAAAAATGGAGCATTTATATTTTGTATTGTCTATTCCGAGATATTTACCCGGGTCTCCAATCACAGCTATTTATAATAAAAACAGACACAAAAAATGTATCGGAATCGATTCACCATTTAATCGCGGCATTCCACTAGATATGTGTGTTATTTAGCTACTTAGTTCATTATATTTATGTTTGTTTTGTAGGTAGGTGTGTTAACATGTTTATGAACTCTAACTTTTAAATTATCTTCTGAAATTCCGAGCAAATAATTGCCCATTTAATTAATTTGGAGTTCCATGATTTTTTATTTATTTTATAATTATAATTATATTTATTATAATCTTTTAACATCATACAATGATATTGGATATGCCTCAGAATTAGAGCAAGTTTTCTTGTGTATGGAAGTTATTGTATAAACACTAAACCATGACCCAGACCTAAATATTAGCTCCATAGATATTTTCAACAGTTTATTTTCTTTCTATAGATATGTAGTTGCATCCAAGAACCTTAAACCTGGCACAGTTATCCTGCGAGAAGAGCCATTAGTCGTAGGACCTTGTACAGGATGTAAAGTCATTTGTCTTGGATGTTATTTCAATTTAGAAAAAGAAACACAACTTCGTACTTATAAGTAAGTAAAATTATCTATTTCTATTTTATTACACAATGTTATTTACAAATAGATTTAGAACAAATCTTGTATAAAACACGTTACATTATTACATATATTAAAGATAATTTCAATCACACCTTAAACAAAATATTATTCTAATTTGGTGAACGTAAATTATACAAACTCTTTTAATAACTTAAATAGAGGTTCAGTGTCACATTTCTTCAGACTAAAAGAGGTTAAAACTAAATTAGCAATAAAATATTTAATTGTTTAATATCTGTACGTCCAATGCACTTTCCTTGAGAAATTGACCCAGTGCCAATTTCACCGCAAGAATAAACAAATGTTGTTACCGTTTTATTATTATATTAACTCTTGCCAATATCCAAAATAATGGCTAATAAAACTTTTAAGCTATTCATAATCTATTTGTAATTACTAAAATAAGTTATACCTTCAGGTGTACAGGGTGTGGGTGGCCAATGTGTAGTCCAAACTGTACCGGACTCCACAAAGATTATGGACACTCCGTTGAAGAATGTGCAGTATTAAAACATACGAAATCATCGCAAAACTTTGATTTTAATAATCTTGACACAATTAGAGTACATTATAATGCTATTGTACCGCTAAGATGTCTGCTATTAAAAACATTGAACCCAGAAAAGTATAGAAAATTTATGACAATGGAATCTCATAATGATATTAGAAGGAATATTCCTATTGTGTGGAATACTAATCAAATTACTGTTGTTAATCGGATTATTAAAGATTGGGGCCTTGCGGAATATAATGAGGAAGAGATTCATTCCGTTTGTGGTGTTCTTGAAGTGAGCATTTTGTTGTACAAATAATATTGTTAGATTTTAATTTTTAATTTCATAATAACGGTGCATGTGCTACTAATTTATTTTCATCAAAATTGTTCCAATACACTATTTTTTTATACGTTACTACATATAAAAATTGCATGTTCAATATGCTTAGTTTATTCTGAAGGTCCAAATGATAACGTTTCCAAATTATCCGACGGTAATATTAGTTGGGAATTAACGCTAACTGTCCTATTTATGAATTGATTTTGGTTTGGACAAGATAAAGTTCGTTTTGTTTAATTATTCAAATTCTTGGTATGTACTTCTTCAAAAGTCTCTTAATATCGATGGTAATCAAAAATTCAAATATTAATTTTATGGGAAAGTACCATGTTGTTATAAGAGAACATTTAAATTTATTATTAAACTAGTTTTTAAAACTTATAACCGATTTTGAAACTCATAAACCTAACATATATAATTGTTTATTTTGAAATGGTTCTATAAATAACATATATGTCTTTCGCTAATTCAAGAAATTATTTATTAGTTTAGAATAAAATGTAAACCCCCTGCGCCTACTTTTGCTCAAGGAGTTGAGTCGGGGCACCCAAGTGCGCACCAGCTGCAACTATTAGTGAATCTTGTTTTTAAGGAACTTTATCTACCTATTTAAATAAATGTCATAATCCAAATATACATATTTCAAAATGTTATTCATAATTTTCAAGACGTAACTAGTTAAATTATCTATAACATCAAATTCCACGTGTTCCATGTTTTGGCAGCTGTTTATCAATCATGTCGTGATGTTACTTTCGCATCGATGTGTTAAATCAAAAACCTAATTTAATATATATGTATATGTACTGAACTCTCTAAATTTGGAACCAATCCAGGTAAATGCGTTTGAAATTGGTCAGCATGGAATCAGCATTCGAGGCGTTTTTCCGACGGCCTTTCTTCTATCACATGATTGTGTGCCCAACACGACGCACACGGATGAAGATTATAACTTCCGGTTGACGATTAGGGCATCAACAGCCATCGGACGACATGAACCAATCACATTGAGCTACGCGTATACATTACAAGTAAATAGAAATTCATACTCCTTCAATACCTTCCTTAATTATATTGAAAATTGTCAATCTTGTTATTGGTTTTGGTTTCATTTTCATTCGGAAAAAAAGACCGAAATAATAGTATTTATAAATAGCAAACTGTTTTCTTAAATTATTTTTTGACAGAAGAGTGATTTATGTCACACAACACGAGTTAAGTAAATTTTACCCAATTGAGTTTATACTTATTTTAAAACACAATTTTATAAGTACATTTGAAATGACCCCGATTCTATTTTTGTTGTTTATTTAATCATATGAATTCTAATATGAATAGTTATTTTTAGACTGTATTATTTTATTTACTAAATTTAAAATTACATTTCTTAAATTTCAGAGCACGTTAAAAAGACGTGAACATTTACTGGAAAGTAAATTTTTCAATTGCGCCTGTGACAGATGTGTAGATCCGACAGAGTTAGGCACGAATGCAGGAACTCTTATATGCCCTAAATGCGGCCCTGGACTGGTATTATCAACAAATCCTCTGGACGAGGATGCCGCATGGAGCTGTAACAATAATACTTCAACCGCAGATGCGACAGACCGTTGTCCGGGTTACACAGTCACGGCTAAATCTATGAAAATGCTAATGGATAGGTAGGTTTTGTTTTATTGAACGGTTTTCGAAACACGACAACCAGAACCAACACTACATATACATTTAATAATTTTCCATGGAAACAATATATAATTTTATCTTTAGATCACTATTATTTCGGGATTCTGAATTATATATATTGCCTAATTGTGGGGTGCAAAATGGATTTTAATTCGGGAATGTTACAGAAACAAGAAAACCCAAAATATATTTAATACAGTCCTTGATTAAATAAACGTATCAATTTTAAATAATATAGTACAGTGCATTTGACCAAAGTCTTAAAGAAACTTCTCACGTAAATAAATAAAATTGAATACACTGAAACGACACTCAAGTCCATATTAATTTTAAATTTTAATAATAAAAAAATATACTATAATTACGTCGCTGTAACTGCGCGCTGTCATCGTTTCAATTATTTACAGAATTGGCGATGAGGTAGAATCAATCGATGCTAATGACGTTGAGGGATTCGAATCGTTTTTACAGCGGTACCGTAATGTTTTACACCCCAATCACTACCACTGTTTGGGCGTCAAACATTCGTTGAGTCAGCTTTATGGGAAAATCACTGACTACATGATACATCAGCTACACCCGCGACTGTTACACAGGAAGCGTGATATCTGTGCAGACATTTTGAAGGTTTTTGACGTTCTTGAACCAGGGAAATCAAGATTGCGAGGTATATATAATTACGATTAAATTGCAGGTTGACAATATTTTAAATTTTATGACGTGTTTCATTAAATTATACATAAGAAGCTCTTCCACCATTAAACACATAAATTTAATATTCTTGAATGAATATATATTTAAGCGTAATACAACAATTACATTCAAAATGCTTAGTAGATTAAATAAATTACAATTCAATTGAAATATGTTAACCAAATACAACAATTAACAGTTCTACAGACGATAAGAATTGCGCCATAAGCGTAGTTAAATCTTTAAGCTCGTTTGTGTCAATGAAATATTTTATTTTAATCGTTTAACCTCTATTTTAAAGGTGTGACTTTATATGAACTGCATGCGCCAATCATGATCTTAGCGACACGTGATTTTGAAGAAAGAACTATTACGAAAAGCGACCTACGTGAGCGTTTAAAAGAAGTTGTAAAATGTCTAAAGGAATCATCGTTAATCCTGAGCTTCGAACCAGACAATTCTGTCGAGGGCATAATGGCAAATGCAGCGAAAGATGCTCTACACAAAATAGGAGATTGGGAAAGTATTCTTGGTAAAATATGCTAACCAGAAAAAAATATCATAAAATCCATCATTTTAGCGCATCACAACGCATCAGTATTATGCAAATTGTGAAATGTTGCGTTATTCTTTTCATATTCAAAGTGGTTTATTTATATTAGGGGTGCTAAACTAATTTAAATCGCGGACCATTTACCACACAAGTAAAGCTTGCCATTGATAAACAAAAAAAAATTCTACAAATTACGGCAAAATTTCTTTGCAGGCCGCAGACAATTAGTTATAGGGCCTCATGTGGCCCGCGGGCCACTAGTTTAACACTTCTGATTTAGATCGTTGGTGCTTTGCTTAAAATCTTGATGAAGACATTAACTTTTGAATTTGATATATAACAATAAATTATACGTATTTTTTAATAAAAATGTGATACCTATTTAATTATGTTATTAATTATTTTAACTTTAAATGAAATTGCTTCTAAAATGTATACTTATTGCGAAACCTATTTGAACAATCCTTTTATGTATATATATATATATATATATATATATATATATACTAAATTTCGTTAAAATTTGATCGGTACCTTCAGAGAAGCAATCATAAAATCACCGACTGAGCGAACGAGATACATACATCGTATATGAGATGTTATTTTGGATTCAGGGCGACGAAACAAGCACTTTTTGTTAAAGAAATATTTAGTTCGATGTTACAGACACACAACCAAAAACTATGGCTGTCTTGTGCTATCATACGAGTTAATTAAAACATACACCAAAAGATAAGACGGCTGTACCTATGCTTGTTAATTATTAAGGCGTTTGGGTTCACAATCTGAAGAAATGTTATAAATATAAAAAATCTTACAATTTTTTGTAGATTATAAACCCAAAAACCATAAAAAATATTTAATATAATAATGAATTATAAATATGTTTTTTTTTTTTATACATCACAATAATGTACGAAAAATTACTTTTTATATCATAAATTTTGTTCATATTGTAAACCAAAGGCAATAATAATCAAAAATATTTATTTGTAAATTTAAAACATATATATGTATGCGCGGAGTGGTGGGGGTCCGTATCTGACGCGCTAATCCCTCATAGGTCTTATAAGGTGAGCTAAAGAGTGGAGACATAGACACACGGCCGAATACTTTAGCCCTTCTGAACTTCGTACGGTGAGCTAAAACCCTCACCAAACTAAAGAATCGATTTTGTCATATTTAACTATGGGACTTATAATTTATATATTTTTCATTTAAAACATAAATCATATACATAAAATAATCGCTATTACATAAATTAATTTCTATTTACTTGAGCTCCAATTCCATCTTTGGGTACATTTAATATATTAATGATGATTCATGTACCATAATTCAAAATGTATAAAGAACATGTATTTCAAATATATAAAAAAATCATGGTAGCAAAGTAAAATTATTAATTAAGTCAGAGTAACATATGTATTTGTTTTGAATTTGTTTGATGCATTTGCTTAACTGTCATTCTTTTTGTGCGCTGCGATAACATCGCCATATCATTCATTAAGCAAATATCAATTTCTTTTTTTTTTTTTTGATAAACTTGCGAAGTGGACTATACCACTCAAGTTATAAAAAGACACCCTTTTTGTTCGTGGCGAAGCGAAGGAGAGCGCGTTCTTGCTTCTTGTTCACCCCACTGCGACTTAAGTGTCAAAGTGTGAGCGCACGCGCTACTGTATCGATCACGACCCAGTAGGGTAGTTCTGAGCACGGCCGGCTCAGCGAACAGCTCGCGCACACGGCGAGTATCAACGTTTTGTGCTTCGACGACGACGGTAGTTCCGCCGACGAAGACTAACCCCTCCGTCGCATTACCTTACTACTACAACGTACAACTATATACATATATAAGCTTCACCACCAACCCATACATAGAGTATGTACCTACGCAACAAACAGAGGACTTGATCATCACTTACAAGGTCAGTACCTCTAGTTATATGACTTTATGCGATATCTTACCCTTGTATATTTACATTTTAATTACATTTTATATATACATACAATACATACTTTTTGATAAAATGACGTCAGATGCAACAATTTGTATGTAAACAATATTTTGTTTTAAATGCAACACTTTAATAAAATTACGTATTGGTTGCAATAACGTTCAAATGTTATTGTTTTTATGTTTAATTATCTAGGTATTAGTTGAAATTACGTTAAAAATTTATTTTTATTACGGTTATTTATTTGTTTTTAGGGGAACTGTTAAAATAAGTATATCTTTTTATGCAAATTTAACAGATATTATTATTAAAAATGTTTATTATTGAATTTGTATTAACTTATTTTAAATATTATGTATACATATTTTAATGGGAAGCCCAAATTAATAATTTGTCAAGGTCTAATTAGTAAGCCCTACTGGTCGGAAGTAATATATTAGTTAGGTAGATAGACAAAATAATGTCTTCTCATTTAGAAATCACAAATGAAGTTGATAACATATTTACGCAATTCATCATTTATTCGAATATTCTTTCAGTCTTCTAGTATATTCTATACAGTAAACACCTATTTATGAGTACATCAATATCAAATATTTGTACCCTATTGATAGTGCAAATTTCAGCGCACAATTGTTAACCATCTTACCGTCGCATAATGCCGAACAATAGACGTAAGCCGCCATCAACACCTCAGCCAAATTCATCCACCGACATGGAAAACTATCAAGTGCGAACATTACAAAAGAAGCGAACAACGAATTTCCGTGAAGATGAAACGAAATTATTGATTTCGCTATGGGGCAGTCCCGTTATACAAAACAAACTCTATTTGACACATCGAAAAGCGCCGGTGATGCGACTCCTCGCTGCCAATATGCAACAACGCGGCTTCTACCGTAGTCCTGACGAAATAAAAACTCGGATACGGAACCTTAAATGTCTGTATCATCGTATCAAACGCACCATGGTTACCGGCACTGGGATTGGTACAGTGGACCCAGATTGGCCGCACTTCAAGGCCATGGACGCTATCCTGGGGAAGGAAGGTGGACAGAAGCAGGATAATAAGAATATGGGGGTACCTATTGCGAAAGAGGAGAATCTTAATACTATGATGGAAGCACCTAGGTACGAAGATATTAAAATTAAACAGGAAATTGACTTGGACATCAACGATGATTTAGAGTCGTGGCCCGGCAACGATAGTATCGGGTAAGTTTTATTTTATCGATTCATATTTTAAACGGATGACAAGACAAAGTTTCTATGTGTGCGCGCTATGATATAGGTACAGTCGCGCACATTTTAAAATATGCATTCTTCCTTTTAACATTTCCAGAGAGGACTGGGAATTCCAACTGTTATTCAAATTCTTTAATTTATATATCTGTAGTTTGAAATACATGAGGTTAAGCCCTTTAGTAATCTCGCAACCCAATATATATTAAATTCGATTTTTATGTTACGTATCCATGATTTCTGATTAAATTTAACTATTGATCCAGCCAAACTATTATATAATAAATAGTAAATTATTTATTTTTAGTATAAAAAATACTAAATTCTAAATAGTATTTCCACATCTCATGTGAAATTTTTTAATTTACAGTTCAAATTACGATATTTTTTAAACTGTCCTCGACCAAAATACCCAATTTTATCAGTATATTTATATTATAAAGACAGCAAATGGAATGTAGATAATTTTGTATTACGGTCATTTTTATTTATTATTCCGTATAGAAATAAAATCGTATGTCTTTTTACATGTTATTTAACATCAAACGAAATCTTCAAAGCTATTAATATTTTAGAATTTATTATTTCCATATTATAATACTCATTTATAAATCAAATAAAAATTAAAACCGATGACAAAATACAACGATATTTCAAATTTCTCCTAAAACAACGACTCAAGAATAATTGTTTTTGTCTATTTCTTTTTCTTGGAAATGTTTCATATATTTTGTGGAATTAAAGAATAAAACAAATGAAAATATATATGTTAGTACACTTTCTTTAAAATAACAAATTATGCATTTCGTCATATAAAAATGTGTTTGTAATAAAATTACTAAATTATTCAATTATTTTTAATGAATTCTAATTTTATATAATCCTATATAAAAGTGGTTCCAATGCGACAAAAACAATTATAATACTGCATTTCTTATATATATACATATATATAAAAAAGGTAAACACTCAGTTGAATCGTATCTTTCCAGTGAATCAGACTTCGAAGAGCACAATATTCCGAAAACATCAATAATAAAATTACCTATATCGGCACCTCAAATATCCCAAACTAGTGTCGCACAGTTATCACAAATACCAACAGTGCTTCCTAACATTTCCATACCACAACCACAGACCAATCTGACGTCACTACGGCCGAACGGTGGCATGTCTTCAACAATACCCCTGCCACTGTTAATTCTTAATCATGGCATTCAAGCACACCAAGAAAAGAAAAATGACAACAACGGACGAGGACCCAATGATTTACAGAACGAATGTGGAAATTTACCACCAGGTTAGTTATATATTCATTATTAGGTAATCAATATTAACTTAAAATTGTTTGAATGAATGTATGTGTAGAACACTTTGTTTATGTTAGAATATTCATTGTCCACGGTATGTTATGTTTTTTTTTAAATCTTTTATAGATTTAAATAACATACTCCGTGAAATGCTAAACGTACAAAGACAACAACTAGAACTAGAGAAGCAAAAATTCGAGCTCGAAAAGCAGCGTTTGGAGTTCGACCGTGTGGTTGGCACCCAACTGATGACATTAATACCCATGGTGGGTGGCTTGTTGCAACGTTTAGTTTACCCGGCAGTCGCCCAACAACACAATCTCACCCCATCCGAGTCATCGCTAAACGAAACGAACGAAGCCGATCCGAAAACGTACCACGAGAAACCCGTCTCCGATTACGACATATTAAAGGATAGTAAAATATTGCGCACCGTCTTGGAGCGTGGCATCAAAAAGTATATGATGTCCGATGAGACGAGAGACAGTAACAGTAATAAAGATAATGATGACGACAGTGAGAATGATGACAGTGGGATTAATGTCAGTAATCATTTATTAATAGATAATGACAATAGTAATTCTAGTTGCAAGTAATTGCAAATTTTACTATTTTGTGAGATATATTTAATATTATAAATACTATATTTTGTCAGTATTATTTTCTTTTTAATTTATTGGTTTACTTTGATACATTCCAGATTTTTCTATATATGTATTTGTACAGGTATGAAGTTAAAGTTTTGTTTAATAAAAATCATTTTTTCTCAAATATATTATTTATTACAAATACTAATATACTCAAAATGAGGAGTGGTTAAGGGTAAAAACACAGTTATTCTCAGTGCTTTCGCGATTTTTGCGTGAATGGATGAAACAAAAACATTATATTTGGTGAAATCAAAATCCAATGAAAAATCTGATAATCACAATAGAGCGGAAATTCTTTTAAATATAAATTCATAATTTAGATTAAAATTTTATTTTGCCCCGAAACAATTTATCGCATATCCAACCCGTTTTATTATTCAGTCGTCTTTTAATAACGTCCATCAGCAATTTATATTAATGTAATTTTTAATTACTGATGAAATTTAGCGCACAAAAGTTGAATAAATACATAAAAAATATTTTTAACTTAATCGAAATACACAGATTTCAATTCATTAAGATATATAATACGTTAGTATAATTACAAAACCAAAAAAAAAAAAGTAAATTACTCATACATATTATTCCGTCTTTCCAAGTCGCGAATCTCCATAATATTCGTTTTAAGTCGCTGCTTCATAATTTCCCGCCAAATCGCTTCTCGATGTTCCGTATTTACGATACCTAAACGTAACAGTGTATTTTCATTCATCCGAATCAACGCTCTTCCCGTAATGTCATGCTAAAATAACAAAAAAAAAAAAAAAAAATGTTTTAAAATTCAAATGGTTCTAATGGTTAACCTGTTGAAATTTATCCCAGTATAACGGATAATAATCACTGCAATGCCGCCTCAGCCATTTTTGAACATCAATCACTGTCCACAGATAAACCAACTTTGGTTTTGCTGTTTTACTCTAGAAATCCAAATAATTTAGATAATTTTAATGTTTTGTAACATTATATTACCTTTGGTTTATTACTAGTGTTTAGCGTTTCTTCAACCATATTTCATGAAAATATCAAATATTTACCAAAACATATATGTGTCAATTACAGCTGTTTCGGCGTAGGGCATAGGCGTCCCCTAAACATTTTAAATAAGAGCATTGGGGGAGCAGGGTCTCGTTTAAACGGTGCTCATAAAGCGGGCCATTATTATATTTAAAAATAAAAACTATATATCTAAAGAATATTTAAGAAAAACTGTCTCGTATCCGTGAAGAGTTAAATTCATTCAATTATATATTGTGGACAAATACGCTGTTCTCATTGGCTGCACATGATCACGGATCCGTAAATACGTGTCCATGGGGATACAGCATACAGCTTGTTGAAGTTAGCTTGGGATTGGGATTCATTTTTTCCCAACTACAATCCCAATATATAACTGGATTGGATCCCTCAGTTCATTTTTGTTTTTATGCTTAAAACCTTGTTTATATATAATTAGCGATGTTCTAATTAGTGTATTTATGTTTATAAACTATTATGTGTTCTATACTATAATAAAAAATAATAAAATCTACTATAAATTAGTAATTACAGCAAAAATTCCGTGCAGAACCAGTACGATAAACCTTGCGATCCTACGTTTTATTTATTTACGACCATACTAAAATAGGACACACCCCAAATATTTTATATATCATAGATTAGGGTGTGCTAAAACAAATGCAATCATAAAAACTAAATAAAAAAAATATGTATTTGGAGAAAACCGACATTGAAGTCCAAATTACGCATGCCGAGGGATTTATCGATTTACAACCAAACTAGAAAAGGAATATTAAGAATAATATAGTGTAAATTAAGAATAATATAGTGTAAATTACACTATATTATTCTTAATATTCCTTTTCTAGTTTGGTTGTAAATCGATAAATCCCTCGGCATGCGTAATTTGGACTTCAATGTCGGTTTTCTCCAAATACATATTTTTTTATTTAATTTTTATGATTGCATTTGATTCAACACACCCTAATCTATAATATATGTAATATTTGGGGTGTGTCCTATTTTAGTATGGTCGTAAATAAATAAAACGTCCCTCGGTATGAGTATTTTGGACTTCAATGTCGGTTTTCTCCAAATACATATTTTTTTTATTTAATTTTTATGATTGCATTTCATTCAACACACCCTAATCTATAATATATGTAATATTTGGGGTGTGTCCTATTTTAGTATGGTCGTAAATAAATAAAACGTAGGATCGCAAGGTTTATCGTACTGGTTCTGCACGGAATTTTTGCTGTAATTACTAATTTATAGTAGATTTTATAATTTTGTATTATAGTATAGATCACATAATAGTTTATAAACATAAATACACTAATTAGAACATCGCTAATTATGTATAAACAAGGTTTTAAAGCATAAAAACAAAAATGATCTCAGGGATCCAATCCAGTTATATATTGGGAAAAAACGAATCCCAATCCCAAGCTAACTTCAACAAGCTTAGGGTCGCCCCTGTTCTATGGTTCTACGGCTATGATATACGTCAAAACCGTTTCGTTTAACCACGAGTAGATGTCAGTGTGCAATAGGAACAAATTTTGATTACGTGAACTGTCTGTAGATGTCAAATGTATGTAAATTTGACGAAGGAGCCACGTTGGAAGTGTCGATTTGGAATAAATAATCGGCTTCGATTTGTTCGAAATATTTAATTTTACCATAGTTTATGTATTTTCTGTTATAATTAGTGCATTAAGAACTGCAAACTGCCACGTAAGTACTTATCTACTTATTACACTAAATATATTAAATGGTTATTCTAATAGTAATAATTATTTTATGGTTGTAGAGTTTAAAATGAAGATCAAAGACCTGGAGAAAACGGTAAATGTGGCGTGGTCACCCGCGTCACAATATCCAATTTTATTAGCGACTGGAACTGCGGCACAGCAATTAGATGCATCATTTAGCACTAATGCTTGCTTGGAATTATATTCCTTGAATTTATCGGAACCAGGAATGGATATGGAGCTTAAATCATCCACTTTATGTGACAACAGGTTGGCAACAAATTATCAAAAATCTAGAAAATTATTGTGATTTCCGACTTTAGCCGAATGGGTTCATTCCGTACATGGTTCGCGCGCATGCGTATTTACATATTTACATATCTTGGTTCGTTGCAATCAATTTTAAAAGAGTTTTAAAATGCTATTTATTTTTTATTTATTTCATTAAATCAATAAACTTCGAATGCGTAAAGGAATATTGTTCAAATATTTAATATTCACTACCCAAAATCATGTAAACTTTTTTTGTTTGCAGATTTTATAAAGTAGTCTGGGGTTCGTACGGCGTAGGTGGGGAACAGGGCAGCGGGGTAATAGTTGGGGGTTGCGACGGCGGCCTAGTGCAAATTTACAGCGCCTCCAAACTACTAGCGGGCGAAGAATGCTTAATATCGCGTCAAGACAAACATAACGGCCCCGTCCAATCATTAGATTTCAACCCATTTCAAAGCAATCTCCTAGCATCAGGTGCAGCCGACTCCGAAATTTACATCTGGGATTTAAACAACACTAGCACCCCAATGGCACCCGGTTCCAAATCACAACCGTTCGAAAACGTTCAATCTTTATCCTGGAATCGACAAGTGCAACATATTTTAGCTACGACTTTTCATACGCGCTGTGTCGTTTGGGATTTGCGTAAAAATGAACCGATTATTAAGTTAACCGATTCCTCTTCCCATATTCGTTGGAAATCGGTTACGTGGCATCCTGAAGTTGCTACTCAACTTTGTCTGGCGTCGGAGGAGGATCAAGCGCCTGTGATTCAATTGTGGGATTTGCGGTTTGCGACCTCACCACTAAAGGTGCTTGATAATCACCAAAGAGGCGTTCTTTCGGTTGCTTGGTGCATACAAGACTCAGATTTGCTGATCAGTTGTGGGAAAGATAATAGGATACTGTGCTGGAATCCGAATAGCAATGCGCCAGTGAGTTGCTTTTTTACGTCAATATTACTTTTACTACTTCATTCATTTTTAATTCAATTATTACAGTCGTGGAATTGATCATTTTATGCTTGACTATTTTTAGCTTTTTGTAGGAGTTACTCAATTAGCTTATACGTAGTGTGTATAAAAGATAATTGAGTATTAGAATACGCATAATATTTTAACGTTATGATCGAAAAGTATTCACGGGATTTGAATATCGTTTACCGTTTTGATAATATCTGCCTTAGTTTTGCAAATACGTTCTTCAAATAATTAATATGTTTCTAAAATTATATTTCCTATTGCACAAATTTAATATTAATAAAAAAAAACGTTTCTCAAAACCTTATTTACTAGAATTTTGCATAAATTAGCCATGTAAAAATATATTTCATCATTTCGGTGCTAATGACCATTTAATCGTTCAATATTTAATTTTAATACTGTGTTATGGGGTTAATTTGCCAATTTAATAAATACTTCGATTAGTAATATTGGTATAAATGTTTTCTTTTCTAGCGGGGAGAAGTTTTATCGGAAATAGCGCATACATTACAATGGAACTTCGATGTAGCATGGTGTCCGCGAAACCCAGCGTTGATCGCCGCATCCAGTTTCGATGGGCACGTATCCATTTACTCACTGATGGGTGGGAAACAGCAACAAGTGCAAACATCGAATAAAATCGCGGATAGTTTTCCGGGAATGGATGGCTACATTCAAGCTCCTGCGCCACAGCAAGCACCACCGGTCAGTGTTGACCTTGCCATCGCTCCAAAGTGGCTGAAAAGACCCGTCGGTGCATCATTTGGGGTAAGTTTTTTTTTTTATGTAAATATATATATATATTTAGAGTCCTTCAAAACGAATATCGAGGTCGATTTTTTTGTGTTCACAATAATTTCTCTTATACATAGCGTAAAGATAGTAAGAATGCATTTATTATAATCACCAATCTAATATATATTAATATGAGCGCTTTGTAAGAATTGAAATCGTTTAGTTTTTTATTATTATCTCAAAGTAATATTCATAGACAGAATTTAATTAGGTCAATTTTAATAGATTTAGCCTTTAATCATTGTCTGTAAGTCTGCTTTTGGTATTTGGTAGTTTAATACATAGAGCAATTCGTTGATTAACGTTATTAATAGACTACGACGTAATGTGTGCGTCCTCTACACCGCTAGTCTTTTGTTTCTAATGTTGATTTTCTCTCCGAACAACATTACGTGATTTTCAATCATTTTTATTACTGTTTTTGAGCCAAAATATCAATATTAATTAGTCAAGAAATACAATAGTTAAATTTTGTTTTAGTTTGGTGGAAAACTAATAACGTTCGAGAACAACAAACCCACTGCCGCCCAAATACAGCAAGCTGCCCAACCGAGCCAAGTCCCCCCTTTGATTAATCGATCCGTACTAATAAGTCAAGTGATCACCGAGCCAGAATTAATCAAAAATTCCAACGACCTAGAACAAGCCCTCCAAATGGGCAATTACGCTGAATACTGTCGCCTAAAAGCGGAATCCCTTGACTCACAACACGACAAATATGTGTGGCATTTTTTGAAAGCAAACTTCGACCCAAATCCAAAACTTGAACTGCTGAATTTACTCGGTTTTCAACCGGATGAAATCAACGAGAAGTTGAATGACTTCCTGAAGAAATCATCACCTGAAACATCGAATGACAGCATTCACAGTTTGACGAATCAACTCGCTACTTTGAACAGGGTAATTTTTTTAATTTATGTTGTGTGATGTTTTGGTAATGGGGGGTTGTTTTTCATCATTTATTCTTGTACTTTTGTGTGTTTTTCCGTTTTCTAACATTGCTTAGTGTGATTCGGGGAGCGATCCTGATCTACCTAGTGATTACGGTGCTGATTTGTTGGTAAGCCTAAGCCTAATGTTGTATTTCCAACTAAAGAAACATTCCTCCATATATGTTTTATTTATATTAAAACTACCGTAATAAATCTAAACAAAAAAATATATTTTATTAATTTCAATATTATCTTAGACAGATGACTTCAATGCCAGTTCAACGTTCGATGCAATCGCAGCCGACAATAAAATCGCAAATAAGCCTAAAAAAATAATACCCCCGTTTAAAATAAAAACTGGCAATGGTAAACCAAAGTCAAATAACAATATAATTTTATTTGATTATTGTACATATTTTTAGATACTGATGGTATGATTGCGCAAGCCCTTTTGCTGGGTAATATTGAAGTTGCAGTTGAGCTGTGCTTAGAAGCAAATCGTATGGCTGATGCTCTCATCATTGCAATAACAGGTAAGATTTTTTTTTTTTTTTGTATTTTCAGATTTGTATTATAATTTTGTTATTTTACAACAGGTGGGCCTGAATTACTCGCACGTACTCAATTCCGTTATTTACAACAGAGTGAGGGTTATGTATCAGCTTTAATATCGGCACTAGTATCTGAAGATTGGTCCATAGTTATTAATCAGTGTAATGTTGAAAGTTGGAAGGAAGCATTGGCGGCCGCTTTGACTTATTCAACCAGTGAAGAATTACCAGGGCTTTGCGGTAAATGTTTTTAATTTTTATCAACTAAATAATACATTTTAATTAAATATCAAACTTGGAACTACAATCGAAATAGTATAATTTTTCAGGTTCTGTCGTTCCTGTTATATCTATTATTTGCTAACGCTTCAATTCATAATTTTATATTTGAGGCATATTAAAATTGAGTATTTTAATTACCATATAGACTAAGATCACTTTTTTATTATTTAGAACGGCTCGGAGAGAGATTAGAATCAGAAAATAAAGGCAACAGAAAACTGTTACAAGATGCGCAGTTATGTTACATATGCGCTGGTAGTTTTAATAAACTAGTAGCTACTTGGACGGCGGAAGCATCATCACGCAGTCCCCAAAAACTACAAGAATTAGTTGAACTTGTTACATTTATGCAAAAAGCTATCGAACAACAAGGACGCAATGTTGAAGTAAGTAACATGTTATTTGTGTGTATATATACCTTGCAGTTTACTTCTTTCCGACACTTCTGACGATGGTTTAAAAGCCGAAATAAGTATTAAGTTACATAAAATTAATTTTGAAACCAACCAAGTGTGTTTTTATTCAATTATTCCTTATTAAAGAAATAAAGATATGACCATATTTAAAGTATCCCATCACTAGATACACAAGATTTGAGAAATATTAAAAAATTCACCTCAATACAAATTATATTCGAATTAATACATATTCTAATTACTTTAATATTGATTATTTAAGGTAAGCGGCAAACTGGCAGATCTATTATCACAATACGCAGTTCTTTTAGCTTCGCAAGGAAGTCTAAACAACGCGCTCAACTACTTAGGTTCCTCAACTGATCAAAATCTGTCCGAACTTCGTGAACGTTTATACTGTAGTCTGGGTCACAAACCAGCTTACACTAAACCACAGCAACAACAACCACATCGATTGTCTAATGCAAGACAAACAGTTCCGAACTACACCAATCAACAAAATCAATTCACGCAGCAACAGAACGTGTACAATCAAAAATATAATTCATTTAATTCTGGTGCATCAAACACCGCAACACCCCAACAACCACAACAACAACAACAACAACAACCGTGGCAGAAACAGAATAGCATCCAACAGAATTCGTTTGGTGGTAATCAGCAACCAGCGAAACAATTCACTCCGGCTCCGACGGCCCCGCCCATTCACCCGCCACGCCCTACCAGCGTTGGCTCCGCCCACAGTAAGTTAAGAAACCTATACTGCAATTTTTGATTTTATTGTTTTTTTTTTGTTGTTAAGGTGCATCTGGCATATCAGGCCGAAGCAAATACGTGGTCGATCCGTCTGTGCAATCCAACATGCCCTCTTACAACAATATGAGAACCCCTTACAATTCTCCTATGCCTAATCAAGCCGCAATGCCCGGACAACAAATGTCCCAATCCAACCCGTTGGCACCGCCCATTCCTCTGATTCCAACCACTCCGATGTCTTCTTTGGCTTCACCCAACAATCAACAAAACACGCCTTTCGCATATGCCCAGTCTAATACTTCGATTCCAGCGATACAAAAGCCAAATATTTTAACACCAAATATTATGACGCCCGCACCAATGAATCAGAGTTATAACTCTCCGATACAAACTCAGCCGCCGTTGCAGTCCACGATGCCTGGTTCGTTTCCAAATCAGTCTTCCAACAATCTGTATAATCCAGGTAACGTTGAAGTTGCGCAGCCGGCGATCAACGCTCTACAAGCCCAACAAATGTATGTTCCATCTCCACCAGGTTGGAATGACCCTCCAGTGGTTAATAAGTCTAATAGACCAAATGTAAGTTAAAGTTTACGTTTACACAATATCTAAGATGTTTCGTTTAAAATGGTTCTAATTTCTAATGAAAAGTGCCTCTAGATTTAGATAATTTTATAGCATATAAATATTACAATTCTGAATAGGCTAATTTCTATTTAATATTTCATATACTTTCACGCTAACCATAGTATCGAACTTTTAATACAAATGTGAGTATGTAACCATTTAATATAATAATGTGTATTATTTCTTTGTCCTAAAGTACAACGAACATACTAAAATGTCAGCTGAGCATGCTGGTACGCGTCTTTGGAAAACTAAAGTGTCTCATTCTCATGAGGTATCCTTCATATTGTAGAGTATATTTCGCTTTTATTTTAAATGAATTATTTTTCATGCACAGTTCTCAAATGTTTATATACAACCAAGACATAATGTAAACATCCAGATTTTTACTAACAATTTTGTTGTTTTTTGCACTAATAATAAAACTTTTTCTTTTATAGTATATATATATATATATATATATATATATATATATATATATATATATATATATATATCTAGTGAAAACTGCGTAAAAGAAAGTCGAGTGCGGGCCACTCCAGATATTTCATGTAATATTTATAGAATTATGTAAATTATTTGTACCATGGTAGTTTGCCCTGATAAAGCAAAACACATTTCCGAAATATATTTTATGTTCCAAAAAGGCGACGATAATTCTCTTTACATTGTCGTGGCGAATGACCTTATAGGTAGCAACTGATGTTAGTAGATAATTCGCTTACAGTATTGCGTAGAGCCAATATTTGTAAGTGGATTACTGATATACATTTTTTTTTTAAACTTTCATGAATTCTCAACTAATAAAAACTAAATAACTATTACATTGCTTAATTTAATTGTGATTTTTTTTTAATTAAACTAAAAGAAATACTAATTCCATAAAATCGTATTATAAAGTAATTGCTACTTATGTATATATATATATTTTCTAGCCAAAACCAGAATTCTCAGCGCAAGCACCGATCACACACCCTATATACGGTACAGCCCCCGAAATGACTCCAGTAAATAACGGTTATGGGGACCCTGCAGCGGGTATATATGGTCAAGCACCACCACCAACAATGCAACAGCAACAAAATATACAACAGCAAAATATGCAACAGCAAAATATGCAACAGCAAAATGTACAACAGCAAGGTAACCGTTTCCCACCTGCACAACAGTTCCACCAACAACAACAACAGCAGCAACATCAACCGAAACAACCAGCTCCGACACCCGAACCTCCGAAACAAAAAGGCCCCGTTCCTGAAGAACACATGTATTTGCAGACAGTGTTCGATGAACTAAAGGAACAGTGTACTTGTGCTGCAAATAATCCGGTAAGATATTTTTTACGTATAAACGAATGGTTTTGCGAATTCTATTTATTCTAGCAAACGAAAAGGAAGCTTGATGATGTCTCAAGGAAGTTGGAAACTTTGTACGATATGTTACGAGAACATAAGGTAAGTTCATTTACAATTTATGTATTTATTTTATTATATAATTAAATTTTAAACAGCTTTCGCCAACAACGTTAGCTGTTTTGCATCAAATGGTTCAAATGGTGCAAATTGGAAACTATACAGGGGGTCTGGGGCTCCATACGCAACTTGTATCAGGGCCAGACTTCTCACAAATTGCTAGTTTTATGCCAGGCCTAAAAGTTCTCTTACAATGTGCATTACAATTACAAGTTTTTCTTAGATAAGATAAAATAAATAAATTATGAATAATTAATGATGATGATAATGTGTAATAAAATTGACATAAGTGTATAATGGAAAGTGTATTATAATTACAGGTATTGTTATTACTTGCGGAATTTTAAGCAACAAAATTCTAGATACTAACTTCCGTATTCATAGAAATTTAAAAGCGCTTTTAAATCAAATCAGTGATGTATGTTTATCTGTCCGTGTTCTTTTAATGTAACTGAAGGCATCTTTAAATTTTTCAATGAATACGGCTGTAAGCATTGTTCAGTTGTAGGAGATGGGGCTTATATAACCGCTTATATTCATATATTAATTTTATACATAAAAACATTAATAAAGGATAAGAATTTTAAAAACCAAATACTCTATATTAATCGACGGAAACGATGGCAAACCAAATATTTGGAGCCCCCCTTGTAAAAATAATAAAAACACCCAAAAATTCTAATAATTATTCTAAGATATTTTATATCTACAAGATTTTTTCATATTGGTAACCCAGAGGCTACGTTAGGTTAGGTTTGGAGCCCCCCTTGATACTGTCCTTATAAAAATAATTAAAACACCCAAAAATTCTAAAATATTTTCTATCTACAAGATTTTTTCATATTGGTAACCCAAAGGCTAGGTTAAATTAGGTTTGGAGCCCTCCTTGATACTGTCCTTATAAAAATAATTAAAACACCCAAAAATTCTAATAATTATTCTAAGATATTTTATATCTACAAGATTTTTTCATATTGGTAACCCAGAGGCTACGTTAGGTTAGGTTTGGAGCCCCCCTTGATACTGTCCTTATAAAAATAATTAAAGCACCCAAAAATTCTAAAATATTTTCTATCTACAAGATTTTTTCATATTGGTAACCCAAAGGCTAGGTTAAATTAGGTTTGGAGCCCTCCTTGATACTGTCCTTATAAAAATAATTAAAACACTCAAAAATTCTAATAATAATTCTAAGATATTTTAGATCTATATGATTTTTTCATATTGGTAACCCAAAGGCTATTAAAAATTATAATTTTGAATTTTAATTTATGCATTAATTTTTTTTTAATTATATCAATAATCTACAAAATCTGTAAGACTTTTTATATCTATAACATTTTTCAAATTATTAACCAAATGGTCATACTAATTAAAAACCACTGCTCGCATCGCATATATTACTTATAAGGTGAGCTGGACGCATAGGTGCGTTGTACCTAAGTTTATTTTCTAATGTTTAGGAAATATGTTAACATATTTTTGGTAATCTCATCCTATTTGCAATTCTAGTGGAATAATTAATTTAAACAAAATTCAAATCGCCCGCGTTTAATTGGTAGTTGAGCTAAAACATGGGATTACCTCATCTCTCCTACATACAATTATTCCGTATTTAGATCACAGTAACCGGTTACACATTTATTGCATTTCTAATCGACTTTGAAGCGCCAAAATAATATTATTTCGATAGTATTACCGTTTATATTCAATTTTATTGCCTATTTATTCTCAAAATACTATTCAAGTTCGAGAAATTTAATAGGCGTATTCTTTTTACACACATTCTCAGCTTGTTTCGGTTAAAACTCATCTTTTCGCTCTGTCTACACATGGGGCAGACAGAGTAAAAACATAACAGTGAATTGAGCCTAGCTGAGATTTTGTTTAAAAGAATACGGCTAATATATTATACGTAACTGGTTACAGTGGTACAATTACGGAATAGCTAGTAATATCGTGTACGTCATATCCCCCCCGAGTCCAAAAACTGAAAAGTACGTTTGTGAAAATGTCAAAAATGAGCAACGTGACTTTCCCAGTGGGATAAAAGTTTTTTAAACAATATACATATATATATATAACCTTAAATAACTGAGCTTGTTAAACTAAAAAAAAATGGTGAATATTTTCGCACAGCTTCAAAATTCGGCACTAATGGGGACATTGCCTTATTTTGCAGGCTCAAAGTGAACACGACTCTCTTTGTGCTTTGGAGCAATTAATGGAAGAGTTTTTTAGCGTGAATGCTAGTAATGTGCGTAAACATGAAATCGAAATACAATTGGGAGCATTCAGCAGCCAACGAGACTCGTGGAAATTGTGTATATATTTTCTTAATCACACATCTAGTCAATATGTGTCTATGTATGCCTTGTCAACAATCGAGGTAATGTTAGTAGCACTTTGAAATGATATTTCACGTTTAACTAATGTGTTGAATTTCAGTCTGTGATAAACCGTCAGTGGGTTAGTTTAGAATGGGATCAACGTACCCAGCTAAAAGATTCTTTGCACTTGTATCTAGTGAAAAACAACGCGGAATGTCCGAATTTTTTGCGAAACAAACTAGCCAAACTTTTAGTTGACATCGCTCGACACGACTGGCCTTATTTTTATCCAGAATATATAACGATCATACTACAGGTAATTCCAAACAGGAATTGATTATTTATTCGCTAACCAGGGTTAACATATTTAAAACATCGGCTATGTTTAAAACTTTTGTTTTAAACATCGACTATATTTAAAACTTTTGTTTTAAACATCGACTATGTTTAAAACTTTTGTTTTAAGCAGATTTTAATTAAGTAAGTCTTGTAATCATGAAACAATTCAACGGATAAACACGTTTTAACCTCCCCTGAATCGAATTTGATTATTTTTGGAATGACGTCTGTGTGTCTGAACGCTCTAGAGCCAAAACTATCGAACGTAAAATTATGAATCTTCAAATTTAAGACTTGTATATGCGCTAAATGTGCACCTATTTTTGAAAAAAATATTCAAACCAGAAGTGCATGCATTTTCGTTCTATCTCCAATATCACGAGAACGGCTGCACTTATGGCAAAAATAGTTTTGTTCATAATGAAAGATATTAATATTTCGCACAGCTTTTGTTTGAAAAGTTTCTTTAAAAAATGTACCAGTTACGAGAAAACTGCTACGGAAAATCTTAAATGTACATTTTTGATACTTTCCCCAATATCACTAGAACGGCTGCACTTATGGCAAAAATAGTTATGTTCATAATGAAAGATATTAATATTTAACACAATTTTTATTTGAAAAGTTTCTTCTAAAAATGTACCAGTTACGAGAAAAGTGCTACGAAAAATCTTAAATGTACATTTTTGATACTTTCCCCAATATCACTAGAACGGCTGCACTTATGGCAAAAATAGTTATGTTCATAATGAAAGATATTAATATTTCGCACAATTTTTGTTTGAAAAGTTTCTTGAAAATATGTACCAGTTACGAGAAAACTGCTACGAAAAATCATAAATATCTTGTTTATGTTGCCATGGTATTTGTGTGTGAAAACGCTCTAGAGCCGAAACTGTCGAATATAAAATTGTGAATCTTCAAACTTAAGAGTTGTATATGCCCTAGATGTGCACCTATTTTTGAAAAGTATATTCAAACCAGAAGGGCAAATAGTTATGTTCATAACGAAAGATATTAATATTGCGCACAACTTTTGTTTGAAAAGTTTCTTCGAAAAATGTACCAGTTACGGTAAAACTGCTACGAAAAATCCAAAAAAAAACTAAATGTAGTTATTATTCTAGTTCTTGCAATCGGAACAAGAACAATTACTGGGATTAGTTTTATTGCGTACGACGAGCGAAGAAATTATGAGCAATCGCGTTGAAATGAGTTCAACACGAAAAGAGGAATTACATTGTTTATTAAGTCAACATGTACCACAGATTTTCCAATGGTTGACAAATATACTAGAGACGATAGGAACGAAGCCTCGACACACAGTAACCGCCACCCCACCCCCGTCCCCCACACACCCTAGTTCCGCTCCCGATCCAAGCCCGCCCCAAATATCTGCAGTCACATTTAGACCAGACACAAAAGAAATTAACCGCGAAGCTTTATCTACGATACAGCATATGCTTTCGTGGGTCGACCTGGCCCAAGTTACCCCACAGCTCATTCGAGCTGTTTTCCATTTTACCAATGCTTCATCGTATGCGCAGGTATGTTATGCAGGTAGACAATTGTTCGGAATGTTATATGCCCTGCTTCTGTAGAAACTTTGTGAAATGGTATCCCGTGAAATTAAGAAGTAATTGTGTGAAATGTTCAAGAAATTTTGTGAAATACTGTTAAACACTTTATAGGATGACGATGATATGTGCGTTCTAGCTATGTCTACTGTAAATGAACTTTTATATCGTAAATGCGCTCCGCCTGGCAGTCAAAATTTATTTATAGAATTGTACCATTATGCCGTTCAACTGTTACGCGATATAACGTGTACGTCCTCCGGCCGCATGGAAACTTTAGGACCAGAGTAAGTTTGATGCTACCACAGGCCTCCCAAGTCTCGCATGTAGCTTATAAAATTGGATGATCTGCTATTTTGACAGAAAAACAAAATAGACTCAATTAGATAAATGACATTTCAGGATATTTCTGTAGAGTATTGGTTAGTTTGATAGCGGGTTTTCGTTATATATATATATAGTGAAAACGGCGAAAAGTGCAGGCCACTCCAGATATTTTACAAAACACTCACCATGTTTTTTTTATTCAACTGTTTTAACTTACGAGAAAACTGATTTAAGATCTTAAACTTCTCACCATACAAATATAAGCATATTCTTTACTCCACATGTGACATAATTCTGATAAAAATATTTCTAAGATCTAAGTCCTTAAAAATACTGTTTTTTTTTTAAGACTGGGAGGCCTGCTATTAACAATAATATTTTTTTCTTAAAATGTTTAACTTTTTTTCAGTTTTATAGACAAATTAACAGAATTCCTCTGTCTACTTGTATCCCAACATCTGTGGCGATTAGAAGCTGATAATCGTTTTTCAGCTCTCGATTTTCTATCGTTATTATTTCAGTGTACGTTTCAGCAAACAACCATCGAAACATTCCTCGGTTGTTTAGATGTTTGGCGATCATTTATGAAGCAACTTAAACGGGAAAATGCGTTTAAGTAAGTCTAGTTTTGCTAATGAACCGTATCAATTTACTTTAAAACGCGTCTTTGTCTCTAGTTTAACGATATACCAACTTTTTATGTAATTTAGGTATTCAGAGGCCTTAACAAGTCTTGTTAAAGAAGTATTAAATAAAATGCAATTTGTACATAATCAAAACCAACTGGAAGAGTTAGATAATGAATTAGTTGACGATGATGTAAGTCGAATTAGTATATATGTAAGATGGTGATTACTTATTTAATGTCTCTTTAGAATGAAACCGAATGGCAACATTTTGTAAAAGAATGTATTGAAATTATTGCGATAGTTGCAGAAACGATGCCAGTAGCAATATTCAATTTAGTGGTCAGTTATTAATTTTCAATTAGTTAACTTCGGCCATTTATTACATATCTTTCACAGTTAGTACCTTGGAGATCAGCAAATGATGTGTATCATTTGATTGAAAAAGCGACTAATCAAGAAAATCGACAATTAACCATCGATCATACAGAAAATCAAAGACTGCATTGTATATTACGAGACTTATCTACATTAACCCAAACATTAGCTAGATTATCATCGTTTTTTACAGATCAAGGTGTAGTATATTAACTATATATTAAATATACAACTACTACAGCCAAATAAGTTTTGTTTTTCCAGATGCGCATCATGCGTCCGACGACAATGCTTATGTAGATTTATTAGTGACTGAACTCCTTAAATCGGCGTTATATGCTAGTCGAATGAGATTCGATCGATTGCAAATGGCGGATAGGAAACTTGTCGGTGATTTTGTTGAAGTGTAAGTCTTCATTTTTACTTTCTTCGGCGAAGTTTGAATCATGAAAACGGTTTTATTAATATGAATTATTTTCGATTCTTTTTTGTACTTAGACATGCTCAAATACTAGCAGGGCTGAAAACATGGTGTTTATGGTTGGTTATGAATAAGCGCAATCCATCGCATCAAATCGGCGATATAGTTACGGTAACAACATCAATATTGCTGAATGGACATCAAGAACCGGCAAAACTTAGCTTATCAGCAGCACATTTACTCTTATGTTTAACCAATATAACATTTCCACCCAATTTAATAACACTGCCTCCCATTGTAGAACTTCTACGCACATCACCCATCATTAGATACCAAGATGAACATGTAAGTGATCACTATTACCCCAGTTAATTTTTTTTAACTTTTTTTTTATTTATTTTTTTATAGACATTAAACGTGCTTTACCAAGCAATGTGTAATTTGCTTGTTCGACCATGGGGTGACTTGAACGAAGGTGATAAAAATCAACGAAATATGTTGATTAAAGTGTTTTGTGACACTTTAACGAAGGATTTCAGGGAAATTTCCGTAAATTCGAATGAATTGACTGTGCGACAAATTACCTGTATGACACTGCCGTGTGTTTCACGTATTATAGAATATTGTAAGAATCATTCCTCCGCTTCAAAGAATCTGTTACACTCAGGGATACAGGTAAGATATTTTACAAATTTATATAACGGATTTTATTTGGGATATATTTCTAGTAAAAACTACGTATAAGTGCAGGCCCCTCCACATTTTTTTGAAACCAACCAAGTGTGTTTTTATTCAATTATTCCTTAGTGTATAAATTATATTGAAATTTAAAACGTTAATCAAATTGATTACAACAATAAATTTTATATTCGTTTTTATTTTAAATACAAAAATAATATATTTTTATCATTTCTTATTGTATTATATTAAATTTGCAAGACAGTTTTACGGATAATTCCGTTTGGATTATATTTGAATTACATATTTACAGTTTTGGTAAATTTGGTTTCTAGTTATGTATAGATAGTGGAAAGTCGAGTGCAGGCCACTCCAGCTATTTCTTTTAGCAATCTACTTTAAAAATGATAGTTTATTAATTTCTAGAGTACTATTCAACACGCACTAACCCTTTTTCCACGATTTGCTGATTCGCCCGAAACCAGCAACGTTATTCTAGAATTATTTTTAGTTGTGTTAGAGGTCCTTCAACAACAATTGGGCTTAGAATTTACCAAAATGGCTGTCCAAGTATTTTTAGATGTTGCTATTAAGTATGTGAAATTTAAAAAAATTATAATTTTAAAATAATTTGTATGCGCAATTTATTTTCAGTGAGCAACGATCCCATCGACTGTCTGGGTTGGATAAATTACTGCAAATTTTGCAGTTAGTAGTCGAAGGTCCGGGTCAAACATACAAAAATTTTCTACCCGGCATCATCACTTTGTGTATGGATCATGTGTATCCACTGGTTGCATGTCAACCGAACCAGCATCCTGATGTCATAAGTGCTTTGCTTACATTATTACACAGGTATTTCGGTTAATTGATAATTTTAAAAATGAATTGTACATTAAGGAGCTTAATTTTCAGTATCATGCACCATAGATGGCAGTTCTTCTACACTTCACAAGTCCGTTTAGGTTATTCGCCCGGTGCAAGCGATTCAAGGATTGCATCCGAAACGGAATCTCTTCATAATCAACAACAATTATTAGCGATTTTACAGTCATTCGGTCAAGCTCTCTTGCAACCGGATATCAATGTGTTTCGGTTAAGCCTCGCGTCTCTCGATCATTTAAATAACAAATGGAAACTTTATCATAAAATCTTATTTAAAGAGCATTTGCTTAGCCAATTTTTAACCGTGTTATTACAAACGCTTTTACATAAATCACATGCGCTTTTAAACGATGATATCACACTAGCTATTTATAATATGTCCGCCGTAGACTTTGATGGTTTTTTCAGTACATTCCTATTACATTTTCTTCAGTCGATGGACGGATTGGATCAACGGCAAAAGGAAACCTTGCAGAACAATTTCTTACGGGATACAGTAGGTTTAATTCTATTTCGGATTCCAATTGAAATTGAATTTTGTCTATAAGATGCTTTGGGTGGTCTTCAGAAATCAGCTAGTCAATTTCAATTCGGAATCGAGAAATATGTAACTTTTTTTTTATATCTACTATGTTCTATTTCAGGATATGCCTACATTTGTACAAAATGTGCATAGGTTTATAAACGACATGAGGTGTTACCGAATTTGTAATGCTAGTTTACCATCTGGTAGTATAGTTTTATAGTTCCAATCTTTTAAAAAAATAAAAACAAAATATAATTCATTCCTCCGAATTTTTTATATTTATATTTGTGGCAATGTATTGTAAACAATTTTTCAAAGTACATATGAGTTATATAAATTTATCAATATGTATTATACAAATATATGATTATTTTTAATGTATTTAAATGTGATTTATTTGTGTACTAAGGTTCTCCAACCGCTGTTTTCAGTTCGCACAGTAATGGTTCTATATGCTCTTCCAATGACAAAATATGGCCCGTATTACAGTTATCACTAGCTATGAAACTAACAACTAAGGGTAGTTTGTTCATCTGAATTATTTGATATTGTGAGTGCGTGCATATGAGTGTTCTTGTTTTACCCAGGCCTAATTTACTACCCTGATCAACAGCTAGGCCGAATGTGGACAGGAAGTTCGGGCGCATTGCTGCTTCCGGTGCTTTTTCGGTTGTTACTATAAATAAGAACAACTTAAGTATAATAGTTAATAAATTAACAGAAAAATGCGAAAAATATTCGATTTAATTCAAATAAGTGTACCTAAAGGAACTATGTTGCTCAATTCTTATAATTTTCAACAATGTTACCAAGTTTCTTATATTCTAGTCGAAAATGAACCTTTTACATGTTAACAAAAGATTTTAGAAACGAAAAAGATCCAAGACTCGTTCATTTACAGATTTACGTTTTGTTTAAATCCGACTTAAATTGTGAATGCAATTAATAATTAACGAATTTATATGAGTGATAAATTTTTTGATTAAGCTATTTACTGTCTTATATGTAATGTATAAAAAAAAATGTGTGAACCCCGAAAAGAATCAACCTCCGAATTTTAATGGAAATATCAGATTGGAGAATCCATGACTCCATTTTAACTATTTGTGCGTGTGAATTTAAAATTAATATATTTCGGGTAAAAAAAACTTATTTTTTTATAAAGATATTTCAACCTTACCTACCTACCTTTAAAAACTGGCACTCCATCCCGATCAGTTATGATAATGCAATATAATCCATTTACCCTATACACATTAATTTTCACCATAAAAAATATTTCATTAAATATTGTTTAATTATAATAAATATACATACCTTGAGAGCAACTGTTGCAAATATTTCTTTATTTCCTAAACACCAAGATTTTTTCAACAATAATATAACCTCTCAAACTCTATATCATTCATTTTATTTTATAACTTACCTCCACCATGTTTATATAATTTTATAATTAACTTATATTATAGTTGTTATAACATAAGTCAATAATAATAAATGTAACTTGAACTTTTTAATAAACTGTCAACGTCTGCTTGAACAGGGTACGTTCGGAGTAAACTATAATATAACTAGTGAAAATAAAACTATTGGTGTACAAAGTTAAAAATAGATTATTTATAATAAATACAAATAGGCGATTCTAATATCACTAATTGTAACATAACTATGATGAAACATGTTCAATTTAAACCACACAAGTGAAACAAAATAAACTATCACATGCTAAGAATGAGAGATATGGTAATAAATTGCTGCGAAATCTCGAAACTTTCGCTCAAAATTAGTTTAAAACAAGCGGCGGAAGTAGCTCTACTGTTTCTAATAATCTGATTGGTGCCGCCATTTTGTTGTTGCCATATCTGTGGTCCGAACGTACCTTAGATTAAAGCGGGGAAAATGGTGTAATGCTCTGGGACACTCCTTACGCACTACCTGGGGATTGAAACGAAAACTACCGCATGTAACGGTGGTTACCTAATTATTTAATTATATTTGCTATGATTTTGTTATCTTTATGCCTATAAAGAAAATATAAACTGTAATAAGAAATATAATTTAACAATTATATAGCCAATGTTATTCAAATAAAGGAGAAATTGTACAAACATTTAAAGATATTTTATTTATTTTAGTACATTTACAACAATCATTTTATTTAATATACATATTTATCAAGTTCTTTTCTAAATGTTTCACGTATACGTATAATAATTTTAATTTAAAAATAATTATTTTACATTATTAAGGCCTTTGGATTTCCAATGTTATAGTTGATATACTAAAAAAATTGTGTAAGCCCCCGGGTTAAACACTTTAATATCTTGCTTGTCCATTTATTTATGATTTTGTGATTGTTCGGGTTTTGATTTTAAAATTTATTTAAAATAGCATGTACCAACATTAGAATGAACCACTAGTGCCAACATAATATTAATCTAGTTCTACCAGAATCTGGGGAAATCTTATGTTAAATTTAAATGTCCATGGGTGGGGATATGAAATAAATACTGGCGGGGCCTTCATAAAGGCAGATATAGCTGATACCGGTGCATTGTTGTTCAGTTCTCTCTTCGCATTAAGTTTGGTTTTGAGTGCATTTTTGATTAAAAACACATTATTATGTCGGTAATAACTGAAAGTGCCAATGTCACATACTCAGATGATTTTATAGAAACAAACTATGAATACCATACTACAAAGGTTGAGCGGAAAGGGTCCAAGATAGTGGTAAATATTTATATTAAGGGTCTACAAAACTGTATTACAAATTGTAATGTTGAAATTATACAATTTATGGAACATTTCGTTGTAGAATGTTCTAGAACGCATGCTAGCTTCGTTCTAAACAAAAATCAATAACCGGTACATGTATGACATAAGTTAAAGCATCGAGAAATTATATTTTATTCCAAAAATATTTATTATTTATCCAAACTATATCATTTTGTGTGGATCCAACATAATAACAAACATTTGTTTATATTTTCCCAATTTATTTTTACTTTTTTTTTTTGAAACCATTGTCTTAACCGGAAGTAGCAGTTTACTCCTTTCACTAAATGGCATAAAACCGGAAATAATCGTACTTTTTGAGTCATTTATTCGACATTTGACGATTATAGTCGTACTATAGTACGACTATTCGTGGATCTTAACGACGTCAGGCCCGTTTATGATTGATTTTTCCAAGTCGCTATACGGCAAATTTCCGCGTAAAAATTAACTATCCAACGTACCAAAATAGACAATCTGTCCTTTTTCCACCAAGTTAAGTGTGCAAGCAGGATAGGTTGTCGTTCATGTGCGATAGATAAAGATAGTTATATTACTTGCCATGTAGTACCGTGGAAAAAGTCACTCATAAACAGGCCTAAAGGACTGTTTCACGTCAAGTTTCCGTGTAAATATTGGCTATCTCTAACGCACCAAAATGGACCAAGTTTAGTGTGCAAGCAGGATGGTTGTCATTCGTGTGCGCTAGACAAAGATAGCTATTTTACTTACCGTGACGCCCCCTTAAACATTATAATTGCACTTTTAAGCAATTTAACGCGTTTTTCTCATTCTACATTCATATTTTACACGAATAAAATGATATTTAGAAGAAAAGAAAGAATGGTTGTCATTCTTTTAGCAGGCATAAATAAAAGAATAAACAATATAATCATTTTTAAGGCAACACCTCATACTGACAACCTGCATATACGCACGGGTCGCAAAGTGCCTCGTTTAGGGGTGATGCTAGTTGGTTGGGGTGGTAATAATGGAACAACAATCACAGCCGCCTTGCTTGCTAATAAAATAGGCCTATCATGGCGCACAAAAACAGGCACCCAACACTCAAATTGGTAACTTTTCCCCCCAAAAAAAAAAAAAGGAATTCCTATATATAATAATACAAATAGGTACGGCTCGATCACCCAAGCATCAACAGTCCGTTTAGGTACAGGACCTGCTGGAGAAGATGTTTACGTTCCCATGTCTTCTTTGTTACCTATGGTCAACCCCGATGATATTATTATAGATGGCTGGGATATTTCGAGTTTAAATTTGTTTGAGTCTATGAAACGCGCGCAAGTTTTGGAACCGGAATTACAGGATCAATTGCAACAATATATGCATAAATTGAAACCTAGACCGGCTGCATATGATCCGGATTTTATTGCTGCTAATCAAGTAAGTTTTTAAAACGGAACGTGATAAATTTAATGTATCAGATATGTAGTATGTGTTTGCTGGATTACTACAACAAAATATAAAATTGGTAAAATTATACAAAATTTTATCGTATATATTTATATACAGACATTTGTCTAGAGATTAGGTATCTATTTATGATCTTGATTTATTACCGGTAATAAAATAATATTTGAATGGTTTTTGCCCACTAATAGATAACTATAATTTTTTAGTTTTTGATTATCATGTATTGAGTCATAGCGATATTTAACATTTTATGTACCAAGAGAATAATTTGGGTATTCAAAAATAAATTATTTAATACAGTCAAACTTCCAAAACTCGAACCCTGAACCCATTAAATATGTTTTTCAAAAAAATTCCTATATTTTATGGGATTTTTTAATTAGTCGATCGTCTTTCTAATAATATTTGAAGAAAATTTTAGTTATCCATATATATATATATATATAACTTTTTTTTTATATATATAAGATAATGAATAAATATACATATGTGAAAAAAAAAACAGATAAAATATTCATATATATATATATATAATTTTACATTAAATTCGTTATCGGCCAGGTTGGGCTACAAAGTCGGTAAAATTAGACAACAATTTTTTTTTTTAATCGAAGTAATTTATTCATAACTGCAAAATTATCTTAAACTTATCTACAATTTAATACCCCGTGCACGTGCGTATTCTTGTCCAAAGTTTATATTTATTTAAAGTAACAAATTCTAACATTTTATTATACATAAGTAAACAAAATCAAGGTTGAATTATCTTATATTTAATATATCGAGAAAATATTTACAAAAATCTATATTTATTGATTCACCTTTGATCACATCTCAAAAAATAATTTAGGCGGACCGAGCTGACAATTTAATAAAAGGTACCAAACAGGAGCAATTAGAGCAAATATGTCGCGATATCGATGACTTCAAAGCAAAATCGAAAGTCGATCAAATCATAGTTTTGTGGACAGCAAACACTGAACGATTTTGCGATCTGATAGACGGCGTTAACGACACAGCCGCTAATTTAAAAACTGCTATAGCAAATAACTATAAAGAAATATCACCGTCTACGATATTTGCTTATGCGGCCATATTGAAAAAGGTTTGTTAAAAACAAATTAATGCAAATGAGATAAGTATTATGATTTTCATTTTATATAAAATTTAGTGTACTTATATCAATGGATCCCCACAAAATACTTTCGTACCAGGTGTGATTGAATTAGCAGAAACCAACAATGTGTTTATTGCTGGCGATGATTTTAAATCGGGCCAAACAAAAATTAAATCGGTGTTGGTTGATTTTTTAATAAGTGCCGGAATCAAACCTGTCAGTATTGTTAGTTATAATCATTTGGGCAATAATGATGGGAAGAATCTGTCTTCTGCCAAGCAGTTTAGATCGAAAGAGGTATTGTTCTATCTTTTAGGGCGTATTTAAATATGAAAAATTATTATTATTTTTGTAGATATCAAAGAGTAATGTTGTAGATGATATGGTAACATCTAATCGTATTCTTTACAAACAAGATGAAGTGCCGGATCACTGTGTTGTCATCAAGTATGTACCTTATGTCGGTGAGTCATTCATGTTTATTTAACATTTATTATAATCGTTAGAAAATATTTAAATTGAAGGAATTTAAAAAGAAGTGTCTAGTCGGTGTGTGTTTATATTTATTCAATAATGATTGCAATTAATTATATCTTATCTGTACGTGTGGGAATGTCTGCCGGAAAATAAGAATATTCCGAGAATAAATGATCCAACCGATATCTTTATTTATATAGGTGATAGCAAGCGGGCGATGGATGAATACACCTCCGAGATAATGATGGGCGGCCACAACACCCTGGTGGTGCACAACACGTGCGAGGACTCCCTCCTAGCGACTCCAATCATCTTAGATTTGATCATATTAGCCGAACTTTGCACCCGCATCGAATTCAAACGAGTGGACGAACAGCAGTACGGAAAATTCCATGCCGTACTGTCGGTTTTAAGTTATTTATGTAAAGCACCTTTAGTGCCAAAGGGCACAACGGTAGTGAACGCACTCTTCAAACAAAAAGCATGCATTGAAAATGTTTTGAGAGCCTGTCTGGGTCTACCGGCTGATAATAGTATGTTGCTCGAGCACAAAGTTCAAAATCTAATGACACAGTATCATAGTAAACAGGAGCCGATTGGAGATACAATCATTCAAAATGGAAATCATGTTTAATTTTTTTTTTTTTTTTGTGGACCAGATTAATAAAATTGACGTAATTATTTAATTAACACATGCGCAAATTTTACTTGGACACACATAAACTTATTTATTATAAAATAAAAAACGTTTTTTTTTCACAGTCGTGGTTAACGTTAAAGAAAAAGTGTCCTATAAATTTATTATCCTAAACTTTTCATATATTATCTATGAATAACAACACGAATAATTTAGTATTAGTTTTGCTAGTAAATTAACAATCTAAAGTAATTTAGCTCATGAAAAGGCTGTTAAAGATTGTTAATAAATGTGCCATTGTAAAATTTATAATTTAAAACCTTGTCAATATATAATTATTCTTTTCTATTTACTTGGAAAAAAGATCGAATTTCATCAATATGAATCAGAATATATTTTGATACAAATTTGATATACGAGTATATATATATTTTATCTTATAAAATTAATGTATTCTTTGAAAATAAATGTATATATGAATTCATAAACAGTAATAATTTTGTTTTAACTGTAACCCAATTAGACAATAAGAATTATTTCCAGCTCATCTTGCGGCAAATTCCTACTCAATTACGGTGGAAAATAAACTATTAATTTTTAGAATAAAAATGTAGCCATTGATTTTTGAAGTTTATTTTATTAATATAAAAATAAAAGAATAACTAAATCCATAATAGAGATTAGGTTACACTGCTATCAAACTGACTATCATCGTTAATTTTAACTACGGAAACGCATGCATGGGACGTGCGAATTATTTACATACGTAAATCATGGATCCGTGAACACGTTTGCATGGGGATGAAGCATTAAATGGGAAAACATGGGAATATTAGCTTTGTTCGTTTATCTGTTCAAAATTGGCTCTCTTCGACTTATAATGAAGAGAAAGGATAGTTTATGATCCGAGCAAGAAATACAGGACAAACGAACAAATCTATTGTATTTCTAATGGGGAATTTTCGATAAATTTTGTTGGCAACACTGCCCGCGCTGGGATAATAACCAATAGTAACTTCACATCAGTTTACAATAAATTGTCGTTCAAAATAGTTAGTGGCTAGTAAGAAACACATTAAACTGTGCGGTGATTTTAACCATGCAAAAAGCCACTAGACTAGTGCGTGAATTAGAAAAATTAAGGAAAGATCCACCAAGTGGTATAACATGTTACATAAATACGAATCAAATGGATCTTCTGGAAATTGATATAACTGGACCATCAGAAACACCGTATGAAAATGGTGTATTTAAAGTTGAAGTTAAATTCCCTGATAAATATCCATTTGAACCTCCTATATTAAAGTTTTTAACTAAAGTGTATCATCCAAATATTGATACGGAAGGTAGGATATGTTTGGATTTATTAAAAATGCCTCCGATGGGAAATTGGAGACCTACTATTGGAATTGAAGGCATATTGATTGCTATACGAATGTTGTTAAATCATCCAAACCCGGATGACCCATTGATGGCTGAAATTGCCGATGAATATAATAATTTAAAAGAGGAATTCGAGAGGAAAGCGAAGGAATACACTAACAAATACGCTAATGTTATGTAAAGTGATAAACTCAACTAAATAAACCTAAATTTTACATTTTTGCGGATCATTTTAATATCCGATTATTTTTATTTAATTTTTTTATTCGAATTATAGTAGGTCTTAGTTGTTTATTTGTTCTACACTGACTTTTTAATTGAAGTTGGGATTTTTTTTTTCATCAACTTTTATTTTTGTAAATGTGTCTTATCAACAATAAAACTATGGCATGTATTAATAAGACTGTATGTTATTGTTATATATTTGTAATGCATTCAATAAATTATATTCGGTAATTTTTGAAATTGCTATTTACTTTTGGTTGAATAGTACGATAACAGATATTTATTTAAAATACATTACAATTCAACACTAGTGCCAACATGAGAATCATCTTGGGATGCGCTTACCTTATTGGGGAATTTTGACTGTAGTCACTTGGCAACACTTTTACCATCGTACTAATCGCACATGACTTCAGTCTGCTTGACACATGTTATTATAGAACTAATTTTATTAATATCATATAATTATTTTAATTGTGAAGATATATAAAATGTATGAAATATATTTATATATATCGAAAATAATCTAATTTTTTTTTTTTGAAAAAATTACCGCCACGTTTTCAATTTGTGGTTATACCTCTAAATAAAGTTTAGCCGTGTTCTATACATCAATTGAACTCCGAATAATTTTTATAATGACAAGATTTGCCAGAGCCAAAGGTTCGAAATCCTCAAACGAACGTCTACCAGAGAAAGCAACATCATGGAAAGCAATGAAAGAAGGTCTCGAACAATCGAAAAAAGAATCAGAGTTAAACAAGCAACGTGAGAAAATCAATGAAATTCGACAGAAAAAATACGACGATTTCGTAGAGGAAATAGAATCGAAAGTTGAAAAAAAATGGGCTGAATTTCCAGGAGTTAAGAAATCACCAATGAAGAAGAAAAGTCCAGCAAAACTAGTCACTGAAGATGATGTAACAGACGAGATGATTGAAGAATTCATACAACCAAATGCAGAAATTGATTCGAAAATAGATGATTTACAGAATCAAATTGAACTGATTTTACAGAAGAAAAGAAGACGTGAAAATTCAAACAGTGCAGCAGAGGAACCTACGAAAATATCGGCGAAACAAGCCACAAACAAGAAGCAGAATAAAAAGAAACTGAAATTGGCTCAAAGCAATAAAACTGAAGATGATCCTGATGCAGACGAGGCACCAGAGGAACAATTGACAAAACAAGCAACAAACAAAAAACAGAATAAGAAGAAACAGAAATTGGCAAAAAGCATCAAAACTGAAGATGATGTAGACGACGCACCAGAGGAACAAGCAACAAACAAAAAACAGAATAAGAAGAAACAGAAATTAGCAAACATCATCAAAACTGAAGATGATGTAGACGACGCACCAGAGGAACAATCGACAAAACAAGCAACAAACAAGAAACAGAATAAAAAGAAACAGAAATTGACAAAAAGCGAAGATGATTCTGAGGTAGACGATGCACCAGAGGAACAGTCTTCGAAAATTCCACCAAAACCAATTGTAAACAAGAAGAAACAAAAACAAACATTAATAAAAATTGAAGTAATTAAAACGGAGGAGATTTCGATAAGTGAGAAGAGTCAAGTACAGAATAATAAGAACAATGGAAAGAATAAGAAACAGAATAATCAAAATAATAACATTGACAACAAGAATCAGAAAGGACAAAATCAACAAAATAAGAAAACTGCAAATGGGCCAAACAATAAAAATAATCAAAACAAAGGACAAAATAATCAAAATGGACAAAACCAATCTACGGATGATACGGCACAAGGACAAAAAAATAAAATCGCCAAAGTACGTGACAACGAAGTGCACAAACGACGCAAACTAATCGAAGAAGATAAATTGAGCCTTGTGATTGATGGAGTTGAAGAAAAACTAGTTCATTTCCAAGGGTTTCCAATCCGCAAAAGTGAAGCAGACCGCTTAACAGCATTGCGCAAAACAATGATCAGCAAAGGAGTACCAAGAAGTGAAGTCGAACGATCATTAAAGCTCGAACGTCGCAAAGCAGAAAAACGCATTGCGCGCCTGCGTAGAAATATCTGTTTTCAATGTCGCAAATCCGGTCATTTGCTCTCCGATTGCCCCGAATTACTAAATGGTACACAAGCAATAGAAACCGCTGGTTCTGGGATTTGCTACAAATGCGGTTCAACAGAGCACTCGCATTTGCAGTGTCGCGCGAAAGAAGGGTATAAGTTTGCCACTTGTTTTATCTGTCGAGAACAGGGTCACATTTCGCGAGAATGTCCGGATAATCCGAGAGGACTTTATCCGGATGGGGGAGCGTGTAAATTGTGTGGGGATGTTACACATTTGAAAAAGGATTGTCCGACATCGAAGCAAGAACAGTTGAGTAATGAGGTGGTTGTTGATACGATATCAAAATTAAATGGTATCGATAGTTTGGAGAATGCTCCGGCTAAAACGCATAAACCGACCCCAAAAAAACAAGTTGTAAAATTTTAAATCGGGACTATTTGCATATGCTGTAACATATTAATTTTGCATTATTCAAATTACATTAAATTTGTAATAATTATATATTCATATCTAAATAAAAAATATAAACTCATTATTTTATTTTTAGCTATTAACTACCTTATTTTAAATTATATGAATCGAATGAGCTATCTGCAGTCTGGTGTAGAAACTACTTAATGAAGACAGGAATCCAATAGAATTCCTAGATAAAAATAGACTTACGCGTGGGTACCATATACAGAATACAGTTCTCCCGACCGATCTAACTTTCTATCCGGAACGCAATGTAAATCTTACGAACTATACTATAAATTTCATCTGAGAATACAATGGTTATAAATAGATTTTAATTAAAATATCAGTGCTACATCCGGAGTGGCCTGCACTCGACATTATTTTACGTAGTAGATGGATGTATCTTAAAAACCGATTTAAAAACATATATAATACGGCGAACTAAAAGCATTGGTGCTTGTATTTATACTTGTTTATAAACAACCAGTGTGTAAAAGGCCTGACACCGCCACTGGTAGTAACTATAGAAACAAAAACAAAGCGTTCTACACATACAATAACTTTTTGTTAAGGAATTTTAGCTTATCTGTACTTTGTACGTCGAGCTAAAAACATGGGATGGTAAAAATATGATAGTTTTTGGTTCAATGTATAAGCTATATTCTATATATTTTGTTAGCTTAGAATTATGTACAAATTATATTAAATTTGTAATTATTATATAATCTAAAAAAAAAAAAAATGCACACACTACTTGCTTAAAAAACTAAAGAAATATTTTTATATATGCAATTTTTCGTCCATAATAGTAAAAATATAAATAAAAACCTAACTATTCTCGAAAAAGGTAGCATATAAAACGAATGACACATATTCATTAATTTTGGATAGTTAGATCATAATAATATAACATGATAAAAAGAATACTAAATAAACACACAATATACATACACCCATAAATTAATCAACATCCTGATTATGTAAAAATGTCTTATTCTAACAATCGTTGAAGCAATGTACTATAAATTTTTGCCAAAAACACTCAAAAATATACATATAATAAAACAGTTTTTGCACATAGTAAGAAAAATACAACATCGAGCATTTAGATTTGCATTTTCGAAAAATATATTTACGCAATATTTCATGAATTAGACTTACATAATTGTTCGTTGTGGGCATCGTGGCTATGTATGCGCGGCACTCGCGTTTGTTGAACACTCAATTATTTGCACAAGACACCGACCGAACTCTTCCAAAATCTGTTTTTTCGCCATGTCATCTGATAACATGTTCCGTTCTGCGTCGTCCGCCTGTGCGATCATACACTGATTTGTTGCCTCTATCACGTCATTTGTTATATATGTTGCAGGTAATCTGAAACGAATTAGTTTATATTACAAATCGTAGATAAAATACTTCGAGCTAAAAACTTAAAAATAAACGTATCACTTACTTTGGAGTAGAGTTGGATGTAAGTGGCCTAAACGTCGTAACATCCTGCGCAACCGCGATCTTCGACTTAGCCGTCGGCACCACTTGCAACTGCTGCTCAGGCATCGTCGCCAACGGTCTAGTATTCTTCTTCTCCATCGAATCCTCAATATTTCGACACCCAACACATTTACAATTACTCGAGCACGCAATCTTCGCCTCGTAACACTCACAATAATTCTTCAAACATCCAGATCGCTTACAATTACACCCTTTCGTATGTTTGCGAATCGAACTCTCGCCGGCGTCTCTCCCTTTTCCGATTTTCGGTCGAAACGCGTTCGGATTCCGTTCCAGACAGTTTCGAATCGCGCGCTGTCGCTCTTCTTCTTTATCCAGATTATTGTAGCAGTTCATACAGTTGCATAGATGACAGAATTCACCGTTTGCGAAACAGTCACAATAGAGTTTCAGGCAGAGGGATTTCGTGCAATTGCAAGGTTTTCGGGGTCGGATCCCGTTTGGTTCGACGGCGCGCGGGAAATTTGTACTTTCGGGTGGCGTGGTGCTGCTTTGTGTACTTTCGCTGGTGGTTGAAACGTTTTCTTTGGCTTGAACTGGGGAAATTTTGACCGTGGATGGTTTTGGCGGTAGTTGTTTAGCAGTGATTGCTAGTTTTGGGGTCGAGGTTGATTGTGTGGTGGAGGATTGACTTTGCATTTGTTGGACGTACTGGGCGGGGAGCATCACTATTTGGCCCATATTGTTGCCTGATGAGACAATTGTACCTGAAGAAATGAAATCCATGGTTATTACAATAGGTTCACTAAAAATATTTATTAACAATAGCTCTGTTTAATTTAAAAGGAATTAAAATATCTGGAGTGGCCTGCACTTCGTAAAAGAAAGTAAAAATTAGCCTTACCTTGAATTTGGCTAAGTGCTGAAGCTGGTATAGTAGCGATGGCTTGCGTAGTCCTGGTTTGGGAGTTTGATGCAGGGATTAGCAAACGTTGGCCGGGAGTTGTTGGTTTTGGTGCAACTGTGCGAGTTTGTGCACCACTTATAGGAACAACCTGCTCAAATCACGAAAAAACAAACTATTTAGTTTTAATTAACTATAAAACAACAACTATAAAAACCTTGATGATATTCTGGGACGAATTGACCCCCGAAATAATCGAAGTGCCTTTCGTTATGACCCCTCGATTAACCGTGAGTCCAGCAACCGGAACTATTTGGCCTTTTGGGCCCGATGCAGATGTCGTCGTTTGGGCCCCTGTTTTCACTGATACAGTAGTACTCGTATTTGTAGTACTTTGTGACGCAGTCGTTGAGGTCATAAACCGAATATACTGGACCCCTTTACCAGGTACATTGATTTGATGAATCTGGCCGGGCGTTAAACTCTGATTGGACGGTATACGAATTACCTGATTCATACCGCTGTTTACAACCGTGCCAGATTTTAACTGACCGCCCTGTTTGATGATGACGCGCTGCAAGCCTTGCTTCGTTTGGATTTGTTGGCCTTGCACCGGCGCCGGAAGGATTTTCGTTGGTGATTTAGCCTGATGGTTTAAAGTTATTTGAATGAATATTTTAGACAATATTGTTTAATTTTATTTACTTGTGGAACAACTTTGATGGTTTTCGATTGTATTGGTTTGTTGACAATAAATGTTTTCTTGGACGATTGAGGGACTAGTTTACCTGGTGCAAGCAGCCCAATTTGTTGAGCTTGCGCCAATGTTATCGTTTTAGCTGTTGCCGGTATACTACCGGATGCCATAGAGGTAACTAATTTTATTTGTTGGGGTTGACCCGCGTCATTGCCTTGCGATAACACGACTTGGCCTTGCGAATTTCCTACCAAAACAAAGTCATTTCTTTCAATTACAAATATTATTAAAATGATAAAAAATATATATTTATTTTAATCCAGTCGCAGATTACATTAAGAAAATATTTAATAATTGATGTTTTCTACGAATTTATTTTTAATGCCAATATAAATTATTATGATGCTTTTTCCCTAAGGAATAACAAGGTTCAGTTAATCATGAATTAAATAAACATAATTTAAGATGCACTCAAAGTGTTCATACGTAAACTTACCAACGATAACTTTGGCAACAATATTCTTATTCGGTGGGGCAATCTTCTTGATGGTACCCGACAAGTTTTTAACTTGTGTTGTAGTGAGGGAGTCTGCAGATTGATTGAGTATCGAACTTTTACTAACAGCTCGCAATTGGACGACACCACCCGCTTTATTTGAAAGTTGTAAGTTTTGTAAATTTGGTAGATTGACTGGCTGACCTTGGGCAGACACCAATTTGATTGGTTGACCACCTATATTTACAGTATTAGATCCACCTATCAAAAAAAAAAAAAAAATTGAAACTAAAAATTGGGATACAATTTTACAATACTTTATATCTAATACAATTTTTATTTTTTTAATATAGTGGAAATAAGGAAAAACATACCGATCAAATAGAAATTCTAGGAGGAATAGGAAGTAAGGTAAGGTGCAGGCCTGAAATTAAAATATAAATATTATATATATAATTTAGGTTTACAGATAACAAACTTAATACCCTTGAATGTGTAATTTAAACCTTATACTAAAACAAAATAACAATTAAATTATAAGCTGATTTTTTTTTTTTTTACCTGGTGACTGAATCAAAATCATTTGTTGGCCGGAAGTTGCATTAACAACTGAAGTTGTTTTCATAGCCATTGCGACTTTTGGTGGGGTTGGTTTAGGTGCAATAGTCAACGGTCTCAGAGGGGGCGGAGCAGCAGAGCTACCATCATATTTAGTAACCGCTTCAGGGTCTATTTTAACGCCAGGTACGGTGTCATCTGGGGACATGGACACGTCTTCAGTATCGGCTTCTATTTCTACTTCATGTTGACCAATTTCAGTCTCCACTAATTCTTCATCAAGCATTTGTTTTACTTCAATACCTTCCACTGTTAATAAAAATAACCAGAACCGTTTTTTTTAAACGAATTAGAATTGACATAATGCGGTTTAAATTTATTTATTTTAGTTTCGAAGATATGCATTTTTAAAAGTATTCGCGCCAAGAAATTATGACGTCATGCTCCCCTGGTATTTGTTATGTAAAGTTAATAGAATAATAAAAGTAGGTAATGGGTTTATTTTATTATTAGGTGTTGGCGCACATGTATATGCGCCATTACTGTTTTTTTTGTCTGATCTGTCATTTGACATTTAAGTTTTCTTAAATACGTTTTAATATGCTTTATTATTTCAAATCAGTCTTTTTCAAGACTACTTGTTGATGAGTTTTGGCCAAATGGGACAATACATTTTCTAATTGTTAAGCAGATAAATTTTTAAAATATCAATATTGAGTAAGGATAAACCTTAAACCTCAACTGTAATATTTTCACAATGGCTCAAGTCATTAAATATAATTTTGAAATTTAAAAAAAAATCCCCGCCAATAATTTTTACCAGTTTTTTTGATTAAAAACTGAATGGATTCATGATGGCCAAGCGTTCTACACATATATTCATACATTCGCATACGTGTGGGTGTTTATATGTGTGTAAAAGGTGGATAAAGTACCTCCGGTTTCGATATCGGAATGATCAATCCCTTCCAATTCTGCTTGCAAATCGGCTAATTGCTCCAAATCGCTTGTAGATAATCCAGAAAGATGTGCATCGCTAAGCGCGGTACCTTCAATATGAAGCGTATTCACTAAAGCCTCAGCTTGGTCAGTACTTTCCACTAAAAGATTTATCAAACTTAAGCAAAACCCAGAAATCAAAATTAAACAATTTAAATACTTCAAAGTTAAAAGCACACAATACACATTATATAATACACAAAACAATCATGATTTTTATAATCACTGAATTTTTTAAACAATTTGGTATCGATTAAAAGCGAAGCCAAGCGCGGCGAAACAAACGATTTTGGCGTATCTGTCAAATTTTAAAATTTCAAAATATCTGAACTCCATCGAACAGTTATTTTCGATTTGTAATTATGGTAGAAGAATTCATTGAATACTATTATGAAATTTAAGTTTTAAATACACAGTTGATAATTTCACGTGTACATTATTAACAATGCATCATGTTTATGTTGTTGATATTAGTAATAAGTATTAGTATATTAAACATACGGAATGCTTATTGCTGTTTGTGACACTTGAAAATTCAAACATTCAAATGTAACACAATATGGCCGCCAACTAAACTTAAATCTTATTAGCGCCATTTATACAAAATAAACGTAGATCAGTTAAACATTTAAACTACCTTGTTCCTGCATTGTAATTGTCGTTATAATTTACGGAAGGAAACAGCATGCCCTATCCGGAATTCTGAAATCAGGAGGTCTAGATTATAATAAAAGACGCGTACATGTGTTACTTCCAACAGTGTTCCCAACTACCTATTAATTCCCCTGTTTGAGTTATATTTTAAATAATTAACTCACAGAAAAAGATATCTGTTGCTTATATGGGAATTACAGAGATTTTTTGTTAAATTATAACTAATAAATATATAATTTCGAGTTGGGATTGATTTAAAAATCATAAATATCATAACAAAATAAATTTTAAAGTATAGATTACCAATAAGATAATCAAACATTTGTTGAATAAATTATTTAATTTGCGTTTGTCTTGTGGTATTTATAAATAATTGTTCATGATTTTTGGTTTAGGGAAATTTATTAATATTAGATTGGCTTCACTGACGCTATATTTAACATGAAATTAGCTGCTTGTAGTCAAATCGTAATGCATTTATTGAAGAAAATCCACGTTTAGGCTAAGTTTAATGAAATTTTTAGACAAAATATATGGTGCAATACGATATTTTAATCATGTAAACAGTAAACAATAAACAAAATGATTTTTTTTGAACATAACTATTAAGTTAGTAACATTGTAGGGAAATTTAAAACTGATGATTAATCAACAAAATTATTAAAAGCATTTACACACTAATCTACCCCCATCCCTGTATTTCTAACTAAAGCATAAATGCGTAAAGCATGTGTAACATATTATTTACTGAAATGGGTGGGAACGAGTGACCTTAACCTTCATACGAAAAAATTCTTTATCACAATTAAATTTTCCATCTAACTTAACAATAATAAACGTTTAGTAATGCTGGCACTTTGTTTAAAAATACCTGAAATGGGCATTATAATGCAAATTTGTTCAAAATCAGGCGGCTAGATCACGGACGCACTTGACATCAACTCAACACTGCATTTCGAACTAAATAACCACAATAAGTTTGTTAAAATCACCAAACAATACAAAACAAACTTTCTATTAAATTCCTTGTAAAACTAAATTATAAACATACACAATTTCTAAATATTCGATGCAATTTTCGCGGTCACTTTACAGCACACTTCTATCGCGGTTAAGCATTGCCAACATTATAAAGTGTTCAGTGTTATCACTAAAATATTCGAACACTAGCGGCACTAAACCGTCCAATGAAATCGAACACTTACTGTAGGCCTCATAATACCTTCTCTCTCTTTGAAGAGGTAGTGCATATTATTTCTTAGAGCCTCTTACCGTTGATTACTAAGCGATATATGACCGAGTAATGCTATTTATATTACTGTAGCGTTGCATTTTATTAACCAAAAACCAAAACGACTGTCAAATTTGCTATCGCCATCGATTATTGAACAATATTTGTTTAAATTAATAACAATGGTGTTAACAGTGCTTACGGTTAGACAACAATTAGCCAGTATTTCGAGTTCTGGTGGTTCACATAAAGACCAAGCCGAAAAGTACGTGGTTATAAGTAATTTGATTAGAATAATTTAGAATATTTGTTGTTTAGATATCGGTCTATTTTGGAAAGTGTTTTGGGCGATTCGGGTGGTGAGATCATCGAAACGCTGCAAGTGTTTATTGAAGCAAGTAAGTAATTATTCGTCGTACGGTGGCACTGGATTAACTTAAATTTGTAGTTGTAAACGAAAATGTAAGTTTGGTGATTTCTCGGCAAATTTTAACGGATGTCAGCACCCAACTTACACAGTTACCCGATGGTATTTCAAAAGCAGTGTCACATTATACTCTGGACAAAGTGCAACCAAGGGTTATTTCGTTTGAAGAACAGGTGGCGAGCATTCGGCAGCATTTAGCCGATATTTACGAGAGGTACCAAAGTTGGCGAGAGGCTGCGAATGTGCTTGTTGGAATCCCGTTAGAAACTGGCCAAAAGTAAGAGTAACAAATTTGCGGTGTGAGATCGCCGATACGCGTACTCACACATTCTGCTTGTTTTATTTTCCAGGCAATATTCGGTGGACTATAAACTGGAAACATATCTAAAAATCGCCCGCTTATACTTAGAAGACGATGATCCAGTACAAGCCGAAGCATTCATAAACCGAGCTTCATTACTACAAGCGGAATCAAAGAATGAACAACTACAAATTTACTACAAAGTTTGTTACGCTCGAGTTCTAGACTACCGCCGTAAATTCATCGAGGCAGCGCAACGATACAATGAACTATCGTATCGGGGAATTATCCATGAGGATGAACGGATTACTGCGTTAAGAAACGCATTAATTTGCACTATTTTAGCTTCAGCCGGACAACAGAGGTCGCGAATGTTGGCAACTTTGTTCAAAGATGAACGTTGCCAACATTTACCAGCTTATTCGATCCTTGAGAAAATGTACTTGGAGCGGATAATTCGTCGATCTGAATTGCAAGAGTTTGAAGCGTTGCTGCAACCACATCAAAAAGCTATGACGCTTGATGGTTCTACGATTTTGGACCGCGCTGTTGTTGAACATAATTTACTGTCGGCTAGTAAATTGTATAATAATATTACGTTTGAGGAATTAGGAGCGTTATTGGAAATTCCACCGTTATTGGGGGAGAAAATCGCTAGTCAAATGATCACTGAAGGACGCATGAATGGATATATCGACCAAATCGATTCGATTGTGCACTTTGAAAGTTTGTATTACATTTTAGCAAGTCTTGATTCCCATATATCAACATGAATCGTGTTGTCTTGAAATATATCATTGAATATATATTTCAATATAAAAAATACTTATATTATGTACTGTTTGTTTTCAGCTCGTGAAGTTTTGCCGCAATGGGATAAACAAATCCAATCGTTGTGTTACCAAGTAAATTCGATCATTGAAGTAATTTCGAATTCTGAACCCGAATGGATGGCGAAGATAACAGATGAACAAATGGTTCATTGAATTGTAAAATAAATTGTGATCTTTTCTAATGCAAAATTGTCCTAATATATGTTATTTGGCAATAAATAATTAAAAATATGTTTTGTATTTTAATCGTTAAGGCTAAGGTCGCATTACTTATGCGTAAATATGGAAGAATGTTGCGCGAAAACTAATAAAAAATATCTGCACTCAACTTTCTTTTACCCAGTTTTCACTTTATATATATCCAAAACCTGCTGTCAACCTAACCAATACTCTACAGAAATATTCTGAAATGTCATTTATCTAATTGAGTTTCTATTTTGTTTTCCTGTCAAAATAGCAGATGTACCGATTTTATAAGCTACATGCGAATCCATGGCAACGTAAACAACATATTTATGTTGCCGTAGCATTTTTCCCGCAAGTGGTAAATTTTTTGAAGAAATGTTTCAAACAAAAGTGCGAAATATTAATATCTTTCATTATGAACATAACATATTTTTGCAGTAAGTGCGCAGCCGTTCTAGTGATATTTCAGATAGAACAAAAAATGTATAGAGTAAACATGCGCACTTCTGGTTTGAATATTCTTTTCAAAAATAGTAGGTGCACATCTAGGGCATATACAAGTCTTAAGGTTGAAGTTTCATAATATTAGGTTCGACAGTTTTGACCCTAGAGCGTTCACAGACATCATTCCCAAAATAGTCACATTCGATTCAGGGAAGGTCAAAACATGTATATCCGTTCGAAATTTTTCATGATTACAATTACTTATTACTCTGTAAAAGAAAGTAAAAACTATTATAATTATACGATTTTTATTTAACATATTAAATACACCATAATACTTGTACATTATGTTCAATTATTCAAGCCATGCACCTTACTAGTTAACAATGTTCAGTTCTGAACAAACATTTGAAAAAAGCGTTAAAATATCCAACTTGATTCACAACCGATTATAAAATTAAGCATATTAGTTTAAAGTGCTTATTATAACAACTATAAAGACCGAAGTATATAATCCATACAAAATGGTGTAATGTATGCATTATCATTTCACTTTCATATAGAAACACAAGTTTTCAAATGTTTATATCAACATATTCAAGTCTTTTCATTTCGCCATGGTGATTACAAGCAAAGAACAAAACAGTTCATAAATGATAAACAAAAGGAAACAAACAAATGTACGGACAAAAACAAATTTATTTTTAATCGCTAAACAAAATCTATAAGACTTCACAATTTTTTTGTTTTTCTACAAGTACAACAAACACAGTTTTTGTCTTTTTTATAAAGATCAATAGAAGTTTTTCGTAGATGCCCTATGTGTGTTTTTTTTTCTTTTTTTTTTTTTGCAGTGGCTTTATTAACAGGGAAAGTATATGTTATTTTGTTTTATTGAAAATGTTTAAAGTTGATTTTTACTTAGGCTTCTAATTCTAATGCGGCACCGAATTTGTGGCCGCCGTTGTTGAAGTTTTTACCGTCAATTAATACAGACATCGACAATGTGACACCTGAAAAAAAAAATTCGTTCTTCAGTTTCTTGCAAGGAAATTTGCCTCCTGCTGTACGATTTACAATTAAAAAGTTACGCATTTTGATCACGGGTAATTAATTTGTCAAACTTTTTATAAATTATGAATGTTACGGCACAGCTCATTTATTCAAACTAATAATTAAGTATTATTATTCAATTTTGTTGCATATTAGCATTAATTGCCATGAAACAAACAGGATTATGTGTAATATTTATTTATGATTACTAATTGGCTACGAATGCCCCTTAAAACTTTTTAATTAACTGCACCAAACTAGATAGATGGAACAAGAGTTTAACTTAGTTTAGTAGTGAATCCACCAAGAGTATAAATATCCCGAAATTTTGCTATCAAATAGAATATATTTAAGTTCCGAATAGTGAAATCTCACTTACCATCTCTTAACTTTTGTTGGTATCCAAGACCGATTTGGCTAGCGTTATTGACCTTAGCGCGAACTGACGCATCCTCATCTAAGCTGTAGTCTGCACCGATTGCGAAACGTGTGTTATTACCGCCAGCTGACCACGCTAACTGGATACCAGTTGCTAATTGTGGTGATACTTTTTGGTAAATGGATCCTCCGAATTCTTGGCCATCATCTCTACAGAGAAAATTAAAACGCACACACGAAGACAAATATAAAAAATGTACTAGGTTAAAATGGCGCCATCAGATAGCCGACATACTTGGCTTGAGTAGGTTTCCGGTTCGAAGCCCTAATGTTTTAATTAAGCACTTAGATAACAAAATAATGAAACTCTTATAAACCTAAGATTTTAAGTGGAGTGCTTCAAGCCAAGATGGCGTGCTTACAGCACGTGATCTAAAAGTAGGCACTTACACGTTGGTGTGTAATACGAAATCGCCGGTCGAGAAACCTAAGGCGCAGTTGTTGCGTGTAACCTTCGATGTTTGTGAATCGAAGGCAGTTTGGTAGCCTGCTAACCAACCCTGGTAACCGACAACAGCTGATGCGTTGATGATGGGTCCGGCCATGATGAGGTCCATATCACAGTTGAGCGCGACACGGTCATTTCCGAATCCGGCCTTAATGCGGCCAGTTTTGTTTCTGTACATAGTGAAAATTAAAATGCTTGAATTAAAAAAAAAATCTACCGGACCACAAATTACAGCGCTAATATTACAGATAATTACAGGCGATAGCAATTTAACCACCATATGGCGGTGTTTTATAAAATATATATACCAAATAGTTTATTTGGTGAAGATAAAATTGACAGAATTATCAAAATACGTTGTGCATTAGCAACTATCAGTATCAGTTTGAGAAGTTCATATTTGTTGGTTTTTATAGGCGAGACTAAACAATAACCGACGCAAAAGTGATGGTTATGCATTCCAATTCCGCCAACTTTCGTACGCATTAAAATTAATAACAAAAGAGTAATGCAAAAAAAAATGAAGTTTTCTGTACGCTTAAATGTTGCTTTTGGCTATGGTCGCCCGTTCAATGATTTATGAATGTCCAAAGGACAATAAAATTAGCAATAATACTAACTCATAAAATATGCTTCACTTAATAATATTAATATATAACCTTGCATAATACGTATTGCTTCAGATATTTATAGTGGACTTATGCAACAGATAAAGTAGTGGCCAGGTTTTTCAACTACTGCCAAATTTATTCAATTTTTGCACACTTTAATTAATAGTTACAAAAAAATTCATTTACTATCAGTTGTTTACAAAGATCAATAGGTTCGTTCCTATTTTAAAATGTTATGCATGTAAGATGCGATTTAAATTAAGACGTCTTTTGTAACGCGTCACAGTGAATAATCAAATGAAAGTAAGGTCAATGACCTATCAAATCACATGATAAATTATTATTTGCTAAATGGAAATAGTATCATTATTTAGGAACTATATCACTTTTTTTAATACAATTAAAATAAATATAAACATACAATACATCCGAATGTTGTTATATAATAATGGCTTGAATAAGATAATTGTGAGAATGTTACATAAGTTGTTCATATAGAGAGCACTTAACGCTATAATGTTATATGAATAAAATTCTTACCCGGTTTGTGGGGCGAATGAGCAATCGGCAGATAACTTGAGCCCCTGGGTGATTTTATCCGCAAGCGTGACCTCCGCGGCGAGTGTGTTGTCCGTATTCCATTTCTCGCTGAATGTGAGACCGTGCTCCTTGATTTTGTATTTTGTTTCCAAATTACCGAACACTTTGCCGGTCTCCTGGTTAGACACACCGCCACTGGTGAATTCTACCCCTGAATTTGTCTTGGATTTTACATCGAGTTTCAAAAGACCAAAATGGTAACCCTTTCCAAACACATCGCGGGCATGTTTACCTAGGTCGGAATATGGTGGGGGGCTCATTATCTAGAAACAAACAAATTGAAATTCACATCTTTGTTTTATTTAGAAACCGTGCATTTTTTATCCGAGAAAGTTAGACACATGACCAAACACTGTCAGTACTATTGTACGATTAGCTAAAACCAAGAACTAGAATAGAATTTTATTTGCTGTATTTAATAGATCAACAATTATTCTCATCGAACTAAATAGTAATTAAGATTAGAAAATTACAAATAATAATCTAGATTGCATTATGACAAGCAATGCTAACATTCCAAGCAACAAAATGAACACAATGTATGATACATTTTCTTGCTTTGAACGTTAACTATATATGTCATACAACAAACTGGAATCATTACTTGTAATTTCTAAGCTTAATAAACAAAATTTATCATAAATTGTGTTGCTTGGAATGTTAACATTGCTTGTCATAATACAAACTAGATTATTATTTGTAATTTTCTAAGTTTAACTACTAATTGTTTCACTGTGAACAATCCTTTATTCACAGCGAAACCATCAGTATTTAAGGATTGTTCACAGCGAAACAATCAGTAATTAAGCTTAGAAATTATAAGTAATAGTTCCAGTTTGTTGTATGTCATACAAAGTTAACGTTCACAGCAACAAAATTTATCATACATTGTGTTCATTTTGTTGCTTAGAATATTAGCAAAGCTTGTCATAATACAAACTAGATTATTCTTTGTAATTTTCTAATTTTAATTACTATTTACGCCATTAAATTGTATTCACAGCGAAACAATCAGTAATTATGCTTAGAAAATTACAAATAACAATCTAGTTTGTATTATGACAAGCAATGCCAACATTCCAAGCAACAAAAAGAACACAATGTATGATAAATTTTGTTGCTGTGAACGTAAACTTTGTATGTTATGCAACAAATTGTAATTATTACTTGTAATTTCTAAGCTTAATTACTTATTTATTCGCTGTGAATACACTTTAAACGTAGAAAATACTTGGCTACACGAATTGAACGCGTTTTTGTGGCTAAAAGAACTTGCATCAGATGCAGATAATCAGCGCTACATGTGCATAATTTGGTATCTATATTCAACGTCATTAGTAATATACATAAAGTAGCAATTTCTTAATATTTTTGGATAGCTTAGAATTTCTAACAAAAATATAAATCATTACTGAATGCAAACTCCGTTAATCGTTATGCCTCATTGATTTCATAACCATAATAATTTATTAGTAATGCCAATACATATATAAAATTACATAAAATAGGGCAAAATAGCACACAACCCTTTCAAATACCCCAATTCATAATTTAGTCACAATATATTTTAATAAATTTATATATATATATACAGATTCAGGAGGTTATAGATTTTATGGAATCATTGAATATTCTAGAACAGTTTTAATACCGCTGATATTATGCAAAAATGCACTAATACGTTTAGTTAACAAATTTAAAGAAAATTGTTTAAATATTACAGTATATTTACACACAAGTTAGTAAACCCCGTGCGTAACAAATTAACAAGAGATTACGTAACGACGAAGTTACTATAAATTTAGAACATTTTCACGAGTAGGGCATGGCACGTTGTAAATCGATCTTGATATGAGAAACCGTATCGACTATTTGCTAAGGTCACACTAAAATCCCTACAATTTTGTTAATTATTTATTATATATGTAATTTGCTTTAATGTAAAATTGCGATTTCGCCTAAATTGGAGGAAATAAAACGCGAGAATGGAGACAGCCGGGTTGAAGACCGGTGTATGACGTATCACTTAAATCACACTACATCGACAAAATGGCTATTTAAAAGTATGAATTGCGATAGGGTTTATAGTTTATAATACATATTGATCGGTACACTTACGATTTATATAAAATTTACGTAGTAAAAAATAAAATTACAGCAACACAGCTAGCAGAAGTCAGACCAACACGAAGACTGAGTTGTAACTTTTTACAACGCAAGAGGTCTCTACTATAGCGCTGACGTAGTCAAAAGTGAACTTCACGTTCATATTTTATTGATATATTATTTTTAGATGTAAAGGAACAACAAGAATTTTCGCAATAAATAAACTATCAATAATTATAATGACATCATTGTTAGTTTTTCCTATAGATTTGTTCAAATAATCTTTTCATAATCTCGAACCCAGTGTCATTAAAATTTAAATATAATCCAGTTATAGATATTTTGGGGAAACACTTACTATTCGGTCTAGATTACCGCCACAACAAACGCCACAACCGCCAGTATCTAGTGGTTTTTTACTACTTATGCCGCAACCATCATCACCATATGAAGTATGTTTGTGAACCTTGCTAGACATACTTGGATAATTATCCTAATTTTTCACATCTATGAAGAACACGAAATATTTTTTGTAAAATAAAATATTTACCAAATGTCAAATAAAATTCATTTTAAACAAATGCGTACTGTTTATTTTGCACGTAAATGTCGTAGGAACGGAAAATTCAAAAAATTAGAAAATCCGTCATTTGAATCTCAATGCATTTAGCTGTATTACTTTATTTTATGTTCTATATTGTTGTATAAATAAAATATTTTAGAATTATTAGTAGAATTTTTGGGAGTTTTAATTATTTTTATAAGGGCAGTATTAAGGGGGGGCTTCAAATTTTGCGGCCTTATAACTCTGGAAGTATACAGGCGATTAGATTCAAATAATAAGTGTAAGGAAATTTTTTGATCCGAGTATGCTACAGACCCACAACCGAATGCTTCTTCGGTACTTCAGCTAAAAATGCCTGCACTATGACCATCTAGTGTAGAGTAGCGAAATCTGTTTAAGCATTTTTCGATGATGAAGTGCTACGTTTTCGTAAATATTAATTTCAAAACGTAATAAAATTCTAGCGCCAAATCTTCTACAATTTGAATTAACTGTATTAATATTTGTTGTTAACAATTACAATTAAAGCTTAATTATAAAACGAATCATCTAGAACTCATATATTTAAGTTGGGGAATAAATAAATCGAACTTTGTCGCTATAATTGCACAGCAGACGAATCTAAATGTGTACAGCAGTTTTTCATTAGGTCTTGCCAAAGTATTGGTGGATTACGAGACACCAAGACGATAGTTTATAGTCTTCCTGTCGATACAATATTCGTGTTGTAATAAAATGGAAGGAGATTCGGTAGAATTATTAATTTGCTTATATTTTGTAATAGTTAATTAATTCATATAGTAATTTATAGCAAAATTGGCGAATTCTGCAAAATGAGAAAGTTGGCAGATTTGTGGTGGCAGGGCGCGATTTGGAAGCGGGGGAAGTTGTTTTTTCTGAATTACCATTTGTTTTGGGACCAAAATCAGGTAAATTACATTTATTTGTTTTTAGTGCGTAACAAACAAAATACATATTAAATGTAAATAAATGGAAATAAATATTTACGTTTGTGATGAATTTATTTAACTGTGTTTTATTTAGATGTAGTGTACATATACTTATAAATAACTCATTTTGGGCTTAATAGAAATTACTAAAAATACATGTATTATACATAATTGTATTTGTATTTCTAGATTTTTTTAATTTTGGTTTGAATAGATAATAGGAAAATTGTTCCTATAACAAAACGGAGTTCTCCCCAATAGATCTGATATTTAATTATAATTATAAAATTATTATTTTAACCTTTCCCTAGCCAAAATTATTTTAAGCACTGGGTCAAACCTACTATTAAATCCCAAATTTTGGCCATAGTCAAAAATAAATTATTGCCCTAAACATGCATTAAAATGCCTTAAATTGCATCAGCGTTCACCTGGATTAATAAAATACTTCCCTAAATGCTAGCAAATTCTCCTTGGATCAGTAATTTCGGGTAGGGAAAGGTTAATTATGTATTATATAGTAACACAACTGCATCAAATCAAAGTACGTACATATATGATATATTAGTTTTTCCTAATCGTCTTAGGGCAAAAATAAAGGTAATTCAGTGATTTCTTTTGCAATAATTAAAAACGTTGGTAATATGAATTTGTAAAATAATTTGTATCTATATAGATACTCCTCCGTTGTGTTTGGGTTGTTATTGTTCGGCTGATGGATCCACATTTTGTTCGAAATGTGGTTGGCCCGTTTGTGGGCCCGAGTGCGAAGAACAACCCGCGCACAAAAACGCCGAATGCAAAATTTTCGCAGCGGCCAAAGTTAAATTTCAACCAGTAGAAGATTTCACAAATTGCTGTCCTCAATACGAATGTATAACTCACTTACGGTAAGTTAACACTTACAGATTACAGATTTGAATAAAAATAAACTCTCTTCTTCGTGAAGTTTTATTCTAGCGAAAGAAGAAAACCCGGACCGTTGGGAGGCGGAAGTAAAGACAATGGAGCCGCACATTGAACAACGGAAGCAACAACCGATTTGGGCGTTTAATCAAACGAATATCGTTGATTATTTATTAGGGCCATGCATGCTAAAAGATCGTGTTGATGCAGAATTATTACATAAAATGATTGGTATACTTGAGGTAAATGCGTTTGAAGGTAGAAATGCATCGGGGTTTACATTTAGAGCTTTGTATCCGAAATTGGCAATGGTATCGCATAACTGCGTGTCGAATACGACACATTCGATTGCACCAGTAAACGAAAAAGGGGAGGAGTTTAGGTGAGAAAATTTACACCAAATTTATAATTAAAAAAAATAAAAATGTATTGGAATCAGGATGTATGTACGAGTTGCTGTAAAAGTGCCGGAAGGGCACGAATTATTCGTTAATTATACACATGCGTTATCGCCAACAATGTTGCGCCGTGAACACTTAAAGGAAGGGAAGTACTTTGAGTGCGCCTGCGCAAGGTGCGCTGATCCCACCGAATTAGGGACACATTTGAGTACCCTAAAATGTACCAAATGTGATAACGGCATTGTAATTTCTACAAATGCATTAGGTTTTTTGCATTTCACATGATTTATCTATTGTATCTTTAAAAATTCTGCATTGCTAGATGCTGAAGCACAATGGAAATGCAGCCATTGTGAATATTCTGCTAGGGGCGAGACAATCCGAAAAGTGTTGCATGCAATTCAATCCGAATTGGATTTGATTGAGATGTCTGGCCATGATAGTGAAGGGATTGAAGAACGCGAGAAAACGCTGCGAAAATATCGATCAGTGTTGCACCCAAAACATGCGTTCATGATGAGTTTGCAACATTCGTTGAGTCAAATGTACGGCCGAATGGAAGGTTACATGCTGGCTGATCTTCCAGATATTTTACTGGAACGCAAGGTGGAAATGTGCCGGCATCTATTGGGAGCGTTGGATGTTATTGAACCAGGCCATTCTCGACTTCGGGGTAAACAAAAAATTTAGCTTTATATTGATTTTAGGCATGTTGCGTCGTATTCGTTACTCTAAACCCCCGGTTTGGGGAAGATTTCATATAAATAATAAACCGGGTAGTTTTGGCCAAAATATTCTTACTTTTTTTTTTTTTAGGCATGACATTGTATGAATTACATGCGCCGCTTATTTTGTTGGCCCGGAGTGAAAAAAGACATGAACTCATTGACAAAAATGGCCTACGTACAAAATTAGAGGAGGTAGTGAAAATTCTAGGAGAAGCTGCAACGATTCTAAAATTAGAGCCTGAAAGTACTCCAGAAGGAATCATTGGACAAGTAGCTGTACAGTCATTACAACAATTGCAGGAAAATTTAGATATTTTAATTGAAAAGTCGTAGAATTATTTATAATTTACTAGAATTTCTTATACTTGGACCGTTATTGCAACAATGGAAAGACAATTTAGATATATTAATTGCGTATAGTCATAAAAAAAAGTATTATTTACTAGGAATGTAACAAGAATACTGAAATTCCAATAAGTAGATAATTGTATTTATTAAATTTTCATTATTGTATGAACTAAAATAACTGTTATTGTATTTTACTTTAAATAAAGAATAATCACAAAATGTATTCAATTCTTTTCTTTTTTACGGATTTTCTTTCAGATTTTGGCATTTTTACACAGAATCTGCGGTATATTAAACCAAAATTCTTCTCATAACCGACGTAAGTTATGTAACCTATTTAAATATATAACAAGAGATGTATTATAATCTGCAATATTATTTACACAACTCGACATGCAAAAAACTGTCGCCATTTTGACGTGTATTCAATAATCAAATAATAAATGTGAACCCATATAGCGCAGAATGCCTAAAGACGTAATAAACACGTCTAATAGTTGAAATATTTTAAGATGTCGTCTATTGGACGTCTTTATTACGTCTAATAAGGCATTCTGTGCTATATGCAACAAAGCGTTCTACACATACATTCATTCATATCCATCGGGGTGTTTATATATATAATACATATATAGTAAAATAAAAGGTGTTATATCTTTGCTATTACTTAACTTCCTAGATTCAATGAACGCGTATTATATTTTTTGTTTTGTTCTACTAACTTTTTATTCCAAAAATAAACATGTGAATGTCGCGTCTAGTTTAAAATAGTACTCATCAGGAGTAGTAGTACTGTGTGTATCTAGTTCACGATTTTACGATGGTAAAAGATAAGAGGCAAAATTCTAAAGAAAATGCTAAATTATGTGTATTATGTTCAAATGAATCTACTTTAACATGTAATAATTGTAATGGGGTCAATTACTGTTCGAAAGAACACCAAAAACAAGATTGGAGTGTACATAAAAATAAATGTAAACCGTTTGTGATTGAAAATAATCAAATATTCGGCAGGTAAATTGAATGATGGTTTTTTAGTTCACTACATTTTTGAATTCTAAATATTATGCAGTTAGTTTTGTTTTTTCAGATATTTAGTAGCAGCAAGGGATTTGAAGCAAGGCGAATTAATATTCAAAGATGCCCCCACAGTTATTGGACCCCCAATAGAAGCCACCCCATTATGCTTCAACTGTTACAAACCAATTCCCCCATTAAAGAAACCATTATGCTGTCCAAAATGCCTCAAAGCACCCATATGCACTAAAACATGCAATGGTTTAGGACACTCAGCCATCGAATGTGAAAAATTAAATAAAAATCCACTTCTAACAGCCGAAACACTAATCCAAAATGGTCAAATTTTAATGCCTTTGCGGTGTTTATTCTTAAGAGAAAGCGATCCAAATGTATGGAGCGAACTAATAAACATGGAAGCACATTTGGAGCAAAGAAGAAACACACCAATTTGGAGAAACCATAAAATTAATGTTGAAGATGTGTTGCAAAAATTTGGATTGATAACTAAAGACGATGTGACGAATGAGGTGATTCAGCGAATTTGTGGTATATTGGATGTAAATACGTTTGAGTTGCGAGTTCCTGGAATTGAAGTGGATTCAAGTGGTGATCCAACTGCGTGTGTTCGGGGTGTTTATTTGCAAGCGGCCTTTATGGCTCATGATTGTATTGGAAATACTCATTTAGCAGTGGATGATATTTTTAATATGACTGTACATGCAAGTGTGCCGATAACAAGAGGGGGTCCTATTTATTTCAATTATACAAATGCTCTACAAGTAGGTATTATTTTAACAATTTTTTATCTATGTTACTCGGTGGAGAGAAGTATTTATTTTACACCAATATTAACTTATATGCACTTCTTTTATTGATTTCTCACAATCTCATTTATCTGTCTCTCTCCGACTATTGATTTCTGACTGACCCTATGCCTTAGTAGAACACATATACACCAAAGCTTCCCCAAAACATCTGAGTCTTTCCACAAGGCTCTAGTACAATATTAATGCTAATTGTTTTTTAGCTCGTCCTACAGAATAATAAAACAGCTATAGTAATCTGTAGTGTGTCTGTAACATCCCCAAACACTATAGCTATTTGGTTTTACTGTACGACGTGCTAAGAACAAGTTGTATTTCATGCAACTGGAAAACAAATAATAAACCTATCTTTTAATTGTGTAACTTTGTAATTAGGACAATTTATGGTTTTTTTTTCTATAGGGGACCTACGATAGACAAGAACATTTGTGGGAAGGAAAATATTTTAAATGCACGTGCAAACGTTGCACCGATCCCACTGAATGTGGAACTTACATGAGCTCTTTAATCTGTGTAAAATGCCATACAGGAAAAATGGCTCCTGCAAAGTTAACTGAAAATATTCACAAACATGAATCGTTTTGGAAGTGTTCAGATAACAAATGCAATTATATATGTAGAGGAAGTTTGGTCAGTTCTACTGTAAATGTAGCCAAAAACTTAATTGAAGATTCAGGTAAAATTATTTTGTCAATTTGTGTCTGGATTTTTAACCGGAAGTGCTTGTGTACTCCTTTTATTTTTGCCTATCTTGAAAACGACATGACTTAAACTATGGCAATGGTAGAATGAATTTAAAACAAAATAAAACAGCATAGTGAAAACTAAGTATAAAAAAGTCGAATGAAGGCCACTCCACTTTTTTGTATCAGAGACTCCTGCATCCTTCACCAATTTATAAACAGAATTTATATATTTCGAAGTAAACGAGCCACTAAGAGATTTAATTCTATATAAATTTAAATTTCAGATAAAACTGATATTCGAGCAATGGAAGCATTGATCAAAAAACTATTACAAACTTTCGCCCCAGAACATTCGTTAATAGTAGATTTAAAACAATGTTTAGGTAGTTTACATTCAGATATATTACGCAGAGAACCGAATCCGAATCGGAAAATATTGAACCGGAAATTGCAGTTATGCAAAGAGTTATTACTCGTGCTTGATAAACTAGAACCTGGAATTTCTAGATTGAGAGGTAATTTACAATTAAATAAAAACAAAGTTTAAAATAAATCTGTGCATTGAAATTCGAAAAAAAAAAAAAAAATTATATTCATTCATATACATTTATAATTGGAAATGTTCATCATATAGTCAAAATATATATATAAACGATTCTAAATCAAAATATTTTAACAAATTAATGTAAATAATGTGTTTAATTGTAGGATTAACACTATACGAGTTGCATATCCCGATTGTGATCTTAGCTAACAGACAATACGATAATGGCGAAATAACTGCAGAAATCCTACTAGCAAATTTAAAAGAAGGCGAAGAAATATTAAAAAAATCTATTTCGTTATTACTTTATGAACCAAGTAACAGTCCAGAAGGCCGTTTGAATACAAGAGCTATTAAAGAATTGAAATTGTTGCGAAATTCAATGGCGAGTGTTGAACAAATACTTGAAAATAAAGCAGAAAATGTTGATAAAAGACGTGTGAAAAAGAAGAAATAAATAACATAATGTAATATTGATGCTGCTTAAATAAATTAATAAATGTACTGCATAGTTATTTCCTAAAATATACACATTTTAATAATAGAAATTACAATAAATAGGGGAATCCCAAAAATTTATTTACACTATTGCAATTGCTATATAGGTCATCGTTATAGACAAATAAACACTATCTAGATAAATACTGTTGTATGATGACGAATGTACTAATTTAATAAACAGTTTTATTTATATTTTAAACCCTAGAAATATTTTTTTGTAATGTAGGCAACTAAACTATCATAAATGAATTTCACAACCATTCAATTCTTTATCAATTTGGCGCAAGAGTGAACAGAAGCAAATTAGATTTTAGCAAGAATGCCGGTAATTATGTATATATAATCATTATAAAACCATACAATAATTGCATTTATAATTGCTCTATAAACACATTGCTGAAGCCACTGTTTTCGTTACTGAAATAAACGTAACCTCACATTGTATTTTCAGCTATCTCCCCTCGGAGAACATGGATTAATTGTCGGTGTACTATTAACATTTATAACGGTTTTTAACTATTCGTTGCATAGGATAGATGAGGGCCATGTCGGTGTTTATTATAGGGTATGTTTTAGGTTATGCAATTTATTAAATGATTAATAAGGCGAATATTTATTTTTAGGGCGGAGCGTTGCTCCCAGTTACCAGTCAACCCGGGTTTCATATGATGGTACCGTTTCTAACGAGTTACCGCACTGTACAGGTACCGTGCACATCACTTTGAATATATAGAGTAGGTAATTATTTATTTTTTAAAGGTAACTTTACAAACTGATGAAGTTAAAAATGTTCCTTGCGGTACTAGTGGCGGTGTTATGATTTATTTTGATAGAATTGAAGTCGTTAACGTTCTTAGCCCAACGTGTGGTACGTATATTTTTGGAATCATTAACTTTAAGGCGAATAATTTATTTATTTACGAAATTAAACATATTTTCACATAAAAAAGTAAATTAATATATATATATAAAAGAATTAATAAAAAAAAATGTTTTGAACAAAATAAACCAACATTATTATTTAATACAACAAACACATTCAGGAGATTGGTGAATAATTTGCGCGACCCGGATTTTTTTAAACCCATTCAAAAAGGCCCAATGATAACACTTACATAATTTTAATTACATTAATAGCAAAATCAAGTTAAATTTTTCCCCGAATTGAATCTGCATCGATATTAGTTAAAAATTCATGGACAGTCGAATACAAAAACAGATTTTAATAACATAATCTCAGTCTTTAAAGAAGTTTCTAGATTCGAATTGGTAATAATAGAAACTCACGAATTCCAAATATATTACATATATCATTTTAAACAATTTTTAATATTTTGTTCATTGTTTTCTATTTATTTTACATGAATAAAACATGAAACTATGTATAGGAGATTTTAAAGTTTAGTTTGCTTTTATAAATATACAATATTGATTCAGTCATTTTATTAATGCATATTTGATAATAATTACATGTGTCAATTCATGTTTGGATGCAGGTATAATTTTTTTTTCTAAAACAACTTAGTTACCCAAAAACCCTGAGCAATGGGTGCCTTTTTCATAAAATTACTTTATTTATTATATATTTGGTTATTCTAGTGTCCGATATAGTCCGAAATTTCACTGCCGATTACGACAAAGCGCTCATATTCAATAAAGTTCATCACGAATTAAATCAATTTTGTAGTGTGCATTCGTTACACGAAGTATATATAGATTTATTCGATCAAATCGATGAAAATCTAAAAACCGCGTTACAAAGAGAACTAAATGAAATGGGCCCCGGTTTAACTATACAAGCTGTACGAGTTACAAAACCAAAGATACCTGAAGTTATTCGAAAAAACTATGAATTGATGGAGGGAGAGAAAACAAAACTCTTAATTTCTACACAACATCAAAAGGTATACCATAGAATCAATTTAAAACAAAATGAAACAATATATATATATTTTTTTAAACGCTTAAAAATTAAATCAGGTCGTAGAGAAAGACGCGGAAACTGAACGAAAAAAAGCGATAATCGAAGCCGAAAAAGAAGCGCAAGTAGCCAAGATTCAGTACGAGCAAAAAATCATGGAAAAGGAATCGCTACAACGTATGGCTCAAATTGAAGACGAAATGCATTTGGCTCGCCAACGTAGTCGCTCCGACGCTGAATTTTACCAATCAAAACGTCAAGCAGAAGCCAATGACTTACTATTGACCACTCAATATTTAGAACTGCGAAAATATGAAGCCTTAGCGCAAAATAATAAAGTATTTTATGGGTCAAGTATACCAAGTATGTTCATTCAAGGGGGTTGTGCTAAGGAGCATCTTGTTACTATTGATAAAGAATCAAATATATCTTCTTAATAGTTTTCATCGTTTTTGTTATATTATAATAATAAAGATCTCAGGGATCTCACCTTTCAAAATAATATACAGATCACTTGAGAAAACATTTGTTGCACTGATATATTTAATTTAAAGATATGTATTATTATTCTTTGCAAATTAAACGTGATCTAATTTAATTAAAAAAAAAACGCCAAATTATTTACGTCACACAATATTGTGATTTGATGTATAAGTCGTAAATAAATTTTATAAACATGTTAGTATTGGGCTTATTATTTATCAAAATATGGCGTTGCATGGATTAAGATTTTTTTTAAATCTAGTTTGTATTATAGCAAGCAATGCTAGCATTCCCAGCAATTAACAATTATAAATATTGTTGCTGTGAACGCGTTGGTATTGTATATTATGCAACAAATTCGTAATTTTTAAGCATAATTACTAATGGTTTTGCTGCAAATTGGTTACCTGAGGTAACCATTACTCTACGGAAGCTTATCAGGCGTACCCAAAAATAATCCCTATAGCATTATAATACAAGGAGATTTTAGTAATTCTTAGGAACACTATGCAATTAAATCAAGAAATGTTTTTATTCGCCTAGGTAATAAATAATTTTATTATATACATTTTATATATATTTTCCCAATAAATGTGGGATTTTTTTTTCATCTATAAAAATATAAAGTTTGCTCATTTTTATATTCAAAACGAACAAACGTAACAAAATTGTAAGTATCACAACCCGTAGTCCTTATTTTAGGTTTAAAAATGGCGGAATGTTATTTTAAAATAGGAAAGCATACACAAGCTAAATTACTTAAATAAATAAAATGTAATTTTCCCGGTAATTCGAACAATATTAACGAATGGAAAATGAACAGTTTTTAAATGCAATATTTACAAATTTAAAGCAAAGTATTCAACAATTTTTTCTTTTATATATAAATAGCACCTGTGTGATGTATATTATTTACAAATACTAGACAGTCTTTTCGTTACCATAAACAAAATTTAGACAGTAAAACTATAAAATTCAACATATTATCAACAGTACATAAAATAATGATTAAAAATACCTAATATTTACAAAAATTAAATGTTGATAACACTAAAAATAATAAAACGTAATATTCAAAGTGAAACTTATAAAAGGTCAAATCAAGATTTAAAATTCATTTTTCAATCGTTAAACAAAACTTGTTATAACAATAATGCGAGGTTTTACTTATGACATTAAAATAAATGTGAATAAATTACGAATTTGAATCGGACTCTGCCGATTCCGCTGTATCAGGTACAACTTTTAAGTCTGATGATGCTTTGGCATAATACTCAACTAGGCAAAAAGTTACTGTACCTGCAGTTGCCAAAACAATTAATATGCCTAGTTGAGCGTATAATCCTAAGGATTGCGCATAGAAGAAAGAAATGGCGGCTGCTACTGACTAAAAAATAAAATAAAAATAACAGGTATAATACAGTACGAGTGCCATCCTGATAACCATGTCCAGCTGATTTACTCATCTATAAGAAGACTAGGCAACTTATTACAGATGAGTAATTCCGGTTATGGCTATCAAATAATTTTTAATTAATAATCAGTCAAAATTCAATTACACTTAAACATTAAATAGATAATAATGGATATTTAGAATTCAAATCCAAAAATTGAAACCTTGCAAACTGCGTCAAATATCTAATCAAAATCAAGATAAAATAAGAAAATTGAAATACTTACTTGTGTGAATTTAAAAATAGCAAATGCTGATGCGCTATCATGCGCAAAAACGCCTCCTAGTGTCGTGTAAATTTGCGTATTATAGCAACTATCCCCAAAACCTAATAAAAACGAGCAGAAAATCGCTAATACGCTATTACTCGTAATGTAGGCGTCATCATTTGTTTCTCCGAATGGTGCCATGTTGGGAATATTTAGGAAAATTAAGAAAAACGCTACAATATGAATGATAAAACCACCAACAACTATTGGCGAACGGCCCCAACGAATTGTTTTCGAACCGAGAATACCAAATAATGCTCCACCTAATAAATAAGAGTAACAAATAAGGTTTTTTATTTTTTGTGAAATTGGTAATGACTTCACCTGTGACTTCTCCAACACCGATAAAGATACCGGACATGCCTATCAATTGTTTGGCGATATCGCCTAATTTTTGCGTGAAGCCTATTGCGGAACTGTAAACTCCACTGTAGAAGGATAATTCAATACCTTAAATTCATAGAAACATATTTACATTTTTTATTGATTACTCAGTTAAATATAATATATATTATTTTTTAAATTTATTTACCAGTGTAGAAAAATGTGACGCTAAGTAGCATCATATCTTTGGTAATGAATAGGCGTCCAGCATTCTTAAGTGCTTGCAAAGGTGTAAGAGGAATGCTATCTTCGTCTTCATCAGCATCATTCTCAGCTGGTCTTAAAACTAATAGGAATAATATCCCAAATATAGAAACTCCTGTAAGGACCCAAAATACAAGAGTTCGTGAATCTTTCGTTATGTCTGTTTGGCCTTGGAATTGAAAGTATACGAATAAGTTGCCGAAGAACATACTAAACAAAAATTATCCATTGGCCTTAACTTTGTAAAACTCCATAATAATTGTGTGATAATTTACCTGCATTGCAACATAGCCCAGAAAAGTCCAGAATTCCTGGATATTGTCGCTGGTTTAGAATTCAGTGTTAGATAATTTCCTTGCGCTGTCCAAATAATAGCGGCTCCAAAACCGATAACAGCGCTTGCAAGATATAGTAGCCAGACTCGTGGCAAAAGGAAGGACAATATAAACAACCTACAAGGGTAACATATTTATTCGATGACATTTAGATTTTAATTATGTAATATTACATATAAGTAACTGCACCAATTAGCATTGCTACCCTTGGTCCAGTAACAGTGATAATTGATGGTGCAGCCCAGTTTGCGATTGCAAACACTGCGTACACAATCGCCAAACTGTAGTAGCCTTCTGCATTGAAACTTGGGTCTTCCTTGTGGATACTATCAATGACGGTTTTCTGGAAGAAAAATAATTCGTTATAGTTTTTAATCTAATTTTCCGAACTTATAACCAGAAGAGTAAACATGTTTACTCTAAAGTAATTGATTTGCATCCTTTAGTAATTTGGTCCAGTTTCAGAATTCGATTTTTATTTATTACATATTGTTGAAAATTAAAAGAAATGTGAAGTACTATTATTTATTTTCTTATTTATTATTGTTAGCGTATGGAGTATGTAATTCAAAATTTGGGCGCTAATGTAGACCCGAATATTTAAATGAATAATTTTTAAATATATCTTTTGTTATAATCTTTATTTAAATTTATGAATTCATGGGAATTGCATGGAAATATATATTCGGTATCTATTCCTATTATAAACTCAGAAAACAAACAAAAAATATTAATTTGCAGTCCACCTTGAAATATCATTATTATTATAAGCCGAAATTTATATTATATACAAATATAATTGTGAATAAAAACAAGTGTCGAGCTCGAATATTTTGTATGAAAATATAACATAATTCAGTATTTTTCATATAATTTAACATATCAGATTAGCTTTGTTATTCATGTTTAAGATAACATTTTTATTACAAATATTGAATATATATATATTTATTACTGTTTTATTAATCTGATTATACAAAATGTGATATCATAAATTTACGAGTGAAATAGTACAATATATTAATATATTTGATATCTAGCAAAAAATTGCATGCAATTATTCTCGATATTAGAAATAAATAAACAGAACTATATTTAGAGAAAAAATAGAAGAATAACACGAAGAAAATTAACATCTATTCCTGTTAAAATGTTGTTTACTCCAGCTTATTTTATCATTATATCTCTTACAAAATCAGTGATTATAAAAGGAATTCCTACATTAAAGACAAAAGTTTCTACATAAATTTAAAAGAAAATCCACCAAGTAGATTACACGGGGAGTCTAAATCATTAGTGATTGTACGTTGTATTTTATCAATATTCATTAATCCTCATTTATGTTCTTAACGAAAAAGAACCTCGAAATGTTATCATTTAGACATTCCAAATTTGCAACATTTCATATTGTCCCCTGATAAATCTAATCCTAACCTAACAATTGCATTATCATTTAACTAGCGAGTCCAGGATACAACCAATCAGACGACAGCATATAATCATTCTTGATGCTCCGTTTAACAAAAATATGTTAATCTTTTTATCACTAGCGTCAAAGTTGTTTTTTCGCAGACCATTTTCAGATAAATAATTTATAATATTGCAAAAATTACAGTAAAGGCATTGACCGCTTTCACCAAATTTTATTTTTATTTTATATATGTTTCGGGCGCCCACTGATAATGGTAATCATATCAATAAATTAAAATTAGCAGAAACCAAATGTTATATATTGAGAAATGCGCGAATGTGAATGTATAATTGCGAAATTGAATAAATTTCGGTGTGCGATAAACATTATTGGTGAAAAATATTGCCAGTTAATGTAAACACATCGAGATTTATAGATTCTGACCTTACATCACACTTACATAAAATTAATGAATTTTATTATCATTTTGCATGTTTAGTGAATAATTGGGTCAAATGGAATATTATTCTATACAAGTAAATTTTCACATTTATTAGATCGAAGTAGAAAATTTTTGTATTAGAAATTAGAGAGTGCGAGCACTAATTTACGGATTATTAATTTTAAAAATAAATCCATATCATTTTTAAAATAGTTAAACAATATATAAATTCCATAATTATGGCATATGGGTAGCATTGAGTAAATTCATATATATATATAAATTACACTGTAATTATAATTGCTTGAGAGATTTCAATAAGAAACCATTAACTTTTTAGGTAAATAAATTATAATTTTAGAATTTATTGTATTTTATAATATACAATGTTTAAAGATTGACAAAAATAAATATATAACTCAATATTTTCGTTGACAAATTTTTTTTTAAATTCTCGTGAACAATAAATCAAATGAAATAATTATCAATCCATTCCAACTAACTGATAAAACTGTAACATAACATTGAAAAGCAAATAAAATTACTTGTAAAAAGTACTTGACCCTAAAAGAAGCATCAACAACAAAGATTTTACAATTTTTACGGAAAATTTCATAATTTTTAGATTAATTGATGAATACATTAAATTTGTTTTATTTTTTAAACCAGGTCAAACTGTAGGTGACAATTTTATGTTTTGCAATAACATTAAAATGCATTTACTTACTTCAGTTTTGACAAATAAGGAATGTTATAAAAAATTATATTGGCTTCGTTTATTACCTTGATGCAGGTCTTGTTTACTTATAGTAGTTGGCCTTTTAAATAAATATTTTCAAAATGAAATTCGCATTGCAAAATTTAAAGAATGGCATTTTTATGATTTAGAAACTTTGGCGCTACCGATGTAGCTGACTGAATATGAATAATTCTCTTGCATAATATTTATTTTATATATGGAAATTGTCATATTTGATAAGTTGTCCCATTGGCTAACCGAAAATGGTATATGCCAACTTGCCAATTGATTATAGCAAAAGATCATTTTTTGCCCCAAACGGTTGAAAATTTCTATATCATATTCGAACACATTTTACAATAACTATATATCATTTTAAAAATGCTATTAGACATGATAACCCATTTTTACAGATTTGCCCATTTGATGCGTAATTATACATGAAAAATTGCAAAAATAAGTAATTCATGTCATTATTGATAAGATGGATATGTAAAATATTTTGATTGTAAAAAAATATATAAACAATTTGTGTAATAATTAGGTCATGTTTTCAATATTGAAGGCTAATAAATTACATTTTTAAAATGTGTCTAGAGACCGGTTAACTACAGGCCGTATTAGAAAATAACAAGTAAAGCAAACTTTTTAGATTTTTATTTTTGTCTCTTATATTTGTAAATAGAGCGTTGACTTGGCTGGTATATATTTAGATTCTCTGATTTCTATTTAGCCGTACGAAGTACCGAAGAAGCTAAAGCAATCGGTCGTGTGTCTGTAGCATTCTTGGATCAAAATTTTCTTTAATAAAGTCGCCCTGAATCCAAATATATATATATATATATATATATATATATATATATATATATATATATATATAACTTGGATGTTAAGATTAATATAGTAATGCCATCTATTGCTGGCTAGAATAACTAATCTAGCCAGCAATAGATGGCATTATAATCTTCGTTTTTGTTATGCTCGCTACTTGTTTTTTGCTGATTCTATCCAAAAAGCGAGCTTTGTACCAAATCTTGTCTTCTTCTGTACTTATTGAAGCAAACTATCACAATAACAAGCATAGGTGCACCTAAGCCTTCAGCTCGTAGTATATTCTATTTGGTTTTTTTGTATGTAGAAATGATTTTCTTAACTGTTTCTAAGGAAGAAATTATAAACACTTATTTTTGAAGAAATAAAAACAATGAAAATGAAAGTAATTATTGGAATATAAATCCATATATATCTTAATCTATCTAAAAATATAAGTAATAATATCAAATAATAGGGGCTGATTTACCAGGTGGGTGAAAATTTAACGAAAAGAAAAAGAAATTATTTATTTAATTGAATTTATGTGATTAATTTCGATAGATCAGAGAATCAATGTAATGTTTGTATTTATACTACTTTCTCTTGTCTACAACTAACGCTATTTGAAAGGTCTGTAGAACCAGATAAAACCTTCTATTTGAGAATGTTATGTGATAAAGAAAAACTTTTTTTTTCTCTTGCTTGATTAGAAATGGTAGCAGGTATATATATAATGGTACCCAAATACAGGAATTTAAAAATTATATAATTAACAAAATGAGTATATGACAGATAATTAATAACGGAAATACGTTCTATGTATCGAAAATAGCATTGATTAATCATTATTCAATATAATTTTGATATCATCACATTTTATAAACAATCAAATAATTTCTAAGAATATATTTTATATGTAGGTTTTTAAAAAAACTGATCCGAAAAGTCCAAGAAACCTTAAATTATAAATAAATAACAAATCATATATGTACTTATATATTTTATGATAGCTGCAATATTTTTATTTTGTAATATCTATTTCTAAGTACAAACGTAATTACAAAAATATTTTAGTATGTACTAAAAATGTATGATACATTTTGTATAAAGTAAATTATCTTGACTAACGTTTTCTTTGTGAACAAATTAGTTGAAATATTTATGTGATAATAATACTTATTTATCTATGAATTGTAAAATATAATTCGTGAAAAAAATGTCTCATCATGAAAATTTACAATTTAAACTTGATAAATTTATAGTCCAAAATATATTTGCTATAAATTTAAATTCACTTATGCAAATATGCACGCAAAAATGTGACTGTAAAACAGCATTTCAAACAAATTACGACCTTCGCGTTTGCAAAAAAAACTTGAACTTTCTGATTTATAACCATGGACTTGAAAGACAACTAAGCAACAATTTGCATTGTTACAATAAGAATACCAAACAATATGTAAACAACTAGATACATATTACAACCTGTTTTATTAAATAATATAATTTTTGTATAATAACTACAGTAGGATGTTTATTTTTGTAAATCATATTTTTTTTAATAGTAAAAATTGTAATTCTAAATTTAATTGTAAGAATTACTAAGTTATTTTTATGTAGCGCATAAGAATTCCGGTAATTCACACTAAAATATCAGGAATACCACTAACCAAACTTGATAAAAACAAAACTTACTTGTATATTCCCCATAGTTTGAAAAGCCGTAAACACAAACATAAACCCGAACCCGAGCAGGATAACATTTAAAAAACTTTTGTCAATTGCCATTTTTGCGCGTTTAATATACCGTATTGATGTAAACAATGATAATACTGTTCGAAATACGTGCAGACACGTATTATTTATATAAAACCGAACAATATCGATATTTTCCCGCCCCGAAATTTACCAAAATAACAAAAACAAAATTTGACAGATAATACGCCACATTCCACTAGTGCAGCTACATATGTTATGACAGCGACGACTACTGCTATGGTGCTATGCACTATAAATGAAACGTACTGCGATTGCGCCCCACATGTGACTTTCCCTGTCTTATCCATTTGGATAGTGGATTTACACATTTATTATAAAGTCATTTTAATCATATGATACTTAAACAATACAATAATTTACATATTTAGCCATAACATTCAATAAATTAACCTAATGGACTAAATAAACACGCTAATTATAACATAAAACACCTAAGACAACGGATATACTAGGAATTTTTAACCAAAATAAATTACTTAGTAATAGCTAAATAATTGTCTTATCTCAATTTATTTAAAATTGTTGTGGAACAATTATAAACCTTTGTACTGTATTTAATTAGATTAACATTTATCTTATAAGTAATGAAGGAATTAACCCAATGCACTTTCGTTTCCTGCATTGCAGTTACGCAAGTTGGGTTGCATAAATTCAGGGGCAAACAAAATTTCCTCCATTTTAATGCATTGTTTTAAGTTAAATCGCATGTATTAAATTAGTTCTTTATAAAAATTTGCATTTTAATAAGTTTATTTATCATTATAATTTATTTTATCCTGATCCTAGATTGGAGTCGGATGCACAATGTTATATAATATAATAACTTTAGATTTATGAGTTTTCAAATTATGCCAATATATTGAGTATCAAAATAATTTTAAAGTATTATTTATTTATTAAAGTACGGTTTTGTAGTAAGATGTATAAAGAAAATATAGAAAGTAGTGTAGAATCTAGAATAATTTTGTTGGTGTAAACGGGGTTTAAAATTTGACAGGTGTGTTCTGTGTTTGGAAGATTCCGCAGTTATCGACACAATTGTCAGGAACAGGGCGATGAATAATCGTGTGTGATATTTTATATTATCGTAATAATACAATAAATAGTGTTAAATGTATCAGAAACAGCGTTATAGTTTATCTATATCATATGTGCACTATAAATATAAAACAAGGTTATGTTCGCGGTGATGTAATTAATTAATTATGGAAGAGTAGAAATCAAATAAAAGTTGCAGTGTTAGAAAGTGAAGATTGTGTTTGCGTAGTTTTTGAACGTGTGTGTTTTACTGATAACGCGATGACTGTTTCATTAATTAAACTGTTTTGTTATTTTTATATATCGTGACATCTCTGTGCTAGCAAATATCTAAAAATATCTTTGTGATTTTCGAGTGAAATTTTAAACCATAACAGTGATCTCATCCATTTGTCATCATAATATTTATTTTTACTTATCCAAACAAACTGATTGGAATTATCCAAAATGGTGATTAAAGTTAGGCTGGTGCGATAGTGTGTTAAATTCGTGTAGTTTCAGTTTAAACGCCGGTTACGCCCAATAACCACAAATTTTTGACTTTTGTGTAAATAAGGTTAATGCGTGTGAAAAATGAAAAAACAATTTTTTCGCGTTAAGCAACTAGCTGATCAAACATTTTTACGGTAAGATGCAATACATAATTATATATTTATCTATTAAAATATTGCTACGTGGTCGCGCTTATCAAATTCATCATCTGTACCCCCATTTGCCGTTTCGTCGAATTTTTCCATTAGCATTTCAATAATTTTTTTGAATAATCGCAAAATAAGCGGGAACAAAATGTTTTGAATGTAATTATCATAAAATTAACAATGTGTGATATTTTGAAACAATTCCAAAATTGAATTCTGTTCAATACTATTTTTCATACAGTATAAGCACGAATTTACACTTTCTAAAGAAATTAATAGTTTAAAATGTTTGTACTTTCTAAATAGATTACTAATTAAGCAAGTATTGTACACTTACAATATGAAAAATATTGAAAATTTAAATCACCTTCACCTTAATAATGTTCCATTAGTATGTTTAGTCTAAAGCATTATCGTATTACTAAAGTTGCTATTATAGCAATTTTAAAGGTTAGAATGTATTGTTTTGGTTATTTTAAGAGCGGAAAAGAGTAAACAACTCAGCAATGAACTCCAGGAGGCCGACCACAAGGTGGAGTATCTCCGAGTCGCCCTGGCAGCCGTCGCCAAACGGTTGCCAGCGGCGAACAGCCTGGGGCAGGACAAGGAGACGCTTGACAAAAGATTGGTAATTTTTTTATTTTATATTTAATTAGCATGGCAAGGTAATTTTTCTTCTTTATGCAAACACGAATCGATGTCAACGGCGGTAGCATATTCGTTTATTTAAACTTAATTTTGTATTATCAAGTTGCGCATGTTTACTAAAACTAAACAATTAACTTGGCTCTCATTTCTTCTATTTACGAGTTTGTTGCTTATTTTAAGAAGCATAGTTAAAGGTCAAGCGCGATTATTTCACATTAACTAATTTAAATCTAGCCATTAAAACGAATAAAATAATTGCAGTGGCGACCAACCGACTAATAGTGTTTGCCACTTATGGTTTTAGTGCGTACTTTCTTGCACTTAGTGCTAATGAACATTGATTGTCTGAAAATGGCAGTATTTTGAATTTTCAACAATATTTGGGGCGATTTCTGAAATAGCCTTATCCCAATTTTCGTGAATATTTGTAATAAATTCCAAATGTGTTTCTTTTTTTTTTTTTAATTATTTAGAAAAAGACTACTGAATATCAATTAGGTTTGGTGATGCGAGAGTACGGTTTGAAGAAAGAAGAAGGCATAGAAAACGACGATAGTTTACTAAAACCAATACTAACAAAATGCGGTAAAGCACAAATAGAATTAGCACGCGAGCAAACCGACCATGAGTTGAAAGTCGAACAAATGGTTAGCAGTCCAATTCAGGGTGTTCTCGAAGCGGAAATTCCAGCCATTTTGAAAAGCAAACGTACCCTATCGAAATTGGTGCTGGACAAAGATTCGGCCCATAATCGCTATCAGGTAATTTAGATTTACTTATGTATGTTTTCAAGTTTTCAAATATTTTTCTACATTTATCTTATCTATGCTGTTATCGTAGCAGTGATTACGGGGGGACACAACAATCGCTCAACATTTTACTATAATATAATAAAATAGATTGAATTACAATGTTTATAAATCATATATATATATATGCATATGTTTACTTTCTTGGACAAAGTCTTAAAGGAAATATTGTAAACATGTAAATTTTCGAGGCTTTAACAAAAAATACACATTTTGACCATCTCTGAATTAAATCTGTCTGTGTGTATGTATATATGTGTCGTTTTAACGAAAATACCCGTTTTGAACATTCTTAAATCGATGTCTGTGTAAACGCTCTTAGAGCCAAAACTGTTGAAGGTAAAATTATAAAACTTTAACCGAAAGTAACAGTTTAATCCAGCTACATTATCAATATCTCGGAAACGGCATGAGTGATTCTTATAAAAGTTAAACAAGGTCGGTCCCACGTCGATAGGGACCCACCTCTCCTTTGCAAATCAGCACTCTAGTAAGTGTTGCAATCATGAGTATACCCTCTCCCTGTGGGTTTCATAAATTTCCTTAAAGCTTACTTTAACTAAAGAGACTTTAAAGGAAGGAAAATAAGGATAACTTTACGCCATTTATATGTATGATAAAAAGAGATAGTAATCGTTACCATGGCAACTAAAGTAACTTTAAGGTAAAGATGCCTTTAAATATATAATGAAATCGGCCATTAGTTCTTCTAATCGTCGATTTTACTTCGATTTTGATATCGTAAATAATACTCACGGATTTGATGTAACTGGAACCGTAAAAGTGTTGCGGGAACACATCTACCTGGCACTGGAGTTGGGCACTGAATGAAGACAACGAATTTTTTATTTAGTTATATTCTTACGAAACAACTGGTTTTTTAATAAAATGTTTGAATTTAAATCTATAAACTACTGGTATATTACATAATATTTTTAATCAAATTTACTTGAAGTACAAGAAAAATATTATTACAGGCTGTTCTGAGTTGATTGATAATTGATTGAACGATTTTTTTTTTGTGTTAATAAATTTCTTTATAAGTATTCATCCCTTCAATTTAGCTGATTTTGCTGTATTGTCTTTATAGTGTGAAAGTATAAATATATATATTTCTTTGTTCACAGACCGCTTCAAAACATGGCACGAAGAATGAAGCACTCAAAGACGAGATGGAAGAAGCTGAATTGAAGGTTGAACAATGCCGCGATAGTCTGGCGGCGGAAATGTTCTCGCTGTTACGCCGTGAATCCGATTTTGCACAATATATGTTACAACTAGTCAAATTACAAAGGGCGTACCATGAGAGTGCCCTACATACTTTAGAGCAGTTAATTCCTGATTTAGAACGGGAAATAGGTACGCGATATTTTAAAATATACATTTCTGAGAAATAAGAACCTCAGTTAAGAAAATATTGATTTGATTTAGGTGATAGTCCAGTGAAAGCTGTCTACGGCTGTTCCTTAGAGGAACATTTACGATTAAGTAAACGCCAAATAGCATTACCGCTAGAACTGTGCGTTTGTGCCTTGTGGGAATTAGGAATGACAGAAGAAGGATTATTTCGAGTTGCAGGAGGTAACTCACGTTTTCTCACTTAAAACGTTAAACTTTTCTAATACTAATCTTTTTACTTTAGGTACATCAAGAGTGCGCCGCATGAAACTCTCATTAGACTCCGGTTGTTTTTCCCCACCACTCCAATTAGAATATCGTGACGTTCACGTCATAGCAAGTGCTTTAAAATCCTACCTCAGAGAGCTTCCCGAACCAATTTTAACTTATCACCTATACGACCATTGGATACGCGCAGCTAAATACCCCACCGATGAACAACGCTTAGAAGCGATAGGCAACGTTTTAGCACGTTTACCCGAACCAAATTTCGAGAATTTGCGGTATTTAATCAAATTTTTATCGGAATTATCAAAAAACCCTATCAACAAAATGACTTCATCTAACATCGCTATTGTAATCGCTCCAAACTTACTATGGAGTATGGATGAAATAAACGGCATAGACATGTCCAGTGCGACAATCGTTAACAGTATAGTAGAAATGTTTGTAAGCAACGTAGACCGTTTTTTCCCCGGGGAATTAATCGTTTACCAAACATTTAAACGCGACGATTTATTCTCCGACTTGACTGAGTTCGAGCGGCCAAATATTGCACATCATTTACGGTCATCTAGTAACGATACAGCTCTCATTCAATTAGACTCTGATTTGGATCGCAGCACGACGAACAGCGAACGTAGTAGTCCACCGCATGGTTCTCCAAAACCGTTTATGCGACGGAAAAATAAACCTGCACCGAATCCACCTGTTAAAATGGACGCGGATAAACCGCCTAAACAGAATTTTAATTCTGGTTGTTCTACCCTTAACCGATCAACGTACCGCCAAGCGAAATCAACACATGAAAACGAATTGTTGAATGGTAAAAATAAAATGACTGTTAGTGTTGGAACCGATGATTTTGGGAGTTTGGGGCGGCGGAAAAGTTTAGATTTTGAGCAAACGGGGGTAAATAGCCAATCGAAACCTATGCAGAATTGTGTGCCGTTGAAAAAATCGGAGAATATGCATATTAATAAAAGTGATATTTCGTCGCCTATTAGTACTGAGACGACTGTTAATATAGAATCGTTGAAAAGCGCTGAAGTCGCTTTTAGTTCACTACCAATGACTAATGTGCATACGATTCAATCGACAAACATACATTTGATAACTGCAGAAAAAGCTACTGTAGGTAAAATTAAAGTTACTTCCGATAATTTACAACAGAAATGTAATGTTAATAATGGCGCAAAAGATATTGCGCAACCACAAAAAATTGTGGTTAATAACGGTGCAAAAGTTGTACCGGTAGCCGCTCCGCGTCCATCTTTGTTAGAGACAAAAAAGGAGAAAAATCCAATGAGCAAATCATTAACTGAAATCGATTTAGGTGATGGTGAAGTTCAGCTTAGACGATCGTCCCGGGAGGATTTTTTAAACCGTATGGGTAAACCAGTAGTCCCAGAGCGCCCCGCCACTTTGAGACCATCTAGTTTTCGAGGGCCACGTCCTACAACCTTAGAACCAGCTGATTCTAATTGTGGTTTAACCCAACTAGAACGTACAGTTATGTACAATGTTCCAGACAAGCAGCAAGTATCAATAGTTCAATTTAAAGCTGCTGGGCATGATACACAAATGGCGGAAAAGGAAAAATTCCTCATGAATCACTCCGAGAATAATCAAAAAGCTCGATTATCCCTTGAAAACAATAAACTTATGAATGATGTCAATTCGAATTGTGAAGATATAAATTTGGTAAGAACACAATCGATTGGATCGAAACCGGGCCGGCCGCCGAAACCAGATTTAATGAAATCGTTGGATCGGATAAATGTGGTTAGTGTATCGCCGGAGTCAGCGAATAATGGTAATAACCACCACCAAACTAGTCATGCTCGTACCCTGTCCGACGGGGATCTTATAGACTCGATGTCCTGTAGCGATGTGTCGTTGTCGCCGCGTAGCCCCACCCAGCCCCCTCCAAGCCCGCGGGGTTTCGCGCGACCCCCACGGCCCCAACCGCCACCACCCCCGCCCCCCATTAGACCAAAGTCAGAGGGCGAGAGCACGGATTTGTAGCAAAAAGACTCTTAGGTTATAAGCAAAATATTAGCGAAGTATTTCCAGTTTTCTAAAATAATTTTCTTTTGGGAATGCTTTCCGGAAATTTATAAACACTTTTATGTTGCTTTCGACTATGGATTATGCCCTGAATGAGCCTCCGTAAACATTTTACCAGTTCCAGTTTAGATAACAGTTATAAATTTCCAGAAAAGTTTTTGAGAAAAATCGTCATTTTAATTTTAAAGATTGTTTTTCCCTGGTAGGAAAATGAATACTTTATATCACGCAAAAATGGAAATAATTGCTTCTTATATATTATTATTAGAATATAATTATTTTTTATATGTGCTTTTTATACTATTTTAAAATATATATAATGTTAATTTTACAAAAATGTGTGCAATGTTTTACATAAGTTGGCATTTAAAAATGTTTTCTATTATTTTGGCTTTGTTTACTAATATATCCAGCTGTGCAACATAGTTTAAAATCTAGCTCAAATGCCATATTCTAATCTCACAATATCAACTTCAGGAACATATTTAATCAAAAGACATACATTTATCTAGAAACATTAGGTAGAATCAATTTTGAGCTAGGATTAAATATGATGTTAGCGAGCGCAATGATGCATTTTATTTTATTTTTGAAATCAGATAGTACAAGGCGTTGTTGTTAAATTTGTCAATTATGTGAAAAAATGGTGCGAGAATGACAGAAATTACTGTTTGAGTTAATTTACCATTGGACTGTGATTGAATATTTAAGTTTTGTTTCTTTTGTGATTTATAATATCATCTATATACTATTTGAATATAGCAATTAGTTCAGTCAAAAAAATGCTTATTAAGTTTAAAGAATTATTAAGAATGGTTCAACAACAATTTTTAGTACAATCAAAAATCAACTAATAATTAAAAACAAGATATGTAGTAAACTTTTGGTAAAGTGATTAAACCCGTTATGCAACAATTACACCAAATTGCGCAAGAGATTACAGAAAGAATTGCGAAGTGTAATTGAGAATTGGTACAATTTTTAGTAATTAAGTTAGTGAGTTTCAATATGCTAAGTTGTTGCCAAATGTTATTTACATATGTTGTGATAAACTTATTCCTTATTAGCAAATTACTAAAAAAAAAAAAAAAAACATTGCTAATATTTACAATTTCAGACCACGAGACTGAAAGGCAGTTTTGACGAAGAAGTCAAAAACGTTTGCATTTATAAAACGTAATACAGAAATTAAAATTGCTATAATATTATTGTACAAGTATCTTGCACGTTGGTTAAATCACTTTGCCAATAAATATTTCCGATAATTTTGGTACTCAGATTGTACGGTTTAAGTTGGCGTTTATATGTATAGTATTTATTTTAGAAGCCAAACAGTGCCCATTTGCTGGACAATTAAGAGAGCGTTATTTAAGCATGACTAATAAAATTACTTCATATTGTTAATCAGTAGCGGCGCTCGAAGACGGGGCTCAGAGTCCCTTTAGAAACGTTATTAAATATTTCTAATAACTATTCGTATTTTCTATATACTCCACCTTAAATAATTTTCTGACGCCGCCACTGTGTCAAACCTGATTGAAATCGAAACAATGTTTTCTGCAATAATTAGAAAAAAAGTACTAAAACATATTTTGTCTTTCCTATGCAACTGCAAGACTTTATAGCAAAAATTTTATATTAGGAAATAATAATAAAAAAATAATGTAAATACGTTTAAAAACACTTTAAAGTTTGAACTGATTCTACCCGAATTTTAAGCAACATTTCTAATAAACTTGTTATAAATAAATTAGAGCACAAATTGCGATCGCACAATTTTTATTCTGATTGCGCATTATAGGATAATCAGAAGCTATATAAATAATAATAAAATAAATGAAACAAAATAATGCAAGTTTTTATATATATAATAAAACAAATTAAGAAAGTAGGATTTTGCTATTTACATTTTCAAGGGGCGTTGCCTTAAACTTAAGAAATGGACAGAAAGTCATTTAAAATAATTGCATGTGATCCTTATAAAGGATACCAAGCTAATAATATCCGTTCTAGTGTAATCTGTCCAAGAAGCACATTTTTGAATACACGATTTAAAATTGGACAGTAAAAAAATTGCATTTAAAAAATAATAGTAATAATAATTCATAATATTATATTTATAAGTTACGTATTAATATATATTGTAATTTTTAATTATATGTATTTGACAAAAAATTGTTGCTGTTTTTCGAAAGAAAAAATGTGATTTTAATGTAATTTTATTAAAATATTTATGTTATAATTGAAATTTAAGAAATACACATTAATACCTTGAAATTTGTTGCGCATTTTTTTATTTCGTCGCTTTTTGAATAAAAGGTTCTAGCAAAATAATATTAACATTTGGGAAACTATGAAAAAATAATTGTAAAGTCGTTAGAAGTCACACAATAGGAATGATGTTGAATCTACTAATCTACACATATTAAAATGGTACTATATATAACCGGTTACCTATTTCATAGGATCGATAGAATTTTTTTCCAGATTCGTATTATATTTGAATCACAGATGAAATACTCGGTGAGTGTTTGAAAGTATTGTGTGCAGGCCTATAGTATTTAATAAGAAATATACAAGTCTTATTCAATGCATATACTATCCAGTCATACACAAGTGTTCTACGTGTTGCATATTTCCGAAATATAAATTTATCATCACGAAAAGAGTTGAAATTATCAGCAACTTTTGTTTGTAAAGTTTATACAAAGAATCTGCCATATACTGGAAAATCGCTTTTAAAAAAGATAAATTAAATTGATATTGTTTCAAAACAATTTAAAACAAAATTAATCATGATAGTATAAGAAAGTCGTGTAATGGTCACTCCAGCTTTTTTAAATTGTCGTGTGTTCATTATTTGCTATGATTCAAGGACATATATTTATATATTGTTACTATTATTATATAAAAGCGGAATCAATTGCATTTTCAACAAACAAAAAGAGATAAGAAAACCGGAAGTAAATAGAGAATAATTATATTTTATCTGGATCAAAAATACAATTCTAAATTCCCCACATATATTTTTCATATTTACAAAATAATTTCATAAAAATCGCCACTCGTCAAATTAACTAGAAAAATGGATCGGTGGACTGTATTCTATGATATGGGCATATGATACCCACGGTTTACATATTCTTTGATTGTACAGACAAGAAACTCCAGTGTGGATAACCGCAAATATTTAATAAGCCAGACAGCAAAACACTTTTTTATATTTGAAGTTATAAATGTTTCTTCTTATATTATAAATGTAAAAAATATCTTAATATTTAATGATAGTGCTTTGAATACATGCGTCATTATACCAATAAATAATAGTGAATCACTTGTATTGTAATTTATTTGAACGTTAAAGAAATTGGATCAATACAACATTTGTTTAGCAATTATTCTAATGCACCAAAAAACGTGTATTGTACGCTCCAGTTAATAGCAGCAAAAGTACTGGAAAAATATTATTTTAATATTAGAATAGTGCATACGTAATATTGTTGCGTGATTTTGGTATATTTAATAAAATAAATCAATAGTTAAAAATTACAAGTACATCGTTCAAAGAACTTGAATTATTTATACACATGTTATGAATACCAAAACATTAAATTTAAATTGCAAATGCGCAGGCTGTCTATCTATTATAAGAATTATTTTGGTCACATAGTTCTAATAATAATTGCAAATATCGATTGGCTGCCTAAAATATAAAGAATATAAAATGCGTTAGATCATTTATTTATTTAATTAAAGTAACTTTATTTTAACAAATTGTTTGTTACTATCTGTGTATAATTTTATTTTCGTGTTTAAATGGTATTTTCATTAAGAATTTCACAATAACTTAAGTTTTTATTACGTTTTTCTTACAAATGGTATACGTTTTGAGAAATAATACAGACAAAAGTTGTAAACATCTTAAATTACGTTCATTTTAAATATAACTTTTTTGACTCGGCGAAGTACAAAAGAGGTAAAACATTCGATTGTGTGACTGTAACAATCTCGGATTACCAAAATTCGTCATATATTTGGATCGCTCGTAAATTTTAATGTGTGCCCTCTTCTCCTCGACGCCTTGAAGTATATAACTCGTATACTTGAATGTAAGTTGTCTCTCGGTACCTTCAGGGGTAAAGGCTACCCATTTGGTCTTACGAGCGACCAAGTATATGAGTTATATATATTTTTGAGACAAGAAACTATATTGATCCAAACAAATACTACAGCTAAAATGTGCACAATTGATTTAATAGAAACTATAATAATTAATAATAATATTTAAATTTAAAACTGAGCCAATGTCACGTATGGTAAATAATGAATGTGTCGCATAAATTTTCTAAAAATATCCATTTATATTTTCTAATCACCTTTACAATGTACATAAATATTTTAAAGTAGGTCTTTCAGCTCACTTAGATATGTTTAACAAACATTCTTGCGAACACCTATTCTGTTTTTCTAGTTCTTGGGAAAACGGAAAATTATAGTTAAGTACGTTTTCGCATTCATAATGCATTAAAGCCGTGTGAGTTTCAAATTTAAATGCACTGAATATACTTCAATGTTAACGAAACTCTCATTTTCTAAAGATTAGAGATTTAAACTAAATATACTATAGCTCCTTTGCACAGTGTGTGCGGCTAAAATGAATGACGCAATAAATAATAATAGTTTTAGGATTATTTTTCATACGTAAATGTTTACTATACATTATAATCTTTATATCCATCATTTTCATATTTCATTGTATATGACAGGATACATAAAAATAGTTATAATTAACTTTATACAATTCGATACAATCATAATTACACATATGGTACACAAGTTTAAAAGAATAGAATATATATTTTTTTAATTGAGTCTCCCTAAATTATACAAGTATTTATGAAATATGTTATCAAGTCTTGTCACAGTATATTTTGAAATATATAACTTGTGAAACTGTGATAATTTTTTGTTAGGTAATACGCGAAAAATAAATATAGTTGAGCGAATGGTACAAATTAAGAAAGTGTTTGCTTGATTTCTCAATAATTATACACCCGAAATTATGAATATTATATGTTTGTTATGCTATCTACTATTCAATAAAAAATTTGAAACTAACTAGATAATAAATCTGTCCTGATAAAAAGGGCACATATAGTGAAAATAGTATCAAAATTAGCGCGTCGAATTACAAAAGAAAAGGTGCATTTCCTAGGGATCCGCACAGAATGCCTACTCGGCTAGCGACTACCCGCTCATTGTGCCCACTCGTAAAAGTAATTTAATACATTTCCCTCAAAACAAACAATCAATCTTTATCCATATCTGCCAAAACTGCATACATTTTTAATACACACATCCAAGAGAAAACAAAACTAACAATATATTTTTGTTGTAAACGGGACTTCGTTGTATAAGCTTTGGCGAGCTTACAAAACAGATCAATGATTTTCTCTCTGGCGGAGAACATTTTCATACATACACACATCGTTTGTGACTCTTTCTAAGTGAAACTGTTCTTTGAATCATATGTAAATATTGTTGTAATAAACGTGAAGTAACTAAAAAATTCGTATGTAGCACGGGTGCGTGAGTGTTGTCATTTGTTTGAAACAACGTTACAATTTCGTTTTTATTAACATTGACCTTAGTTGATTTGGGCGTGGAAATGCTAGGAAAGTTGGAATGTGGCTATTGGCATCAGCTGTCGGTCTACCAGGACAGTTTCGTTGGGAAAATCTTTGCTGCTACAACTGGCAGTGTCGAAGACATGTGCGGTGTTCGCCGAAAATTATGTGTCATCACCTAAACGTCACTAATTAACATACGAATCAGCACATGACATTGATTTTGTAAGGTAATGTATACGGTTCATTAATTACATGATTACTTTAAATAATGTCCATTTTTACCTGATACTACAATCTATATTACTAATTTTACGCACTTGACTAGCTTAGGCACTCGATGCTGCTAAAATTTCACATTTGATGAAAAATATTCTTATAAAAATATAAAATTGCATTAGCAGACACATTGTAATTCTGTATATAAAAACAATTTACGATTTTAACTGTAATATGGGCAAGTTCCAATTTTATGTAGGAATGTTCTAATAGAAAATACGTAAATAAGGATGTTTTGTATATTATAAATTGGCGATCTACATTTAAAAAGAATTCATTTATAAAATATATTTCCCGCTATTAATAGATATATTTCAGAAGAATTTATGTATCATTTAGGTCAAATTACTTAGGTTTCATTATTTCAGTCAAATATACATTAACTAAGTAAACTCGTGGGAACCATGTGCCCATATCTTATACAGATAACAGCCTACTTCTCACCGATCCATTTGTTTAATTGAATAATTTGACTGTTGGCAACTTTTCATGTAATTAAATAAAGCATTTCCCTTACACGGTTTTTCCTTGTAGACACATTTTTGTATTTTCGTTGTTTTCTCCGTAAGTCTATAAAATAATCTACTTTATTATTTACACAACAAACAAACGGCATTTTGACAGGTATTGAGGACAAAATTAATTTTCTACTAAACTGTAATTAATTCTGTATTGTTTTTCAATGAATCAATAGCAATATAATTTTATCTCTTCAAAAATTAGTGATTATTAATAAACTTACAGCTTCACTCAATATATCCGTGAATTGTATTATTACATTTTATTGTGTATTGTTTACGAAACAAACAATAATAATATATATTATTTCTACGAAAACTAAGATTATAAATTTACTTACTGTTTGTTTGTTGAATAAATTATTCAAGGTACATTAACAATAATTAATTTAAATAATATTTGAGGTGTTTTATTTTAAATAAATAACCAGTGGCGGGACTATACTTGCAGTGGCTCAGCATTTTTAAAAGTGATAAATGGATGTATGTCAAAATATAAATAGACCAGTTTTGTCGATGTTTTGGTGCATATAATAAATCAAAATTTTACAGTGGCTTACATGATTTTAACAATGTAAAAATGACCTGGTAGTAACTATAGAAACATATAAACCAAGCGTTTTCACATTCATTCATATACACAAACATATATATATCTAAGTGTGTATCTATATAATACTATTATATTTTAATGTTTAGCAGAAAATGCGTGCAAATACTTTAGATTTTGAAATTGTTTTATCTTTTGAGATAATAATATTACATTTTTATCAATAGAAAATTATTGGTTTGTCATTATTTTTTAGATATACATATAGTAGATACGTGTCAGATTAAATTTTTTAAAGATCGTCATTTTACAATTAGATTTTTCTAAACGTAATTTAATTGATGGAAAACTATTTCATAGTAAAAATATTTTGATATATATATATTGCTTCATCTCTATTTTTGCCAAAATCGTAATTATTTTTATAATTTTTTTGTATATATAAATAAACAGATTTAATTATATAAGTATTCATTTTTATGAAATTACTTCCGAAATGTCAAACGAATCACAATCAAAATTATTACCAAGCCCGTAAATAGTTCTCTTTCATTATTGACATTATTATCAAATGTAAAATAAACTCGAAGTCTCTTTGAGGTTCAACGAAGTTTAACTGTATTTGGAAAAACCAATCTTATTAGTTTTCCTTTGTCTGATTCATTTATAAAAAAGTGGTTAAAAAGTTAGAAGGACGCCGACATTTTTCTAAAATTACTTCCTCAATGTTTAAAAAAAAATTATTTACGTTGACTTTCTTAAAACTAAAAACACAAACTAAAATCTGTTCAATGTTCGAGCCAGAGCGCCTAATACCTCTTAAAAAACGTAGTTCTTGTATCATTTATTTATTGTCTCGTCTGTGGAGAATCAAAACAATCACACTGGAGTGGCCTTCATTCGACTTTCTTGTCCTTTATCTGTATTGTGTACGTTATGTATTGTGGAAGATTTACGTTCCGGATAGAAAACTTGATACATACATGGGGATCAGTGAGGAGTGGACTGTATTCTATATGATATGGGCACCTAGTTTATCATATGCCAAATTAATTCTTCATTATAATGAGAATACTATAATTTTTTTCAAAACGTATTCATTAAAAATTAATAGAGCATATTTGATTCTAGAAAATGTCTCACATTCATTTAAAATCGTATTCATAATTTACTAAAGCCTAACAATGTTTTAACCGCAATGTTATTGTATCCTTTTGATTAAAAACCATAAGGCATCACCTTTCGTCAATTGTTTCGTGCTTTCTATGTAATGTTTAATGCGTTTGACAATGGACGACGCAAGTGGTAAATATTTTACGATGCAGCAGCGACGTATAATCATTTTAAAACTTGTAGAATATCGATTGAACATATTTTTATTAGTTTATTTAATATTATAATAAACAAGGGTATATTCACCTATGCCTTCAGCTCGCCTTATAAAAAATACAGGTGATGCGCGGATTCAAATGAGATGATCCGAGAATACTACAGACACACGACCGAATGCATTAGCTCTTCTGTACTTCGTACAAAACCGAAAAGACAAATATAATTCGTAATGTTTAGTCGATAAATCAATTTCTATTAGTATAATGGGAATGATTAGATGTGATTAACATTGTAATTTTATTTGTGAACGCTCTTCTAATTAGAATTTCTAATTAATGAAATTTCGATTGGTAAACAGCAAAAAGCTATATGGTATTGATTAGTTTGCCAATTATCAGATACAAACTGTATCGCTTGCCAATGGTTAAATTATAAACTAATTTTTATGGCTGTCCCAATTAATTTGCCCTAATTAAATAGAATGATTTGGCCCAAATAACCGAAATTGATATTCAGTAGCTTATCACGCCACCACTCAATGGTTAATTAAACCTGCTGGCATAAAAATGCAGTCATAAAAATCGATTTCCGTCAGGGTATTAAGAATTGTATCGTGCTTTGAAAAATTAGTCAATATACGTCAATAATATGCATACAATATACTTTCGAGGGTATAAAATTATCTAAATTATTCAAATATCTTTTTAAAACGTATGAAAATTGCTTAACATAAAACACGGAATGTATTTTATATTGAAGAACAATCAATTTTTCCTAAAAATGGGATGGCAGACAACCCTTTCTCAGTATTCACAATTTGTCTCCGTATATTACGGCAGAATACAGCAGAACTTAAATGTTTTCCTTCAAGGTTGTAGATTGGTGTTTCTATTTTTTACCGCGGTTTTTATATATTATATAAGTTGTATTTTACTATAAAAAATCTACCGGTAAATTTGGAAAAAATTCTTTGTGCATTTTTTATTGCTTTTAAACTATTTAATTATGCAGTTTTCGGTTAAATAATTGTATATTATATTGTTTTCCCGAAGCTAATTGACAATGCAATACTCCATATATTATTTTAAGTACATAGACACCTCAAAAAATGACGAGCATATTGCTTTTATCTGACTAGTAGGATAACGTCATATGGGAGCGCAAACATATAGCTTTTACCGCTGTAAAGTGGACTGTCATTATTGTGACAGTGTCTGTAGAGTGCGGGTGCGCGAAACCATCATTTTTCGATATTATTTCCCGTTAATTTCCTTATCTACATTTAGTTCACAAAGTGAGTTATATTAATTAGTGTTAATGTACAAAATAATTCAAGAAAACGATACGAAAATGAATTGTGAGATTTTCTAAGACGTGATACATGTGTTTAGAATTTTATAAAATTTAATGTGCTTACATCTCGCGATACGAAACTCAAATACGGAAGTGTTAGTCAGTGATTTAAATATAGTATATTTAAAATAATTATTTTAAATTTAACTACCGCAAGTCTGTGACCAGTTCGACACCGAAGTACTTGTGTATGTTTCATTTTCTGAAAAGTGTTGTTTTGAATTTCGAGCTACATGTCCGTATTTATAAGGGTATAGGGTTCGAATTTTCAGTAAAGTTAACATTTGTTTTACCTGTAAATTCAGGCCGTTTATTAGCCTCTTCATGTATTTAATTAAAATTCTTTAGAATTACCAAGAAAATGTACAGAAAAAATAACTGTTTATTTAAATAATTACCCTTCTCATATCGTGTTTAAAAGTATCAATTACGAAATAATTTGTTTAAAATTTGACATTTTAGCATGTATGTTATTTGTTCACGGTTATTAAATTTGTGAAATTAGGTTCTTGCAAAGCCGTTAGTTGTCGAGAAAACGGTATACATATATATATATTTTGAAATAGATTTCATATACTATCATATCACTCTATATCAGATCATGATTAAGAAGATTGCTTATTTAATATTACGCAATTAACATTGCTCGTCATGGAATTTGGAAAAAGATTTGCAATGCAAGTCATGACTGAAAGGATTATTGAAAAATTGAATACTTTCTTTTACTTTTATAATTAATTAGTGTAAAATATCAACTTGATGATAATTGCTGTGAATAACTGACCTAGTTTTGTGATAATTGAAATCAATTTTAATAATGTTCAGTTCACCAACACGGGCAAGCTCCTATGCCTTCAGCTCGCCTTATAAATTATATATACAATGCGAGCAGCGGGAATTCCCCGGTCTACTCCACGGTTGGCAAAATATTAAAATTATTATGGCCTATGGGTACACAATTTGAAAATATGTTGTATATATAAAAAGTCTTACAATTTTTAGTAGTTTCTTTTTTGATAAATTAAAACAAAATAGTGCAAAATTTAAAATTATAATTTTTTATGGCCTTTACGTTCCAGTTTTTTTTAAATTTAATATCTAATTATGTATATACAGCTTAAAAAATAATAAGTTCTGAAACTAGTTTTATTAGGTAGTGGTAAAATTTAAGAACAATAATATAATTTGAATTTATTTGAACAAAGGCTTATTGATTTTGCTCAAATATTAGAATCAGCATTTACTCTAGTGGATGTAATTCTTTTATAAGTAGGTAAAATTTAAAACTTGAAGCGCCATATATATATATATATTGATTAAATATAGAAACTCTGTTCGGCATATTAATGAATATTCAATCATTGTTTGATTTGCTGATCCATCAATAATAACAAACCTGCTGTTATTATTCTCAGATTTGCTATATAATTACGTAAAACAATAATTTATATTCATGTAATTGGGTTGTGGGTTGCAAAATTGGCAATGTAATATTACTAAACATGTACTCGTATATACATTTATATTTTATAAATATATTAAAACGTAAATTGTTGCTTGTAGTATCTTCAAAATTCATAGATGTAAATTTAGATAATATTTAATTTTAAATTATACTGAAAATTATTGCTTAAATTATTCAGACAAATGGGTCGGTGAAGAGTGGATTGTATTGTATTATGTATATGATATGGGCATATATACATGTATATATAAATATGTTTACATTTTATAAAATAATTCAAATTCCTTCGTTTCCTAATATTTATACAAAAATCAATATTTAATATATATATGTTTACTTTAAATTCGACAAAATGTGTTCTAAAATAACAATTCAAGCTTATTTTTATACATAGGAGCAAATGAAAAATATGTATACAAAAATGCCATATTTAATATATCAGTTTGTTTTAAATTTGCGAAAATGTGTTCTAAAATAACAATTCAAACTTATTTTTAGATATAAGAGCTTGCAAATAAATATATAGTTAAAATACTCGGTATTATAAACAAATTTTCAAATTTTATGTAAACTTTTATGTTAACGTTAACGTATTCTTGTATTTTATAATAAATTAGATAGAAAAGAACATTTACCAGTTTGTTAACTTAATCTGTCAGTAGTTACTCAAACCATCTGTGATTTTGTTTTCTACGCGGAATTGAAGATATTTTTAGAAAATGTATATTTTATTAAAAATAAGATTAGGTACGGCTTCAGCTCACCTTATAGGAAACGTATGCGATGCCGCCATTTCATTCCGTGCTTGCGCATAAGAATTTAAAATCGAGAATAATTGTATTTAATTATTATGGCCTTTGGGTGTTCACAATTTGTAAAAATATTGATATAAAAAGTCTAAATTATCAATTTTCTAAAGCGATTATTCAGTAAATTGTACATTTTTCAAAAGACTTTCGAAACAAAAGTTATTTGTTAGATGCACTTTTTTTAACTCATGTGGTATTCAAGATATGCAAAAGTAACCATACTTCCGGTTAAATTATTGCATTTAAAAATAGGAAGTTTTCGTCGTTAAGTTTAAAGATTCATAAATCTTCTTTAGTTCTAGAGCGCACACACACATAGACATCATTTCAGGGAGACATTTTTCACGATTACAATATTTCCTTTTAAATTTCACTCAATTAAGTACCTAATTATATTTCGATTATAAAACTAGCTATCTTTGTTTATACTCTGATACATAAAAGTACAGTAAACCCGGAACAAATTGACGCCAAGAAATATGCACGAAAGTTGCCTTTGATCATATCGGAAATTATATTAGAAGTTATGCCGTGTCAACGAGGTGAAACACCCTTAATGTTCGGTCCTTATTAGCGAAACTATACACTGTAAAAATAAGTATATATTCATATAACTTTAACGTCATATTACTGAACATAAGAAAGTTACACAGTTCTTAGCTCGTAGTGTGCACAAAAGATCGCGTGTCTGTAACATTCTCGAATCAAATAATGCCATTAAACAAAAGTTCTTGTGGCCTTGAATTCAAAAATATAAATAACTAATATGATCCTCAACTTTTATAAGGAACACTTTTTTCTAACTCATGCCCTTTTTGAGATATGCAAAAATGACAATATCGAATCAAAATAACATTTCTTATGGGAAAACAACATTGCTGTCATTTTGTTTTAATTTAGTTGCTAAGAAAATTTTAATGATATAATTGTTTGTAATTCTGGTCTATAATCAATGTTTGACTTACAATTAAATTAAAATATTTTAAACAGTTTCAAAATGTTAGATACTTCTTACCAAATTGCAGACTTACTTAAACTGTATTCACAGTAAGCCAATTAGTAATTAAGAACAAATAATCCAATTTGTTTTATAACAAATAAAGCTAACATTAATAGCAACAAAATTAACGCATTGATTATAAATTTTGTTGCTATGATAGGTAGAATGCTAATTACTAATTGGTCCCAGATATAAAAATACTTAATTTCTTTTTTTGTTTAATATTTCAGCTAATGAAGTATGGAATTCTATACATTAATTTAAATATACAAACTGTTCATTTTGGATAAGACTGATTTTTTATGGTACAAGTTTATTGAGGTAAATAATTTTATTGCAGCATTCGTATTTCGTAATTATAAATGTGTTTATATTTGCAGTAGTACAGATACAATCAATGCCAAAATGACAAGAAGTTCCGAGAAATTTTTCCTGTTAATGTGGAAAAACTGGGTACTGCAATGGCGACACCCATTTCAGACTGCAGTGGAAATTTTAGCACCAGTACTATTTTCGGCGCTACTTGTTTTAATTAGGAGTTTAGTTGAACCTACTGACCATCCGAATGTTATACACTTTTCTGAGTTTAATATTACATCAAATGTCACACCTTTGTAAGTATACATATTTATGTTGTCTGTTCAGATTTTCTTAACAGTGACGTCAAATATTATTTCTATTTATTTCTTAATACACACATTCTACCCGCGGAAAGTTTGGACACGATATATATTTTATCAATATTGGCTAGACTATTTTGTATTAAAATGCAGACAATAATTAAATACGTAAGATATCCACGATGAAACGGATAAATAATCATTTCCAAACTATCCGTTCTTATTTATATAAAAGAGCAAACACGTGTGGCTGAATAGTCATGAATGGAAAATGACTTTTGTGAAATATAATTTCCTGGAAAGATAAAGAGAAATTAATGCTTGACATTGATGGAAACGTCGTAAGCGCATGTCGTACTTGAAATATGTAGATGATTGATTTTATGTTTCGGTGAGAGTCAAAAGACACGTTATGAAATCGATACTATTAAAAAAATTATTGTATTAAAAAAAAACAATAATGTACAGTCCATAGAAAAACTTAGCATTTAAATATAATTTCCGCTAATAATTTATGTAAAAACATTCTTTGAATTGAACTGATAATAAATGAAGTTTACAGTAGTTTAAGCTGTAATTTTGATTCCTTTTAAAAATAATTGCGGAAAGTTGACAATATTTGAAATATTACACTGCACAAATATAATTTTATTGCATTTTTTATCGCACAATAATATATGTGCACAAAACTACACAATATGCATGTTTAGCTCATATCTGTTTGTAACCAACTTATTCTATGTCCTATCAGATAAACATGCGTATGATGTATTTAATTAAAAAATTGTTTGAATTTATTGCCTATCTCTATTTAAAATATTGATAGATTCAACAAAATGTATTGCGAAAATGATGCTAAAATGACAAAATAATTTATTTTATTTATTTTCTAAGTCGTCACTGTACAGAAAATTTGAATGAAAATGAGTATTTTGTCAACTTACAACCTCTTTCTCGAAGTTCAGCAATGTTTGAGTTGATTTCATGTTTAATTATTATTAATATTTAATTAAAGTACATTGAGAGATTGTAAACGACGTCTGAGTAAAATGTGTTTGTCATTTTTCAGCATGCAGATAGCATACTCGCCAAACAGTCCTGTAATTGACTCAGTTATGAATAAAACAATAGAATCTTTAGAAGGAATTCATGCAGCCATACCATTTCAGAATAGTAAAAAGATGCAGCATTTTTTACAAAAGAATGGTTCTATGTTGATGACTTTATGTGGTTTAGAATTTGATGATGAACTGTACAATAGCACAGAGTTACCACAACATATTAATATAAGTATAAGGTAATAAAAACCAAGGCGAATAAATACACCTTACTGCTTTTACTTTTCACTACCAAGCACAGTTTTCTTTTTCGAGATATACAAATCTTCAATTCAAAACATATTTTCACGCGTTCACACACAGACACTCACACATATCATATTTGTATGTTCAACGGTTCATAGACAGACAGACACACACACAATTACATCATCAAATTGGATCAAAGGACCCCTAAACGAATATTTCCAGGAAAATGTCGACGTTGATTTTTCTATTTTATACATTACGTATAAGAGAGTAATAATTGGACACAGCTGCAATTATTGTTATTATAAATTTAAAAGTATATTTCTGTAAAATTGTTATTAATATGTTTAAAAAAAAAGAAGTATTTTAGGAAAAAATACAAAACGAGCAATTTATTTATGTATAAGTTTATTTAATAATTTTTAAAGATTTCCTGGAGAATCTCGTAACACAAATAGTAAATTCATACCAATGAATTGGCGCACAAATCTTCTGTTCCCACTGTACCAGATGGCTGGACCAAGAGATCCAGGCAAAGCAGACGGAGGATTTACTCCAGGTATATTTAAAAATATTTTTTAAATAATTTCAATATTTTCACTTATTATAATGTTTTAGGATATAATTCCGAAAGATTTTTAACGATTCAACATCAAATTTCTTATGCTATTATAAATGAATTAAATAAAACAATTACATCAGACCCTCTTCCCCAAATTACATTACAACGTTTTCCGTATCCGCCCTACATCGAAGATCCATTATTACTAGCATTGGCGAACTTTATAAGCATTGTTATAATGCTTAGTTTCGTTTACACTTGTATCAATACGGTCAAAGTTATTACAAATGAGAAGGAGAAACAAGTTAAGGTGCGTAGTGTCTTTTTCAAGTTCCCTATAGAATACGTATTAAAATCTCCATGTTTTTATTCTTGCAGGAAGTGATGAAAATCATGGGCCTGCCAAATTGGCTGCATTGGTCCGCCTGGTTTGTAAAAACATTCATATTCGTCTTAGTATCAGTTATACTAATAGTAATTCTATTAAAAGTGCATTGGTTACCAGGAACCGATGTAAGTGTATTTACAAATTCAGATGCATTTGTAATATTCTTCTTCTTGTGTCTGTATATGTGCACAACAATTACGTTTTGTTTTATGATCAGTTCATTCTTTTCAAGAGGTGCGTCTTTTATTTCGAATATTTCAGTTAAGAGATTTATTTTTGTTTTATTAATTTTTAGCGAATACGGCAGCTACAATCGCTGGTCTATTTTGGTTTGTGTCGTATACGCCATATTTGTTTTTACAGCCAAAGTATGATCAATTGAAACTTGTGGAAAAACTTGTTATGTGCTTAGGATCCAATACTGCGATGGCTTTCGGTTTTCAGTTTATGTTGATGTTTGAAGGAACCAGTCAAGGTATTTAAATATTACTGTAGAAGTACAATAATTCGAAAATTTTGTGATAATCTCCATTGTTGTACCAACTGAACTACGATAGCTAGATTAGGATTCTCGCGTTGGAAATTATACAAATTTTTAAGAAGGGAAACTGTTTATTGCAAAATATAACTAAAATATATGAATTTAATTAGATTGTTTTACAAACATGTAAATATTGCCATATGCTTATCTCTATTTTAAGTTAATATTGGCAAAGATAACATTTTTATCTAATCATACTTGCTAAAGTCTGATCCGTATCTGATTTTTTATTATAAATATATTTAATTAAATACAGGATTACCAAAAGATCTCGGCATAGAATTTAATTTACAAGTTTTCGTAAATAAATCTGAAGGGTTAAATAATGACTACCTCAGAATAATGATAAAATATCTCGGTGTAGTTGAGTCGAGATTAGCACATTAGTTATTTTTACATTTCCTTAATCTGATAAGTCCTACAAATCCTTTTGTTTCTGTAAAACTAATCTGATTATCAATATTAAATAATTTAAATTATGTTCTGACAAGATTAAATCAGATGTATGAAATAATATGTCGATAAAGAAATAGTCATTTGGACGTTTGCGATTTGGTAATGAAGATTAAATAGTTAACCTATGACGTAGTAACATTTTTAATTTGTCACAGTTTTTGAGAACATGAACGATACGCATATCTACGACATTGATAGTCAATCGAAAAATTATTTATTTTTCGATTGACTATCACTGTCGTTTAACTTAATTGCATTAGTTGCTCAAAGAGATTAATCTTAGCAAAGAAAAACTGCATAAATCAAAGCTAAATAATAACGGTTGGACGAACATAATAATAAAGCCATTAATCGACTTGTCCTTTCAGTTAGGTTTTAATTTGTATTTAAATAAGCATTTAATTTAAAAATAAATGAAATGCGAGCAAAAATGCGTATGGTATAATCATTTCTAGGTTTGCAATGGAGCACAATTTGGAAACCAATTACTCCAGACGATACATTTGTTCTTGGCCATGTAATGGTAATGCTTGTTGTAGACGCACTGATATATTTACTCATTACATTATACGTGGAAGCAATTTTCCCTGGAGAATATGGTGTACCATTACCATGGTACTTTCCAGTAACACGATCATTTTGGTGCAAAGGTACACGATATACAGGTACGAACAAATAAACAATCTGAATATTTTGAATTTATATCTAAAAACTCTTTTCTTTTAATATATTTATTATTATTATTATAATTTAGGCGTCGAAGATTACCATTCGCAAAATGGCACACTACCTGTAAACGATATGCACGAAAAAGAACCGAATTTGCATGCAGGCATTCAAATTAAAAATTTACGAAAAATCTTCAAAAAGAAGAAAGTTGCAGTTCGAAATTTGTGCTTGAATATGTACGAAGACCAAATTACAGCCCTTTTGGGGCATAATGGGGCTGGAAAAACTACGACTATGTCTATGTTAACTGGTAAATATAATTCCTGAGAAACTAAACCCCCTTTTTAATACAATGTATTTTTCTGAAAACGAAGGAATTTACCCTCCAACAAGCGGTACAGCTATAGTAGCTGGTCATGATATCTGGACGGATATGGGTGGTGTACGAGCAAGTTTAGGCCTCTGTCCTCAACATAACGTACTATTCGATGATTTAACAGTAAAAGAACATCTATTTTTCTTTGGAAAATTGAAAGGGTTAAATAAAGATGAGATTGCAAGAGATACTGAAAGATATATCAAGTTATTGGAACTCGTTCCTAAAGTATGTTCTATCTTCTTAGTCAAGTACATCGGTTGAAAGTGAAAAGAAAATAAATATTGTAAAATGAATTTCAACGTTTTTTCAACTATTGTACTAGTTGGGTTTGTAGTGTTTTTAAAATATAATATTTTATTTACAGACTAATGCTCGAGCTGGGACTTTATCGGGAGGTATGAAACGGAAATTGTCGGTTGGAGTAGCATTATGTGGCAACTCCAAAGTTGTGATGTTAGATGAACCAACTGCAGGAATGGACCCAGCGGCTCGAAGAGCTATGTGGGATTTACTGCAGTTGGAAAAGAAAGGTAATAGAAAAAAAAAACAAATTTGCTTCAAATCGCTCCAGTGGCTTCAGAGGAGTAGATACATTATATACATTTTTGGATTCAAAGCGACGAGACAAGGAAATTTTTTGATACAATACTTTCACAGACACACGGCCGAATGCTTTAGCTCTTCTGTATTTCGTACGGCGAGCTAATGATTACGTATTTCTAATATACTTACAATATTCAGCAGACTTGATTCACGCCATAGCTAACACAGATATATCACTAAAAATCCTTAAAGTTCAATATTCTAATTGTTTTTATATATTTTAATACATAAATAAACCCCAGTACAAACTCACCGACTCACGTACTAGTACAACTTGTACTGACCGGGCAAACACCCGTGCATTAGAACTTGTAAACCCCGGATTTTATTATATATTTTGAATTTAAAATATTCATTTAGTGAAATTGAAATAAAAATTGAATATATTATTGAAGCCAAAAATTTAACACCAGAAACTCAGACCGAAATTCAACAAAAAGATGCCTCATTTTTAATTATAGAGATATGCAAATGATTATTTTTTATTTATTGAAAAAATACTTTACAGGTAGAACAATGTTATTAACAACCCATTTTATGGACGAAGCGGATCTCCTGGGTGATAGAATAGCAATAATGGCTGGTGGAGCATTGCAATGTGTTGGCTCAAGTTTTTTCCTTAAGAAACGTTATGGAGCAGGTTACCATTTAACGTTGGAAAAATCAATTCAATGCAATGTTATGAAAGTTACCGAATTGCTGCGGAATCATATATCAAATATTCAAGTAAATTAATTTTAATTAACTTTAATGTTGAAATTAATAAGTGTATTGATACTAGGTTGAAAGCAATGTTGGTTCCGAACTTACGTATCGTTTATCTGAAGATCAACTGCCAGTTTTCGAGAATATGTTAGCAGATTTAGAAAATAATGGGCGTGAAATGGGCATTCTTAATTATGGCATTTCATTGACTACTTTGGAAGAAGTTTTTATGAAGTATGTTTTATATTATTATTGCTAATTGTATTTGTTCATATTTAAATTGTTTAAAGGGTTGGAGCTGACCATGGCCAAGAAGAAGAACAAAATGCTTTGGAATGTAATGGACAGGAAAAACATATAAATGTATTAAACGACAATCATGGAGAATATGAATTTAATCGGCATTCTTCAGAATCAAGATGTAAGTATAATACGTACACACGTCATGGAGCAAATTGATTCAGGGAGCCTTAAAATTCACATCTAAATAAATGTTCCCCGATTTTGATTTCAGTGGATTTGGGCGACAATTTGCTGACAGGCTATGATCTTTACAAAAACCAATTCCAAGCAATGATGATGAAGAAAGCGTACTCATCCTTAAGATCATGGGTCTTAAGTGTTATACAAATTATCCTACCAGTAGTTTTTCTGATTCTTGCGATCATTGTTGTTAGAAGTATGAAAGCGAACTATGATCTACCGGCATTAAAAATTCAACTAGCTAGCTATGACCGACCAGTAACTGTTATGAATGGCACCAATGATTATGCATCTTATTACGAATCTTATGTGAAGGGTCTTAGGAAGACAATCATTGATTTGGGGACGACGAGAAATGTTTCAGAATATATTTTAGAGAGGGTAAGAACAAATACATTATTGAAATATAAACACCATAGTTGATCAAATTTAACGTTAATGGACGTCTAAGTGCATTTTCGATTTCTTAATTTCTCAAAGAACCTAGTTTAATTTATATTACTCTAATATAATATTTATTTGTGTTTTTTTACATTTGAAACCAAAAATGGTATGCAATTTAATTTGAAATTAATTTTATAATTTAGTCGGAAAAAAACCTACCGGCAGTTCGTCTGAGATATATTGCGGGAGCTAGTTTTCTTAGTAATAATGAAATAAAAGGTTGGTTTAACAATGAACCGTTTCATTCGCCCCCGCTCACCCTCAATCTAATACATAATGCAATTTTGGGACAACGAGCCTCGAATCATACTATCAATATTATCAACCGGCCACTGCCCTTTACAATGGACACAAAGGTATGTCATCTATTCAATAGCTGTTTTAAAGGACAACAGAAATTATAATTTTTTAATAAAATTATTTTTACAGTTGCAACAACTTGCTCAAGGAAACAACATAGGATTCCAGATAGCTTTTAATATTGGTTTTAGTATGACATTCGTGTCTTCATTCTACATATTATTCTGCGTTCGAGAACGTGTTAGCAAAGCGAAACATTTACAATTCGTTTCTGGTGTAAATGTGTTCATATTCTGGTTGAGTGCATATTTATTTGATTTTCTACATTTCATGGTTACATCGATTTTCATAGTGATTACACTTGCTATTTTTCAAGAAGATGGGTTCAGTACTCCGCAAGAATTAGGTATATTTTATTGCTGATTAAAGAATACTACAGTACTGTGTATTGAAATCCGAACACATAGCAAAAAAAAAAAAAAAAAACCATCCACCAAAGAACTAAACTTGTCTTTTGTGGTTGTACATTACCTAAGTAACACACATTTTTAAGGGTTTCTAGATAAACATATCAAGTCAAAATTAAATTTATCGTTCAATATGTACCAAGATTGGTAGTTTTCTGATCTCCCTGCACAGGACTGTATATAAAATATACATAAAAATTTAAAAACTTAGAGCAATAAATTGATTATATTTTTTAATGATAGGGCGAATATTTTCTGTTCTTATACTGTTTGGTCATGCGATGTTACCTGTGGTTTACTTGGCATCGTTCCGATTCCATATACCGTCATCGGGTTATACGAAAATGACATTTATAAATATATTTTCTGGTAAGCACATAAATCTAATCTAATAAACATTCAAAAATTGAGAAACTAATGTATTTTGAAATTTCTAGGAGTTGCCGGTTTTCTTGTAGTAGAGATATTAAAAACACCCAACCTAGACTTAGAACATATCGCTGAGATTTTGGATTGGATATTTATGTTGATTCCTCACTATAGCATAAGCTCTTCGATTCATAGTTTACATAACATTAACTCATTGCAACAAATGTGTGATTATTACACAACTGAGTATGGGCCAGAATACAGGAAAATAATGTGCATGGTTAAAAAGAAATGTTGTTGTAAGTAACTAATTTCACATGCAGCGTTGTCACCAACCAATTTTGTTATTTTATTTTAATAGACGATGAAGCAGATTACTACAGTTGGGAAGAACCAGGTATCGGTCGAAATGTGTTTTTCTTCTCAATAGTAGGCGTAGTATTATTTGCATTATTAATAATAATCGAATACCGAGTCCCCGAAAGATTAATGTATAAACTACGCAAAGGCAAACTCTCAACTCCGCCAAATGTGAAAGAAGAGGACGATGATGTAGCAAATGAAAGGCATAAGATAAACAATGCGTCCGACCTAGAGATCGGCACGTACAGTCTTATGTTGCGTGATTTCTCAAAGTATTATAGTAAATTTCTGGCTGTGAATAAATTAACTGTTGGTGTTAAACGATCCGAATGTTTCGGATTGCTTGGAGTTAACGGTGCTGGTAAAACGTCTACGTTTAAAATGCTAACAGGAGATGAGAATATCTCGTACGGGGACGCGTGGGTGAATGGACTAAGCTTAAAAGAAGACATGAAACGAGTGCATAGAGTTATCGGATACTGTCCACAATTTGATGCGTTGTTAGATAATTTAACGGGTAGAGAAACATTAGTGTTCTTCTGTTTACTTAGAGGTGTTACACATAAGGAATCTAAATTCCTTGCCGAGAAATTAGCGTCGGAGTTTGACTTTCGAAGACATATTGATAAGAAAGTTAAGGAGTACAGTGGCGGGAATAAGAGGAAGTTGAGTACAGCCGTTTCGCTGATTGGAGATCCTAGCGTTATATATTTGGATGAACCAAGCACAGGTAAGAGATTTATCCGTAACTTTATTTGATTAAAAAATGAAAATATTTAATTATAGGAATGGATCCAGCGGCGAAACGACATTTGTGGAACGCTTTGTGTAAGGTCAGAGACAATGGGAAATGTATAATTCTGACATCGCATAGTATGGAGGAATGCGAGGCATTGTGTACGCGTTTAGCTATTATGGTGAATGGTAATTTCAAGTGTTTGGGTTCCACGCAACATCTGAAGAGCAAGTTTTCTGAGGGTTACACCCTTACGGTGAAAGTGAAGAAATTAGATAGCAATGTCGATATCAAAGCGACAGAAGTGGAACCAATTGACTTGTATGTGCATCAACATTTTCCAAGCGCGGTTCTCAGGGAAAAATATCAAGAATTATTAACGTACTATATACCGGATACAAAAATGCCCTGGTCTAAAATGTTTGGGCTTATGGAGAAGGGCAAACAGTCTTTGAATATAGAAGATTATTCATTAGGACAAAGCAGTTTAGAACAGGTAAGGATTTTTATTACTCATTCCCATCTCCTCCATCAGAATTTCACTTATTATTGTCATTTGTCAGAACTCACAACTGTTATTGACTTATAGGCGATGTGTATAAAATGTATAATTTTGTTTCAGGTATTTTTAAGTTTTACCAAACACCAAAGAGCTGAATGAAGAATAGTAGGTACAATTTTAAGAGTAACTGAGTAGTGTTTCTCCTACCCAGGGTTAGTCAATATTGGTACTTCGTTCAAAATGTACCTTATCCTAATTACAAACTAGTACTTAAAAGTGTTGTGATATGGTGATTGCCTTAAAGTAGCACATAATTTTATAGTTATTTATTTATATTATTTCCACTGTTTTAACAAAATAAAAATTCAAATAATTATTTTTATATATGTTGACAATAATTTATAGACGCTTTAAAATATCTTCTATATTTTATAAACTGATTAATGTTTGGGATTTCTTCAACAATACAGAAGAAACTCCAAACGGTTAAAAAAAAAAACGTATAGTTTTATTAATGCCTGATTGTAGTTACCAATATTAGTTGAATAAGATTTGTGTTTGGGAGACTGATAATAATGCAAATTGACAAAACTAAGTACTTCATACGTTTCATCAAAATACCCTGATTGTTACTTTCCAGTATTTGAAATGAAACTTTATAACTATGTATTATAGCTGTGTGACAAATAGAACTCTAATATATATTTTACTGTAACACGTTTTAAATCATCATATATCTCTGTGATCCATAACTTAACTACACTAACTGTGAGTGTACTTGAGTAAATAATAAATAAAAACATTCCATATAATAGTTAAAACGTATATTATGTATTTTTATTTCATACAACTGATTATATAACAACAATATTACACTGTCAATAATTCTATAATATCTGAATCGCTTGCTAGATCAACTGGCAGAGTTCCATCAGCATCCTTGATTTTTGAATCAGCCCCCATATCAATTAAAAATTTGACGCAGTCCAAATGGTCACAACTAGCTGCATAATGCAACGCTGTCTGTCCGTCTTCATCAATCATATTTACATCAATTTTACAGTTGACTAAATGCTTTAAAATATCCAAACAACCCCGATCTGCTGCCCAATGGATCAACCCCAACCCAGTCTCATCTCGATCATGAATTACAACCGAATTACTTTTTAACGAAGCCATTAACTTATTTAGATCCCCTTCTTTCACATAATCAAAAACAGTTTTATCTGCATCATGTAGCGTTTCATCTGTGTTCGCTAAACAAGAAACTGTTACCCATGTTTCAGAGTTTCCAGTGCTTGTAGACGGATCGAAAGTTGTGTCTAGCTCCGATATAATTCGAATGTAATGCTTTTTTGCGATCTCTGGCGGTAGTTTGCCTAGAGCGTTCCAAGCGTCCCATTTCGCTTTCGCTTGCATTTCATACCAACGCGGTCTAGGTATATTGCAGATACCTTCAGTCGCTATTTTATAGTAGGCGTAAATTTCTAGTAATTTTGGGGGCTCTAAGTTGGTGACAAGTGATTTAACATGTTCAGCCGCGCGGTTAAATGATTCATTCAACTGGTCTAGATCATCTTCGATGTCTGAGTATGAGTCTAGTGAAACTGCCATTGTTTTAGCTGAGCATAAAGATGCAAAATATATATATATCGAATTTTTAATTCAAATAAACCGATTACAGATAAAATGAAAATGAGTTTTATAGCAATAATAAACAGTGAACATTTATCTCGTTGTTATGAATACCAACAAATTCGTTCAAATTCTACTGACTGACTATTGTTTGCTATTAAAAAAAATCTAATTAGATGGGGACTACTGACTAACTACTGTTAAAAATATTAGTCCTCTTTGCTATTAGATGGCAGAGAAGAAGCAGGTTGTATTTTTAACAAATTGCCCTCCAATTTAAGAGGCTGCACGTTTGTAGCTGAATCGTAACCGTTTTGATTACTGAAAGTAACGAAACCGTAATTCCTCGACAATCCAGTATTTTTATCGAACACAACTATAGCATTATTAACGTGGCCAAATTTACTGAAAAACAATTTCAGCTCCTGCGTATTGACCGTCCACGGCAAATTACCAACAAATAACTTGTACAATGATCGAGTTGCGCCACTAGCCATATTACTAAAATAATTAAATATGTGTTATCTCCAATAAGTGAATACTATGATCCCCTGTTAACTCATGTACATCCAAACCACTGTCCGCGCCTAGATTATTAATATTTAGCACTGAACACGTTAAATCCCACTTTGTTAACAAATGTTCAATAGACCAATCAGAGCTTCGCTCTTGGTAAGTACACAAGAATTTCGCGCTAGGATTAATTTCTAATAAGTATGAGACAGTTGCTACAATATCTTCAAAAACTGAAGGTTCGTAGAAACAATCTGAGCCAAGGATTAGATCTAATGGACCGAAATTGAAGATATTGTTTAGGAATAAGCCCCAAGTTAAGCCTATTACGCGAATGTGTCGGTTTACAATTAAATTGTTGAGTTGGCAACACCGTTCGATGTGAGCCAATGATTTGGGCAATGTTGAGCTATCAGTTAAGGTAACTTGAGCGCCACACTTAGCTGCAAGAATGCCAGGCAAGGCGGTACCTGATCCTAGTTCTAAGACACGCTGTTGACGGAGTTCTGCGCGATGCTCCCACAGGAACCACGCTAAGATTGGAGCGGATGGCCACGTGTAAAACGAGTAACTAGCTTGAAGAAGCTGAAAAGAAAGGTTTTTTTTTTTTGGTGGTAACAACAGACGGTTGATAATGGCCAAAATTAATTCAAAACGAATATTTTCATTAAAAATTCGTAATCGACTTTATTTCTAATGATAATAAAATGTTAACCAGTTTCAGTTTGTAACATTTGTTACTCAGAACAGCTGATTTGGAAAAGCGTGCCCGTACACAATGCTAACACCATATCAAATTTCTTATGTTGGCGACATTGATTTGCCCATCATTGTTGCCAACTTATGAACCTAATTTTGCTATATGCATTACTATTAAATGCATAATAACTTCATAGGAAGTTCTATTTATATTTCGAGTATATTTTAATAAGATGTTAAATGATTGTATTTTTATTAAAACTACTAAATAAATATAAAAGTTCCCTACAAAAAAAAAATATATATATATATATTTTGTCTACCATTATCACGGTATAATGTAATTCTATGAAATGGATGCGATTAATTAAATTAATTTTCGAAGATATATTTCTATTTTAAATGGCATGCCTCTTTTATATACCGTAGGGAATAATTATAATAAGGTCGTAAGAGCATGTTTTCAAAGTTTTATAGGACCGACGATAGAGTTGATTACAGTAAAACTACCTATTTGTAAATATACGAAAAAAAAAAACTTTATGCTAACCGGCGATATATTTGTTAGCATATTTTATGACATTACATAAAACACCGTCCGAACTAGGTTAATTTATAAAAACCCTAATATAAATGTAAAATAAACTAAAATCATACCTCTGGTATTAAAATTTCCAAATGTTCACCCTGATTATCACCGTTTGCACGACTTTTCGTAGTAAATGAAAACTTTTTTATCTGTTCAGAAATTCTTCCATCAGACATGGGAAAGCTAAATTTAGAATAACCAGCAGCGTTGCCAACCGTGTTAAACCAAAATCCCTAGAAGTCCATATTCACAAACGAAATTTGTCAAAGTTTAACGAAATTTAACATATATATGTGTATCTGTTCACAATGTTCAAATTTGGCTTTGTGAACGGATACACATATTCCCGTATGCCAAATTTCAACTAATTTCGTTTGTGAATGAGCCAGAACGAATTTCCCCTATGTATATAAACAATTTATACATATGGTAACACTGAGAAGCAGTGGTACCAACTGTGTGTACAAAATAGATTGGTTCAAATCATAGATTATTATGAAATCTTTCATGATTACGGACGGAAATGTCGTGTTTATTATTTGCCCAACAAAATAAATTATGATATTTTATACAATACACATTTCTCTATGTAGAACATTGTTTTTTTTTTTTGTAAAAAGAATCATTTTTAGTTCTAAATGCATACAATTATTTTAGAGCTGAATTAAATCGGGCCGCCCATTTGCTACTTATCTATGCATGTGACACCGTTAAAAGTTAAAAATATTTTAGCAGGACAACACGATAAATAGTAATTTGATTATGTTATTAAACCTTTGCGACATAATGTGAAATGATTAATAAATAATAACCGGAAGTTTCATGTGACAGATGTCGTATATGACATTTGTTTATGACCACGAAAATGGAGACCAAAACACAAAATACGAGCGGTCTAACCAGGCGAAAGACGACGCAATATGTTAAATATTGTCCGAAAGAAGAAAAAAATGCTTCGTTAAAGAAGGTATCCGAAATGCCTTCCGTCAACTTTTTAGACAATATTAAGTCAAATACTGTTGTTATTATTGTTTAAGGTGTCGTTGATTTTACAAAAAGCTGAGCATGATCGAACAGTAGAAGACCAGCAGGTGTTGGGTGAGTGTTCAGAAATTGTCGCCGATTTGAAATCAAGGTGGCATAAACGGGATGAAGCAAAACGTAGGATAGAAGAAATTGAGGAACCGGCCCATGTTTTGGAAGAAAAGTGCAAACTTCTGGCGAAAGCCTTGGCACAATCGGAACATTTAATTGTTTACACTGGAGCTGGGATAAGTACAGCGGCTCGAATTCCGGATTATCGGGGGACAAATGGCATATGGACTAGGCTGCAACAAGGGAAAGAAATTGAGTAAATAATTTTCAAATTTTCTCATTATTTTGCGATCTCTATACATTATTTTATACAGTACGTGTAAATAAAATATCTGGAGTGGCCTGTACTCGACTTTCTTTTACACAGTTTTCACTAGATATATGTATATATATCCATAACCAGCTATCAAACTAACCAATACTCTACAGAAACATCCTGAAATGTCATTTATCTAATAGAGTCTTTTGTTTTCCTGCCAAAATAACAGATGATCCGATTTTATAAGCTACATGCGCATCCATGGCAACGTAAACAACATATTTATAATGTTTCCGTAGCATTTTTCTCGCAACTGGTACATTTTTTGAAGCAATGTTTCAAACAAAAATTGTGCGAAATATTATTATCTTTCATTATGAACATAACTATTTTTGCCGTAAGTGTAGCCGTTCTAGTGATATTGGCGATAGAACAAAAATTGTATAGAGTAAACATGCGCACTTCCGGTTTGAATATTCTTTTCAAAAAATAGGAGGTGCACATCTTAAGTTTGAAGTTTCATAATTTTAGGTTCGACAGTTTTGGCTCTAGAGCGTTTACAGACACACACACAAACATACAGACACACACACAGACGTTATTCCGAAAATAGTCAGATTCGATTCAGGGAAGGTCAAAACTTGTATATCCGTTGAAATCTCGAGTTTAAATCGAAATTATTCATGATTATAAGACTTACTTATTAGTTCGTAAAAGAAAGTAAAAATTCATAATTCCAAATTTGGAAGCTTTAAAGAAAGAAAATATATATATATATATAATCTTCTATAAAAAAAAAATATTATTAGGGTTATTATTAATACAAACCGTAATAAATAAATAAATATATATTAATTTTAAACAAATTATGAGTATGTATTATTGATGTAGAACCCACGATTTGAGCCTTGCCGAACCAACGTACACCCATATGGCGCTATCACAACTCTACCATCAAAGTCTCCTAAAATATATCGTATCACAAAACTGTGACGGTCTTCATCTCCGCTCAGGTCTTCCACGTACCGCGTTATCCGAGCTACACGGTAACATGTACATCGAAGTGTGCAAAACATGCAAACCCGTACGCGAATATTGGCGTTTATTTGACGTCACCGAAAACACAGCACGCTATTCACACAAAACAATGCGCCGATGCTACATATGCAATACTGATTTAGTAGATACTATCGTACATTTTGGCGAACGAGGTACCTTGCAATGGCCCCTAAACTGGCCGGGCGCATGCAAAAACGCTGATAAAGCAGATACGATATTATGCTTAGGATCGAGTTTAAAAGTGTTGAAAAAATACCCGTGGTTATGGCAAATGTATCGGCCGGCGAAGAAACGAGCGAACTTGTATATTGTGAATTTACAGTGGACTCCGAAGGATGATTGTGCTATTATGAAGATACACGGGAAGTGTGATTTGGTGATGAAATTGGTTATGAAGCATTTAGGGGTTGAAGTTGCGAATTATCGGAGGGAGAAAGATCCGATATTTATACATTCGACATTTTTGTGCGAATCTGAGTTACATACGACAACACAACCGAATTTAAAAGAAAAAGCATTAGATGATGAAGAACATGAAATTCGTAACGATAAAGAAGAATTGCATACTTCAACACAACCTGCATCAAAAGAAATAGCTAGATTAACTGATGACGTGACGTCAAAAGAAGAAGGCGAAGGACTGCATACTTCAGCGCAACTGAAACCGAAGGATAACGAGAGCAAACAGAGTGAATTTGAAGAAACCTCAAAACAATCTACTATAGTAGAAGAAATTGGGTTACGCAGTAACGTCACGATTTATGAAGACATTAGTACGCATACATTTGAAGAAAATATGCATACTTCAATACACCCGTATTCAAAAGATACAATTGAGTTAAATCATGACGTCACACAGGAGTCGAATGAAGTTAAACAAATTGAAGAAAGTAGTAAGACACAATCAACATTGAAGGAAAATATAACGGCCATTAAGGAGCAGAGTGAAGTTAAAGAAGAAATTGAATCGACTCTGAAAGAAGATATTGACGTTAAAGAAGAAATTGTATTGGAAGACATAATGGAGGCAAGTTTGAAAATTAAAAAAGAAGATCTCAATGTTAAAGAAGAATTGGTAATTCAGGAAAATGATGAAGAAAAAGTATGTAATAATATGGCGGAAATTAAAAAAGAAGTACATATTACTGAAAAAATACCAGTATTAAATAAAAGTGAAGACAAATCTAGTGTGCATAACTGTGAAACCTTAATAAAAAGTGAAGTAGATGACAGTATTAATTTATTATCAGGTGTGCAAGATCACCCGTTTGACCTAACTGTAAATAAGCATCGAAACGATTCGCACAGTTCCGATCCACAAATTAGCTGTGATAAAAATACTCATATAAACATAAAAACATCAAGACTATCATCACAAACCAACGGTTCAAGTTCCATAAATTGTACTTTAAGTGAAAATATAACTCTTCCAAAACGTAAAACTCACGAAAATACTACATTAAAAGTCAACTCGAATATATTTTCAATCGATAGTATTTTGAAAAAACCCGATAATATTATCAATTCCGGCCAAAATATTCAAAGAATAATGGCGTACTATGAACTAGCTAACTCCATGTTGCAAAACCAAATGTTAAGCTATATAAGTTCAGGCGTCTACCCGTACCAAACTAGCTTCTTATACCCTGGCATACACAGCATCATAAACCCATTACCCTATATTAGCTACGACTTCGAATGCGCCGATAGAACTAATACACTACCCCCAAGTTACATAAATAAACCAATAATCCCAGTTAAACCAGAAATAAACACTGAATTAGTAAAACCAAGTGTTCCATCATGTTCATTTTGTCACGACGTTTTCAGATCATACGTTTGCTTGTATTATTCGCGAACGAATTCCGTATTTATAAAACAAATAACGCGTTTCAGTAAAAAAGAAAATCTTAACAAACCGCTTGTATGTCTGTGTTGTGATTATACCACTGAGGAAGATAGCGATAGTGATAACTGTGAGAAACAAAAGAAAAAAATTATTAAACGAAAGTGTGAGAATGACGATTCGGTTGACATCGAATGTGAAATTATTGATGAAAACATCGGTGATAATGATAATAAAAAGATTGAGAAAATTGAGGTGAAACCGGGGAAAATCCAAGCAGGCTGGTTTGGGAAAGGGTACAGGAAAAATAGGCGTACGAAGAAAAAATAGCAGTATTTGTAATAAATTTGCAGTTGAGTCTGTTGAACCAATGTCAGTAATATTTTCCAATCAAATAATCGGGGTCGATAAATTCTTAAGATTAATTATTAAGTTTATGTTTAATATTATTTAAAAAATAAAATCGTAACGAATTTTTTATTGGTAATTCTATAATTTATTATGATTACGTCCGTGAAATTTCAATCATATTTTGTCGCTAGTTAATGAAATAATTATTTAAAAACCATTGTAGGTGTAGTTTCATTATTGACGTTGATGCAACTGACTCGTAGTATTTTTAATTTATCTGTGCAGGTCCACAGTTAATCGTTTTAAATTATTTTTAACTTGCTCTTTATAGACGTTTTTAGAGATACAAAAAAATTAATTTTAATTTCTATAAGTTTCCAACAAAACTAATATAAGTCCTACATCAATCAAAGCATCACTACAAAAACGTCTATTCAGAATTGATTTTTATATAGATCTAAATTTTAAATTTTCAGACTTATTCTTGATAATTTATTACCTAATATGAAATGGTAAATCTAGAATATTGACTATTTTATTGAAAAACTGTCCATGTCACAACTATCATAGACAAAAAAAAAACCTCAATACCGAAATGTACATAACGCCTTCTTTTTTAGTTATAATTTTTTGTCGCCTTTACATGATAATGTGACATGGATATAAAGAAATGCGAATATGTGTGACAAAAGATGAGTTCCGTAAATCGTACCCTGGTTGCATATTTAATGCGGCTATTTTGATAGTAATAACGAACATAAATGTCGCTATTGTATAGTAAACCGTTAAATGCTTTTCGTATCCGAGAAATTAGATTTATACATAACCAGTATCTGATTACGGAACACACCTAAAATAGAATCCTATCACAATTCTAATTCTATTTTCCATTAATGCCAGTCATAATTTCCTAAATTGGGAGCACTGAATTCAGTGTATTTAATATAACATCGACATAGTACATTATACGTTTAGATCATTCTACATTTCCACTAATCACTGAATAACATATTTATATTAAAGTAAAAATGAGCAAACAAGTTATATAGGAAATAAATACTTTAAACTCTCGTTATTCGATTAGTAGAAATGTCGAATAATCGTGACGAATATTATGAATATATGGCTAAAATTTTGGAAATTAGTTGCAGGGTTTTAGTTTCGTTGTTAGATTTCCAAGACTGTTATCTCTGTTGTGATTATTGTGCAATCATTGAAGTATTATTAAGTGCGAACATTTAGAACTATATCGAATATCTACTGTATACACCACGATAAAATATGTTTTCTGTTTAGTATTAAATGTGTGATTTTTATTTATGGCAACTATTTTTGTTCGTTAAAAATATCAATAAATAAACAAAGTGTTTGTGTGAAACAGTTGTTTTATTTCAATTATAAATATATATACTACAGTTAACAAATGATTATTTTTGGAACGGATAATAATCTAAACCAGAATTATATTTAAACTTAGGTTTATCTAATTTTCTTGCATCAGCAACTAATTGTTGCACTTCTTTCCTATATGGAGCCGGTTGTAGTTCTTCATGTAATGTGCATTCTTCTGTTTTATTTTCTTTTGTTTTATATATTCTTTGCCGAATTATATCTACATCTCTACCATATTCTTCCGATAAATCCTCTAACGATCTTGGAGGCGCATTGAATTCAAATAAGAAATAACTACAAAAAAATGAACTGATAATGTAATATTTTCAATTGGGATGGGATATAATGCATAAAAAATTAAATTACCACGCATGCGCGTACAACATAAAAAGCAAGGACACATTCGGCTAAAGTCGTTTAACCTCGGTTATATCCTACCTGGCTTGTCTATATACAACCCCATGTACACTGGTTTTAAACGGCATATCTCTAGTGCCTAGATTCTCTAGTTTTCGAATAATACCCCCTTTATCGAAAATTGCTCCTGCAGTTCTTTTGAGCGTTGACACTAACTCAGCCTTTAAAAAATATTATTTCTACTTTTATTAAATACTATATATAATCATACCTTTGGCATAACTCGTAAAAGCACACATAATTCATACGCAGGCATGTTTATTCACTGATTTTCACAAATTACACAAATGTCTTTCCCTAACCCTAATTTATAAATTATAGACGAGCGAGAGTAGTAAAAAACAAATGTGGTCACTATACTAGCATTAAAATCCCTAGAATTACTTAAATTATATTTCGTATACAATGTATATAATATTGGGAACATTGTCTTAAACTGATCTTTCCCAGTGAAAACTAATAGAAAGAATACATTGGTGCAATAAAAATGTATAGAATTCATAAAATCATTAATAAAATACAATGTGTTAATTATTCTAGTAAAGTAAACAAATACACAAACACGGTTTTACTACCAAAAACAAAATTTCCACAGCGTTTACTTGGAAAAAAATTAACTGACCAAAATAAACACATATATGAGGTAAGGTTATATTTTGTTTAAACAATTAATTTAATTGTTTGTATTAACAAATTATTGTATTTTCTTCATAGAAAGGAGGCTTTGATAAATTATATTCATGGCAAAAATTAAATTTAGATGGGGCAGATTTTATATTACATGATGGACCCCCTTACGCGAATGGTGTGCCTCATATGGGACATGCCATTAATAAAGTAATGAAATAGGGTTCAACATGTTAGAGCGAATTTTTTTTTAAAGTTGGTAACACTGATCAATGTTGCAAACTTATGAATACTAATTATTTTCATTTCTTTTTTACTTTAATTAATTTATAAATATATTTTTATAGTTAAATACACTAATTGGAATAATTCCATACACTTATAAAAATTATTTACTACTGCTACTGAAATCAGTGTTCTTAACATTAAAAAAATTAATAATATTTGCCCTCTTCTTATTCTTATAAATTATTTAAGATTCTCAAAGATGTAATAAACCGGCATAACGTATTAAGGGGGCAAAAAATAAATTATGTTCCTGGCTGGGATTGCCACGGTTTACCAATAGAATTAAAAGCAATGAGTAAAGTTAAAAAATCTGGTAGCACTCCAGTTTATATACGAAAAATCGCACAGGATTTTGCTACCAAAACTATAGGAGAGCAAAGTAAAATATTTCAATCGTGGGGAGTAATGGGCGATTGGCAGAATCCTTATTTTACTTACAGTGTACCTTATATACAAAATCAACTAAAACAATTTTATAAATTATACGCGAAAAAACTAATCTACAGGGACGTGAAACCGGTATTTTGGTCACCATCATCAAGGTATAAAAGTGGGAATATTTTTGGGGATATTTAGTTTTTATAAATATTTTTAAGTATTTAAAAAATGAATAATTTACATTCGGGTTGATATTTTTAATCGAGTAGGTTCGATTTTTTATTATATAATATATAAACACCGAAAACATTAACCGGTTATGAAAATAACGGTTACCTGAAAAACCGGTTAGCCGGTTAATAACCGATTACAAGCTAATCTGTTACTAATTAACCGGTTAAAATTAAAATTACTCGACTACCTAGTTAACCGATTAACCAGTTAAATGGATAACCGGTTAGTCGATTAATTGGTTACTGCTAACCGGCTAAACCCTATAAAATAACTGATGAACCAATTAGTTTTTGTTTACCAAAACCGAAGTAACTGGTTAACCGGATAGTTTCGATAGTCCTATTAAGTTTAGACATACATTATAACTTTTTTTATAATCTATATTTATGTATAAACTGTATAAGAAAATCAATTATAATTTTTAAATTATATATATATATATATATATATATATATATATATATAAAAAAAATTGAATATAATAAAAAGAAAATAATTTTAGAACAGCATTAGCGGAAGCAGAACTTGAATACAATGAAAATCACAAAAGTACATCGGTTATTTGCCGATTAAAAATATCTGCAATTCCTAAAACACTATTAAAATTTTTAGAATCAAGGTATATGTTATATAAACGTTGTTGATTATTAATTATAATAAAATTGTTAAGTTCAACAGTTTACGCTTTAATTTGGACTACTACGCCTTGGACTTTACCATCAAATCAAGCAATTTGTTATAATCCTGACTTAAGTTACAGTTTTGTTAAAAATTCGAAGGATAATCATATTTATTTAGTTGCAACTGAACTTATTGATAATATATCCAAACGTTTGCAATGTGATTTGAAGCTTATAGGTTCATTTTTAGGTAAAAATATAATTAATACTCTTTTTATAAGGAATAATTGAATAAAAACACACTTGGTTGGTTTCAAAATTAATTTAATGTAACTTAATACGTATTTCGGCTTTTACACCATCGTCAGAAGTGTCGGATAGAAGTAAACTGCAAGGTATATACAAACAAATAAATATAACAGGTATATAATTTTAGTCTATATACCTGTTATATTTATTTATGTGTATATATATACCTTGCAGTTTACTTCTTTCCGACACTTCTGACGATGGTGTAAAAGCCGAATAAGTTACATTAAATTAATTTTGAAACCAACCAAGTGTGTTTTTATTCAATTATTCCTTATTAAATAATCATGTTTCAACAAGTGCCTACAGCTCATACATCTTAATACTCTTTGAAATAAATGTGTAAAAAATTATTTAGGTAGTGAATTGGCAACAGCAAAATATTTTTACCCATTTGAGGACAATGAGCAATTGCCATTCTTACCCGGTCAGCATGCAACAGTTAGTAAAGGAACTGGCTTAGTCCATACGGCCCCTGCACATGGGCCAGATGATTTTGTTCTGGCATTGAACCATAAAATACCTGTGGTATGTAGAAGAATTATAAAAAAAAACTAATTATAATGTCACACCTAGCTTCAATCTACTTTATCCACACTCCATGTGCTTCATATACCTGCATTATACCAGCATAGGCGATTCTATCAGAGTATCGTTTAGCACGGATCATCTATAAATCCCCTTTTAATCCGATTGCATTTTGAATATAATATGTTTTTAATTTCTCAGAAATGCATAGTAGACGAATCTGGCCGTTATACCTCCGACACAGCATTATTCAAAGGGCTTCCAGTACTGCAAGAAGGCAACCAAGCAGTGTTACAACATTTAAAAACTGATATATTATGTACAGAAGACTACATCCATAGCTACCCGTACGATTGGCGAACGAAAAAACCTGTGATTTTACGCGCAAGTCAACAATGGTTCATCGATACAAATGCAATCAAAGACCGTGCAATTGAATTGATTCAAACAGATGTAACAATATACCCTGAAAAGAATAGCACTATCTACAAAAACAGCCTTATTACCCAAGTCAAAAAGAGACCATATTGGTGTATATCACGGCAACGCGTCTGGGGCGTACCCATACCCGTATTTTATAATAAAAACACGGGAGAGCCTATAATTTCAGAGTTATTGATAAATCATTTATGTAGTTTATTAAAAAAACATGGTACTGATTTTTGGTGGACTTTACAAATTGCGGATATGTTTCCTTTAGACATAATTCAAGAGTTTAAGCTTAATGTAGATGATATTGAGAAAGGGGGAGATATTTTAGATATTTGGTTCGATAGCGGAGTTTCATGGTCGAGTGTTTTGGGTGAGGAAAAAATCGCGGATGTTTATCTAGAAGGCGTAGATCAATTTAATGGTTGGTTCCAATCGTCATTGATGACATCAGTTGCATTAAGAGATAAAGCGCCTTATAAAACGATTTATGTACATGGATTTGCTGTGGATCAAAATGGGCATAAAATGTCGAAATCATTAGGGAATGTTATAGATCCTCAAGAAATTATACATGGAAGCAAAAAACAAGCAGCCTTAGGGATTGATACATTAAGGTTCGCTTTCTTCATAGCCAAATCCTATATAGCTCGGCGTACTGTTTACTGACAGGTTTAGTGTGTCTGTAACAATCTCGGTTTTCAAGTTCCTCTAACAAAAAATTCTTGTCTCGTCACCTTGAATACTAATATATATAACTTATATACTTGTACCAGTAAGAGCACTTTTGTGGTCACATCTCCTCTGAAAGTACCGGACAATTTTAACGAAATATACATATATATATTTAATGCCCAAGAAGTTCCCGTCGCAGTTTAAATCCAATCGGCCCTATAAGTTATAGGGTTCCGAATTTGGAGCCCTCCTTAATAACGTCAGCAAAAAATGATTTCATAGACCAATTTTGAAATGATTTTGTTTCAAAAAATACAATATACGTCGAACTGAAGGCATTGGTGCTTGTATGTTTGATGTTTTCAATTCTTTAGATGGTGGGTTGCCTGTCATGCTAGTCGAAATGCCACAGCTTATATAAGCCAAAATGTACTACAAGCTAGTGCAGATGAAGTCCAAAAAATCCGAAATACTATGCGATTTGCAATTGGAGCACTCACTGATTTTGATAATAAAATTGATATTTCTTCATTAAAAATTATAGATAAATATCTTTTACATTTACTTTACGAATTTGATGAACAGGTTTGTTGAATTCTAAGTTCTTCGAAATTAATTCCTTAGAGTTCAAAAGTGTATATGTTGATATTCAATAATTTTCTCTGCGTTTGTATTTAGAGATAATTAATTATTTTTGTTGTTAGGTAATGGAAATGTACAAAGACTACCAATTCAACCGAATATGCATCAATATAATAAACTTTGTAACAAATCCAGTATCAGCTCTATATTACAGTATCATTAAAGATCGACTATATTGTGATAAATTCGATAGTTCGAATCGAAGAGCTGCTCAATTTGTTTTGCAATCAATCTTAAATATTGTATCAAAAACAATTGGACCAATCATGCCACATTTAGCTGAAGAACTTCACATGTATCGTAATAATAATACAGATGAAACATTCTTTAAGACATCCCAGTATAAAATGGGAAAAGAATACGAACAAATGGAACTTTTGAAGATAATGGATCATGTTTTAAATATTAAGAAAGAGCTTAATAAACAAATTAATAATACGGTGGAAATGGACTTAGTTATTAGTGCATCAGCAGATGTTTACGAAAATTTGAAGGTAATTTTTACTATAATTTCCTAAAGTTTTCATTCTTGAGATATGTTTCAGGTATTCCAGGCGGAGGAGTTTGAAGATTTAGTCGATATTTTACAAGTTTCTCGAGTTGCAGTGAATAAATCTTTAGATTTAGATACAGGAAAATTTGAATTAAATACAACGAAAAGTAGTAATGTATTATGTCCTAGGTGTAAAAGATATAATTCGAATTGTGAAGGACAATTATGTTTAAGGTGTATTGATGTAGTTGAGTTGTTAAATAATATTCAAATTACAGCATAATTTCTTGCCATTGTCGAATGAAGTCCATTCCTGATAAAAAAAAAAACAATTAGATTAACAGAAGTACATTTATTTACAAAATAAAACACACAATAAAAAATGTACAATATAGTACGACAAAGATAAATATATTAGAAACAGCTACATTAGTTTAGATAAAATTTACGATTTATTCGGTACATTTCTTATATTACGCGTATATTTTCTGGTCTCGCCTCGCATAGCCATTGCCACTTCATCCAAAAAACTCTTAGTGTTATGTATAGTCGTGCCTCCTAATACAATATGAACCCCCGGAAACGTTTTATTAAACGTATGCACCGTTAATGATTCCTCATAGGTTGCACCTCCGACCATAAACACAATTATATCCTGCGGCCGACCATTTATCTGATGTTGATCATCAAGATATGGAAACACGGATTCTTTTAATTTCCCTTTTAGCAAATCATCTAACGTTTCGTGTAAAAGTGGTTTGTGTTGCGTGTAAACATTTTCAACGCCGCTCAAATCTTTGAAAAGCCGTTTTGTAACATTGGCCGCATTAGTAAAACTGAATAAATCGTTTTGTCGCGCGTGTGATCCTGCGTATTCCAGGACATTTACAACGGATTGGATTAGATCTTCTGGAAGGTTGCGTTTTTTTAACGCATCTAGTAATCCGACGATGTCGTTGTTTGTGTGATTTTGGTACCGTAGGGCGTATAGTGTTACTAGTCGTGCTGCGTCGATATTTCGGACTTTAGAGTTAGCAATTAATTTTTTAATACTTTGTAATTGTTGGGAATGTTCGTTGTGAGTTGTTAACTCTTGCTCCACTTCGGATACTTCTAATAAATTGTGTTGGGCTACTAGTGAAGATAGTTCTCCGACGACTGTGACGTGTTTGGATACATTTCCACTTAGTTTCTTAAATTGTGGATAATGTTCGACGAACGCTTTCATATCAGCGATACTTTCGACTTTTTGATGACTTTTAGCCTTGGTCTGAAACTCCTCCATTAACGATTTTATGTTTTGTCCAATTTCTCCGAAATTTAAAAATAAATTTTTGGCATAAAACGCATCTTGCTCCGCTGATAATACCACCTCAGATAACTCTTTCGAAATCCCGGGAATGTTTGATAAATTCACCCGGTTATTATTAATTGTTAATAATTCATGAACCATCGCTTGATAAGTCCATTGGTTTAAAAGCGGAGTGACCGGATCGTCTCGACGATCTAAGATTAAGAGTAAAGCTGGCCGCGACTGCCGAAAATCGAACATTCGTGATTCTTTAATCATTACGTCCCGAATCGCGTCCGCTAGCCGTTTACACAAATTCATATTATTTGCTTGGTAGCGAATTTGCGGAGCAACTTTTAGCGATAGCAACAAAGCTGTAATGCCTTGAATTGTCCGCTGGAATGCACTTTGCTCCCATTTTGACCTTTCGAAACAAGTGTTCAACCCGATCGAAAATAAATGCGAATTAATCGCTAAATAATCCATGTAATACTCCTGCACTTCCTTAACGACTTCTTGCTCATCTTTTTCTGCTAATGTTTTCACGTCGGCTTTCGATATAGTGTTACTAAAATAAATATAATACGCTCCGTATTTCGGGTTGCGGAGTTCCCTGGCTAACAGTGCAATATTTTGGGGGGTTGGCCGTAAAAACACTAAACATTTTAAGTATCGCAAGCCCGAATCTTTGTCGGCGGCGAGCGGCTGCGACATATCGATACGTTCCAATAAATACACTTCCCGTTGTAGAATCTCGGATTGACCGTACACCATGCTCACAATACTCGTTGTTTCTTTATCCATTAACAAGATTTTCATTCCGGGTTCACTCTCCTCATTCATTTTTGTAATATAAGCCTTGACTGCACTGATTACGTTCATGATGCTTGATTATTTTATCACTTAAATATACGAATTAGACTAAATCACTTTTTACACTATTAGTACATTATTCTAATTTAACATAAATAGACGAGCTATGCATTTAATTAAGCTTTATTTCTTAAGACGTAGGTGTATATAACACAGCTGTCATTTTATGGAATCTGTCAAATTAGCGCTGTGTTTGTTGGCGTTGCACTGGAACCGGTTTTGTTAATTAAAATTTAAAAATGTATCTAAATTCAGAATTCAACTAAATGCTGTGGTATTATTACATAACTCAAATAATAGGCGTGTTTCTTCGCCGGTTTTGCGATTTAATCCAAGTAATCATAGAAATAATATGATTCGCAAGGGACAAAATGGAAGAGTCATGATTACTTTGATTGAATCACGCCTAATGTCATAATATATTCCCAGAGTGCTGATTCTGGCACCACCCGTGACTTTAGGGCCGTTTTTAGCGACACATTGATTTGAAACCGGTTTGGTGACGTCACTAATCCTGCACAATGATGTTACGTTTTCGTTTTCAAACCAGTGTGTCGCTAAAACCGGTTCTTCGTATAGTTATAGCATAATCAATCACTTCCTACCAAATCGCCAAATAATACAATTTTTTTTTTTTTGTACAGTTGGAAACACTTGTACTTGTATTATTTGTGCGTTGGTAACAGTGAGACTTAGCATAACCTCTATGCTGTTCATTTTGTTATAAATAATTAATTACGATGTTACTAAACCGAATAAGGCATGCTGGTTCAGCGATCAAATACTGTCCGGGTATTATGAATACAAATATGCCATCAATATCACAAAAAGTGGGTTTGTTTTTGAGGTTAAGGGGAATCCCAGGTCGCTTTTCGTTTTCGCTATAAGCTTCATTCAGTAGCACAAATATAACAATTCATAAAATATATTAAAATGCTTGCGACTGTACCGCAATGTTTCCAAATGTTGTACATTCGAAATATTTTGCTTGAAAATGCTCTTACAATTTTTCGAAATATGGCTGTAAATTGTATTTTTAGTAGATAATTCTGTTAATAATTGTTAGTTTATAGTTTAATCTAGGCTTGTACAGACGTACATTGTGAATATCGTTCTTCTATTATATAATAAAGCTCTTATGAAAATCATCAATTTTTATTGAAAATGTTTTATTTATTTTTATATGTAAAATACATAAATTATGTAATATTTCGCTTGTACACTTGTGCAATAGGTCATACTTAAGCGATATATATTTTTTTGGAACGAATATATTTTAATTTAGGGTCAGAAGACGTTAAGAGCGGAACGATGATTTTTGTTTTCACGCTACTGGGTTCCTCTTAAGTAAACATATGTAATTGAGGATTTAATTTAATTTTCAGATGTTTTTAAACAGCGATGTATCCGAAATAACAGATCAAAGTACTGTAATGGCGAAGAAACCAATAAGCAAAGCAATGAAATCGTATTTAGAGCGTGCGCGCGAACACAGCGAATTCATGAAAGAAAAAACGGTTGAATTCCAAATTGGCAAACGGCATCTTGCCAATATGATGGGTGAAAACCCTGACACGTTTACCCAAGCAGATATTGATGTTAGATAAATTCATTTATTTTCTTGGATTGTTCATTATTTTCTAATATTGCTAACTTGTACAAATTTTTAATTCGGCCAAATTTTTTGTAAACATCGGAAAACAAATATAAGAATTATTTTCATAAGTTAGCACTATTTGTAAATAAATAAAATAACTTAAGAAAATGATCAATTTTGGTCCCCATAAAAATATGTATTATTTTCGGTAATTTTAGAACGCAATTCGGTATTTGTTTCCTTCCGGTCTTTTTGACCCGAAAGCACGGCCCTTGATGAGACCTCCAGAAGAAGTGTATCCACAACGTAAAGCAGCAGAATTTGATGAAACTGGTCGACCTTATCATTTTTTGTTTTACTGTGGAAAACCTAATTTTTTTCAACTACTTTATGTAATATTCACTAAAAATAAAATACTTGAAACATTGTCTAAACTTTACCATTTTATTTCCTAGGATGTTGTTGAACATATGAACGAATTAGAAAAATTCGAAGATCGGATGATTCGTAAAAATTTGCAACCCGATGCAAATTTAACAATGTAAGTGTAATGAAATGTGTAAATCACAATATTTCGACCCAAAATTTTCAAATTTTCAGTGATATGAATGGGTATAAATGGCTTGATAAGGAAGTATTGGAGAAAAAGCTAGTCGAAACGATTACAGATAAAGAATACGATTATTTTGTCGCAACAATGGAACGATTTGTAAATTTACCATATTCTTATCGCCTGAAAGATTTTATTCTAAGCTATTGCCAAACTTTAATGAGTCAAACTAAAACTTTAGAAATGCCCAAACTTCAATATGATGAAAATGGACGTGCATTTATTACTACTTATGGTACGAAATGCTCAAACTTAATTTTATGTACTGATTTATTGAGTTTTAAATGATTTCTAGAATGTTTAAGAAAACGAGCTAGGGGCGATGTTACAATAAGGTCTCCAGGAACTGGACAGATTTCAGTTAATGGAAAAGACATTACCTATTTCAAGGATCTTCAAGATAAAGAACAGGTAAGTTTTATACATTTATTTTAAATTTATTGTTAACTGGATTCCCAATCAACATGTCGGATGAATGAAGGCAGGTAGTTATTTTACATTAAATATAATATCCATTTTGCATAAAAATAATATATATTTTAATTTATTAAATTCAATAATACGATTCGCTTTTCTAGTGTTGCTTTAAAATACCCAGAAGTTTAAAGTTTGAACATTGTGTTAGTAAATAGGTTATATTTATTTATGGTTTTGTTAAATCCTTGTGATTTCGACATATTTTGTTATTATCTAGCAAAATCTCTAAAGTAATTTACGATTATATTTTCATCACCCCTGCAAGGCCACTTTAGATACTGTTTTGTTGATATATTGCTCTTGCAATGTCCATACCAATACTTTAAGTGAATAACAAGAAGTTCTAAGTGTGTTTGATTTAAAGTCACCTGACTTAAAGTATCTTCAAAACCTACGCGCTTCAAATTCGGACTAAATTGCAATTTTATTTAAATCAGTCTACAGCAGAGAAAACTATTAGGTCCATTACTAGTTTATGTGTATTGAGTTTCTACCTTTTTTTTCGACACCCAGACTACTTAATTCGTCAAAATCGGATAAAATGTTGAGAAATCTACTGGTTATATATATACTAGGTTTATATATATATATGTATATGCAATGGCAAAAGTGTATATTTGGTTGCATAACGCTAGGAGAGTTGTTAAAAACACATTAGAATTCATTTAAATTGTAATCTGATACATAGTACTAAATTGAGCATGATGCACGATATTTATTTATTGCAACAACATAATCAACTTATTTATGCCAATTGAATTGGTTTATTTTTAACTATCACTGGTTTAATAAATTATTGCTGTGATAAAAATAAAAATTACCGTGATAAAATTTAAACTAATAAACGCATAATTATGTTTATAATTTACAAGAATAATATTCAGTACAATTTAATTGGTCGTTCAAAACGAACCAATTAGTAATTACGATTAATTCTCTAGTTTGTTTTATGAACAACAATGCTACCGTTCACAGCAACAAAATGTATAATCAATGCGTTCATTTTGTTGTTATGAATGTTAACAGGATTATTGTTTGTAATTTCTAAACGAGAATGGACCTTTAAACAGTGAATGAAAATGTACACACTAATTTAATTTTATATAAGGTGAGCTGTTATATATTTGCACTTAATTACTATAAAAAGTTCAAATAGAATAATTGTACCAAAAATTTGGATTGTTACATTATAACAATTTCTATTGGCAGGAGGAAAAATGTTAATTTTTTATTTTTTGAGTAATATTTAAGGGGTTTAAGGGTGTCCTTGAGACTTTTGCGAAAAGTACGAGATGAACTAACATCGTTTATAGTTGAATTAATTGCATAACAGGATGTAATCAATTGTCATCGCTTTAGGAATGTCATTGCTGTACTAATTTTTTTACTATTCAACCAAAGATCAACAGCATGTTTTACCGCAAAATAAAAAAAAAACAGGAGTGGTCTTCACTCGACTTTTTTCTACATAGATATATTTTAAATATAGTTTATATTTTACGAGGTAGACAGAAGCCTCTTAAATGTTTTAGAATAGAGTTTAACAACGAACGAATTATGTGCCCGATGATTGACAGTTTGTTCAAAGGAAATTTACGCATTTTTACGTGCGAGGCCGTATTTTATTTCTTAAAGCTTAAGGGACATTATTATCTAATTTCATTAAATCTGTTTTGCAAATAATGGCTTAGATTGTTTGATTGGATTTATAGTTGGCCATGATTTAGAATGCCAGGGGAGTCCTTAAGATATATGTATTTTCGTCTACGATCAAATTGTGACTCACGTAGTGCTAAAGCACTGACATGTATATTGTATGAGAACGTTTTTTTCTCTTTTTAAATTATTTAGCATTCATGTACTAATGTGTATGAAGTATTTCACATACCGTTATTTGACATACATGCTTTTTTTGTGCCGTTGGACAGTGAATCAACGCATTCAAACAGAATATTTAATTGCAAAAAAAAAAAAATTGGTATAAGAAAGTCGAGTGAAGGCCACTCTAGATTTTGGGTGCGCGATAATTGTATAAAACGTTTTTTTTACCATTATTTAAAAATAGTTTTTCTGATACCTCTTATCAATAATATTGTTACTTAAACGGGAATGTTAAAAATATGAATAAAATATATTGCTATATTATCGCGTTTGCTTTAAAAAACCGGGTTCTACAATAATTATCGACCTACTATGCTTTTTGGCGAATTTAGAGTCATATTTCGCACATTAGACATAGACATGTTCTATATCATTAGTAGTAATTGCATATTTCAAAATAGAGCACAATTTATTTCAAACCTACGTACAAACAACACATCCTTATGTGCGAAAATTATAAATCATTTTTAAAATGAGATCAAATATAAAACTAAGCAGAGGATGATGAAATCTCACAAAGAAAAAATATAAATGTGTCCTTAAAATTAAATCAGAAATGTTGAATTAAAACAAAAAATACATTAACATTTTTAAATCCTATTTTTTGAGCGATTTTATACTTTAGTAGTGATGTGTGATCCCACATACTATATTATTTGATATTTTGATATATTTCATACTGATTGTTTTGATACATTTATTTTAGTACGTTTATAAATAAATGCTTAGTTTTATTTCCTGTATAATAAAAATATATTACTTTAACGATGTATTTAGCAATTTAAATTAGAATTCCGACGCATGAATCACTTTGAACAGTGGTCAGAGAAAAATCGGACAACCCCATTTAAAATCAGTTAACACTTACTACTCATGAAAATTTGCAATTGCAGTTTCTACTGAAATTAGAGCATTTTTTTTAAGGAATTTATCAATTAATTATTGAAATATTTCAAATAATATTATGTTCACCTTGTTAACCAATTACTTGATATTGAGAGGCTATTACCCTTTTTGTGTTTTGGTAAATATATGAAAAAGAAAACAGTTTATTTAATGATGCTTATCCGGTAAAAATTCTTTAAAACAGTAAAATTCTTTGTCTCATTTTTAATATGGGAATAATAGTTATTCCTTTTGCCATGCAATATTAAATCTACAATTAAATAATAAAAAATAATGTCTAACATTATTAAAAAATTAGTAATAGAAACAAAAGTAAAACCATTTTATTTTGTCAGGTCAAATTAGAACAAATAATTCGGGTTCCTGAATTGGTACTACTTTCAGGTCTTTTTATACATGATAGTTGATTCATACAAGATTATTATATTTATAAATCGAACGTTTTTTTAAATGAAAATTTCGATTAACGGAATTTTTTGGCTGGTCTGCATTGGATTAGTTATAAGCGTACACACAGACAGACAGACGTTTCGTTTTATAATATGTAAAGAGAGATTAATAATAGTAAAGGATTTTTATATATACTCGATATAAATAAACAACGCAACGAATTCTGTAATAATAATCCGAAATCATAGTCCTTGATGTTAGACATATAAATGATTTCGAAATATTTATGTGAGAACAAATTGACAAACAAAGGAATACAAAAACGTCTTATTATCAGAATACTTGTAATCAAGATAAAATGACTATTTTAACACGCAAAACAAGAAGAATAAACACCAAACCAGTAGATTTCTCACGGTTGAATTGTCCTCAAAGTAGAGGAGGTACAAACAACATTATCATTTAATAAATATACGCTACTCTGTTGGATGCCACAGTATCAGGTGTAGTGAAGGTTGAGTTAGTTTAGAGCTCGTGGCTTGTCAGTTCAGTTCAGCAAGAGATTTTATTTTATTAGTGAGGCGGTACATTTTATTTTTTTTGTTGCATCCACTCTGTGTATGTGTCTGTGTTTATGAGATTTTTCTCACCGCATTGGTTTACTGTATTGTGTGCGATTGACTGACAATTGCTTAGTGATTATTGTTGTGTAATCAACGAGCGATTGGTTCTGGAAAATCATGTGGTTCAACAATGAAGTGATTGAAGAATATCAGTACCCAGTGCACTTAGCGTGGGATTGCGGAAAACTGTTGTCAGAATTCGTCAGGTGAACAAGATTCATAGGTGAGTTGAATAAACACGCTTTATTAGTTTCTAGTTATCACAAGGGTTTTTAAACATTTATTCTAGCTTGAGGGTCTTTAAGATAATATATAGATATTTTTATGAATTTTTAAATTATTTTAACTCAGAAAACATAGAAAAAACCATCCTTATAAATGTTCATTAAACTAATTATGGTTAATATAATTGCACTTTAATTAATAATTGAATAACTGCTCAAATTGTTATTGTTATTTATTTATTTCTTAATAAATATTCAACAGAATAAAATGTACGGGTCATTAATAGGCGATATTCTAGCTCTCCTTAAAATAGGGGAATATATACCGACGGTAGTAATCTAAATTATTAACCAAAATGGTATGTGAAATTCAGTTTAAAACTGCCAGTCGAAATTCAAAAAACAATTTTCAATTCGTTCTGCTTCGTTGAATGAGATTTAAAAATGGAATGATTTGGTGGTGTATTAAATTTTCTCCTACTGAATTTATTATAACAATGCATCACTTTTTTATGAATACTTCTAGAAATTAACATTTTCTTTCAAACAAAGAACATTTCAAGTGCTTAATAAAGTATTATAATTGCCATTTCAAAGAGTTATTAATAATTTAAATAAATATTAAGTATCCGCATTGCAAATATTATGATATCATATTTTGCAAGGCTGCGACTTGCATAAATGGTTTAATTTATAAAAAATACAAGAAAATATACTAAAAATTGTTCTTCATTCAATTTTATTCTTATATACTTTACGCCCGTTATTCATCTATATTAAATCATTCTACATGCCCTTGTATTTATCTTGTTCACGGTTTGACTTTTATTCAATTCATTCTTAATCATTTATTCCAGGGGCAACCCCGCATTCTTGTCTATTATAAACTAAATAAGACAAAGTCTAAAAATTTCCATAACTGCTTCTATTTACAATAAATTTAAGATTATACGAAAAACAAATATTTTTGGGTAGTTTCTTATGTAGATTATTCGATTTTGAATATAGATTATACATATTCAAGATCATTGTACATAAACAAAAAAAAAATTGAACAATAATCAAAATAAACAATTTTGAATACGCCTTAATAAATAATATCTTGTAAAATACAATTACTGTGCTAATATTTGTTCATGTCATATTCAAGTACATGAACTCAAAAATAAAAATATGATTATTTAAATAAATAGTTTTATATAAATTTTATAATATTCAATGACAGGAAAAAAATACGTTTTTCTAGAACATTCGTGTTGTTATTTATTTTGTTCCGTAAAAATGGAATGTTTTGATATCACTGAGAGATCGGTTGTGACACTGGAAGGTTTTGAGTTTGAGTAAATAGAATAAGAGATGAGAATTGAATTAGTTTTAGTATAAAGGAAGTATGAAATAAAGATTTGTATTAATCATTTAGTAGTGCTGTGTGGACCAACATATTACGTTAATTTCGTATCTTGTGTGGAGCATATTTAAAAATTAAACAAGTCTCTCCAGTTAAGTGATTGATAAAAAAATTATAAATTTGCGATACTCCTAGTACTTCAATTATGTGTGAGTGAAAATGTTTGTTATACAATTTTTCTAAACAATAATTTTATGTTCTTATACAGTATATTGAACCATGAAATTTATTATATTTATCTTAAATTGAATAAATTTTAAAATAGTCCTTGGTTTTAATTTGCGCTAATTTTGAATTTCAGATTTTTATGAACATAAGATATTAAATCAGCATCAATCAGATATACAATCTTAATTTTACTTAATGTTAATTATTTAATTATTGTCTAAAAATTATATACATATTTATATGCAATAGGTGGTTTCACATGGACAAGTATATGTAAATTTCTAATAATTTGTTGACGTTAATTAGTTAAGATACGCCTAGAACCTAGGTCCTAGAATATACTTAGTTATTTATTACAATTAGAGATCCAAATTTACCGGTAAAATATTTTTTGTAAAATTGTCGGTAATTTTACTGTTTATATTACCATTACAAATAAAAGTAATAGTAAATAGTTAAAAAAAAACTAAATTAGAATAAATCTTGGATGAAACACGTTAGGAAATGCGATTTTGTGATTTTTTTGGTGATCTACTTTTGTTGGACATTCAGATTATCTGCGTTAATGTTTAGATCCGGTTGCTCTAATTCTAAGATCCGGTTAGCATACTAACACTGATCGATTGAAAGTATTGAAAATTGAGTTTGAAAGATGTAATTAAAATTTAACTAACACGCGATGCGGCTAAATATCTACATTTTGTTAATAAATGTTAATTGTATTGGGGTTTCCAAAGAAAGATGCCAGTGAAAGTATATAAGTATTTTTATTCGAATGCAGTGTCGTATTTAGTTTATATTTATTGATGTAGTCACCTAGCAATATATTTCATAATATTTACTTATATGTAATAAATACATATCTTAATCTGAAGTAATGGTTTACTCTTGCTATATTTGCTTGTCTCGAAAACAACAGGAGTAAGAGGAAAAAGAAATCTACATAAATAAAATGAATATAAAATTCCCCCAATTATAATATACGGCGAAGTGAAGGCATAGGTTGTTATTTATTTGTTTGTTATTTGTATTTATCAGGAACTATCAATAATACATGACGAAATTGATAAGTTTGAGTCAAGCAAGTAAAGCGTGTCAAGATAGAATTGAGTAGGGATTGAATGAATGCCATTTTATTTAGTGGCATAAGAGATGTTATGTTTTGTTTCAAAGTTATCGTAGGAAAAAATGTAAAGCAAAATAAAGCGTTATTATAAATATAGATAGTGAAAGTCGAGTGAAGGCCACTCCAGCTGCTTATGACTTTCTTTATAGCTCCTTTTTCAGAGAGTTAAAAATGATATATTGTGAATTAATGTCAAGTTCATCTTCATTGTCCATTAGGTTTCACTGCCAGAAAAATTACCATCAATACCTATTGTCTAGGTTAGGACATTTGACTTTCTTTCCGCTGCTGTGCATAATGTTAGAGAGATAGTATGACGTATCCCGCCGAAAATTTGTCGGTCTGTTACCCGTGAACAGAGGCAAGGCGCAGGGGAGAGACACTGATACTGAACAGTGTATATAATATATGGTTCTTCTGTTCTTTTCAAATAACAAAAGTAATGACACGATATCATCCATTTAATGTATGTAGATTGGGAGAGCAATCATGCTGTTGTCAAACTCTCGATGCTCAATGGTGCGCGAAATAAACAGCTATGTAGTATTGCGAATTGCAAATTGCCATCTCCTATACGCCGGATCCTAACCCATCTCTATCAATGTTCGCACATATCGGTGACTTAGCCTATAACGCTTGCGAAATATACAACTAAACAGTCCTAGCCTAACGTAATGTGCTTCAGGCAAATATTTTGTCGCATATTTCAAGTGCGTCTTTCGATTCTGTAGCAGGGTCAAGTCTGCAGTTGTTACAGAACATATTTTAGATTAAGATACTTAAATCCTTTTGAATAAAATCGATTGTATTTGCAAAGTTCTGCCTTTTCTGCTTCTTACCTTTATTGCATAGTCAAAATTTTACATTCGTAGGTTTTTTTGTTAGATTTCGAGTCAATAGTTTCGATAAATTATGGATAAACATTCTCCATCACTAAGAAATCATTTCCGGATTCGAACCCGGAACTTTTGTATCATTATTCAAACATATTACATATGTGCAATAATCAAATTATCTTGCAAAAACTTTCTTTATAATTTGCTAAATTTAAATTATCATACATTAAATTTATCAAATACGAAATGTCAAGCGTTATTGAATTTTATATATTTAAATTTATTATATAAACAGTTATTTGTGTTCTAATTTTTTTTTGGTAATTGTAATTCGTTTAGGTATTTTATTTTATCATTTGCCTATGCAAATATCTTTATAATCCTTTGGCTACAGATATCACGGACTGGGTTATAAATTAAATTAAATAGTAATTATGTTACAACCTAGATTATATGTATTAAAACTGTTATTATAGAATAAAATAAAATACATATGAATTCATTATTTAGATTTATACATTTTGTAAAATAATTCCCCCAATAGAATTATAGACCCTCTGACTAGCACCATACATATTGCTATTTAATTTAATAACAAATCTATGAGCAATAGATACAGAGATAATAGACCATTAATTTAAATTATATTAATTGTACTTTCAAAGCGAATAATATTTGATTCGTTCCATGTCAATTTCCAATTAAAATGTACTTTTATACATGCAACAACACAATTATTAAGTATCATTGCTTGATTGCATTTAAGTTTATGTTCTTTAACTTAACTTTTTATATTATCTTTCGTGTTAATATGATCTGCGATTCCGTGGCTTGTGGGTGTCTGGCATTATCTTCTTTTTTTACGGCAAAAAAGATAAACACGAGACTAAATGCTTTGTTTCTAGGAATTACGTGGCTTTAGATTTTAATATCCCCGACTATTCTGGTGACGTTTATTTGCGAATCATGTACAAAGTTTAAATTTACGGTTTTCCTACTCTGTATGTTTCTAATTGTTTTAACTTTTTATCTTAGCACACGTGAACTGTGTTAAATTATTTGGAAATTGTACATATTAATTATTACTGTTAGACCTGAAGATAAGAATGATTACAATTTTGATTCAATAGAAATAAATATTTTCTGTACCTACTAAATCATAATTACGTAATTTTAAAATAATATTGTTGACTATTTTCTGGACAAAGAAATTAATAAATATATATATGACAATATTTCCAAGAAACAATGAAATTAACTGCGTTTATTGGAAAGGGTAATTATTAAATGCATCTATGTAACATATTTACCACTGAATGTAATTAATATAGTCATCGCGAATACCTTCATAAATAAATAACAAATTCCATGTTTATCTATTGCAAGATTTGTTACACCAATGTAAATGTTAATACTGCGTATATTTATTATATATTATGCAATTTACATAGTAAAGCAAACTACAATATGTAAATTTATACTCTTTATAATTGTCATCAAGATTAACTATAATTTTATCCACGTGATTCTAACGTGCTATCCCGACAATAGGGTCACTAAAACAATTGTCGCTATATATTCCAATATATAAACGCACCATACATAAATGCGTATAAATATAAAACAAATTTCACTTACATTTCTTAGAGCAGTTTTCATCATCGATGATTTTCCATAAAACACATCCATTCATCAATAAATAATCGATTATTAAATAACACAAAATTTATATATTGTTTTAAAAACTTAAAATCTCTAATAAAATAAAATGCCATCGACAGAAATAAATAAAATTATGAATATTTTAATTTCTTTTTCTAGATTTCATCCCGGAAATAAAACGAAGTAAAATGGAGAACCTGGGCTTTGCCGATTCTGCAAACTCCGGTCGGAAATTAGGCCGATCAGTCAGTATGAGTCCGGCGGAAGTTGAAAATGTTCCACTGTACAAGACCGCATCACTGCTACGATGGCGTCGTGGTCGGGATCCAGCCGAACTAATCGAAGAAGAATTCGCCTCGGACGATTTTGAATACATGGAATGCGGACCATCACCGCCAGCCGAAAGCCCACCTAATATCTATGAAAGCTTTGAAGAATTCTCTACTAGTGAACTGACCGTACAAATATGTCATGACACCATCAAAATGAATCTGCTTGAACACATGAAAAGTTCATCCGGTCGACATCACTTACTCGAAGATATTGAACTGCGAAAAACAACACAGGACAATTTGAAAGATTTATTAAACGGTGCTGGTAAATTTGAGATAAATATCTCGTTCCTTTGGGCTGCATTTGTTAAACGATGGGATTTGCTGGATGGATTCCTGAGCCTTGGGGCTCAGTTACACTACTACGAGCCTAATCAAGGACTAACTGCGTTACACCTAGCAGCTTTTAGCGGTTGTATTCCCGGAACTCAATTCTTGATTTCTAGAGGAGCTGATGTTAATTTCTGCTGTAAATGTTATACACCGATACACTGTTCAGCGTTTGGTGATTCTTCGGAAACTGCGATGATTTTATTGAACAATGGTGCTAAAGTTAATTCCTTAACGAGCAGCGTACATAATTGCCATGAAAGTGTATTGCATTGTGCTGTACGAGCAAATGCTGTGACTTGCGTTCGACTTTTCACAGCAGAAGGAGCAGATGTTTGTCAGGTAGAACCATCTGGAGCATCTCCACTTCATCTCGCTGCAGATCTTGGGCAGAGTCAGTGCCTCAAAGTTATGTTAGAATCCAGATCCATGGACATTAACAACAAAACCAAAGACAAAGAACAAACCGCATTACATTTGGCAGCTGAAGGTGGTTACGGGGACTGTGTGGAGTTATTACTAGATAAAGGAGCTGACACAAAAGTAAAAAATCATCGAGGACAAACACCGTTGCATTTAGCGTCTCGAGCACAGGCTGTGGATTGTGTCGAGACGCTTCTGCGCAAAGGCAGTTCTGACCCGAATGTTGGGGACGGTGATAAGCGTACGCCACTCCATGCTGCGGTGGGTAAAGCTGCCAGGTCAAACGACATAATTGAGATATTAATCAGTTGGGGTTCTGATGTAAATGCGAGGGATCAGTACGGATACACGCCGCTGCATATCGCCGCGTTGAATGAGCTGTCACAGTGTGTTGAAATCTTGATCTTCCACGGGGCGGATGTGACTGCAAAATCTAAATTTGGCATGTCTGCGCTGGGAATCATCACTAGGAAAACCCCCGCGTCCTTGGCAATGGTAACGCAAAAACTCGATTGTGCCATAACTCTACACCACCATCCAGAATCGTCAAACCGGGAAGTTGAACTGCGTTTGGATTTCCGACATATACTCCAACATTGCCATCCTAGGGAAATCAGCTTTTTAAACACATTCGTTGATGAGGGGCAAAAAGAAATACTGCTTCATCCACTTAGTTCGGCTTTCTTGCATCTCAAATGGGAGAAAATTAGAAAATATTACATCGCTAGGATACTCTTCTCATTTATATTTGTATTCTGCCTATCCCTGTATGTTTTAACAGCGCTGGCTCATAATTGTTACAACCACGGCAAACAAATGAATGGCACTGAGAAAGAATATGAATTATGCGAAAAAAAGTCAATGATGGGAAATATGCTGAGGAATAATCCTTTCGCCATCGAGATGCAATGGTTTGTTTTAGTCGGTATTACAGGTTGTGAAATCGTCAGGAAACTTTATGGTCTGGCTGGCTATCCGAATTTAAGGCAATACCTCTCCCAACGTGAAAATATAATCGAGTGGTCTGTAATAGCGAGTGTTTTTGTGATTTCGTTCATTTATACAGGCCGCACATACATGTGGCAGAATCATGTCGGTGCTTTCGCAGTCCTCTTTGGCTGGACGAATCTAATGTTGATGATCGGGCAACTTCCGGTGTTTGGCTCATACGTTGCAATGTATACGAAAGTTCAAGGTGAATTCGCTAAACTTTTATTAGCGTATTCTTGTCTCTTAATCGGTTTCACTATCAGCTTCTGCGTAATATTCCCCGATTCGTCCACGTTTGCAAATCCATTCATTGGTCTTATAACCGTTTTGGTCATGATGACAGGCGAATTAAATCTCGATCTTCTTGTTGATGATGATCCAATTGATCCACCATTTTTATTAGAAATCAGTGCTCAGGTTACATATATATTATTTTTGTTGTTTGTGACGGTTGTTCTTATGAACCTACTTGTTGGTATAGCTGTACATGACATTCAAGGTTTACAAAAAACTGCTGGTTTGTCGAAACTTGTTCGTCAGACCAAATTGATTTCTTATATGGAGCTTGCGCTGTTTAATGGATATCTACCGAAATATTTACTAAATCTATTGCATTGGACCGCACTTGTGTCGCCAAAGGCATACAGAGTCGTACTTAATGTTAAACCTTTAAATCCTAGAGAGAAACGGCTTCCAAAAGATATTTTGAAAGCCGCTTACGAAATTGCGAAAATACGTAAAAATTATGGACATACGATTTCCTCGCATGGATCCAATGCTACATCATATGCGAATAAAAAATGGATGAATAACAATACGGGGGATGCCGTTGGCGATTTTCCGATAGATTACCCGTCAAGTTTCAGTAATTTACAGTTGAAAGTTGAACAAAGTACGGAACAGGTTAAGAAACTAAGCACGGAAATGCTGGAATTAAAAACAGCTCTAAGCAATAGTCAACGGGCCATTGAACAGCTGCTAACAGTGGTTGTTTCACAAACCAATGTAAATCATTCTAAATCTTGATAGGGTTTAAAAAATAATTCATTGATAAAAACATCGTACAATAAACACACATTTTCATTATTTATATAAATGTAATGTTTAAATAATAACAAATAAGGGCTAAATGGGCAGCTAGAATTCACTATTCTCTTCCTAATAGGCAAGCAAGTAACGTGGCAATACAAGGGTCTAAGTAGCACATTACCATTAGTGCGTATGCGGGTATTGTCTATCTGGCACAGTGGCGACTCTTGCCTATAAAACACTTGTAAATAGATGATTGTAATTACTGAGCTTCAGTTTTGATAAATGTGATATTTTATAACAGGTTGTGTTATGATATTTTATTCCAGTTACCTATATTGTATAATGCCCATTTTAGGTGCTTGTAGACTGTATAGATTTTTGTATTGTTGTTATTTTTTATTCGTTGCCATTTAGATAGTTAGTTATCTACCCCATAGAAAATAACAAGTATTTTTACTGATACCTAGTGTTAAAATTAGTTATAAATAAAAGTGCATAAATATATAATATTACCGAATTAACATAGCAAATTGTATTTGTCTTAAAATAAGTATAGATGCATTAACATCTCAATGAAATCTCATTCGCTTGTGATACATTAGTTATTCTATAACTATACCTATACATAATGGAAACGTAAAATTAAATAAAGACTGTATGCACTAAATTGTGTTTTTTTTTTCATACTTTTCCGAATGTTTGAAAACTTTATTTATTTTGAATTGTACCTACTCTGTGTTCGGTAATTCGAATAGGTTTGCTTTTTTCGGTTATTATATTTGAGTATAATTTTTATTTTAGCTACTCTTTCCGTTACTATTTACTGGAATGGAAGGTAAAGTAGATATTGAAGCAAATGTCGAAGGAGGTGGATCGTCTAGTCAAGCTGGCGCTATTAGATGGGGTATTGCTCAAAGTTTAAGATGTTTTGTTGATGAAGAAATGATTGAGAAAATGCGATTAGGTAAAAAAAAACTTTACTTTATATTAGTTATTTCCTGTAAATAAGGAAAACTTTCTGACGATGACACACGTGGTGTCAACAATAATTTTAAATAACTGATTGAATTTCCTGAGAATCAATTACCTGTTTTATATGCAATAGTTACATATTTATGGTATTTATTTATGACAAAATTATATGTTTATTTTAGCTGGTCTACTAACCCGAGATTATAGAACTCGTGAAAGGCAGAAGCCCGGACAAGCAGGAGCACGTAGAAAATACACATGGAAGAAACGATAAATAATGCATGGGTACAATTGTATTTTTCAATGTATTAAAAAAAAAACATTTTTAAGTCTTTATTAAAATTACAAAACAAACTACACAGTACACCATTACATTTCTGTTAATGGCTGCATACCTAATATTTCCATACCTTGTTTTAATATGTTTTGCGACGTACTAAACAATAACATTCTTTGTGCTGCTATGGAGCTATCTTCATCTTTTACTCGTAAGATTTTTATTGCTTTGTTTATGTGGTTACTGAAAATTAATCAATAATTAATATAATGGCAACTGCAACAATTAAGTTCATTTTACCATAATTGAAATAAATACACAACTAATAAGCAAGCTTCCATTTCCTGGTGGGATCTTTTTAAAATCTCGTGAAACTGTGCTAAATGTATCACTAGACTCATAACTTCTGGTTGCTGTAAAAAATCTGGGTTGCATTCTTTTGCCGGTTCAATATTATTCTTGTGTTGCAAACTGGAAAGTCTGCAATGAGTATATTGCAATCGAGCTCCTGTGTCTCCTTGGACCTAAAAGTAATTTATCTTTTATCTCCCAAATATTCAGTTTATTTTCTTGGTACCAACGAATATCAAAAATTACATTAAAGTTATAAGAATCTTATCGAAATAACTGTTGAATATAGCACAAAATATCAGTTGTTTATACGTGCAAGAAAGATCGGTGTTGAAGCACTCTATTATAGTTTTACCTGTAAGACTCTTTCCCAATTAAATTCGTAATCTTTTTGCCTTCTTTGTTTTAAATCATTGACAATCACACAAGATATCCCGAGAATATCTGCAGTGTTATCAAAATTTGTATCGATTTTGGTTGCTATAAAAGAATTGATTTTACTTATACAAATGTATTTAAAGTACGAGGGCTGTCCGACAAGTACTTAGCCTCACCGGCCTATGGCGCCACTGTCGCAAGAGACTTAACTTATTGTGTAGTACATTAGGTAATGTCTCTTGCGACAGTGGCGCCATAGGCCGGTGAGTACTTGTCGGACAGCCCTCGTATGTCTAAGTATCATACTAGGTGAATCTTTTTGGTTTTGTAGCATCAGTTCTTTGGCCTCATTTAAAATATCTTTTAAAAAGACAGCGGTCCCCTTTCGCGTACTCATGCCGCGAACACGTCCAAATTTAACATGTTTTATCCGACCGGCCCACGGCAAATCCATTTTGAATAATACATCATGCAATGCATTAAAATGATCACTTTGCCCATTATCAACAACGTAAAGCATTTGATCAAATTTATATTTTTTATATCGATCTAATGCGGCTGCAATATCTCTAGTTAAATATAGCATTGAGCCATCACTCTTGATTAGCGATACTTTTTTATCATTAACCATTGCAACTTTTTTCCCATCCGCTTCTAACTGAATTATCTTACTCTTTGTTAACTTTTGTATAACATGTTGTATATCGTCAGCTTTGTACATTGATTCGAAATGGTATTCATCAAATGTAACACCTAATCGTTTATAAAGCGAACTTAATTCTTCGATAGTGTATTTGTTAAACATTTTCCAACTGTCTAAATCTTGTAGTTCCCCATTTTCCAGTTTCATAAAAACTTCACGGGCCATTTCGTATATTTTTGGATCAGTCTCAGCCAATTTATTAGCATTAACATACGCGTCGTATAAGACTTGCATTGGGTCAGCTTTTATATCGGTTTCCGATAATTTGCCTAAATCCACCCCTACTTTTAACATCCCAAACTGAGTCCCCCAATCCCCTAAATAATTTAATCTGACAACATCGTACCCCAAATATTTATTTATGTTCGATATAAAATTGCCGATTATCGTTGAACGTAAATGGCCGACATGAAATGGTTTAGCGATATTTGGCGAGCTGTATTCAACTATAATTTTCCGTGGTTCTGAGAACACATCTGGTATGTTTATATTTTCTAAGACATCTTTTACGAACACATTTTTATTAATGTCGAATGATATTTGTCTGTTGGCTCGATCATGGCCTAAATAAACTTTCGATATGACACCGTCGGTTTTCATAGCTAAGATATCATTTGAATTCGATATGCCTAATTGTTTTTGTAATAAATCTAATGATAAACTCATATTCGCAAATTGGCCATTTTCTGTTCGACCAATTTCAATTAAAGATTTTAATTTTTCAGGAGTTATCGCTGCATTTTTACGCAGAGATTCATACACCTTTACACAAAGACCAGTATTAATTTAATCTAATATTAACAAAACTGGGCTAAAGTAATAATTTTATGGGCCTGTCTGTTTGCTCCGCTATAACTTATGGGCGGAATTAGTTATTTGATCATTAACATTTTGCCGCGTAAATGCACAAAATGGTGGCTTGCGGGTTCCCGCGCAAAAGGGGTATTACCCTAATTCCGTTTAGATGTTAATGTACATAAATAGTATATTATTAATGAAATAAAGAAATTGGTATAGAAAATACGAAATATTGATGTATTTGCGAAGCTTTCCAGACATGTCATGCAACTATTTGTCAAGTATATACTAATTAAACGTAGTTTTTGTCACTTACTTTAGTGCTAATGTGCAGTTTGAGTTTTGCTGACATTTTAATAAATTTGATACACACGAAATTTCACTTACAAACATATATTTAATAACCGAATGTGGCCGAAACGTTGAGGTTAGAAATCACATGACAGATGTGACCATACAGATATTTTGAATGTTGGTTTTGATCAAGAATGTAATGTTTTTTGTTTTTTGTTATAATAAAATTTAAGGATTTTAAAGTGAAATCAATTTATGTGTATAATATTAAATTAGATATATAAATATTGAGTGGTGCCGCCATTGGTCTCGATCAGATGGCGATGGCGCTCTACCGTGAACGGTGCTGGTAACTGTCATTCCGCGATTGTCGCTCGTGGTGTAAGGTGTGTGTGCGTTGTGCAGTTGTGGTATAAGTAAGAATAAATACATTGAAAGTGAAGTGTGTGTGTGTGTTTTAAACGGGCAAAATGGCAGGGCAGACTATAAACGATAGACTATTAGCCGCTAGGCATAGCATAGCAGGTCAAGGATTAGCGAAATCTGTATGCAAAGCTACTACAGAAGAAATGATAGGGCCCAAAAAGAAGCACTTGGACTGTAAGTAAATTAGTCAATAAACACAATCGATTCCTTAAAGTAGATCAGTGTTTAGTTTTATATTATTCTGTATGTACTTTCCATTTCAAATTGCTTGAGGCGGAGACCGGTTTTTATTTATTATCTTTACGCCCATCTTACATAGAGTTCAAAATTCCACCATGTTTTAGCTTTAGCTGGGGGGACAGGTGGTTTAACGGGTCCCAAAATCAACAAGCACCTATGTCTTTCTTTCAAGCGCTTGTAATAAATCTTTGCATGCAGACCGCTCTTAACTAGTTCGAACTGAGTCATTATTGAATGGTTATTGCAAAGATGAGTACACGTATTGCATTTTATGCACTAATGGTATATTATTTATTATCGTTTCCGGTCGTTATATGGTATACTTTCTTCGACGGTCGCAATACAATACATGTATACATTTGTATAAGAAAGTAATACTACAAAATGAACACAAAATAATACTTTGTTTTATTCCACAAGTATCAAATACTTATGGTGCACATTACAGTACTTAGTTGTAATAGATTAAATAAAATTGAATCAACAGTCAACTGCGATGGAATAATCAAGTCTGTCATGTGCTTGAAACGAAAGCAAATTGTACTCAATTCCCAGATATGATAATTCACAATGTTATTGTTTAGTTTTTTTTAAATTATAGCAAATTACTATTTTCTATAAACATTTTAATTCATGATCATGAAATTCATAAAAAAAACAATGTCATACATAGGTATACCAAGTAATATAAAAATACACAAGTATTATTCTAAATAATTGCTATTTGTGCAACTAATTGCGAAATTGTCTAAATGATTCCCGTTTCGTAACGTTTTTAATACAAGATTATTTATAGTAAAAATACTTGCCTGTGCAATTTACAATAACGTATTTCTTTAAATAATAAATCCATTAAATTGCATTATACATATTTGTAAAAATGATTGGTAAAATGATTAAAAAAAGTCACCATATCCGCTATCTTGTTTTAATGAATTTTATACAGACGGAAACTAATCAGGATCTAATGTGAGTTGTGAGTTGGCAAAGTACTTGATTATGTAGAAAATATATGATAAAAAAAACCGGATAACCTAAAGGAAGGTTACCGAAAATGCAGATAAAAAATCTGAACTGGCCTTCACTCGACTTTCTTATAGTGAGTTTTTATAATGTATTAAATGTATATTTTATTAACTAATAGGGAAACGTAAATGTAATCTGGTTATTTTCAAAAGCGATTATTTAGTAAATGGTACATTTTCTGTAAAAACTTTTCCAACAAAAGGTACTAGAAATTTCAATATCTTTAACTTTTATAAGAAGCATCTTTTTGTAACTCGTGCCCTTTTCGAGATATGAGCAAAAATAGTTTTACAGGTTATACTGCCCTGATAAAAATTATTCAGTAAATGGTACATTTTTCGAAAAAACTTTTCCAACAAAAGGTACTAGAATTTTTAATATCTTTAACTTTTATAAGAAACTTTTTTTTGTAACTCGTGCCCTTTTCGAGATATGAGCAAAAATTGTTTTACAGGTCCTGATAAAAATAATTAAAAACCCCAAAAATTCTAAGATATTTTATGTCAAACATAATTTTTTCATATTGTTAACTCAAAGGCCATAAAAAATTATTAAATATAATTAATAGTGAGATTATTAGGTAATATTGTCATATTTTATTGCTGTTAATATGAATATAAAGCAATATAAATTATATTGTAAGCCAGGAAAGATAATATAAATGAAATTTATTAGAGGTTTATGAGCGCAAATTGATACATGTAAAATATAATAGGGGGAGTCATTTATATAATATACGTTGAATTGTTGAGATAAAAGAATGTGTTGGATCAGTGACCTGCAAATCAAATGATATGCGAATAGAATATTTAATTCGTAATAGTCTGTGATGAATAAGAATAGTGTAACTAGGGAAACAATTTTCAGTAAATGTTTTGAACAAAAGTTGCTAAAAAATTTTATATGAATCTCCAACCAAACAATTGAGTGAATGGCATGTGTCTAGAATTGTTTTTCTACTTTGGCAGCTGTCCATACAATCAGCTGATTTGGCGAAAGGATTACGCTTGAATGTGCAATATTTTTGATTAACAAACGTAACAGCAACAACATACGATGTTTCCATGTTATCGATTAGAATTTGTTTGCGCGCCAGGTGCGTGATGTGTAGGTTTGTTGCTAACTAAACACGTTACATTTTGTTTTCCCGCATTCTAAATGTACGTTTATTGTTTTCACGCACGTTACACACGCACGCATGCGTACGAGTGACCCATCCTAACCTAACTTAACCCACACACACACGTTCATTTGTAAAGTTTTATCTGGATATTTTATCTCTGATGCGGTCGACGACACACATTTCTTTTCTGCTCTTCTGTGGTTTCCACACAGAAATTATATCTCTGTTTTCTGGATTTTGTTTCACATTTTACACTTTGATGATTTTATATTTTCCGTTTTTAAAATGGCGGTTCTAGACCAGGATACCTATATCTAACTTTTTATTCTATATCGTTGCTCTTCAAATTCACAGACTCAATTCCACAATTCATTTATATTTCATTATACACGATTGCTTCTCCGATTCCGCAAGATATACCGGTTCACATACAGACATACAGTCATACAACCACAATAGAGGTGAAATTTGAGTTTTGCAGAGGGCATCGTCCGACACAGGAAAATACGATATACAGCGTTATGCTAATTAGCAAACTCAATTAGTATATGAATTGAATTTTCAGTTACGGTTGCGCTTGTGTGTCAAAATCATGATCTGTATTTGTCAATTTACAACAAAGCTAATTTCTGCATGGAGATGCTAATTAATTTGGTTGACAAATTAATTATTATTAACTACAGTTAATGCTGTATAAGTAGTTTTGGCGAAACTACTAATATAGTTTATGAAGTAGAATTATAGTGGAAAGTAGTTTATTTTGTCGAGGTTAAGAAAATTAGTCTAAGTATTACATAATAGGCAAATGAACGTTTATTTTATGGTAACGTAAAAGAACTGGAGTGGCCTTCACTCGACTTTCTTGTTTTTCTAATAATGTTTTATGCACATATAAATGTAATATTGTTATTTTCAAACGGGATTTTTCACTAAATACTACGTTTTTCGTAAAAACTTTTTAAACAAAATTTGTTAGAAATTTAATTTCTTCAACTTTTATATGAATCACTTTTTCTCTAACTCATGCCGTTTTCGAGATATTGGAAAAGTAGCCTAAAGAAAATGTTCCATTCAGTTAAAATATTGTTTACAAAAATAGGATTGGATGGAATTAGTGTTGGATATACAAATGATGGCCATATTAGACGATTGATTTGTCTGTATATGCAATGTGTCAATAGAAAATGATCTTATACTTGGTTCTCACGGGCATTCAGTTGGTTAACCATGAATGACCTTTGTTATTAACCTCGATTTTTTTGTAACGTTACTATTACTACTTACTATATATTTATATGGTTAATTTAACCCTAATAACTGAATCGATGCCTAAACCAGTCGGGAAAGTTTTTAAATTAAGAAAGCATTAATATTTACAATTAAATCTATTTTTATTTTTATGAACAAATAAAAACTATTACTGTGATATCTTACCCAATTATTCTAGGTGATAAAATAATTCATGGCTCAACATTAAAATCAATTGTATTCTAGATTATTTTAAATTTGCAATTATTTATAATGGCATTTGTTGTAGATATTTTTTGTATACTTAGAAAAAAAATAACTTTGTAATAATCTCATAGTAATTTATTCAATAGGAGAAATGTTGAAAAACTAAATATTTCATCCGTGTGAATGTATTCTTTTTTTTTTCGTGAGGACATTGACGTATTTCATGTGTAAAGAAATGTGCTATTATGTTTTTATTGTTAACTCATGGAAACATATCAATTGTTTATACATTATTGCTTGCATAGTGTGTGCATGTATGTCAGAAAATGACCTTAGCCATTACCTGATAAGGTCTTTGACTGTGTGAAATACATGGATATGTAATAATTGTTCATAGTATAACCTTCAAAACTTGACATGTACCTAGTTTGTACACTCTACATTACACATGTGATTCACATATTTTTTTACTGTTTAATAAATAAAGTATAGGGATCATTTTAATGAACTCAGTGAGATGCTTTCGCACACACACACAGAGTCACCAAAACCCCATATATTAACCCTTACACGCCTTAAGTAGTCAAACCTCATACGTAAGCGTTAAGGTTACGTATGAGGGGTCTTCCGTGGGCGACACTCACTAAATCACACAATACACGACCTATTGCACTGGTAGATACACTGTAAATGGTTATACGTTCTGAAATAAAGAAGACTGGTGTTTACATATCCTATTTAATAAATGGATATAGTTATAACACAGTTAAAACGCATCGTAACATAAAAGTTAGATGTATTAAAATTTCTAGAAATCGTTGTATAACACCATTGAAACATTGAAAACAATATAACTGTTTAAAAACAATACAAAATTTCGACTCAGTGTCTAAAATTCATTCGTAAATATTATACGCAATTTACCTACTACTTATTTTCACAATGTTTAGTTCCATATATTGCAAATCGCATGACTACAGTCATTTTACTGTCATAATTATAATTTACATTATTATTTTTATTTTACTTTCGAAGGACGAATTTATTTTATTTACGCGATCATTAATTTGTAATAGATATTACCCATTTTATGTTATTTCATTTGGAATAATGAATTAGTGACTAAAGCATATGCCAAAAAAGCTACGCAAATTAAGTTTGTTGTTTAAATAATTGCGATTGTTTATTTTCTTAATAGATAACATATTTGTTTTGCTTTATCTAACGCGGGATGATACTTTGAAGTTGTTAATGATTTTAAAAATAGAATAGCGCGTGATGTACACGTAAACCTTGGTTAAAAAACATCTATTTTGTACGTTGAATGATCTAAATATTTATTATAATATTAAAAATATACAGATATGTCTATTTATAAGTTCGTATTTTTAAATAAAATTTGCACTTTTAGCGTGCATTTTCGTCCAGCAAATTTTCAAATTTTATTCTTGAAAAACTCGGATTCAAACATATACATCCTTTTATCGAGAACATAAATTTTTGTAATTAAAATATCACAAAACAAAACTCACCTTTACACACAGCAAATACCTCTGAGAAAATGAAATTATTTTATCATTTATAGAACAAGTTTTTCTTTTGTTGTAACTTAATTAATTTTTCTACATTTTGTTGGTTTGGAAAACCGCTTCGAAGAAAACTTGTTTAATTGCAGCCCCGCAGGAAGCATGTCGATAGAATTGAATTTAAATCAATGAATATTTCAATGTAATTAGTGCACCAAGTAAACGTAATTAGATTCCCGTCGAGATTCCAGTTAATTGTAAGTTCATGGAGAGCAATTTTCTACGTAACAACAACATCCCTAATTTACTTTTAGTGGAATTACAACCTCTATTACGTTAGACTATACATATTTTACTCATCTATATTTAGATACATATTAGATCGTCTGTGCTAACTTTAGAACAACAAAAAATCCAAACTTGTTACTTTCGCAGTAGTTTACGTGAGATTGAATTTTAAATCGTGGCTAAGCAAGCGCATGTAAACATTGAACAAGGTAGAGGATGAAAATAGTGAACGGAAAACGGTGTTTGGTCATTGCCGTAACCTGTAACGGAAATAGAATGAACACAAACATAATATATATATATATAACAAGTCGCATCCTATATGTGCATGACGCTGTTTGTAAACATACGACGATCTTTGATACTTCGTTGGTGCCAGACATTACGAATGATACTTTCATAACTTTACATTCTTTCAATGTTATTTAGACACACTGCATACCTGCTCAAAACACGTGCTTTCTGCCCGATAATTATATCAGAATTCGCGCAATGATTCACTATTCATAATGAGGCATTTTCAGATAAACTATTTTGCATATTTCGCTAATTACAATTTATTATTTATATTTACCAAAAGGCGCGGATATTATTAATAATGGCCGGTTATTATTAACACAAATCGCATTTATTTATACTAAGTTAACCGGTAGGCACAGTCCATTCTTCATCTATATTACAATAACGTAATTTTTAGTAAATTTGAATTAGAATAACTACAGACGTGCCTTTAAGTTTGATTGCGTTAAAATATAGCAGTTTTTTTTTTTTGGAAATGCTTTGAATTATGTATATTCTGTTTGGTATTCACAGCCACAAAACACATATATTCGAAACGAATAAAATATGTGGAAATATATATATATATATATTAGTAATCGATTAACGATATTATCTCCAATTACGTACATTAGACAATTCTAATGACGCCAACGGAGTATTCAAACAATGAAAAACAGTGTCAGAACAAGCAGACCTCGCCCCAGACAGACACTCAGTCAAAAACAGTGAAATGAAATCTCTCTGTGATAGAAGAGAAGAGGATGAGGAACTGGACAAGCGAGTTATTGCAACATCTGTTATGAAACAACTTTTTGTAAAACAAAAGCTGTGCCCGCGTGTCTAAACAACAAAGCAAAGTCGTTTTAGAATTTCATATACGGGACACACACACACACAAGTTTAAAGTTTTGGGGCAAATTACAACGTTTTTGTCTAGTTTTTTTTGGGGAAACCAGTTCCACATACACGTATATTTCCACTAAAATTTCGAGGTCGTTTTCTTGTGATTATACAAGATTTGAATAAACCTAATAAGATGTACTCTGTGATAAGTTTTATCTTATTAGATTTACATGAAACTTTTGAAACTAAATCTTCAATCAATACAGTTAACATATCTTTCGGAAAAGAAAACCTATTTTACCAAAGAGGTCGCCGACCTAGATAGTCCAAGGACCGGTTTTGCCAACGAAGCCACAGCCACACCAAAACTTCTGCCAACAAAATAGAAATAAACAAAATATGCGCAACGTTGACAAAACATTTGCGAGACCAAAAGAAAGTGACATTGTATTTTATGAACGTGGCAGCGTTGAATTTGGGTCACTGCTGGCACTAGCCAGTTATATAATACACGTCAGATCATTCAAACGTAATAAAAAAGTAAAAGTGATTATAACTCACACATTCACACATACAACTTACTGCACACTCAATTTTTTTGAAGGAATGGAAACAGTTTCACTGATGAATAGCATTCTTTAAGCCACTCTCACTTACGTGGGACCAACACGTAATTTTGTACACAAAAGAAGAGTTTAAATTTTAAACTGTATAACGTAATAAGTCATTTAGAAATTAAATCAAAAACAGTGTTTTGAACTTTCTTGGATTTAGTTCAAATATAGAACTGTACTTATGCTTGCTTTTATAATTGAATAGTTTATCTACCAAAATGGTGATCGATTACTAAAATCTCGAGTTCAAATGCGAATAAGAAAGTAAACATTTATCAGACAAATGAACCTCGCTTACTCACCTGTTGAATAAGCGAGAGTAAGGGGAGTTAGGGGTTAGCGCTGGGGAAAAGAATTTGACGTGTGTGGGCATCGGTATCGGTTCTCAACGATATAACAAAACAGACATTCCAGATGTTTACTCATTCGGTTATTATAACAAAAGTCAGAAGCCCTTTGTTCCACTATATTTTATGTTACTTTGGACACGTGACTCAAAGGATTCTTAATGCTTGAGTCAGTAATGTAACTCCCTCGAAATGCAGTCTTTTCGATTATCATATTCATTGATACTCTTTTAGCCATTGAAAAGTAAATAATAACTGGTAGATAAATAAAAAGCTGGAGAGAAAGAATTAATTTTTTACAAGATATTGAATTACTGAATCTGTTCATAAAACAGAGTAATGGTTCTCTACGGATGAGCGCAATATGTGCGCTGCAATATGGGTCTTCCCCTAGTGACATTGCGAACTGCTATTGATTACGCCAGTTGGGAATGTAATATTTTCAAGTTTATATGTCAAAGTGCATGGATCATGAAATGAATAATGTTTATGCATTTATTGTATAATACCTTGTTATCTTTATATATATTTGTATTATTTTTATTGATAACCTTCTGGTATTTGACACATAATTTATTAACGATGCTAACTCCATTATGTATAAAAGGTTACATACTTGAAGTATCTTATCCAATAATGACTTTGGGGGTTTGAAAATAATTAGTTTATAGGTAAATGAAATAAATGGGGCACAAATCATCAAGCCACAGCTTTTCAAGATTTAGGTTAATACGTGATTACTGTTAATTTTATATAATTCATTCATTTATTTTAAGTTATTCTTTTGAAAATGCTAAAAGAGTAACTCTTCAACAATGAGGTCAATTCGTAACTTATCGCACTGTTTAACATAAACTATTTAATATTCAGGGCTTTCTTTAAGCTGTGGCTTTGCCATTATTTTGGCAAACATATATCTAAAAATATGTGTGAAGAAGAAATCAGTTGCAACCTATTCTCCTCTTCTTCTGTAATTTAAAAGTGAATAGTTGCCAACTTCATGTAGATAGTCTGTTGTTTGATTTGGAAATAATCTAGCATCTTTTCGCTCAACTGTAATAATCATTGCGGATATTAACTTGAGAATAAAGTCGCTATTAGCTGCGCAAAGAGAGTCAAAATTGTGGAAGATATGTTCGAGAAGCTCTTCAAGAATGAGGTCAATTTGTAATCGCTCTCTCTCCAGTGTTCATCTTCAACAAATACCACTTAACCGCAGACAAGTAGACAAATAGATTTCTTTCTACCGCAATGAGGCAGAGTAGAGTATGTCTGTCTCTGTACTGTATGAGTGTATCGTATGATGATGGTGTGGCGGTTCTATGGGTTTGAGTGCGTTCACCTTGGTGCCGTTTAACACAAGCATCTTGACCTTTTTACAATTTTAAATCGTGCTATAAAACAACTTGTTGGTTTCCTATAAAGGAACCAGATCTATATTTTACAATATGAACATAGCAGATAGAATCTATAGTTTCTCAGTTGGATTGAATATGTTCTTCTTTCTGTGGTTATTTTAGGTTCTTCTTCTTCGAATCATGGGGTATAGAGAACTGATTTTTTTTATCTAGCGACCAAAAGAGAACTCAGCTTATGTCTTATAAATCTAGGGGTAGGTAGCTCTCTGTTGCCGCCTAGAAGACCTCTGTGAAAAAAAAAAGAACAAGACATATTGGTAGATGTTTCTGAAGAATCTCAAGTATTCAACTTTATTGCATTTGTGTCTTGTACATGTTATGTGTGAATATATTTATGAGTCACGATGGACACGCCTGATACTCTGTGACGCATTGTAAAATATTCCTGTCCCCGTATCGTGTATGCCTTGGCACTTGTTTGAATTAAGTTATGTTCAGCGCTATAAGTCGGGATTTACTATATCCAATATTTTGTGTCATGAAAGAACTTTAATATCAGTTGGACGCTTGAATTCGGCGTATGAATTAAACAAGAGTAAACTCTCAGCGAATTACATTATTTACCCACCACTTCGATCGTGCGACGAAGTATACGAGTTACAATTAGACAAAATCTTTTTGCTAAGGACATTTTACAATCATAGAAATCTTCTCCGTACTTTGTACGGCGATAGTAACTATGTTAATTACACTATTGTTTTAATAAACAAATTATTTTAAAATTGTCACACGTAGAAAAAATATATAATTATAGATGTATTTAATAATTGTCATGTATTATTATAGATACATGCATATGATGACGAAACACTTTTGTGATTATGAAAATTGATAGTATGAAAGTAAGTTGCTGTAAAGTGTACGCGCATACATTATCCCAATGAAATAAATTTATAGCTAATGTCTTTGAAACGTGATTATTATTATAGTCAATGTGTATTTCTGGTTTATATCAGTATGCATCCATGCATTTACATACTTAACTTTTTCTTGTATATACTATATTATTATATTACAAGCTTTACTATTAATGATTTTTAAGTAGGTTTAACAAATTAATTATTTGTTCAATGCATAAAAGAATAATGCCATTTTCGTGAGTGCCTTCAGTCGAATATCTTTACTTAGTTTCTTTTTCAAATATATAAATAAGAATATATTTACTAATTTGTCTATATATGTTTCGACCTCTCGGTCATCATCAGGAACGTTCCGTTTATTTTGCAGAACTATGCAAAAGCTACATGTTATGAATAATAATTTATAAGTATATAGTAATTTATGTATTTATTCAACACATACAAACGATAATACGATTTTCTTACTACACTGTTAAAAATCTTTACATACATAAATCGATACACATGCCAAATAGTATTGTAGTTTTGGTGCAATTTGATAAAGCTACCATAATATGTGCCAAGTTCTGCAGAATTCTGTAATATTCTCATCTTAAAATGCGAATATTAAATTAATCTAATTAAATGTCATCTCAAAGACCGTTTGTTATTAAGATCGTGACTAACTAAATTAACTTGAGGTCAGAGATGTAAGGTTTTCGACCTCATAATTATAAAAGTGAAGTGGATATTTTAATTAAAAACCACGGCGTTTGTCGAGTGTGCATGTTTTGGACATTTGAATACTTTTCCACAACCTATTCTAATTCATAGCCACATCGGGCCGCTAAAAAGTTCTCGCACTACGATTTAAAAAAAAATGAATTCTTTACCTGCAAGTAGATAACGTGTATGCTGTTTACTGTTGAAATAATTTGATTTTGATAATCTGTATTTCGTACGGCGAGCTAATAACAAGTTAAGTTCGTCGTGTGTCAATCGGGTGAAATTAAATAATGAATAACTGAAGAAAATATAACTTATCGCTGAGATAATTGGTAATAATAACCACATACTCTGAAGCGTGCAAGTGAAGTCTATAAATTAACAGGCTTGGGCTTATCGAGCGGCTTCAATTTGATCTAATTAGATCTGATAAGTTTGAAAAAGCGAATTATATGCGCGTACTTTATAAATTAAAAGTGAATTGATACTCACTTAGTCTAGATAACACTTATCAATTATATCAACTTTAAACCTGTTTTACTTGAAAACCGTCCGAGTAATTTGCACCTCAAAACTTCAAGGTCATCTTACAGAATTAAGCATTTCTAATGCTAAACATTTTAAGTGATGTAAATGAGCATAAGATAAAGAAATAAAGCTTCTCGTGTATTCGAGTAGATTCAAGAATCGAGATAAAGTATTCTTCGAATCTTTGAGTTAATTAATGAATTTTCTGATACAATAATAAATAATAAAAAATCAACATATCCTGTTTAGGTAAGATCATCTGTGCATATTACAATGCTATTAAATTTATAGTTGTGCATTAATGATTCAACATGGGTGACATTGGTTTCCTGTTTTGTATGCCACTACATATACGATATTTCTATTATCATTATCGTTCTAGTCATGTTACAAAAGACAAGAATCAACTTTTTTCCTCCATTAATCAATAAATTACGTTTGTTTCTTTCTGTCTTGTTTGATAGCTTTATTCTCGTGAGCTTTCCTTGCGTTTCAGTGCCTTTTGTTTTTATTTTATCTGTCTTCTTTAATCTTGGGATTAATTTTTAATTTCATTGGTTGTTTCTTTCAATTATTTTAATTGGTAGCGATATTTCTATTCCGTATAGCAGATTTAATTTAGTTGGTATCCTGGAAGTAGCATTTATTTTCTCCTTTTTTACTATTAAAAAATATTTCTATTTAAAGGTGGGTTTATATTATTTAATCCTATATAGTGTCGAGTGCTGTACTTTACTGCGATAGGAATATGTTACGGTGAATCACTTGAACTGCAATATAATCTGCCTTAGCATCATGGAACATAAAATTTTACGGTGTAAAATGCATAAATTTTAAGTTTCCAAAATAGATTTATATATACACACTACGTTCCTTGGGATGATTTGAACCAAATGTTTTTAATTTGTTTTTGCATCGAAGCGCACTAGCACGGAGTTGGATCGACGTTTTAGTAAAAGTTCTTAATTTATGGTTTTAACTTTTGGTCTGTCAATTGCAAACTTTTTTCAAGTTGGAACATTTCTTATGTCTATGGAAATCTGTTACAACCAAATTTATTTTCGCATAGCAACAGATATAAATGCATGATTTGTTACTGTTAAAAAATGTTTTCTATTTAAATTAATTAAAAGAAAATATATTAAAACATCCACTGAATAGATAATACGCAATGTTAATATGATTATAAGCTCTACGAGCTGAAGGGCATAACTAAGTTTACGAACACGCGAGCAATGAAATAAACTACCAGATCACCAGAAGGAAATAATTGTCATTCGTTTTGAATACAAATTGACTACAGAATTACAATAATTATTTCGCAGTGTATACAGTAGTAAGATTATAGATAATGATCACGTTCAGCGTAATTAAATGACATAGTTAAATATGTCAGTATATCGATTGAACTGGAAATATTGCCTACATTAAAAATTCATAATATACTGCGAATGTAAAACACATTACAATCATGGTGCAATCACATGGGTCAACAAGTACAACTTGGCGCACAAATGCAGACACAAACTCATCATTCCAACCACATAAATAGTATTACTTATATTTTAAATTTATTAATTTTGTTTGATACTTTTGCAATAATCCGTGTTCTAATATATGACATATTTTGTGTAAATATTTACAGTGGAATTTGCTTAAATCGACCAATTATAAAATAGCTTAAAGCACTTTAAAAATAATTTTCACCGAATATTTTACTCAAATTATAATTATGTTGTTTTGTTCCGTGAAATGAAAGAATTTTTTCACGTTGTGTTTTAATTAAATTTCATAGCAGGTTTATTTACATTTTGTATTACTAAATTAGCATGAATTTATATTTTAGAAATTGTTTTATTCCAAAAGGGTTGACCATAATCTGTACGAGTCTATTTTTTATGTTGCAACGTGTATAAAATAGTTTTTTTTTATACTAAAGTCGTTTTTTTTTTTGATGAGTTATTGATGGAACAGGCTGTTCAAACATGGAAAAAGCCCGCATCCGTTTATAGTTTACCGACGAGGTAGAAGAGGTGAAGCGGTAGAGGTAACGGAAGATGAGATGGTTCTTATATAGAAATCGGCGTCGCGTTCTACACCGGAAGTGCTGCTTTTGAGCGCTTCGGATTCTCCTTAACACACACACACACAAACGCATACCTACACTTCGAAACGTCTACATCGTATTCTCAGATTAACACATAAAGTTCACACAATATGTTCAAAATAAATTTTCTTGAAAAAAATAATTACATAAAGTCTAAAAGAAATTTCACACATCAAATAAGGCAGTCAAGGTCAGAAACATCAAATGATTGCATATTGACTATACCATGATAATCTCAGTACATGCATAAAATAAGCTGGAACGACCTTCACTCGACTTTCTTATAGTGTCACTATCTACAATATTGCTTTATTTTGTTTTAAATTGTATCTACGATTGCTTTGAAACATTGTGAAAGGAAACTAAAAATATAACTTTTTTTAAAGCGATTTTTTTAGTATATAGCAAATTTTTCAAACTAAAGTTACTAGAAATTATAATATCTTCAACTTTTATAATATTTTTCGTGATTACATAGGTACAAAAACATGCAAATTTGAAGATAATAAATGATGGAATAAAGAAAGTAAAAGTCTTCCGTGTATATTTCTGCATATACCACTTCCCCTGATGTACTGCTAGCTTCACGGTTCAATAATAAAGTGAAGTTTGCAAGAGTTCTCTGGTCTGGGCGAATGCTATTACCTTTATAGCTCTCTAGGTACGATACGGCACTTTCTACAACACTAACTTATATTACATACTTAATTAAAACTGCAATAGCTATATGCACGTGGCTCACGTAGTGTCGTAATCAAAATACAAACATGAAATTGCATATAGTAGTTTACTTTTAAATTTCGGGTATTATCGAGTGATGGATGATGATACACTATAATTCATTTATAAACTTTCTTTTATCGTTGTATTACTCATATATTTGGTAATTTTACTTTCTTGTGTAATGACGTGCAACATTAAATTTACATTCTCGATATTAAATTACCTGTATTCTTTTTCAACCATTTGTTACCTTGGTATATTAGACTTTGCCAGAGTCCATTTAAAACTTCTAACCAAATGAATCTTTTATTGTGGATTAAGAAAAGTTTCACTGTAATAGGAAACACTATCCAAGAATTAAGTTAAATTTAGAAGAATAAATTAAGCGATCCATTGTTTCTTGTGGTAAAGAATTCCTATACAGTCGTGGAAACAATCTTCGTTTTTTGTGTATCTTATATAAAATCAGTTGCAAATTCTCCATGACTATAGAAAGATCACGTTCTTTGTACAATGCGGAGATGAAAAACACAATGGCTATGTTCTAAGCTCTAAGATGTCGTGGTTCGTGGGAAAAACGCAAGAGGCCGTCGGACGGCGTGAACTAGTTGACGTCATTGGCGATCGTGCTGCTGCGCCTCCCCAGAGCAATTGCCCGTGTTTACGACTGCATGACCTGGATTTACCACTATTTAATAATGCACCAGCACCCACCACAACACACACCAGACTCTAACTTCGTTATTATTATATAGCTAACCGCCTGTTTGGTTATTGCGCGTATTATTAGATTGCGGCTCTGCTTGTGCGATTCCTTCTAATGAGTTCCGCAAATATCGGCACGAAACTGGCAAGGATTCGAAGAAACAACCATCTGATATGCGATAATCACATAATTGAGAGTGCAATTGCACCAGTAACACTTTCTATTTGGTACAGTAGAACTTCCTATAACTAATTGTTGCTGTTTTGAAATTGTGAACCTATAAAACATGAACAAACTTAACATTTTAATGTTTTAACTTGTGTGATGGCTAAACGCCGGGTACGGCAAAACGCCGGCAAGGCTAATTGGCGCTTCTCCGATATTCTTCATGTTCCCTTTGCACTATTAGTATCTAGATTGATATAATTCATAGAGAATATGTCCCGTTTATTAAATATATTGATATTGCTACGTTAATTAAATCGAAAATATGGATTCAAACACATGTTGGCAGTATAAAACGATTAGATTTAGTAGGCGGCGTACACTGAATCCAGCCCACAGATAAAACAGGAACTTGATCCCCGGTTTATGTATTTCTCCTGATATTATATATCATATTTCTGTTGGCTCACACTTATCTATTGTTAAACATATGTCATATTACATAAAAATAAATATATGAATTGGTTATTGAATTTGCTGATGTAATATTTACTTTGTGTCTAGTAGTTTTTATAATTTGCACGGTTTTCCGAAAGAAACAATCATGAATGCCCTTCATTCGACTTATACTTAGATTCCACTATAAATGTTGACATAGATTTGGATATTAAACCGCATCCTTTATAAGATTTTCAACCCGTTAGGCACAGTACCCAGTGAATATTTTGTCTTATGAAATTCTCTTAACATGAATGAGCAGATTCCACGTGCAAGATGAAACAAAATGTTGTGTAATGAGTTTAAATGAGAATTCTACAATGTTGGAATTTTATAATATACTCTGGTTCTAATAATACTCAAGGTATATTTGGTACACTGGTACATATAAAACATCGATTTTCTCGAATATGAAAAGGATTTGGTAATATTGTAATAATTATTTAATATTAATTTGGTGCTTAAAAGACAAAAGAAGAAATACATCTATAACCATACACCTGGATACGATTCAAGGAATTTACTTATTTATTATATGTAAGACCATATGACTTAAGTGCCATAAACTACATAAATGTCCTACTTAATTCAATCTATAGTTAGTCACTTTTAGAGTGGGCGTTGCATATCAAAATACAAACATATATGTGCCTAATAAATTATATAAACCAGATATAAATCAATACCATATACAATATTTTTTTAAATTAATTTCCATTTACGAAATGAATATTTGCGTGATTTATTCTTATTGTAAACAACGACAAGTTTGACGAAGATTTTTGAGGAGTGATTCCAAATTATTTTAAAGTGTGAACATGCGAATATTGCCTATTTTGTACTTTCTTATAAAGAAAATATAGCAACCATGAAGAATATTTGCTTGAAAGGGTATAACCGTTGCTGTTTGAGTCGCATATTTTAAAACTAGCGCAGAACAGCAATTTCGTTTTTGCGCATTTAAAATTCATATACGTTTCCATAGCAACCAAATATATTTATTTTAGTTTTTATAACAGATATTTATTATCTATTTTCCAAATGGTCAAATAAAGATTTATTAACTATATAGACTAGTTTTATTTTTCAGTGCACAGATGTGCAAACTATTTTCAGGTCCACTTACGAATTTTTGCATAAATTATTTTAATGTAATGATAATCACAAATAAATAAAAAAGTTAATTATATAAGACCGGATTCAATGATTGTCCGATTTTATTTTTACGACATTAAAAAGATTAAACTCATTAGTGCTATATACTAAAAATATAATTAAGATAAGATTAATATTAATATTTAAAATGAAGTAATACATAATATTATTGTTGATGAAATGGGAGCGCTAGATATCTTATTATGTTTATTATTGATTTATTAGATATATCAAATGTTTCGTAAATAACTATGCATATTAAATTTTATTATATATAAATGCCAATAAAGGAAAGGGATATAATTGAAATCCTATACTTTTGTATCGATAACAAAGCATTTTATTAGTTACGATTATATTTCGTATTATCTCTTTGAACTCTCGCCTTGTTATTGTATATTTATGCTAAGGAGAAGGAGTTAAAAATATCAAATAAAAATGTTTTTAATGGAATATCTTTTTTTCAGATTTAGTTCAATGCACAAATGAACCAAATGTTTCTATACCACAACTGGCCAATCTCCTGGTTGAAAGATCACAAAACGCAAATTGGATCGTTGTATATAAAGCACTTATTACAGTACATCATATGATGTGTTATGGAAATGAGGTATGTAGTAAAAAGAATCAAAAATATGTAACATCGGTTTTCAAAAGAATATATATATATATATATAAACTTATTAAAATTGACAATTTTATGCACATGCTTTAATTTTTATGAAACGAGAGCACTCAGAAAAGGAATGGTTACAAAAGGAAGTCGTGGTGTAACCAAGTTCTCAAGATTTTAAAAAGTGGATTTGATTATCAGTTTCGTTTTCCTTTAGGAGCAGAAATGTCATTACATGAAATAAATTTGCATGTTTTAATTTAAAATAGGGTCGTTTTCAATTTGAGGTTTTAATCTAGCCAGAGATATTAGGAAATCTCTGGAGTTTAATTTAAATTGTTAGTTTATATAAAAATGTATCTTAATTTAGAGTTCGTTTAAGTAACTCAAATTTAAATTACTCTGGCAGTGCACGGTATTAAAAAATATTCGCTTACTGCGAATGAAGCGAGAATATGAAGAAATAATGAAATTATTTTATTTTGCAGCGGTTCACACAATTTCTAGCATCGAGTAACAGTACATTTCAACTTAGTAATTACCTAGATAAAAGTGGATTACAAGGTACGTTCAAAATTAACCCTACACAACCTAGTTCCTGTTTAATTTGTTTCCCAACCCTTCAGTTGCGCCGACAGCATCTTTTAAAATACATATACTAAATGACAAGTAATTTCATAATTTGACAATCCGCTTATAAAATAAATTCGTACACTTTTTATTTGCTTACATCACCTCTGGAGGGTCAAGTAATATGTAACTCAATTTTTGATGTATTCAAAGTATTTTGCATAAGTCCCTGACATTAGTTTTACCATATACAATGATTCACAATATATGGAAATGTTTTAATGAACTTTAATTAATGCATGCGGCATCTTAATTATTATCTCTGAATATGATTCATTGTTTATTATTATATGTAGTTTTGTCCTGCTTTTTCTCATTACGAATTTGTATAACCAAACTAATAAACTAATAAATATTAACAATATTTTTTTGTTGTTTTATGCTTAAAGGTGTGGCGGGTGCAAAAGCTGGTAAGTGTATTTTTATTTTCACTAACAGTAGTTAACAGTTATACTAACTAACTAAAACAGTAGGTTTTAAATGTAATTGCAATATTTGAATTTTGATATAATCAGTACTAATTTTTTAAGACGCGATGTTTGTTTTAAATTACGTAAGCGAACTAGAATATTAAACTTCATTTTCGTTTTCTGTGACCCAATCTATTTTATTGTGTGTCCACTGTAATGGATAGTTCATCCAAAATAGCGTGATTCTACTGTAATTAATTCACACATATCTGACTCAAAAACCGCTATATTAATCGTTATTTATTCTAGAAGTTCAGATCGTGCATTAGCCTCTTTAGAAGTAGTTTTATTAATTGTATGTATCAAAAGCCTGGGAAATACTTCCTTCGTGAATTAGCTTAGAAATATTATTATTTATTGTTGCTAAAATCATTAAAAGCCGATCTATAAATAACTATGAGATCCTATCTAAGGATTTGAATATTTTATTTAAATTAATATTTAAGTTGTGATTCCCAAGCCGTGTTTAAATCTGCATGAAGAATCTAAAATTGTATAAAGTTTGAAAACCCTCTATTTAATTTGATATTTGCTGAATATTAAATCTGTTTATTTTTAGGGTATGATATGTCACCATTTGTACGACGCTATGCGCGCTATCTAAATGAAAAAGCGTTATCCTATAGAACAGTGGCTTTTGATTTCTGTAAAATTAAAAGAGGGTAAATATACGCAATCTCTCTTTTTGTACATTATCAGTTACTGTTCCTTTGTTTATACCGGAAATGTGTATTCTAGGAAAGAAGATGGAACACTACGAACAATGAACGCAGAAAAATTACTAAAAACCCTGCCAACATTACAAAATCAATTAGATGCGTTACTCGAATTCGATTGCACGGCAAACAATTTAAACAATGGTGTTATAAATATGTGTTTTATGTTACTATTTAGAGATTTAATACGATTGTTCGCATGCTACAATGATGGGGTTATAAATCTTTTAGGTAAATATAATTTTACAGTTCACTGTGTATCTAGCTTTCTATCCGGAACGCTATGTAAATCGTACGAACTAACATACACAACCCATGAAATAAACGCATTCATTTTTCGGTTATAAGAGACTTGTGGAATTTTTATATATATATATTTTGAAATATTCTAGAAAAATTCTTCGATATGAATAAGAAACAATGTCGAGATGCTTTGGATTTGTATAAAAGGTTTTTAATACGAATGGACAAAGTTGCCGAATTTCTCAAAGTTGCTGAGGTAAGTTTCTTTTGCATTAACCCCTTAGGTGATTGTATTTATATATTGTAAAAAGTAAACACTGTTTTTTATTGATTGATGAAAAGACACTGAACCTGTATTCATATTCATATTAAATAAAATCTTTACAATGTGGATATATATATATTTATTAAAATTGAAATAATTTTGAGGAAGCTATTTGAAGAAATGTATGTTCGTAAAAATATTTTTTATATTTTCAGAATGTTGGTATCGATAAAGGAGATATACCAGATCTCACGAAAGCCCCAAGCAGTTTACTGGACGCATTAGAGCAACATTTATTGGCAATAGAAGGCAAGAAAAGCAATACAACAACCCCTACACAATCGGCAAAGTATGTTTTATTGATTTGTTCGAAATTGGTTCATATTTATGTTGAATATGTATCTTTATTTATTTTTTTATGATTTGTAATTTTTGTTTTATTTTATTTATCCGTTTTATCTTATTTCATAACTATTTTCCTTGGTTCATTTATTTTCCTCGCTTTCCGTATTCAATAAAACCTAAATGTAGCAATCAAAGAAATATAAGATCAGGTGTTACGGCATTATCTTCCACTAGTACTGCATTTGGAACAGCTGCTTCCAATGGACGTTTAGAAGGAACGAACGGGATTGATGAATCCCTCAAGCAACAAGTACTTGCTGAAGAAGAAGCTGCGATGAACCAATATAAGGTAAAGACACAAGATTTTTCTTATCATATTTTATGCTTGTTTCATATAGGAGGTGTTTTGTTAATTCACTTTACTAGTATAATTAACTACGTGATATTTATTTTCTTTTCAGTCAAAAGTAAATTCCCCAAACAGTGCAACAAATCCATTCCTAAGTAGTTTATCAAATGCTGCCCCAGTGCCAGCAGTCGATTTATTTGGACCGCCCGTCAGGCAAGAACCATCATCCATCAAAGCTTCAGATGATCTACTTCAACTGAGCAATCCTTTCGCGGACGTTTTCGCCCAACCCGCTCCTGTCTCAAATGTACCAATACAACAAAATATTTGGCTAACAAATGGCAATGGTATACAATAACATTAAATTTTTCTCATTTTTGTTATTTATTGTGTAATTTTATTTAGGTTTTGCGCCGCAACCTGCACCACCACAGACCAACACTACATTTGTGTCTGAGAGCAATTTCAGTTCTGTGTTTGGTACAATAGAAACAACTGGTATGTTAATTTAATGTTATTGTTCTATGGGAGTAATGGATATATATGCATGTTTGTCACTTAAATCACTATATTTCATATTACTAAAATTAATTTCAAAACTTCAAATATTTTAACGTTTTTACTATCATTAAGGGGATTGTATACTCAATAAAAATGGGTTATACAATTAGAATATAGCACAAATTTTACTTTTGAACGTCATATTTATATCCAAAACATGAGTTTATAATCCTCTTAATATTTTTGTAACATTAATTGTTATTTCAATTTCGTTCATCATATACTTTCTATATTACATCTGTTAAATTAATTATGGTTTTGTGCATATGATTCGCTGATATATAATATTTTAATATTATTTTTAACACCATTGCAAAGAAATTTAATCGGTAGACATGTTGTCTCTATTGATGTAACATAATTAATTTAACAATGTTCTGTTATTTCTGTGCAAGCTGCGAACGACTTAAATGTCAGTGGATCTCCCGCTTTAAATCCTTTCCTTACCGACATTTCCTCCGAAGAAGCCCCACCCCCATTTTTCTTAGAAGACGATGATTATCTCTCTCCTGAAGCTCCTAAACAAACACAGCAACCAATGTTTGATGTATTTGCCAGTGCCATAAACGAACAATCATTCAAACTCGACAACATTTTGCCACTAACTCAAACTACACCAAACATTCCCCCACAACAACAACAATACCAAAAAATTAATACACCTACTGGCACAATACAACCAATAAATAATGATGTAATGATGTTCGACATGACCGACGATACTAATCCAAAAATTGATACCAAAACTATTATGACACCACGTGATTCTAGTCTATCAATGAACACTGCTTTTGATTCTAATTTAACAAATGAAATGGCACCTGATACGTTTATGGCGGCTGAAACAGACATAGTGTCACCTGTTTCAAATTTAACAGTTGAAACTGTCATGGCGGCTTCTAATCTAACGAATGAAGCTGGTATGGCTGAACGTAAAATTGCTCCTCCGCCTCGTCCCCCTCCTCCTGTTGTCAAACAGGCTCAGCCACCTGCTAAAAGTGCACTACTGGATGATTTGAATACGCAATCGTTTATGATGGCACTCGGTTCACCTGAAATTGATAACACGATGGCCGGTTCTCTACTGGGAGACCAACCATCGGTTCTGGAGGCCGCGACTTGCTTACAAGATAATATGCCGTTTGCAGGTGACTGCAGTTACAGTCAATGTGTTTTTTAACTTTGTGTGTATATTTTCTTGTGGTGTGATTTGGTAGACGCTTAATGCACGCTGGTATTTTTCATATATGATTTTTGCATTGTTCACTTTTCTGAGGATATGATTGTTTGTAGACAGCATTTTTCATAAAATCTAATCTAATTCTTTTGTCATAACTATGTTCTTATTCATCTTATGAACTGTGTGTCTATAATAGCGTATTCGCGATAAAAGAAACATGTAGATGGCTTAAACTAATTCCACATGGAACGTGTCACCATAAAAACGTTCGGCGTTACTGTTACATGTTTTGATTAGCTGTTTTGCGAATCAATAATCTTGCGAACAATACAAAGCCAACCAAAACATGTAACGGCGGTAACGGTCATTTATCACCACCAGTGTAGTGCGCAGTTCGCATTTACAATTGTTATAGGTCGAGCTAAAGGCATTTAAAATTAATTTAAATTCAAAAATTAATTACATCAGTTTTGTAAGTCTTGCATAAATTATAATTAACAAGGTAAATGATAGAGTAGTACATAAAGCAGATACAAAAACTATTTTTATATTTTTTGTATTAATACTAGAAAAATACTAATTTTTCTAACATAAGACATTAGATTCAAATATAGTTTTAGTAGAAAAGGCGAATGAAATCTACGAATACTAAAGGTAGTACAGAATAAGCGTGATTTAAACAGACCACTTAAATATATTTTTATTGCTGAAATATATCATAATTTAAGGTCCATTTAAAGATAAGTACTAGTGCAAATAGTATACATAAAATTGCTAATCTATACAATTAAAGTAGTATTTAAAATTATTTCGTTTAATTGTCTACATATGAATAATTCCTCAGTCTTAGAAATGCTATTTCAAATTTAGTAATTCATATAATTATTTTACATGTAGTATTGCTTAGATTTGTAGTGGCCATTTTAACTAATGTCATATAAAACTAAAACAAAATGGGGACTTCAATGCAGATAAAAACACTTTTACTAGCTACAATACCACAAACGCTTATTTTTGATAACTCGCAAACAAATTTACATTGTTTTATTGCTTCTGCATATCAAGTGAGTGCCATACCCTAATTTTACAATCATAACAAACATGTTTTATTGAAGGATTCGATGGTTTGGGTGGTGTACTTCTACCAGCATCATCGCAAGGCTCAGTCATTTCCAATAATTCGAAATCAGCACAAGCACAGAGTAGTGCCTTACTGACCGGTGACTTAGAATCGAGTCTAGCGTCGTTAGCGGAAAACTTATCCATTAACAGTCGGCCAGTTACAGTCAAGTAATATATTTATTTTTTCTTAAGTGTAAAGACTTGTTTTTATGTTTCTGTTCTTTTTAGGGGTGTACAGTGGAATTCACCAAAAAATGGTGCGAAACCTGGTGCCAGTTGGACACCTCAACCCATGGCTGCTACGACAGGAGCCGGGTATCGTCCAATGGTAAATGATTTTCTTCGTGGGTCAAGATTATAGTTTTCATATATGTTTATGTTGTTTTAGGGGCAAGGAATGCCAAATTTGTCCCAACAACCTATGTTCCCGTCCATACAACCAATGGTAAGTAAATTATATGTAATATTAAGGGACTAGCAACGGTAAATATCTATTGATTTCTGACTTTTATATAAATGATTTTGTAACGCAGCTATTATGGCGCTATGATTTTGTTTAAATCTGCTACTTTAGCTATGCATGTTTCTGTGTTTGTTTAGGGTATCCGACCGATGTCTACTGGTCAGGGGATTATGACCCCAATGACGGGTATGGGGCCTTCACCAGCGACAAATCCGCCAATGGCACAGCAACAATCACTGCTGTTTCACTGAGCATCAAGGTGTGTAAAGCTCATAGTTTTATTTCTACTTCTCAATAAATATAAATAAATAATTAATATTAATAACGATGTTCTTCACGATGATAAAAGGTGATGATCATGTTTGTGCAGATATGTTCCACCACACACATTCACACAGTCAGTGTTTATATAATTTGTGGTACCCTGCACAGCAATTAATTATTACGATGTACAGATTTTAAATGAAAACCACATTATACAGCATTTCTATTTACTGTTTTTATTAGCTGTTGTTTATTTGTTGAATAGTCAGTTCATGTATTGGTTAAAGTTGTAATATAAATGTTAACAGTCCATTAAACTTAAAATTATACTTGTTCGAGGCTGAACTAGTACAAAGGCGCATGCCCACAAGACATTTGGGAATGAGCTCAACTATTTCGGCCACAAATGTTTTTTTAGCATGTTAAAAAATTATAAGAAAACATCAGTAGTAAGTTGTAATATTCAAATTCAAACATTAAGTTTAGTGGTCTTTTGACTGTTCGTCAACCAATAATGCCCAGTTGCACCACTAACAATTAAAATTAAGTAGAGCTTAAATTTTAATGTAATAATGTAACAAAATCAAGTTTGCGAATAATTTATGTTGAATTTTGTTAAAATTAATTAAATATCGTAATTATTATTCATTGTATATTAGTTAAATGTTTAGATTCGCCATAATGCAGTGAATTAAAATTATTTAAGTAACGCTTAGCCTTAAGTAAAGTCAGTGTAACTGGCCATAATAGCAAAATACACTAAATGGAGCTTATATTTTGTTATAATTTATCAATTATCAAAATATCTTAATTTTGGATACGTTTAACGATTAGATTGGAAATAAAACGAGAATAAACAATATTTAAGCTTCACTTAGGTGTAGTGTCGGTGTAACTGGCCATAATCAAACTGGATGAAGAATCAGGTTGTCGAATAATAGTATATTATTATGATTTTAAATTAGATATTGCCGTGAATTCAACGTCTTATTGTGGGATTCTCTGTCTCTTGGTGTCTTAAACTCGACCATAAAAATCTTGATGTGTAGTAGAACTACACTACATGTGCTGTGTTTGTTAATAAATCAAATCATTCCTTGCATATCACAAAAAAGCATGATTATGTTAGTTGCATGAATGGTTTTTTAGTTGTTATTTTTATTAAAAATCATTCGTAGAACTGTTTATCGTTTTCGTTGGTTTTACCCGTCCCATATTTCAAGAGAACTACATTTTTGTTTTGTGATATAAAAATTAGATTATAATCATGAAAAGATAGATTTTGTTGGTTTTAGAAAATCATTTCGTCTGTACTAAAGTTAATTTAGTTGGGACTAGAATTTTAAAAATTATATTTACGTTTTAATCATGTTTCAAAATAATTTTGTTTTAATGCGAACCTTACAATTTAAATAATAGAAATGCATAAAATTATTTATTTACAACATACACTAATGTCGGAAAGTTTGGAAACGAAATATTTTATCAATATTTATAAGTGCATATTATAAAATAGCAGTTGCAAAATTATATCATAAGTTATTACTCGAATATGAGCTTTGCTAATTCAAAAAGTGAGAAGTTTGTATATATTGTTTTTTTTTTGGTTTGAATTCATGCTACGTAAAAGTTGCTAGATATTTCATTATCTATTACTTTTATAATATATTCTTTTGGTTTAACTCATGTCGTTTTCGAGCGCAAGAGTAAATTATTAAGTATAGAGTAAGTTTGAAAATTTTCATAATTACTGTACGGATATACTTTCGTATAAGAAAGTGATGATCTCAACGTTTCTTAACTTTCTGAAGTTGGTGTATATAGTTCTAATTTGTCATATTTATTTACGCCATCACTGGATGATTAATATTGTGATATATTGGAATACAAGTCAATTAAATTAGAATGAAAATACACTAAAATCTCTTTTCGTGATTTGAGCTAATAGATTATTTATTTTATTCATTTTAGAATAGTATTATTTTTAACCTTGTGCCTTCAATTTTAACTACTTTTAATCTTCCCGTTCTAGAATTCCATAGGCACAGTTTTATTTTAAATATTTCTACAAATATTGCAGTTCTCTACAAAAACTTTTCTCCTGAGAGACAATAAGTAATCACCCGAAAGCCTTGTAGTCAAAAAACCATAGTTCTAAATATTTTTCCTATGCTCTTTTCTATACGTTGTATTTCTTACTCTTTTTAGTGAAATCGCATGGTATTTATTGTACATATATATAGTTACGGTGAATATATTCATTAAATTAGTATAAGTCATATTACTTAAAACTGAGTACGCAAAACAAATATAAAATACATAATTTTTTTTCTTTGCCATGACAACAGCACAATAAAAATTCACCTATTCACTTTGTATATCGTTGGTGCAATAATTTTGTTATTTCATTCAAAATGGACGATGTTCTTCTTTGATATTTTTTCACGTACTATTTTTAAATATATTTTAAAATAATTATTAGTTATGTATTTGTATATATTAAAATGTTGGACAATAAATGTGAATATAGATTTGTCTTAAGCAATTCGTTTCCTATAATTAGATTAGATCATTCTCAATCCTGAAGACGTAAAGACATCGTACTTAAAACCCGTAACTAGTAAGACATCAAAGTCATTCAAAATCAATTACAATTAGGGAAATACAAAGCTTATTTCAAGAATTCGTATTATTGAGTATAAACTTTTAATTCCTTATAGTGGTCGATATTATATGTGTCACCAATGACTCACGCGGTAGGCAACGTGTTATATCATAGTTATATATATATTTTATTGTATTCCAGCTGTGTATATATGGGTACAATTTTATAAAGCAAGATAAGACCGTTCTAAAATAGCAAATAACCATTCATAAATATTGTGTGTAGATTTCCCAAGATTTCGTGTGATAAGTTTAAACAGGTCGTTTCAATCCATAAAACAGCAGTTGTACATATATACGGGTGTGCATTTTGGTGGCAGCAGTGGTAGTAGTATAATAACTGTTTGTGTATTTCTCCGTATTCGCAATTGAATGTAATGTTTTTCCCACCCTACGTATAACTCGTGCTTAGGGACTCCCCCTCTCTTAGTTTAGGGGTTCCACTGCGATACTAGCGACTTCGACGCCTAACGTCCGTACTACACCCTCGCGTCCAGACGACACACTAATCGATAAAACAGTCTGACACACTAGACTAGACTTACACTTATATACATTTTATAAATTATAAACACACTAGCCTGCGACTTTCAAACCCTAATTTTAATCATTGTTACTATTTATTACTAATTTTACACTGTACAAAAAAAAAAAGTGCCGGTTTGTTATTTACAAATGGAAACGATGTGCACCGGTTTTTTTAATAGTGTGTTATGATTTTTATTTAATTTTTTTTTTGTGTGTAAGAAATTTAAATGTGTAAATAAATTAAAAGTGTTGTGATTTTGTTTAACTGGAGTCTTGTTTTTGTATAAATGGGAGGTTATTTTTATAATGTTTTCTAACCTCAAATTGCTACTATAAAAATTATAAGTGTTTATTGATCAAATGCAGTACGTTGCATACCATTAACACCAATTAATAGAACCGAACCTATAATTTTTAGTTTACAACCCAAATGATTAGTTTTAGTAATTATATGTCTACTCTTTTTATTTGTATTACATAATGAACAATATTATTTTAATATTGCATTTGATTTTTTGTAATTTTGATGTTTTGATTTGTTTTCGTTCGTTGAGTGCGATATTAGACTGTGTGCAATAACAATTAAAATCATTGAAAATCACGGGACGATTGTTGTGTATGATCCAGATCAGTTTGAGATCAGCTGACCAGTGCTGCCCGATCATATAACCGCTCAACAAAAAATAAAGGTGAGTCTTATTTATATTTATAATTTTATTGCAAACAGAAGTTAATACGATTAAAAATTTGTTATATAAATTAAGGAAAGTTGAATAAAAGGAGCTTTTTAAATTCAATGAGCTTAATATATTTTATGAAGTACATTTTGCTGTTAGAAATTTCCATTAGGTTTTAAAATAGCGGCAATTTAAAAAATAACCAATATAATTTAAAAATGATTTACAATTGTTAAAAAAAACTATTATAATTGCCATAAAATAAATATTATATAAGTTAAAATTTCATAAATTATAATAATAAACAAATACAATTTTTGTTTGAAAAGTTGACTCAAAAAGTGAACCATTTGTAAAAAGAAGCAATAGAGTTTGGTAAAAATATATTTATTGAAATAAAAATGGGTCACATCTTGACGTGAATAATATATATTAACCGGATATGAAATTGTTTTGGTACTATTGCGTTTGGCAACGCGTATCATGTAGTATATAGCGGTGAGCGGCGACTTGTGCATTTTCTGGTGGCAGTGGAGAGCGTAGTACACAGTTATACTAATAGGCGAGCATTACGCGGTTGGAGAACGGTCTCGCCAAGAGATAAAAGGGATTTGGCTCCAGAAGTGCTCAGCTCTTCCCACTCACCACTACCAATCTCATCCACGTCCTGCCAATTGCACTCCTATAGGAAATATTTATTCGATAGATATGCCCTGATTTTTAACTCTCCGTACGGTTTATATATTTTGAAATTATAATATATTTAATAATTTTTTATAGCCTTTGGGTTAACAATATAAAAAAATCTTGTAGATATAAAATATCTTAGAATTATTAGTAGCATTTTTGGGTGCTTAAATTATTTTTATAAGGGCAGTATTAAGGGGAGCTTCAAATTTTGGGGCCCTATAACTCGGGAAATATACGGGCGATTATATTTAAACTGCGAGCGGATTCAAATAGGGTGCCAAATAATATGTGTACCAAATTTGGTTCAAATCGCTTCGGTACCTTCAGTAGTAGAGAAGGGGGCATTCATTTGGTCTACGAGCGACGACTAACATCCAAGTATATAAGTTATATATATTTTTGGATTCACAGCGACGAGACAAACACTTTTTATTAAGGAATTTTTTTGATCCGAGAATGCTACAGACACACAACAGGATGCTTTAGCTTCTTAGGTACTTGAATGTATTAAAATAAAATCCAAATATGTTTTATAAAAATAATACGACACATATTTAATTGCTTTATTTATCTTTTCACCTAATCTGAAATCAAACAAATTAAATAGACTGCTTGTCTCCGAATAAACATAAAAATCAATACAAGTTATAGATAGCGCTATCATTTTTATATGACAAATAAAAACCTTTCATTTAATAATTAAGAGGTTTGATATCAGAGCAATTGATAAGTCAATATAGGTTTTAATTTTGTCTGCGGTACTATGTTAATTTATATGGAGCGCTCTCATAATATTTACTTAATCAATAGTTAGTTAACAATGGGATTTATTGATTCAACTCAAATAGTATATAAACTACGAAAGTATATTTGGAATAGTCAAATATTTGTTCACTATTTTCAAATTAGGTTTGAATAGCAAAATATTTGTTGAAAATTACTAATCAGAGAATGTTACGATCAAAAAGTATGACGAACTACGGACAGCAGTTCGCTATTTATTTTATATTAATCATATTAATATTATATTATTCGGCCCTAAGTTTTATAAACATCATCCATTTAATTAGTATTCTCTGGATTTCCGTTGTAAGCTTTCATTTCCTCTAAATATATATATTCTAGTTACATGGTGCTGCAATACAACACAATGGAAACAGAACGCTGGCGCTGGTTTATTTCGAACTTTGTAATCAAATAACCAGCAACAGTAGCGAACAGACTGATTCTAATTTCTGAACTACATAGGTCTCTCTAATTCTAAAACAAAATAACTATTGTAAGATCATATTATTGCATTATTTCTCTAATGTCATGACGCACAAATAGAAACTCGGTGTTGTTTTCGCTGTTCTCGTTATGTCGACGATAGTAAACAAGATAATATGGCAACAACACACATTTTTACTGATAAGTGATAACACCACTTAGAACTGTATATGGATGCAAAAATGCTCTTATTTTGTATGTCTTCAAACCACGTACAAGTATTCTTAGTCTGCATGGCGGAATCTTTGACCTTGAAGTCACATATATTTATGAGAAACATGTGCTGGTTTATAGTTCATTGTACATTATTTACCAATGAGCTATAATATTCGGTGTGTCGGTAATAGATAAATAATAACATAAATTAGATAATTAAAAATAAATAGTTACAAAATGTGCTTTTCGTAAAGAAACGTTGGCCGTTTTAATGTGAATACTCTTTCTTTAATGTAATACTGCAGACTTAAGTCACGTAGGCAAAACCATTACTTAGTCATATACTAAGAATGTAAATTGTACCTATTGTATTGCAATACAAGCGAAAGGCATACATACGCACTTCTTATAATGCTTCTTAACATTCATATCATATGTAAATTTATATCAGTGTTCCGCATAAACAAACAACCATCAAATGTATATTTAAACTTGCAGAGAATATATTCCATTAAAAGTTATGTTGTGGTGATTAACTAAGGAATTTTAATAGCATTTTTAAAATAGTGATTTGCTATTAAAAATATACTGAAGAATTAAATCCAGCATAGGTGCAAGCACCAATGCGAGCTAAATATATATATATATATATATATATATATATATATATATATATATATATATATATATATATATATATATATATATATATATATATATATATAGACAATAATAACTTCTCACCCTCAATAATTCAAACATCAAGAAAATTAGAATTTATGTACAATCGTGTCGTGTTCGTGACAGTTATTATCGTTATTAATTTATGAATAGATAATAAAATTACGTATCCTGATTCGCCATTTTTAGTTTGAAAATGTCAACCATAATTAGGTTATCGTACATTTGCGAAAATAAATATACGAAATTAAATATTGCCTTATCAAAATGACCACTGTTTGCCGAACGAGTCAAAGATACAAAGTTTACGATATTTTTCCAATTTTATTTATCAATTTAGTTGTAGTTTGTCTGCAGTATAGTGCATTTTATTTTTTGTACGCGGGATTTTTCATAAATTATAAAGCATATTTACATAAAAGTGTAGCATAAAATTTGTTTAAAAATTATTGATTGTGGTAACGAAACGTGGGCAAGTTTCGCTTCAGCGATAACGAATTTGATAAAACACATAAAATATAACGATCTTATTATACACAATCCAGTTTAAATATTTATATCAGATAGTAACATTTTATTTAATTAATTAAAAAGTGGGTATTACAGATATCATCACGCAAGTAATTTAATTAAAATTTCTAGTTGACATTTCTGAGAATAAAAAATAAAATGTCTAATATATGTTTATTGCTATTAAATTATTAGTCCTGATAATATTTTAAATACCAACCATTATATTTTATTGCTCAGGTTATATATACATACATATATTTATTTAATATTGCTATAATTATCCTACTTAATTTTTTAATAATTAGTGGAAAATAATTTAATAAATATTTTAACAATTTTAAATCTTAACATTTAAACATTAAAATTTATAGAAAATATAATACAAATAATAATAAACTAGTTTATATTCTACTAATATTATTTAAAAGAAAAATAACACAATAATTAAAAACATATAAAATAACTGAAAATTTATTATATTAATCTACGTAAAAATAAATATATTTACGTAAACGTAAGCCTTAAAATCATCACATTTGATTTATTGCTAGGTAAATGCATATATTTCCATAACAGTAGTGTGATAGTTTTAGCTATTTTACGGACTTTTTACAGAACATAATAAAAATAAAGTCGTTATTTACCGAATTAAAAATATATTCTTAAATCAAATGCGTCTGATTGTACCAATAAATATGTTTTAAATTTGAAGATGTACAAAAATCATTTTTCTTATTGAACATATTATAAATAATCTACAACAAATGAAAATAAAAAAAATCACGAAATTTATTACACATAATTACAGTTTACAAAAAATATCGTATCATTTCTAAATATAAATTCATTCAACGTCCTTGACCGCAGGTGAAGACCTGTATAATATTTTGCCAGTCAGTTATTCCTATTACGACACAGGTATAAAAATATAAAAATAGCGTATTGTGTTTATGTTTGGTGGGGTATGAACAAGTATTGTATTGCTCGTTGAACCAGAAATAAATTACAAGCAATTTTTACTTGTTTTTTATTTCATTCCGTCTGTGAACGTGCTGTGCGCAAATAACAATTGTTTTGTTGCTTGTTTTTTCTGTGATGAGTGTAGTTTTATTGTGCGCGCTTCAATTAGTGAGAATTATTGGCGACTCTTTTCATTATTGTGGGTGATTATTGAAGATTTATGAAAGACTATTAGGATCCACATGCGACATGGGCTTTTTGAAACTGCTAAAACGAATTGGTATGTTATTTATTTTTGTTCATTATATCCAGGGACGGACCCAGCTGATTTTTATATCTCCTTTCTGAAATCTAAATAGTCTAGTAGTGCAATTGAATAATTCCATTCCACAAAATCGGTTTCAAGTTTTAGTGTGCAACGAAGCTGTGTGTAACTGTGTTTTGTGATAGCTTGAATAGCACCTAACATAGATTTTATCTAGTTAAATTCTATATCTAGATAATAACCTATTATGGTAGTATCATAAAGCACCGCTTTAGTACCACAGTTAATTTAACTGAAGTCAAGTGAATATTATGATATGAAGACATTTGTCTTCATTTGCAGTGATTATCTTTACCTTGGTTAAACTTATTATAAGATTAGTTAAGTGCGCTTGTGCGTTGTTAACACGCCTGCTTATGGACATATCCGGTTATAATAATCGTGAGACACAGATAATAAATATTTTACCATTGTTTGTACACTGCAAACATAAACTTTGACATTTTCAACATATGTAAATATTTAATTCTATTTTCCTTTTCTCTCACATACACTGTATGAAATTGCATCAATTTTGCAAAACTTCTAAAGAATTTAACGAAAATTTATATAACTTTAACGATGTTCGGGAAATTAATGGACATTTACTATAATACAGTAATATTACATAATTTATTTGGGCGTAAGTTTACCCTTGATGTTTATTTATTTAACATATATATAATTTCAATAGTTCCTGATGATGACCGAGAGGTCGAAACAATTAATAAAAAAATTGTGAAACTTACCAAGTGTGTCTTTCTAATTTATATATAATTTCTAAATTTTACAAATGCATTGTTTGTTTTGTATAAATTTGTATTAATCGTTTTGTTAATTTTTACTTTTTTGAAGTATTGAAATAATGATACACCCGAGATTTTAACGGATATACACGTTTTGACCAATCTGAACGCTCTAGGACTAATACTGTTGAAGATAATATTATGAAACTTGCTATTTTTTTAATAACTCGAATATAAGATGAATTAGATTCAAATAAATGTTAAAAATATTTGCATTTCTAACAACTTTTGTTAAAAAAGTTTATTCGAAATATGTACCATTTACTGAAAAATCGATCTTGTAAAATAGCCTTATTTACATATATCTTAAAAACCCTTTGGGACTGAAAGTAGGAGAAAGTCGAATGAAGGACACTTTAGCATTTTGTAAATAAATTAAATACATTTTTTTGTTTGATAAAAAAATGTTTCGGAAGCCATGCATGTATCATATAATTGCAGTTTTTACGTAGCCTTAAGGAAACACAACATCCGGCATAATTGAACTGTCAAGTCGAACAATTATTTTCGATTTTAATAGTGAACGCAGCGCATAATAATTTATCTTTCGCGTCTGTCTAATATATGAGTGACAGCAATGCACCAACAACCCGTTGATTATCATTGTCGACATGACTGTCATATCATGTGAGAGCGCTAGTGCTCTTTGTCATCCGTGTCTTTGCTTGGTGGGTGCTTCGTCCTCGCGGCCCCCAGAGCCCAGACCTCTACGAGAACTTCTGTTTTTGAGTGCACTAGACTAGACACAGACACGCAGTACGTGCACCATGCATCATATACGTATTGTTTGTGACTAGCATTCACCGTTGCGTGCACAAAAGACCGAGAAAAGACGCTCGCTCGGTCCGCGTTCATATTGTATGAATGTTTGATTCCATGTCGTTTCGGGGAATTGTTTGAGAGAATGCCAAATTGCTGTAGATATGATTTCGGAGTATAAATCAGGGAATTCTATTTTATTTTTGAAAATACAGATTTAAAAATTGCTCGCGTATCTGTGCATTGCATGATCAATACACACAGTACGTATCAAATACTAAGTATATAAACGAGATATCAACAATTCAAGAACATGTGGCTACAGAGGAGATTATGCGCAAAGCAATGCTGTCAACTAATAATCTGTAAAAGTAATAATAAAGTTTAAAATAATTAAGTTCGGATATTTTCTGAACAGACCTCGTATATTAATTTACTTATTTCGACGATTTTACACCATTTAATTCCACTATTATATATGATTTGAGTACCTTCTGCATTTAGTCAAATCGTTTACTATTATATGTACGTATGTTCCAATTGTTTCCAATAGTTGATGTGCCATGTCGTTGCATTATTCTGTTATGTGTGACGAAGCAGTTGGGTTTCTCTGTACGTATATACGTATTTCTCTCTTTGTCTATTCATGCTATTTAGTGTTTGTGCTTCTCTGTCTACAACAGTCAGCTCTTTGTTTTGTTTTGTTTCATCCCCCGACTTCAATGACGTTGTTGACTTGCAATTGAATTTGCATTGCCTTTGAAATTCTACATTTGTTGATGTGGTTTATATACATACAGATACAAACTATAGATATACTAAATGATGTTAAAGTTTTACGTATATTATTTGAGAATCCTGCGTACATTTGTCTTTAATAATTAAAATTGCTATACGTATTTACGAAATACTTTACATGAAATAATAATGAATAGTTTGTGCTTCGGAAATGTCGAGTTTGACTGATACTAGTCAAACATGATTATTCTAGGTTTGCCAGCACGCGTCTCTTATGTAATATTCTTACAATTTTCTTAACATTTAGAATTACGTAAGGATGAATATACAAAATATATTTTTATGAGTACTAAATATTTTATTCACCAAATTGATTATACTGCGTGTTGAAGGCATTGTTGCAATAAAGCAGTAACGATGTCATTATTATTATGATGGTCTAGAAGTTTTTAATTCTTATAAGGCGAGCTGCAGTCATAGGTGCTAGTACCTGTGCTTGTATAAATGAAATTTATAACAATGAAATTCGCTTGAGCGTAAAATTTAATATAATAATAGGATAATGTATTGCGAATGTAAATTAAACCAGCATCAAAACAAACGCATAATGAAAGGTATGTAATTTTAATGAAATTCGATGCTGTATATAAACAAATCATGTACTCGTATTTACTTTATTACATATACAATACACATACATCCAATGCAAAATAACTTTCTCACTTTATTTACTTTTCGCGTGTGTAATTTAATGTAAACTATCTATAATTGCACATTGCGCTAATTACTATTATTAAAATTGTTAATAGGCAATTTTATAGGCACTTATATAGATATTTAAAAATAAAATAAGGTTAATTCTTTTTATATATTTGATGGATTGATTTATTATATTTTAGTACAAGTTTATGCATTCATTTCATTTATATTGCAAATAGTGCGCTATTAGGTTAATCCGTGGGCATCATGTGCCCGTATCATATACAGACCATTCTTTATAATATAAAATTAAATAAATTGAATTCATTAATTACAGTCAAATAATACAATACAACATATTATGAGAGTTGGGTCAAATTATCCATTTTCTCTCTCTTGTCTAATAAAATAATAAAAATATCTTAGCAAGTCCAGTGTAGCGCACAGCAGATTTTTTTAAATATTGGTATCCTCAAATGTGATACAAGGAATATTACATTTATTTTTAATTTCATGGTCTCGTAGGCAAATGCCACTTATTGTACAAGGAAGTATGGCAAAAGTAAAGTTTTTAATCATATTTATATTAAATATCAGAAAATAAAATGTATGTATAGGAAAACGAACGAATCAATAAATAAAAATGAAAATTATCCATATCTAATCGATTTGAAACACTTTCATATCCAAAGCTTAGAGATAATCAACATCATGTAATTGTGAATACAAATTCCAGCAAATGTATTGCCTATTTTCAATCAATATACAATACAATACAACAAACATTACGGAAAAGGAATGAAACAATTATTGCAAGCATGTATAAGTGCCGGCGTAAACAAAACAAAGGCAAATTAGAATAAGAAGAATAAGAGATCATGTGCGGGAGTGAGTCTATAATCGGAGAAACTGAGCGAGTGCGGCATTTTGTATAATTTGCAACTTTCGCTCGTGTGCGCGTGATGATGAATAATACAGTGGTTAGTACACGCGGTAATTAGAACAGACACAAGTACCAGAACTACCTGATGTTGGTATACATGGTTCGATGGTTGGTTGGCATACGTGTTTTAACATCCGTGTTTGCCGATGCACTTTGCACAATATTCACTATCATTATATTTGCCATTTTGTTCAAATTATGCTGTGTGCTGGAATTTGCACTGAAATGAACATATTCCTGCATACAACTCAAACATGTTACAAGTGCACTAATTTAATTAGACGGTTGCGGAATATTAATGGAGCAACATATTCTTACATTTAAATAATATCAGGAACATCTTTTGCATGCACAGAAAATCGATTATTAGGCTATGGACTCTCGAATTTCACCGGTTCGAGAACCACAAACAAATATGTTCATATAAATAATAGATAGCGAAAATATAAGAAAGTCGAGCATTTTTTTAAAATAAATTATGCAGTTTAATAAACCCCGTGTTTAGTAAAAAATATGTTTAAAATTAAATTCCAAGTAGACAACTACATGTTCTGTATATAGGAAGTCATTCTCCAGCGTCAATTCACTTGTTTATAAAATACATATGTTAGACATCTTGTGAGAGACATAACATATATTTAGAAATGTTTGTTGAAGCATCACTGTAATAAGAAGACGCGCGAGTTCAAGCATGTTAACTAACTAACACAAATGCGGGTCAATTAATACATGTGTGACGTCACAGTGTTAAGTCATTTATTATCTAAAACAATCGGTTTCTTCAACTGTTGTTTTTATGACTTTTTGCTTATTGCAGTTAAATCGACTTATCGTCATATCCGATTATTTTTTACTTAAAATGACAGGAAATATGCATTATTAAATCAATGTATTTATAGAATTGTACAGGATATGTAGAAAGTAAGATTATAAATTGTTTAATTTCTAAACGATTTTATCTTCTTTTCTGTTACACGTGGACAAGTAACAGTAAAGATTTTCACAATAGCAAATGGAAAAGTTATGTATAAAAGAAAATATCTCGACATTTTAATGGAAATATCCATTTTGAATGTCCCATTAATATTCTTAATTCAATTGAATTTTCTTTACTGTTTTCTATAATCATCTACGATCGCGTGTACAGCTACTTTAATCTTGTTTTTAATGAATCTAAATTTTCTTACAATCAATGCACGAAAGCATCACCCCCAGCTTGTCACTCTTCGTTGTGGTTCGTCAAAGGGAAATGTAACTAAAAGAAAACATGATGTTGCCATAGAAACCACGATGATCTCTTTCGAGGTTCTTGTTTAGAGTGCGCGAGTACGATCCAGTTTGTAATTGAAGGGCGGGCCTAATGAACGATCGGGGATGTAAGGGTAATCCGTCATATGCCGCGAACTGAGCCGCTGCGCTGCAATCTCTGCAGCGTAGAGCGTACACTATGCTGTACTGCCTGGCCAATATCTCTGCACTCGACTAATACTGCCTCAAATATATCATCATTACCTAGATTATCACTAGGTGTAACCACTGGGGTTATTATAAACATCTGGGGGTTATTGATGGTTAGTGGTTAATACATTAACGCTCTGTTCACACACAGACGCCATTCCGGATACTAATAAAAACGATGCACGGTCAAAAATGTACAATTACATGCTTGTAATACTTTCATACTTTCGTATAATAAACTAACAACAAATCAGGGCTCCCCGATTTATAGTAAAATAGCACGCAATCTACGTTATACATTCTAAATATGTTGGATATTGTAACTCGTAGTTTTCGAATTAACCTTGCCATTAAAATTCCCTTTAAAGTTGAAATAACGTTCATGAGCAATTAAAAATGCCAAAACTCCAGCAAAAAGTCAAGTGTAAGGTTAAAAATCGTTAATATAATAATAATTCTCCCAGGAATAGATATAGAAGTAAGTATGTTCGTGCCTAGCGTTAAAACAATGAAAGACAGTAACAGTAAAGTTTCGTAACGTAACGATCTAATTAATTCCGTGGCTGGCGAGACGGAAAGAGACATCATTGGCTTCGAGACTCGATTAAAACGTTAAATTAACGAGGAAAGTGCAAAAACGGCCACTATATAGCACTCGTGCACTAGCAATTCCTATCGGTACTCTTGGTCTAGCGTGCTCAACCTTTTTTCCATCACTAACTCGTCGAATCTATCCTTACTGTTAGCTGCTTGCTGCTAGATAAGATGATGCTTTATAATACACTAGGCGCGCATGTGATTTTGCGCTCATTACTTCGTGACCTATGAACTCTGTCTCTTTCTTAAGCCATCTTGTAAATGAGTTTATCTACTTAAACTGTCTTTCTCATATTTATTTATTTTAAATTATTCTGTAAAAAATTCATGATTATATTCCCTTTAGTCCTACGTTCTGTAAATAAATATGCCAAACCATAAAAATTGTGCAAATATTTAATATAAATACAATGTTTTTTTCTATTTTTTGGGGTCATTAGTAGGACTTATTACAATTCCTAGATTCGAACTTTCTTAGAAAACAATAAATCACTCCATAAACTCAATATTTAATATTTAAACACATGCAAAAATCATAAACAAATCATTATAATTATTTGTTTTGTAATTAATCTCAATGCTTTTTTTTTTATAAGCGGCAATTTTTCATATGTGTTACCGATAACCAATTCTTGGTACATATATCATGTGTCGATTAAGTTAGTAAATCATTTAAAACATAATTAATGATATTAAGTTATCATTAACTTTCTCTCGCACAATAAATATATGTTTTGCGTAATCAACATATATGGAGTGGCAGTTATTCGGTTTTACAACAACTTTGTAGGCCTTAAAAACGGAAATGAATCATTAAGTATTGACGGTTTACTGTTATAAGTTCCTGCTGATAACACACGAAAATAACTGGTTGGTAAAATTGAACAATTCGTGACAAAAGTCGATACACTCAATTTATAAAAATTACCGATTTATATTATTTTTACCGTTTACATATTCAATACTTTTGATAACTTTACGAAATAAATTATCAAGATAAAACAGATCAAATTATAAAATAGATTTAAATAATGACTACATGCCAAAATTATATTCCAATGTTATAAATTCAAAGCGTAATTTTCAATAAAATGACAATATTGCTAACCTATGTTTAACTAATCTACGATTATTATAACACGCCTATCTCTATAATTACCACACCTGGTTTTCCTTCTGAAAGGAAAATTTCAAAAAATGTTTTCAATAATCGTTTGTCAAAATGCAAATTATGTAAACATCATGTGGCAATAACTATTACACAAAATATAAATCAAATTCGGACAAGATATACAAATATTATTTGCATAATTATATTTACAGTAAATTATAAATAATGGTATAGTATCGTAGCATAAAGTTATTATATTCTATAATCTATTCCATAAGTTGGAAACGTAGGTCGCAAATTTCAATAGTTAACTAAGAATAAATATATATATATAGTATAGGTATTTCCTCGTAACTTATAGTAAAATAAATAAAATGTTAAGACAGTCAAATTTATTTCAATTTTTTTCTTAATGTCGTATATTTGCGGGTAAGATTTGCGTATTCCACACATATACATATAAAATTATACTCGAATCTTCTATATTTTGAATTTTCTTTGGATTCGATTGTATATGTTTAAAACACAGAAACAATTAAATATAAATTACAGCAACTTTGCAAAAATAATACTTTTGTTTAAAACTAACATGTATTATGATTGATTACGTTTCCATACGCCATGTCAAGCTTACAAATAAATCACTTAATCACTACTTTGTTAATTTCCTTATGGGAAATAATAATTCGCGTAAAATAACTAGTCGTGGAAATAGGTGTAGTCAATTAACCATTTCTATTGTACAATGGTGCCAAGAGTACACAGTATAAATATAAAAAATATGGTTGCAGTTTTCTCGTAACTGGTAAATTTCTTTAAAAATTTCTTCAAACAAAAGTTGTGCGAAATATTAATATCTTTCATTATGAACATAACAATTTTTGCCATAAGTGCAATCGTTCTAGTGATATTAGACATAGAACCAAAAATGCACTACCGGTTAGAATATTCTTTTCAAAAATAGGAGGTGCACATCTAGACCATATACAAGTCTCACGATTTCACGTTCAACAGTTTTGACTCTAGAACGTTAATTAACAGACAAACAGACATCCTTCGATTCAGGGTCAAAACGTGTATATCCATTGAAATCTGAAGTTCTACATTTTTCATGATTACAAGAGTTACTGATACGTAAAAAAAAAACATGTTACAGACACCTTAAATAAGTTAAAAGAGGCGTACAAATGTGCCCACTCTGCATCACGTGTGGCAAGAGTGATTCGTTTCAGTTTTTTTAACCCACTTACACAAAGTAATAAGAAAAATCGTGGTCTTTGTCTTTGCTTAAAAATGCAATTTAAATGAAGTTGCCGGAAAGCAATGAATTAGCAGGTTCGCCGTACGAGTCAATAAAACTGCAATAAATATAATTTCGCACATGATGTCGAGGTCCGGCTTGTTATTAGTTTAGTAAGCACCTATGCGAAACGTAGTATGGCCTTCACCTTTATAATTTATGAGCGAGGCGGCAGCGGCGGGTGGACTGCAGAAAGAAAGGTGTCATTACCCACACATATCGCTATATTCACGCATGTTGTTGCACTCACAGTTGCACGCCATACGTGAACATATACGAGTTTTGTTCCTTTATAATAGCACCGCTGGTAATAATGAGTATTGCTACGGACGCGGATGCCTGCTTTGACAAAGAATTATTTTGTATGATGCACTTTTATAGTTTCATTATTTTGTTCAAGAAGATGATTAACCTTTCGACATTGCAATTATTCGCTATTATATTATTGAGTTATCGGTACTTACATGTAGACAGAAGGTTATCTGCATATAATGTAATTAGGTCCTTCACTCATTTTTACCGAATTCCTACTGACGACATACTTATTACAAGTACGGGTGTATTCACAGCAAAAAATAGTAATATAAACGCAATATAAATAAGAGATATTTAAGATTTTCCGTAGCAATTTTCTCGTAACTGGTACATTTTTTGAAGAATCTTTTCAAACAAAAGTTGTGCGTAATATTAATATCTTTAATTATGAACATAACTATTTTTGCTATAAGTGTAGCCATTCTAGTGATATTGGAGATAGAACCAAATACTCCCTTTTTCGTCTCATTCTCATCAAACCTTTCCTCTAATTCTGTTTACTCGAGTTTCTACGATGAAATTTTATTGAAAATTATTCTATTTACATAAAATCAAGCAGCCCGATCAATAAATTGAATTGGACTAAGGAAAATAAACGTACTAACATCTAAGTAAGTAAACAAAGCATCAAATACGTTTAAATACGGCACCTTTTTAAAAAGAAGTGGACCTACATACGTACATAAATATATTTATATAACGCTGTGCGTATACCACCAGATAACTTTGTTGAAGCAAATTTGTGTTCTACTGTTCAAACGATTCGATCTGTATGATTTACAAACATACATAAAACATATAGATGTGTGTATGTCTATACACAGAGAGTTACCGCAACTGGAGAACTTCACAGAATCGGTAGCTATATATTTCAAATAGCGCGGTAGCGTTTACAAAGACGAGTTATTTGTATGTCCATCGAAATGAGTATACTTGTCATTATTAGCTTCTAAGAAATAAGATTTGTATTCTATTAATTCTGCATAAACATCATAAAGGTGTACCTATTAAATTTTAATTATTGATTTTTAAAAATATTTACATTGCTGTATATTAGTGTCGTAGCTAATAAAATAAAGTAGTAAATAAGCTGGAGTGCCCTCGATTGTCTTATATTGTCACTATGTATAGTGCTGTACAATTACGACTAATTTTACGGCTCTTTGGTTTCATTATAACCGCAATTACATCAATCACAATTTTGACATTTCCAATATCAGACATTTTAAATTAATTTCATTGAAATAAAATGTACAGCAATTACTTCCCTGTGAACATCAGTTACAGTTGCAATTCTATATTATGAAATATAGTTTTCGAGATTTCATGCAATTAAGTGCATCGTGGGAACAAGACTTTAACGAAGTTTGAAATTAAGTTTATCGAGGACAACTTAAACCGTGAATATTGGTGGTTTAACTACTGTTTCTCATTTAACCTAACATGTATGTGACAATAAATATAAATTAAAAATGGTGCAATAACTGTAATGGTTAGTATGGCATTTCTGCAAAATCTAACTTGAATTTCTGGTGGGTCCAAGAATAAATCTAGAAAGATATTTTCGTGTTTTGGGATAAAATTCAATTATGTAGCACTTAGCACAATATATTTGCACTTACAACGTTACACTAGTTTCCAAAATGAAAATGAACGAGCAGCTATTGTGTGATGAAATAATACGTGATACGTGTAGTGGTCCTCTTCGTCTTTCACGACAACATTAACTGGTTCTATTGTTTTGTCGCGTGTTTATTATTAAATACTTCACTTGAGACGTCTACGTTCTAGAGAACACAAGAACCATGCTATGCAAAAGACATACCCATTTAACAACCAAAGATATAGAGCTACTGCTACTGCTACTGCTACCCCTATGCTGGTGTCAGGCTAAAATAAGTTGCAAATGAAATCAGATACGCAAGTATATGCAAAATAGACAATAATCTACTGATACTTGGTACAGTGTTAAAATTTAGATATTCAATTAAGAAATTATTTATATAGAAAAGTTTAGGCTATTTTAGCTCGCCGTACGAAATACCGAAGAAGCTAAAGCATTCGGTCGTGTGTCTGTAGCATTCTCGGATCAAAAAACTTTCTTAACAAAAAGTATTTGTTTCGTCGCCCTGATTCCAAATATATATATATAACTTATATACTTGGATGTTAATCGTAAGACCAAATTTGTGCCCTCTACTCCTCTGAAGGTACCAGACCGATTCACACCAAATTTGGTACACATATTATTTGGCATCCCATTTGAATCCACTAGCAGTTTAAATCCAATCGCCCGTATACTTCCCGAGTTATAGAGCCTCAAAATTTGTAACCCCCCTTAATACTGCCCTTATAAAAATAATTAAATCACCCAAAAATTCTAATAATAATTCTAAGATAGATTTTTTCATATTGTTAACCCAAGGACCATAAAAAATTAATAAATATTATAAGCCTTCCTACAATAAAAATATTTTTAAAAACCATACAAACTATGATTGAGTTGAATCTATACAATACTGAGCAATAAAATGTATTAATATTAACATTTTTATTAAGTATAATAATATTTTTATAACTTTATATATTCCTATAAATTTTAACCTTGACAATTTTATTATAATATAAATAATTCAACGCAAGTTTTATTGCAAAAAGCAGAAATACTAAATTTATAGTCACATTAAATATTGTGTGCTACGTAATTGAGTGAATTTAACGTGTAAGATTAAAATAATTTATTGTAAATATATATATTTCGATTTACAGATAAATAAGCAAAATTGTTAAAACAACACATGCGCGATTTATATAGAAGAGCCGTTAGTTATCGTTTATTTTCTTTTCTATATTATAAACAGTTCGATATTATATCATGTATCAATTTCATCTGCTTTGAAAAGAACATCCATCTGGGTTTCTACCGTTGGATTATTTAATTTAAACTGATTTTTTACTTTCTTGGCCGTATAGTACAAAAGGAAGCGATGCTGAAGGCATTGGTTCTTGTACTTAATTCCATTAAAATCTTTTCGTTCAAGAAAATATCTAAAATGAATTTTTGTAAAATGTCCAAGTCGTATGTATAAATGTGATCGATTTTGAATCGTGGTTTATGATGATCAGGTTCAAGAACCGACGGACGCTCGGTCCTCAGTGTCGGTGGCGCAGGATAGCGGCGCAAACCGGTATTATACACACATTGTATACTGTACGCGCGGCGTTCACAGTGTCACGCTGTCTACCATTCGTGTAGTACTGGTTGTCTAGTAAAGTGACGCGTGCTTCTCGTTTTTCCGCATGGAATTTCGCATACTTTTAGAACTAATCGGTGTGATTTTTCTTTGTGGGTGTTTTGTTTTGTGTTTATATTAGTGGTGATTCGTACAGTGGTTATTTAATATTTATACAGTTGTAGTATAAATACATTTGTTTTTGTTTCACCCGGTGCGATGCTGTCAGTGTAGACAACACGGTTTTCACGGGGCTCAAATATGAGGCGAATTAGTGGTATGTTTTGTTTTATTTTATTGTTATTTATTCTATTGTTTGAAAATCAATCTACTTTGGAATATTCTGTGAACTTAGGTCATTAATATACAATTACAATAAATAGTTTGTAAATATGTTTATTCTAAGAAGTCAATTCCTAGCAATTCTAGCATGGTTCTATATTCCTTAGATTTATATAGGAATATTCTGAAACTTACGAATAATATAATATTTGAAACTTGGTACCCTTTGTCGGTTAAAATATCAAACATCGTAATTTCAATTCCTTAATGCGCAAAGGTGACATATCCCACTCCTTTTTTTTTAAATTGATATTTATAGTGAGCTAAAGTTGTCTTGGGATAAAATATGTATTGATATCTACGAATAATAAAATTGTCTACTAGAAAATATAATTTTTTTTTAAGAATGTCAAGTACACTGTAAAAAATTAATATAAAGACTGCCAAGGTAAAATAACGGTTAATAATTATGTAATTTACAGTATTATATTAAAATTACCTAAAAAAAATACTAGTAAAATTACTAAAGACGGTTTTTAATTGTAGTTTTACAGCAATGACATGTAAATTTACATCATTTTTTTACAGTCGAAGATGTGGAAATTGTATGTAATTACTCGCCTAACTAAGGGCGTTATATCGTTATACAATAATTGCTAGATATAATAATAATATTATTTTATACATTTTCTTTTAGCTTATGAAATAATTTTGAAATAGTAATCGATTTTTCTATGTATGTTAACAAATATTTCCTATAAAATGCTTTAAATATTTTGTGATATTTTAGAGTCTCGATTTAAGTTAATAGCGCAAATTCTATAAATATTGTAGTTTGCATTTATATTTGCACAATTGTTGTAGCAAATAGATAAAAACATAAAAATGAAGTAGGTAATAAGTTATCGTAATAAATAATAAGTTACGTAATCGACATCCTCTTATTGTTAATGCCAGAGAATTGACAAATCGTTGTATATGTTTGTAAAATTTAATATTGTTATTACGAGTACAATATTCCTACATAATGTTATACTATTAGTCAGTTATGGGAAATTTATCATACTATTTCTCTAAATTGATCTTTGAAATATTGAGTTGTTGACATTTCAAAGGCGTCCAATTATGAATTCTCCACATTGCATCAATGCATGTTTGACCCTTGTTAAGATTCTACAAAGAGATTCATAATTTTAATATTTCTAGACCGAGTTTTGACAACTAATGTTGTTGTTAGTTTTTACATGAATTATACATCATAGGTACTAAAGGATGGGCTAGAATGCTAATGCCCTTATGTTATACTAAAAAGAGGATAATAGTTTTGAATAAAAAAGGGCTTAGATAAAATCAGAGATGGACTCAGAGGATGACAGAATTATAACCGTTTTTTGTGAGATACTAAACCCTTTTTTACGAGTTTCACTTGTTAATAAAAACTCCAAAATATATTTACAGCTACACTAAAAAAAAATATATATATATATTATAATATTACGTTCTACAGGCCTTACAATTAAAATCATGGTTTTAGAAGATTACATAAAAAAAATGCATGTATTGCGTAGGTCTATTTTTAGCAAGGTCACTCAAAGAACATAGAAACCCATTAATATTGTTGAACAAACATAACGTCATTACGCAAATCTCCAGATTAGATATGAAAAAATAAATATATGAATCAGAATTATGTATTTTTTTTACCTGCTTTCTTTATCATTTTCTAAATTGTTTTCAATACAAATTATATTATCACACTTTCAATATTAAATGATTAATCACATGTAAAAATACTTTTCGGTATTTATTATAAAATTTTTAGTACTTTCACACCTTCAAAATTAATTAATGAATCTGAAATGGATTTTATAAACGATATTGGTTTTTAATCCATTACCTTTTGGAATTGATGAGAAAACATACCTTTCACCTTTTACATATATATATAATTACAAGATTTAATAAGGTTTGGTGCAAGCATCAATGCTTAAGCTCGCTGCAAGGCTGCACCTAATTCACGAACCAACGCCCTTACAGAACGAAAACAGTGGTTAGAGACCTAGTACTAATGTACCAATTACTGAAAAATCCCTTTTGAAAATAGCTATTTGACATGTATTTTTATCTGGTTTCTTAGCAGAAATTAAAAATAAAATAAGTATAAGTGATACATAACATTATAAATATATGTTATATATAATGCAAATTACGTATAAAAAAGTCGAGTCAAGGACACATCAGGTTTTTATTATGTATGTACATAAAAGTATAAATAAATATTCGTTCTGGTGCATCTCCATTGGACACAATTGCTGTAAATGTCTTCCAAAACAGACCCTCTGTATTTGAAAATTCAGTAAACCCAGTAAATGGATAGCTATTAGACACAATTTGCATAAAAATACTTAAACACAACATATCCCCCCGGTGCTAGTCCCGACGTACGTCTTCCGAGGCCCATAGCAATACAATAGCGAGTAGGGGAGCTTCGTATGTCGTGTATGTCCATTGCACCCAGGGGGAATCACCCACCTGCTCGCGCTCCAAAATTGTGTGTGAATTCACAGAACAGACACGTGCCCATCCGGCCATTTACCTCTCATAACACCCCTCGGTTCACCCATGTGTGCCGCATATGTAGGTATAATTACCTCTATCCTGTGTTTTGTTGCTGGCTTTTGGTACCGCTGCATCGTCTAACACCAGTATAGGGTTAATGGTCCAGATTTTATTGTTCTGCAACGTATCGAATCGTCCGGTTCCGTCGAATTGCACTATTGCTTTTATTTGTATGAAGTTGTCGCATTTTATTGCATACGTGCCTTTTTTTTTACGATGCAGTTATGTGTGCGACGACTGTTTGGTTGCTGTTGCAATGTTCAGTTGATTTTCTGTGTTTTCTATCGGTCGCAAATACAAAGAAACTGGGGTGGCTGGCACTCGAATTTGTACTGTGCAACGCCGTTTCTTAACAATTAAAATGCCCAGAGCGATATTCGTCAGTCATTTTGCGAGTAACCTTCAAACGTTTGAAGGTCATGTTGAGCATTTCACTTCAACTAATGAGATTTCGGAAGATCTTGCTTCTGTATACTGTACTTTTGTTGTAAATGCTAGCTGCTGCGATTATATAGCAATAATTTAATTATAATAATACTAATTAGAATATATTTTAGTTTCCATTAATTATACTCTGGAAATACAAGAGTTTTAACCATAATACATTTAAAAATTCAATTGGTATAATTTACACATTAAATAAAACATGCTAAAATTATAGTTATTGCTTAAAAAGTAATTACGGTTATACCACAAAATGTAACATGAATTCACTAATTTCAAAAGCAATTTTCCACTATATACTAAATTGTTTCATCATAATCTCAGCATCAACGGATGTTAAAATTAGTTTTATCGAAATATCCGTTCAAATTTCTTTTTAGCTCGGCGTGCTAAAGCATTCGTTCGTGTATCTGTACAACTATAATTGTAAGACTTTCTTTTTATATCTGTTCTGATTGTGAACCCAAAGGCCATAATAATTCAATTGAAAATATTGTGACGCGTATGCTTGCGCTATTTCAGAGCATTTATAATTATTATCGGCGAGCTAAAGGCACAGGCGCCTGGAAAAAAAAAATTGTATAAAGTATTAATATCTTTGATTATATGTACAAGAGAGATCAGTGTAGGCCACTGCTTATTTCTTTTGTACTTCGTCCAAGAAAGTAAAACTTTTCACGAAAATAAAAGTGTTTCAACACAATAAAGTAAATGTTGACGTAATACGCAGAACAATAACGTTCTCATATACAATGATTTAATAATTTTAAAACAACATTTCTAAACAACAATAATGTCATAAATAATGTCCGAATTCTAAGAATGCATATATATGAAAGTATTATTTACAAATGTGACTAGTAGCATATATGCAAATTTAAAATAATTTTATAATATCTTATAAATAATTACCTATAATAATACTTAATCTACAAGTTTAATTAAGATAAGACTCCATCGCTTCAGGTGATAAAAAAGTAGGTGAGATTTAAATATACTGCGATAAGTGTTACACTGTAAATTAAAAGCCCTCAAGGAGCAAAATTCATATTATAAAAAAATTGCAAATAATGGCATGAAAATAAAAATTATTTTAATTATTTGTGTTTATGTATATAATATGTCTATAATTATATAGTTAAGGCAAATTTTCATATTCATAATTTTCCACCTTTTTATAAGCTTAAAATTTTGTAGTTTTACTTTCTTTGACGAAGTTTAAATTCTAGTCAAATTGAGATTTTAACGTCAAGGTCGATTTTTTTTATGATCACTATACACTATAATTTACGTTTTTCACCATACCAATATTTTACGTTAACCTAATCTATTTTTAGATTTATAATTACAATCTCATTTAGTTCTTTTCTTTCTACAAAATAATTATCACGCATTATAATTTCAAGACAATTTTATATTAATAATACACAAAGAAATAGTTGAAAAATGTTTTAAAATGCGGCACTAATTAAAAATACATTATTTTAAACGCCATAACATTAAAACCAAAATAATGATACCGTGTTAGATAACGTAGCAAAAATAGTAAAATATTTTCACACGAAACACATTTATTTAAATTAAAATTAATTTACATTTTTTAACATGAATATATAAGATGGTCTTATTTAAGTATAAAATCTGTAATTTGGTTGAAAGGGTTAACATAATTGAATAAACATTGTGTACATTATCACTTAAGTTGAGCGCATGCGCATTTCGTGTGTTATGGTACAATGCACTGTTTAGTACATTCACATATAAACATAAAACACATACAGAAATGCATATGTGACCTCTGTGTTCTCATTTGGTTGTATGTAAACAGTATTCATTGTGCCGACTCATACTTAAGATTTGTAATTTTTTTAAATTCTTCACTGTCATTTCATAAGAATGTTTTAATTGATTTATCATTTAAACAGCGGTTCGGCACGGCTAAGCAAATTTTGCGAGATATTGTCAGGTTTGATTAATTCTTTTGGATCAATATACATTATTCTACACTGCCAAAATATTTTTATCACTTCGTTTTTACTAATTATAAAATGATAAAAACAACAAAAATATCTACAATTATTCTTGGATTATTTTTTAGATAGATTCCGAAAATAGTTACATGCAAGACTTATTTATTTATTACTGCGCATAGAAAGTAATTATATTTTCTCGATTTTTATTATTTAAATTTATTATTAAAATAAATATTCCATATACCTGGCGGATTATGATATCTGCATTTGGTCTGAATACCAATAATATTATGATAATATATGCGCGATTAACAAGCGCGATTATAATATTTTTTATATCAAAAATCATTAATTATGTGGCTTCGATTTGAATAGTGGGTGTCGACATTGTCAAGGCGCCAACCTAAAAACAAAAATCTAAATAAATAAAATACCTAATAGAAAGTGACAATTTTGCAAGAGTAACTCTGTTCATAAATAATGAATTTTTTTATAAAATAAAGTTTCGAAATTTTCCTTTCTACATTAAGCGCCAGTAGTTTTTAAAACTATTAGATTTCAGTCACGTCTGAAGATAAAACTTCGTACCATTTCTTACAATTTATTATCTCCAGTGGTGACTTGGCAACATATGACACTAGTGGTGACATTTGTCTTGCGGATCCTCAAATCTTGGATCATATATTATACATTTAAGTAAAATTTTACATTTTTAAATGTGTTTGAAAAAAGTGGTTTTATTCGACTTTTTTTATACTTCTATCTATTTAATATAATTTTGCTATATTTACTAGAGTATTGTTACATTTTTCAAAATAGTTTTCCATACTAAAGTTGCTAGAAATTTTAATATTTTTAACATTTATAAGAATCATTCCCTGATTTGGAATTTATAAAATTTTATACTTAGAACCTGTAAATATAATCAATAAGTGGGCCACAAATTTGAATAAAACGATAAATTTCAATAAATAACTTTGATTTGAATCGAAGTTGTCACAAAATATAACATCATAAATTCTAATAATGCAGATTAAGGAAATGTTAAAGCAAATTTGCTGTCAAAAATGCCACAGTTTAAATCTGAACGCATTTTTATGTAAATGTCAGTTGAAGGTATACCGTAATCTCTGAAAATTTGGTAAATACCAAATAACTCGCGAACAAAATTCTGTGGATAATAATTCAGCTGTTCAATCACGTCATCCATGGAACGACCTTGGCACAGCTAATAAAAAATCGAAGTAGGATTTGGAATTGTAAAATAATTTGAAATAAATAATCACACACACACATATATATACACAAGCAATGTAATTTGATTAAACCTAAACACTACGGATATGTCACCCTATCCTTTATAGCGCAATAGGTCGCAATATTGCCTTTTAAAAGATCTTCAAAACTACTTGATTTCTTACAAAATCAATAAACCATTTCTCAAAACTATAATTAACGGTGTTATAATAGAATTCTCCAATTAGTCAAACGTAACATTTATTTTTAACTTCCAATATTAATCAATTTTCTAATTTAAACCACAAATTATCTACCCACAACCTGCCCAAAACATATCAAACCAAACAAAATCAATTACCAAAATACACAATATAACCAACCCAAAATTTAAACACACACAAAAAAAATTGCTTCAATTTATCCACGTCAATCCTACGCCATCCTCATTCTGAAAAGATAAAACACATATAGTATGTTTGTTTAAATCTATCGCACCCAAAAATAGATTAATATTAAATTATTTGAAATATTTAAGGTTCCTTTAGTTAAATTATAAATGAGAATCATAAATTTAGATGATTTTCCACAGAGTTTAAAATGGTTTGATTCAAAAACAGTATAAAATATCTGTTCAAAATAGTATTAGAATGATTAATATTATGATTATCTTTGATTGCAAATATGGCACTACAATATCATTAAAAGAACAAAGATTTTTTTTATGATAATAGTATAACCTTTAAAACAACAAAACTATGATTTATCGAAATAGAACTGTTTATCTGGGTATGTCAGCTGTCAAACTATGCACTATATATATATATATATTTAAATGACAGTCGTAGGTTTTTATTTCTAACTTGACTTGGACAAAATACAGAATGGTTTTGACAACTTTCTAATCCATACCAAGTGAACAGGTACCTAATGACATAAGCGTCCATCAGCTGGGGGCCATACCTATCGGGTCCTTTTATTGAAATGGTACTAATACTGACACACACGTAAACAAACGAATTTTAGTTACATTTTAACTAACAGTAATTTTATGTATTGTTGCAATCAATCAATAACAGTCATTATTGTTTTTCATCTTTTCAAATTATTTTTCATTTATACATCAGTGCCGTAGACAGCTTATTTATTCAAAGTAACCGTTCAAATATATAAAAACGGAATAATACCCTATCTAATAATAGATGGACTTAATTAAGTTTACCCTATTTATTTAAAAATAAAAAGTGTGGCATAATTATAAATTTATATTTTATTATTCATATATTATTAGTCCGTTAATGACATGTAACACATGTTTGTGCGTTTTCATATTTCATAAATGAGCTGATAATAAATATATATATATATATATATATATATATATATATATATATATATATATATATATATATATATATATATATATATATAATAATATGTAAATTTGTGATTCATAATTATTTATGTATTTCCTGGTATATATTATATTTATAATCAAAATAAAATCATTTCAAACACATTTGATAAAATTATTTATAGTTATTTTCATTAGTCCACTGCGCATGCGTTATATTACATATGCAAGAGATAAATTGAGTAATTTGCAAGTGTATTTCAAAATGTCTTTTAGGTGCAAAATTTGAAAAATCTATAAAGATATAAATATAGAACCTTGGTAGAACCTTAGAAGCTAGTGGTTGTTATTTCGTTAAAAGGTTATGTTTAGATGTATGTCTGTAGCATACCAATTAAATTTATTCACATGTTTGGATTATCTCTGATAAAATCAGTGATTATAAATAAGTTGTATTAATAAAATAAAACATTGGTGGTTAAAAAAATCCAACTAATTGATTACACGGCGATCTGAAGACATTGGTCCTGTATCTATGCTAGTTTTTATTTCAAATGTAAAAATTCTAGCACTAAAAAACATTTAAATTGATATATACATTTTCAACGCATAACACATATGCTTCTTGTATATATTAACATTTTTCAAAGCCATTATGGTCCATTAAAGTATCTATTACAGCAGTTCGAATATCATATATTTATTTACATTTATTTATGTTGTGTTTTGTCTATATAACTCGCCGTACGAAGTACAGAAGAGCTAAAATATTTGGTCGTGTGTCTGTATCATTATGTCGGCCAATGCTTGTTAGTTCTAATTTCTTAGATGAGCATGAAAAAACGGTTTTACATTTAGTTTTTCTTATAAAACAAGCATTTCAAGTTTGTCTTGCTAAAGTTGTATTTCTTTTTATTTCATTTTTCGCTCTTCATTACCTTAATGCTACATTTTTTCATCTTTCTGCTTAACTCTAATGAGAAAATATTTGAATTTTTATACCATTAAAGTCTCATCTAGTTTTGCTTGTATATTTGCATTTTCTCAAGAAATATAAAATATAAAGCTGCATTACACCTTGCTGAGAAATACACTCTAAAAAATATTCGCACACAAAATGTCATTAAGATCAAAACGATACACTTTTAAATTAATCGAATATAATTCAGAGTTCATTGAACTTGAAAATAACCATTGCCAATTTTTTTTTTAATATTTATTACTGTAGATATAGTTTTTTTTTCTATCTTAGTGGGTTCTTATACATATTCAGTGATACTAATTTCGGACTGTATTACAATCGACATTTCGTTTTGTAGATATGTCAATCATTATATATATTTCTTTTAATCGAATTTGACAAATTTATATTATATTCGAACTCCTGCTGTGTGAATAGGTGTTACATTTTATTTTACTTTCGTATACAAATAAAGACGTATTGTAATTAATACAAATTTCGAACTGACAATATCTTAAGAATGTGTTTGTAGAAAACAAGAATAATTATCATAATTAAGATATGTACACAAAATTATAAACGACAAAAAACGGGTTATATTTTCAAATAATTTAAATGAACATTTGAACTGCTAATATTTTAGAATGCGAAATTAAAATATATGATATATAATATTTTTTTATGAACTTCTCATCAAATTTTGATTAAATTTCTTAATTATAATAAATTGCGCTTAATTAGATGCGTTAAATTAACTTTGCGATGCAATTTAATTACAACGGTAAACATGTTTAATATTATAATAAATTTTGTCACTAATAAATCTGGATAAATTCGCGAATTAAAAGAATGCTTCGTGTTCTAAAAGAAGTAAAACGAGATGTCATATTTAATTGCAATAAATAAATCTAAATATTACAAATTATTTTCTTTGATAAAATGTTATGTGGTCTCTAATTGTAAAGAGAAAGGAATCTGTAAAAAAATTCATACCACAAATAATAATGATTAATCATGTCTAAAATACTTCAAAAATGTCTAATAACTGATTATCCCGATTATCTTAATTAGGACAGAAAATGTGGTCCTCAAATACCCACACAAAATAATTAATGAAAAAACAAAAAAACAAACGTTAGTTTTCAGAAGCTTGAGAAGAAATAATGTTGATGACCGTTATAAAGTCGAGATTCCGGCGAATCACGGATTATTAACGCGTTGATAACTTCGACCATTAATTAATACACTATGTAATTATAGGTTGGTATCCCTGATACATGAATCAATGATGCGTACACAATAATAATAAAGTGGATTTTCGAACGGAAAATTAACTTTTTATCTTTTCAAGTAGTTAATAAATATATAAGACGTGCATGTACCTACATAATCAGAAAACTGGTTACTGATGTATCTATATGTGCTTTTTGGAGTTGTTAACAATACAAACAATGAACACAGCCTACTTATGTGAATTGGTTTTTTGGAAACAGTGGCGTTCGTGGAATTAAAACTATCAAATATTGGCGATACAATATAGATTTATATTTTATATTATTTATTAAATTTTTCGTGGTTACAATACTTCCCTATATAAATTCGTATAAGATAGTCAAAGGAAACGATAATGAAAACTGACATTTGTTACCCAAATCATAGCTCTTGTTTGGGGTGTGGGAAGATGCTTCTTCAACGACAATATTAATAAGGAAAATTATACAATTCTAAGAAATGTTTAAATATAATTTAATCCTTAAATAGCATAAGCATAATTTATCACGCCTAGATAATTTATCTTTGCAAAATAAAATCAAGCTGCAACTATGACAATGCATTTTCAACTTATATATAAGAAAGGAAAAAAAACTGTATCTACGCCTTTTAATAAAAACAGCTCATGTAACTGTACCTAAAACTTACACAGCACATTTGATGCGTCGTATCGTATTTCGGATATACAGAGTACGGTTACGCTTGCTATCACCATCTCTTTCTTATGCATTATTTTTCCTATAATGTTTGTAAGTTGTTTGTGTATCGAAAAATGTCTGATGCAGCGCTTATTGTCTTCCGTTGCATCCAAGACAGCTATGATATATAAAAATGTCGTCTACACTGTTATTTTATTATTATGGGTTATGGAAGATATTATTTATATGGCTATAGAACAGTATATACTGAATTATTGACATAGCCTTTTGGACACATTGAAGAGACACTATGTTTATTTTATATTCCTTGTAAAAGAGTTGTCCGATAAATTAATTTTGCATATATTTTTATTTTACTAGCTTAGCGTATTTTATATGTCCATAGTTTAGTTAACATATGATGAGTTGTGGTAGGATAGTTTTGAATATATTTTATTGATGTTTTGATGTTAATTTTGTTTCTGTGAATGCTAGCATTGTATGTCATAAAGCAAACTGGATTATTATTCGTATTTTATTTTAACTTTTGCAAAATTAGTTATACATGTTAACTATCTGTATTTATTTTTATTGTTAAGTAATAATTTTTTATATTCACACACTCTGTACTTATGAATTAATTTCTTTATAATTATTATAGATTAAAAACAACTTGCATTGTCATATTTTTATAATCATAAAACAAAAACATATTTACCGACATTAAGAAAAAAACACCTGGGCAACATGGAACATGTTATCATTATTTTTATTTATACTCTTTTGAATAATTTTCACACGATATGCATATTTTAATGCTATAATAAGCATTAATAATTATAATTTTCACTGTTTAATGTCAAGAATAAATATATTTTTATATAAAAATAAAAAACCTCGGAAAAGGAAATATGTTTCGAGAATATCTGATTTTTTAAATTCACACGTTTTTTAACCATTAATGTTTAAAGTAGAAACTTTATTTATAACCCCGGAACTTAGAGATAATGACATTGTTATTGATTGATTGCAACAATAGTCACCTTTTAATGCGATCGCTTAAATTTCAAAAGACCTATTTAATTCAGGGCGATGAAACAATAACTTCTATTATTATTATTATTAAATTAAATTAGTATTAAAATGACTAAATCTGTATTTTTTTTTGTTTCAAATATGTCAAAATTGTTTACTAGATTATGACGTCGTAATCACGTAGTAAGTACAAGTAAAATTCCAACCAGGTGCAGAAGCAGTAGCTGTTTAACATATATGTAATTTGACATAAGGTTATTTAATTTTATCACTCATCTCTCCGTTAAACCCACATAGAGTCACTTTCTCCAAATAATAAAAACCGAAATCAAATCTGTACCTAAATGTAAATTTCCATTTTATATCGCGACCTGACAGTTATTAATTAATTTATTTTATGTAATCGTTTTCGGCAAAAAAAAAATGCATTTTATTTTTTACGCGTAACCTTAATATTACCGTGTCCGTGTATAATTAAAATATAAAATAAGAAACGTGTTACGATATTATTACGTTAAGTGTCTTTATAGACCTTTTCTAATCAACGTCGTGAATCGCTTTTAAGTAGAAGAGTAAATTAAATGATTAATAAAATAAATTGCGAAAATGGTTTCGCACATTTTACTTTATTCATTTGGGATTTGAGTTACTTCATTCATATGAATCGATTTGATTAAGAGTTAATGATAATCGATGTTAAAATAAGTCGATTAATCGATTATATATGTTTCTGGATCGATTATTTGTACTGAGAAATGAACGGGCTTGCCTTTGGGTAAAATACCAGAATTTAAATAAAACAATGGTACAATTTTAAAAATGTAGGACACAGAAAAGAAAAGTCCTTGATTAAAAAGCAATAATTAATTACAAGGTACAAAGTTAACACAGTGATAAACTCAACAACACAATAAGATCGCCCACAAGGGAAACAATTAAATGTAAATGATTTTTTTATTTCTTCAATTTAATTCAACATCAATAACATGACCACAATCACGGTTGGCCACGTGCGAGCATCGGGCACATACAGAGCATTTATAAATAAATACATTGACACAAAGATGGGCGACCACGTATTTAAATTGTCTTGTGTTGTTTTGTGTGTGTATGGTAATCGCTTCGTTTTGTATTTACATACAATTTCCTATTTATATAGGTATCTCTGTAGGTATATACCCTGCCTATACATACGTCGATGTCGATGTATGCATGTCGAAATTCGTCACCACTCTGGACTGCACGTGTGTGTATTTTTGCAACGCAAAACGTTTATTTAACAGTTCCGTGTAATGTTTATTAATGCATGCCTTGCGAAATCCGAAAATATTCAATTTGGCACAATTCAATTTTGTCGCTTTAATTGTGTTAGTGGTTAATTTTTTGATTCAGTTTGTTATTTCATATTTACTGACGTTGTGATAGAAAATTGGTTGATTGAGTTAAAACATCATTTATGATTTATCAGAAATTATTAATTCAATATGTTGCGGGAAAATATAATCCACTATATGCATAGTAAAATAAAACACATTCTTCTTTAGGTATAAACAATGTTTATAATTTTATTTATTCAATAACATTTATCGTCAAATTCAATTTGGCTGTAAACATAAATCTATGAGCTTGAAGCACTGATGCCTGTGCATATCCTTGTTTTTTATTTTACAAAAATAAACCCTAGAATTTATAAAAAAAAAAATTCGTTGTCAATAATAAGTGATCAATTACAAAATAAATTCTTCAAAAATATCTTCAAATTCTTCCCGCACAAATCATATTTTCGTAACGATAAAATACTGACACTATTACCTATTCAAACACGATTTAAATGCTGTAATAAATTTTAGATAGGAGACATACGCATAGATTTTTTTTTCTTGGGTATCGATTAAGCATCCCAATATCGAAGAAAAAAGTTTATCACGAAACTGATCACTATCTAGTTCACACCGGACACGATTACTGTGTCATTATCCAATGTACAATATATAGCTGGACTTATCCGTAGATATGGACACGATAATGAATGAATTTATGGACGTAAAGTTTGAAATAAATCAATCAGACCCACAGATATGTGTATTTTGAAGTGTACGGTATATTTGGACCCGTTACAAATATAGGTCGTACTACGAATTTTGATTTTAGATACTGTAGTTATCAGATCTATGGAAGATATGATTGATAGTAATTTTGTAGATCAGCTGAAGTGTTTAAAATATGTAGTTATTTTTGTATTATGCTGATAATTATTTTATTGAATATTTTAATATTCATATAAATATGTTTTTGGGTTTTCAATTTAAAAGTATAAAAGTGATTCGATTTAAACGAATGGATCTAACAGAATATGTGTACCAAATTTGGTTCAAATCGCTCTGGTATCTTCTGAGGAGTAGAGGCTACAATTCCAAGTATATTAGATTATATATATTTTAAAATCTATTCATGAGAAAGTAAAAATATAACAAAAATATTAATCGGAGGATATCCTGCTCAGGCATGTTTCATACAAATCCTTTTCACACTTCCCACACACACAAAAAACAGGGTGTTAAATGAACCAGAAAATAAATATGTATAGTTTTGTTTCCACTCTGCACTAAAAGTAATACTTCAGAGACCATATAAAAAACATAAAACGAAACAAAAAAGAAACAAAATAATCTATCCACATTCTTCGATATGAAACACAGTTTTTTGTCCCAGTCCATTAGCACTAAAATTTGTATTATTAAGGTTGATTAATACCCTATAATCAAAATTCTTCGCAAGATTAAAATTTTGCGAATCTCACGTTGCAACGGGATAATGATTCATGACAGAACCTGTTTACATAAAAAAAGGTGTACTATACTATGTTTTTGCCTTGCCAAAAATTCAATCAATATCATTCAAAGAAATTGTATCTACCAATTGCGATTTACTTGGTTTTTGATATTAAATTATGGAATTAAATATGAATTTACATCGGAAGTATAAGTGTTATTTGATTTATAATGCATTTTTTTGTGGTTAGTAGAAAATAATTCGTGCATTTAAAGTAAAGCCTTTCAAATCGAATTAAGCGATCAAATAAATAATACCTATCTGACAATCTAATCTCGCGAATAATTCGTAATTAGTTTGAATTAACGCATGTATTTAATTAACGCTATATAATTAAATTTGCATTTTGCAAACACATGTTTTCTTTGTGTTTGTCATGACTCACATTCATGTTTAGTTTACCTATTTTACACAGAATATTTCTTTTTCCGCGGACCTCTATAGCTATATATCGAGTTCGTTTACCTTATACGTATAGATTTGCATCTTGTTTGGACAAGGGCGGATGATTAATTATTGGAAATTAATTACTGGTGACTGTAATCAATTTAAAACAAACGGATATTTGAAATATTATTAATGATTCTATGATTTGTTGCATTGGAAATCCTTGACATAATAAACAAATTCGTTATTGGTTCAGTTTCAATTTCTATTTGGTCCAGCGATTAGAACAAGTACGAACACGCATGCGCATACAACATACATAGTATGGAATCACTCGATTAGTATCGGTCGCAGTCGACTATTTCCGACATATATTTTATTTTTACTGTCTTGAAGTCTGAAAACATTTTAATTTACTCTCTTTTTGTAATAAAATAATATAGATTTACGATTTATGCTGCTTCTCAGAAGAAGAAAATCGCCTGCGGCTCAAATCCGACCTCGATTATAAATTTAGGGAAAACAAAAAGCATTGACAATTCATAGGTTTTTCGGATATAAGAATTGAACCAATCCAATATTTTTTTTGTGTGTATAATTCTGCATTGCATATAGTGTATTGGATACCAGCAAAAATTTCCATTTATAACAAAATTATTCACAACTGATGTCATACGGAAGAGGAACTGTTCTGTGAGGGGTGGCAAATTGCATTGTGGATAAATGGGGATATAGAAGGAGATAAATATAACAACGAATGTTTGTGTTTGTGTGGAATTGGACAGAGATGGAAGTGTGTTGGACAGCGTTTGTTTTTCTAGTTTATCGGGGGGTTGTAAAAAACCCTTCACGAGATATTCATTTATTCCATCAGTGGCTTATCCTTTCCGGTCACTACGGATACTAACCGAAAAACAACATGGCCGCCGCCGTATGCTGATGGGAGCGTCATTTTATTTTTACTGGGGATTTTTTTGTTCCTGGAACTGACACACCTGCCTTACTTTAACTAATTTAACGCAGAGAATAACTGAAATAAATTTCGTTATTTTTTAAATAAAAAGACTCATATCATTTTCCCAACTATTTTCTACAAATCACTGAATAACAATATTCAAAATTCTATCAGCGTCAGACTACAAATGGTCTGGAGACGATCAAACAAACATGTTTAAATTGTCAGCGCTGTCCTTATTTTACATTTTACCTACATTTGAGCGAGACTATAGTGTAGATAAAAAACGTAAAAGGTTGGTGGCCAGTGAAAGGGGTAAGGGGATGGGAAATATTATTATTCCATGTGCGTGCAAAGCAGTAGCCTATACCTTCTTCAACTTAGTATATATATGTATGTATGTATGTATATGTGTTGGGGATATATGATGTAGACATTTCCGCTTTAGTAGTGAAGCCGTAAAACAGTTTCCGGTTTCTTACAAAAGTACTTCTTAAACTTTACCTACACAATATATTTCTGCCTTTTCTCGTTTCGTCAATGTCAAAAACACATTTCAAATGTCTATTTTGTTACTATATTAAATTTTAAATGGTTTTGTAGTTTGATATTTAACTGCGACAAGACTTTTAAAAATAGCTGCAGTAGAGAAAATCAGTAAAACTGATTTATATATAACGTTATTTGCTCAATTCAAACTGTCTTGTCATATCGAATGAATTTATAAAAATATTTAATCCAAAAGTAAAGCACCAATAGTCGCAAAAACAGGAAGTAATTCGAATCGGAGTTCTCACACATGAATCCCGTTTAGTAATTGCATATCCTTGTTACTTTTGACACAAGGTAAAACCGAATTGGCCGATAATTTACCCATAATGCCGCTGCTTGCAACGTAATACGATTCTATGAACTGTGGGCGATTTTACGGGGTACTAAACTCGCACAATTTGACTATAATAGTAACCATACTTTCTCTTCGTACTTGTCGGTTTGTTGGTTGGTATATCTGACGCTAGGTGACACTAAATACGTTCTTAAACCTATCCTGATATTCCACGGATCCCACGGATTAAATGTTTTATGTACAGTTGGCGAGTCATAGAATTTTAATCTCGCTATTGGTATCTTAGTTATTTACTATGGTATGCCATGCTGGAAAAGGTTTTATTCGTTTCTCTAGTAAATTTATAAGGCATAATAATAAATATTTTTGTAGCCGTTTTCTAACCGTACGAAGAAGTTAAAGCAATTGGTTTACAACGTTTTTTCATATTTTTAGATTTTAAACTCAAAAACTCTAAAATCCTTGATTGACATGGGCACGAGCGAACGACGTCGCGCTAAAATTGCATTTGCTAAAAAGCAGGAATCTTTCCTCGCCACGAGGACGACCGGTTTAGGGTGGACGTCCTCGAATGTGCAACGCTGACCCTTCCGTTGACCTTAATCGATTTAACACGCGTCTGCCTTCATAAATAATTTAACCATAAACAAAGCGAACTAACCAATGCCTATACCTTTATTATTATTATATATCTACAATGCACCTCTTGAGGTCTCATACCATAGTATCTCATAGAGTGAATATGTCACCGAAGCAGTGTGGTTACAATAACCAGTCGTACATAACCATAACGATCATACTTGTTGTGAGTTCACGTACTTGGGTAGAACCACATAATGAATATGTACGGGATCCTATACAGGGAATTATGGGTAATTCCATAGAATGAAAAAACAATTGTTTTATGGCCTTTGCGATGGTGGTGTATTAGTGTTACACGGCTTTCAAAATTTATTTCACATTAGAAATTAAGATTAGAAATAACAAGTAAGGGGGCGATACTGTAGTTATAAACACGGATAGTAATTTCGTAAAATATACGCCACATGCTATCATTTTACAAATGTGTTGAGTGTTTTTAATAATAATAAAATATATATTTAGCAAAAAGAGCAATACATGAATCATTATAAATATATATTATATAGTTACGTATATAATAGAATATAAATAATAACAATTTATATTTGAACATATTTGACTGGATTATAATACAGAAAATGTTTGCTGTCGATGAATATATTTATAAAATTCAACACAACGTAATAATATTGAAATAATGCACACTTATAAAACATCTGTGTGTTTGTGTCAACGCCCTCTCCCCTAATATTCAATCGAAATGTCACACCTTTTATTCGATAATTTAATCAAAACCCCCTTGTGTTGTAATATAATCATCGATCAGTCTACACGGCAACTAAATCGACCCAATATTATCTTCCAACAATTGACTTTTCATACAATATTTGACACTTGGTGTAGTATGTTAATCCCATATCGGAAGTGTATGGACAAAATTTTTGTTATGTTCTGTACATTCTGTACTGCCGTCACTAATTGGACACGACTGCGCCCGCACTGCGTATTTCACCAAATAGCCACCAGGCGGCGGCGGCTGGGCACACCCACACCCCTATACGTCACATGCAACAAACTACCCTTTTTCCGCCCGTCTCGCCGCCCCTCATATTCCAATATACAGCTCAATGCTTGTAACATACCGTGCATGCAATTACAATAATTTATAAACATGGACTCAGCCCCCTACGACCGCCAAACCGCATCGTATGCACTGGGCACTGCTAGTTGTTGCCAAAATTGCAATTAAAAAAAAAACATTCTAATAAGAATTTATTATAGTTGGGGATATATATTTTTTGTTTTAATTAATTGCTTGTGGTGCTAATTACCACAATAAATGTAAATTGAAAATTGCAATAAATTACATAATATTAAAATGTTAAAATTAACAAGGGTAGGATTAGAATATTGAATACCGAGATTAATAATTTGGTAAATCCATCACTGTGGTTTTCATTATTCAAACGCATCTGTGTGTATATAAAAACAACAGAAAAAAACAAAAAACGTATTGCTAACTAATCATTAGCAGTACAAAAAGGCAACTCGAAATGGTTGGCTAGCTGAAAAATAACAAAAGTACCGAATTGAAACTTTTAATTATTCGGTCCACACCCTTGAAAATTAATTAAAAGAAACAACGAGGCGCATCGCTTTTTCTTTCCAGTCTGTAGCAAATTAACAAACGGTAAATTAGTGGCTTTAATGATAAAACAAGAACAAAAAATGAATTGTCTTTTTGTTTTGGTTTTAATTCTTTTATGACGTGCCGGACAAATGTGCTAAAAAAAATAAAAATAGACACGGTAGTAAAGTATTGCGTATGAAAAAGTTGGAAAGAAGGAAAGGCAGGGAAAAAAGTATATGTCTGGCGCGGACATAATCTTGAAAAAGTTTCCAAGATTTTTCTCTGCACGGAACTAACTATTAATCTTTTGATCGTTGCCGAATCATCATTTGGGCTAACGGACGGAAGTCCCACTTTAAGAACAGTTTTCTTTAAGTCGCTCATTTTATTTCTATTTTTCTGTTGCACAGACATACTTAGTAATATATTTATTTTTATTAGATTCATTAATATACTGAATAGTAGTAACAAAATCCTACCAATAAAATCTATTATATATATTAATATTATTAAATTGGGCAACCCAGTAATTTGATGAATTTTTATTTGGCGAAACAATTAAAGAAATATTTATTGATATTAGAAAATTTTTCAAAGAAATGCTCAAATATAGATATATTAACTATAAAGTCAAGTTTTTTTTCCCCAGTGTAGAATTCTCATAGGATTTTGCTAAAGGAAGGCGATAATGTATTAACTTTTAAATAATATATTTTGTCGTAAATTCGTAAATGCCACAAAGGCCATTTAAAAATGGGTGTATCCCATATTTCTCACCCATTAAACTTCCCATATTGCACCTGTTTGAACCAATTTCAGATTTCCGCGCCCCTTACCGTATCGGTTAATTTTTCTCGGCTCTTTGATTCAAAAATGCTCGGCAACGTTGAACTAACACACAATAAATCATCCACCAGAGAACTTATTTAGGTATAATAATATGTTGCACGAATTTTTGGAGAACTATTTAACAGATTGATATTGAAAATTGATTGATTAGATGCTTTTAATTGCTATTAATTGCAAGAACATAAAAAATATTAATTTGTGTATTTATGCTAAAATAAACATAGTGTTACAATAATAAAAATATGTAATGTACTGCGTTAAAATTTCCATGAATTTCTCTTTAAAATTAAAAGAAAGCAAACATATATTTATACCGCACCATCTGGCCATGTTATTCATAACATAGTCGACTTTGGAAACATAAAATCATATATTTTACAGTAAAAATATAATGAAAAAGGCGAGTCATGTATGTGCTGTGTTTGATAAACGGAAACTGTCGTTCTGTTTGCGCATGCGAGAAAACTGAAAATCAGTATGCACAACATTACATTAATTATTTCCTTTGAATTATTAAACGGAACATTGTTCCGCAACACTTAACAGGAAACAGTACAAAAAAAAAGTACGAACATGTGTTTTTATTGTGTTATTATTTTTCCGTTTTGGGTCGTGTGTTCGAAAATTATGTTAGACAAGAGTTAAAAGTACTACATTAAATTTGTGTTTTTTTAATAAATGGTACAATCATTTTCTTTTCTAACACGACGAAATATTAGATGAATATTATTGTAATACTTCGTCCAAGATTGTAAATTCTAAAAAATCTATACGACTTTGAGAACAGCCCGAGAAAGCTGATTTGGATAACAATCCAAAAATAGAGTCCATTTGATTGGCCAATTATTGGGATATCACGGAATCCCTTCAAGAGTCAGTAGCGGTATCGGTAATACTGCTCTAAGCGTATAACGAGCAACTTTTAGTCCGAAGTTAATCTGTTCTGAAGAGCAGACACAGGCGGCCTAATAACAGCTGTACGGGCTTCTGCACTCCGTGTACACATCTGCCCTTCAAGGGCTCGTGCCATCAGGCTCTCCAAACAACAGAAGGGCAGATAAAAAATTTGTTGGTAATTGTGATAGATGGTTTATCAATAGAAGTTGCTGATGTTCGTTATGGGTGACTTTTAGAAACTTATAAATGGATTAGTACGGTAAACGTATAGAATTTAAAAATGGGAAGGTTTTTTATATTATTTACGCTATGAAATATTAAATAATATAAATCTAGGAAATCCTCCAGTATAATTATTATTATATTTCACAATAAAAATCAAATGTGAACGAGTACAACGAGTTACATATTTGGAACAGTTGCAACTATTTTGCTACAGGCGGCAGTGGTGATAGAAATTTGGCAGTTTACAGTTATGTTATCGACATCTGGTGTATATTGTAGTACAGCAGTCTTCAAACAATAATTCTCAATATACTAATCATTCTTTTATATTATCGAGCATCAATCTGTTTTGGACTTCTGTTCGAGCTAAGGAAAGGTTGAGTATCACTGTTCGTGTATCCGGCATCATATGTGTTAACTTGATCTGTGTACCCAGTAACATAAGCCCCTTTCACCCCTCGCCAAATCCCAATCGACAAACATATATAGCATCAAACACAGCTGTCCATCTATCAATTCAATGGTTGTACAGCAACATTACATTTCAGCTATTACGCACGTCTATTATTGTAACAAATTCACATCACCGCCGGACCATTAAATTCCAAGTTATCGGTCAATTTCACTGACATTATTTGGTGTATTGGTTATTGTTATTACTCATGTGACATTCAATGAATTAGGATTTTAACTAAAGGTTAATGCAAAATTCATGAGCAACTTTTTTTAAAACGGTAATCGGTGAAGTAAGTTTTATTACTTTGTAAGTGTGGCTTTATTACGGCCACTAATTGGCACGATTTTCTAATGTTTAGTGTTGTAATTTGTGTTATAAATCTATTTTATTTGTTGTAATTATAGGTTGAAGATGCACAATCACTTTTTTAAATTAACTTTTTATAGTTTTTTCTTTTTGTGCATTGAGTAAGGTCACAGTTTTTCTCTGACTAGTGCCATTTACGAGATATTGAAAAAGAAACATGAGTAAACCGTAAAATATCGGTGAAAATATTCTTCTTCCGGAACCTACATAGGTCTTAAATTGTGTGATTTATATTTGGTTTAAATTTGACACCAGAAATGTTATAAGAAAGTCTTGTACTGGCCACAAAAAATAAATCTTAGTGAAGGCGAACCAAAATACATCCTTGATTTTTCTAGCACTGATTCGTTTCAAATCCCATTAATATCAAACAGTGAAAATCAATTTATCATAAATTATATAGCAATCCATAATTGAATTCGCAGGAAAAAAAAATTCAATCTGCCAAAAAATTAATTTAAAATATAATTATTGTACAAGTATGTCAGAAAAAATGGTAATATTTTTTATCTGGCGAAGCAAGATACGACCACGCTTAAGCGCGGTTACCTAATCTCGCACCATTTTTAAAAAGCAATTTTCTTTACCATATGGTAACTCTGATCTCCTTTACTTTCTTCATGAAGGCATAATGATATTTTTATCCATGAGAGTGTGTCATATTAGCAACAACGTAGCATTCGATCAACGATGTAAATTTATTGATTTATTTACGCTTTGTTGTCGGTGGGTAATTAATCAAAATGCGATTGGCCTCGTATTTATTCCATTTGATTAGTAAACTACCAATGTGCGCTCGCAGACACTCTCACTCATCATAATTATTGGTACAGACTTGTTTATGAAAATTTATAATTGCCTGATATGATTTTGTTTCATTTAATTAATTGTATTTCATATATACATTTTAATAATTTACTGGATTTTTATGACGACAGTTTTCAGATATAGAATCTGCAATTATTTAATGGACACTTACACAAAGTGATAAGCAAACATAGGTATAGGCACCAATGCATGCACTTCGTCGTACATTATATTTGATGGATTTTTAATTTTGTTTTATTTATGTAGAAATATTTATTTTTCCATTGATATTTTTAAGGAAAAGTTTGAAGAGATAATATAATAAAGTACATGCGAAAATGTTATTGCTGCAATCATTCGCGCAATCAACTTAATCAACATTTTAAATTTCAATATTATTATATTATTTTTTCTAGACCTCAGTTCACAATCAGAAAAATACTTTATAAATATAAAATGTCTTATAATGTTTTGATTATTATTTTTTGTATAATTACAATTTATAGTCCTTGGGCTCATTTGTAGAAACTTCGGAGACATAAATAATCTTAATTCATTTTATTAAATTGTTTGTCTAAAGGCTCTAATGTTTGTGATTACAATACTTTCTTCGTCCAAGAAATTAAAAAAACTAGTAAACTATTAAGTTTTACATTTGATTGTGTAATATTTGTGCAAAATAAATGCAAACTAAATTAATTTTGAATATGTCAACACGAAATTTTGCAATCTGAACAAAGTAATTTTCCACACCATCTGGTTCACAGGCTCGTTCGCCACCGTGTGACAGTGTAAACATGCACTTATAATATGATGTTTCGTGGGGCTCAACGCTCAACGACGCGAACGCGACGGCGAAAACTTTTGCATATCGTTGCTGCTGTGTTGTGCAATAGACACATTCATGTTTAATTCCACGGTCACCGAAATATGCATATGCAAATGTTGTTTCGTTGTAGGTACCTGCTATACCATAATGTACATCGTTGCAATAGAACCAAGTTTCGTTACACATAGGGGTACAAATACCGTGCATGTATGTATATATGCACTATAGGGATTGCACTGTCTCGCTAATGTAATTAAAAATCGTATTTAGTAGACACAAACATATTTTGTTGAATTTACGAATTATATTATTTTAAATTTGTGATTCAATTAGAAAATTTTATTTTGAAATTATTATCTTGATCGAAAGTAATTAATTTCAGTATCTCGAAATCAACATTAGTAAGAGTAAAAATATGTACTGAATAATACGATTTTGCAACTTTTCAAAAGAAAGTGAATTCATTATTTAACACTATCAAATTTTAATGAGTGGCTTAGAAGATATAAGCCATACCACCCACAGTTTCGAATAGCGAATGAACAATCGTTTTTAATTAAAGGATAAATAATATTTTCAATTGCAAATGACCGAGTCAGAACTCTGTTCGTATTCGTATTGGTACATTAATTAAGTGTGCCCAGAGGCACGGGTCAAATTGCGATTAGCATTTTAATCGTGATTAGCTAGGCAAAAATTAAACAACAAAAGACTCAATAGAAAACTAGGACGAACGCTCATTTATCGATAAGACAATTTTGTCATTGCGATTGATTGCAACATCGCACCTCACAAGCAGACCTACAGGGTTGATATTTCATAATCGTTTGCTACTTTTACGATTACTTTACTTACGCAAATGTTATTGATTTTTATACATTAAATATACATACATATATTTTGGTTAACATTTGTCCGATAGCTCCAAAAAGGAAGTGGTTACAATATTTGATCTTAGTATTAAACCTGACACAGTACTCTAACGGGAATATGTTGATTTTAAATTGAGATTGAACCCGCCCATACATTCTCACGTAATCCACAAATTTGTTTACATTGCATTTAATTAAATCAGTTATATACCTCTTCTAGAACAATGGTCTATTGTCACCATATAACTTTTGTTAACACTACTATTATTAACTAAAATAATCATTATTATTAAAATTAACGATGAAGCAAGTATTTTGCAACTACACACTACAGGGTGTGACAAAAACCATTGAACCTGGTCCCATTTTGTGTACGACATCCGCCTACCAGTCTGCTCTAATTTACTCGCTCCGAGAAAGGTCAACAGTTTTTTATTTTATTTTTATAAATCGATAATATAAAGAGTCTAATGAACTGGCGTCTATAGAGTTACGCCGTAGGAATACTAATTATTTCATTAGTGCTATACTAAAACAGATACTTTGCCATATACACAAATTTTAAAACTAGGTTTGTGTGAATAACCGGTTTTACACAGTGAAATATGTGTGTTTTGATTAAAACTGTAAATTAGACGAAGAGTTTAATTGATTTTCGATAAACTTTTCTTGGGTAATAATAACCATAATGTGCTGACAACTCATTAATTATGATTTATGGTAATTTTTACGTCAGTTTACTATGGATTTTTTCATATTTAATTGGTTTATCTTTGAGTTATATCTCGTTAAAAATTAATCAATTATTGTATATTTATTTTCTAACGGAAATATTAATATATAATTATTATTTTCAATATTTTAACTGCCCACATGAGGTATCGATGTATGTTTGAACCAAATACTAAAAAACCTGGAGTGGCCTTTACTCAACTTATTCCGTGAAATTATCAGTGCGTTAACAGCAACAAAATATATATTCCATCCAATTAAATAGAAATATATCGTGTCTTATTTTATAGTTTATCGTCGTGGCGATCTTGGTAACTGCAATTGGTTGGTAAATATATACTAATAATAATAATAAAGGCAGTTGGTACTGTTGAAAGACCTTGTCGATTCGCGTTCGAAATTGAGGACAAGTGTAAGTTGTTAACTTATAAGTTCATGTAGTAGATATATATATATATATATATATATATATATATATATATATATATATATATATATATATATATTTCGATTTAGTGTGGGTGTGGTTCGAACACAAATATTGATCTAATGTAATGCGGAAATGTTGCATTAATTGCGTAATTAGTACGAAAGATTATTAATTGACTGTAGACAAAAGAAAGGAATATTTGATTTATTGCAAGATCTTGTAGAACAAGGTTTAAGGTATATAAATTTAGTTTTGCATATTTACAACAAAACTATCGATGATTATCGACTTTAGCCGACTGTTCATTCTGTGCACTCAATTTATAACGTATGAATCATTCCATGCATCTTCGAAAAAAATATAGTCAAAATATCGTCAATAAATGTTTATTTTTTATTTATTCTGTGTATCGAATTTGGTAAAAATACCACTTATAGGTCTTCAAAATTAGGAACCCATTTTAATACTACCCTTAGCAAAATATTAAAAATATTCAAAAATTAAATAAGTGAAAACATTTCAAATAATGGCATACATTTAAAATGAAACCAGTTTCGGCAATCCAAAATATAAATTAAGAGCGAAAAAGTCAAGTAGCCGCTGCAATTAACATAACAACATACATAACGTAGGTACAGAAAGTTTCAGTTGTAGATACAACTGTATAAACGCTAAAATAAAAGATTATATACAGGTTTTATTCGGGGTAATTATTTTCGTAAATTATGTATTTGGCGAAGCGAGTGGCGACTGAGTGACTAATTTAAATATGCTCGGTGTAAAATTGCTTGTGGTCATTATATTTGGACAATCTTTACCTTAATTGAGTAAATAAATATTATATTTTATTCGATTGCCAAACCGGTTTTTATTCAAAATATTGTGAATTGAGTGTGTGAATTATTTCAATGTTATTTTAATTTTCACCAATAAATTATAGGGAACTACCGGAAAACGAAATTAATGGTAAATTAATTATTATTAATTAATAGAAATTAGTTGTACATTAGGATCATCTGTGTATATGCAAATTTATATTGGCATATAAAATATCTGAATTTAAAAATGGATTCATCGTTAAGTCAAGATAATTTTTTGATCTGAGAATGCTACAGACATACAACCTTCTGTACTTCGTACGGTGAGCTTAATATAGTGAATTTAATATTATTTAATAAAAGAGGATATATGATTAAACCTGATATGATTATTAGCTAAAATATATAAATATATTTTATAATTTATAGCAGCGATAAAATTCTAATATTTTATCAATATTTATTTCTATCCAAATGCAATAACACAGTATTATTCGCAGCTGCACCCACAATCGGACATTATCTAGAAATTGCAAATCATAAAAATGATTAGCTAAATTGCAATCAAAGCCAACTGGGATTCGTAACAGATAAAATAAATGGTTTGACTTTTGATTTCGAAACATAAATAAATTGGTAATAAACCTGATTTTCATAACATGTTTTTGGCCGTATCAATAATATTTTAAACAATAATTAAGTTTTTATTTTTCGTAGTCTTCCTGCGACAATTTATTTAATTTCATAATTTAACTTTCTTTATATAAGATAGTAAAAATACACTTATTTGTCCTTGTACAAATATTTACTTATTGCACGAAATTCGACCCCAGATTAAATGGTGGCTCACCCGCTATGTCCATCTTAGAGTAAGACATGTTGATAACACAAGTTACTGATTTATATAAATATCAATTTATCTCCTTAGCTGAGCGTGTATTCCCGAAAGCGTGATATATTTCTTTATTTTATTGCAAGACATGATTTAATGTATATGTTTGTTTGTTACAGGTGAGTCATCAATAATCATATTCAAATTGAAAAATTTGTAAGTAGTTTATTTTATATATTATAACATTTATTATAACCGATGATGATATTTCATACCCAGTAATGTAAAAACCAGAAAGATATCAGTACTACCACGTATCATGCATTATTTTTGGAGCAAATAAAGTACAAGTAAGTTGAAATATAACTTTCAAAATGTTTAAGATATCTTGACAATCCGTTGATTAATTGCATCCATATATTAGCCAAAATGCAACCTTGGTTTTGCAAACATCAAAATGCATTCGTATAAAAATACATCATCCAATAATTATGACGTCAGTGCCGTTTTAATATTTAAATATCAAGGTTTTTTCCAGCTATCATCAATATATTTCAGTTGGCGAACGAATTTATTTGGTCACAGCTATATTAAAATTCAAAATAAAATAACCTGAATTGAACGCCATAAAGTGCAATGACATAATTAGTTTATTCATATAGATTTCAACATCAAAGGTTAATAATTTGATCGTTATGAGTTATTATAAAAAAATTATATATAAAATTAGTATTAATTCATGCTCTAAAACACCGGGGTACTTTTCATTTGTTTCATAGTTATCGTAGAGGTGAATTTTAAACAAAATAAATCAATATTATAAATATACTCCCAATTTTATTGCTATGCCGCATGCGTGCGTGCCATACTGCGAATGAAAACACTCGGCTAGTGTCGGTCGACTTCGTTTTATACCGTTAAAAGAAAATAAGTGTTACCGAGTACAACAATATTTTAAATTTAGGACAAATCTAACACATCCTATTAGTGTTATGCATAAATTTTATATATATATTTATATATTATAAATCAAACCGATGTATTATTTATTGAACTGTACATATGATCATGAACTTATAGTATTGGCTTATGCAAACTTCATTTTTGACTTACTAACCTCATTGTCCTTATATTGTTTAAACTGCAAATATGTTTGATTGCATATCGATGGCCTAGAAACAAACTGTTCAATGTATGTATGATCATCGTGTTTATTTAAAGACTTTACATGCGTCTAATAATGTAATTAAAATTAAAATAACACGTATTTATAATGATAATGAATCATACTAAATGATGATACGATTATAGCTAAAGAAATCGCGGTTGCCACTATAATTTTACAATTATTACGCCGGATACTAAACATCTAGATTTTCTATTTTTGAATCATGTTTCCGGATACTGACATGATAATATAAAGGTGGGTACAGGTAAATATACACCTTTAAAAATGTGTCACATTTGTTTAGCAAAAATTGTTTAAATACAGTTACACAATTTAATGTTGTAATACTTATTTTATTTTTAATGGAATACTTACCTTTTTTCTAATTCTAAATATTATTATAACTGAAATAACTAGGATATTTTATTTAATATAAAGAATGTAACAACATTATTTTAATCCAATTAAAAATTATTATTTAATTTTGTGTATTACATATTTTAAAATTTACTTAAAATAAACTATTAGTGTAGGCACTTAATGGAAGCTTGGATTCTCGGGGGACAAGACTGAATTTGAATTTATAATAATAAATTATTACGTATTATTATTTTTTATTGAGTTCTACTTCCATTTTTTTTACTAGCAAGTCTAAGAAATAGGATAAATTTGATAAAAAGGAATGCTGTTGACAAAGTAAAATTATGATTAAAAGTCGATAAATCGAAAATTATACATTAATTACAAACCTTTTAAGAGTAAAAAGTGGCAATTTCCTGCTTTCGCTATGCGCCTTTATTAATGTAGTGAACATGTGTGTAGACATAAATAAATAAAAGACTAAAGAAAGTTATCACCGCTTTACCTTACAAGGTCGCCCATTATTCACCGCCATGTGATGTGATGTGAGAACGGAACTCGAAATTATCACATCACCACTGGAAACTCATAATCATTTGTAGTATTATTATTATTATTATTATTAAGAACTACTTTGTTTAAACGGGGATATGAAAAAACAGGATAATAAAAAATCAGGCCAAATTCTTTTACTGTCATTTTTAATATTGTTTGCATTTGTTAATGACTACTAGAATAGTCAGTATGACCTAGTTGCATATTTCTCCTTTCTTATACGAATGCATATAAGGAAGAATAAAAATCATACAATAAGCTCCTAATATTATCAACATGTCACCTAAACAATAATTTTATCAATATTGACGAAGAGAAAATCAGTGACAGTATTATAAAATAATAATCGCGCCATCTTTGCTAACGTCGCGAAATGAACGTATCGAATTTCACACGAGTTGGCTTATGCCGTATAGAGTAATAACTTGGTACATAATTGCATTTAATTATTCATGCTAAAGTAACATGATTGCTGAAGGGCCCAAATTACCAAAGAGTTATTATATGCAGCAGCTAGGATAGGAGAAATTTACGACCTTGGCAATTCGCTCGTGGCAAATTGATCTATTGCACAATATTATATTATTATATTCCCTAATCATAATGACTACGATATTTTCAGAAAAATCGTTGCCAAGAAATGTTTGCAAAATTATTATCGCGCACCAAGTTTCAAACAAATTGCCCGTTGTTATAGGTGCGGATAAGCTGCACTGTTATTGTACGACTTTTGATTAGACACACACATTGATAACATATCGGGTTCATTGTTCTAATTTTTACTACTTTCTGGAATATTTTGCAAACAGTTTTAAGCAAAACTAATCGAATTATTTACACATTCAAATATGCTTCGCAGATAAATATGTTTTTAAAGAATAACAACCTTACGCTTTTATATTTTTTTTTTGAAGGTTTGATAATTTGCATATCCCGTGAAAGAATTCTCCTATTTTTGAAAAGGATTTGTTTACTCCTGTAATTTTTTGCATATCTCGAAAACGACACGATTTAGAGAAAAAAGTGATGCTTATTTCAAGCAATTTTTGTTTAAAAAGTGTTTTCGAAAAATATACCATTCGCCTTTCCAAGAACAATGGAATTATTTATTACAAGTAATATTTAGGGGTTCCTTGTCACATTTTACGTAACTAAAAGTCAAACTTGCACATCATCGACTTTTCCCCTATGACGAATTTTTACTCTAGAACTTTTTGGCCGAACTTTTAAAGTTCGACTGATGGAACTTTGACAGTATATCCATATTTGTTTGATATTAAACATATTTAAATATTTCACGCAAATGTGTGATGGCTTAAACAGATATTTATTTTTGTTAACAAAGAATTTTGCTATAAATATCTCCATTTCTAATGATCCTTTTAAGTACTAACAATTCTAAAAATTGTCAAGTACAGAATACCAATCATTCTTTTATTCTTCAAAGAAAAGTTTTAATGTTTTTCCACGTGCGTTAATGAGCATGACGCTGTGTGTTTTTTCAACTGAAACCGATGTTTAAAAAACACACACACACACACATCAAGCTGTGGCTACCTGTGTTTCTCGGAACGGTCACTAACTAATAATGTCACGTGACAAATGCTTTTCTAGCTTGTTTTTACGTCAAGAATTTGATTACACCTCTTGTTACCAGCTACAATTGTTATTGTAGAATGGTATTGTATTTGACACGAAACAACTACTAAAAGATAACAAGAACAACTACTTTTTACTTGGCGTTATTTTGTTTATTTTTCCTTGGAACAACAAACCCGATTTTAGATTATTTTTCACTGGATATAGAAATTGATAACAGCGTTATAAATTATTTTTAGTAACATGTATTATTTTGACCTAATTTTAAATATATCTTGTTTCAATATTGATTAATGATAAGAATATAGCTGGTTTTGTTTGCTATATCAATTTTAATGTTTATATTAATTTTTACTTTCTTGTACGTAGTACTAAAGGAAATATCCGGGATATTGAGAAAATAGTCAAAACGAATATTTCCATTAAAAAAACTCTTAGAGTTAAGAGATCCATAGTTTGGGGATCGTTGCCCTATATATTCGGAGTGGGTGACTGTACAATTGAACAAATTAACAACTCATTGAAATATTTCCCAATATTTATCGTAAAAGTCGCATCATAAATCCGACTTGCTATCTATTATAGAAGCACTAATAGTACCAAGAGAGAAAGTCCATACGATATCGTGTCCTTCTATACCTCATTGTTAGCTAAACAATTTCTTCTCGTTAAAATAACTTTACTAATAAAAAAGTCACAAAAAACACCTCGTACATTTCAAAGCCATCATTTTTAACAATCAATTCCGTCTTTCAAAAAAATATAATAAATAATAAGCAGTGACCGACATAATAGATCAAGCCAGCCATGCCCGAAAGCACGTGTTCCAAGGTCAAACATTTAATTTGACCTTCAACGAACCTCTACCGTGTAAGTTGAACGTTACTGCTTTATGTTTTGTGGTTCAAGTTACTGGAACATGTAACTCAAATATTGACTGAACAATATTATAAATCATTGTTGTTTATTATAGAAATTTAATATAACCTAAAAGTGTCATTTTTGACTTGCAACCAGTCACAAAGATGACTTTGATTGTTGATTTTAGGTCATAGAATAATTCAATAGACATTTGATTATTATTTGCATATGACACAGATCTAGAAAATATAATTTGCATTCCTTTTTTGCGTCGCCGTGGGTACACAGTAAAAAAGATCAAGTAGAAAAACGTAAATATAATATAACTATTATTTAGTAAATGGTACATTTATCAATTAACACTTTTCAAGCAATAGTAACAAATTCGCATAAATAGCTATTTTAAAATGTTTATTTTTCGCGAAAATGTATTAAACAAGTAGTCGCATGTCGAGTTGAAAGCACTTGTGCTTGCAGCAATGATTGATTATGATTCTAAAAGAAGTATTGCCCCTTTATCTATAATTATTGGCTGCGATGTGAAATTTAATAAATCCTACGCAAATGGGAAATATATAATTAACAAATAAAACAATAATATCGAATGATTGAGTCACGTCTTTACAATTACATCGATTTTTTTTGTATTTCTTTTATTATGATTATCATTATTATGATTTGAAGATTGGTAGTTAGATGTACCGTTACCTACATACACACATGCCTACATACATATTCGTTTTGAAAAAGATTGCTGGTAGTGATTGATCGAAAGCAATCATGTCCGGAATAATTATTAATTAATATTATCAAGCGATCCTATCTTAAAGTTTCCATTATAATTCTTATTCTTGTTGTTTTGATCTCTGGTTGAAACAGAGACGACAACGGCGATGGCGGCTGCGGCTGCGGCGACGGGACAGAAGAAAGAAAACCGTTTTAGAAAATGGTATGCACCGCCAACTCGGATCAGTTTCTGATTATTCATCCGTGAATATTCATTTTTTCATCTCATCCATTCGCTCCTTATATACACGACTACCGACTTAATCAACAATTATATCATTTGTTATTCCGATTCCATTGCTGTTTTTACTGCGCAAGACGTCCTAATGAATGTTTAAAATATATTTTGTTGTATATTAAATTTAAAGTAATCTTGGAACACATACGTTAAACAATTTTATGGTCTCATGTAGTCGTAAGTGTACGTACATATCTGCGAAAGCGTCACTGCTGATAAAAATGCTATTTTTATTCTTTTGCTTCTGTGTACATGTTACATAAGAGTACATGCACACGTACTTCAAAACGGTCGTAGTGCGTGCGTGTACATGCGATGCGATGAACGCACGTGGAATTTTATGCAAGGCCAGGAGTCTGCCAGTGCTCAGGCCTGCCACGATAAAATAAAACATTACTGCCAGACGACAACTACGGTCTTCTCGGTTACGGTTACGCTTTCAGCAAAATGTATCTATACGCGTTTTCGTGTGTGCTGACTTTCATATTTCATATAATAGACGCAACTGAAACATGAATTTCATAAAAGTTAAATGTCATTCTCGCAATTACTTACTATTGCTCTATTCAATTATATTTTTTATTACATTAACTGAATTACTTTCTTGGACGATTTCTAAAAAGATTTGTGATTTTAACAAAAATACACAGTTTTGTTCTATCTTGAATTGAACAGTATTTTCGAGTTGCTGTTTGTTACTGTACTGTGTAGTACCGCTCTACAGCTAAAACGGCTGAAGATGAAAATATGAGCTATTATAAATTATAACATTTATCATAAATGTCGGACAGGCTAATAGTTCTAATCCTGGGTTGCTGCCCTAATTTGTTTAATGTAAGTAGAGCAGAGAAAGTGTTTATATTTTCACGAGGCCCGTAAAACAGATCTAGTTATTCTGAAAATAATTTGAGAAATAAACAACGCACACTTGCTCGTCGTAGGTTAATGCCCAGTGCCAGTACACGTGTCTGTCGACGTCACAAGTCACGTGTTATACCGTGAGTACCTATAGCAGAAGCAGTACTAAAGGTTGTTAGGTATATAGGGGCACGAGAAGTGCGCGGGGGGGTTAATCGTAGGATAGGTTTTAATTAAAGTCCGGGTAGCCCGCGTGATCCACAGTTATTTCGCTAAATTACACTCGCTCCCCTTGTACTCGCTCCCCCTCGCCCCCCTCCTCTTAAACACATATACCTCGTGTAGTACTCGTCAGGTCTTACGCTGGGTAACTGCCGCCATTTTATTACGCACGCACATAAAGTTGCCAGCATCAAATGCGTTGGCGGTGCTTCCACTTCTGCTCCTGTATTACCTAGAAGTGTGTAGTATGTAGTACGTACTCGTTCGTGTCTTAAGAAATGAAGACGATATTTCTGCAAATTGGCACATTGGCACATTGGCACATTGGACACTATACTTTGTGCCGTGCAAAAATGTTACCTCTTTTTTACGTGACGCAATGCATTTACACCTTTTGTAGCCGAACGTTTTTCTGTTGAGATCTAACAACCTTGTGGAATAGAGCTGTAGTATTCTCTAGCGAGTCCAGGATCGTTTTTAGGTACTCGAAAAGCATTATTCTTTTTTTTGTTGTATAAAATATAAATTTAAGTATGTGTGTTTGTCTTTTTTATATCTCGTTCTTTGTCCAGCAACGGTTAATTTCTATTAATTTCATACTTATTTAGGTTTATGTAAATAATCTTGTAAAGCCTAATAGAACCATATAATATCTACAATATAGCATATTTATTTACAATGGAATTTTATCACTGTTACTGTAAATTGGTACATAGTTATTTTTTGTATTATACCAATTAAGAAATACAGTAATAAAATTTCATTGTAGAAAGATATGCCATCTTGTAGATATTATATGGTTCTATTAGGCTTTACAAGATAATTTACATAAATCTTAATAAGTCTGAAATTAATAGACATTAACCGTTGCTAGACAAAGAACGAGATATAAACAAGAGCTTAAGTAGGGCTCGTATAATTTCGGAAGTACAAAGTGTGTATTGAATTAAAAATTCGACAGGAACAAGTGAGGTACACTCATATTACATGTATCGTAAAATGGGCCCAGTACTTTCAAAGGAGATGCGCGTCCATAAAGTTGGTCTCGATATAATCAAAGTAAACGAGTTTTCGGAAACAGAAATTAATTTATGTGCAAACAAATTTTAAGCACCGAAATTGTAACACGAACACTATAGCTCTTGTGTACGAGCAATAATAAATGGTCCAATTTCCTTTGTTCATTATCACTAAACGTTGATTATACATACCTACTTGGGATTTGCTTTTGTTCTTTCCCATGGTTTTCGTTGCTTGTTTATTTTTTCCGCTTATGTATTTCGCAGTGATGCAGACGCTGCAAGGCAAATTTGATTTGTGTGCAAATAGAGTAGACCTTGTTCATGTTCCGGTCAATTTGACTCCTCGTGCAAACTGATCGAGGTATTCGCCGATCGATTCTGATCTCTCACTCCTTCCGTTTTGTGAAACATTCTATGCCGTGGCGTGGTCTACATTCGTCCAGTTTCCCACACTGATTAAAAATGCTTCTGCTTCTTTTATTTGCTCTGTTGTTTACAATAAGCGTCACTTTTTGCGCAGAGCTGCAGATAAGTTTCACGCTTACTGCCTTTCCATCGGTACATATTTGATTAATGGCAATCGACAATAATTAGCTTATAATAATTATACATCTCGTGTCTGTGTGTCTGTGTATTAGTATCTTTGAAATAACCACGTTCAACTAAATAATAATTGTTAGTTTTTACTTGTTAATGTTTTACTAATGGTATTTCTGTCGACATGCAACAATTTATTGCTGCATTCACAAACGGAAAACGGTCATTTTAAACTGCACGATTTTGCACCAGCACCACCTATACACAGTACACACCACAGAGAAAAATGTTCAGTTGAACTGTGGCAGCAGTTACAATTTTCTCTAATTCATAAAATTGTTCGCTGAACCGAAAAGTTATTTGGAACAACATTAAATTTGTTGAATTAATACAATACTTTGTTTGCATTTATTTGGCGTGCTGAAGGCAAAGGTGCCTGTACCTAAGTTTGTATTAACTTATAATTGTGGTTGTTACTATTCAAACAATGTTGATGTTTGTTTAATAAATTTATTTTCCCAGTATTACAAACATAACTGCGAACACTAGATCCTTGGCAACGAGCTAAAAAATTGCAAAGGTTTCTTCTATAGTATTATTTGGAGTAAAATAGAATCTTGAATATTGTGGCTGATTTTATACAAAATTCATCAAAATCTCTTTCTGCAAAACTTCCGATTGTTACAAATTCAGACAGCGTTACAAAACTTTTCTACAAGCACACACACACAGAGAGATGTTATATAAATACAGTCACAGACAGACAGTAATTTGAAATATTCACAGTTGGTTGCATTGAGCGAGAGTAACCGCGTCGCCATCATCATCACTAGAATTCAGTTCGTGAACCGTGCGTGCGAGCGAGCGGTTGGTTGTCATTTTCGAAGCGGAACATAAACAGAGCTTAGGGACTTTGAAAAACCAATCCGAATGCTTCAAATCAACACACACACACTCACATATTGTCGCACATATGTGTGTGCATGTGTGTGTGTGTACGACCATCATCAAACATCGAAAAAAGAGAACGAAAAACAAATTTCAGAGTGTACGCCAAGCGATTCCCCGGAGAAATTACAAAAAATCTACACACGAATTTTCGCTGGCCGAGTTTTTTCATTTTTAGTGACTTTTTGTTGTCACTATGTGGTTACGGCTGCCTCGTCACGAATTAACTACGTGTGTAGTACCTTTACTCGTTAAATTCAATTATCCTTATACTTTTTATGGACTGAAAATTTGGTTACATTATTTTATACAAAATTTATTATTTATTTATGCATATAAAATTTTGAAAGCTTTAATATATAAAGCATACAAAATACATTATATACCGTGTGTCAGAGAATATATATATTCTCCACAAAAGAACTTTGATAAAAAAATTAATTCGTATTTCGATATCTTTAAGTGTTTTTTAAGAAATAAATATTTAAATAGCTTCAGATATGCAAATTGTAAATGTATCTGTAAGAATCGATCTAGAGATTAAAAAACCCGGAAATGCGGTGTTGTGTAGCGTTTATTTTGGATAGTGCGTCGATGCAGCTGCCTTATGGGGCACTTGAATTCAATTAGGCGCCTTATAATTTATTTGTTCACCGGCAACAGATGTCTGTATGCACACGAACATGGGCCTACAGCAAAATAAATGAAAACAAAAATCAGGAACAACATCACACTGGACTGGACGTGATCAATGTTTGCGATGCACTTACCACCACACCACACCACAAGCACAGCTCAGCACGCTTATTTTAATTAACTGTTTATTTTTTGTGATGTAATCGCGGAACTTGCGCACATTCCTCGCTCACCGCGAAACAAGATGTGTTGCCCAGGTTGCACCCGGTGCACCTGCTTATGGCTCACCTGTATTTTTAATACCTGACATTCGAATGAACATATTTATTAAAAAATAAAAAAAGTTTAGCCATCAGGTATAGAGGTGTTTTAAGAACGGTTTAATTTTGAAATATAGTAAAAGAAACAAAAATTACATTCTAAATAATGAATACGGCTGTTTTTGTTTTACATTAGAAATGATGTAAATTAACATAAATGTTTTACAGTGTAGTGAGTAGTGTAAAATTTGTTCTGAAGAAGTGTTTGGATAATATCTAATTTTATAGGAAGTATGTCATCGCAATTTGTTTATCGTGACAGTTTACAATAAATAAATTAAACTATGATATCATACACTTTTGCAAAAAACAAATAAACAATTTTTTATTGCATTCTATTGCAAGATGACGTGGTACATAGCACGTAAGCTTTCCTGAATATACGAGATAATAGATTATAATTTGCTTGATATTAAAACATAATTTATGAGATAAATAATTATTGTGTAGAAATAAGATGCCTGATTGATTTATATTTACTACATCATTTTATATAAATAATATGAATTTTACGATTTTTCCGTTATTATATCAAGTATTTCTCTAATTACATCATCGTGAAAATGTATTGTGAAACTGCGTAAGTAAATACAAGTTTTGAAAATTTCCAACATTTTTATCTTCGATAATAAAACGTTTCAAATTTGTCATTGTCTGAGCTGGTATCTGCACCCCTGCAGTATGAAAAAATAAAATAATGTAGCAAAGTTAATTTTAATTCCGTGTTTCATAAAGGGGGGCGTTGCACCCCGCGTCGCGGTATTAAATTTAAATAAATTAACATCTAAATGGTTTCGTATGATATGAGTTGGCTCCGCCAGTGCTGTTGCTGGTGCTGGTGAATCTTTTAACTAAATGTCATCATAGATATGTTTGCATGTGGATCGCTTATTTTCACAACTTTCCTCTCAGCTGCAGGCCGAATAAGAACTATGAATGTTACCTACTTCGTTATAATAATTGAACGATCCATAAATTTCAAATGCTCTTTAACTCTACGTGGTATAAGCTGAGGGCATTTTTAAATTGTTCGGCTCAAATTTTGCATTTTAATACAAGACGTTCTTTGACACTAGCGAATAACTTAAACTAAACATTTGAAAATGTTATATTCACAAAAGGAAAAGGCTACCTTGCCTAAGACAGTAAAATACTGCAAGAATTAAAAAATGTATATATTTGCTTAATCTTACGATAAAATCTTGCTTAATCTAATTTTTATTCATTCTTTTAAACCGGATAAGTGGAAATTTCGAGCGTGTAACATATTTGCATGTCTGCAGTTCATGGTCGAAATGTCATGATCATTCGTGACCAATTGTGTCTAAAAATAAAGAAAAAGACAATGACTATACGTATATATGTTTCAGTTGCGGAACTAATTTATTAATTAACACACCGCATAATACATGAAAACAAGAAACAAAAACAGCCATTAGTTCAATTGTGTTTTGTTGGATTCATGCGCTATGTTGTAGCTGAATAAAAAAAATATATAACGTTTTTTTTTTTAATGGTTGTACCGGAAATATAATTAAATTTATTTACAGGTTTGTGAGTAAAAAAATTGTGCTGTTTCCGCTGATTTATTGTGGTAGAAAACTGAATTAAATTGTTGTCTTCATATTTAAAAAATATATATTGTATATATACAAATAAATATTCAAATTAAGAATTTAATTATTATTTTATTTAAATTAACCGGTTTATTCATAGAAGTTTTTTTTTTAAATTAAATCACCATATATTTCCACGAGGACAATATTGGTGATATGTCTGTAAGATTTTCAGAATCCATATTTCGTTTAACGTTTTGGTTAAGAATTTTAAACTGCGTCTATGATGCCTAATTTTGTTTTCTTAAGTTAGTAATATTTTTTTAAATTGGGCATTTGCAATATATCATGATTATTATAAATATTTTTACGATTTTTTTACTTCGTAAAATCAACAGGCGGTTTAATAATCTTATAAAATATGGCCAACATTTTTAAGTGTTACAGAAATTAATTATTTTTCTTCACAGCTTGATTCGTACCTTTTTTGTCAGCATCCTTTACAGACAAACAAATTTGATAACGTAATTAAATCTGCAATAAAAACATCTGAATTTATTACTTTAATTTAAATGCTACCTATCAACATTTATATTGGCCATTTCCTATGTTAATTAATATTAGATTAATCTTCTTCTTGTCTGCAAAATTGTTTGGAAAAATAATGTACATATTTCATTTTTATTGCTAATCGGTTCCTGTCAAACATTTGACTATTGTCTAAGGATGCTATTAAATCTAGAAATATAGACGGTTGAATTTCAAATGCGACGAATACAAATATATGTTAAAAAAAAGAAGCTAATTCAAAGTCTCTGTAAAGCAGATAATGTTACAAACGTACGAACGAATTTTTTAGCAAGTTTTAACATACTGTACAGCAATATATTGTTTAATTAGATATATATTCAAGAAACTTGAATGCATTGTTAATTGTACTTGCAAATGTATTAGTTTTTTTTTTTCTGCAGTTATAAATCAGTTTAAATTATATTATTAAGTGTAGAGGTTTAATGATTTGCTATTGAATCGCGCAATGGACTGTTTTTTCATTTGTATTTATTTTAATAGTCCTGGTTTGGATTAAGTAAAATTTAGTATCGGTAGTTGCGGTGAGATGATCTGATGTTATATGGGTTCACCTTGTTAATTATTCTTAGCAATTACTAATAGCGTTATCGCTAGTGTGTGGCTCATTAAATATTTAATTTGGAACGTCTTCACGGTACTTGGAGGTCACACAGGCTTGGATTCAGTATGTATTTCTTTTTCTTTATTAAATGATATTTTTTTGAATAATAAATACATGTGCTGCGTTTGTTTTTAAGTTGGTATAATATTGTAATACATCATGAGGAAGTAATTTATGCGCTATCAGAACTAGATAAAAATGCTTGGCATACATATGTTGTTTAAGGATTTATTTGAAGTGTTAACTAATAAATAACACCGTTGCCTGTCGAACCATATGTCACACTCATTTCTACAACCTATTATTTTATTAACTATCAATTGTTTTAACACCGATTCTACATAATCGTTTCTGAAACAATACAAGGTTAATACGATGTAGATATATTAGTATTCGTTTTATTATCCGCAACTACGATACATATAATATGGCATCAAGAATTTAGAATTAAGAAATAATAGAAATTTAGTAATGAAAAGTCTTGAGAAATGAGAATGGAGCGTCGGAAACGACGTACGGGCCTGTTGGCGAGCCTGGTTACCGGTTCGCACGACCTTGGTTGGTTGGTTGGTTGGTCGGCCGGTGCTTCGTGCTTTGATACCGGAAAGTGAATTTCGCATAGTATTGTGTCCCGCTATATAGGTACGTGAGTATGTATACATGCATGACGGATCTCTTGTGCTGTGCACCACGGCCTGCTATATAAGAATAGAGGAGCATTCACCAGGCAGTTGTTGCTGCTAGCTGCTGCCTGAATTCATTCCTGCCTGCCTGCCTCCTTTCACCCCCGTTGGCAAGGACTTCACCGTTTTATTAGAATTTATAAGATGCGTTGATCGTAAATTATACTCAAAGCATCCGCACGTATTTAACTGGCTTGCTTTCTGTGCCCGTCTGTCTGTCTCTCACTCACGCACTCACACTGACTACAATGCGAATAAATTAAATGCTACATGGGATGCTGCGACTAATAATAGACACCAGCGGTTGTTAAACTTTTTCACTGCGCTGACGTTCACAGAATAGATTGTTTGTTGCACCATTATACGTGAATGCATACCAAATTTTAAGGCTGCCGTTTACATAACTTGCATTTCGAAAAATTATTATTTCCTTTTTACTATCTAATAAAAATTGTATACGGATTATATAAAAAGAAAAAGATTCGCTAGATTTTAATGGATATTGCTGTTTCGAGATCGCCTGAGTACAATTTCACTATTTTCACATGTGACAAGCACCTTCGATGCAAATAATATTCTCGGGATTTATTCAAATCTTAAATTAAAATCATCACATTAAATTGACTTCCACGATCAAAGAATAGAATCACATATTAGGAAACGTTAGAATTCAGAAATTTAATGCAAATCACTCTACGATTTATTTGAATTAAACAATTAAACCGTACTAGATTAATTTAATTCGTTTAATCCGATGATTCGAAAATAACGTTTATAAAAAATCCGTTGTAAATAAAAAAGTGATTCGAACTAACTCCCTGTACAAAAATCACATCAAGCTTTGACATGGCCAAAACAGTTGAACAAATAAAATACGAACAAAAAAGGGCGGTCGTAACTTTTCGTAAAATTAACTCTCATGCTGATTTTATTACAACTAATAAAATTGAAAACACGCACGGATATTCATTTCCAGGGACTTGAAATTGTAAAATAAATTAAACATTGGTTAGAAATAAAGTTTACTACCCTGAAATCTTTCAGTAGTTAATTACTGTAATTATTTTCGCGCCATTTTGTTCTCATAATGGGTTTATTTATTTGAATTTTACATTTGCAATAAATGATTCTTTTTTAAATTATAATTTGCTCATTTTGATACATTTGACCTTTTCATTTAGCAAATGTTAGCGGCGGCGTAAAACAAATCTAAGAACAATATACATTATTTATAAATAATATAAGGCATATAAAGTTTTGAATCAGCTGATTATTTATCTTTTATCTTTTGTAATAGGCGAGCTGAAGGCATAGGTGCCTATTCTTGTTTATTTAAAAATAAAATAGTCTAATAAGGATATGAAAGTATAGACAAATAATGCAAATTACTAAACAATAAGTTTCTATTACACAAATAGACTCGTTAAATGTTATTTATCTTTGAAGACTTTATTGCAAATTTTAATTATACAAACATTATTTTTATCTTTTATTTCCTTAATATTTAGCTTGTCGTTTAATTTATAAATACATGTGTGTTATATTTCAAAATAATTGGCACAAGTGTTTTCGGCAGATCAAAGTTAAAGAACATACAGATAAAACATTTTTATCAAATAAGCAAAACAAAATATTATTGTTTTTTTTTTTCTTTCTTAATTTCCAATGTCAGTACAAACTTTGTACTTATAACAGATATAAAATTAAAAATAAGTGTGCGCTTCTGTTATCATGAGTAGATCGACCTCAGAAAACAATCGCACCAATTTTAACCAAATGTAGATATATAAAGAAACTTAATATTTAAAATAAATTAAAATTATATATTAAAGAAAATGTTATGTATATTTTATTTTAGAACACTTATTTTCTGTTTTATTTTATTAAAGGAAACAGTCAAAGGTAGTTTGTTCCAATATAATATTTTGGCGCGTAAAACTACGTGATACTACATTAATGACATATGAAAATTTATAACTTGTGTGCGGATTTGTTTTATGGCATCATTAATATAACAAATCAATGGTTGTAATTATTTTGAAACGGTGATTATTTAGGCATAAAGGCAATCATGAAATATATCTAATTAAACGACTGATGTATGCATAGACATGTTGTGTGTAGTGTATATACTACACACAGAACATATAACATATTAACGTAAAGTTAATATACAGACATATTAATTACAATTTAACGAACAAACAAAGAGGACCTGCTAACTAATATAATTGTTGTATTCATCCGCCGCTGTGTTTGGCCATTGTGAATGTTGATTGTGTGGCAAAACTACCGTTAATAAACATTTTAATAGTGATTCAATGCATAGTTAGACAAAGAGATTTAATTGGCCACGAACTTGGCCTGGTCAAGATGAGAGAACGTTTTAACTGTAGCCATTACTTATTATTACTTATTGCTAGTTGCTACTTTGCCATTTTTATGCGAAATGTGGCCGGATTTTCTCTCAGTACATTTGCTAAAACACTGTCCTTTGATTTTTGTTTATTTTTAGATATGCCAATTTATTCGGTAAATTAAAAATCATCCAAATATCGTATCTAGAATAGTTATTCGATCATTTTTCTGTTTTAATATTTTCAATTAGTCTAAACGAACAACAGTTTTTTAAGGAAACCGAATTAAAATGTAATATTATAAAACATTACTAATGCTAATGAAATTTCGAGAAACATTTAAATTGAAAAGTTACAATCTTTATTGTCAATTACTTTGTCCTCCATTAAATATATGGTCAGTTAAGCAACCAAAGGAATGAAGAAAACATAAGTAATCATATCATATGGTAAGAAAGTCAAAAACCGCATCGCCCACAAACAACATTGAAAATAAATCGTGGTATAACGATGAAATGAGATATCTATACGAAACTATTTTAATCACAATTCCACCACGAACGGACGAACAGCTACACGAATACCGGCCACTTTCACGTTTATAAATCTGTATCTATACAGCATCGTACCACACCACGCCGTACATAAAATAATAATCATAATAACAAGTTGGTAAGTAATACGATGTCCGACAATAGTAATCTGATCTTGGCGATCGGATCTAATTCCGGGTCACGAGGACCTACCGGATGTAGATATCGTTATTATATAGATTCCATTGTTATTCTCTGGTGTTCCGTTAGATTATTTTCCTAATTATTGGATCGGATACTGTTCCATTGTTTTCAATATTTAGTCAGGTTTGTCCATAAACCACTCATTACGAATTAATGAGATGAGAAACGGATTCGATGGTTTTGAGATTTAGAATCACGTGATATGATAATGTGTGGCAAAAAGATAAATTCTTGGTAATCATTTAAATATAGTAATTATAAGTTGTGTTTTATTCAATGTAAGAAGTGTACATATAGGCTCCATTTACATCGATTTAAATTGCAAATGTTAGAAGCTGTATCGTAATTGTCGAATATCAAATGACGGTTGTTTTGTTTCATTCGCGAAGGCCACTTGGATGGATGGATGGCAGGCATATCGTATTGCATACGATTGTTTCTTTGCATTGTACGGATCCGTAAAATTTAAATAAAGGCGTGTGACGTCAGCTTAACATTGACCTGTTGCGTCACAAAGTGAACGGTTCATAATCGAGGAATACATAATCACTTATATATGTACAGCTGCAAATTACTTCAAACCAAAATTACATTTTGCAAAATAGCAGTAGCTTGAATTCAACCGATAAATAATTCTGTTTGTTTTAACTAATTTAAAACGCAATAAATTAGGTGTACATACAAAATCTCGGGTCAAAATTATTTAACCACAATTCGTGAATTTTAACAACAGTAAAGGCCTGTGTATAAGACTTATTCGTATTAATTTTCATAAATTAATATCTTCACGATGAAATTACGATTTAATAATGAAATGACTAGATTTGTAACATAACCTTAGGAGTGTGTAAGGAATCTCGGAATTGGTCTATGATTTGCAATACATGGTGATGGAATAGCTGGTATTGTAATTATAGCAAATTAAAAGTAAAAGTAGGCTTTAATTTTCAATTTGGCATCGTGTGTGTTTTAAATAATACTTATAATCAATATAAGTAAACTATTAACGTATAAATATATTGCGTGATGGTTCAGCATGGTATTTCATTATGCATTTCACTCCCGGCGAAATTAAATTACAAAGTTCAATCATTTAAATACCTACCTGCTTTGCTTTGCTTTGATTAAGACATAAAATATGATTTTGCATATCTCGAACTTGCATTTATTGCATAATTACTATTTCATAAAGTAACAACTCGCGCAAGTGTAAAATCAGTAATCAGTACATATACACGTATGTATATGTATTTCTGTATGTAGTAATTGTAATCTAGTATTGTAAATATTTAAAAGATATATGTTACATAACATATATGAATTTGAGAAAAGAGTACAGCTGTACTAGTCCTTTTTCTTGATGGCGTTTTGATATTATGAATCTTTTTCGAGATTAAAAGCGAAATGCAATTTTGTCCCGTCTGTATAATGAGATGAAGCGAGTGAGTTTTAAATAATAAATAACATATGGATAATATTGGCATTAAAAATTCGATTTCTATACAGAGTGAACTGATCTGCGATCTGACCGAACCATATGCACATCAACGGTCACTGAACGACCTACATTGCCCTGTCGGTAACACAGATACAGCACTCAACACTTACCGACAATTCGCGCTATGCATCTGCTACAAAAAACCCACCTACATCCCCCAAACACCACGAAAACCTTCACAAAACTTAACTACCCGCAAAGTTACGCGATAAATACCAATTTTCATGCAAGAAAAACTAAAATTCACCCACAAATACAGATTATTACACTTTTAAAAATGGTTGTTTATTTATTGGTTGGCCTTAACTATATGCTACTGAACAAATATATTTATTACTAGAAACCGTTTTTATATGAATTAATGATAATTTAAAATCAATTACTGAAACAGATAATTTGTTAATGTAATAATTGTTATTAATTATGAATATAGGCGCTTTCTATATTTACTCCAGGACGATTTTTTAGCTTTTGTTACAGTAATTCATTTAGAATCTGTTACGATAACAAATTAAGTCTGAGTGTGTAGGAAATGGCGCAGTTTGCAAAAATGCCAAATATCTAGTGACCTATATAGAAGTCTAGCATGTAAATCACAGTGGTTGTCAACTTGTGTATGATGGTAAACCGTGCTTGTATATTATATTCAAGCGTGATCTATGACCGGCTGGTTATGGTAATTGGCTGGTTGTAACCGGGTAATGGTGTACACTCACCAGCACATATGTATTCCTACCTTACCGACGCGGCATTCCTCACGTGGCTGGAATATTTAGAATAATAGTGCAGGGTAATTAAAAATTCTTGAGGAATTTTTTAATTATATGGTTAAATCGTTGTAATTTCCGCACGTGAAAATTTCTACGCTACTTGACATTTTCTTAATACTATACTTTCGAAATTTCCTTGTATCACTTTTACAAAACGATACAATCTTTGTTTTGAAGTATATCGTCCAAATCGGTCTTCACTAGACATTCTGATATAATTATTAGGGAGATGTAAATGTAAAAGCGATATTTCAGTAATTGGTTCATTTTTTGAAGTCTATAATTAGTAAGATTTCTTGATAACAATAGTTTAGTACTACGTCTAAGAAAATTAAATTCAAATAATCGAGTTGCCTTCATCAAAATCGCAAAGTCGCAATAATTTTATTGAATCAGATACGTTTATATTTAATAAAGAACTAGTGCGCCTTTATAGGCTGCATATAGTAATGCGCGTACGTACATCTTGTGAAAGAGCAGCGCGTCGTGGTCGATAGATCTACGGTAGGTAGCGTTGGCTAAAAATGTAGGAATTCTCCCTTTGGCAATCAGGTGAAATCCTTCATGGAACGGGCTCGTTTAGCAGCGGGCACGTTATCGTCCGTTCGTTCGTTCGTTCTCTTTGTAGCAAAAAGGAAAAGAATTTCTACCGTTGCTGCATCGCTGTCGACGGCGACGGCTTAAGGGAAGAAGAAAACGGTAACGAGGGATAAACATCTAGCAAACCACCCATCCAGCCAGCCAGCCTAGACCAGACACAAATGTACTGGAAACGAACACATAAAATACACCCAACAACTTAAGTACCACTGCTTCTCGGTCTCGCAATGACCAAATCTATATATGTTTCGTTTTATCGCGCTTCTAGATGAATTTCTTGTTAACAGTGTGACTGACCACTTGAAACATCGGCAAAACCAAAGTTGCACAAAAATTAACAACATTCTAATTGATGATCGTACCTGATTGAGACACTGGTTGCATTTCTTATAAATGTGTTCATGTTTTCATAATTTCTACTCAATTTTCATTGGCGCCTTTATACTTATTTATAATTATTACTATATTTAGAAATTAGAATGCAGTTTGAGATTATATTTATCTGTCTAGTAGGTATGAAAATGGGATAGAAAATAGGTTAGGAGCGAGTTTGTGAAAAACTATTTAGACAATAATATGGTATGGAAACATTTATATTTCCTAGAAATTAGTTTAGAAAATTGTAACTATTTTCTAACTACAAAAATATAACGCAAAACAAGCTTTAGCTCTATAAGTTCTCTGTAGTTTCATATGTTGTAACATCACTACGCTTTTTCCCCAATTAAGCAACTATAAAGGTATTATAATATACTATTAACCTTATGATATGCGTTACACGCAATGCACATATTATAAGCACTAATATTACTTGGAACAGAGAGACAAGGAAAGTAACATTGGACTATCCTTCTTCTAGGTGGTGAACTACCACAGTTAATTATAGATCATTTGTAAAGGCGCGATCCAATATGAATCGTTTTGTTGGTAAAATATGTAAAGATTGGTAAGATGGGCGCCATACGGTCTCAACTCTATGGTGTGTGTGTGTTTAGCATTAGATATTAATTACAATAACATAATAATAAATCTGGTGCAAACAAGTTGCAATTGAAATGTAATATCCTACATAGTTGTAAATGTTGTGCAGTTGGCCAGTAAATCAGGGTGATATGTTGTGTTGGACGAGCGAAAGCTACTGTTTTAAATTAATGACGATATGAGATCATATATGAGCGAAGAGAAAAAATAATACGCTACAATTTATTGCAAGCAAAATCGACGGATATGTAACTTGTAAACCGACCAGAATATATATACATATATATATATATATATGTACATGTTCACACCTACAATCATTTTCATATGACATGGGAATATGTGCTTCTTTTTGCTTTTGCTCACATCGAACAACGATCGCGAACCTGTTTCAATCGCGCAATCAAACGGTGCAATGAACAACTATAAAACCATCTTACAATTGCAATCTCTCTTATACATTGTCATGGAATTATTTTTGTTTCTTCGACAAAGTCTAAAAAAATTAATATTTAAAGCTACTCTGAATTGATATTCACTATTTATTCTAATAAATTTATATAAATGTATTTACCTACCAGAAAGTCCAGTGTAGGCCACTGTACATTTTGTTTAGCAGGTATGTAATGAATCCGAAATGACTTCCTTTGATAATAAAATTAAAACATAATTTATATGGTTCAGTGTACGTACTTGTGATACAGATATTTTAAGAAACGTAATGGAAGCAGTAAAATTTGAAATATATTTGTATATTTAAAATACTCTTTTTATAGATCATAAGTGTTTGGCTTTCTTCTACTTATATTAAATTATAAGAAACATTCTGCTCCTAATTTTAGACTAATTGAATAACATATGAGTCGTATGTTGAGACCGGAAATAAGGGTGCTTGTACCATGATATTAAAATAGAATCAATCATTTATAAAAACAAATTACAACTGTTCATTCCCGTCACCATTTTATATTTATTTATTTATTTATTTATTTTGAGTATTAGTTCGGTGAGACTCGTCAAATTAGCTGGTAGTCCTTACTTCTTAAGGGTGCTAGTGTAACTGATACACGAAAAATTGATAATGTGAAGTTCATGTTTTGGACATTCTATTGACACCTTTATGAAGCTCCTTAACAGATCCTAAGCAAATATCATAAAATAAATAGTCATAAATTTGCGTATGACGCTAAAACAAATTGTTTAAATATTTATTATAGGAATAATGCGATACTAATAAACATATCTCTCTCACTCCTAATGATAAATTCAACAGAGTCGTTATGTGCTCATAAATTAACATATATCAAAATGCTATTTCATATTTCTATTACTACATTGCGAATACAATTTACATTACTCATTTATTTATTGCCATCTTTTTTTGCAGGGTTCTACTCATATTAATAATACACGCAAGTAGTTTGTAACATGTGTCTTTGCTTGAACTATGTAGGTGTTTATTGATAATAACCAATAATAAGAAATGCGATAAAATTGCACCATTAAACGTGTAAATTATATTCCTACTTAAAGTACATCAAATTATCTTATTTATTTGGTCTATCGCTTTTAAATTAATTATTAATATGAACATTATTTCACATTTATTCATCATAAATATATATATATATAGTCAATGTACAAATTGAAACTCAGCTCAACAAAAAGCAATTCCTCAGAGAAACTGCGCCGCAGCAACCAGTGAAAAATGTATTGTCAAAGACAGGAATCGAACCTGGCTGCAACAAATCTATTACAAGTTCAAATAAATGAACATTTATCAATTAATATTGCCATTGTATTTTAGTCGTTAGTTACCGATGGAACAAACTAGATTTTTCTGATTAATTTATATTTATACCAATGCATATTTTAACTGTGTGAAATTTAGAAAACAGAAAAAAGAAACACAAAATATAACTGAAGAAAAAAAAATCATTGCCTACTAAATTATTCATAAGTAAGTTCAAACCGTCACTCCAGGGTAGGCCTAAACTAATTTACAATCGCCCACTATGCTAAATTAATTATCCTCACATCATTTTAGTTCCAACATTTTACTAATTATACTTTTCACTTAGCAAGTCGAGACAAACATATATACAGTTGCAAATTTATAACACGACAACGAACAACAGTTCGCTGTAGGGCATTATTTCAAATTAAGAATATATGAGGCACAGTTTTTAGCCGACTTTTCTAACCTCTAAACAATAAACTACGGCCAGTAAAAATAAACAACGGAAAAAGAAAATACATAATGCTAGAGGCAGTTCAGTTAAGTAGTAGTTGGCGTTTGGCAGTGGTGTTAAAAAAATAAAATATATTAATACAAAAAAATTGATATAACTAAAAAAGTAAATGTATTTTTAATGTGTTATGTATAAAATAATATAGGTGATGCTTTGCTCAACACTGGAATTTCTTGTCCGTATAATCTGGGAATAAGTATTAATATTTTTTTGATATATTTATATATTTTCTTTCTTGGACAAAATTGGGCCTTCTTCCTTATATTAGTGTATTTTAAAACCAAGGAATAAACATTTCAAAATGTCGAATATCTTTGTAAGCATTACGGTAGCTTAATGGCAATATCTATATGTGATCAGAGAAAATATATGAATACAAATTCAGAGCATGTCTCGGTCCAGTGAACTCAGTTTACCATCGAAATATTTCATCAAAGTGGGCGCGTAATTACATGGCTGTCTTGGTAATCGTACACCAAAACAACAACATATCACATCAGAATATGCTTTGGTGGTTCTGGTGTAGTACGGATGGATGGATGGATGGTGCTGAAGACAGACCAGCACCTGGCCTTTTCGGTACTTCAAATTCACACTCATACATTATTAAATAACTTACTATATATCGCATCCAATTTTATAAGCACATTTTCCGTATTTAAAACATCAAAAATTACATATATTTCATGCTGTTCATTTTTAAATATACCATGATTAAATTGCTTCAATTTAATCTCACCGTGTATTTAAATGTTACTGTTTTCAGCAATATCGTATTAAACATATTTTTAATATAAATACTGTGTCTTATATATAATTGTTTTATTATATTTATTGTATTTATCAATTTTTTTTTTCTGTTCTAGGTGAGTACCTAGCACTCAATGTTGTAGTGGCGGTTCTAGAACCATCTGGTCATAAGTGTACGTATTTTTATTTTCTTACAATAAACAATCGGCTACAATAGGTGGTATTTTCTATAAAATATGATAGTGAATGATATTGTTGTATGCTGGCGCACCTGAAATGCTCACACACTTCCAGTGTGTTAGATTAATTCTCTCACTCATACACGTACGTACGTACGATTGATGCTGTTGTTGTGACAACGTATCTCCACGCCACCTACATTTCATAAAACGGTACCTGATATCATATATACAACACATGCATAAGTGAGTCTATTCATACGAAACGCGCACCCACATCATCTATGCGTACAACACCGCTTCTCAAAGTTATACACATATATATATATATAAAATTTTCATAATATTGATCCACTATTGCTTAAAATATTGGCACTGGACTACAAAAATAACAATAATTAACAGCTTACTCAAAAATAACCGTAAACAATAATGGGTTATATTCGTAACTTTGCATAATTTTGGCGTACTCCGTGTAAGATATATGTTATGCACAAGACACTTTGAGAACTTCTGGGCAAGTCCCTAGGCGTCGCCATAGTGACCATTCGACTGAATCGTTTCCCAGACATGTCCAATAAAAGCCAGACGACAAGACAAGATCGAGCACAGTTTCCGTCTTTTCGAAATGCTAACATAAAGAAGGAATGCGATTCTCCAAATTGCAGGTACATTGATATTTACTGCAATGCAGTGCAGTGCAGTGCAGTGCGCTCGCTGGAATTGCATGCAATATTGAAATATGCTAAAAATACTATATTTAAAATATAAACAGTAAAAAAATGCCTTGAATATTCGTATATTTCAATTTTCATGTTTTTCCTTTGTAGTCTGCGTGCACACCCACAATAGAAGGAAAATATAGTATATAGTGGAAGCAGCAGACGCAGACGCGGTCGCATCAAGTGTTCAAATATTGGAAAAGTTTTTAAATAGTTTTTGCTAGTGGTGGCTCCGACTCCGACTCGTCTGTAATGGAAGCGGAAGCCAACTATTCAACAAAACTTTTATTTGACATTTGTTGTAAATTTACACCATTGAAATACTGTTTCAATTTCTTAGTAACATTGGCGGTGTAAATATGTCTCCATTTCCGATATACTATTTCCAGTTCCAATTCTATGAATCGCCATCGTTAAATCACGTGTTATTTTGTTTTCATATTGGAAATTCAAGTTTGCTTTCTTAGAATTATTTCATTTTTCATAACAATTCTACTATTTCGATAAATCTATTCCAACGTACAATATAATTTGAAAATAAAATCTACTATGCCCTACATTGGTCTTCCTTGTACGTATAATTTTAATAACACATATCTATTACATTCTAAAATAATATGGTAAAGCATTTTATAAATTCGATTAAATAAATTTAAATAATAATATGGAGTTCAATTTGAAATAAGAATTACTTCTGTAAATAGATATGTTGCATATTCCGCTCTGAATTGAAATTGCAACAATGTAACAATTTAAAGCCCAAATTAGGAGGCAATAAATTTGAATAATATGATTGAGTGTGGCGGGTCAGAGCGGATTTGACCATCTTCGGCATATGATCGGTTCGTGTGAGCCTTATGGCTATACGATTCGTTTATAGTATTAAAACACATTCACAGTAACCGTACGCGCGCCTTGCTCTCAATATCTATAGCTGATGCCTCTGACTGCAATTTCCTGGACACACAGTCACACACACACACAGCGACACAGCGCACATCACAAGCGCTAATGGTTTTCGTTGAATTGAGTTAAGTTGTGTGTGTTGCAGGCAGAAGTGCAATGTGTTCATGCCCGATCAATTACCCAACTTAAAAACCAGTTGATATAGCGGTTATAACGCGGAAGGTATTTCACTTATACCGGTGTCGCGCTTGCTTCAACCCGCCTCACTTTTTTTTTGCCGCGGCTGCACACGGACTTTCTCAAAAAGGTGTTGGATAAAATAAACTTAGAGATGCGCAGTAGGATTATGAGGAGCTAGTGTAGTAATAATAACCATCACAAATTATAATGGTATAGGTAGATAATTATTAGAACACGAATTTCTTATATACATTTTATACAAATTCACATGAAATATTTGGTAGCTATATAAAAATATATTGGCATTCGTTAATTGCTTTTTGATTCTTACCATTAAATATATTGGTCAAAAATTATATATATAACGGAGTGGGCGCCATTTAATTTATACTATAATTATGTATTATTATTACCAGAATTTTATTGTTTTTTCTACGAACTATAAAAGGAGCACTTATAATTTAACATTGAAATATAATTATTTAAACATACTAATCTCATATCTATTATTACATACTCATTAAATGAAGAAAAAATAAACTTAATACACATTACAAAAAGTACTCAAATATAATAAATGAATACTGGCGCCAACACAAATTAATATCCAATCAACAAAAACATTTATTGCAATTCTTTGAAAGAAACAAATAAAAAAGCAACTGTTTTTTCTGTAAGGCCAGATGTGTCGCAAAAAATCGCTATCGATAAATCTGCTTGGCAAAAGAGTATAACAAAGATATAAACAATAAATCAGCCCAATAAATAGAGAGCATCCTCTATATTGATTGAAGCGAGATAGAGTTAGTTGCGTAGGATCGCGCACCGCACCGCACCGCGTATTTGTATGTATGTGAGACCTGAATTCAGAATCAGAACACGAAACCTAAGTTGAAGATAATTGGTATTCAGAAACGAACAACCAGAAGAATATATATTGCGCACGTATTGAAATACGATCGGCCAATATCGATAACGGATCAATGTACATATACACACTGACTGGGAATATATTATTCGTTTGGTGCTTGGCCTTGCGAATCAATTGAATCTGTGTATTGTCACACATGTTGGACCACAAATTATGATTATTTGCAGACCTCCGTGTCAATTTAATGGAATGTATTTTAATGTTTCCATTAGAGCTATTTGTGTGTCGACAAAATTTGCAATGGTAAACTTTATACCGATCGAAAATTAAACTTAGGACACATTTATATCAGTTAAGTAGTTGTAAAGGGCTAGAATGTCGGTAGATCTTTTTCTTGGCATGTTTATTACATCTTCAGCGGTATCAGATGGAGTGTGTCCCACGCTGAGCTGTGAACACCTCCAGTTTGTTCACGGTCAGTGGCAAACGCCTTCATAACCTTAAACAGCGACGTCCATCGTGGTTCTCTATCATCGGACACATATCGCAGTTCGCACTTCGCAGCCTGTTGAATCACTCTTCTGCACTTGTTTTTAATCTGCGCACACGCAGCACCCTGTCTCCTTATAAGCGGACACGCATGCGTATACGTCGTAAATTAGGCAACTCTACGTGGGGTTCGTAACAGCGCTATGGCGACCTTACAAGGTCCGTCTACTGATACACTGATAAGTCCTATAGACCAGTGGAACTGCCACCAAAAGTTGTCGGAATATTATTTTCTCCATGCTTGTTCTATACAGATTAATCTATTTGTTGCAGGAATACTGTAAACCCCTTAAGGGGATTTTAATGCAAAAGCAATAATATTACTTTTTCATCATCATTGCTCGGATAATTTAATAGATTATATGTTTAGAGACAATTTAAAATTCATACGATTTAATCATTTTCCACCGGCAAAAAACCGCACAATACTAATACTTTCATTAATTTTTCCATATCGTAATTCAAATCGCATAGCAGTAAAAAGTATGGTTATAGGTATATGTAGGTATACATCATTTATCTTGTTCGTCGGCGTGCCAGTGGCAAAATTATTGCCATGTTGGCAGACAGTCGGAGTGTTTTAGAAAACGAGCATCCTAGATCTCCATTTACAGTGCAGTGCAGTGCAGTGCAGTGCAGTGCAGATAACCATAGCGAGCATAAGGGGAAACAGTGCAATAAATATATCGCGCGATGTTAAATGTATGCGTATTTTATTATTGGTAACCATTATCTCAATCATATTGTCGATCCGGTTTATCGATTGCCGTACATTCTCGCTTGTTCGGACTCAACAGTTGGTGCTGTTGATTCATCGATGTTTAACTCATGTTCAAGTATTTGTAAGTTTGCCCCCATTGAATCAAACAATGCTTCTATACATTGATCTTGTTTTAACGATTAATATATATATATATATATATATATATATATATATATATATATATATATATATATATATATATAAGTAAAAATCGCTAAACATTAAAAATGTGTCGGTAAATTGTACAATGTCGTGAAATAGCATACGGTGTCGGCATGTTTGATTGCATGTCAGCAGTAACGGACTGCATATAATATAAATACGCGCAAAATGAACCACACAAATATTTCAGTAGATTTAATTAGGGAGTATGCTGTATGCATGAAATATGCATAGTTGTGTGGAACCACACCAATACTAGCAAATAAATTAAACGTAAACACAGGCAATATGTATATATGGTATATATGGTTTCGTTTACACCTGTGTGTGTGTGTGTGTGTGTGTGTGTTGCCTCAGTAATAGAGTATGGTTTACCATAGTAACCCAAGTTATGCATATGTGATAGTATGTGCGCATACATACGAAATATGTGTGCAGACATTGTTGTGTGTGTGTGCGTGTGTGTTACAAGCTCTGTGGCATTGTCAATTACACCTGTCATATAAAATATTAATTAATTGTAGGTACACGTATTTATTACAAGTCTAATTAAAATTAGATGCGTTCTGTTTAATTAGTTTGTGTAATTTGATAGTGTTGTCGGTCGCTCGAACATGTTTTCAAACTCTTATGCTAATTAAACGAATTAAATGGCTTCGTTCGTTCGAAGTCTTCTTTATTAAACTACACCTTTTGTGTTTTTTAAACATGCCATTTCAAAAAATATTAATGTTATGACCAAACACTATAGCTCTTTTGTACATATTGTACGATAAGTTAAAATAATTGTGCTTGAAAATAAGTACAATAAATAATTACATACAGAATCTGGAATTCGTTTAAAACCTAAATAGATAGATTAATCTAACATTTTTTTTTATTTGCTTGGTACAATTTCCGGCAAAACATGTACTTACGTTAGTATATGAGTACGGAAGTCAAATGCTATCAACGATCGAATTGAGTCACGTATTATTAAAAAATGTCAGTTTTTTAACGTGTATTTATGTATTAAAATGCCATTAAATCTTCCAAATAAAGTTAACCGGGTGAAATGGTTGGTATGCTTCAGTGTACTCAATTCAATAAACAGTGGAATTCTATTTATGGCAAAATATGGCAACGGCCAACGTAGATGGGAAAAATAATAAATATGGATACGTGAATGCAGCAGCAACACGGCATAAGCGGTGGAATGCTGTACCAACATCAGACGTATCTTCTGTAAGATGTATAAGGTATTAATATATTTATTTCTTGCGATAATTTGTTGCTTGAAATGCGTCAATGTCAATGCTAGTTTCTTTATTTGTATATTTTATTTTCACATATAAAAATTACTTTTATTCACCCGTATTCATAGAAAGGCTATTAAATAATTATTACCAATTGTTGCCATGGATATTATAGGAGGTTTGATTTGAAATGTTTAATGTTTGGACTATTACCAGTCGGTCTAGTCAAGTCGTAAGAAATAAGATATTAAAAAACAAAAAATTACGAACGTTTACTACATAATAAATGCAAGCATTCACATATTAAGTGCTGCATTACTAAATATGTATTAAAAATATTGTATTCATAGCATATTGGAGCATATTATTTGCAACGGAATTTATTAATGTGAAATATATTAAATTACTAAAGAAGCTGGAGTAGCCTTCACTCGACTTTTTTATTTTTACAATCTGCATTTAAAATTTCTATAATAAATTGTATAAACCTATAAAACATTAGTCTATAAAACATGCAAGCCAAAACAGAAAATTTCATTCCAATTTTGGCAAATTCTTAACTCTAAATCAAACAAGTAAAACACAATGCTGTTTCTCGTGAATTTTATTTTTCCTTTTCGCTTTTTCATCTTGTTCGTATCGCGATCGCATTGATTAATATTGGCAGCACTGGCGAACAATCACGCTTCCATGGCGCCAACCTAAGTCTCGAAAAATAATTGATGTCTCCAATGTGATCGAGACGTTATTGAGAAATGTCAGCGGATTATATTATATTAGAGGCGATTTAAAAATAATAGAAATTTAATGATGACATTTTTTATTTTACCTTTTTCATTTTACGTTCTTGTTGAATTGAATTTTCAGTTCGTTATTACGGAATTTACGTATATATATATATATATATCTCAGATAATAATGTACTTGTTTATCTTGATCAATTTATACTTTCTTATACGAAGTAATAAGTAAGTCTTGTATTCATGAAAAATTGTATTATTGTAATTTATTTTGTGGAAGTAATGAGTGATATCTATATGTATTATTACTGAGGATATGGACAATTTTCTTGAATGTATGAATAAACTAGTTTGTTAGCCAAATGTAACGGCTGATATGTGTCCGTACAATTAAGCAGTGAATGGAATCTGTATGTTGTCGGTTAGTTAGTTAGTGTATATAATATAATATAATATAGTATATGAAAAACTAGTTTTAATCTTTCAATTAGAGACATTTCTTGTTGTCAAGTTGCCCGAATCCAGCGGTATACTGGCTTGACCGATAAGGCGTGCCTCTGTATGTTTGTATATATGTATGTATGTGGTGTGTAGTGCACTTATCTTTTTCTACACACACACAGACACATGTAGTGTTGAAATAAGGCCCAACCTTCATGAGTGTGTGTATGCATGTCCTATGTTTGTTGGTATAAATACGTGTCAATGTAGCCAACACAATTGGTCATACAAGAGTTGAATTTGTGCGAGAGAGATACCCAGATCCCGAGATGTACGCATGAAATACCGTTTAAATAATCCATCACTCCGGCCTGGCGTCGGTCGCCTCAACAAACAAACAAGACCGTAGATTGTGTAATTCCAGGACCGGAGTCACAGCTAAATCGTGCCCTATTTTAAATAAAACACCATCAAAAAATTACTCCATATATACTCTCTTTCCTTCGAACAGAAAAAAGGTTCAGTTGTCGACTGTCAATCACAGGCCATATACTTCGGACGTGGGTGATTGGCTGCAACAAATTGATCTGATTTTTTTTTATGTCCGATTAAATTAAATTTATATTTTGTTTTATGTTGATACATAGTAAAATTTCGATTTTGCGACTCGCGATTATTTGACTTCCGAATTATAAGACACCGGTTTTTGCTATTTTACGTAAACATTCTTTTTTTTTCTTCAGATTTAGCCAATGTTGAACAATTACAAGCATTAATACGAAATATTGTCTCATTCATAAATTACGAATTTAATGATTAAGCCCCTAATCCGTATTGCTCCTAGTACACTCCTGCACGTTGTCGATAATTAGCATTTTCACATTATATCGTCTGATGCCTCCGTAAATAGATTTTAACCTGCGTTGATATTAAAAAATATTCATCAATACATCGACTAGATATTGAAACAAGTTATGGATTATCTTGACTTTCAGTCTAGTAATTAAAATAGCTTAACTGAAAACCTACGCTCGAAATACACTGTTAACGAATTGTTGAAATATCTCGACTTGACGTTTCATATAAATTCAACAAAAACTAAACATACTTCTGCCTGATTTTGATTCACTTGAAAATAATAATTTATTATACGCTTTGGACGTTGCATTATCAATAAACAAAAGTTATTATTTTGTTTTTGCCATATTTTCAGGGGCACCTACACGAATTTCAACGCCTTCTTAAAATTTCATCTCTTTGTCATATCAAAATACATATGGGCAAACAAGAACATCATTTGGGATTATGGAAATTCCAGTTGTAATAAAATTTGATGGAGGTATTTTTGGGAATCTTCAAATGTTACTAAAAATAGCACTTTTAATGCACATTATTGTGCTATATCACGTACCAAAAAATCAAATACAATTGCCGGTTAAAATAACAACCAGCAAACCAATTGTTACGTAGAATTATATATATTTTTTTAAATCAACTGTAGGAAAAATCGGTAGGAAATTAATGAAATCGGTTTTATATGTTACATCACTTTCATTTTGCATAATAAAAACAATAAAAATCAATTCCGACAGCGAACAAACATAAAATGGTTTTAATCTGTGCCGCGCGATCGAAAAACATAATTTAAATCTTATCGACGGTGGTGTAATTATGCAATGAAATTCACATTAACTAATCAACGAATTCAAGTAATTAAAACACGCGAACTCATTTTTTGTATTACTCTCTTTTTGACCATTAACGATTAACGAACGAACGGATGGGACTTGCGTGCAAAAATTGTGACCCCACGAAAGATATAGACATTTCGCCGATTAAAAATAAATTCGAATTACAATTCGACACCAGTTTACACTTTACAGTTATAACTGTCGCATAAATCAAGTAAATCCGATTAGAGAATTTAATATTCAATTTTTTATTTGTCGGTATGTTCATGTCGGAAGCTTAGAAATGTAGTGTCAAGACATCATTTTTATTTCACACTAACAAAAATACAAGTTAATAAGTTATGCTAATATCACACTTGGGCTAATTTTAATATTATTGGTATAAACATTCGAAGAACAAATAATTAGGTAAGCATTGGTACACTAGAATTAGTGCTTCCAACTCGCTTGTCTTCGTAAAGGAAAATAATTTATTTTTTGAAAATAATATTCAAGTAATTATAATTAAATATAGGGAGCATTTCCATATTCCACGGGTAAATGAGAAGTGTTTGGACCCTCCAAAGTGGCCGAACGAAATTCTCTGCTTGCGATACATATTCTGGTTGAGCTTCTACATGACCACCACCACCTAACATATACTAGGTAGCCACCATGGCTCTATTCAACATAGGTCTAATTAACTGGCATGCATGCAACACACACACACATTGGCTGTGTGTAACTGTGTATCGTCGCTCCCTCATTTAGTAGAGGGAATGACCTTTCTGTAAATTAGTATACTTACTGTTTACGCCCTGCGACTTCGATTTGATTTATTTTCAATTACTGGCACTCTACGCAGAGCACAGCCATCGCTGTTTCATGCTCTTTCTCATACATAGGTTAGGTTAGGTACACCTACGAACAGCAAAAATACTACCGTAGCCTAATTAGTTTTGCAAATTATACATTCTACACAAACAGGAGTTCTTACTATGAATCATTGATAATAATATTCCATACTTTATTCCATGTTAGTTTCGCTATAACGGGAACGGATTCACTTTATTTCCTTATGAAGGAGTCAAATTAACTGTCATTCCCGCACAGCAATTAATTTATTATACGTACATTATGTACTAATATTTGTGAATTGGAGATTTTAAATAATGGTTACAAATAATATTCATCGATTAAATATTTATGAAGAAATTTTTTTGATTTGATACTACACAGTACTAGTAAAATGGAATTGAAAATAAATTAGTAATGTATTGTACCAAAAAAAAAAAAAAAAACCTAACGCAGAACTATGAACAACATATACTAATAATAAAATTTAATTAGTAAAGTTAATTCATTTCTCAAGAAATATTGTAAATAATAAATATTTAAAAATGTAGTTTATATGTCTTTATTTAATGTTTAAAAAGTGGCCATTTCCAACAATAAAACATATAATAATATTTAATGATTTTACGAGGAATACAGACCTATCTATATTTTTATAAGTTATTGTGTTGTGTCTATCAAACAAGAATTTTAGCGCGGTGTAAATACTGAAGAAACGGATAAATAATAAAACAAATTAATTTATTAATGTAATTAATATTTTCTATTTATGTCAATTGCGTTAAATATAAAATATATATATATATATATTTAATACATCAATAAACCTATAATATTTTGCTTTTTTTTTAAATTTAATTGAAAAATAATAGTGCCTTGGTTTTAAACTATATAATATAAAACTATTTAATTTTTGAGTACATTCATAATAACCTAGTACTTTCAAAGGTCATTAAACGAATATCTGTGCAAACATACTGCACAGACACACAACCGACTGCTCAGTTGTGCTACCTTATGGCGAGCTAAAATAATTCCGATTAAGATTGCATAACAAAAGGTTATAGTGTAACCTATAAAATATGTTAGTGCCTAATAAAAATATGATGTTGAATTCATCATAAATCAATGTTGAAACATTTTTTACACCTTTTAAAAAGAAATTCAATGATCTAAACTTCCCAGTGGTTGAAAATATCCAAGTCCATCTTTGTCGACTTATTTGAGTACCACTGGAGTAGCAGCACAGTGTGTAAGTATCCTATCTGTAATATCCGTATTTACACAAGCGCGAGCATCTTCGATCCTAACCCAACACAGAGTGATCTCGACCACACCCCGAGGCGAATCATCAACATTCGATAACAGTCGCGAAAATAACATTATTATCGTTACTAGTCGGACAGAGACGCATTTAAAATCAAAACTGAAGACAGACAGAGAGCACGTGTGTATATATACCTTTATAGCTGCTACCTGCGCCTCGGCTAATAGCACTGAATCGCACCTACGCATTGGTATATCTGTCTTGCGTGTGAAGTCAATAGTTTTACGACTAATAATCACTGTCTATTAAAATATCGAGATGTCTTCATTTTACTGGACAGTGTCGTCCCATGTGGGCACTAAATGACCAGTCTAATGGCTACGTACCCTGAAATAATCGAATTATTTGGCTTAAATTCGAGTTGATTGCAATATCAAAGCTTTGAGCACCATCACAGATGTGTATAATTAGATTTTACTTGGATTTTGGATTAACTGGACTCGTTTACAAATTCAAAGGATATTTAGTGACGGTTTATAGAGCAGTGGCACTCAAATAATCTTTCCCAAACATATATTATTCCTTAACTGTCTATACTACTTCCTCTGTATCCAGTATCCATTTATTTTACGTGTCTGAATAAATTATATTTCCAAATTGGTTTAAAACTGGATATATTTTGATTTTTTCAATTTATTTTGCGTTGAATCCCATAATTAATTATTTTATGTTTAATTTAACGTTTTTTTCTTTTAGAGTCCACAGTTAATATTAGTATGTCCTACTATATTTATGATGTGGCAATAATTTGAATCGAGTTAAACATATTTTGTTATATGTCTAGTTGTGTACATGAACAAGGTCTACATGAACAAGCTTCTTTTTCTCAAATTCATCCAGTCATCGTTGATCTTGTCTATTTATTCAAGTCTAGTAGGTACCTAACAATGATTGTACTTTCTTCTGAATCTTCTGTTCATCGGTATTTTTATTCCATGTCATATATTATTACTCAACTATAAATGTCTTTACTTTAACCGAAACATATCCACTTTTTACAGATCCCCCACAGAACACCTGTACAGAAATCAGATTTATATATAATTCGTCAATTAAAATTCTGGTTAGCAAAGCGATAAAAATACATCAGTTTTTCTACAATAAAATTGGCCTGATTGCGGTTTTGTTCGCTCTAAACGTTTGTTCCCGTTTTGATTTCGGTTGTTTTTCTCATCAGTTTTTAATGTATAGATGATCGTGGCCTTGTTTGGATTTAGCGATCACATCTGATCGTAAGCTCTTTAGATATTGTTGATCAGTTCAGTTACAACACCGGTTGAAAAAACGTTTTACGCAATGCTATTGAACTTGATGTGCTGTGTAGCAGGTTGTTTAAGACTGTATTACACTGGTGGCATTAAGTTCTGAATCTGCGGTTTGTTAATTCATTCTTTAGCGTTTTTAAACAACGACCATTTCTCGAAATTTGTTGTTCTTAAATGATACGGTTATTAAGAAAGCCGTTCAAAGACGTATTCTTCAACGAAATTGAGCATAAGTTCTCCTGACGATAGATAGTGGCAATACCTGTTTTATATATGTTCGAAAAAAATAATTGTGATTAAAATTATTTGACCCAGACAATATGGTTAACAATGAAAGAATAAGAACCCATTTAAAAACATCTCTGGCTTCAAAAACGTGTTTTCAGAAAGGTTTTTGCGGAGATAACCCCGGGCAAAGTTAGGCCTGATCAGACTTCGAAAGCGAAATAAGAGTAGATCCTTTGAGGAGCAGACAATCCGCGTGCGACGTATCCGAAGTAAAAGGGAAGAAGACACCGTAAAATTTAGTTGTGGAATCAATAATAATAATAATATGTGAGGATCTAATTTTGCGGTTGGCTGTACGTGAAGTTGGACTTTATATAGAAAAGCGACTGGGTTCCGAGAAGCAGAAACGTTGCTTCCACCATGCTGTGCCTGAACAATACAACCTTGCCAGGGGTATATAATACCAACCAGACCAGTGTAAAAGAGATAACAACAGAGATAGCACGATTCAAAGTGCTGCGTCCTGCGTCGACTCAAACTGGGGACGTCGGTCGCCGCGTATTTCGTCCGGTTGCTGCTTCAGCTTGTGGCCATCAGACCACTTTTTCCCGACAACACAATTTGAATTACAAACGGTTTTCTTTCTCTCTGCTACTTTGTGCCTTTGTGCACGCGGAATCGGAAAAATCGCACTCGCCACTTTGTATGTGGATGTATCTGTCTTGCCGCTTGGAATGTAGTATGGACATATAAAGTACGCATTACACTATTGGCATTACATCAACAACAACGGTGAGCTGTAGGCATTGGTGCCTGAAGGCACCTTTAAGAATCCTCAATTTATGCATTAAATATGAAATTGGGTGATTGCCTTCTGATATTTAATAGTGATTACAAAGAAAACTATAAAAAATCATAAATAAAAATATTGAGGCCAATATGTGCTTCTTGCTACTTAATCTTACTTCGGCCGATGATTTATTCGCGTATTCACAGGTACATTTACAGATTGCATTATTGATCACCGTTTACTCTACCATAGTATTTTCTACTTTATTGCGCGAAAAATGGGTCAATTTAATTTACAATATGATTGTAAATGGAGGGTGCTTCAGTCTATTTATAAAGTTGACCTCGTAACCAACCACCAGCACAAGTTTTGTTAGCGAGTGTAACAGGACAAGATTTATGCTATTATAGCCATATGTATAAAAGAACAAAATGATTTCTTTATGGTGGTGCCTTTTTGTCGCGAATTTTTACGAGCTTTTAAAATTATTAATTTAAAAGTCTCCTGCTGAAACGGATACTTCGTCAAGTTAATACCATGAGTGTTTTATGGCTTGTTCCATATGGCTTTATTGTTGTATAATTTTTAAGTGTTATTACTTCATTTTTAGCAATAAAACATTTTTAGCTCGGCTCGTACAAGACGGTGTTTGGTTTAAATCGAAATTTACCGAAATAAGAATAAGTTAAACCGGCAGCGAAAATAAATAAATGTGTATTTAGGAATATATATTTGGACAATGAAAGAGGTTGTCAAGAATAATTGACGCGCATGATATCCCAAATAAAGCATCAATAAACGATCAAGCAACTGATCAATCACGCACGTAGAGTCGCGTATGTCACGTTTCGTGTTTGTATTGGTAGAGGTACATACATGTTATTACGAATGGCGTTTCGATCACAATCATCATCAGCGTGATTTCGTGTGTGACATCGCAGCGGCACACAGTATACTGCATGGCACTGCTTTAAACGTGATTAGTTACATGACTTTCTGACAAGCCTGTGTGCATCGCATTATGTCAGACAGACAGACAGACACATCAACCAACTATTGTACACACAGTCATACACGGATCTGTAAGAGATTCCCACCACCTGCGCGCTTCCTTTCGTTTTAGTCATTTTATTTGAATATTTTATTAAATTCGTATCCAATATTTATGAATTAAGTATTATTGTAATAAAACAAAATGGTTGCTGTATAGTAATCAATATCCTTCATATCGAATATATGTTTTGCTCTGATATGCAAACCAATCATAGTCATAGCACAAAGATAGTCTTGAATTACCAGCGAGAAATTTCTAATGATAGGGTAATAATTGTCATCGCTTTCTACGCGGTAACTGGATTGATTAGCATTCGGATCTGACAAAAATCAACGGCAACATGACACGCTGAACAGTTAACTTATAAACGATCACTTATTTCCTATCATTAGTCAAACTGTTGTTGTGAGTCAGTATATTTTATGTATGTATATGAATAACATCTAGTCGTATACACATATATCGATGCATATATATGTTTAGAGGGCCGTATACACATATATGAGCATAGAAGTAGATATTTTATAACCTAAGCACTTAACCTTTGCGCCAGTGTTACTTATGCGAATGTGTGTTTGTGTGATGGAATGTTACTTGATTTTAATCTATTATCTCTAGACACATGTGTGAGAAATATTCGTATTCTTTTTACCACTTTGAAATATTGGGTTTTCAGCAAGTCAAGTGATGAGCAAAGTTAATATATAACATTGATTAAAGGCTATGAAAAATATGGCCATAAAAAGCTTTCCTCTTTGTCAGCATTAATTAAAAACTATTATTCAAATTGCAAAAGCTGCAAGATATTTTATTAACGCAGAAGAATCGAGTCGACGATTGTTTAAAAAATGACCAAATATATGCAAAGATTGCGAATATGTTTATGGGTTACTGAGCAATTTACAAAGCTGGACTTTCCTAAACGTAGTTTTTATTATAAATAATATTTATTTTTTCTTTAATCTTCAAAATAGTGCCGACTTTTTGGGAATCTTTGTTATAAAATTTGGCAATAAAAAGAACCAAACTTGAAAAAATCTGTGGTATTTTGCTATTCATTCTGCAAACTGCGATAAATTTCAATATTGTCCTTTCGTTTTTATGTTTGGGTCAGCGATAAATAGCGAAGCCAAGGCCCCAAAACCACAACAACCAAAACAAAACTATATCAGATATAACGCAGATGCGTATATATATATATATATATATATATATATATATATATATATATATATATATATATATATATATATATATATATAACTCAGCATTTCATTGTTCCTATAAACACAAGTGCCGACGACTGACTCGTATCGCGAATCTTCAAATTTCAGATGGCCCAGCCACGATAGGTTTGTGCTCCATGGACGAAACAGCGCGAGATAAATCATTGGGCGATGCTGTACCCTAACCTAAAGTCCTTCATCATCTTTACATTTAAGGTGCATTTAAAATGTCATGGCCTGCTGTTCGAACAACACTTTTTTCTATTTTAATAGTTTTTAGTTTTGTTTTGGGGGAACTTTATAGCGTGGGCGAGAACATTTATATTAAATTACAATAAATTAGACGCGATTTATTTCGTTTCATTTGTAACTGCTACACATAAAGTCCTGTTCAAACTGGTTGTGTAACGAAGAAGAATTTTTAATGTAAATTATATTATAAATTTCTTTTGAAATGTAATTGTAAATCAGCTCTTTTGACTAACGATACTTTTTAGAATGCCTTGCGTGTTGGATAATTCGATTTCATACAATATTTGATCTTCGACATAATTATTGAGCGTGTTATTATTATCTCCTTTTACATAATGACGTTTTGTCCATCGTAAAATATACAAAAGAAGTGCTATAATATATTATTTAAGATTATCAGTGGTATTTTATATTTTATGATAATATGAAAACATTTTATTAGTTTCCCTAAAAAATTTGCTGCTTAATTCATTTCTAAAATAACCAAAGTCAGTATTGTAGTGACGAATAAACACTATAATTGTTTATATAAATCAAAATACTTTGATATACTATAAACAAATTTAGTAAGATTGAAATATATATATCTGAAAGTTGCTTACAATATTAAAAATTATTCGTATTAAAAATACTAATGTTTATTCATTACAATAAAATATGAAATACAAGAGAAACCATGCCACAAATTTCCAAATCTAGTCCAAACTTTTTATGACAACAATCATTATACCAGTTTGTTTTCCTGTAATTAAATTTACATTAAAAATGCATATTTAAAAAAGTATCGTAACGATGAAAAACAATCACATAAAAACAGTACGGTCCGTTGAAAGTTTTCCGATGATTCTTTGTATATGTGGGTGTGCATACTACGAACTTTGTTTGCGTTTTTGTAATCAATAATCGGGGGTTGCGAGACTGTATAATATCCCCAAGCACATTAAGACTCCGCACCCTGTATATACACACACATATATATATAAAAGGCCATTCATCTATTTGGGAACATGTACCGTTGTTTCGTCGTTTTTCTGACTGGCAACATTTCAAAACGTAATAAACTATGTTGCCTGCGCATTCATTGGCGCACTATAGTGGTGTTGACAAGATCGGTATCGCTTTTTAAACGATGTTCCTCGTTGTGATATCAGATCAACTCTATGGTAAATTATATAAGTATTTAAGGGAAAATTGTGGTCATTTTTCCCTCATTAGTATTCATTTTAGCTAATATGTTTACCTCGATGTATGTACTCGTATTCAGATTATTTGTTTGGGTCTCATTCAACGTCGGGAAACTTCGTGCTATAGTTAATTTTTTATTTAATTGGTAAATAGTCCTCAATATGCAAATTTAGAATTGCATTTCAAGTATATCTCAGGATATAAATGTATATGCTGGTGTGCACAAAGTAAATAATGGATAAATAATTATAAAGAATTGGATATCCTATTCTAACGATAGTATTGTATTTGAAAATTAGTTCATTTCCTATAATCATTTTTCAAAGTGAACGTATAAAAAAGTGTTGCACTATTTTCTGAAAAGCGAATAAATTACAAAAACAAGGCACATAACGAAACGAACATCAATCAAATATGCGTAATGAGTAAATAATTGCATTGGCAACAATGTCTACTGTATACTATTATACTGCGCATTATATACTATGGCCGCGTTGATGGTGGATATATTTTACGACATTCATAATGAATGTGGCTGGTGTAATCGATTCTATTTAGCATACATTTTTCAAGCAAGCAAGCTTGCACACAACTGCACAACAATGCTACCGCCACCGCCGCCAGACCAAACATGAAATGTTATGTGTCAACAACACGCAAAAACAACCAAAATATACGGCTACTTGGAATGTTTTCCCTGGAATTATATACCAAAGGGTTTAATGTATAGCATTAAAATGGTAAACAAAAAACGAAATGATATATGAACACATTTCTTTTCAAGATTACTAATTGTGGGGTTTTCAAACAAAATTGTAAAGCTTATTCCACATAACGTTCACCATTGTCGACGTGACATGTTTTGATTGGCTGGCCTGTGCATCAGTGGCCTTGAGAACGATACACAGCTATTCAAGTGTCGGAAACTGAGATACAACTTGAGATAAAAAATATTATTTTATTTATTCTGCTATTCTAAGTATAAAAAAGTGGTCCTCATAAAACATGCAGGGAAATCCATGGTTGTGCAGGGCAATCAGTATGGTAACACGAGGGGAAAACCCTTATTAATCCCTGCACTAATCGGAGGGCTAAACGGACGCACCTGCTTAGCTATTTATGGAGAGAAACCCTCACTAACTAACTATAATTAAGTCTTTACATGGCCCATACTATGTGGACATTATGTTGCCGCATAAGCATACGAAAATCCCTACACGCTACGCAAAAAAAGGACCTGACAAAATTAAAATATACCTACTTGATACACTAAGTGGTTCAACCTCGTTTTAGCCTTTTAACCAACAGGTACTTTAACATGTTTAAATCATTGAATTTATTTACTTTTCTTTTTTAATCTTTTGCATACAGCAATAGAGATATAAGTATTCGGTCATGTGTCTGTATCATTCTTAGTATAGGGAAAAAACATCGCATCGTAAAACCAAATGATTTGTATACATCAAAAATATATACACAGTTTCTGTAACTATTTTTTCTAATTTATTTTTTGTTTCTTTTTTTCAGGTGAGTTCAGTATTTATATCCTGCATCCGAAAATTCCGTAAGTAATTTTAAGCCATCATGAAATATAAAGTATAATGTGTAAGAGAAACAAAAGCTAGATTCATTCTTAGCGAAGTTAATTTTATTTTGTGAAAGGAATAAAAATAAAGCAGACAGGGCGACAAAGTTAATGCATTTAAAACTATAAACTCTTATTGTTAGCTGTTGAATTGTTACAAAAATAACAAGCAAGCGTAAACTTTTCGACTTTATAACAAGCGTGAATAAAAGTTTTGATACACACGGTCTGACAGCGGCCCGTGGCTCCAGTTCCAGGCACAAGTAGAGTTAACCAAACTAATTTTTTTTCCGCCACCACTTGAGTTACTGCGCAGTTTTGGAAACAATGAACTATCTTCCTCTTTAGTGTCAGTGTATTGTGCTAGATAGCGCTGCTCGGTGTAGATGCGGCATTTACCCTTTCAGGCGAGCGCGCTGACTGGAGTGTGAGGTTAGGGGTGAGTCTGGTTTTCCCTAAGCAAAGTTTTTGGAAAGTTGCCGAGTCATTGTCCATATATTTTCGCTGTGTCCGTGGCACTCACATTTAATCAACCGTACAATTCGGGCCCTTCCTTCCGCTTTTGGACTACTTCGTATCTATACACATACTACTGCTGAATTTATTACACCGGGATTTCATTGCAGATTTCTTCAAGTATGATTCATTTTTTACCGAAATATATAGAGCGTAATTAAAGATATATTACGAATATTAAAATAATTAGGTACTGCCATCTATAATATGCGAGGGAATTTTCAACAAAATAGCTTATTTTTAAGTGCAATTATAGTATCAACTTTTTTAGTTATTTCTATTATATACACATTAGTCTCCTTAAAAGATTTAAGCTACAAAAAGCAAAAGTATTTTTTAAATTTAAGGTTATTAAGAACCGTTGCGAAGCTACGATTGGAGCTTTATACTTCAGAGCTTTTTACCAACGAATGTTGATTCTATCTCGGCATCAATTTCGGTAATAATAACCAATAATTTAACCACATCAAACCACTACTGGTGGCTATTAAATTAGAGTATCTAATAACGTCTAGTTGTTGTTTTACTCTGTAATTTTCATCTAGTTGGGATCAATATTATAGAATATTGAGATACCCCATGCGTCAATACCAGAAAACGATGAGTAAGCTTAGGGCATATGATCAATTGACAATCGCTGCTGACAACATTAAATGGTCATATACTTGATCATTGTTCTAGACAAGTTAGGGTAGATTCATTGATTTACGATGTGCAGTCACTTGCGAATATTGTAAGCGAAAAGCTTAGGAGCAAATTAACAAGTGCTATTTTATAGTTTCCAAGGAATCAGAACTCTGAGTCTACAGGAAAATTTACGACTTTCAGAACTTGTCGATTCCATGCTTACAAAAAAGTAGATTTTGTAGAAATATGCTCAGTTCAGGCCACAAAATTTAGTTTTAAAAGTGTAGAAACATACAGGGTCAAAAGACAATTCATTAATAAAATAACACATCATCAACAAAGTTCATTAATCAATTTTTTTCTTATTTTAATATCCTAAATGTATGCTTGGGTGATATATAAAAAATGTATACACAACGAAATGAAAATAGAATAAAACATTGGAAGGGACACAAAAAGATAGATAAAAGTGTAAAAAATGAGTTCACTGTCACCCAAAAGTACAATTCGTGTTATTTCGGATGTATTCGAGCGGAAACAAAGCAAACTCTATGAAAGTGATTGATGCATTCACATTTATATACGGTTTTAAATTGAAAATAACACTAGAATTAATAAATAATAATTTGTTCTTGTATATTTTTGTAGTATTGAAAGCAATATATTACTAGAAACACAAGTTAGTGTTTGAGCATGTGGTTGTAAGTAAATAAGAAATAAATGTTTGTGATTCTATTTTAGTTCTGCGTCAAGGATAATTAGAGGGGAGTAGGTTGAGCGGAATAGGGGGGTGTAAGGAGAAGCGGGGCTATGGCCTGTTAGCACGCCATTTGATAAGGCTGCAGTAGTTTGAACTCATGTATATTACCAACTGATGATAAAAACGTGTTGAAACTAGTGCCAACATTAGAATTACTAAAAAAAAATAAAGAACGAATCCTAACGAAATAACGTCAATGTAATTGCGAATATAGCCGACTGTCACGGCATCCTTTCAGCAAACAAAACATATATGTTTTATTTTAGAGTTGATTTTTTTAATTTTCTTTGATTTACCTTCCTCGAACAAATTGGTTTTATTTTTGCTTTTCAATGCAGAATATTTGTTCTTCTAGATTCAACGCAGTATTTTCAGAGTAAATTAATTGCATACATTTTCGGAATCATGAATCGATTTATACTGTGAGAACTGTTCAATTCCGAGTAGTAATTAAAATAGGTAAATAAAAATATTCCTCTGCACATTTAAAGTAAACAACAATTAATTTAAAACGAATGCAAATTTCAGATGACCAAAAATTGTGTTCTCGTTAAATGAAAATGTGTTTCATGAATACTTATAACGGTGTTGGTCATAATCGTTAAAGCGACTGTTTATTTCAGTGTATAGTTTCACGGTGTATGTAATATACCTAATTACATTTCATATATGAATATTACCGAGGCGTTTAACGTAAACGTTGGCTGTACGTTCGTTACATTTCGCGATTATGTGTTAATTTCGCGGAAGCTTGGCGCATAATGCACTCGAAATTATTACGCTTGTCACCATCCATTTTTATATTCTTTCACATAAATTCATTTTTAATACCGTCATAGTTCAATATAAATGCGCTGCAGGAAAATTGGCGCACTGAGGTAATTGAGGCCAAACATTGACATCGCATTATTTCAGCAAATAATAGTTTAAATTTAAATAATTATAGACTGAATGTAGTTTATATTAACATATAAATACATTTTATTATTTTAATAATATTTTAACGCAATATTATATACAGATCCAAAGTAACTATAATTTATCGTTTATTTTGGAATTTAAATACATTAACAAACAGTATGTGAATCCTATAGAAAATAGTGTTGAATTATTGAAAGACTTTTAACAAAATTACAATCCTAAATACAGTACATTTTTTTTGTTTCTGGTGTTTTTATGTTTTGTTTCCTGTCAGACTAGAAGGATTTATTTTAGGGTTTCTTGTTCCATTGTATTCAAATGGTCTTCCAAAACAAGAATTATTATTCTTGCAGTGAGCTGTGAAATATCAAAAACGTAAAAATAAAACAAATCTCTACTTGCTTTCCTAATACACTTGTTTTAATGAAATTGTAAATAGTAGATATAATTATTTTCAAAGCATAATCTTTTTGTACAACTATAGAAACTCAATTCGTTACTGCGAAATATAAAATTTCGTTCAACGCGTGAAATATATATTTTTTTTATAGTGGCAAAATACGTAAATTTATGTAATTTCAAATTAAAAATATATTTCAAATTCAGGGCGACGAGATAAGAACTTTTTGTTAAGGAAAATTTTCGATCACTAGTTGCATTTTAATATAATAAAGAAACAAAAACAAATTTATATATTTATCCTTTTACACGTAATAGTAAATGATATACACAATTCTACATATACATTACAAAACGTATTATTATATAGTGTAGCACTAATACCGTCTTGTATTACATATTACAAATAATGAAAGGTGATATTTGTAATTCACACTTTGCTCGATTTCAAATGGCCGTCGCTATTACCCCCCCGGGTGAATTTCAATATTTCAAAACTGATTCCTTTCACAGGACTTTAAATCTATGCGTAGTACCAATAACAAAAGCAGACTAAAAACAAAAGGTTTAGAAAGAAAAAAAAACGAAGCAAAAGCAAAAAGAATATGTTCTGTGTGCGTTGAAAACAAAAACGTATACGCACCTATTGTGTTAATATCTCGGCTGGCACGTTTGTGTAAAACATTCTCGTTGGGCCTATGTTCTCAACCTCCCTTTACTTTGTGATGTATTGCATCTAGATCACGTGGCTTTCAATACAGGTCCGGTTTTAGTCAAGACACCCACATAATACAAGCAGAAATAATCATTTCATATTTAAAAACGTATAACATGTAGCGTTATTGTTTTAGATGTAGACATTGACATTGTTTCATAGCAACTGTTGATTCAGTTTCAAAAAATGAAGCAATATTATATTTAGATAGGGACCCTCCAGGCTTTTAAATACAAAATTTAATCAAATCATAAGGGAATAAGGGAATTTCATAATAGTTGAACATTATAAAAAATATCATAAAACAAATGTTCCTAACTCCATTCCTGGTATCACACATACATATACCATGTCCTAGTACGAAATTAATGTCCCTTTGTAAACGTATAGGTGCTTCTAACAGCCCCTGGGGCTCACGGCGAGCCTATTGTCCCGTACCGGTATTGGTTTGAATATTTTAAAAACTCGAATAACGCACAATTATTCAAAATATACGTGTCAGTAAATATAAAAAAATTCCATTGTTGGCACCAATAGGTAATTGTAAAATTAATGGATTTACAGCAATTTGTTACTAGCCGTTATAATAGATAACCACTATTTAGGAGATAATTTTTGGAAGCTAAGTTTAACTTTGGTTATATATGACAAGAAATTATTACAGGTAGATTTGAATTGTTTACAAGACAATATTTATTAGTTTTTAAATTGTTATCTTAAATTTACAATCTACAACGAATTATTTACGATAATGTATTCTAAATAGAGAACTAACATTCTATACGGCCAATAATAAGTACCCACGAAATACAATATAATAATTAAAGCTAAATTCGGTTTTACGATTAAAGCTAAACTTAGTTCAATTTTAATATTAAAGCTAAAAACAATATTAATGTAGTGAGTAAGGTTTAAGTTACATAATGGTAACACAGATTAATTTAAGCAATAAAATAACACATTACGAAGTAAATTACAGTTTTTTTTTTTTACAATAAAACGATTAATGATTTTATATATATGATTTTTAGCGATATTATGACACAACTTTTATATTTAGTTGATGACATAATTTTATGTGTAGGCGAATATTTATAATTATTAGTTCTTGTTTATGGTATAATATATATGTAATATTTTATTAAACAATATCAATTGTGTGGTAACTCTGGTACAGTAAATGTAATAATTTAAAAATCATTTTTTTAAATAATAATTTGTACTTTTTTAATTTTATATATGGTATAAAAAACCTCAATCGTACCTTATTTATTACACATTTACATAATTAAATATATATTTTAGAATTTAACTATAAAATTTGCTAATTTTTTAAAATACGTGACTCGGTTCTTTTTTGCAAAAATAATAAAATTATATTTATGTGATTTTTTGCAAACATTTTCAAATCTAATTGAGAATTATTTAATTTTTTTGTGCACATTTTAAAATCTATTTGAAATTTATTTAAATTCATACTATTTGTTCCTGACATGTATTATAATTTTGCAGTTATTTTTTGAATTGAGATTTATTTGAAAATTATTCAAATTTTATGTAAATGTTTCAAATGAAACTACGGGAACCTATCTTTTAACACATACTGAATTTAAGTTAATTTTGCCAAGTATATTTTTTACTAAATTATTGAATATTTCACTAACTAATAGTAACAAATAATTAGATTCCCGAATGTCTATTTTGCTTTGTATAATTATTTGAATTGAATAATTATATTGCTAATTATTAATAATACGTTCCACATAAAATACATATATCAAATTTCTATGCGAATGCTATAAATAGCAAACTGATAGCTGAGGAATGTACATATAAATATTACACATTCTTTTCCAATAACTCTTCATATAAATCAAATAAAATTAGCGGCGGTTTCCACTTACCGCAATGTAAAATAATATCCATCTTTCCGGATTTGATATCTTACAAGCAAACATAAAGTATATAACAGCCACAACCTAACCTAAAAAAATCAGGTGAACTAGAAAGTTCACACGATCGTCGTGCAGTCCGGCAGCTATCGTTAACATTCGGAATGCCACATGCCACATGCTGACGGCCATATTAAAATTTATCACCCCAATTTTATCTTAATTAAGTGTAGATGATATATTTTATTTGGTTACTAATCAATTAAATAGCTTTTTACAAAGGCCACTTTGTAATTTACGTAAGAAAAAGTTTACCGTAATTTAAGCTGTGAAACTTTAATTTTTTATTTTGATTGGTGGAAAAAATCGAAGAATAGCCGATTCAAAAGTGGACTCGTCAAATATGTCACTCCAATTGAAAGCAATCAAATTGGGCAAAAAATGACAGTCGTTGACCCAACAATTAATGCCAGTTATAATTTTAACACTTGTTAAATCACTATTGCATTTTTACCGAGCAACATGTCGTCTTTTTTGTGATCACAATACTTTCTTTTATACACTACGTATAAGGAAGTAAAAAGGCATTACAGAAAACCCTGAACGAGTTAATAACCTTCCACATAAAAAATTCTATACCGAAGTAATATACATACTAAAAAATATTAATGTTAACAAAACCCTGCGTATAAAAATATAATAATAATAAGCAAGATTATTTTCTGCAAGATAACAGCAACGGCCACCGCAATTTTTTCTTGTTTGACACGGTACATAAAGGCCAACAAATCGACATTTTATAACATAAGTAAGAGTAATGTGAACGTAGCTTAACACAGCGTACCAACATTGAAAAAAAGATCACAGGAAAAAATAAAAGTCGAGCAAAATCGCAACAGGTTATTGCATACATGCGTTCGTAATATATTATCACTGGAAGCTTTTGAATCTCACCGCGTTTGCTACCAGTAGCCTGTAACTTTCCACCTTATGGCAAATTAAACACAATAACACTAAATAAATATAAATGGCATTAAAATCTTTAGAATTGTAATGTTTTTAAAAATAATCCTGAGTGGGTTAAACCTAACGCTTACAGACAGACAAACAGACAGTTTAAATTTGCTAGTATGTTCAGAGTAATTTTGCAAATTGGCTGAAGTGAAAGCTGAACCATATGAATTATTGTTACAGCTTACAGCTTGAACGACTCACGACAAATTTAAATTATAGAGGAAATAATACAAACTAAAAATTACAAATTGTCTAAATGCTAACATAATATCTCATTTCGACGAGAAAAATCTATGGTATTATAGTAATGATGCATCTTCTATTATATTATTAGGCATCATATATACACTTTTGTTTTTACATCCTACAATACTCGGCATTGACAATTTCGGGTTCAGAATTCTTGATGTCAGTTTTCGATAGAATTAATTGAACCTTAGGCAAGGGTACATTTTAAATATTGGTATATCAAGCTAGTAATTCGGTTGATGGAGTGTGTTGGGATATATAATGGTGTTAAAAGTCGAACAATCAATCCATTAATATGTTTTGTGTCCGATATTTTTGGTTGGTATACAATAGAGTAGAGTTCGAATATTGCATTCATATTGTTCAATGTTTGGGTTAGCTATAGTATAGGTATATAGTTGGTATATACCTACAACACCACGATGCATAATGCATCATTTTGTACATCGGCCATGTTGTATTGTATTCGCAGTTCATTTATTTTGGTGTTGTCAAAATCACAATAAAAATATTAAAGGGCCCACAAGGTATATGTTAATATGAGAATTTTAATTATAGCTGACTGACAGTTCACCAGTGGTGGCGTTAATATCCGTATTCTAAAGGAGCATCTTCAGTTATTAGTACTCTTAGAAAAGATTTTAATTTAATCAATTTAGGTTTACTTCTATTAAATAAATGCCATATGTGAATGCAGCTAAATGAATGTAGAGTTATATTAAATAAATGCTTTGTTTACTAGCCCCAGATTGAACCTTGCAAAATATTTATTTCTATTGAATAGTATGTCAATTGGTGGGCACATAACGGACAAGGTACAGGTATAAGTGTGTCTGAAAATGAAAGCGCGCCACTGTACTTGACGTCTTCACATTTAAAACTTGAAATCCGCCAACAAAAACAAATCGAAAAAAGTTGCAATATTTTTACGAATTTAAAATGCCCAGCCCACCCAGATCTCATAATGCACTGTCCGGCTGAAACCAACATATATGACGTGTATAATGGAGTACCTATACTCTACACACATACAGTTACTTTACGTCTACGTTACGTTACTGTGTTGTGTTATGCTACGTTTGCGGTTATGCACCCGACCGTCGCTCCACCGAACGACCTCCGAGCCGTGCGAATTACCTTGTTGTTAGCTTATGAGGAGGGGGTCGAAGAGAGGAATGGGGGGGGGGGGATTGGTTACCTGGTCATGGCCAGGGTCGATCTTGTGGGTTCGTAGAAGGTTAGAAAATATGTTTTTTTTTTTTTTCTCTTGTCGACTTTAAGTTCTATGTATTGAATTATCCCTTTTCGTTATTCGAAACAACGTTTCTAGTGCGTTGTAATAAAGTCTTTTTAAAGGTAGATTTAAGGATTATGAGTTGATTTATTAGGTGAAATTTCTCAACGTGTGTATAATTTTCAGATAAATTATTGAGTGTTGTGGAGCGGCAGCGGCCACGTTAAAATTAGTCTTGATCCGTTGTTTTATGTTTGGTTATTTTTATTGATGTATTTATTTATTTATTTAAATTCATGTCTTATTTGCACTCATGTTCAAACATGTTTAATACATCTAAATAACTTTAACTTAAATTAGTTTAATTTAAATTTATTATTGCAAATGCGCATTTTTACTTTCTAAATAGAGTTTTATATTCATGCAAAATTTCAAACGCGTGATTTTTATGGAAATTTACGTTTTGAATTTCTCTGGTTTCATATCATTTATTATATATTGGGATATATCTACAGTTTCCCGTCAAAATTGATATAAGTCCCCGGTTTAATTTGATTGTAAATTATATATATAGGAATGTGTAAAAATGATAAATAATCTATTAATAATACTCTGCATAAATAAACATATAAAATTTAATTATATATTTCCACAATACAGAAGATTGTTGTTAGTAAAATGTTACATTACATATTTTTATATAAATAAACTATAAATTATCAATAAATTAAATATGTTATACGGTTTAATTGACAGATATTGTATATCATAAGAATAGAAGTGTCTTAGTAGTCTCATTTCTAAAAGGAGGTATTTCTATATTTATGACTTTATTTTATTTTTATTAAATATTAAAACAGTTTGATTTGCATGACTCGTTTAAATGTATTCCAAATGGTAAATGGTATATTTATAGAAAAGAGAAAATTATAGAATTGTTTTTGATTTTTTAAATTGCTAATCGATATATTACTTTCGCAACGATTGCAGATATTTGTTTTGCTAAACTCGCCGTGAAATTAACTATAAGCTTGCACATTTATGTTCATTTGTTTTATTATTTAAATTAAAGGCTCGACTTTGTAGAAGCTAATTTTGAGGTTGTGGTTTACTTTATACGTTTTATGGACACCTATTAAATGAAAATAAAATATTAGGTATGTATAATTGTTACTAGAAAATCATATTTTTATGCGTGTCGTTGCTGTATTATATTCTGTCAGGTGTCTGTAAGATTTACATAATTTAAAAAATTGATGTATAGTATTTTTATGATTATTATTACTTAATTTGGTTTATTATTCCCTGTGATTCTCTAAAGCCAAGCTGGTAACATTGGTGCTAGTGCAAATTCTTTTTGAACTGGATTTATTGGTATTCCCTACACTTCCGTAATAATGATATGTATAAATAAAACCTATTTAAAGATAATATTTCTTGGGGATTGTGTAAAGCTTCAAAATACGGCTTCAAGATTTAAAATAATAGGGTAATAAATGTAAATAGTGAAATCCACTTTTCCAGCACTTGTAGGTCTTTTCGAAGCAATGCAATATACATCACATTTAAGTTTGTTTGACCTAAGCATAAACGTACTCAACTTTTAATACATATTTTATACGATGACTGCAGTTTTATGTATTGTAATATTAAAATAGCAAATTTTCCTAAAAGGTTTAACACACATCTGCGTCTGAGTCCAAAGTGACACATTTTCATATGGAATTACGTCATGTGCAATTTTGACGGACATTTTAAAAACTGCAATTTCTAGTAATATTTCAGGAAATTCATAGGGTTTTTGTGATACCTCTGCTTCGTTTTATTCCATTGTTGGGAAATTATATTATTTTCTTATACATAAAGTATATATGGATTAATTCGCGTGTGAGTTTTGAGGTCCTCTGAGTACGATTTAAATATTTTCTCATAGACGTCTCTTTGTGTGATTTCTATTAGTTATACTTATACTAACCGTAAAATAGCGATATTTCGTATTTGTGCCTAAATTATATTCATGTAGTTCTACTTAAAATTTGAATATACTCGCAAAGTTTACATATGTTAATTTTTCAGTATCTCTAAAATGGCTGCACTTACAGAATAATTTTTATATTCAAAATTAACAATATTGAAGATATAAACAACTTTTATTTGAAAAGTTTTCTCAAAAAGTATGCCATTTGTAATAAAAATGTATTTTAAATGTATAGACGTTTGCACCGCGTAAGATAAATAACTGTAGAATTCCTTTAAAATATCGTTATTTAATAATGCCACAATATCCTCTTAAGTGAGGAATAGTCACATGTCTTTGTAGATTCGGTATCGCAATCTGAATTAGAATAGGGCCCCAGTATTTTGATCACGGTCGCCACTTAGCTAACCACAAACAATAGTTAACGAAGTCGGTGTTAGCATCATCAGGCGTGATAAAAATCTCCCGACAATTTCCAAACACAGGTCGCGTCGAGTCGAGCGAAACCTGCACAATGTTTTATTTTGACCGTCGCCCTAATCTTCATCCTTGACCGTTCTTCAGATGACCGTGGCGGGTAGCGGGAAGTGTGTGTGTGTATGTGCCTTCCCGCACCCGCACCCGCGCCACACAAACAGCCTCTTCTGTATTCAGCCAACATCAAGCATCAACATCCTTCTTCTTACTTCTTAGCCATCGAACACACTAGTTGTGCGCTGCTGGGCAGCAACTCGCAGTCAGTGTGCGAGCCTCTTAGCTACACTACAACAGTGTTTGTGCTCAGTTACCGCCGTACTAGTGCGATTTTGTGTTTTTTTAGTGAATATTTATTGAAATGAGTGGCGTTTGTTTCCGGTTGTGTTTTGTGTGATACTTAGACTTATGTGCCAATGGTTTTACTTGCAAAGCACGGTGTGTATCTTATATGTTTTTGATTTGATGGTTTTGTTTATGTTTGGGTCACTTTTTTGAAGGTTGTCTCTTCATTTGCATACATATCCTGTGTCGAAAAGAATTCTTTATAGCTTGTATCACATCAGTTCCATTTTCAAGGTTATTTATTGATAATATGAAGGCTTACGTTTGAACTTGCACGTATGGTATGGAAATTTATTAATGTTATGCTAATAATATTAGTTTTATTTATCAATTATAATTCTTTAATCTACTAAACTATCATCTCGATTAGTCTGAATACAGTATATTAATATATTGCAGAACTATATTCAGACTACAAATAAGACAGATTATAAGTATATAATCTGGTATAGTTCGCCTCACGAGAATTCAAGGGATCGTCATAAAACAATGATTACTAATGTAATATTTTCATTTGGTTATTGGGCCTTAGCTTCCAGAGAACTTTGAATATATTATGTTAATATTACTGAAATTATAATGTGACAGCACAAATAAGACATTAGTAATATTTTCAACTTGTTAAACTTGGCTTAATGTATTTTTAATAGTTATGGGGGCTGATATTACGTGTTCCTCTACAAAGTTTTAGCCGGTTATTATGACAATTTGAATGCTTGTGTAAAAATATACATGGCATAACTGAAAAAGTTTGTTAAACATATTGTAGTAAAAATTTGCTCTATTTTTTGACTATCTCAGAAACGGCACGTATTTGAGAAAACTTGATTTTGATAGGACAGTTTTCCCGTACAGGGAAAATTATTTGGTTCATCTGTTGTATCCATTGTTGCCACATTTATAAATTATTATGATAATTTTCAGCGTATTCCCTCTCTCTCTCTCGGTTTGTTGTATTTAATATTCCCACCAAAATTATGGTTATAATAAGCTTTCAATTTTTGCTCTTTTATAGTGAGGTTAGCTATTATTAGCACATATGTGCGCCTGCAGTGCGTATACCTGGATTTCTATTCATTGTATTTAGGGCCGTTCCCGCCTAAAAATGTCGGTTTTGTCCTATAGAAAATATATAATTTTACCTGTCGTTGTGTCGTTTATAAGAATATATGGGCAATGGTTGTCATGCTTAACCTTTGATAAAACATCGTAATATTTGTGTTTGAAGTAAATCACAAAACACACATGTTTATAATTTGTACGACTATAAAAATGATTTGAAATAGTTGTATAGTATCTTAAAAGGTAGTGACCATTCGAAGCAACGGTCATAAAATAAATAAGACCAGTGTTAGTTAAGAAATAACTATATAACTAAAACTTTCCAACTAGCTAATTAACTCGTAATAATTTACTAATTACTAGGACGTCCTTAACCATCTATTAGGGGAGGTTCAATAACATAATTTTACAAAGATATTATCTTGCTTGATTCTCTTTTATTTTGCATGCTGCCATCTATGCCATTCGGCTTGTTAAAAGATACTCATTTTCAATTATTTATTATTATTATAAATTTTAAGATCAATTGTATTAAATAATTACGATAAAAATATGTATTATAAGGCATCAGATTTATATATATATATATATATATAAATCTGAAGCCTGAAGCAATATATTGTGTGACTTAAAGTAAAATTACTATACAAGTCATAATAATAATGAAGAAACAAATCAATTACATCGTATGTCAAATAACAATAAATATCAGAATTTTTCAACCTAAAAATGAATATAGGTTTGTTAATTTACCTTTATATATCCGCGGTTATAAAATTTATCACAAAAACCTATAAAGAAGCCTCTATATATGATTCATTTTCGTTCCACAAATCATTATTAATTACAAGTACGGTTATTGTTTCTGTGTGCTAGAGTATAATATTGTAATTTATTTATTACTTTTACGGTGTAAAAATGCGGTGTATTTGTGTGACCGACCACGCACTCCTCCTCCTTCCATATGTTCTCATGTCTTGCTTGTTTTCTTTTTCTAAATGCTGCTCATCTTTTTCGTTTACCTACATTAATCAAGTTTGGTTTTGTTGTGGGATCTGAGACTGCGTAGGCTCTCTTCTCTGATACTCTTCACATGCAATCTCAAATGTTTATTTCAATATTGCATCGTAATTATAGAGCTTTCAAACCTTCATTATTGATGCCTGATTCTTTCCCAGTTTCTTCCGTATTCCTTTTTAGAATTGCTAATACTTTGGTTCAAATTTAGGGTGTTTCTAGTTCTCTTTCAATTGAGACAAGAAGTAAACCTCAACTATCGGCTTAATTATTATTTAGATAATAAGAATAAAAAAGTTAAAATTAAAAGTTTCATAATGTTTTTAATGAATCGCGCTTGTTGGTTTGGTTGTTTTTTTTTTTACTTTGGGACACCTAGAGGCAGTCTTCAGTCTTATTAGAGTGAGTTCTAATATTTGAATGATTTACAAAATGACTTATAACTAAATTTAATAACTAGTTTTGTAGTTTGTTATTCGGATTAAGTTATATGAGAGTTTATATCTCAGTGGTTCTGTTTGTATAGAATGTGTCAGATGTATAAGATAAATGTATTCCAATGAATGTGTGAATGCTATTCAAACGCGTATTTATTGTAAGATTTTTATTGAAAGAGAAAATTAGTCTATTGCTGGAACTAATGGCTTTTAGATCTGTATTATATGAACCTATTAAATTTTGACAAGGTTATGTTTAATGTAAGCTGCTAGGAGTTAGCTAATTTTTAAATATTTTAAAAACGGCACAGTTTATAGTAATACTTTTGTTTGAAAAATTCTCTCAACACGCATAGGTGCACCGATGCCTTCAGCTCACCTTATAAGACATACACTACAATGCTCATTGTATGCTAGTGCACAATTTAAAACGATTTATTATTAAATAATTAATATCGAAATTACCATTATTATAATAACATATATTTGGGTTTGGAGATTAACAATAAGGTGATTAAGCAAAGACAAGTATAACTCAGCCCACTGGTTAGTTGTATATAGTTAAATTGTGTGTGTGTCTGGTGAGTTTTGACATGTAGTGTTTTCGTTTAAAGTTTAGGTTTAGTAGGAGTACCTACTACACCATGTGGTGTAATTAAGTTACGTTTTATACAGGTTAATTCATTTGTGAAGCCACGCCACCTACGATAATGAACTGTTTGTACCTTTGGAACTAATTCCATCTACATACGCTGACACTATCATCATACCCCTTTCTCTCTCTCACACACACACGCCATCATCTTCATCTTCTCGCCTACTTGTGAATCTGTTGCACAACCATGTCTTGTAATTTGAGCAGTGGCGCCGGCTTAATCCACTTTTAGGCGGGCGAGAGGGCATTTACATACATTCTAGACGATTGTGAAATATATTTAGATGGTTTAGCAATCAATCTTTTATTCTTAATTTTTATTACTTTATCTTATACCTACCTATAATGCTGATTCATGGCATTTGCAGCCCGCATACATAATACATGTAATTTACATCATTTTCAATGTAATTCTACATCATAAAAACAATGTACTATTACAGAAATATTAATTTATTTATAAATATGTCTACGGTTGCACCTGAACCAAGTGGGGTACCTAATTATTGGTCTATATCAGGAACAATTAGTATATTCTCCAGCTGTGTAATTCGTGTATCGTGGGAATAAGTAGTGAGTGTATACATACATACACAAGTAAGACATGAAGCGATGGCCACCTGTGACAAATCCTGTGTAAATTCCTCATTATGTTTGCTCTCTTCTGCACTGAACACACTATTATATATTATATAGGAGTTGGTTGCTTGTTTGGTACCACTGTCCGTTTAAACTCGAGCAGCTTCATTTCTTGTTAACTTGTCGACGATTACTTACATCGCACCTTAACCTTACACAACTTCACCCAGCTACACTACATTTAACTTACTTTGTCGTAATGTCAACTCGAAATTTAGGACATTCAAATCTGTATAATTCATATATACAGCTGTGTTATTATTTTCTTATTTGATAATTTTAACAATAATTAAACATATTATTTGAAACACAATTAAATTGAGCGGCTTTTATACATACATAATAATTGTATTTATAACATTTTCAAATTGATTAATATTTCGGAAACCAGTAAATTTGTTCAATAAACAAGCATAAAGGCGTTTATGTTTTCAGAGCCAAATGCTAACGAAAATGTGTCTGGATATACTTAGCATATATTTTCGTTTTAATTTGGCTACGAATATAAAACAAAATGATGGTTCCATAATGATCAATTTGAACAAATTGATTCTGTAGCTCAGCAGCACAGTTCACTATAAAGCTGGTTTGATACAGACACGTTTAGAATACCCAATCAAGGTATATATTAACTTTAATGCAATACAAGATGCGGTTTTCTCAGAAGGTTTCAGTTCCAATCGTCCAACCAAACTCATGCTGTTGCTTTACATAGCATAATAATTTGAAATGGACGATTGTATGTAATTGCAATATATACCTTGACATTGCCTTGTGGACATTCTTTGTATGACTTTTGTCATGTTTTATTTTTGATACGTTTATGAAATGTATATGCTACATTCCACAAAATAATCAATTCCATTTTTTGTTTTTGTCGACTTATTTTTTAGTCTCTTTTCAATTTTCTCTGCCGGTTGCTCCTAAACTTACAGATATAATATGTTATATAATTAAAACATTTCATTAGTTTTTGTCATGGGAATTCTGATATTGGTATCATGTTTGTGACATAGAAAATAGATCTACAATGCACCAGACTTTTTTGTACGAATAATAAAAGTAGATATTTATTTTATTGCTAGAAAATTATTTGCATTTATTTAAAATGAAACTCGGTAATTTTGCGATGAAACCATTTGATAAATATATTTTTCAATATATACAACATAAAATTTTACGATTACAATATTCCCGAACTTCCTTTTAAACTTTATCCTCGAAAGTAAAATATATAAGTTTATGTAATTCTTTTGATGGTTTGATGTATTTGAACTCTGTGTATGTTTATAAATAATGTTTTTTTTTCTCTTTGTTTTAGGTGAGTTCCATACTGCAATATTTTACTCCTGTCTGTGACGCGACTGTAAGTGACTATAAAGTATTATTTATTTTATTTCAAGTTAGTGTTCGTATTTGTACCATGTGCATTTGAAATATTGGAATTTAATTTATAGGATCGGTGCATATTTCACCTGCAAATCGATACCAAATATACTATTTTTATTATTTGAAAAATACTATATTTCATATACAGTTGACTAGAATTATATTTAAAGTCAGATCACGACAGAACTACAACTCTTATCCATAATAATATTTAAATCTAAAAGAAATTTTTATTTCATTTGAACCAATACGCAAATATGTATTTATATAGAATATTGAGGTTTAAAAAGTAGTTAAATGCAATTTTAACCAATAATATAGAGTAAATGTTTTGGTATCTAAGAATATAGAAAAAATCCCAAAAAAGAAGCATGTTCATTTCAGCGAAAATCCGTTCAGTAAATCGACACTAATTCGACCCAATTTACGGCGAACATGGCATTTACCACCACTAGTCCAATCTAGTGTTGTCGCTGCTACTGCTGCTGCTGCTGCTGCTGCTGCTGTATGTATTTTCTTGAGCATCGTCTATTCGTGCTGTTTACGAAAATACTCTTTCTCTCTGATGTGACGTCACGCGTCTTCTTAGGCTGTAGATGCCTTCGTTGTCTCCATGGCAACGTATGCCAAGGGCTGTGTTTGCTGGGGCGAGGGCGACACTGTCGACAAGTCAAGAGCTTCCGTAATACTCATTTTTTTTGTTGCTTTTGCTTTTCATCTTTTTCCTTGTTTTTTAAAAGATGTACGCTTCTAAGTGATGGGGGAATTCTACGTTCAGTATAATTACCAGGCATTATTTTCTTCTGTACCTCTTTTCAATTTTTTACTTTGAAAGTTGTATGCTTTTTTATTAATATTAATTAGTCCCATTTTAAGCATGATTTAAATCCATTTTTCAACAAATGCATGATATTCATGTTTCGCTCAACTTTTATTCGAAAATGTACCAGCTGGATTATTATTTGTATTTTTAATCTTAATTGCTAATTGGGTCGCAGTGAATGGAGCTTATGTGTAGCTAGGCATATGCCGCTATTATAAAAGTTTGAAAACAAGATTCAATGCCGTAAGAGGTTAAATCTAGTAAAATTCCTTTGACCCCAAGGCAACCCTTACAAGAACTAAGGAAATTCAATCCTAAAGAAAACATTCCTCGCCGAGACGCAAGCAAAACATAACCTTACAAATCGGATCTATTGGATGGAAAAATATTAAGTTACTGTGTCTCGCCGTGGACTTATCAAATAAGCTTGACTTAAGACGAGCATCTGTATGTATTCTAATGAATTCCAATAGTTTACTACAACATGAAAAATAGTCTACCTGCTTGAGGTGTGTATTATTATTTCCATTCACAAGTATTATTATTATTACTGCTGCAGTATGACTTATTCAACTTACTATATTTGTACTGATAAGTCTAATTTAATGACTTGTATATTATTGTTATAAATGAATGTAACAGTAAAGTACCGTTATTGAAAGTATATGCTTCATTAGTTACTTGTTTCTTAACCGGGGTTTAACCTCTGGCTTTAATTTAATTAATAAAGTAGCAATTAATATGTGTCTTGAACATTTATAAGTACGGTTTGAATTTTCTCAGCTGATTCCATCAATTACCTGAACACACATATACAACACTTTTATATCCCAGAGAGAATGTTAAAATGTACTGCAAGCACCAATGCATACAGCCATACAACGAACTTATTGATAACAAGATCGGCAAATAAATATGTTAATCAAATTTATTTGAAAATATAAATATTAAGGGAAGGTCACTCCAGCTTTTTTGTAAATTTCAGCGAGAGTCAGATTCTATCTTGAAATGAATTATATCTGTATTATTCAGTTATTTCTTCTACTATTTATTGATTATCTGATTCGGAGTTTTTATTGACTCGTTACTAATATCGTTCACACAATCTCAGTCTTATTTCTTTCATTTAATTTCCTATTGTAATTTGTGCTGTCGATCTTAAAGTCGAGTTTAACTAAGATTTTCGTATTTAAATATAAATAAGCAAAACAAAAAATTCCATCTAAAATAGAATTCTTGTATTCATAATTTTTAGTCGATTATTTTCATTTAAAAATATATCAAATTCTATGTAATTTCGAATCGAATTCAATGAATTATACTTACATGAAGGTGGGCTGATTACATTTGCTGCGATATGTGACAATTGCATGAGAATGATGCCACCACATCGGAAATCAGACAAAAGTCAATTGCTAATTCGATGATTACAATAATTGAATACGAGACACACCTACACGACACGTCGATGACTCTTCTTGAATATAAATGATGCATCGGGGGTCATTTAAATTTATTAGTGGTGTGAGTTTTGGTGCCACGAATCACGTCATACCAAACGGTTTTTATCGAAATAAATTACAATTTAATGAATACAACACTGTATAATAATTTATTATTATATAACTATTATTATATAACTATAAAGTAGAAATCAGTCATTGTTTTTTGTATTCTATTCAAATTTATTTTAATCCATTCAACCAGATGTGCAACTGAATTAATTTATGATATTAAACATTTTATGTTAAATTATTCAACAAAATATGCACCCATTTTATTCAACAAATCATTTAAATTAAAATCGAAACTAACAACTGCAGAAAATCATATATTTATATTCGTAAAAATTATAAACCAAACTTTTACATTTATGTATATAAAATTCCTTTAAATTGAAACCATAATAATAGTTCTTTTGAAATGTATAATAATTGGATATTCTCGATTGCGTAATAATTTGAAATATTCTTTGTATTCAACATCGGTGTACGTGACACCTATGTGCGTTCACTGACACTAGAATAAACGATGTCCCTTCCTAATCAACACCAATTACGCATGGATAATAAATTACAACGGTGATAGCACAATAAGTATTATATCTACAAATGTCAGGGTAATAAGAAATTTTTCTTCATAAAATGTTTATGTATAATTAATTGGCCTTATTTTCCGGTCTGTAGCGAGCTGGAATAGTTGTAGCTTACACAAGAATAAGTGATTAAAAGACCAATACGGCAGATTGGTAATATCCATATAATTCATATTTTTATTCGTGTTGCATTGGAGTAACGCAACGTCTCGCGAAGGTTTATGTTCAGTTGAACTGCGTGTCGCGACGAGGGGTGTAGTGTGGTGTGGTGCGTGCAAGTGGAATTCGCGAGGGAGAGATGAGAACGTCATCAAAGGATCCCATTCACCAGAGTCTCGTATCTCTTCATATTGTAGTTGCTTGGTCCCTGCTGCTTCGAGGTTCGAGACTTCGAGCACGCACTTTGTCCTGAACCCAATGCGTATATTCATATCAGCATGTAAATCCATGACAGACACACACACACACACACACACACACACATACACACACACACACACACACACACACACACATGTTGTCTGCTTCTGTAGAGGTGTATAATAGAAATGTTTGAGCGAGTGTATGTATGTATATGCAAAAGATGGGACACCGCCACTACATCTACATCTACTCTGGAAGATGGCTAATCGATCTTTCACACACACACACACACCATCGCATTTATGGATCTTGTACGTGTTTGACTTGGGTGTTTGTCATCCATCTTCTGTCTTTTTGTATGTACATTTATGCATTTACGTGAGTGCCAGCGATCTTGAGAGTCCGTCGTCACCTGGACTATCTAATTACTATAGAAATTAATATGTGCTATACCAACTGTTGAATTTACAGTTTCATCACTGTTATTGAACAATTATTTCTTCCATGGTCAAGATTATACTATCTATATTACTACATTATAAAGAAACATCTGTATCTGAGCATTTCTTTGGAAAATATTCTCAATTTATTCACATTGTGATTTTGTTTTTGATAGTTTAATATGTCTAGAATATATATATATATATATATATGATCCATGTTTTCAAACATCCGGTCGATATGTCGAACCACAAGTCATCTATAATTCGAAGGATGTTTACTGCATTCTTTGGTATAAGTAAAACAATAAATATAATTTTTTCGCTGTCGTATTTTCATACTTCAACAATTCGTCAGCAAGTCCAATTCACATTAAATAAAATTTATAGTCTAGTCTGCACAGAATGACAATATATTAAGTGCATGTTCCTTTTACAAGTACCGATGAATTAAGTGCACACATAAATTATTTAAGTGTAAAATGAATTGCTCTGTTCGCAATTTCTGTAATAAAATAAACACTTGTCCATTTGCACTGAGACTGACTTACACCACCACGTACATTAGACACATTTTTACAACTGCACCTAAATCACACTCTAGATTAAATTCAGAAATAAATTAGCAAGTACTGAAAGAAAGAAACTTTTGTAATCTCAGATTTTTGAAGGATTAATATAAATATCAAATATCCAGAATTGGAATAAGGTGTAACAATAGTTATTTAAAATATTATTTTGCGAAATCTAATAGATAATTATAATTTGAGGAAGATTTAATGTTTTTTTGTCAGTATGTAAATATACCGTGCTGAATATTGTTGCTAAATCGAGAAAGCGAAATGCATTATTTATTTCCGTGAACCAATGTATGTACTTATGTGTTCCCATGACAAATGATCGGATATTTGTATCGGCAATGTTGGAAAATATTTTATATCGTGAATTGATTTATTCCTGCGATGGTATTATAATGTCCTTGGCAGGATATCCATTTGTCATACCGTTCACATTGTCAACGAGCTAGAATGTGGCTGTTGACACACGGTGGGCGGATATGGGGATTTTAGCTAGGGGGGTAGGAGGAGGGTGTAGCATAAAGTATAGATTTTTTCTGATTTCCATATAAATTTGCATTACAAAATACATCAAATATTGCATTCACTTACATGTGCAGATATCCTATTTTTATTTTGCATATCACTCGAGACAATCAGGGGGAAAGAATCTATTATACGAGACTCTGAATAATATAATATTGAATACATTTTATTTAAGAGGCTCCTCTACATATCTGCTCACAAACTGACAGAAAACTTTAAAAATATATTATTTAATTGTTCAAATCAATATCATAACTATCATATCATATTATTTTTGAAAAATATATTTATTGAGAAATTACTTTTCAAATAGTAATGTTATATTTATAATTCATGTTTATATATAAAGCAATATTATATATATAGGTATTCAAAGTATAAGAAAGTTATGTGCAGGTCACTCTGACTTGTTTGTTTTTTAGTGCTTGTTCAAATGACAAAATAGCTCATTTACTCATCATTAATCTTAAATTATAACAACTGAAATACAGACAAAAAGGCAATCAACAAATTATTATTAATGATTGAAGAACGTCCAACCCCCCAATTTAAGACATGAAAAACTCGTGGCTCCGTCCATGGGGGGTAGTACCTATGCACACGTCACGTTAACGTCCTTTTTCACATCTGTCAACCGGCTTTTTGCATAGTCTTTGTGCCAGTGTGCCCCTCGCTGAGTGCCTGGTCATTTTTCTCCAAAACATCAATAATTTTCTGGTGTATAAAGTAGTATGGGTGGTGTCGCCTTTCTGAAACATTTACCTCACTTCTCGTATATCGCGCGACAGATACTCATGTATACATTTCGACATTATCATATATTTTCACTCAGTTGACAGCTACATGATCGATCGATCTATTTTTTATATTTTTAGGAAGAGAACGATACTATCTCGAGTATTTATTTGGTAATTTTTTTCTATTTATCTTGCGCTTTATATTAATAATATTTCTTTTTTTTTTTTAAACGGTGTAAAGAATTTCATTAAATTATAAACTGTAGTGACCTTCACTCGCCTTTCTTTTTCGCTCACTATCTATATCTAATATTCGTTTTTTTCTGTTTTAAAGTGATTCAATGTTTACTTTATTATGTAATTAAGGAAACGTAAATGTAACTTTGCCAATTTCCAGTAAATGCTTTATTATGCGAAAGAAAATATTCACATATGTGATTAATTCATATTTCTAAAATATAATTGAATCAGTGTAATTATTTAAATGGCAGAGATTGATGGAAATAAACCTATAATAGTTTTATCCGAATTGTAGTGATTATAACTTGTTACAGGGTAATATTCACGAGGCATCCAAATTTCTTTGATGTACTAGAGGTGAAATAATTATGTTTGACTGTATTTCTTTGAAAATCATATTTCGACGTAGCAAATGAAATATCCAGATGCTTGTTCCTTTAAAAGGAGCATGTAATAAAATTGTCAGTATATTATATCTACCGTTACTTTGCATGAGATAATATTTCAACAAGTTTATGCAAATATTATGCAGCCGTTGGTTGCAACTTGCAACATGAACTTGCAAAATAATGATAATGCGTATACACCTCTATTTGTGCATCCTAAACTTCACACACTTCTTCAAATTCTCAAAGGAATGCATGTCTCTCATCATATCTACAATTTATTTGCATACATATTAAAAAATAAATGGAAATTTGTTTGAAAATGTTTATTCTACATAAATTATTTACTTTTTGTACAATCTCACTTTTGAATTAAATTTGAACTTATACTTTTTCTGTTAATCATATTTATTTCATCATTTTTGCAATCCTGCTTAGATATTTACAATCTTGAAATTAATATTAATAGAATATTATTTATGATATATTATATCGTAAATAATAATTTTGGTTGTAATAATTCTTAGATAGTTTATATATACATTAATTTAAAGTAGAATTTAAAATGTTTAGGTCAAATTTTAGATAGCATATTTCGTAAACCATCTCATATGTTAGAGGAGATAGTATATCGCAGGTCATGTCAAAAAGACCGTCCCAAGAAATATGATAGCTTCTAACTTTCGGGCATTAGCTAAATGGTGACATCTGTCTTGGATAGTGTCGTACGGGGAATGAAGCGTTTTAGTTATATTGTTTAAGATTGCATCTTCTGTTTGAAATTAAAAAGACATATATTTCTTTCCAAATACTACTGGGAAATAACATTCATTCGATTTCTTGGTAAACAAAACTATAATTTCTTTTAACGTGCAATGGACGAAATAATATTTACAGTACGATCGGGTGTCTAATATTCTCAGAGTTGAAAACTCCTTTCATGTTTCCTTATATACTCGGATGCACTTCGCTCGTAAGATTCGACTTTGTGACCGTTTCAACAAAATTCGCTATACATATAACATGAGTGACCAATTTGTTTCCGTCGCTTTTTAAATCAAATTGAAGTTAGGAAGCTCTAAAAATAATAACAAACTTTCACGAAAAACCGGATTATGTACATAACTTCTAATATTTATGTATTAAATGTATACTGGTTAAGTTAGCACAAAACGCAACAGGAAAATAATTAATAGACATGTTAATAAGGAGTAATAAAATTATTAATAAAACAGTAAGCTTCTGTATAAGAGTAAAATAAATTAAAAGTTATGATACAACTAATTTTTACGATTTAACTTATATAACATATTAGTTTAATTTACTGGCATCATTTTCTTTCAATTATATTACTAACGGTTCCGGATATATTATTCTGGAGATTCTGAGTTTAATAGAAAATATTTGTTGACTAATTAAAAGATAACAATTTAAACAAAATCTATATCTACGATTTTCACATAGTCTCCATTATTGTCCAGCAAAATGGACATGGCATTGGTGATTGATAAAAATGTAAACCTAATTCGATATCAAAGACAAGGTTAGAATGAAGGCAATATACTAAACGTAATGGAAATATCATGTTCTAGAACAACAAATGTTTTGATTTGGTGCGCGCTGCTGCCCTGCTTGAACATCTATTTCGATTCCAACGCACACACTCACTCGTCGATAAAACATTTCTGTTACACTTTACTGCGAGAAAATCGTTCCTCCTGCCTCGATTACATATATTAGATCAGCATGGCGTATATTTATGACAGAACACAAAATTACTACTATTATGTATAAGAAATACAACATTTTATTCAAGATAGATCGACTTGTTTATTTAACGATTTATTTGAACTTCTTTAAATCATTGGTACGGTACATTTCCTGAACATAAACAAGCATAGGTACAGGCACCAATGCCTTCACCTTGATATATTATCTATTTATTTATTTTTTTTAAAGAAAACTATTTTTAACCATTATTATTTCGGACCTGTACTAACGATTGGTTTAAAATGCGACGAGAATTGCTTTAGCATTTAAATTATATGTTTAATATATATTTGAACATATTATATAAAAATATATATATTTTCTTAAAACAATTTAAAACCATTGATCAAAAAATGTATAATAATAATAAACTGTGGCAAATAAAGCGTTGTACTCCATAAAAATGTTGTAAATAAGTCTTGGAAAAAGTCACAGCAACCAGAAAGATTATTTTATTACAAATAAAACATTTTCGTTCGTCTCCGATTCCAAAAACAACCCATATAAACCAACGAGAAGTTAGAGGAAGGAAAAAACAAACTAAATCTCAGCTATATAACACGAAATTCCCTATGAGAAACTGCGAACACATAAAAAAAAAACACACACACACAGACACACTCTGACAGAGGGGACAGGAAATGTGGCGTATTTGAACGATGTTTTTCGCCCTCTTTCTCTCCGGCCCCACCCCTTATTCAGAAAGTCTGCAGCATGATGATTCCTTTACGGTATTCGCAGTTCTGCACCAGTGCCGTTCGTCACATGTGTTTTGGCCCTTCTATCAATTTCGACTCGTCCACAACTAGATCCTACTCTAGCCAAATTTATAGAAAATATAAGTATCATGGTGAGCTGAAGTCCTTGGTGCCTGTAACATAATATAATTACATGTATATTTAGGAGCTTATATTTATGTTAACAAAAAGTTCGAATATGTGAAAGGTCGCTTTGTGGTCAAACTAATTTATTTACAGTAATAATGTATATAACATCCCAAACTATAGATAACTTTACAAGTGAACAATAACTCCTGTAACTTAAATCTCCTTGTAAATATTTACAATGCACACACACACACACCCACATGCATACGGTAGTGTTCGCTCCGTACTCCAGTAATCCCGTTGTTTGCGAATCGGATATACGATGGCAGCTATTGGAAACTAATCGGTTTGCTTTGTTGCAATTCTGATGGTCTCTTCTGCTGCTGCTGGTGCTAGCTAACACCACACAAACACACACACACAGGCCCAAAGTACAGTACTGGCATAAAAAACAAAGACTAATACCCATTTCCGCCCTCCTCAGTACGCTACTGCTAAATACTCTGTGTCTTACATACTTATTAGTTGATTTAAAATTTAGTTTTTATTAAGTTTCTTGAACAGATATCTGATTTTTTTTTGTATCTTTTATTGTTATAGGTGAGTCTTTATCATTTTGGGTGTCTTCGGTCATTTGAGGAGATGTAAGTTACTTTAAATATATATTTAGTAGATGTTCATTAGGAAATAGTGTTTATGTGATGCGAATTCTTATTTATAGTATAGTATCACATAGTTCTAAGACGGAAGTGATTGAAAAGCGAGCTGGAAGCATTGCTGCTAGACCACTCCAGAGCTTTGTTAATTAACTGAATTTAACTTCGAAAATATCTCTTTCTATAAAAGTAAAAGTATACGTATATAATTTACAATTAAAATTTATGGTTAAATTAACAAAGGAATCCAATTATATCCATGATGTATCGTTAAGGATACGATAAATCTTAAATTGAATAAATTCTACCGCACAAAACGAATTAATCATACAATATAATTCATGTGTTTGATATTTTTAAAACACCTGTTTTAATTATGTGATATCATAAAAGCGGATACAGTGATGTATTACTCGATATACTAAATACCTTGTTACTACACGATAACCCAAAGTAATACCAAAGGCCGTCAAGACGCATGCGCATGGCCATGGCAGTGAGGGGAGCGAATGTGTTTTATGTCCGGTTGTAAAAGAACGAGATTGAATGTAAAAGAATCAGATTCTAGAGGATATATAAGGAGCAGAGGAGAAAGCTATGAAAAAACAAAGCCGTCATTATTGAACATTGTTCAGATTTTTCTCGTTGCGCTTGGGATTTTTGATTTAGTGGCGGATGGACATAAAATATATAGGGATATTTAAGACCTTGATTCACGAGGGAGCCGAAATGTGTTTGATGAAATTGGAAATTTGAGATGCTTGTAATTTCTGTATGAACCTTGAAGGGTTTTGCTTTTGCAAGTTTTTATATTAATTATTTGACAAACATATTGTACATTCGGTTTGAGAATATACACGAGTTGAATACATATATTTAACAGTTAGTTATTTAGTAATTTTATAAACAAAATCATATTCTTTTTACTGTCTTGGACGAAATATAAAAGCTAGTATGGCAATCATGAACTTTTAACGGAAATACACGTTTTTTGTTTGCCTGAATTAATTTTAATTATTTTCGAGATGACGTCGCTTTATTTGTCTGTGTTTTAAAATTGTTACGCATTTTTTAACTGTGATAATTGATAAGATTGGGAATTGTTTTATTTTTCAATCATCAAAATATTACTTGTTTTTATACCAACTTTACAAAAGAGAAACTTTTTTGTTCGTTGTAGCGATCTTTACATTATTAAACTAAAAAAAAGTTTTTTATAGTCTTGATGCAGAAGAAATAATAAACAAAAACGTTAACACAAAAAAAATTTTTATTATATTTAGAAATGAAAAAACTTATAAGAAATTATACAACGTTTTAAATTTGTATGAACCTCGAAGAAAAACTTCCTATTTTTATAACAATATTATAAACTGATAGTTGAATATTATTTCTGCTATTTTTTCACTATTTTGAAATAAACTTGATTTAGAGAAAATATGCTATAAAAGTTAAAGATATATACTGCGCCCTAGAAATTAAATAGCATGTAATACGGGAGTTAACAGTTTTATACAATTAATATTCTAATTTTAATTGAATTAAATTTTATTTGTTTCAACTTAATAATGCGTATATCGTCAAAGAAAAACCGTACTATTAATGTCGCTATAAATATGTAAAACAGGAAATTGCCAACATTATAAACCTAAAAACACCACCTCCTTTGTACCGCTGTTAATAATATAACAAGTTTGTTTTAAAATACCATAGAGGAAATGAGTGTTTTAAATATTTATTCGTTTCGGAAGTACTGATTTCTGATCTTCAAATAAACTGAAAAATTTACGACGTTTGGCATGATTAAAAGGCATCAAGAACACAAAATGAGTAAAAGAAAGAATGGCCGGCGATGGAACCAGCAACGCAACATGATGGAAAAGTTTTATTATGATTTCCATTCGATTTTCTTCTTGTTGGATTATCCGTTGCGACATTCACTTCACTCGCCCAAACTCGTCAAACTTCTTGTATAATTGTTTAATTAAGTCCTTCTTTGTCGTTTGTAATAAAATTCTCAAGCGTGCGAAGGGTAGTTTTTTCCTTTCTGCGTTTACTTCACAAAAGGCACGCAGTGCCGTAGGTTTAATATTTTACGAAAAGGGGTTCATTTTCAAAAATGGAGGTGTGTGTGTGATTGCACCTTATTTTAAAATATAATTCGTTTTACTAGCAACAATTAATTTTAAATTGAGTCAATATTGTTTATATATATTGGCGAATAATATATGTGCGAACGTTGCGATCGTTCAGGCAATCAGTGTGCTTGAATATCGTGTGCAAATACATTTGAACGGCAGTGTACATACGTACTTGTATATTGTACCTGGCGCATTTACCGTTAGGAGGTAGGCCCCAAGCAAAGTCGAGTGTCTTGATCTTATGCCCTGCCGTCTGCCTGTAAAACCCCTTGTCTGCGCTATACCGGAAGCGACGGGAGTAAACCTCGTGCTTCCCTTCCGGTGAAGGGTGGTTCTTTCTCACAGTCACCAGGGCCGGATTGAATAAAAAATTAGCCAAGGGGAAGAGATGTTAATAGAGCCGATTCGTCGACTTGTTAAACATTTATGAGCAACTGTCTTCTTTGATTTCGCGCGGATGTAAACATTTAAGAGGCAGAGCTATTCATTTTATTTCTTTTGGTAAATAAATACAGTGATTTTGACGAAACTCTGTAACTTGACGCACGACTTGAATCCTTGATTTCCTAATTCTTTTACGTGATGACATGGATTCTCAATTTTAATCATACGGCACTATAAATTGTTAATATTTATGGAAAATTGTTAACTTTTGCCCTCGTTTGTGAACGTATTGTATTAGAATAAATGAATTCTTTCAGACTTTGGACAGCGAAGAATGTAAAAAGTATATATCATTGGGTTTTTCAATTTCTTTTATAATTAATAATTCTATTGAAAGCCATACAAATATTTAGTTACTCATTTTGATATTATGAATGTATTCTTCAAAGACTTTATAAAAAAAAAATAGGTTCGTTATATAAATATAATTTGTGCATCTCAAATTACTCGTACAACCGAAATATGTGTTTGTTTGAATAGGGAGGTAAAAATAAAGTAAAATGGGCAAGTTCGACGGCCTTCCTAAGAGGAGTCTCAAAGCAACATCTGGTTGGTTTCACTTTCAATCGATAGACGTGGCGGGCGCCCCCCGCACCCCTCCCTCTATATCCTCGTCGTTCCCTCGGGCAACCTTAAGGTTATCCCTACACCATAGTAGAGCCGAAGGATAGGTGCATATAATATGGCAGGTCTGGCTTGCAGGAATTTTCATTTAACGTAAAATAAAGCGAGGACGTGTGTTGTTTGTGGTGTAGTTCGGTGTAGTAGAGAGCGCATGTTTACCTACTTGCATCACTGAATTATACATAAGATATTTGTTCTCATTGGTATTAGAATTTCCATGCATTTGCTGCACGGTTGCTGCGCGGTTGCTGGCAAATTGTGCTGTCTAACCACTGCTAAAGTATTTTTATTAAAAATACTAAAATTGCTACGTGTCCCGGTTACTTCTGCTGATTGTATTCTTTTTCACAAATCTTTTTACAAACTGTTGTGTGAGTGCTATTCTTGGTTAGGTACTAAATTGAACAGAATATAGATTCAAACCGACTACAACTGCATTTCCAACTGCATTATTGATACACATTCAATCGAATTATCTCACGTCTTGTTTATCCAGCTGACATTAGGGCGTCCACTATCGATTTTCTTTTGGCCGACTACACCATTATCTACTTAAAACATGGTTTACTGTTCACACCTGTACCATCTGCGTGTAGTCACATTTCTTCGTGGGCACCATGTGCCCATATCATATAAAGTCCTTTCGTTGTAATAATAATGTTAATTTGAATTCATATTTATATTAATATAAATCGGTTAAAATATAGCAGTTAAGGTATAGGTAAGTTTTGTTGTGATAAAAAATAAAACTTTTTGCTTGACATCTTGCTGTTGGTGGTTTGCATTATTTTGCTAAATAATTAGATATTCGTTTTACTTTAGGCAGCGTTTCAACTCGGTAAAATTTGCACTTTGTATTTAAATTTACCTTTATACGATTTAAAATAATATTTCTAAATTATATATTCTAGTCGTATTATGAATTTGAAACGCAAACCGAAAAGCAAAAGAAATAATGTATAAGTTATACAAAGGTTATTTCCATGGGAACAATCGTGCTCCCTTGTGAAATGATGTAAGTTTATCTCTCATTGTTCTTTGAAGGGTACATTTGGTTATCCTGATCGGATTCGTAGTATTGACAAATCATTTATCAGAATATTAAATCTTCAAATAATGATACAAAAGTAGTATCCATATAACAGAAATAAAAAGTAATAAAATCCGCATTTCGCTTAAATCGAAATCAGAATAAAACCTATCATCTTGATCTCATTTCTCTCCATTTATACGAGAGACAGGTATTATAACGGAGGAGTCTATTCGTATATACATAAAAGTAACGTATGCATATGTAAGCATTTCAGTAGCCGTAAGAATCTTGGTTGTTGTAAGGGCAGGGGCAGACACAGGGTGGCTTATCAACCGGCAGGTATCTGTGCACGGCGAATAAGGCCGGATATGGATACGGTGGCGGCAGCGGCATCGGCGGCATCGGCACCGCTCCCCCGGGGCAGATAAAACATCGTATCAAAGCGGTTCGGTGATAGCACGCTCGGGGCATCTCTGGCCATGGCTCCCTGTCTTATATACCTTTTGCTGTCCCACATCCACCAGCAAAAGATTCCCTTTACCTTGTGTTTCTTTCAAACCGGAACAACGATCAAACTTCTCACATCCAATATTTCTTTTTTTTTTTTAGAGTAGAGTAGAGGTGTGCGTGCGTGCGCGTTGAACAGGATATGAGAAATTATAACTTTTCGCATATTTTATGATGATTTTTCAAGATATAAATGACATATATCTGGATACCTACCATCTACTTATACAAATAGTGTACTTTTTAAAGTTTTGTAGGCCGTGTTTACATCATTTATAGAGATAAAAAGATTGCTGGTCTTAAATAAAATAATCGGGAATTTCAAATATCAAATAATTGTTTTATTTATTTATCAAAAACATACAAATGCATCCATGTTAACTTTACACCTTATATTTGTCTATGCAGTATCTTTATCCTTGGTTACGTCATTATCCTGTAATGTCAGCTCATTTACAACGTTAAATTGGCTGAACTTTACATAAAATCGATTCTTATAGATATAAATCCGTATGATATTATTCTATAAACAGAATATAATATGGTTATTTGACCTATTAGCTTCGATTTTCGTATTAGATCGCATTTAAACCGACGTTGTCTTAATACATAAGCGTACATAAAAATGTAATAATACCAACAGAGAGAACATCAATTTTGGCGTGTTTTTTAGTATCCGTTTACCATAGATTCTGTCGTAAAAAGCAGAGCGGAAGGAATACACAAAAGCGAATGTGATATAGATTAGAAGTCGTTTATCACACACATACACACACACGCACGCACACGCACAGGTACCAATGGCTTGTGGCAAGGAAGCCGCTATCAAATATGAATATATCTATGTTATGTATCGGTAATATGGATATTGATAGGCGTGCGCTCGAAGATGAGGACAATGACCCATTACAGCAGGCAGGCTGGGGCTGCTGATCACACTCTATATAATACCGCTATTGAAATTTGTTTCAACACCACCACCCACCCCCTCTTGCCTGTGTTTTATATATATATAAGCAGCAGCGTTGCGTGATACAAAAAAGAGGCGGGAACCGGATAGGGATATTCAGTGAATTATGGGGATTTCTAACTTTTAAATGCTCTGTTTTGCTGGTATTGGTTTATAATTGGTTTATTTATTAAGTTAAACAAAGGCTAGTGGCACGCGCACAGAACTAACGACACTATAAATTAGTTTTGGCTAATGTTAACAATATGGGCGACGTCCTTGGCTATGAGATGACGGCTACGAATTACCATTTGCCCGCAGCCTACGACGGACAACATAACGCTTGTTCTAACGAATTACTGAACTGATTTTTATTTTATTTGTTGTCAGTTCAAATTAAGGTTCAATTTTAAGGAAAATAATAAAATATATGCAATAATATTGCCCTTATAGACAATTCTTGTTACATCACGAAGCGTTTTAATTATATGTGTTTATTAAATAGAATATTATGTGAGCACCAGTCATCTTTAATTCTTTATTTGTGAACGTATAACCATTTATAGTTTATCTTTCAGTGAAATTGGTCGTGTATTGCGAGTTATTTAGTGAGTGTGTTAAAAGTGATACAAGACTCAGTAGATGGTAAGGGCTATAGGTAGGTTATGTGGGTTATGGTAGTACGTACATACATGCATACAAGTGCTTTTGATATTCCATGTCATGCGTTACGTAGAGAGAATTACGTGCTTCGAATCAGATACGTAAACTTATTACGGCCGTTATCATGCGTTTACTTTACTGGAAAGATTGCTAGTATAAAGATGCACTGCGCCCACGTATTTCTATACGCATACGTATGTCTGTAACTGACATGTGAAATTTGTTTTACCCGCCATATCTTTCACGTGATTTGGATTCATATTATTTCTAGTCAATATCTACTCTACTACGAGTACAGAAAGCTTTAGTGGTGTAGTGGCCTTTGCTCGACCCTATTTGTATTTATAATAATGTCCTATTTGCTTAAACCTACGATTGCTATTGTAACTAGGGAAATAGATTTATAAAATAACCAGTTTCATTGGCGATTTTTCTGTAAAAAGATATATTTCGAAATAACTTCCATTGCCAAATAATCATTTTGAAATAATGTAATATTAATTCAAAGTTAATTATACCCTTTAAAAGAAAAATCGCTCCAATTTCTGATTCCGTTATTAACGTTGTGAGAAAAAGAATTTTAACTGAAGTGAGTTTAGGTAAAATAAATGCACCTAATATAAATGTACAACAAAATAGCTATAGATATGTACTAGAAAATCCAGTGTAGGGCACTTTAGAATATTTCTTTTATATATCAAAATGAACATATTAGATTTAAAATTTATATAAAATTATAAATTGTGTAGGGTTTCCCAGATGTATATTCAAACAAAAACAAATACCTTCTGATTTCCGTGCAATATTGGCAAGAGTTTCACCCTCTTTTCCAAGTACTTATTGGTTGGTCGGTTAGAGCCCCAGTGAGCACTGACAGGTTTATTAGTTTATTTTTCTCCGGTTGCAGCTCACCCGGAGTGTGTTTTAAATTATTTATTCCCATCGAGTGGAAAAATCGTAAATTACTGTTCACAATGGGAGTGTGTGTGTGTGTGTGTGTGTGTCAGTTACATTGCTGAAGAAGAGAAAGAAAATTGAGTATAGAGAGAGACAGATGTAGTGGTTGGCTAGCAACGTGCGAAGGGTTAACATACGCTCCTAGACTTAATTAACACACCAACCAACCAAGTACTTGAGAGTGTGTATTGGTGTTTGACATTGACACGCCTGAAACAATAGACTTGCTGTTGTTGGTGGCGGCGTATTTATATATCGGAGTAGTAGTAGTCGACACGGATAGGAAATGGTGTTTTATTTTTATCACAGGGAAACCTAATTTATTTTTAGGGCGAAACCTCCTGTAATTTTAATCCAATCAGAAAATGCCAGGAAAAGAATTGTTTTTGCAGCTAAATTAAATCTAAAATATATTATTACTTTTACATGAATTAGAAACGAATTTCTTTAATAAATCCTTTACATAAAATCAACATATTGTATAAAATGTTGCATCAAATAAATATACGTCTAAACGAGATTTACCGTTATACGACCGAATACTGTAGACTGCGTATTTGTATATAGTAGTATTACAGAGAAGCAAAAATGAAATTTAAAGACATATACATTTTCCCTTCGGAACATTACCATTCGAAACTTTTTGTTTGTGTGAATTATTTTGTCATCTGGAGACAGTAGTGTCGTGTTTTAAGGCGGCGAAGGCGAAGAAGTAGAATAAGAAGCGCGACGAGAAGCGCGATTATGTAAATTCGGTAGACGAGTGCCGGCAGCATTCTGCTCTTAATTAAACTGCGACACTTAGAATCTATCTGCCTGAGGGAATCACCACTACACTAGAACCAGTAAATGTTCTTTCTCTCTTTGTGTGTGTGTGTGTGTGTGTGTTTGGAAATATAAAGACTCGCTACACTTCAGTTGACTGCAAGAACACTGTTATAGCACCAGTGCCACACATAAAATGTGACTGCGATTTGACCGTTTGGGGAATATAAATGAAATGAAATGAAATTCCTTGCCGGAAAAGATGAGCGACAAAACAACTGTACCAAGACAATTGCACGAAATTGATTTAGGATTGCTAGATATTAGATTATTCCTAAGGGGTTCATAAAGTCAAGATATATGCTTAAAATTATAACTATTCGTATTTTAGTAAGACATTATTGCAAACGTGTCTGAAGAATTTTATAATATACATATCTTAAAATATAATAGAACAATTATATAGTTTTCTTAGATGGTATACTAGGTCATCTCTAAGGCTATAGTTTAGATTATAGTAATTTGGAAAACGGTTGTTTGTAGAAGGAGTAACTGATAGTCCAAATGTATTGTAATTTCATTTGGTGAATGATATAATTCGAAATGTTACAAAATCGTTTTCGTAATTACAGCCAACATTATGATGTGTTTATTTATAAACGGTATATTCCAACCTACGTTGTTGTAGAGAGGTACATGTGTTTTTCGTACCCGAATGAGTTGAAAACATGATTAATTCAAGTTGTGTGCTAGTGTGTGTAGGCCGGGTAACTATATTCGTGCACGCTGAAAGCCGAAACATGCAAATATGCCGTTAGGAATAATTAAAAGTTTTCATGTTAATTTTACACACACACACACACACGCACTGACTGGCAACTTATACATATGGACAGTTTAGGTGCGACAAATTATTGTTTTATTATCGTGACAAATTATTGTTTTATTATCGTTCGTGACATTTGTGTCAGAAAAACCTGTTTGTTAATTGCATATGAATTTAAAACAAAAATTTCACTTTTATTGGCGCAAATCAACCAAAACAAATGTTTACTGTAATTATCAAGTTATGTGTCAACGTATTTCACTTATTTAATCTATTTTGCACGTAATATTTACCAATTTTTTATTTCTAATTTTTTTTTTTTTATTATTAACGTCCTAATCTTACAAATCACTGTACCTGCTCGCATCGCATATATTATTTAAAGGCGAGCTGCACGCATCGATGCGTTGTACGTACCGAATCTTGTTTTTAAAGAAAAATGGTAAATAAATTCCGGATGATAATTCGTTTGCATTTTCCATTAGTCAGTTCATAAACAGAACAAATTTAAATATGCAAAAAGTTCTCTTTTCACTCGAAATTAACATCATTTGTTTTACAAAATTTGATATAATAAAATTATTAATAATGAATGTGCTTTTCACATTAAGAACAAACAACAAAATGTGCGTCTGTTATCAGCGTTGAACAGACGGTCGCTTTTAATGAAAATTCCGGCAAATGAAACTTTGTCATAATCAACAAAAGTTATTTTTGTAGACGGAAGAAAGTGAAAGCGGAAAAAACGAAATTAACTTCGTAATCCACCCTCACATTCCTATCATTGTTTTACCTGGTTAAGGGTCGCACGGCTCTGGATAAGAATCTTGCTAAATTAGAATGAAACCAAAGACAAAAAGTTTCACTCGCCAGAGGTGGATTTAATCCCTTATTACCCAAATTGGACCCTACACTGATTTCTATTCTATTCTACACTACATTCACATATTTTGTATGCTTAGGAATAAAATTAGTTGTATAAGTCACGTCGGTTTATTTAATTTAATTCGTATAAAAAAAAACTACAAAAAACCTATATTTATAATAACTAAATTTTGAAGAGTTAAAATGTAAAAGATAATATGGTTATTGATTGAACATTCTGTAAGAGTTAATTATTAATATTCTAGAATAATGATTCTATAAAATCAATGTGACGATAATGTTCGTATGTTAATGTAAGTACAATGGAGTCTGTTTAGCGTTGAGCTTTTGCGTTGTTTGCACTACTAGTGCAGCACTGTTTTATATGCGATAAAGCCACAGATATACTAGATAGCCGATACCATGTTAATGAATGGTGGCAAATTGAACAACATGCAAGTAAGGTGTTGCAGAGTGATACAGACTTATATATTGGCGGTTAATTTGAAATGTACTGTCAATAAGGTTTGAAAAGGCAGAGTTCTTCATTATATATTTGTAAAATATGTTCGAAAAGTAATCTAATAAACATTATTAAATATGTATTTAATATTATTTAAGAATATTATGAGGAGAAGTAGGTTAAACATAAAATTTATGGTATTTTCTTATTATATATTTATTGGTTACTAAAAAGTACTAATTTTGATAACGTTCACCATTTCTAATGTATTATTTTAAGGAAATAGAATATTAAAAAATGTAAAAAACAAAATATCTGTCAAACAGATTGTTTACTTTTTACTTAAAGTTTATTGGTTAATTTGAAATTTTGTTTCGGCGGTAAACATAATAGGTGGGTCTAAGACTGCGCGCGCATACGAAAGACCGTTTACATTGGAGAACCTGACTTGCGAACTGTCAGATTCTATTTGCATCCAAAATCTCATGTATGGGCCATATCTATCGGCTATCTAGTATATCTGTGGATAAAGCTCACGGCTTGGACCGCCGTAAACGTCAAGTGCAGAAGCAAACAAGCTGTGCTGTGCTTGCTACGTAAACGGATGCTATGCAGTACTACGTCCATTCCATTCCATTCCATATTGTTCAGTTCACCTTCGTTCGTTCGTTCATTCGTTTGCCTTACACTTTATCACCAAAGTTAGTCAAGTAAGTGCGATCCAATGCTCTGTGTTGCTGTTGGCTACCACAGCTCACTATGAGTTAGTACCCAGCGAGCGTCGCGCTTCGGAGCTCGGTGTCTATGGGATACCAGATGTCGCCTATACATATATATATATATATATATATATATATATATATATATATATATATATATATATATATATATATATATATATATATATATATATATATATATATATATATATATATATATATATATATATATATATATATATATATATATATATATATATATATATATATATATATATATATATATATATATATATATATATATATATATATATATATATATATATATATATATATATATATATATATATATATATATATATATATATATATATATATATATATATATATATATATATATATATATATATATATATATATATATATATATATATATATATATATATATATATATATATATATATATATATATATATATATATATATATATATATATATATATATATATATATATATATATATATATATATATATATATATATATATATATATATATATATATATATATATATATATATATATATATGTGTGTATGTCCACGATCAGTGGCGTTTCGTAAACAATTCTGGAAATACTTCGATATTTATATATCTTTAATTTGTCTTCTTTTGTAAATGCCATTTCAGATATAGTTTAAATTGATTTGGAGAAACACAAAATCGTTGAATTTTTTTATGAATCTTCTACCAAGCAAAATAGAAATACGTTCAGTCTAAGAGAGCAAAGATTGTTTCAAACAACGTATTTAAAATTAGCTCAATACAACACAACAATTTTTACTCCCAATTTGCTAGAAATATCTTGTATTTAACGGAATCAAATGGCAGCAATTCCTGGCTGAACTAGTACGGTTATGGAATAGTTCAGTATCCGGCAACCGGATATATAGAGGCACCTTTAGTAGGGAGAGTGAGAGAGTGGCGCTGCGCTGCGATCGTGTGTCGAAGTTTAAGCAAAGGTTCTTTCTCCCCGGTTAATGGGTGTCACGTGTGATGGTGTGCTTCTGCAGCAATTCTGCTCCCGTTTTACTCCTCTAGTTGGGTTCGGTTTATCCGAGTGAAAATAACAGATGGGATTAGATCTTGAACCGGCCGACGAGTTTCCGTCTGCTCCCGTACACTTGGCGAACGACCCTGCTACTTTACGACAACTATCTTGCATTCTTTTCCCTTTGCTGCTGCGTTTCTTTTATTCTTTCGTCGTCCGTCTCGCTGTTTCGATCGAAAACGAAATTGAATTTCGGACGATTTTCAACACTCTAGGTAGGATTACCCATGCTTTATTTAGCGTTGCTTATTACTCATACAACAACCTGACATGTCTCACTGACGGAGGGCCTAATACACCGACATATACAATCAATTGATTGAATCGCCATATACGGTTTTGCTGGATTACTTGTTATTACGTATTAATAGTATTTCTAAGGTTACTAGATATACATTAAAAAAAATAGAAGATTATTGAACGTCTTGGCACTAGAGAGATTAAATGAAATATTACTGACTGTACAACGCATCATAAATAGAAAATATCAACTGTTTAATTAAGTTTTATTAAATATACATAAAAATTAAAGTAAGGTATGCACAATCGTGTTTTGTATTGCGTCTCATGTAGAAAGGTTATGTTACAGTAAACACACACACACTGTGTCTGTATGGATTGATATAAATGATAAGGATTAATGTGAGATCTTGATTTATTATTTATACATTAATCCGATTATTCGGACAAATAATATTCTATGCAAATGATACCCTATATATATATACACATTTTGTAATTCATTAGTGTCATATAATAGTAAACAGGGCTAATACCTCATTAGACTACGTGTGTTGGATAATATAAATGCCTTTACTTATGTGGTCAAGTCATTGCAGGGATTTGTCAAGCGCGACACGACACACGTATGAAAAAGACTAAAAAGTATTCACTTTGTAAAAATGAACAGTTGAATAAATGTTGTCCACAACGATTTTATATGCTAGTGTAAACAACTTTCGGTTAAAATACGATAAATCTTATTTTACCCTTTGTGAACTAAAGTTCAAGTTATTTCAATACTTAAAGATCATTTTTTACCTTCTTGGCCGAATATATAAAAGGAAGAATTCACGAACGTACAACGGAAATACACAATTTGAGTTTCTCTGAATTCATTCTGATTATAATTGTCATACACGAATATATAGGAGAGTCGAATGAAGGCCACATCAGATTTTTCGAATTAGGGAACGTAGCTAGTATAGATTTATAATCGAGTGTTCCTTAAAATAACCTCCAAGACATAAAATATCCGACTCATCTAAGTATATAGCAGTAAATTAATCTTCTGGAGCATAATATCTGTTCGCCACTCAAGTTTTACTACGATACAAAAATAGTCACAGTCGTTGTTGATAATGTGGAAGGATCCTGCAACCAAATGTCTAGATTTTCGTTAACAACGCTCAGCCACGTGTACGCTACTATCCCCACTGTATGTTGTAATAAAACGCACGGCGGCGATATATCTTTTGCACCCTGTATATAACCGCCATCACAAAACCATAACATTCTCCTATAGTGTATGTCCACACCCCCCCAGTATATAATATGGCCGCTGCATCATAGATCAGTATGCGTTGATGCTGTTTGGGCCCAAGTCGCAGGCCTGCTCGCTAATATGCGACCGTGTTCGGCCAAGTCAACCCTAATTGGCAATTTCCCCCATAGGTGCGTCCTTCGCTGTATATATATATCGCTAGGTTCGATCAGATACCTAATAACCTCGTCGTATCGTAGCGGACATAGTTGAGTCTCTGCACACTTTCTCCCTCTTTACCCTTTAGCACTCGAGGTCACCGCAGAATTGACCCCTTAAAAGGTAGACAACACTTCTTACGAACACGTGTGCAACTGGGTACAGCCGACACAACATTGGGCACTTTCTGATAGTGACATGGGGAATTGGCACGAACCTTTTCCGATAGAATTAGCAGAAAAGGTCTGATAATCCTTAATGACAACATTTTTTTAAATATATATGTTGTCAACGTTATTTTCTTATTGCTGGACGCATAGGTGCTTGTTTCAAGTAATTTATTACTTTTGTCGTATCAGTTTGGTTTAAATTACCTTTTAAGAATGTAAACATTGGTATAAATATCATTTTTATTTTAAATGGTATGTATAAATACCATGAAATATGTATTCCTGATTCTAATAGGAATTGCATCTGGGGCGGAATTTCTAAATATTTTTCGAAAATCGATAAATCATTTCTGTCAGTATGAACATGAAATATAAATAGTTCAGCGCCTACTTGGATTAAAATAAAAATTGGAGTAAAATTTATTATTTAATGTGTAGGTAAAGCATTTATTTGTGACATTTGTAAAGTCGATGGAATGCAAACATACTAAAGATTATTTTACGATTAAAACTAGCAAGCGTAGACATTGACAAAGGAAGAAAAAAAAAGAGCTACTATTTTCACCGTTCACTTATATATTTGTTTTGTCAAGTTGTCAGACCATTTTTATCTAAAACAAAGTCGTTAAATTGAAATAGACACAGGCCAAACAGTTTCTTAAAATATAAATCGATTTTGTATCTTGTCAATATCCATTCTCAAGTAGTTGGACAAAATTTTAATTTGATTTTATAGTTTTTATTTCAAATATAAATACGATAAGTAATTAAAGAATCATTATAATATTTATTGTAGATAAAATTCAGTTGAATTAAAAAACATTGTTGTTGACAGTGTAGTGAAGAAGTATGAGTTGACCATGGACTAGATACAATTTACTAACAAGATGAAATCAGATGATTAATTAGAAATGTCGTAGACATCTGGTGTCGTCTTTGCAGATTGACACCAGCCTGTCATTTTGTGTACAAAAGGGTTAAATTAAAATAGCTCTTAATTGCAGCATCCATGATGCCATTTAATTAAACTTTGTTTCTTTGATGTGTCTTGTTGCAAATTAATATCAAATTTTGTGTATGTATATTTGACAAAGCAACCACATTGTAAATAGCAAATAAGACTTCCTTATAAAATCTTACAAATTCTCGTAGAATATTTGAATATATGAAAACTAATCTGAAAATATACATATATGTATATATCTTGGCATTCGTCATTCGTCAATTGTTCTTGTTATACATTCTGATTCTAGCAACTGTGAATTTGATTATCATAAAATATGTAAATGCTTATATGGTTGCTATGGAAACGCCTATGAATTTATTCCAATTGCGCAATAAAGCCCAAAATCTAATCAGCTATTCGCAAGTATATATTATACTCAAATACGAAATTTCGCTGTTCTACGCGTAGTATTTTAGTAATACAACCCACATACAAGGACAGACATAATTAAGAATCCATTAAAATATTTTAACTGATTTTTTAGTGTATTTTGAAAACCTTAAACTATATTTATTTTTGTTATTTTATAATTTCAATATAAAGCAATTGTTTTCATTGCGGCCAATTATAATCGTGCACGTGTTTAAATTATTTATATGGACGTTTTCGTTAATTTATAAACTAAATTTACAATTTTTTTGTTCTAGGTAAGTGATCTGGCAATCGAGTCACATGGGATAAGGGAAACATCAGAAAATTCCAAATGCATCATTCGTAAGTGATAATGTTCCGCACACAAATATTTCCCGGCTATATGTTTTGTGTGTTTTTATTTAATTTAAAGTTAAAAGCGCGTTATCTCCCCCTTGGGGTTACTCTAAAATTCCCCTATTTTACGATTAAAATATGTGCGAGGTAGCAAAGGGCAATTTCGTTTGATTCCATACCGTTATCAGAGTATACGGTAAAATTACGATTTTATCATAAAATAATCCCCTCTATATTTCGGCTATCAACGTCCTCAACAGATGACTCTATTGTTGTTTGTAGAAGGTTGGCAATGACGTCAGTAATGCCAACGTAAAATGTTTTTACTGCATTTCGTGATGAAGTATTTATTTGAAAAGCTGTATAAAGTCTGTATTTTATATGTTTATGATAAATTTTACACCTTGAACGATACTATTTTTAGGGATATTTTAGTTTTTTCGTTTATTATAGGGTGGTAACAAGTTATTTTATGGTGCCAAAGCTTTTAGGGCATGTTAAAATTTCATGGTTTTATTTATATGCTGATTGGTGGCTTTCAGTTGCTATTTTTAGAGATATTTTTGTTTTGTTGCTTTAAAAACTGGAAGCAAGTTCTATTATTGAAGATATTTTTATATATTTAGAAAAGAAACTTATTTTAGAAATTAATGTTTTGGTAGATATAGATGTCTAGAGTCAAAAGGAAGTATTGTAATTATGAAAATTATCGAAATCGAGTTTTTAACTGAAATATTTCTTCAAAAATAATTTAGTTATGCAAATTTTTCTAAACATATTTTATAAATATTAAAAAAAAAAAAAGTTTCCCCCATGATCGACTTTTATATACGCTTCAATTTAAAATGGAATTGAATTCAGTATAAGCTCGATCAAAGCCTATGCAATCACTTTTAGATGTAAAAATTGACAGCTTTTCACGTTTTTTAAACAGGGTTATATTCAATTTATTTTCTTTCAACAACAAAGTACAAATATGGTAATGTTTAATCAGTTTGTCAATATGTAAAGTCATAGTATATGTGATATATCAGACTCTATTACAATGCCCTATTCTAAAGTTACGCCACTGCTTTTCAATTCTACGTTTAAGACAAAGGATTCCTAAAAAAGATTTTATTTGATTTATTTCTAGGGTAATACCCCATATTTGCTCATATAAAATATTATAATTTTAAATTCCTGATTTTGTTCGCGTTTTTTATCTGAATGTCTAGAAGTCTAGAGTCTAGACTAGACATTGTTTACAGCAGTTTTTCAAAAGATTAATTCTTTGCCATTCCGATGAAAAGTTTCGGTGCATTCGTCATTTTTGTCGATATCACACAGGGGTGAAATTCTGGCAAAGTTGCAAGACCATTTGTCTAACACGTTTTTTCTAGATCCTTTTTGTAGTTTTATATTTTTCACGATTTTTATGCGTCATTTAATATTCTATTAAAGTTATCAAAGTTATTTTGCTATTTTTCATATGATTGAACATTTGTACTTTCTTGGACAAAGGGACTAGTTACAATACATACCAGAAAGTCTAGTGAAGGCCACTCCTGCTAATTTTACGGAGTGAAATTAAAAATAATGGCAACATAAATGTCTAGAACCTATTCCAGCTAATGTTATCAATTGAGTGATTGCGTTATATTAACAAAACATAATATTCCCATGAGATAAATAATTCTCAGAATATATATACATATATATAGTTACTTGTTCAAATAACTGCTAACCAGATATATATACACATTAGAGAAGCCAAAGAACACTTAAAATTACATCGATGTGCCTTTTATATTATGACTTATATGTCTGTGCTTTTCATTTTCATTTTTTATTTGTTTCTGTTACTTATACCTGGTGCATTAAAACCTACGCAGTCATCTCATATACTGGCTGCTAAGTAATGAAAGAAAGACTTTGTAAATAATAATGGGATATTTTTCTGTGGGATTGGCATGCCTGGTTGGTTCTTTCTTTTTCAAAAATAATATGCGACTCTACGCACGTTCTAAATGATATGTAAACGAACTTGAATATTTTATTTATTTTTTGTTAATATAACAAGTTTATTAGTAGACATTTTAAGTTTCAGTTCTCAAGAATATTGACGTACGAATCAGAGTCGTCCCAATATAAGTTTTCCAATGTTTCTTCCCCATTGGAATTAAATAGTTTTGAGTTTTGAAAGATTCGTGAAAATTCGCAAATTTCTCACGAATAATGCCTTATTATGATTCGATCTGTATTAAATGTAAATACAGCATCACGAGTCTTATCAAATTGATGATGAAATGCCGTTCGAAACAAAAATCGTGATTCACGATATTTTCTAATAAATTCGACCCAAACTGTGACAATCAGATTATTATTCAAAACAGAGTATAGGTACCTATAGATATATATATATGCTTTATGCAACATCATTTCATTTTCAACGAAAACTTGACTGGATTCTAAGAGTCTTTCAGAGTGGAAAATAAATAAATAAAAGTCTGTTAGATTCATCTTTGAGAAAAGGTAAAAATGTGTTGACCTCCCAAGCTTTCAACTTCGGTAAATATTTGTTTTACTGTCTGTCTGTCTGTGATGTCCCGAGTTCTATACACTATCTCGTTCTCTCTCACTCTGAAACGTTATTTTCCTATATTCCTTATATGAAGAACTGCTGCTGTTAGCTGTTAGTTTTGCTCTGTTTATACTCCACTACCGATTTTATTTATATTATGTAAACAAAAAAACTCGCGCTTTTCAAAATTTAGTAAATATAAAGCAAGGATGTTTGAGCTTCCTTTTGCAGCAAGTCAAGCTAGGAAATGTATCACATCTTTTAGTAATCTTAGATATAAGATTGAGAATGATTTGAACGTAAGATAAGGCATATGTTGGCCACCCCTGAATAAATGCAGAAGAAAATCGAGGCCCCTCCAACTTTATTTTAAATTTACGTTTTCTTAGTTACGATACATATTGCAGTTGAAGGTCGAACCTGTATACAATACATCTTAGAATCACTACAATATATAAATAAACATAATTTAACAGCAGGAATGCAACTTTTTTTGTGTGATAAGTTTATTGTAGTCGCTTGTCAATAAATTGGAATGATGAAAAGATGGCGCGATGTTTATTAGCTTAATAGGCATGCCATGTTCAACGCACATTTATATAATAAACTTTCGTTTTATACATAAGTTGTTGCTGATTGTTTTATCTGTTATTGAACCTAGGTCGTCCATAGTAAGTTATGCTGTTGGTAACAAATTGAAACAAATTACTGCTTCTAAATCCATTTATCTTATTGCTCTACGAATATTTTATTATTCATATTTATGACACCACTGTCCAATTGTTTGCATTTTAGCGAATTAATTCGTTCAGTTGGGAATTCGTGGTTTTAACGGCATCAGCGATTCTTATTTAACAATAAATATTATGTTCGGATTTACTTTCTCAAGAGTTGCTTTAGATAATTATATAAAATGACAGTTTAGTTTGTCTAAAAAAAGGCATCCGAGTAGTCATTATTGAATTAAGAACAAGGCATTAGGGATTCTAAGTATTCCCAATAGCATATCTTTGATTTGAACAATTTAATTGCATTATTTATATATGGTTTTATCATCTTTTAACTTTCTCCATAGTATATTTGAGTTTCCTAGAAACATATTCTGAAAACAAGCATTTTTATTTGTAATAATTCAGTTCTACACTGATACTTGTTTGTTTTTTAATATATATATATTTTTTTTTACTGCATTATTTTGTTTCTCTAAAATTATATTAACATCGAAATATAATCCAATATTATGATTTAGTTTAAAGTAATTCTTAAGTAAACAAATTGTAAATAGCAGTATTGGGACGAAACCTAAATGTCCTTGTTCACAGAAAATGTCTGCAGAGGAACGTGATCGAACAAAGCACTGTTGATTTTCGTATTACAAAATTAGCAACGCTAAGCGGATATTTTTTGTGTTCAATTATTTTGTTTTTGTTTAATATTGGGTGGCTGTGCATATGTTACACACAAAAACCGGTGATTAAACACGCGTTAGTCATTAGGCTTAGCTTTTAGCGCTAAACCCAGCACTAAATATACACATCTGTGTTCAGGCATCTTTACTTAAATAAATTTCATTATTGTTTGTAAGTATATTATGTGATTAGAATTAAATAGAGGTATTAATAAAACAGAGATTATTATATTTACTTTTCTTACCTCACCGTACAATAATTTGTTGTAGATTAAAAATGTTAGGAATCCATAAATCTGAATTTAACTTTCGCTACCGTAAAAATACAAATAAGACCTGGAGCTCGTTTCTAAATAATGAATTCAGGATGTATAAAAACCACATAATTTCAACATAATGACAAAAAATCTACTTAAGCATAATCAGTGCCATATATCTTTGCCCTTCTTTACGTTACACAACATTAAATGTATACTCAAGTACTCCATGTTTACGAATAAAAAAGAAGGCAGTAAAAAGTGTATCTTTGGTGTGTGTTTGTGCCACAGATCCAGAGAATATAAAGATTATAGCGACGGTAGAACATAGTTATTAAGTGCATTGCCCAAGGTTATGTCGACCACCGTTTGATAACTGCTCGTTTGTGTGCCTGTTGTGGATCATAGTTGGCCTGGTTTGGCTCCCCAAGGGGATGATATAGTTAACAATCATGTTTACGTATAACAGAGTTACCTCTGGCCGCCAACGGATACAATTGTTTTTATTTAAGGTTGACTTATTTGTTTTATTATTACAACAAAAAAGTTGGAAACACAACTTCAACAGGACAGGATGTATGGCAAAGATCTTCTCGTGATTTATAACAAAAAAAGTATACAGGAAAATTATAGTTATTTAATTTTTCTGATCTCATGTTTATCTTACATTACAGTTGCGTTCCCGATACACAACTACACTAACCCTTTTCTCTCGGCTCTTACACAATTTATTTTTTCATATAATCATTTATTATATATTTAGATTTATATATATATATAGATTTAAATTTGCTTAAATTATAGCAAGAAATAAATGAAATTCGGAAGGAGTGAATGAACTCCTTCGGAATAGCGCTGGAGATATATGTTTGTGCATTTGGGTAAAAGCAAAATCTCGTAAATATATTAAGTTGATAACAATGGTCATGTGCTGATGCTTCGTATATGAGGGTAAGTAAACATCACTATAGTTTAGTAGAAACGGAATTTGGTGAAGGGTGGTTGTTGCATTTCTGGAGTTGAGTACATTGCCTCTGCCTGTGACTGCCGCTATATTTGTTATATGCGATGCGATGCGAACCATTATATATGATGATAGCCAAAATGTAAACCGCACCCTCGCATTAGCGTACATGGTAGGAGGGGCCGCTAGTCGCTACTGACAACACTGATGGGGCCCACAGACACATCAATATCATCAACCAGATTGCAGGACCGGCCGCCCTAAATATACCAAATTTCCTTCTTTTGTTTTGCCTATATACTGATTTATACCGTATTAATAATAATCCAGAAACCATTAGTCACTTACAGCTGCGATTTTGCGGCATCACTAGCGACACCAACGTTCATTCTGTTTACGAATAATCTTCATTTGAAAATGAAACGACGCAATAATATTCTAAATTAAATTTCATCATAATAATAATTATAAAATATTCTGATGCACTTGTACACAATATTTAACGAGTTTGTTCAACAATAATAAAACGAGTTTAGATAATAATAAAAAATATATATACATCCATAAAAAATACTCCGTATTTAAAAAGATAAGTCTTATCGGGCAGGGTCATAAAGCATGAGTATACTCTTGGTATCGCCAACAATAAAACAAAAACTCCCTAAATCTCTGGCACTGATGGGAATATTTTAATTTAACTCTTTTATCAGTCAGTGACACCAGTCAGTGTTTTGTCGCTCTAATCTGTTTTGGTTTACGTGTGTAAAATTCTAGACACTTTTCAATAGATATTTGATTGAAATTTGTAGGTTTTTTGTAGTACACACACATCACAGCGCGGAGGGTGCTTAGTCAGGAACGGTGTTGATGAGCGTCATTGTTTGAACACCCGGTTGCGTTTGATTAATGACCTATCAGAATATTTGTGCTGTGATCTGATAATAATGTATATTTCAAGTGATGCGTCCATTGCCGTCATCTAAATTATTCGTATCATATGAACGATATACGTGTTATTTCGAAAAGTGTTTTGATTCATATTTTCGATTTATTCCTCCGCATGTTGGTTAAGGGTTCTTCAAATAACATGTTTTTTCAATATTGGTTATACTTTGACAACACTTGATCCAGTTTTAATAAAAATATCCTGATTAAATTGTTTGCATTGTTATTCTTTGAAATAATAAAATGATGAGAATTTAACAGTAATACACGTTCCCTGAATTCGACTATATTCGCAATTATATTTTAAATATTTTTAAATAAATTTGTCTATGAATCAAAGATATTTTAGTGATAGTGAAATGGATGTATGAAATGTATAAGTTCATAAGAGAAACTGCGAAAAATGCGATCGTTTATAATTAGAGTTGGTTTGTAACATTTAACAGCAAATAAACAAACTGCATGTACCGTTTTATTTGTAGTTGTGTATAAATAGTATTTCACGTTTATTTCGTGCAAAAGTTCGTAATTATTTTTGTGTGTATGCGCGCTAGCTAGATTATGTAAATTTAATTAAACTTTGGCACGATTTATTTTTATAGTAAAATTTTTGCAATTCGTGACCAACGTTACGGCATGGTGTAGCGGGTTGCCAGACACCTCGTTAATTTTACTATGCAATGCATAATTACGGGAAAATAGTGTAAAAAAGTTAATTAAAATCCGTGTTTGTATTCAATGCTAGTTTTTCTAGTTACTTTCTTAAATTATTTATTTTTTTACTTTTTTTTTTGCTAGATGTATTTGTTGTTTTTGTATGCAAATTTACATAGGATATTATCTGGTTTTATTCTTTCATTTTCATATAATTTGTTTTTAAATTAATTTCTTTTTTTTTAAATTAAGTAGTACTTATTTTATTTTTGTTACAGGTAAGCAGAGCTTTTCCGTATGTTAACTACTATCAGACTGAATCATGAAGAAAATGTTTTTAAGCACAGGTAATTCACAAATATACTATATTACTTCAATATTACATATTTCATATTATATTAAAATATTATTATGAAATTGACATTGGAGGAAAATTAAATACTGCAACAAAGAAACAAAGAAAAGCATCGGAGAATCTGCAAAATTTTCATGGTAAATTATAGGAATTATCTTATAAATGATTTTTAATGAATTTGATAGAATATATTTTCTTTATTTTTAAATTAGAAAACTAAAAATAAAATATCAAATCATAGCCTCGCGAATTAACGTTTAGGCAAACGACAGCCTTAATACTGAGAATATATATTTCATACCCTCTCTTTTTAGTTATGAATGTTCTTCGTCTTGCATTATATACATTATTTACTTGATTCTATAAAAAAGATAAACAACAAATTTATCTTCATTTATCTTCTAAAAGAAGTCTCGAAACGCATGTATATCTTCAATGCAAACACATACATATTCCAACAGTTGACTGAAATATTTACTTTTAGTAAAAAAACGGCTCTAATAAAAGCAAACATTACACCAAGCACGTTTTCTTATCACAACATTGTAACCATACGCCATCCGTGTGTTGTGTAGGTACAAAAAATAGGTTGGTTGTTTTAATTTTAGGTACGTATATAATATATCATTTTATAAGCTGCCTTTTTATTGGTTCATTTAATCACACATTACATTTAATGACCTCAGGGCCGCACTTACTAATATACTACATAAGCTTCATACTACACCTATTTTCACGTCTACAAACATAATACTGATAAAAATACATATTTACCCTAATTTAAAAAAAATATGGTAAATATTTGCATACCAGTTAAGCAAATATGACCTTTTACCAGAATATAATTAATCACAACTCCAACATATTGGCAGATAGTATTGCCAATAGTAGCAGTAAATAAAACTCTGCCCTAACTTAAATACAAAAGCAATGACCTATATATTTGTGTGTTGAACAAAAGATCAGTGCGCCACTGCTCCTCTGAGCGCCCGCACTAAATGGGTGTGTGTGTGTGTGTGTGTGTGTGTGTCTGTGCGTCTGTGTGTTGCTCGCGACCATGGCCAAGCATGATTTTATATTCAGTCTCGTGCCGTCCATCCATGGCAATCTTCGATGTTGTGTATGTGGTTCTTAGTATTTTTATATATAGAAACTTTCTTTTCTTACAATAAATAAAAATAAATTGCGAAAACAATCGGGTGATAATCTGTGATAATACATTTAAATCAAGTGCACTGTGTGATTGTTACAATATTGACATTTATATAGTTTGTTTATTTGATAGAGAAAATTTTCGATTTTGCCAAATTTATTTATTATGTGAATATTGTAAGTAAATCTTTAAATTGGCATGTTTTTCAAATTTTTTTGAATTATCTTGAACCAATTAATTAGGTGTTGAATTGCTTAGTTTTGAGATAGAATATTTATTCTTGCTATAAATTTGCAGATATTAATCTTTTGAGTACATTTTTATTTTTGCACATTATTATCTAATAATTCTATGTTTTAACGATTAAACCATAAATTTAATAGTTTTAATACGTTTTTAACACTTTAAGAAGGCCATATTGATGTGAAACCCCATAATTATAATAAATTATACCGCAGTAAAAGTTAATTTCCGAACCAGCTGCCTCCGCGCAGAATGCATCATATTCTTCTGGTTCTGGAATTGATGATCCATGCAGTTTAATTCTATGACAATACTATCAGTTATTTCCAAGGCATACATGATCCATAAGTCAAACGTATAAAATGAGCCTTATTTTTCACATTTGCTGTCATTCACACTCATTATTATCATTTATAACCTCCGTTTTATAGATTGCTCGTAATATGTCTTCGCTGGTATTGTTGGGATTGTACAATGCTTGCCAAGAAAGTTGAATACCTATAGTGTATCCCACACTGTTTATTGGATTATTGACTTTTACGTTAAAAACTAAGCGCACTATAAAAGTCTTCTCAGCGTTTTAATGTTTTTAATATTTCAATTTCGAATAACTAAAAACACTATTGTAGTTTTTAATAGGTTTACTGTTACGAAATAGCAAAATACTGAGTACAATTACCACTTTTGGAAAATTTTGGAAAATATTTGGTTACCTTAACTTATATTTACACATATTAATATGCGAGAAAGAGTGTCTCAACTGTTTACAAATTTACAGAAAACTGTGGAAAAATGCAGTTAAAGTTAGAATGTTTTGTGTACTTTTAATAAAATTAAAATATTTTAAATTATATACCTACTACATTTCGGATTGCGAACGGAGTCAAAGAACGAATTAAGTTCGTGAGCCGAGGTACCACTGTATTTGATTAAAAATTGATTACAGTTTTGTTATAAAACTTGCAAAACAAGTTGTAACGTGAATTAAATTGGAAAAAAGTGCATTATAAAACATATCTATAATTTATGAATCTATAAATGTATGAACCATTCCGTAAATTGTGTAAAACAGTAAATTTATTCACAAAGTCAACACAACCAACAATTTTAATTATACGAAACTAATTATTGTTCAGTTTTGCGAAATAATGTGCCAATTGGCTTTCGTAGTAATGCTTACGCCATCATAAATAACCAGCATATCAGGCTTTATAAATATTAAAATGTACCTGGAGACAGAAAAAGTAATATTTCGGAAAAAATGTGTATGCGCGCATATAACAAGCGTCCGTTTTCAAAAGAATCACGTCTATAATTCATACAAGGTCGTCCGTCCGTATACTTATTACACTTGATGGCATATGCAAATCATTTGTGCTCCAAGGGATTTCTGCCGTAATTATTTTACGGCTACAAAAATATTCTGCTCTTGTTAAATCACCGACTGCTTCCTAATAAGTCGAACAATTGACATACACGCATGCGCATAACGAATCACAAGCATTCAAACGTTCATATTGTCCGGTTTAAAAGAATTATGTTGAATAGACTATATGTTACTGTGTAAAGTTATAGGGTGTTGTGTTTAGCAGGAATGTCAACAAAATGTTTTTTTTTTCTATCTATACATTTTTTGGCTGGTTATTTTTAGATAAGGGTTTAAGTTAATGATACTTTAATAGTTGGTGCTTAGGTGTTATATTTGTTAAGTACTTTAATGGTTAGCCTAGTATAATATAGTCGTCAATATTAACTTAAATTTCATAGAAAAGGCATCACGAATTCCAGAACGATATTCACCTATCGTAAACCTGTCTAATATATTTATGATTATATTTGAATCATATTCAATGCAATATTAATAAAGTATGCTCGATATTTTGTTTCTTTTTCAAGTAGTTATATTATAGCGATCCGTTTATGACTATTTGATATATTTAACTGTCGATGTTTGAGATATTAATAGGTATATTGCTTCTGTGAAACAGGTTACTACTGCATGCACCTATCTTGCCCCTAGGCGAGTTAGGCGCCCACAAACAACCTGTATATACGGCATTGTATTTTTTCGCAGAAAGAAATGAGAATTGTTTTTTTTTTTTTTTTTTTTGCTTATATGTGTTCATTGAAAGAATTGACATTTGCTCATTTTTATTTTGTTGCCGAGATGTCATTCATAAATCTAAGAATTTCACCTTGCCTAACCGGTTGTTAGAATGCGATTGTTTTTTGTAAAAAAGTGTACGGTTACATTTAGACAATGAATCTGCGGCCACAGCACGAGAATTTTCAATTAATTTAATCGTAACTGTATCTGCCAACCAAAATTTAAGCGCTTGTTACTTTTTTGTAGGAATATATTTAGAAGTATTGTGTAATCATGGGAAAGTCTCCCTGATTACGAAAGTGTAATATAATGGTTTGTCTTAATACAAATTAATAATAACTTGACATTATTAATGAAATGATACAACATGAATGATAGAAATGTCAATGAAAGTCCAACTAAATATTCATTACCAAAAATGTGGTAAAACTTTGACTGTTTGCCAAATTTGTGAGCAAACCCGCTCCGTATCTATTAATCAAAACTTCGTTACTTAGCAACTTGTGATATCTTATATAAACTTAAAGTTTCTCATTCATTTAATATAGTTGGTCATAAAAGAGTGTCGCGCAAGAGATACGAACCTTAAACCCGAAACTGCACCACAAAACTTTCTTATCTTTCTCCACGATTTAGCAATTTTCCTTCATTATTATTATGATCATCTCGGTGTGTCCCCTCTTTGCACACTTTCAATCGACCCATCACCAACATACATCACCCCATCATCTTTATTCTTTCGTTTGAGGTTTTCCAGCGGCCCCTATTTGCTATTTACGTTGTGTATAAGTAAAGTGTTGCGTCTGTGTCATCCGTCGACTGGGTTTGGCAGTGATGCGCAAATTAGGGGATTGCATTTCTCCCCAGGGAACTCGTATGAGACACTGGGGAAACGCTGGAATGTGAAACAACGTTTATTTAAATTGGAATATATTTTTGGGGTGCCACGCTAAATATTTGTGTACATTTAATTGTTCATTTAATGGCATATTAAGAGTTGGGGTCCCAAGTTAAAACATTTATCCTATTTTGTGTTTCAGAGGTTCTTCTATATTTGTCTAGTATATATATTTATAAAAAAAAATACGTATCGTTTTCGCAATCGAGATTATATAGTTATATTTAATAAATCAGCAATTGTACAAAATAATTACGTGTTTTAGTTACCAAAAAATTAAATTACAAAGAAGAATGTACTTGTAACTTGGTTGGTTTGCAATTACCTCTAATTTAAATGGCAAACGCACATGCGCAAATTTAACCATCATTAGAATAAGTTAGCAAAAAACAAATATAAATTAAAGCAGCGCATGCTTAGATCATCCGCGCATGCGTAACATTGACGAATCACCATGTAGTTTGAAATCATACGGCGAAAAAATAATATATAAATTAACGTGTATGTCCGCAATGCCCACTGCCATCGCGGACAAAGACGCCATTAGCGCACCAATCGCGTTGGAAAAAGACGGTGCGATGCGAAGTGGGCGAATTTCTTACCTGCAATATATATATATACAGGCATAACACGTGGGTTTTCGGTATAGCCAAGTTTATCATTCAGCAATATACAACAAGAGAGTTTGGTGTTTACGCATATGATCGGTAATATAGGCATTTTCTAACCAACGCTTTGAATTTTCACCACCAAAATTATCAAATGTTTCGGGGTTACAGGAAATTGTGGCCTGGTGATTTTTTTGGGGGGTTTTATGGTTATTTTTGGGTGTTTTTGAGTTTATAATTATTGTGTTTTTGTGCAAGTGCATTTGTATGCCGGCTTTTGTGCAGTGATTTGGGTATGTGTGGGTGTTTGCAGTTCTTCATGGGTACCAATCATTTTGGACGTTTCACCCCAGGCCAGAAATTCCCCTAAATTATATACTGATAGGGTAAATTGTTGCAGATGGTTTTAAACGGGTCTTATTTAAGTATAAGTGTGAAATTTGGCGTAACCTTGATCCCACATCAACCCACATTCATTTATTTTGGTTTATTGAGATGGAAATACAAAGTAGAGTTTATTAAAATTAATTTAGTTTAGATTTTGGTCAGATGTTCAAACTGGTTTTTATATTCCTTACTACAATATTTATTCTTATATAACAAGAATTATTATATATATATATAATTAGTTAATACTCGAAAGTATTCGTACATTACGTACAAGAGAGCTTTAGTATTCCATCGTTTTTCTTCATCGTTCTTGTACAAGTTTTTATAAATGTATAATTATTTTTCATAATTATAATATTTTATACATCGTACAAAAAGTTTTATTATATTTTTTATATATATATATATATATATATATATATATATATATATATATATATATATATATATATATATATATATATATATATATATATATAAAGCGGGAAAGTTGTAATTTCCTTTTTTCAAAATTCGTTCTGCATTATTATATATTTCCGACTAAACAAATAAACTACAAGAATATACAAATAATAACAATAGGAAAAACTATTCAAGAAATTCTATACATTGTTTTAAATAAATGAAAATTCCACTTAAACAATAAACAACAGTTATGCTTCATGCATTTTATAATATGGTCAAATTTCAACACTTGTTTAACATTCAGCAAAATAAACAAAAATATAAAACTGAGTAATAACTCAACAACATAATTATTTATTATTTTTAAATATTTATTTTTAAACGCACTGTAGGTAATAAAATACGCATTTAAATTTGTATTTTTTTTTTGTATTTAATTTTATCGTTGTGAAAATTGTTATTACCGTTTAAAGTTGAGTAAGCTTGTGCAGATATACTTTATGCAGCGAAAGGTGTCCGTATTTACAACGATTTGCCTAATATATTGTATATATGGGTAATTGATGAAGCTATGCAAATATTTTAACATGATTCGCAATATTTTTCATGACTATTTTCATCAAAATTGCTTAAATGATTGATGATGTGTTATAGGGTGAAAATGGTTGAGTCATGTTTTCATAATTTTTACTAATATTACGCGATTATACTCAAATTGTATTTGATGTGTTTTTATATATTCCTGATAAAATCTCGAGCACGAAAATGTTCATGAATTTAAAAATCGTTTGCTACTATAATATATATATATATATATATATATATATATATATATATATATATATATATATATATATATATATATTTATAATTATATTACCTGTTTCTCCCGGTGTATATTAATATTTATATTATATAATAATTTTGTTGGACTTGCATTGTCTTAAATATAAAATATTCAACGTTTCAGTTACTCTGTTGATAATATGTTTGGTAATTTATTCGAAAATGAAATATATTGGAATAATAATTGAATAAATTGTACATAAAATACAGTAAAATAAAAGATAATGTACGAATTTATCAATGGAACAATATACAGCTTGATGTGAGGTCTTGTATAGCTATAGGCAAAACCGAAAAGGATACCAACATAACCATGACATAATATGTGCATATGTAAATTGTAATTTTATGTGCATCGGTATTGTTTCCATTCGTAATTGATGTAAATATTCACCTATATGCTTTGGGATGCTGTTTTAAATTTAAAAGTATGTTTCGTTTACAAAAAGGAGCCAAGATACCGAATTTTACATGCATGCGATGTGAAACTTTTTATTTGCCTTATTATTTCGGGTTCAACGTATAATCAGCTGAATCAAATTATAGCTCAGCTTTTCTGCGATATCGGTGTGAACTGAATTTTTGAAATCATTTTATAAAAACAAAATTATTCATAAAAAGAAATCCTCGTGCATTGCTTGCGTTTATATTCAATTTTATAACAACATATTGAATATAATTATAGGTCAACTTATTTGCGAAATTGGAATGAATGCAGTGGCCCTCACTCGACTTTCTTGTCCTTTCCATATAATGCTTTGTTTTGTTTTAAATTCACCCTATGATAATGCTCAGCTTATTACAAATATATCTTAGGAAATCTCGCATTTCTGTGCTTAGTAATTATGAAATGTGACCCATACACACAGTCATCATTGAAAAGCTAATCAAATCGTCACCATAGGCCTCGAAACGGCTCTATCCATTAAAATCTAGTAATCATTTTTTTATGATCCTTTTAGTTCATTATATCTTTATTTTTACATTATTACATTATTTTAATGTTTATAACATCGGTTTTAATAGCTCTAGGTAAATGCTAATAAATAACTAATTATTGTTGGCACCATTTTTTTTTTCTACTTACAAATTTAATGAAATAGTAATTAATTGAAAATTACACGATGTTAATGTTAAGGACTTCTGTTCGAATGAAACCCAAACTGTTTCGATTAGTTTTCGGTGCGTTAATAATATGGTACGAAATTGGTTTTAAGTTAGATACTCAGACAAACCAATAATTATCAAATTTACTTTTCAAACATTTTCATACTACTCGGTAAGTGAAGATAATTATATAATTTTATAAATCAGCCAAATAGGTATTATTAGTTCAGCTATTTTTAACTTAAATAGTCGAAAGGTTTTTTATATTATTAGGTACAGACAGATTAACAAACACAGTCAAATTTCGTTTCACGAACGCCTTCATTTATGAACTATTCAGTTTAAAAACAAATGTTTCTATCGTAAAGCGTCTCGGATGATGTACTGTGCCTCGAATTACGAACACGCAAATAATACAACTCTTGTACTCTAGTGTGTTTTGTATATTAATTCCTATGGGGAAAATAGTTTCGGTTTACGAACATTTCTGTTTTCGAACAACTTTAAAATTGCTTCTTTATTACAAGGTACAAGTTTTCTTATGCTCATTTAGTAACATGGGCATTTTCGTGTTTTTATTGGTCTGGTCATAATTGTTGCGAGATCCTCTTAATACAAGAAAAAAATTCTTAGAGGTATTAAAAGCACGAAGGGTGTAATAAGCAATTAACTTTTGGTTTGGTACCGCTGTTTATTGAGTTTCACTCATCCCACGACTCGTCTGTCTGTGACTACACATTCATGTGTGTGTGTGTGTGTGTGTGTGTGTGCTATTTCCAGCACTGAATAATTAGTGACACCGATGTAGCAGTCGTTATATTAATAATACACAAATGCAACATTTCTGGTTGGTTCCGACATTCGATCTTATGTCATTTCTCGTTGGTTGCAATGACTCAAACAAGACTCTTAAACTGAGTCAAAGTTAGTTCGTTATTGACGGTCGCACACTGAGTAAGTGTACGGTTTTTCTTCAATCCAGACACAGTGAAAAATATCTGCTTTCATTTTAAATACGTGGTTTTTTTTGTTTACTCCTGTTTGTGCTGATAATGCCGTGATGTTTTAAAAAGTGGCACGCCCTTTTTCGTTTGGTTTCAGCCGGAAGCGAACTCACGTAATTAAAATAATTGCATTTGTGCGTGCGTGCGTGCGTCTGTTGTGTTGCGTTTTGTATTTATGTGTGTTTTTGCGACTTGTATTTACCCACTATGTACAAGTGTGTGAACTTTTATTAAGAACCGGTCATTTATAAAGTACTTATTGGGATATAAGTTATTGGCAGATATTTTGAAATACTTTAATTTGTTCACACATTATTGACCTAAAAAGAAATAGGATTTCGTATTTTTTATATGTGACTGGTTTTAATTTTGTTTAAACAATGTTTAAAACTGCATTCACAGCGAACCAAATTGTAATTAAGATTAATAAATTATAAATAATAATCTAGTTTGTATGATGAGATGCAATACTAACATTCTAAGCAACAAGATTAACACAATTAATTATAAATTTTGTTGCTGGGAACGTTAGCATTGTATGTCATACAACAAACATGAATTATTACTTGTAATTTCTAAGCTTAATTACTAATTGTTAGTTAATTATACTATGCGCAGAACAGCGATATTTGGCATTTGGGCTTAAGATTTAATTGCAAAAACCTAATTAGATTTTGGATATAATAACAATAGTTGTTTCCTGTTTAGAACTGCACTAACAGAAACATTTTTTTTTTTGTACATTAATCGCAGATTTCATTCGCCTTTAAGTATTCCTATATGGCGTTTGTGATCAGTAGAAAAGGCGAATGAAGTCTGCGACTACAGTACGAATATTAAAAATTAATTTAATAATTCAGTGCTCATCTTAAAAACACAGAATAGTGGTGAAACACTCTTAAGGCAAACAATTTAAAGAACAATAAAAAGTAAATAATCCTAAATGAGAATGGCGGCAATATGTTTCGGGCCGCCGCCGTTACCGCCAAACAAAAAGTCCCATCGCGCGTCAAACGGTCATCACAGACATCGCAAACACCATCATCATCACCATCATCATCATTCGATGACGTCAACCTATCACAGTTTCCGTGATCCGGCGGAAGACGAAATTACAGTCTTGCCAACTGCTAACGACACAGATCAAAATTCCGCGGAACAGTTGTACACGTCGCCACCATTTTGTAAAAATACGAGTGCATTGCATGCCGGGAGTAGTAGTAGTAGTAGCGTCGGTGATGATGCGCCGCCTCTCATGCCAATTGAGCAGCAGCAGCAGTATAAAAAGTGTAAAAAAGTGTGCCATACGAACTCGCTTAAAAGAGTCAAGACCGGTGTTGTTAAGTTGTCGCTAGTGCGCAGTCATTCCGAGGGAAATTTGCACAAGAAAAGTTCCGGTTTTAGTACACCAGTGACCTTCAACAAGTGCATGAAAGTCCTGAGCGGTAGTTGGAAGAATTTACTTCAATGTAAGTTCACACATTATTTCACGAGTTTATTTTTATTTTCCATACTAACAATTAGTTAGTAGATACATACACTGGATTTGATAAGGAATACAATGCACAAGTTTTTGTTTGTCCTACGGTACTACTAAAGATTAGTTCCGTTGTCCGCTTACACTATTCTCAGAATCAAGGTATTCGTTGCATTCGTTCCTGATTCCAAAAATGTATTTAACTTGTCGTTCTTTCTCTTGTTCTCTCGTAGGATTAACACATTTATAGTTCTATCTCCTCTGAAGGTACTTTACCAATTTTAATCAAATTTAGTATACATAAACGTTTTAAAGTAATTTCATACATTATACTAATTATGTCGCTACGATCAGGGGTAATAAACGTATATATTTTATTTTATTCATTTGTTAATAAAAATACTTTATTCTCGCAATTTTCATTATATGATGAGTTGAAGGTATTTACCATTTTAGTTATTTTGCATAAAAGCAATAAAAAATATTTTAGAAAATCTCGCATGTGCCGATGATCACTTAAAAAATTAATGACTATCGATTGCAAAATGCATCCGTGTTGCAAATATGCACTCATGCAGTGAAGTCATTTGGAATAGACAATCGCGTAATAATAAGTATCATTTGGCTAATTTAATGACTAATATATGTGGTTTTAATAACATATCTAATCATGCTGAAATATGTAACATGCTTCATTTAGCATAACATCAATATTACAACTTGATAAAAAATAATATAGTCTTGTAGATATGTTAAAGAAAAGATTTTAATTTCCAAAATAGTTGCAGCAATTTGTTTCTATAAGTGTTTCAAAAAACAAACTGCATTTTAAAAGTTTCAGAGGGATAATTAATTGTTTGTTTTTTTATTATGTTAAATCAACAGTATATTAAAGTGGAGGACGGTGGACACTTTCATAATTTGTTATTTTCTTCAAGGATGCGAAAGGTTAATATCCACTGTTGTAAGTAAATCACTTATCTCGTAAAAATGTCGTAAATTTTAAAACTTTCAGAACCAAAAAACATTGGCCCGGAACTCAAACATGCATTGACATATCTTAAAATATGTTTTTCATATACAAGCAATTCATTGTGTGTGTGAAACTCCACATTAATTACCGAAATGATTTTTTTCTCAACATGACTGAACCATTTCATCTGTCCATTAGGTTTTCTCAATTTCTTACGTATATCTGATGTTCCAACTTTGTTTGAATCTATTTATAATAATGCTAATCAATATAAGGAATAGTTAGTTGTGACATTAGTAAAGAATTCCGACAGTTAACTGTAAGATGAGCAAGCAAGTTTTGAGTGTATAAATTGTATATATAGTAGATAAGTCAAACGTGCGATAGTTTGATATGTAACGATAATGAGCAGGTACCTGGCGCCACCATGTCCATATTAATTAAACGTCTTCGCGTGCAATGAATATTCAAACTATGTCTATCTATCTGAATGTGATTATAAAACTAACGCAACGAACGGTGCGAGCGCTTAAATTTAATTATTGCAGTGACAACCATATATATGTGTACCTATGTATACGTACGAATAGGTGTAGGCGCTTGCTGGCGTATATATTAACTGTGTTGCACAATGTAAATAGTTCTCTGTTCAACTAACCAACCAACCAACCAACCGAAAATGTGCAAACTGTTAGATAATCTGAAATTTAAATTATAAACAGCACACCAAGTTGAGTTGAGTGCGCCCCTATCTCATACACGGATTAATCTACATACATTTCCAAACGAATTTCAGATAAATATGTTACAATATATTATATATACAAATACACTCATTTATCATATTGTAATGGTGATTCAGTTTGCCAAATATTTGAATTTTATTTACATAAATCCTTACGACTAACTTTATTTAAATGTATGAATCAAATATTTTTCCAGAGATATTCAACGCAAACACAATTTCTTGTTAAACTAAAAAAATCTCACTGAACGTTTTTGGATTTATAGAATATTTATATTATTTTCTTACAGAAAGAGTACGAATAATACGACCAAACTCGCATAAAATGACATCGTTGATTTTGCGATTATTAAAAAACAATTTTAGTTGGTGAAAATATTTAAATTTTCGAAATTATAAATCGATTTCAAAATAAATAAGATTTATTTTGTTAAATTGTGATGTGTAAAAAATTGATATACGAAATTTGATTTCGTTCCATTACTCAAATTTAACATCACGACATTTCGCTTGTCATTTCTAAGTATATCTATACCAAGAATCAATTAAAATTTCATATTGCTTATACTATTTTTATCGTTTTGCAAATTATTGTTTTGTAGCAATGAATTATGATCCATAAATATAGAAATACAAGATATAAAATAATATAAAATTACTTACATGTAATATTTTATGGTTTTTTAAATTTTAAACTTAATTAAAAGTTAAAAACGTGTATTTCCATGATTGCCATACTTCAGTTTAGACTTCTTCCAGGAAAGTAAAAATGGAATCAGAAATACTATTTAATTATAATCAAAAATTAAACATGCAAGCATTTTAAATGTAACCCATACAATTAATTAATCGGAAAATGTCGTTCATAATTGATTGAAAAGATTGTCTAAAGAAGATGTATCACAAAGAATTGATAAACAATTCAATTAAGTAATCAAGCAAAACAAAAAACCCGATTAAATTAAGTACCGATCGATATCTCAACACATTATCATCCCTTAATAAATCGATACGACTCTGACATCGACAACAACATAGTACCCCATTAAAAACACCGATATATTTTTTTTTGTCTTGTATATACAAATAATAAATTCTAAAAAACAAAGAAGATCTTCAGCCATGAATCACAAGAAAACTTTTTCTATTTTCTCTTGTTCAAAGAATAATTACAAGGCGGCTGATCTAAGTTCATAGGCTGTTTAACCCTTGATTTAGATTTATGTACACCCCCCTTTTGGCCGTGACCTTGAAAGGGTTGACACACGTTGCTCAAGGCTACGACAGACGAGAACAAACAGGTTTGTCCAATGCAATACTGTCTGAAGAGGTTTCGACATTGGTTTGGAATTTCCGGAGTACGATTCTTTCATTCTACGAACTGACGATGCATTCACATTCGATCAGATACGTAGAATTATGATTTCTTCTTTTATCTGAAGCAGTTTTACTATTGATTCTCCTGTAGAAGTGGTTTTCAAATCACAAATGGTTTTTATACTCCCTAAATTAAATTCTGTTACCAATTAAATGATTGTGTGAATACCATATTTGCTGATTTTTACCTATTCAGTTAATATGGTTCATTTCATTTATAGAAGTCGCCAATTTTCCTCGGAAGTAAAAGGAGATATGATTTAGAAGCGGTATTAAATTTTTATGAATACGGGTGTAAGTCTGTAATAATAATCGCTGTATAACAATAATCACAATTGCGTGAGTCCCAACTCAATTATGACTATAGACAATTTCAAGAGAATAAAATGATTATCCTTGGATGCTTGGTTGTAGAGTATGGCATAGTAATTACATCTGTTTATGTGCTTAACTCCTTTAAAGTTCCAGCTTAGGAAATGCGCAATCTATATTCTCCTTAGTTCTACGGAACCTCCAAGCAATTACACTTTGCGCACAAAACTTAAACGAACAAAATACAAAATTACATTTTATTGAGTGTAGAGCGAAGTGACTCGCACACTGCCGACACGAACGCCACTGGCGTAGAGATTGTGTGAAAATCTCATTGCAGATTAATTGTTCCACATTTTCTTTCTTCCGTTTAGGAGATTTTAATTTGAAAATCAGGTTACTGGCGACGACTTTATTTGCTGAATTTAAATTCTAATGCAATTAGATTTGCGGTGGTTTTCGTTTATTATGTTGTTAACCTTATTTGTCCGATGCATCATCCCACTCCCGAAGTTCCTTTGCACTTGCTTTAACTGCGGTTTTAAATGGTGTATCCTTTAATGGTTTCGAATTCTTTAGAATTACTAATGCTATCTTGTTATATTTTATGGTTTTGTTACGGTTATTTTACGAGAAAGTAAACACACTTCCTATTTTTTTAAATTAACTTATCTTGGTTTTACTCCTGAACACATTAAGAGTAATTTAAGAAATGTTTTGTTCATTTTATTAAACATTTTGGCATGCCAATTCAATTGTTTCGTTTGAAAAGAAAATTATTTGATTTATAAATTTGATAATCGATAACTTAATAGCTTATATACTTCTGGAGTTATAAATCCCGCAAATAAATACGTTCCGGTAATAAAAGACAGAGAAACGATAACATTAAGTCTCAATCATGTAAATTAACATATAAATTATTATTTATATTAATTAGTAAACTAAACTCATTATACTGAACAGTAGTCATAGTTAAACTATCATAAAACTAACATTAGGCGGAACTTTTTCGCAATATAATCATTAGCAGTGAACAAACAAGTAAAAAATAATATTGTTATTATGGTTTGACTACTGTGCAGAAGGCACGGAATGCAGCTGAAGGTATAATAAAAAGATTTTATGTCTAGTAATTTAAATAACTTACACACAAACTATATTCTCTTCCCCTGTTTTAAACGATACGACTTTGTGTTGTAAAATGGCCGATACGTTTGCATAATCAGAATTGCTCAGCTACTCCAATATGCCCATTCAAATGTACTTACATGCAACTGTTTGCATATTGCTTACTCGCAGCCACCTACCTCACTGGAAAATAAAAATCTAGGGTTCTGTTTCTGATCACTGTCGCCCACAATTGCTTTTCAAGTATTTCTAACCCATTTGATTTTACTGAATTTCGAAAAACTACTAGATTTATAGTATAATTTGACTATAATTAAATTTTACGTGTTTGCATTAGTGGTGGTGTAAATTTGCCCACACTTTGTGCAGTGTAATTAACTAATTAAAATCAAAGCGTGAGCTGTTTGTGTAGTGGTGATTTTACCCTAACGATTTTTAAAGCAAATTGACAGGACTGACCTAAAAAGCAAGCCAAGAATTTGTGAACACTTTTAAATCTTTCAACAATAAAAAATCAAGTTACAGTTTAATTTTAAACCCCTATAACTCAGTATTACACTAACAGTGAATTGACACTCGCGAGAAAAAAATAAAACCAAAGAAAATATAAATATACCTGACAGGCCATTCTAATCGAAATGGACAACATTCGCAAAATTATTACAAAAGTAATTTACAGCCTCTAAAATATTTTAGTCTTTTGTAAAACCTGTTATATGCTTTCTGACAAGAATCGAAAATAAACAAAAAAGAGATACTTATATTTATGGTTGTATCTTAAAAAGGATTCGTCTGCCTGTACAAAAAAAAAAAACAGAATAAAGAACCGAACAAACGAAATAATGCAATGTATGCAAGCTGGGGTTTTTGTTTTTATTACGCTGGTGGTACCTACACAAGTTTGTAATTTACTATAGTGCGATTTGGGTCTGCAACGTTGGTAGTAGCACCAATTAAATTAAAGGTCTACATCTAGTGGATTTTATTTGGTTATGTTGGTACAATGATCGGTAGGAGCCAATCATGTATTTTGATCATATGTAACTGTCATGCGTGTATTCATATGATTTATATATAGACATATGAATGTAATAAAAAGATATAAAGACTTTTCAAAGATGAATAAAGTCATTTTAATAGTAATTGGTTGATTCAGAAATTTCAAAAATCGCTCATATAAAACTCGTTAGTCTCCTTGCAAAAGTTCACTCGATGGTTTCATTTTACACGATCCTTTTATCTGTACAGATTACTGTACATGTTTCAGTACAGTTACAACTGTCTGTACTTATTGCCCGATCCATTTTTGACCATGTTAAATATCTGCGGTTTCCAGTACAATACTTTTTTTTTAACAATTGTTTTGAAACAATTTCAATATTAGTAACCAGGAAACGTAAATGTAAATAGGACTCTTCAGTAGATTGTATGTATTACAAGCAAGAAGTAAACTTTTAATAATAGTTGCTAGAAATTTTAATATCTTTTACTTTTTACGGGCATGTCTCATCAATAAGTAAATAATTTCATAAAAGAATTTGTTTATTTTTTTAATAGATTAGCTTTCATATAAATTACATCAGTTTTAAATTAAAATCTTGACATTTTAAATAACATGGAATTGAAAGTGTAGAAATTGTTAACACAAACAAATAAAAATATTAATTGACGAAAAGACATTTTATACTTTTTGGTTGCCTGAAACGTCGAGAATTGATTTATATTTAACAGTATTTAACTTCGATATCAAATAAAAATTTGTTTAGCAAAATTGAATCGTTTTGGATTTCGAATGCAACATTCAAACACTTAATAATTAATATGACTGTTAACAGGGATTATTTCTGCATATATTTATTATTCAAATTCCTTTAAAAGAGAAAGTAAATATATCATATTACCAACCCCCACATAAAATACTTGTGTGTATATGCAATTATAAGTACATTTGACTAAATACACCCACGGATCCATTTCACGTAAAAATCGCTTTTACCGCTACAGATGTCTGTTCACAATTTTTGCTATAGAATTAATGTGTTTCTTTCTTTGCAGGTGAGTTATATTCCACAATATCTCAAACCTTGATATATGCAGTGTCGTAAGTAAATAGCCATAAGTTAAGAAATTATTAACAAATTACCATTTACTTTCATATAAGAATAATACATATAATATTATGTACATATTAGGTAATTATCCAGTATTATCATGACGGGTATAATTTTAATTTATTGCTACTAGCAAGTGTTATAAAATCGTGAACAACAACAATAAAAAATTGAAACCATGTTGACTACCGAAATTATATTTTTTTCACTAATACTTTTTATAAAACACATGCTCTTTTTTATGTGCAAAAGTTAAGAAATTTTCCTGAACCAGATGTTGATTTAAGCCATTAAATTTTGATTATGAATCTACGTTTTAAATATTGTATGTATTGAATTATAAATCTGCAGTCCCCTAATATTACTATGAAACAGGTTTAATTCTTGTATTTCAGTTCACGTATTTTCTGGAGTTTATCCATGCTAGGTCACGCTGTAATAATAATGATTTTTAGCTCAAATATAATATACGAGTATATAAAATTACATGATACAAGAAATTTTATAAAACTTTCAAAGTTAAAGTAAAAACAAAAAAATTACTGTATTCTGTTTTATTCCACACGCACATTAGAACGGTGTCATCCAAAACAGACTCAACTTCCGTAAATTCTAATATGCAAAATAAAGATTGTCTATGTTATAATAGCCACATGTTCTGTTAAACATAAGTCCGTCCATGCAAAGTCAGTGCTTTTGCATTACTTGTCAAAAAAAAAAGAAACACATAATAAAAAGTAGCAGCTACTAGCTGTTGTTTAAAGTTCATGGTGATGTCACGGGATTCAGATGGAATCACTTCGGATAGGCTTACATTACCATTTAGTTGGACCTTGGTGTTCAGTGGAAAATGCTGGTTATTTAAAAATAAAATGTTTGAGCTATTTTCTTTGAAGTAATTAACTGTGTTTTGTAATTATTCTGTGTGCGTGTGTACATCGTAAAATTTATATATTTTGGTTTTGTTTTATGATTTAACAAATTGTACGAAGTGCAATGTTCTTTGAATGTAAGTTAATCCCTATTTATTTAATGTTTGCTTGTACAAAACTTCGGTTGTTTTTCATAAAAGAAAACATTTTTGAGGTCGGAAAATCGACCGAAAGTATAAGGATTAATAATTTTAAACTGGTACCACAAAATATGTATAGAAAATGTAATTATGAATCCGTCTTGTTTGAAACAAAATACAGACTGCGGGACATTAATTTATTTTTTATAGTATTATTGTATATTTTAACAATTTTTATTAGAACTTGTATTAACATAACGTTTTGAATAATTGCATTTTCTTAGAATATGATTATAATAATCGCAATAAATACACGTTAAAATAGTGTAAATGGTAAAAATAAATAGATAACCATATATAATAATCGAAACGAATGCAAGTATTAAATCTATAATGAACACTCTTTGCAGGTAATTTAAAGCAAGGTTCTACTAAATCATGCATTAAACACAACATATTACAGTGCAAAATAGCTATTAGTGAACGATACATAACTGATATTATAAATGCCGATATATATATATATATATATATATATATATATATATATATATATATATATATATATATATATATATATATATATATATATTTAAGTTATTGTAGATGAAACTTGCAATTAGATTTAAGTTAAACGAATCAGCAAATGGAAGTAACTACTGGTGGGGCTGCTGCAATTCCTACAGAACAACTATACGATTATAAATTTTAAACGCTCCATTAATTTCAATTCTACATTGAAACCACCGCAACTGCATTTATTGCGCGGGCTTCGTTCGATTGCGAATGAAATATTATTATTCTTGAATTATTACTTCTTAATACATTGTCACTTTTGTATTTTTCTTCTATTTGCTGAATAGTCTTTGCCGCAATCTGTACGACTCCACAAAATTTCTATCCATTGCGTAAATATTTATAGAGCCCTTAAAGCTGAACTTTAGATATAATTTTTTATATTAAAACACCGATTTTACTTTCATAGACAAAATCTCAAAAAAATACGTCTTGAATGAACCAAGAGTAATATTGATCAAATTAAAACTTGCACAAATTAAATTTAAGTAAAAAATCACAAAATAATTCTTTTTCGCCTGATTAATAAAGAAGCGAAAATTTAGTAAATGTATAAATAATTACATTATATCTCAATTTTGCGTTGGTAGTGTATGTAATTTCAAGGAAATTATGATTTCTGTTCGATTAAGAATAAAGATATTTTCTCATATTTGTTATGGAAATGTCATCATAAAATTTGAGGTCGATTAGAGCAATGCATTCCTCTGGTTAGTCTCGTTAAAAGATCATTTAAATTATTGATGCAATTTCAATGTCATTTTGCTTTCTCTATTCCGATACACCTACAGTAGATTTGAATAAAAATATTATACAAAAATGTGTTGCTTATGTTTCTTGCATCGATAATACTTATCTTGACATTGTTATCACAACAATACAACTCTTAAAAGCGCCCTTTTACGCCTCCTTTTCATTCGATTTGCATAACAGTTTGCGCTTGTTACGAAATCTGTATCTGTAGCTATACATATTCACCTGTGTTTGTGCCGTTGTCAACAATCGACACCTTATGCGCGCTTTATCTGTGACAAGGTGCTTAAGCATACGGTCATACCCACGCATCTTAAACTGCGCACACACACACACACACACACAACTGCTGTTTTCTGGCATTCTTTTCATTCACACTTATTTGTCTCTGTATTTGGATTTACAAGATTTATAGCGTTTGATTATGAAATATTCTATCGTATGGGTGGGCTTTAGAAAACACAATAAACATTATGTTAATTTTATCTGTTTTTGTTTTACAAGCATCTGTTCATTAAAATTTGACTTTGGCTTATTGATTTGTGTGCTTTATTAAACTAATTGTTAAGAACGGAAAACATCATTATGTCCTTTTAAGGTTGTACATTTGTGGCAAAAATATATCTTATTAATTAGACACACGCAACATTGGGAAAATAATACTTAAAGGATGTCAAATGGTATATTCATTAAAATCTAACAAATGATTTTATTATTTCTATAAGAAAAGATGCTTTTAAAATCGAGTCCTGCCCTGAAAAACAGAGACTTCTTTGGTTACATATTTATGAGTGACATTTAGAAATTATTGTTTTTGAAATTTATATAGTGATAAATCATAAGTACAATCTCAAATTTCGATCAAATTCATGCAAATGCCAAACATCCTACATATAATATTAATAATACGTGAAAACATTAATTCGTTTCTCATTATAATGGAACAAATTTGTAAATAACAAAATAGAAACGACACAAAATTTAATGAATTCATGCGTGATGTAGAACAAATTACATTCATTCGCCCACATAACAACTTGACATAATCTCAAAATTCCTCATAATAGCGCCGCTCTGGGCTTAGTACATCTGTACAGGCCTAACATTTATCAATTTCTTGGACGAAGTCTAATAAGAAGACTAACAGAATTGTTTTGACCATCCCTGAATTGAATTTATCTATTTTTGTTTCCATAATAAATTATTATAATATACATATAGATAGTGAAAGTATGGAAAGGCTACTCCAGCTTTTTTTTTTCCCAACTAAATATCATAATTTTGATTAAACAGTTAAAGTTAAAATCACGCTCATTCCATTTAATAGCGCCATCGCCAGATGTCAGCGGTGCCGCTGCCCCAGCGTGGCGTCACACTCACTGGTATGTGCGCACGGCACGGCATGTTGTCACAGTAATTTGAATTTTGTGTGTGGCAGCGCGGTGCCGTAGTCAGGCACGCTTTGAATTAAAACAAAAGACACCAGTTGTATAATTGCGAAATGAACATTTTAATTTCGTGTACCAGTTTAGTCGACTGGGCTCTGCTATGAGGCATCAGTAATTCTTGCGGAAAACGAACTTACATATACAGCAAAAGGTATTACACTTGCACTCGCCGCCTACGACTTCTCGTTAAATTTAATTTGAAACGAACAATGTTGCCAAGTTGCCATCACTCATGCTCAATACATAGATCATGTTAATGGTAAAGCAGGCACAAAGGCCTAATTTTTAGTTTTGTCTTAATTAAAAGTAACGCAAAGGTGTCTACAATGATTTAAATTAAATTGAGGAAACGGTTTGTTACTAATATCTATATTAATACAAAGAGGATTACTTCTACGTTTTTAAATGTAAATTTACAAGACTTCCAATCTATTACAATTAAAAATAATTGTAATTATACTGAATTACAGTAGAATTACTAATTTTGTTCATGTTTATTTGTATGCCAAATGCCGCGATAATAATCAAACTGGCTGCAAAATGCATCATGTTTGTTTTATTTTCCTGTTGTTTCTTCCATTTGGTGTAATGAGGTCACTCCAAAACAGTAGTAGTTGCACTGAGTGCTCAGTATTCTACTCCTCTGAAGTGAAGTGTCTGAGTGTCCATCATAAAAGATATACGTACTTGTTTTAGTTTTACAGCGTTCGGATATGACGGGTATAAAACATCTAATAGTTACATCTGTAACTGTAAAGTTATTTATATATGTATAAGTTTAACGATCAACTAATGGTGAAATATTATGTTGTGGGATTGCAAATTTAAACTTACCCCAGATTATATTTCATTACTTTTATACTCTATAAAAATATATGTTATAGATGAACATTTTTATTGTCTCATCACTCAGTTTTTCTGTTCAATTCTTATATTTTATGATGAGGTACAATATTTTTTTAGCTCTGTGTCTGTAACATTCTCGGATTAAAAATTGCAAGATGTTCTTGTCGTCCCTGAATTCAAAAATGTATATAACTCATTTACTTGGATGTTTCTGTTTTCTATCCGTTTTCTCCTTGAGATTAGACATTTAGCATTTACACATTACTCTAAAAAAAGTTTCCTAAACACATATTTAATCTGGTGAGCCTATCCGAGCTACTTTTAGTAAACGGCTAGTATAGTCACGTATTTAATCATAACAATACTTTGATCGTGCTAACCTAACCTCAGTTTAATTTTATTAACGCGTTTGTAAAGTCTGAATCAGCATTAAATGAAAATATGGTGACAATACAATAAGAAACTTAAAATTACATTTTTCTACGCTCTCGCATTTGACTTTATGTTTATGCCAGAACAGAGGCGTACAAATTTCGCTTGCAGCGACGCACTGTTAAGCTTGGTTTAACTTTTAAATTACTTTTTAAATTTATCGAAGCGCCACAACCGTCCCTTGTTTTCTATTAGTGAAAAAAGTTGTCAAAGTTCATTTCGACTCCTCGAACAAGTGCTCTAATATTTTGTGTAAAAAGTTTTCGGTGTTAAAAAAATGTTAATCATTCTTTTATATTCTTCCATGGCCGATTATCATATAAATGCAGTTGTTTGCATTTATGACGAAATTTTTAAAATATTTCACTGCATTACGAAGGGGAGATAACATTCGGTTAGGTTATAACAAATTTTATAAGTTTTATATTATGATCATTTGGTATATTAGCAAGTATAATTTTGCTATTTTATTATACATGCATTTGATGCACTATCTAAAAAAACATTATTTCGAAAAAGCTACTCAAGCAATATATATATATATATATATATATATATATATATATATATATATATATATATATATATATATTGTATATATATATATATATATATATATATATATATATATATATATATATTGTATATATATATATATATATATATATATATATATATATATATATATATATATATATATATATATATATATATATATTGTATATATATATTAATTTTACGACGAGTTTATATCTAAATATTCTGTGTCAAATTCCCAAATTTTGTTCGGAAATAATTTTTAAAACTTTCGGTTATAAAGTAGTTAGTACCACTGTACAAATGAATATACTTTTAGCAATAAGTCTAGGGACGTTCAGTGTTGTGAAGTATACCTGTCGAGTGTCTAGACTTTTTCTAATAAAAGTACTTTACAAAACTTAACAGCACTCATAAAGTTGCTTTTAAAATTACGCACTTAAATGTCGTAAAAGATATACACTCATACCGTACAAGGTTGACTTTTGCATATAGGCACTAGCCGCTTATACGAGATAAAATCTCTTGCATTTTATTTAATAACAAATTATACTTTGTTGCAAAATACTTTACAATCCAAAGAACAAGATATTCCGTCAAGATATGGGATCTATATTGATTAAGGCCACAAGAGAAAATACAAGAATTGCTTATTTATGCGGAAACCGATGACACAAGGTTCAATTCATTTGAATGTATATAATTCATATACTGTGGATGCTTAAGAGGCTTTATAAATGTTCTATTTTGCCTAATAACCAATATTTGGTTAGAACACAACGAAGGTCAGTTGCTTGAGCGAATGTTTTGTATGTCGCCATCGGCAATTTCTTTTAATCAAAAAAACGAACCCAATGAAAGTAAAAATAAAGAAAAAACGTAATGATTGCAGGATCCCTTTATAATACTGATGCAATCTGGGATGCAACAGCGGTGATTAAAAGAATCTAAATACAATAGACCTCTCATCCAGATAGACACTATAATTTCCTAAACGTTTTGTTCACAATGAGAGTGTTCATTATAAATATATTGCAATCGAAAATTATTTAAATGATACGACCCATCGCCTACACGATCATTTTACAAAACGCACTCTGTGTGTCTGTGTGTGTGTGTGTAAAATTAAAACTTTTTAGAGCATAAAGATTGGAATACGATAAAAAGTAACAATTTTGTCCTGTACAAATAGTAATAATATCGAGCAAGTAGCGATTTCAAGGATAAAGATATTTATATTTTATGTTTGTTTTTCTGAGATTTTTTACCTTCACAAGTATATTACCATATTCCTTTTAAAATGGGTTTAAAATTACTGTGTAGGTTTACACTACCTACAGCTAAAATGAACTCATTTATATGACTTTTTAATTAATGTAGGTATATTAAAAAAAAAACATAATAACAAATATATAAATAATAATAGTATTCATTTTTTACTGTTTATATAAATGGTATAAATAAATTTATTATAATTAATAACAAATTATCGTATTATGTGTGGGTGTCACTTAATAGAAAATATAGTTAAAGTTCAATTAACTATTCCGGTGTCGAGTTGATAAACCATTCGCCATAATAATTAATATTTCGTAATAAAACAAACAAAGCGATATGAAAATACTATGGGGATTTCTGGTTGTATGTATAGTATGTATAGTATTAATGTAAAAAAAAAATCGTTTATATTTATAATGTTTAAAAATATCTATAGATCTCTCGTTGAATATGCTCGTAAAATCGTTTAATATATTTAAATGAATAGCAAAATCATGCAGTAAAAGTAGATAAATTCAGCCGGGCAAGTATATAAGTATAAAACGTATTTCCTTGAAGTTTGAACCTGTTCGCCCGTGTAAACGCACTTTATGTCCATTCCTTGCTTCTGGCGTCGCATTAATAAATAGTTTGGGCGCCACTGTCTCGTCGCACACGAGTCAAGTGGGTATTTTTAAGTAGGCGTCTGTCACTTGTGTTCTTGTCTAGCCTAGCTACGTACGTATACCTATAGAACTACCTGTTCCTATAAGAACACATGCAATAAAGAAACAGCAGTAGCCAACATGCGACCAATACACTTTACGAGCCCCACAACTAGAGTACTTCTTGCTTTTGCTTGTCTTGTAAGTTGTTGCAATCATCATACCTAGATAGTAGTCATATTTAGTTGGCTTTTTTTTATAGTTTTCTTTCTTTTAAGATAATGAAACATTAAATGCTACTTAATGATTAGTGGCTGCTTTAAGTAGAGGTTGTAAAATATTTATTACTAGTTTTACAACAGGTTTTTTCTCAATGTTAATTATAATAATTATTAGGTTAATTACTTCCTTATTAATTGCTATTAGTTTGATGAGTTTTAATTCGACTTCAATGGAATCGAATGAGGCGACCCATACACAATTTTATTTATAGACTTGTTCACAGAAGTGATTTTTAAAAATATTAAATTGCTTTATGTGAAATTTTTAGCCTTATAGCACAAGCGCCGGGTCTAATATATACAATCCGTACTTAAAAAATGGAAAAAATATACCTAATATTCTTTATGTAAATACGCATTGACGACATTAAAAAAGAACTGGAGTACGATTTCTAGTTGATAACGTTACCTATGTATATATTATTATGACTTTATTAGTCATATAAACGTGAAAACAATTAATTTGTGCAACACGTAAACATAAATACAACAAATTATAATAATCCATAATTCCATGTAATAACTGTTATTCTATAGCAATTATCGGTGCGGTGATTATTGTCCAACAAATCAAATTTAATTGAGCAAGGAAAAGACCTTTTTCAATCCATTGCCAATGCTTTTTCCGCATGTCTCTCGATAAGGTAGAGAGTCTATATTACACACTAAGCAACACAGAAAAAGCGCATGTGTAGTTATTTGAAAAGAAATCGGCTGGTTTTCGCCCACTTGGTTCAGAGTATCGGCGCCTAGCTGGTCTGCATGACACCCGGTCGACGACGCAACATACCACCGCACTGACCGGCCCGAACCGGCACTAAGGCGGCCTTCGCGGAGCAGCACACACATTCACATTACATGTAATATTTTATACACACACACTTGATTCTACACTTGTTTCACTTCTCATGTATGTTGTACCAACACAAACAGAGTAAAAAATAAGTAACATACTCTCAGACAACCACGCATTCGTTTTAGAACTTGTGCACATCATTTTTACTCGAACTTGAAATTTTAGTTATTTTATTACTATTGAACTAACGAATTCCTGTTAACTGACGTGTTATCTCGAAAACGGGATGAATTAGAGAAAAAGTGATTAATATAAAAGTTGAAGATATTTAAATTTCTAGCAACTTTTGTTTGAAAAGTTATTTCGAAAAATCTACCATATATTGGAAAATCGCTAATATATATGTAGTTGTGATTAACATATTTTTTATATGTCCGATTCACTACAAGTGAAAAGTATGTAATTTTTTGTTTGTATTCTGAAAATATAGCAAACTATTTCTTGTACATTTTAAATTTTAAATAACAACCGCTGTGTAAAATTAGGTCTTTGAACTTTTAGTGGTTTTCGTGTACGTTTTAGATATTTAAAAAATAATCAAACAAAAAAGTGTAATATTTTAAAAGCTCCGTTGCTAAAGTGATGGTAAATATTTCATGTCAAGTACACAGTATCATATTGATATTATATATGACGTATTTCACATTTTCACAGAGGCTCGCCTTAAGAGCAGGCAACATGCCAACATTAAATGTTATGTGGGTCACACATACGCCATTTATCTCAAAGAGCTTTGTGCTATGTATATTATTTGAAAAATAGAGGAATTTGTTATACAGAAATTGATAAGAATAAATAAAAACAAGCTAGATATTTTATCGCACAAAGAAAAATGTTCATGGTTTATAAGTTAGGTCAGTTTCAGTCACCGTTTTTACTGCTGAACTGGGAAATATAATTACTGTAACAACCGATTTTGAATAATTCATGAATTAATTACACAAAAATAACAGCCAAAACAAATTATTATATCCAACATGGTAATATTTTTTAAATAATTAATCTATTTTTATATTAATAGTTGGTACAATATAAACGTAGTTATTCAATGAAAATAATAAATCAATGTCAAACGAATCTCTATTTTAGAAATACATTTAGTTCGAATCCATGTAATCAATTCTATGTCTCACTAATCTATGAAACTTAATCATATCCAGAAAGTTAATAGTAAAAACTAAGTTTAGAGAGAGAGATAGAGCTGTACTGGGGCTAATAGAAATGTAACTAGTGCGCATGACACAAGTGAATTTAACAAGTGATGAATTGTCCGAAGGATCAACGCGGAACCCAGTGTGGTTTCATTATCTTGAGAAATCTTGCCATTACTATTCGGTATTAATCACCGAAATCCATTTATCTCTTTGTTGAATTGCTGTAGAGAATTACAACACGCCTCTAACTTCCTTCCGAACCAGAAACATACACCGTGAAAATACGAACTATCCTCTACTCTGTGTTATTCAGAATCGAAATAAATAGTATATATTTTTTTAATTTAATATAAGAACGTATTGAACTTTGCTTTTTTAATTAGATTACGGGCTCCTTTTGCTATCTTTAATATCTTAATTTACGATCTTTTTGGAAGTCATTTTGCTGTCGTTACATTTAATTACTCTGTAATGTTCCATTTACAGAAAATGGGTAGTTCAAATACGAAATGGGTAATGGTAAAACGTGTATATATATAGATAATTTATTGTTAAAAGTTTTGTAGAAGTTGGCGCAGGGTCATTAGGAGTATTCTGTACATCTGTGTATGTATATGTATGTTTCTAGTAATTGGAAATTAATATCGTATGAGTACAGTTGCCAGTTTTCGTGTTCATCCTAATTGCTCACTCGTAAAGAATGAGCAAGTGTTGTAACAGATGTAGATACTTAAAGATCTTTAAATCTTCCACCCTTTCACCCTTTCTCATTATTTAAATTGCGTTTATAATTATTTTTTAAATTATAATTTTATGTACAACTATATACTTAATATCCGGATTGGCATTTAATTATTTATTTTTATTCTTTGATTATAAGACTTCAATTGCATTGAACGTTTTCTTGTACAATGTTTAAAGGAAGTAGTTATTGTAATTATGGAAATTTTCATAGATAAGCGTTTTGACTATCCGTGAAATATATTGACTAGTTTGTGTTATGTGTCTGTAAACATTATCCAACAAAATTAAACAGAGTTTATTTTTGATGCTTTCCCAATAAGGAAACGATACGAATTAGAGAAAACTGATTTTTATAAATGTCGAAGATATTAAAATTTCTTCCATGATAATACATAAAATCGTATTTGATATACATATTTATGGTTATTAACACAATAACCATGGATACATTCATCGCAGTACCAACGAATGTAAAATTAAATACGAAAAACTTTAGAATATCATGAAAAATGCATAAACAGCAGTAATATGTTTTATGTATTCGCCAGTTTCTTTGTGGTTGGAAGTGTGTGGCTAGTTAATACATAATTAACATAATTGCTGTTATCTCTTTGAATCTAGTTAGTCGTAAGTGCTGATTAGGTTTATGTTGGTAGCATTAACATAAGGATCAGTTTTGTAGTGCGTTTGTCGGCATATAATATAATCCTTTTCCTATAACACACTTGCCTTTCGTTCTAATTTTTCTTTTCTTCTTGTCTCACTTTGTGTCCATTCTCCGCCGTTCGCTTGCATACATCAGAGCCAATTTATGACGTCATTAATTACAGCCTATAATTAATGCCTGTGTGGAGTGTAGTCAGTCATTGATGATTTTTTAACTTTGGTAATGCGTTCTTTCCTGTTTAGTTAAATGAACATTCTGAATTATGCATACGGGGTTATTATATCGGTGTATTTGCAGAACAGAACATAATATTTGTAAAATTATTGAACTTTGGTGGAGTCGACATCAAAATAATAATCTTAGTCATTAAGATACTGTTTTCAATTTACATTAATAAATTAAACCATCCACTGATTAAATAATACGGTGTGCATTGCACCTATGCTTGTTTTCTGCTAATTAAAACTACAGTTTTGTAAAAGAAAGACAGCGTTAATAGTAGGTATATTATGAAATAATTATCTTAACGAGTGTGTGGTTGAGCCATTGTTATTTTAAGAACCTTGACTACTGATGGCGATAATATAATAAACATGTAACCATAGTGATCACTTGTTGAAAATGCATCTTTGTAATGAGATGAGCCATTAACTATCTTGTAAGTTTGTAACACAGAAAAAATACGAGGAATTTCGGAGAACATCAATCAAGTTCAAGCGTAAAGCATTTTTACTACTCCTTTTTTGTTTCGTCAATAAATATACAAGTGCACATTAACACGTTCAGTAATTTAAATTAAACGTATTGCAGTGTATGACACTTGAAGTATAGGTAGGCGTATTATTTATAATTAAACACAAATAAATCAATGTTACATATTTGTGAAAGGCAAAAGACTATTCACTCAATATCATAATCAATATTTTGGGCCCACACGCTTATTCGAGACCAACAGATAATAGATAAAAATGTTGATTTATCTAATGTTATGTAAATTAAATAAAAAGGATGTCAATTCACTAATCTATGATATGAGAATATGATAGATATATAGAAATATTCATAAAGATTTTTATATCAAAATTTATGTGGAGAAAGTACTATAGGTATGTCAGGAAATTAATAAGAAAGAGATGTTTTATTAGTTGGCCATTCAGTATATACAAAAGGCCTATTGTGTTCGATCAGAAATTCGTTGCTTACTTTTATAATTGACCTTCAACAAGACCATTTCTTGATGAATTTATTATCTATAATTGTGTGTATTTGTTTGTGTGTTACAGTAGGCGGTATGTCGCGGACACCGAAGCCGGCCGCCACCGCCAAGAAGGTGCCGCCCCCGGCAGTGCCCCACGAGTTTCGGCACTCGGGCAGCTCCTTCGGGTCCGCGGGGTACGCTTCCTCCGAAGATGCGGTGTTCCTGGCTCCCTCGGAAACACCTGGAGTACCCAGAGGTAAGCATTGCATTTCTTGTCATTTTATTCTCGATCTTTTATAATAATTGCTTATTTTAAATGATATGTTCTATGATCTTATAACCACTATATTTTAATTTGTTTGGTGTAAATATATATATATATTTTTTTTTGGATTTTGATTATTCTACTCAGATTATTATATTAAGCATCAAAGATATGATAGGAATGAAACAGCAGCGGGTTGAAGCTTGAAGTGGCTTTAACCTTGAGATAAACGTAGTCTATGCTGTGACTTGTGATCCTTGCATGATTATGATAATGCGGTGAAGAATATGATTGCATACCATGTTTTTCTGATCACGTAAAAACTGAACATTATGCAAATTTCCACTTATATGACAGCTAAATACATGTTTGTTTCGACTAGAAGTAGAAATTATGTACATATTAGACTAATAGATCAAGCAATATAATAAACTACTGTATAAATCTACAAAATAAATGATCAAACTACGTGGGCAGTCCAACACGTTCCGAATATTATTTATCGTTGTACAACCATTTATTAATAATGATTATATGTCCTACCAGTATATAACATATACACACAGTCGGCGTCGTATTACGTTTATTTGATTCTCGATTTTTGTTGACACGGATTCCAACTGGAAGACGCGAATATTATTAATTACGCTTGATTAAAAACTATAGCAACTTTAATATTACGTGCCACTTTGACTGATGAACGCCATTTTAAATTTATTTCAAGATTAATTATGTACAACACGTGCGTTAGGCGTGTATACACGCAAACGGTAAAATGTAACGTTAACGTGTAAGGCGATAACATTACGTTGTTCTTACTTAGCTATAGTTTTTTTTTTTAAAAATTGTGTAACTATTCCGATAGCAGGTTCACACTTCTTCTGTGACTTTTAAATTCTATAAATAACTGATTAAAATACTACTTTTATTGTTGGTTTACCACACATAATACCTTTTACGTTTATATCGAAATTTTACATTTGGCATCAATATATTGATGCCATATTCACATCTGGCAGCTTAAATATTAAGAGCTTTTGAGCACAAAGGTTATATGTACTGTTTCTAACAGTACTTATCTTTCAGTTATAATTATTCGCAGCTTTATATGTTTCCGCAGATGATATTATTATGACAGTGAAGCTCGTTTATTTGCTGTAAAAATGTAATCCGGTAATTTTGTAGGTAGTTATTAAATACAGTTTCTAATTAAAAGAAATGATTATTTTAATCTAGTGATATTAAAAGGTACGGCAACGACCTGAAATATTCCTCAGCTAAGCTTGATGTATTAAATATGTACATATATAATACACGCCTTATTTATGTTCGGAGAATATCATGCATGATTATTTTTGTTTAGACATAAACGTATTCAGCTAGCGGCTATCTCATATTAGCACAGATCAACAAGTTGATGCGGGCACAACCTTGCGAACATTTTTGCAAATCCTTACAGCAGCCATTTTATTTTATCGGTCAAATTTAAGAACATTAATAGCAAAATCAGTGTTATTAACTGGTATAGCGGGAAAAATATCCTTTTCTGTCATGTAGGGACTTTTTTTTTTTTGTTAAGTGTAACAACATCTAATGTGTGAATATAGCAACGTATGCATTTGAAATGAAACTAGTTTTTTTCGCATGCTCTGTCGCCACTTTTATTGATATTTCTCGTGAAATAAAATGCAAGCGGATAACCTGTTCAACTGGCCAACAATTAACACAAACACGCGCACAGAATAACAATGACTACACGTTTCAATGACCGGTGTACAGTATTGGATTTAGGGAATTACATTGTTATAGTGCAATTCCGAACAAATCTGTAATTTTTTGAAATTGTTTCACAACCCAAGGGCCATAAATAATTTTTAAATATTATCATTTTGAATTCTATAATAAATAACTTACAAAAAATTGGAAAACTTTTTATATAACTATAACATTAACCAAAAGGGTATAATAATTAAAAACTGATGCTCGCATATATACGTAAGCGAGCTGAACGCATAGGTGCTTGTTTTTTTTAAATTATATTTAAATATGATTAAATGAAAGACACAATTACAAATTTATAGTAAAACAATGTAAAACTATGTTAGCAAAATCAATTTTACAAATTCCATAAAATATTTAAACAATAGCTCATAAAATTGTAATAAATGGTAGAACAATAGCAAATGAATTTAGTAATAAGTCATATGTAACGTGTCAAAATAATAAAAATATTCATATTGTTCTATGTATGGTAGACATGATTTAGTTATGAACATGTCAACCCAGCTAGGGGAAAACCAAATACCAACATATACGTGTTTGTGTTCACTGTTCACTGTTCACCGACATGGCGACTCCAGTCGTGACACGTCACGTATTACCTGTGACGGTGACGTTAGAGACCGCTCGTACGGAATCTATAATATTTATTAATGTTTATTATAAATCCGTAGAAACACAGTGGTTTTACAGTTGTAACGATGACGGTAACCACTCGGTCGGTGGTAGGTAATCGCCAATGATGCGTAGACAAGGCGCCATTTTTATAATGTGGCGCCAATTCTTTGTGTCGTACACACGTAGGAATAAGTACCGACAACGGTAAAGCTAAATGCCCATAGCTGCGAGACAATTTAATCCAAAAATTACCGCGGCGGCGAAGTTTTTCTTTTCACTTTAAATATTTATTACTCCAAAAATAATTGTTTATTTCTTCATTCCCTTGAGTGGTTTAAAATATTGTTTATTAACAGAAAAAATAGTTTCGTTAGTTATTTGTTAATACATAGAAATTTATTTTATTTATCTTTCATATTACGAAATATAGAGAGAAATTAAGATATGTATGTGCAACATACATAAGGTGCGTAGTTGACAAGTCCATAAGTGGTAGAACTTCTCTAAGAGTACCGTTTCATTTCGTTTCGTTAGGTATATATCTACATTCTATCTAGTGATGGCCACTTTTTACTAAAAGCATATGTTATTGAATATCGTAGTACACACTCTTATGGTAAAACCACTCGTATATATGTATAAACATTTGTCTAAATAAATAATATTTATTTAACGGATTTGTGAGTGACTGCCAAGACTGCTAATGTTTTGTTTTCAAATTGAAAAATTATTGAAATTACACGGAAGCACTGTATCATCTCTGACAAATATAATAGCGAAGCAATAAATGTGCCAATAATATTATAAACTTCGAAAAGAATTCTTATTTTCTTTATAAAAATGCAAATTGGTTTAGACGGGAATCGAACTGACGACCTCCAGGGTGTAGGACGAGAGTCTTAACCATTATCCCATAGCGACAAATAAGAATATTACATATATAATGAAGTTGTTAGTATTTCAATGTGAATTAGTGACGTACGAGTTATGAAAACATTGTTTGTGTTAGTAAAATACAATAATAATTAATTTTCGCTGTTCAAGGTTTAGTTAAGGATCTGTAAATCTTAAGTTTAAGGGGAGTCGCATGTTATAATTCAATTTGGAAGATTTAAATACACAAAAAAGTGCATATTTTTTAAGCAAATACGTGTTTCTTGCTGCAGAGTTAATATTTTTACACCAAAAAATTTTGGCAACGCTGATTTTTCTAGTTGCTAACTTATGAAAATAATAATTTCGTTGAGTTGTGAAGGTCGTTTTATGTTTCGTTACAATTTATACAATCGAGTTTTAAAAAAAATAAGATTTACTACTGTAACATTTGACCACTTTTTATTGCATTTCTTGTAACAGCCGTTTACGTTAAGGGGTTGACTTTTGAAACGAATTTCGAAATAAAACAAACGTCACGTGTATCGTGACGTAAATATTACGACAACACTAACAATCCTACACAATTCGTTTTGTTGATGAAATGGCAATAAAATCTAGTTTTATTTCCATGAAATATAACCAGGTTTTTTACGACTGGTCTGCTATGGATTTGTAGGTCTCAAATAATAAAAAAAAAAAACGAACGAAACAAATAAAATTCTAGAATCCATTCGACATAGGTTAAGTACCAACCACACGGGACACGGGAAAAGAAACCAAAATGTGGCTAAAGTATGTTTCTCTCCAGCGACGGAGACGAATAATGAAAAAAGTAAATAAACGAATTGTTTTTCGTGATATAAATAGCAAACAATCAAAGTTACAAATGACCTGTGGTAAGGTGATTGAAACGCCTCTAGCGGTCTAGCAATAAACTACACACGTGATGGACATCACTGATTAACCAAAAGATAAACAAGACTGCAACAAAAGTTTCAGTTTCAGGGAATATTCTTTACTTGGTGCACATTTTTCAATCAAATTAGCAAAGTGATTTAAGCTACACGCGATCACATTATGCAATTTATGAACCCATCATTTTGTTGTTACCAAGTTGCCATTTTTATTTTCTGACAGGTAACTTTGCTTCGAACTGTATGATTGAAAAATTCACAGGAAGCTAACTTTATGCGAATATCCCTAACATTTTATTTTGTGACAGTTATATGTTCTGAAAACTGAATGGCCCCCACGATATTATAAGAAAATACTATAAAAGAGATGCACGACCTTATCTTTCTACTTTGGCATCATTCCAAATGCTGTAGTCATCGTTTATCTTCTTCCTTTATTTTTATATTGAATTATGTGTTATTTACGAATTCAAGCACGGAAAATATGAAAGCACCATGTCAACCATGTTGTCGTAGTCACGAATATTTTTCCCTTCTGTTTTTCTTCTCTGCTTCAACTATTTTTAAATATAATAAAAGGAATATCTATATTTAGATATATATATATATATATATATATATATATATATATATATATATATATATATATATATATATATATATATATATATATATATTATATGCGTATATTCTAACGCAATGGGGGTGATATGTTTCTTGGCAAGTCTTGAGTCAGACCGGAATATCGAATGATAGCGACTTGTTCTGCAGACTATACTTGTTCGTGAGGTCACTACACAACGTCGTCTGATGAACGACTCGATCGTACAATGGCAGCTATTCTTCCATCTCGTAATTCACTCAATGCAGACTGTTTTATCTTACTTGGTATAAGAATCAGCGCCGTATTGAGGAAATATTATTCTCCGAGCACCAAAGAGAGTTCAACTAGAAAGTGTAAAGACGCATGCGCGTGCGACTTGCACAGAATAAACACCTTCGGCCATCATCGGCTCTACTCGACTATAAATCTAGATTTTTAAATTAAATATTTTATATTAACTGTATTGTAGAATATATTGTATAATTTATTATCTTATATAACAAAATAATATTTGATATTTTAGATGACCATTCCGACTACGGGAGCACCGTTAGCGGGGGGGCCGGTAAATCGCCGGGACCCGTGTACTCGAACACGACATTCACGTTTCCAGGACAACACCCACCACCCGGTGGGGTTATAACACATAAGACGGCCGTCTACTACCACCATCAACTGAGTCTGCAGGAGGATCAAGGCATCGACATGACACAAGTAATTATTTTCTCTTTTATTATTTGTCATAAAACTACAAAAATTACAATCATCATGTTCGATAGAAATACACGATATTAATTTTAACAACATGGAGATTCTAACTGTAGTTTTAATATTAATGAAATACCATTTTTTTAAAAACATAAGTACTACATAATAAAATAATTGTTGTTGGGTTAATGTTTATTGTATGTATAATTAGTATCAAAATGTGTGTTTATTTCCAGTCGCCAGGTCGAGACAGCCCCGGATCGTCGAGTGGCAGTGCAGGTTCAGGTTCCCGGCACAGTACCGCCTCGCTGGACAGCGGCCGTGCCTCATACCATCCGTTGGGGGGCACGACAGGTGGCCGCAGCACTATCGGCTCAGCGAACAGTCCCCGCTGTTCGCTGAGCTCGTGCTCGATAGGCTCAGAGCAGGGCCGTGTCGAACGCATGATCAACCAGGGTGCACCCGACCAGGAGATCATACACGCCTGGCTCCTAGACTTGCATTTCGAGGAATATTTCCCGCTGTTTATGTCCGCAGGATACGATATGCCGATCATAGGTCGCATGACACCGGAGGATCTCACCGCCATCGGAATCAAGAAACCGAATCATCGGAAACGGCTGAAAGCTGAAATTGCGCAACTAACTTTGCCTGATAATCTTCCTGATTATATACCGGTAATTTTATAATTTTTACCAACTATTGCAACATTTAATGAGCTTCTAACGCGATGCCACCTATTTGAAACTAATATTCACTTTGATAGTGTGTACTGACGATAGTTGAGAGTTATAATTTGTGTAAAATTACATTATTTATATGTATATAATGGCAGTAGATCCGTCTTCTTATAGTAATATCGTTGTGTTAATTCGTTTAAAGGCAAAATTGTTGACTATAATTACTTTAAATACTTTTTGTACATTCGCTAATGCTACAGCTAAAACCAGAAATATAGTAGACAGACAGCATATTATTAATTTGGAATACTTAATTATGTGTGTGGTGCAACTAAATTATTGCTATAGCTGTGTTCGTTTTTCCTGCATTAACTGTTCAATTCATGATTTGTCTCTCTTTCACTTATTATGAAGAAATAGAATAGATAATGATCTGAGCTTATATCACCCCTTAGATGTGTTAATTCACTTTATGAATAATATATCTTAAATAACTTATAAATTATTCTTTTTTTTTTGTTCAGGGTTCATTGGAAGAATGGTTACGTTTACTTCGTTTAGAAGAATACCTTCCTCATCTTTTAGCGCAGGGTTATCAAACCGTAGATGACGTGACCCAGTTAACGTGGGAGGACTTAGAAGATATTGGTATCGTTAAATTAGGTCATCAAAAGAAAATTATTCTAGCGATCAAACGAGTGAAAGATATCCGGGCTGGTAAAAGATTTAATTCCGTTGATTTGTCAAGAATTCACACGCAACAGGTATGTTGGTTTGTCTTATTTTATTATTTATTGTCTTTGCAGTACTAGCGCTGCCCTCGACTATTTCAACAACTACATGCGTATTCACTGTGCTTTACTTAGATTCCCCCTTACCTATCAAGTTTATGCGTTTGCACATTTACGAATAGTACTGCAATACCCCATTATTTGGCCCTCTCTTTTCAAATATGCATGTTTGTTTCAATGTTCAAACTTAAGTTTTTAGAATTTTCTTAACAGATTATACCCGATATTTTATTATAAATTATATTACGTTGATTCTTGTTTTTTATTGACTATTAGGCATTATTTAATTACAGTTCCTACTATTTATAAATTGAAAGCATTTTTGTTGGAATTGCGTTGTCTTTATTGAATATAAATAAAACAACTTTTCAGTTGTATCTGCAATAGTCTTCCAGTATGATTTAATTATTCCTGAAGACGACTTAACTAGTAAATTTGGAAAATTTAGATATTTTTGCTAGCACATTGTCTTTAGTAAGAAAATTGATATAAAATAAAATGAAAGCAAAATTAATTTTGTACAACATAACAAATAAACCGTAATTAAATTTCGCATTGAATATACAGCGGAGTCGCAATATAGTGAACATCATCTCGAGTGAAATATCCAGTTGAGTGAACACACCAAATTTTACATTGTGTCGCAATATAATGAGGATAACGAAAATGAAATTTGCTTGAGCTACATAATTTAAGATAAAAATTGTTGACAAAAGTTACATCAATTAAATAAATAACTTAATTTTTCATGTCCGTGCAATGAAAAGTTTTAATTTGTAGTTTTATTCGCATTATTTGTGATACTTTATTTTAATATAATCGCTAGTTTTCATAATATGCCATTCTTTTACTAATCTCCAAAAAGGAAACAATTTCGAAATAGTCAAGCAGCTTTGCCAAAATTACTAAATCGCGACTCCATCAATGGTAGTGTTCGGATTTATTGTATTTAACCAAACTCATATTAGGATATCGCTCCGTATAAAAAGAAAAGATTTTTCATTCCGTAGTATTTATAAAAGAAACGTCTAAAGGAATATTTTCTAAATGACTTCTACTGGCCAGTATATTTCTGTTTATATGTGTGTTGCTTTCGTGGCCTCTTTCTGCATGTTGTTCGTTTGTTTGTGTATAAGGACGTGGTGGTGCACGCCCCCCTTGGACCCCCCTCGCCAGGCTGCCCCACTGTTCACAGCACGTTCCGTTCGTTCCATCAACCGTGGGAGATCGACCAGACACGACAACTCACCGCCGGCCAAACAACCACCACCACCAACAATACCACAACCAGCTACTATCAGCCAATGTATTGCACTGATATTGTACCCATCAAGGTATATTTTTATCACAATCACACTCCACACATGTTCACAGACACACACACACCGCACCAAACTCCAATGTCATATATATATATATATATATATATATATATATATATATATATATATATATATATATATATATGTCAAGCACCTAGCACCCACACTTAATACATTTATTCCGCTTTAAATTCTCATGCATGTTGATATTTAGAGTCTTAACCCCATCGCGTAAATTTATCATGAAACTGGTTTTGGCAAATAAAGATATAGTTTAATTTTCAAAATATCAGGAAATACTGAACAGTACTAGGACATACTACATGCCTTCATTAAATAGGTAATTTTTGTGACTTGTGATTGCATATCTGATACCTTTGGGTACTATATATATATATAAAATAATCTTTCTTTTTCAAATAAATTTCATGATTTATTTAGCAGCTTTAAATTATATTTCTATAATTAGTAATCTTTTAATTGTACCCTTTGTTAATGCGATCAATAAATTGTTTTAATTTAGACTACAAAACATGGCTTACTGCAGCATGTGATTTAGACAATCTTTGCTTTGGCTGATATCACGTCCAGTGCCTAAATTAAACTCTGCTCCCTAACACTTTCATTTCCTCTATCAAATAGATCCGTGGTGGCCGTGGAAAATCATTAGAATCCCTTGAAGATCCCAACGAACGAACTCACCACACGTTTAGCCCAGAGAATACCCAAACATTTTATTACCAATCAATCGGCTGGCGTCCAAGATCTTACGATGACGGCGACATAACACCAACAAATGAATCCGCGATTGCCTACGAAGGTGGCGGCACTTTGCCACGTCCACGTGGACTTGTTCGCCCGCGCCCCGTCGCTAAAATCAGTGCGAAAACACGAGAGACATTCCCCGATTTCGAAAAGCCACAATTTGCCTCGCCCGAGAAATACACAACCGCGAATCTTCAATATAAAACATTACCGCGTGATTTTATTGATCCGACGAAGTACCATGTGCAGTACGGCAGTCCACACATGGGCAAAAAGTTGCCGCCCTCCCCACCCAAACGGGCACTAGACGCGTGTAATGAAAATCAGGAACAGGTTGTCGTTGAAGTGCATCAAACTTCAAGTCCGTTGCCGTTGCCCGCCTATCCTAGCTCGGATAGTTTGAGTATAACACTTGATGGTGGTGGGGATCTGCCCTTACCCCCGCCGCCGGCACCGGCGACTCCACCGCAAGCCAGGATGAATCCGTCGAGATCCTGGGGATCCTCTGAGGAACAGGAGCTGATCAACGCGCTAGCTTTGCAGCATCGCAATGGGTCCGACGCTAGCTTCAAGGTAAGGCCTATTTTTTAACATTATCTATGAACTGGCCACTGGCATAAAAATTAGGGCTAAATATATATATATTTTTTTTTTATAGTCGAGTTCAAGTACAGAATCCGATTCTTTGCCTTTCGCTAATGAAAACGCCGGTACGATCAAAACTCGTACGGGAGGTCGACCAGCGGAATATCCTCCAATGAAATCACGGCCTGGGATGCCGCCCCATCCGTCTCCAACTCCTACACGCTCGCAAACTCCACAGCATCATCAACAACAGCAGCATCAGCAACAACAGCTACAACAGCAACGAGCTGCTCAAGCTGCCCGTGACCGCGCCGAACCGGCGGATGTACTAAACGACATCGGAAACATGCTTGCCAACTTAACAGACGAACTGGACGCCATGTTGGAAGAAGAGAAACGATTGGATGCTGCCGCGCAATAAATAATTGATTAATTTTAGTTTCAGTTGGATCTCGAAGGTTCCATTCCATCAAGGAAGTATAATAAACCTAATTCATAGACACGAGTTTGCCTGTGCATTTGTAATATAGTGAATTTAGCGGTTAGGTTTTTAGCTTGTGAAGATTAAAAAAAAAAAACTAAATTTAGCTAGTGTTTATAATGTTGACTAGGTCCAAAACTACTTTGCAATCCGTTGTCCAGCTTGATAAAAAAACAGAATTTATACTAATATTAATAATGAAATAGAGTAATTTTCAGTAAAAGACTGTAAAGCAATTTACCGTAATTGAATATTGCTTGAATTATTATAAAAGCGCAATTATTATTAATACAGTGATTATTTAGAAAGAAAAACCTAAAAAAAAAACATACTAAGTAATAATTTTTGTACAAAGCCAATTTTAGTATACGGAACAGATGATGGCTAGAGCAGACGTTTTTAAATTTTTATTTCTGTGACTGTTAGTTGTTTGTATATTTGATAATTGAATAAATAATAGTCTGATTTGTATGCAAGGAGGGGTTACAAATTCCAAGACTGGTAGTAAACAAAAAAACAAAAATTGAGGAAAAATCAATAAAATACTTAATATTATGTAGATATTATAACATAAGTTTTTCATGTATGTTTTATGGCTGAAATAATGTATGAAATGAGTTGCTCATTTGTGCCACTTTACTTAAGTTTTAAACCTAACTTAATCAAGAAAACTTCCCCAAATATATATTGATCACGTGATTCTAATAGTGCCGCCAACTTGGGGCCAAAATTCAACCATTTCTAAAACAATAAATTATAATACCTATTAGTTTGAGATTTAATTCATCATTACATAATGGAGAATCGTTGAAAAGACTGGTTTAAAGCTTAGGCAGGTTGAATCGAGAATTGATGGTTTATCTTTGAGTGTGAGTTATGCACATTAACACCACTTTTATAACGTTTAGACCAAACTTATCATTGAAATATTCATAGCATTGATGTTTAAGTTTGTTTTAAATGTAAAACAGGTGTGTAAACGGGCATTAGTTTATTAAAATCTGTGCCATATAATTTTGTAGACAATTTCTGTCTGTGTTAAATTAATTCATTGAAATTTTAGTGTCATGTGATTATAAATATTTTTAGTATTTTATATATCATTTTTAAAATATATATGATTTATTTTATTTAAGAGTATATTTGCATACACATACATGAAGAACACGATAGACTCTAAAATGAATAATTTTAGTTAGAAGAATGTTGTCTTAGTTTGCATATCGCGTGAAAATTTGGAGAATTAAAATAAACTGCAAACTGAGAATTTTATAATATGAACTGTGTTCATTATTTTAGAGTGGTTATTTAATTTTAATTATTATAGATTTATTTTTAGAGGAATTATAAACATCTACTATTGTATAATTTGCGTGTAATTTTTAAATTGTTTTTTATTTTAAACTGTTAACTGTCAAAATGAAATGTTAGTCAGCCGTTTTTAATTATATATTGTTGTAATAATTGTATGTAACATATTGGTTTGTTATATATTATTATTGTAACAGAAAATAACAATTTTAAAATGAACTTTAACATTTCGTGATTTGTAAATTCGAGCGTCCAATAACATTAATGTTTATATGATCTTCTACTTTGTTTACCTACTGTAAAAGATGAATGGAGCGGTTAATATGAGTATACATTATATAAAATAGGAAAGAAAATATAAAAATATTATATGCAATTCTTTATTTTGTCAATTTCCATTTACTCCTATTTTATACATTTTATTTATCTATACGTGTTTTAATTTACTCAATTTGTCTACGGATTTACATGTTACTTTAAATACAATTATATACTCTTCTTTTACACATAATAAATCATGCGCCTGTGTATCAGAAATATTTCAAAATTCGGAGCATTATCACATTTTTGAATAATAATTACAAATTTCGGTACGTACGCACCGATGCGTCCATCTCGGGGATACCAAATAATATGTGTACCAAATTTGGTGTGAATCGGTCCGGTACCTTCAGAGGAGTAGAGGGAACAGCTATATTTTTCCCATTTTGAGAGTGATATTTTAATATTTTGCCTATGGCAACATTGTTGGCTAAACAATTGTTGCCTTGCAGTGGCAACATTGATTAAGTTTAAAAATTGGCAACACTGATGCATTTTTAGGTTATGTTCATGTTATGAATGTGTTAAATATATAAATTTATGCCCAATTATTACAAAATACCACATAATTAAAAACAACATAAATCATAGATTATACACCAATTTTAGTTCTAACGATTCAGTAATGATTCAAACATCAATGTATTGTTAGTAGTGAAATATATTATATTTAATCAACGTAACCTAAGAATGTCTGAAGGAAATATTTATTTATCTTCATTAATCGTAAGTAATTTCATTATTGTGTAATATATTTCGTGTAAATAGCAATTTTATAGGCTGGCGGAATAGCTGGGTTCACTGTAGATGTTTCACTATTTCCACTAGATACTATAAAAACTAGATTGCAGGCTCCTCAGGGTTTTATAAAAGCTGGCGGTTTTAATGGGGTTTATAAAGGGTTAGGGCCGCAAGCGATAGGCAGTGGACCGTCTGGTGATTAAAATCAATTTGTTTATATCGTTTAGGTTTTATAATAGTTTTTTTTGTATAGCGGCATTATTTTTTTGTACTTATGAAAGTTTTAAATCATTTGCTACACCGATGATTGCACCACAATTTGCCCCTGTTGTTCACATGACTGGCGCTTCTTTAGGGGAAGTGGTGAGTTTATATATGCTCTATTAGTGATGGCGTCGGTAATGTACGTGGCCTTGGTTGGCAAAATCAAAATATCAGTATATTATTTTTGTGTTTTGTAATAGAATATACGTATTGTATTAGTAATATTGTAGAAGCTAATAAACAAATAGCATCGTTTAGGAAATATACTGTTGTTTTTGCTGAATTATGATCAAATTTATAGCAAAAAAAAAAGATGGTTTTTATAAAAACAAGTTTAGGTGTAACGCACTTATGCGTTTATAATTATGGGATACTAGCAGCTAATTTTTTAAATAAAAAATATATTGTTTTTTATTATTATGGCCTATTATACCTAAAGGTTAACAATTAAAAAAAAAATGTTATAGATATAAAAAGTCTTACAATTTTTTATAGACTATTTTGATAAATTAGAAAAAAATGGTGCATATTTTAAAATTCAAAATTATAATTTTTTATAGCCTTTGGGTTACCTATATGAAAAAATGCTGTAGTATTAAAATATCTTAGATTTTTTTGTAGAATTTTTGGGTGTTTTAGTTATTTTTATAAGAGCAGTATTAAGGGGGCTGTATAAGTTTTTGATTGCTAATGGCCGATTTCATAATATATTTAAAGGCATCTTTACCTTTATGTTCCTTTAGTTGCCATGGTAACGATTGCTATCTTTATCCCACATATAAATGGCATAAGGCTATCCTTATTTTCTTTCCTGTAAATTCCTTTTAGTTAAAGTAAGCTTTAAGGAAATTCATGAAATCGGCCCTAAGCCGTAAAAAAAATTATTTAAAAAAAAATTAAAATATACACTAAAAATATAATATTCTTTATATTTACAAAATAATCTAAAAAGAATTGTAAGACTTTTTATATATATAACATTTATTCAAATTGCCATAATAATTTTTAATTTAAAATGTTCGCTGCTCGCATCGTATATTTAACTGGACGCATAGGTGTGTTGTACCTAAGCTTTTGCTCAGAAATTTTACGTTTAAATAAATATATATTTCTACCAGGCATTATTTATGCAATAAGATCTATAAAATAAACTAGTATTACAATTAAATTTGTTTAGATATTGCATATTGCAGTACACCAAGGCCTACTAAATACGTAACGCCACACTAATAGTGCGTATTGTATTAACAATGTAATTAAAATCAAATTTTAACAGGAACTTTCTAGGTAGCATGTATAGTAAGAGTACCAGTTGAGATTGTTAAACAAAGGAGGCAAACAACTATTGGTGTCACATCATTTCAAATACTTTTAGATGCTGTACGAACTGAGGGAATACGAAAAGTAATTTATTTTCTATATATATATATATATATATATATATATATATATATATATATATATATATATATATATATATATATATATATATATATATTCATATATATATATATATATATATATATATATATATATATATATATATATATATATATATATATATATATATATATATATATATATATATATATATATATATATATATATATATATATATATATATATATATATATATATATATATATATATATATATATATATATATATATATATATATATATATATATATATATATATATATATATATATATATATATATATATATATATATATATATATATATATATATATATATATATATATATATATATATATATATATATATATATATATATATATATATATATATATATATATATATATATATATATATATATATATATATATATATATATATATATATATATATATATATATATATATATATATATATATATATATATATATATATGCATTAAATAATATTCAATTTTTATAAAATTGTATAGGGAATCTTGTTGTTTGAATAGGGTCTATATCGAGGGTTTGGTTCAACTGTCCTTCGCGAAATTCCCTTTTCTTTTATACAATTTCCAATTTATGAGCAATTAAAAATATTGTGTAGTAAATATTTGCGAAATGACGGGAAAATTCCTTCTCATCAAGTTGCAATTTGTGGGGCTGTCGCAGGTACTTTTTGCAGAAACCGAACACAAAGTCAATTTGTAGTAAAGTTAATGGAAAAAAAAAACTGTAATATTTTGATTTTGTAAGGTGGTATCGCTGCTGCGGCCACTTGTCCTTTAGATGTAGCCAAAACAAGAATTATGTTAGCTGACCGCAAAATTGCAGCTTCGCTAACTATACGATCAGTTTTAAAAACTGTTTATTATGAAAAAGGAGTAAAAGGGTAAACATTTATTGTATTTGTTTTTCAGTATTTTTATAGAAATACTAATATTTTCTTTAGATTATTTGCCGGTTTTGTACCAAGGGTCCTATGGATTACAATAGGTGGTGCGATATTTTTTGGAACTTACGATGTTTCTAAAAATTTCACCAATAATCTTCTAGTTCAAGTTCCTGACAAACATGCGTAAGGTTGGTGTTTATATATTTATTGTTAAAATATACATTGTAGATTGTTATAAACTTTTTAAATATAAAATATGATACAAATATAGTTGGGGTCTTAATTAGCTTTGTCGATAAGTTTCGACAACTGACTGACTACGTCCGCCATGACAGGTCTTCGTTTTTTTTCCTCTAAACATTGCAATGCAATTTTGAATAATTCTTCACCAAAATGCTCGTTTTGATTGGTCCATGTTCCAGCCCTCGTGTCTAATAATGGTTTTATGTCATCTTCGCATACTTCTTCTACATGTGTAACCTAATGTAAATAAATTGTATACTGATTCGCCATTTTGGTTACATTATTTAAAGAATATATTTACCAAATCATTGCCTTCGCGATTGTCGTCTAATGGTGGCAAACCTGTTAGTAGTTCCAATAAAACTACTCCGAAACTAAATACATCTAGTTTCACTGAAGTATCCCCCCTGAAACAAATTAATTTATTATACTAAATATATTAATAAGTCATTTTTCCTGTAAAAATACCTAAATGCTTCAGGTGCCATATATGCTGAAGTTCCAAACACTGTAGTACTTGTATTTGTATTTTGATTTGTTGTTAGTTTTATTAATCCAAAATCACAAAGCTAAAAGTAAATTTTATTCAAATAGTAGTTATATTTTATGAATATAAATGATGTAAATTATAAATTACTTTCGGTTTGTCGGCAACATCAAGTAATATATTCGCAGTTTTTATATCTCGGTGAATAAGCGGCATTGAATAAGCGTTATGCAAATAAGAAACAGCTCTCGCTGTCCCTAAAGCTATATAAAGACGGTTTGTCCAAATCAAACGATTTTCTGTTGACTAAAAATTAAATTAATAGTTTTATTAATTTACAATTTATTTCATTCAGATTAATTTCATGTATAGGTACAGGTAGCCCTCGGTTTACGTCGCAGTTACGTTTGTGAACGCGTCGTAAACCGAATCATTGTAAAATATGGATAGTAATTCCGTAAAATGGAGGTCTTATTATCGCATGAATATTTCAGCAAGTGCAGAGTTGAATCGGAGTTTTTCAAAATCGACCGATGCGACAAAGGCATATTATGTTTATACTTTGAAATAGACTGACAAATCGTCGCAAACCGAGGACTTCCTTGTATTTAGATGAAATTACCGACCGCATTTAACCAACTTACTTGTAATCTATCTTTTAATGCCCCCCCGCAAATATACTCATAAACCAAACAATAAGTAGACCCATCGCATGAATATCCCAACAGCGACAGCAAATTATCATGATTATATTTGCAAAGCAATTCAACTTCATTACGAAATTGTTTCGTAATAGTATCATCAACATTGACTACATTAACGCCATTTAGATTCAGTTTCTTAACAGCAACTGGTTTATCCAACAATCCTAATCCTAAATAAACTGTTCCAAATGCTCCTGAGCCTAATTTTCGACCAATTGGTTCACTTTCATACAACGAATGATGACTACTTAGAATAGTCTCCTCAAATCCTCCAGTGCATAAATCTAATTCGTGGTAGGTGAAATGGGGCAAAACCGTGTTAAGAGATAAATTGGGTAAGGGAGAGGCGCAAGTCGTTCTGGATACGGGGGATAGGGACGGTTTTCGCGAGTTAGTTAATTCGGCTGTATGTAGTTTATCGGATTGTTGTAGTAGTGAGACAATCGGTAGAAAAGATTCACTGCTTATCGATTGGGATCGCATGTTTTTATTGGAATAGCCACTACTTTGGGTTTGTATATTTTTATTTGAGTTCTGGGGGAAAAGATCACTCAAATTAGGCATTTCGTTTGAAACTGGTTGATTTAAATGCGATATTAAATGATTAAAATCTGGTATTTCATTAGAATTTTCTGTAGAACTTTGTAAAATTTGACTAAACGCTGGTACATTTTGTTCCGAATTTAATATTTGACTGAATGCGGGCAAGTTTGATGATTGTCGATTATAATTAGACGCCATTTTGAAATTTTCAAGGTCATTTTCTTGATTAGTACTTTTGATTTCGCCAAAATCGCTAGATATTGCTGCGGAGCGCATCAAATCACTTATTTGTGGAATATCGTAATTATACGCTTCAGTTACGCCATTTTCTTCATTTAGCAGTGAAGTTATCGCTGGTATCTGGTCGGACCGTGAAAATTCCATCATATCCGACACAGAACTCTCGCTATCAATATTCGTTGATTGAGTCATATTTTCAGGCATTTGAGGCGAATACCGTAGTTTCTCAATTTTCATTTCTAATTGTTTCTCACGCCATGCCAAAGATGTTTCGGACGATTCGGACGAATTGTATGATTCAGTTGTGCTATTGTTATTTTCGGTTGAGACGATGTCAATGTTGCTAACTTCGTTAACAACAATTTTTGGGATTATTAATTTTTGTGGTTGCACGTTATGGTTTATATTTAAATTGCTGGACTCCGTTGTGTTTAGTATCGAACTTGGGTAATTTATTTGGTCTAATATGCGTTCGATGTCTTCATTATTATTGACTTGATTTGGGGGTAAAATGTCGTCGATTGATGTGTCTACTTTTGCCGCTGGACCTGTTAGAGGCCGATTTGGTGGAGGAACTTTAAGAAATATGTAATATTTAGTTTTAATTTTTTTAGTTTTTAATTAATTATAAATATGCAAGTACATGTAAAAAGTTTATTTTGTCACTATATGTCGAAAAAACTCCTAATATATCGAGTTGAGGTTGAAAAAAATTGTTTTTTTTTTTCAAGTAAGTAGTTATCATTGTGAAGAAGTTCTTATTTTTCTTTCGTTATATAAGAGAATAGAATTAATTTTGAAAAAGATATTTCAACCGGAAGTGCTCGTTTACTCGGGTCATTTTTTAACTATCTTGGCAATTACTGCATTTACAGAAAAACTTATACATATAAAAAATTAAGATATTCGAATTTTAAACAACTTTTATTTCAAAAGTTTACTCCTAAATTATATGGTACATTTTCTAAAAAATTACAATTTATTTTTTAATCAGGTTTCTATGACTGGTATATTTTTGTTTCTCTCAGTTTTATATTAATTTATGTCCTGTATTTTTATAACGAATATATATATATATATATATATATATATATATATATATATATATATATATATATATATATATTTATGGAAAGTTCATTGCTAGAAAATAATGATTTGCAAATCGATAAAAATAGTCGAAGCAATTTGATTTTTTTATTGATTCTTGGTGTAGATCTTTGAAAAAATTGAAAAATGGTCTAGAAATTTTTATTTTTATCTCGCAACTAAACAAAATAAGCCTTAAACTAAAACGTAAAAGAAAGTTCTGTATTGGCCACAACCGATTTTTAAAAATTAACACATGTTTTTAACGTGTTTTTTAAATTGTTTTAAACAAAAAAACTTACTTTTTAACAGATCTTCTGCGACATAATCGGCAGCCCTGTATAACTGTGCCCTCTCTAACAGCCGCAGCAAATGACCCAATCGGGGTCGAATACGACCCGAAGTGCCCCATTCTTCGAATAAAATTTCTGAACAAGGCTTTTTCAGTTTACAGCCTGCATTCTCTATTAATCTAAAAATATTCTAACTCAACGGGTTTTCTCGTTAACAGTTTATGGCAATGTATGTTATATTTGTATAAATTTGCACTAAAAATAGTGCCATATTTTAAAATATAGAAATGTAAGACTGCTTGATTTTTCTGATTCAGTTAAGCTTAAATAACACGGATAAAATAATTAACTAAAAGTAAAATAAAGGTTATGAAACATACTTGAAATGTTCAGAGTGGTATTTTGGAAGGTTATTAATCGCGATTCTACTTTCAAAAGTATCCAACGTTAATGATTTTGGTATTATAGCCATTAGTCGTTTCCATGATTCGTCATATTCTAGAATTTGCACCAATGTAAATAAACTACCAGGACTTAATTTTCGTAACTCCGTTTCGGCATCCATCTTTGTTAATTTTAACTCAAAAATTATTTAAAAATATAGGTGGATAAAAATAATTCGTACATTATATACATAATTTATTTATCATATATTTTTTTACATAGAAATGATTAAAAACTAAAATTTAACAGTCATAAAATATAAAAATTATTGAGCATTATTTTTAAATATGGCCCCAGTTATAGTGCCAGATCTTTGAATAATGCAAGATCTCGTGTCATTCTCTAGAACCAGAACTGGAAGCCCACTTTGTGGTTCTAGTTTTGCGACTTGTTCCGTTAAAGCAACCAACAGACCTGCACTATCTGTTGTGGCTTCGCCAGCAGCTGCAAAAAAAATAATATATAATTTTTAATCAACGATTTAATTCGAAAATGAATACCTGCTAAACAAAGCCCTTGGTGGTCGGCAAAAACACAACCGCTCACATATTTCGTATTGACTCTAAAAAACAAAATACTTATGTAGTAAAGAACACAATAGGAATCATTTTAATATTTACATTTCGTCCATAATGCGTTCTAAATGTTTTTCCATAGTTATTTATCTGTTTAAAGTAATAGAGATTTTTTCTTTTGATTAATCAGTCGTAATGTCAAAAACAGGTGATTCAAAATTTTGCGAATAATAATAAAATCAGTGTTGCTCTATGTGCGAAATACAAATATATCGAAAATGTTGCCAATTGTCTTCTCAAAAATCCCTTTACTTCATAATTTGTGGCTAAAACCGCGTTCACAACCACTTTCAATAAAAAATGTCTGCCAATTCCAAGCTTTGAATTGAAAGTTACCTGGGTCTCAGGTCGCCATTTTTATTAAACTAAACCTACCCATTTATGATAACTACTTCACTTTAAAAAGCTAAATTGGTTGTGAACTATTTGTGAATGCTCACATTGAAACTTGTGAATGTAGCTACAATTAATATTGAAGCATTGGCACCAATGTCGCCAGTTTAAAAAACTGTGGTTAAGTTTTTAGTGCGCGTTTTCGAATTAATACAAATAAGCCGTAACATGTCGGTCAATAAGTTTATGCACCCCCGAAATATATACAAAACCCCACCGAATTTCAAACAAATGGCGATCGACTACCCAGAATTTAGAAAATACGTGAAACAAGTATGTTTTTAGGTTATGTGCAAAATTCGTTTACGAACGTTGTATTATTTTTAAAGGATATTACAGGCAAAATAAGGATTGACTTCAAAAGTAACGAGACTTTACGAGCATTGTCTCAAACTCTATTAAAAAAAGATTTCGACCTTGATATCATTATACCATTAGATCGTTTAATTCCAACAATTCCATTACGTTTGAATTATATTTTATGGATTGAGGATCTGTTGAATACAGAGGAAACTGAGGCTAAAGAAGGCGTGTTTGGTATTGATATAGGTAGTTACATATTATTTTTTTTACCATTCACGGCTTAGATTTATATTTTGAAAACAGGAATTGGCTGTGATTGGCCAATGGTTAACCAATTAGAATATTCGAATAATATGTAATTTTCTTATTGGTTAGATTAATTTCATGTCTTCCAGTAATATTATTGTTTGATATAGGTACGGGGGCTGCATGTATTTATCCAGTTTTGGCTTCAAAACTACACAAATGGTTTATGACGGCAACAGAACTTGATCAACAAAGTTTGAATATTGCCCAAGAAAACGTTCAAAGGAACCATCTTCAACACTTGATTTTGAGTAAGTTTAATTCAAATTTTCTCTTAACACATTTTTAGTTAACACAATTTAACACAATTAAGTATAAGTACACAAGAGCTATAGTATTAAGCCGTGTTTTGCAACATTCTTAGCATTAATATTTTTTAAAATAAGGAAGTTTTTACTAAAAATCGCCCTGAATCTAAAAAATATATACTTCTCTGCCTACAGAGAAGTATATATTTTTGGATACCTATACCGGAGCGATTCACACCAAATTTTCCCATTTGCATCTTGCTTTTAGTTTTACTTGATTCAATTGCAACAATTATTCTAAATGTAACATTTAATTTTAGTTAAACAAGCTGATGGATCAACTCTTTTGAAGAATATGTTACAAACTGATCGATTGTATGATTTTTGTATGTGCAACCCGCCATTTTTCTCCTCCGCAAGTGAACTGGATCCATTCTTCAAAGCCAGATCCGATCGACGCGCTCCACCACGAAATGCAATGTCTGGAAGCCTTGGAGAAGTTGTCGTTTCTGGGGGGGAAATAGAATTCGTCAAGAAATTAATTCGGGAAAGTGTGGAAATCAACAAACAAATTCGGTAAAATATCACACGTCGTTAGTTTTAATGGTTTTTATTTCTATTTTTGTGTTTTTATTTTATTTTTCCAGAATTTTCACTACAATGGTTGGTCATAAATCGAGTCTTGTCCCACTGAAAGCGCTTCTACGTGAAGTAGAAGTAATCAGTTTTAAACAAACGGAATTTCACCAAGGACACACAACCCGTTGGGGCTTAGCATGGACGTTTTTCAACATCGATTTACGGAAAATTCCGCAAGCAACAGTAACTGCTGGAAAAAAGAAGTTGAAGCCACCTCTGAAATTCACGATTCCTGCATTAGTCGAGCATGTCTCCTTTGAAATTGTCATTGGGAAAGTTCGGGAAATTCTACAGTCTTTACAGGTAAAAAAAAAATACATTACATTTATATTCAAAACCCGTATGAAATTATATAAATTCTAATAACGAGGAAGATATTTCAACAATACTTAGCACTTTAGTTCTGTTACAGATGGAATATGAAGAGATAAAGAGAAATCAGCAAATGTACGCGATGCAAGTAACAGCGAAAGAGAATACGTGGTCGCATCAAAGAAGGAAGCGAAGACAACAGGTGAAGAATCAGCCAATGGACATACACCAAAATGGTGGTGACATTGGTGACGGTGGCACTGGAGCTGATACCAGTACTGAATCCATGGATTGTGACAAATCGCCAGAATGTGTCAACCATAAACGGGGAAGAAGTGAAAGTGACGATGAAGAATATTATAATGTGAAGAAGATCAGAACTAATGACAGTGCGATACCAGTGTATCTTAAAATAAATGTTATCGTTAAGAAATTCGATTGTGAATATGTCTTAGAAATGTCTTTAATTGAAGGCAGTGCCCCAAAAGATTCTGTACATCAAGTTATGCAGTACTTTAAGAATTATTTTAAATGAATTTTTAATCAAATACACATTGTTGCATGTTTGTATTGTATGAAATTAATTTTATATAATAAAAAATGAAAGAAAAATGCATGTTAAATGCTTTTTAATTAATTTTCAGAAACCTAAACAATCATTGTAATTGGTAAGTTCCATTATTTTGTCATTTCCCTTAGAAGCACATTTATTCTCAACTCTGAAACAAACAAATTATGGTAAATTCCTTAATTTTAGGTGTTTCTAGAAAAGTACTTTTAAAAACATCCATTCTTTTGTTATTTTTTCTTAAGTTTTTAAGAAAAAATTCAATTACGTCTTTGAAACAAAATAAAGGTAAATAATTTATCGAGTTTCCTTAGAAATATAAGAAAATAATATTCATTATCAGGACGAGACAAGCACTTTTTGTTAAGGCAATTATTTGAGCCGATAATATTACAGACACACAAACAAAATACTGTTAAGTTTGGTATTTTCTAACAAACAATTGTATTTTTCGACTTTAATAGGTAATTGAATGTCTTTCTAAGGGTAATTTGTTAATTAACGATTTTTTTTTTCTTTCAAAATATAATAATTATCTATCTTATTTTATCAAAGACATAAATAAGGAACTTGCTATTTTTTAGAATCTAATCTGGAAGAAAATGATGTAAACCCAAAAAGTACTGTATGTTAATGTGCATATAATTCTCTTTATTAAAATATATAATTATTTATAAAAATATTTTACATATCACAGTTTTCTGGTTCATCAGAAAACAACATTTTTCGTTTTTGACAAAAACTAAATAACACTTTGACATAATTTACATTCATATAAAAACATAAAATCGTTTAAGAAGTATGAGATCTCTAACATAAGATTAGTGTATAGTTTTATAAAAGAAAATGTATTAGTTAAGTAAGCTATTGATTAACAATGTCTAATTATCATTTATTACAATTGAAATTGCATCGAAAATGACAAATGAAAATTATATTTTGGCACTGTGAATTCAAAATCAAAGGACATAAATAAGAACTATTTCATTTTACATAAAAACAATGCGAGAGAAATACAAAAGAAATTAGCTTACATATAATTGTTTGTCAAATAACACAGCATAATAAAAAAAATTATTTTATAAATAAAATCTCCAATATGAAGAAACCTACTTTTAAAATTTCACAAATTTCAAAATGTAACTATACACAAAGCCCAATTTAAAAATGGACATTATTTACAAAATTTTATGTACATTAGAGCCGTATTCACTGTTAAAGACCCACTAAAATTATTTTAATAATATTTAAATATGATTAAGTTTAGTAAGCCTTTAACATTACATTAGTTACAAAAAAATAATTTAGACAATTTAGTATAACTTTTTTCTACAAAAAAATCAACTAAAAATAAAAATTGCACAGGCGGCCTTGTTTGTACAATTTTCACTAAGTCAAATTTCAAAATCGTACGGCACAGTCTTTTACACACAAAATCACAGACACTTTTCACATAGTTTTTCAAAATTGTTTGTTCGTTAACTACGCAGTACACAATGTGCTTTACCCTCATCGGTTAAACTTCGAACTAAAGCAGCCCAGTCTTCGAGTCTGGGGGCACACTGGAGGGTGAGGTCGCCTAATTTTCGGCGGGCCATGAAAATAAATTCACCCGAACCATGGCCGACCTGACAGTGCCTGGGGACATGTAAGGTGACCTCTTGGTGACGTCGTCCGATGGGCGAGATCTGATTTGTCTCGATCTCGTCGTTATTGTATCCATCCTCGGTGGTGTGGCGAATCAGCTTCGTGATTTTTATTTTCATCTCGCTGACATCGCGGTCTTCGTAGTTTTCGACTGCGCGGATTATTCCTCGAGTTACTGGAAATAAAAGAAAATACATTATTAGTAAACGTATTCGAAATTTAATCGTATATGCATTTACTGTACGGGTAACTTACTAATCTGTCGAAACTAGCGACAGATGAGTAAGTCAACAGCTGACTCAGTTATGGTTATCAGGATCGTGCCCATATGGCCATCTGAATTGAAGTAAATAATATAACTAACTAAACATTTTGAGTTATATAATAATAACTGTTTATTATCAAAGTTAATTAATAAAGTAGTGTTTATTTAGGCAATAGACGCTAAATGCTTTTATTAGTTCAGTCAAAATATCACATAAAATGTTTATAGTCTTTGATTAAACCTTTCATAATATAAAATAGTTGATATCTAATTTCATCTACACTTAATAGCTATTTATTATTAGAAATGTAGGTAATTATATAATAAATTAACATAAGAACTTGATACTTTCATATCAAAATTCAAATCAGATCATAAAATAATGCCGTTATTATAAACAGTTTAAGTAAAATAATATTTATACTTTATATATGATAATGTTTAGTTAAATAGCATTTACTTTCAAAAGCGTTTATTATTAGTTTTAAGATTAAAAACTCAATGACGGTGCAATGTAAACTAACTTATCGTAAACTTAAAACGTAAGAAAATATCGTTGTAAAAGTAAACATCGTAGGGTAAACATATTTTTGTTGTATAGTTGCCATGACGTCGCATAAAACAAACAATTCGGAGAATCGGAAATTTGCCTAAGTGCTTACAATTCAACAATATGATTAGTCAACTATTTATAAATCAAAAGCGAAATAAGACACAAAAAGTAGCGAATGTTCTCCTATACTCTGTATAAACTAGTGCAAGACCTCTGCAATTTACTTTCTTTTTACTCTAATAAAACCCCAACATAATGTGCATTTTCCGTTACGGCAATACAAGCAATGCGATATTAATGATATAGATCTAGCCATATTTTTTTTGTGTAACAGTGTAAAACATTGGCTTACTTCGCAGAATATCTATATGCATTTTACGAAAAGTACAAGCTACAGCATAGAAATCTGTTCATTTGCTGTCCAATCACATCAGAGACGTTATACTGTTTGTAACTCTGATTCCTTACATGTGGAACCATTACTTTCCTATACAAGTTTCATTTGTTTACATATTTGGTCGTTAATTGTTTTTGTAAATTTATTTCCGTACACTGGCTATGAATTCATATGTGTTTGAAGCAGCCGATATGCACGTGTTGGGAATTCAAAATTGCCGCATAACGCTCTGATCATCTTTGGTCTTTACATTCTTGTAAAGAAAGAATTGGAATTATTTTAATGGATTTCGGTTTCGAGGTCCTCTATATACGATTTGACTATTGTCTGTCTGAGTGTGTTAAAAACTAAAGCGTAGAACGTAATATGTCTTTGTGCCAAATATATTTATTTGCAAAGAATTGATCAGATTATGAACGAAATCGCACGATTGGATGACTTAAATCTTGTTGTTTTTTCAGTATCTCCAAAATCGCTGCATTTACAGAACAATTCATACATTCTAAATGAACGATATAAAACAGTTTCTCAAATAGTGTACCATTTGTAAGAAAAACGTGTTTCCATAGCAAGCATATAAATATTATATTAGTTTTTAAATGATAGTCTTGCACTTGCCACAACAGATGTTTATTATACTTTTATTTAAACTTATGCTATTGCAAATATTCAACAGTTTCCACCAATTTTGTTTAATGTGCAACTGATTTAACATTATTTGTTAAATTCAACCAATTGTAACGTTTGTTTCCCGAGAAAATGCATCGGATTGGTTTAAAACTATTAAATACAACCAATCACGATTCCTTTACTTGGTGTGCGTATTATTTTCTATATCACAATTTAAAATGATTTATTTTAATGATTAAAGCAATCCGTTTAGTAGTTAAAATGTTGATATTAGAACACAAAGAAAAATCTAAATTTGGTTTAAGTCGACAAAACAGATGAGCATTAATAAAAATTAATCACTCCACGAAACTTTTACAGTTAAATTATTCAATTAACACAGCATTCTAATGAGAGAAAGGTTCGGTAATTTGATCGGTAAAAAATTGTCACTGAATTTCCGTGTGGTCGATAATAGTTAAGATAGTAAGCGCTTGATCGCCCGAAATTAATCAATATACACACACTTAATTAAGGTGGCATTAATTAAGTTTTTGTGCGACACCCGGTAGGAATTGAATAGAAAAAAAAATGTGTTCTACTCAACACAACTCACCTAGGTCGCTCGTGCAGAACGCATGCGCCAACTCTTCGCCAGTACAAGGTCGACATTCTGTAAAACAAAACATAACACCGTTAATAACAAATACACCATTTGACAAATATACAAAAAAAAATTAGAACATTTTTGGTAAAACTCTGCAATACTTTTAAATTAAATTGTATACCAGGAGTATTAGTGGGGAGGTGAGGGGATTTAAGACATGTGGTTTTTGTTCACACACACACATGCACACGCACACGGACATAGACATTAAGCGTGGGAAACTAGAGTACGTACATAGGACAAGTACCACAAACACTCACACGCATTTTAAGACATGTTGCTGCTTTACTGCAATCGAGATTTAAATTAAAATAAAGCGAGATAAAAATGACGGAACTACCTTAGTTCCTGCAACTGATTATGTTGTCGTGTTTTTTTTTTCATTCTTTTACTTTATAATTATTCTTTTAATATGAAAGTGTGTGAGCGTTTGAATTGCTAATACGTTTTTGTTTTCTTATTAAATTATTAGGTGTAAAATGTGAATGAAATAACTGAGATGCAGTTTCAACGCAACCACAATTATTTAAAATCAAGATAAATGTTTAATTAATACCTTCGGTAGGATCATATCCTTTGCCTCTGGGAAGTGGTTGCAGATCATATTCGATATCAGCGACCCGTCTACTAACTGGATCACCATCCGTTGCCTCAACGTAGATGGCAGCTTGACCGTGTTTACTTTGAAAACACCTGAAATAAAATAAAATAAATATTAATAATTATGTTTTGCATGTGAAACTAAATAAAAGATGCCCATTCCCAATTTGTAATTAAGATTAGAACTAAGTAACTAAATGAACACATACCTTGTTGCCACATTTCCGCCATCGCCATCAGCGTACAAGGGCAGCAATGACCTTGGACCTTCGAGAAAAAGTCGTGCCGGAACTTTTCCCTCCTGCGGGTGCACTTTAATGCACGCCCGGAATTCCCGGTCTTGCGAGGGAAACCGGAGTAAAACCCGGAGCGCTCCGTGAGGGTACAACCACTGGACACGTCCCGCAGAACATCTTAGGTACACAGGCGTCACTCCTCGGCCAGTCGATGAACCAGATAATCCACTGTAAAAAAAAAAAAAAAGAAGTTAATATTTAAATCCATAATAAATAAAATAAGAGATACAAGCGGATTTTAGTGTATTGACGTAGCTGTGAATTAGTCCTGGATTAAGCTAATTAATTGATATAATTAACGCTATAACAGTAGTCTAGTTGTGAGACAAACACGATTGCATGTACTTTGCAATTGAAGTTACAAGCCACTGATAACAGTGTCGTGTTCGAATGCCATGTTTCTTATGAACAACAAACTAAATAAAATGAAATAAGCAAAAAAAAGTAGACTGTAAATGAAATGAGTTGATGGTCAGTTCAATTCACTTTGCAATGTATGTCCGCTGCTCGTAATGAGATGTCAAGTAGATTGAATCTGTCCATGAGATCCCGTTATACATTCACTGAAATTTTACAATTATTTTCAACTTTCTTTCGGACATTTAATTGATTCCTTTTTAGCCGTACGAAGTACCGAAGAAGCTAAAGCAATCGGTCGTGTGTCTGTAGCATTCTCGAATCAATTATTTCATTAACAAAAGTGTTTGTCTCGTCGCCCTGAATCCAAAAATATATATAACTTGTATACTTGGATGTTAGTCGTCGCTCGCTCGTAAGACCAAATTTGTGCCCTCTTCTCCTCTGAAGGTACCAGAGCGATTCACACCAAAATTGGTACACATATTACTTGGCATCACATTTGAATCCGCTAGCAGTTTAAATCTAATCGCTCGTATACTTCCCGAGTTATAGGGCCCCAAAATGTGAAGCCCCCCTTAATACTGCCCTTATAAAAATAATTCAAACACCCAAAAATTTTAATAATAATTCTAAGATATTTTATGTCTACAAGATTTTTGCATATTGTTAACTCAAAGCCCGCAAAAAATGATTAAATATTATAATTTTGAAATTTAAAATATGCACTAATTTTTTTTTTTTATATAAATATAATCTAGAAAATATTGTAACTTTTGTACAAGTTACAATTGTTAACCGAAAGGCCATAATAATAACCTAAAGGCGAGCTCTACCCATTGGTGCGTTTTCCGTGTACCAAATCTTATTTAATTTACTAACTAATTTACGAGATTGTAATAGTTTATGGTTTTGATTTCGTATCGATTTCATACCTATATATTAGTAAGTCATAATTAAAATACTATTAAAAACTAGTAACTGAATATTTTAGAATAAATTGAATAAACCAATTTATTAAACTATGTGAAACAAATCATATGTAAAAAAGAAACAAAACCCAAATTATTAACAAGCAATTAAAATCTCGTATCATGTTTCTGTGATATCTCAATCAGACCAATTAAATTCTTATTATCTACCGTACTATATGTTAATGTACACTATTGAGAACCGAGAACAACAAGTCTAAATAAAACCAAGTAATTATAGATATTTAGCATCTACTTTCTAAATATGATCTAAATTACATAGTGCACTAGCGCTGATTAGCGGTAAACTTGGAAGCTAACACTGGATGAGACACATTTTGTTGTATCTGTAATGACATGTTGTATCCTGTCCCTGTGAAATAACAAATTGAACAGATCGGCTTACCTAAGTATTATTCTATTATCGCTCATTATTTTTTCCCGACTCTAAGAAGATTATTAATTGATTTAAACGTGTATTTGGAAAGTCAAAGATTATACTTTAGGTGTAGCAATTTTGTGAAATTATATCCTTTAGTTATAGTTATTCAATGGTATGTTAATTTAACACCTTTTGGCGACAAAACATCTAAACGTATTTACTTTCTTAATACGTAGTATTTCTAACGGAAATACATGTTTTCAGCTTTCCTTAATTGATTTTGTCTATACGCAAGGACGTCTACTTGTGTTTTAAACCATGTTTAATTAATACTACATATGTTTATGTGTATATTTCGGGATTTAATAAATAAATCCCTGTGCTTCGTGTAATATTTATTTAGTTTGATTAAGAAAATAATAACAAATAAATCTTGGGTGAACCGGTTTGCCGAAAGTACCGCCATCTGTAAGCCGTGTAAGAGAATTGTCACTGCAGGCAAAATCCAGTGATGTTACAATTTGATTTGTGCCTCGTTCGGTGAAATAAGACCGTTGTTATATTTTGAATTCTTGACCGTCATAGCAGCGTATAGCCGTTTCAAATGCCGCAAGCTAAGCCAACTTATAAGTAAGCGCATAATACGGGTATATGATCATCAACGACACACCCACCGTATCTGCATCTCGCTCGGACGCGTGTGTTTGATTGTAATTTATATCCAGTATGTCTTGCGATAGTTGTTACGGTCAACCAGAGAAATTGCTTTACTTCTTACGGGCCTGGCAATCATATATAAACACGCTTGACCACACCGATCACTGTTGATGATTCTGCTGGCGACGGTTCGATAAACGAACTGGCCGATTGCTTTTGTTATATATAACATGATAAGGTTTGCATGGAGAATTGTTTCATATTTCTTTAACCCTTTCGCGACACAGCTTTTTGTGTAGATGTTTTTAAATTAAGCAAAAAGTTCTATTTAGTTAATTAGATTTTTTTGGTGTTATTGTAAAAACTGCTCTGAATTACGTATAGTTTCTTTGGCCGCACCCGATCTACTTTCACTTCTCTGCAAAAGTAGATTAGAAATTTATTTCATATGCACTCGTGATGGATACAGATTGCTTTTAAATAAAAATAAACGGGCGAAATCACATAAAACTCAATATCAAATCACATTATGCAATTTCTAATGCCAGTCAGAAGCATGAAAGTCGTTTATATTCAAATAAAACAAAATCATTTAGAAACATTGCAATTCCCTATAAATCACTTTAATACAATCAGACTAATATTTCTTAATGAGCAAACGGTCATCACTTTTCTAATCAATGGTCGTTAATATTAGTGAAGGCAAATGAAGCCGTCAGGCTTCCCCCATCGTTTAACCCTTTGGAATGCGTGTTATAATCTGTACTTCCTCTTACGAATGTGGCTTCACCTCTGGGTACCTGCATAAGTTCAATATTTCATTATGAACTTAGCCAACTTCGCTGCATTACGTATCAAACGTATCGAATTGTGCGATGTCTTTCATAAAAGAAGCCATATTGCGGCGATTCATTCATATTTGCTTTAAAAACACTTGAAAAATGTTCTTCTTTCGAATACAGAAATATCTATTTGTAAAATCACTATTTATATATTTTATGGTATTATATACACATATCTGGTAATTGTAAAAAGGTACAAAATATTTTCAAAAACACAATTAGTTGAAGTTTACACAAAAGCGGTGTTAGAAATAACACAATAACATTCTTTGTGTGACGTTTATATTCAGTGTATTTAGTGCGTTAGTGCCCAGCTGAACAGAGGCTCAGGTTACCAAGTAACCACCAGATAGGATTACAGACGCAGTAGAACGCTTAAGGACTGTTTATAATTGCCTGTTTCACGTCAAGTTTCCGAGTAAAAATTGGTTATCTTTATCTAACGCACCAATATGGACAACCAAGTTTAGTGTGCAAGCAGGATAGTTGTCATTCGTGTGCACTAGATAAAGCTATTTGACTTGCCGTGGAGAAATTCTATTATAAATGCACCCTTAGACCATAGAAGTGAAGGCCACTCTAGCTTTATATAGAAAATGTTTGCGAAATTAATTGCTATTTGGGGCATTACATTTTTGTTTACAGGAAGATGCAAACGTTACTTAAAATTTATTTATTATTGTAAGAAATAACATTTTATTTTCGTGCGAATACAGCATATTTTGTACATCATACAATAATTGTTTATAATTTGTCATTCTGAGAAACGGGAAAATCGTGAGAAACTATTTTGTTTATTTTCGATAGATCTTTATGCAAGTCTTCGATACACACTGTAAAATCTAACACTAACAAATTGACAAATCCTTTTTATTAACTACGTACACACACATATGCAGAACATATGAGCCGAATTTTACACCATAAATTCATCAAAAAACAACCGTCGTAAAAATAAAATAATTATTTAAATGCACAAATTGCACAAAGAACATAAAGAAATTAAATGTTTTATTTTTTATTTTAAAGAATATGTTATCCTTGAATATTGAACAAGTTTTTCAAAGTAAACTTGATCCTGTTAATGTAATGTTGTTGTTGTTGTTGAAACAAGAGTCGTTAGAGTTCAATCCATCTTTGTAACAGTCAAAGTGACTTGATCTCGATCAGTTTAATGAACAGTAAATACAATATATTAATGAGATACTCATTCCAGATCAGATCACTTGTTACATTTGTTCGATCAGGGTTGGTAATCTTGTTTTATTGCAACTTGGGAGTACCACCATTTAATACGAAGATGCAAGATTAATGGTTTGTTTTTCTCTCAATAGAGTTCACAGTCTTAACCTTTAGTTTAACGATCGATTGAAAAAAAAAAATTACAGATATTATAAATGTTATTTTCCAGTTAATGTTGAAATTTGTACGGTAAAAAAATCTGAAATAAATTCAGTAGATGCAGGTTAAAGTATTTATCATAATTTTGTAATAAAATATGCCGTTTTGAGTATCAATTTTGCTGATATTAGTCCTTATATTCGCTAATTATTTTGATAATACGTATACAGTATTTATTGATTTATAATTTGGCCAATATGTTTACTCTATAAAAGATAGGGTTAATCTTGAATTAAATATTCATTAAAAACAAAATTAATCAACTAGTTATAGATTTAAAAAGAAAATAACCAAAGCCAAAGACATGAATATTTCAGGGTACTTATTTAAGAATTTCGTACATGTTTCAAGTAATCAATATAACTTCTGAAAAGTAATCAAAAACAAGAATATTTGACGGTCAAAATATGCAAATAAACCTCGTTACTGAACAAAATACTCCATAATTGGGCTTATATCAACGCTAAAGTACCTAAAATCAGTCAAAATATCAAGCATGCAGGCCAATTTTTGCTTTATTTTCGGAATTTAAGAAGCAATCGATCAATTGCTTTGTAATCATGTCGTAAAATCGATATTTTAACATAATTTGACGTTGATCATCCGACGTATTTGCATAATATATTTTGCGATACACGATCGCAAACGTTTTGTATCCCATATGCAATCATATCTGATACACGTGACGTGAATTTTCGATCTCATTATTATTATTAGGTTGCGTTCGATCTCATTATTAATATTTGTAGGTTGCGAAGAAATGAGCTACAATAATTGGTGCATACGGGCGTGATTGAAAAACGTACGTGTTTCAAAACTACGTATACATAAGTTATTTTTGAAAAAAAAAACGAGAAAATAACATTGGTTTTATATATGAGTTAAGATAATATTTGTGTTTTGTGAAACATCTGTATTGGGTACATACAAAAGCGTGTGAATGTTTTCCCCGACATTTTAAAATTCAAAAAAATAAAATGTTTATTAAAATTATATATATATATAACATTAATACTGCCCTTATGAAAATAATTTAAATACTAAAAAAATTGTACTAATTATTTTAAGATACTTTATGTCTACAAGATTGCTTCATTTTGTTAACCCAATAGCCATAAAAAATTATTGAATATTATAATTTTGCATTATAAAATATGCAGTTATTTTTAAATTTAAAAAAAGAAATTACATTTAAATTAAACATTAGGTCATCTTCGTACGGTGAGTTAAAAACTGACATTATCTGCAATTGTCAGAGAAGCACAGATGTATGTATATATTATAAAGGCCAAAAAATCCATGCATCTGCGTCGATAAGAATTTTTCAATTTAAATTGAAATTTGAATAAAAAATGTATATATTATTGTTCAGCCAAGATGTGGATACAAAATAATAATGGTAGGTTCAAGCTGTGCGCTGCAAGCGCCTGCATACACATCGAGTGTAGTACGCAAAAGGCTACTTACTACAATGCTACTGTTGGTGGCTGCGAGATGCTGCTGCGTTCATCTCGACTCTGAAGAGCGTTATTATAAAATTATAATAGACACGTGCACGTGATACTCATTATAAGTAGTGGCCACTGCGGCGAGCTTACATGTAACAATTGACAGTGCATCGGATAGAGGGGGGCACTGGGGGGCACTGGGGGGGCAGTCTCACAAACTAGTATAGTTTACGACCGCAACAAAGATCTCGAAATCTGATTACAGAACAGAAAATATTGTTTGGATACTGTTAGATTTTAAAGGTTATAAATTGTCCGTGTACTGTTACTTTGATAGGTGTCATATAGATATGGAAAACAATCACTGTTTATAGATCCAGTATGTTAAATTATTTTTACAAATAGAAATAATTGATGTCAGAAAATTTAATGCTCCAAAATAATGTATATGATACTCGTAATTATTTGGCCCAGTATTTAAAAATAATTGCTCCTAAATGAAAATTTATTATTTAAGTCCTAATTTTTTAGATTATTCGTTTTTTTTTTTTTCGTATTCTAAGTAATAGGATCGACTATGTTACAATTAACAATGATTTGTTGCGCTAATGACTGTAGGTTGTGCGTTAGCTAATAGGCTGAGAACCGAGAACGTTAATTTGCGATAACTGGGCGGTTGAGTGGGTGCGAGATTGGTACTATCTCTGTCGGAAGTATAAACGTTACTACGCCATCAGAATATTATATTATAGTAAATAAAATCCCAGGCAAAACTCCCACCAAAAATTAAAAAAATTCATATATCGCATTGACCGTACAGTTTTAGTTTTGTGGTAAACCAAAACCTCAAATAATGTAATTAATTAGAGCTAGTTGGCGCTGATAACAATATGGGGTCTTATGAGAAATTTCCTTTTCCTACTTTGATAAAATAACAATACGATAGGATTTTCCAATTATATGTTAAAATAAAAATATAATACGGATGTAATGAAATTTTTCTAGAACGAAATAACATATACACTAATGCACTATTGTTATTATAATAAACTGTGGTCACCCGTGGGCACTATGTGCCCATATGGTATACAGAACATAGGTCAGTTTTGACGGGTGGCGAATTTTCATGTAATTTAATAATAATTACACGGTTTTCCTTCAAATAACTAACCTATAAAAATTTAATTTATAATTTTCCAGTCATTAAAAGATATAAAGAGTTCTATGATCGCAGTTTAGATATTATGTAAATAGCAAAACAAAAATGCAGTTATACTTTCGAAACTTTACTACGCAATTAATAATTTAATTACAAATTCTAATCCTATTTATTTTTGATTTTATATTAGAAATAGTTTCACTATCATTTAATAAGTCATTTAAAATCGGAATAAATATTGCCGGTTATCTGAATTATGCAGATACAAATGTACTTTCATTTCTATTTTTTGTGTAGTGGTAACTCTGATTTTTATTAATTAAACATCATAAGAATTAGCTATAGAAAGCATAATTTTTTTTAAAATAATTTTTGCCTTTTTACTATGCCTGTCACTGACGGATAAAGACGGCTTTATATATAATATTATTAAATTAAATATTTTTTATTGGTATATTCGAAATAGGAAGCCAAACCAAATAAATATTTAATGGAGCAATCCAAACCACTGAAATCATTAAATTTAAGACCAATCATCGAATAACTTCCGAACAGAACGTGAATTTCAACACTGCAACCAACTTGAATGAGACACAAAAATGCTTACTTAATTATCATCCATTTAGCGCCATGTTGTTTTGTACACAAATAAATTCAAGAAAAAAATTACATTCCATTTTTTGACGTTGTGCAATTTTAATTCATGATGCAGCAAAGCGAACGTTTTATATATTCCGAAATGGTCTGAAATTAGCACGTGCATATATTTTTTTATGCATAATTTCTGCAATAATTAATTGTACTTGATGAGGATTTAACCTTTCCTGCATGTTGGTAGCATTGCATTTTAATTAGACGACAGTAATTTAAATTACCTGCATTTGTCAAGTGTAGGCCTGTTATTAATTTGCGCAAATTGCGGGCACCGAAATTTTGTTATGGGGTTGCCTTAGGGCTCGATAAAATTTAATTTAATTTTTATTTAAATTCGGTTGCACGGTAGTTAAAAAGTAATTAGCGATCATTTGCCTACGGAATTAATTTGACCACACATGAATTATTATTCTCCTGGCACAAAATACAGAATAGTATTTTTACTTTCTTTTACAGAGTAATAAGTAAGTATTGTAATCATGAAAAATTTCGAACTCGAGATTTCAACGGATATACATGTTTTGACCTTCCCTGAATCGAATGTGACTATTTTCGGAATGACGTCTGTGTGTCTGTGTGTGTGTGTGTGTGTGTGTCTGTGTGTGTGTGTGTCTGTGAGCGCTCTAGGGCCAAAACTGTCGAGCGAAAAATTATGAAACTTCAAACTTAAGACTTGTATATACCCTAGATGTGCACCTCCTATTTTTGAAAAGAATATTCAAACCGGTAGTGCATGTTTACTCTATACATTTTTTGTTCAATCTCCAGTAACACTAGAACGGCTGCACTTACGGCAAAAATAGTTATGTTCATAATGAAAGATAATGATATTTCGAACAACTTTTGTTTGAAAAGTTTCTTCATAAATTGTACCAGTTATGAGATAACTGCTACGAAAAAACTCAAATATCTTATTTACGTTGCCATGGTGATACCTACACTTGTGACAAATTTTATTATTTTTAAAACGAATCAACCATGAGTTACATCATTTGTTTCTTGTTTATTGAAAACAAATGAGCATTACTGTGACAGTTATCTGTATGAATTAATATTTAAAATATTGATTTCTTATTAGAATAAATTGTATCAGGTAAATTATTGTAGAATTAATTTATATTATATATTTGCTGACATAATTAATTAACAATTTCAGAGTTTTACTGTGAAATTTGACTGTTTAAGAGTGAATACGATCAGTACTTCAAATTCAGATCCATTATAAATTGGTATAATTATCCAGTTATTTTCATTATATTATATTATATATATATATATTAATATCTATCTATTGAAAACTACGTAAAAGAAAGTTGAGTGCAGGCCACTCCAGATATTTTATTTAAGAAATAATGTTTTTCTTTTGTTTTGCGATACGTTATTCCACGATATTTGTATAAATATGCAACATAGAGGATATATAGGAAACAGTTTATAGCAAGTTGGAACGTTTTCGACCTTTCAATAAATCGCATACACAATTGCAAGTTACAATTTAACAACTCGAACAACAGAACAGCTAGAGTTGTTATAAATAACTGTTCACTTATAAATAGTTCGCTGAAAATGACTGCAATAACTTCAAGTTTTTATATTGTGCACGTTCACAACATTAAGTTATGTAATTTACACAAGTATAACGTGCATTTTGCAATTCTAAACTAAAGTTTATACAAATCTCAACAAATTAGCAAAGGAAATTTAGTATATACAATTGTGATATTTCTAAATTTGTCTGGGAAACTTAAATTATTATTTCAAAATATCAATTGCTCTATCGGTGTATCCAGGCTTTTAAATCTGTAGAAATATGTGTGCTGCCCCAAGTTTTGACCGCAAGTGTACAGATATTAAACTGTCCAAAGCCCTACAGGTTAAATCTTATTCTCATAAGCACACCAAAATTCTACCTGGTTTTGAAATACAATAGGGTCAGAAATCCCGTACGATTTAACCCGCTCCGACTGTCAGTTTGTGTGTGTGCTAACTTGTTATATTTTGACACCGACGTTGTAAATTTTAACAAATATTTACTGTCCATGTTCACCGTTGCATATAAATATTTTTACTCTAAACAAGAATACGCGTATACAGCGAAATATGTGTTGTTTCGTTGTGTGATGGCGTTTCAGTGTTCACTCTACACCGGCGTGTCCTCGACGTACCCCCTAATTATGATCTGCGTGGTTACGGTTTAACAAAAATATGTTCTGTCCCGCGGGCTACATATTATTATGTAGGCTTACTTAAATATAGTGTACGCCATATGCTTCATTGCATCTATACCAAAGGTAGATCAAGTTTAGAACGTTTTGTTACATTTTAAATATCTAAATGGTTTGGTAAATGTTGAATTTTAGATTCTAAATTCGGTTTTACTTTAATATATATACAATTATTGACTGTGTCAACACAATATCAGTAATCGGTTAGTATTAATAATAATAAATATACATTTAAAATTCTAATAATGTTTTAATTAAATATTTTTGTATTTGTAAACGTCTATTAATATTAATGATCGTAAGAAATAGCCGTTTAAACCGTGCTTGAACGTTCGTTTAGTTTTAAACTACGAAAACAGTTAATTATACATGCATTAGTTAACAAATTAACCAAGATTCAATCGTTGCATTGCTTTTATATTGTGTAATTTAATTGCAAATTAAAACCTTATAATATAAATAAAAGGCATAACTGAGAAATATAACAGTTATTCTAATTAAAATCTTTGTTCGTTTGTCCTGCACTAACTGTTCAGTTTATCCACTAATAATGATGAAAAAGATTATGAACTGAGCAATGATTACGCCAGATCAATATATATATTTAAAAAATATCTTACACTTAACACGCGTAACTAACCAATAATTATCGATTAGAAAGGAACACCGGTAGAAATGGTTCGAGTTGAAGAATTTGTCGTCGAGTTACACCAGGTGTTCATTGCACCATCATTCTTCAGTTTAGATCAAAGTAGACTTAACAATTTATATTGATTAAAACAGTTCTCGTGAGTTTAAAATACGTGGATTTATTTTCTGTTTTTTTTTTAAATAGTGTAGTGGCTTTTACCTTACATGCACAATAAATGTACACACTCGCTTCGTCACGGAATTACACTGAACTCGTTCTATTATAACGTGCACCTGTGCACTCTATGCACTGGCACGTATTGTTTGGGACATATCATAGAAACCCGTATTTAATATTCATTGTGGTGTACTTGTACAGATGGTCAGTTTTGGTCAAAGAATTTTTTTTATTAAATAATGTAGGAAGAATTAAACGCAAATTTGGAATTGGCTAGTCCAGGAATACGATTCTAATATTGAATATGGAAACTTATAAATAACTGAAGAACGATATTTAATTTTGTATAAAGGAATAACTGTTGCGGCAATTAATAGAATTCGCATGAAATAATTAAATCACTTTAACTATTTCATACCTAGTTCAATATAAACGCACCAGGGAGGCATGTAAACCCAATTAAATATTTGAATACTTGCATTGCAAATAACATTCATTTATCAACAATATAATTGCTGCATGAACCAGGAAACACATTAAAAAAAATCAATTCCAATTACTTCAATTCGATTACACGTTTTTTCTGCATGCCGAGTGATTGATGTATTTGAGGTTATGTATCCGAAAACTACCGAAGGTCTACGAACGGATAAACCGACCGAAGAAACAGTATGAAAAGTTCCATCAAATGGCACAGCGGGATATATATTGTTATGACAAGTGTTGACTTGAGCTGTGTACAGTATTGGGTGCACTTGGGCTCTACTCAACAGCACGCCCTTAGGAGCCAGTCACAAGACAATGGCCTTACATCATGAATATTTTGATTAAGAACACTTTGAAATGACATGCGTTGTGCTGTCTGGCACACTTGAAATTCAATGCAATGAGATCTTGTTATTGTAGGAATGGAGAAAGTTTCGAAATGTATTTGAATTTGGTTATCTTAACGTTTTATTTCGGATAAGATTTATTGACTAATATTTGATTTGAGATAATTTTTAAATTAAACTGTATATAAAGTTACTTTCTAGAGATGCTTGATTTGATTTGGTTATTGGTTATAAATTAGATAATTTTGATCTCATTTGGTATCGAGTTTATACGATTAATAGCCTAATCATGGCATGCTTTGCATGATAAAAGATAAGGAGTCTTAATTATTATATACATTTTCGGAATTAAAAAGACGTTGAAACGAATTTCTGTGCAAACATGTTTAGAATCCGACACTATTTGTACAACCGTACGCGAAGCTAAAACGTGTTAATATATATATTTTTGCGCAAAATGCCGTTAAAGCAACAACGTCAGTAGCACTTGTTTGTATACGGCTTTAATATTTACAATTCGAATATCCCACACATTCAGCAGTGAGTCGTAAGTGAGTCGCCTGTTTCAAGAATGTCCATTTGCATCCTATTAGCATATGTCTCGCACATAAAATGTACATTGATTCACTTAAAATATATCGCCCCACACAAGGACATGGGGCCACATTACAATAATAATACACCTGTCCGATGAATTGTGTACATTGCACGCTTGATACATTATAATATGTAAGTACACACAATCAAATTTACATATCAAATTTGTGTAAACGCCGCAAGAACTGTTGGGCCACCCTGTATATACGCCGAAATATTCAAATTTCCCTTTATTACTTCATCTGGCTGATTTTATAAATTTAAATAATTTTATGCTAGATTGCCGGTCATAAAAATTCAACTTATTATTATTTTATAGTTTTATTTCAAGAAGAATGTATTCAACGATCTATACACATTGATAAGTTTATCTTTTAGTTAATTTATTCGACGATTGAATCACATTAACAACTTCTTGCAGAAGTTACTTTTTTACGATCTGATGATGGTTGCCCAATTTTACAATAAAAACTATCGTATATTTCAATTAAGACGTGAATACGGAAACATTTGTAAAATTTTAAATTAATTCGTCAGAACACGTAATATAAAAATGATATATTTTCTTCGTAAATTAATTCATTTTATGAAAAGCTAGAGTGTCCTTCATTCAATCTTCTTATACGTAATTCTCATTATTAATTAATTCAAGTTTATTTTTAATTTTATGCACCTTCCTTTACTTATATACATATATATTTTGTTTTAAATCCATGTAAAGTTTGTTATATGATATCAATGCTTTTAACACTTGTTGTGGGGCGAGCTGGAGCCATTGATGCCTACACCAGTGTGTGTTTAAATGTATTTGTGTATAGCTAGTAAAATTCATAACAAACTTAAACTATAAATATGTGGACTTAGTCATTATTGTCCTACGAAGTGAAAATGAATTTTCTAAATGCATTGTAATCTTAAAATATAGTTTTAAAATAGTCGATAATTTATTTAACAATCCATGAATTTAAATATAATAAAATTTGCATTCAAAACAATTGGTTATCTTCAAGGCAATCGTGATGTATCGTTTAATTTTTTTTTCTTTCTTACAAAACAAATAACTATTTCACAACCGCATACACACAGACACACGCATACACACACAAAGAGTAGTTTGAAACATTTTACGGTCGTTGCGTATACAAAATGTATATAATCTCGGTTGTAGTAAATGACAAGTTAGGTTATATCTCGCGGGGCTTTTCGTATATATGATGCGGTTGTGTTAAAAGGCGGGAATTTTAACTCTTTGTTGGAGCCGTATGATCATGGTTTGGCTGATTGCTGCCTTCAACGAGGGACAGAGAAAGAGTTAAAGGGTGGTCTTTGGGTGGAAATTCTATGGAAATAACTAAAGCTTTCAGGCTAATGGAAAATGACATATGTTCAATGTAAAATTGTCGTTTTTCTTAAACAGCGAAGTAGGCCATGGTTTTATGAGGTCAGAATTAAATTAATTTAACCCTTTGTGGCAATAAACAGTTTACAAATGTTTAGAATATTTCAAGATGAGTAAACACAAAAAATCAAATATTAGGCTATGTTGTAATGGTGGTTAAGACTCTCGCGAGACTCGATTTTCACCGTGATACACATTTAAACTCTCATAGATACATACCCAATACCAAATGATTGTATTTATACGTCAATATTACAAATTTTTACTAGGATTAAATTAAATATTATATTTTGATTTATTTTTGATCGTCAAATTCATTTAACTATGATTGATTACCAATTTTAATAAATATGCAAATATTATTTAACATTTTTAAGTTAGTTAATTAAAACAAAACGTTGTAAGAATAATTAATATAAAATTAGATTTAAATTTCAGTTTTTCTATACAACTTGTTTTCAATGATAAATTAATAAGATAAGAATATTTAATTGATTTATTCAACTTTCAAACGAATACGAAATCTACAAGGAACTAACAATTAATGTCACATTTTCATAGTTTTTCAAATATGAGCGCAACCGTATGCGTGAGTTTATTAATTAAAAGTTACAAGTATAGCATGGCAATATTGCTTGTTTTACCCTAGTAGTCTAACCCGAAAGAGCGACGCTACAGGTAAAATCTACAATTATTTTCCACTTAGGCTATAGAGGTTATATTAATTTACAGCATTAACATACAAAGAATAATAACATCAGAAACAAGGAAACTATACAGCATCATTTTCGAATTCCGAGTAGCGATTTTGAGCTTTATTATAAGACAGAAGAAAGGCGAGAATGGTGGGTGAAGATGGCAGTGAGGTTGTAGGCGCGCCACCCTCAGGGTGTCATGAAGTATCGTGACGGCCCCTGCCCCCCTTCCACCCGCCCGCTCACCGTACAACAGTTAGCCAAGCATTTTGATGCCTGCCCCTGGCTATCAACTCCACCCTTTAATTGTTTGGTTGATTTTTTAAATATAGCTTTTGACCTAGACCAGTTTTTTCGCCCTGCAAGCGCGTCGTCTACTCAGAAATGTGCTACACACATGTGTGTGCCTTATTATATTAAGGGTGAAATATTTATGTGTGCCATTAACAGGGAATGTTTTTCTACGGTTTTTTCGTTTAAGTTTTGACATTCTTGGAAGTGTATGAAATTTCCTTAAAATTTTGTTGGTTTCTTAAGGATAATAAATTAAATTTAGTTTTTAATTAGTAGAAACTCTGCTCTAGTCCACAACATAAATAAGGGAAGTATTGGTACAATATTTAAGTAGTTTAAGGCACCGATTTATAAAGAAAAAAACTCATTAGTTATACAGTTTATAAATAGAAAATGTTTGCAATCATATGAAATATTTAATCTATTTCAAGGAAAGTGCACAAGTTTTAGATAAGCAGGCAAGTCAGCACGAATAATTAATGGTTGCATCTGATATCTTGTGTAGGTAATCGCGGGGCATGTCGACGAGTCCAGCGTACATAATATGCACGTGTGTGTGTGTGTTTCCTATGCGTCGAATAACATATCGGGGGACACGTGATACATCTTATGCGCTTAGCAAAGGCTTCCTATGCAGACACTAACCGACTACGACACCAAACCGACTTCAAACGCACCGGCACAGACACTTCTGCACATACTCTGTATTATCAATAACTTCCATTCACCTTAACTGTGTTTCATGACAATGTCCAGTTTAATGTTTAACCATATTTAAACTTTCAGGGCTTGCATTCGTGCAATCGTGGAAAAATATGGATTTTAGTTATACTGGAATATTTCGTTCCTTTAAAATCACTACTTGATATGGTCAAGTATTATTCTTACAGAAGCCCTAAGTGCTATAATTGCAACTGGACATTTGAAAACTGCAATGCAACCAATAACAGCAAAAAGCATATGTTGCTGTTTAATAACATCTGTCCATAAAATGTATATATATGAAATAATAAACAGAATTGGTCATCACACATTGCATTGTTTAGTCAGCATAAGTCACCGAGCAATTTGTTGTGCAACGACAAAGATCGATCGATCGATCGAAAAGAGGAGCGAGTGAAAGAGAGCGAGCGCGCGCGATATATGTATGTTGGATAGTTAATATTTATTGGTCAACAATTCAAAGTTGACTTTGACATTTGTGGCCGCGTATACGCTATAAGGACGGGACGGGTAGGGTCGACGTCGGCTCAAAAGATGACAGACCTATAAAATACATTTGACACGAACATTCATCGATACATACATACATAACATAGTGGTGGTGGTGGTGGTTGCGATGTGTTGAAGTTTCCTGGAACAGTGGGCGATGATGGAATACTCATATTATATTATCCACTGTTTTGTTTCTCTGGCTTCGAACAACCACACAATCATTGTGCTAACTGCCTCAGCAAAATACTTAGTGCTACCGAACCATTATTAAAATAGACATCATCACGATAAGAACATTGCGCGCTAACATATAAAATATATGTGTTGTGGTCAGCACAAGACTTTCTTATAAAAATGCATGTGAAATAATCGTCAATTGCTTTCGGATTCTGACCATTGTAAATGTGACTAAAGAGAAACAAGTGTTTCCACAAATTACTTTTTAAATAAAAATTGTTCATTATGAATTTATTGGGTTTATTTGAACAGCAGATGTAATAACTCGTCGGTTAAAATGCCCAAATGATTGAAAGTGACCGTAAATAGAAGTGTTTCTGTTGTCAACTTTTTTACAACTTGCACTTTTAATGAAGCGAGTACAAAAGACAGCATATATTAAATGATTTTATGGGCATATTAACCATAAATGACTGGTCTCATATTAAAAGTAAAAACAAGTCAATCTACTTGTGTTTATATGCGCAAAGGAAGTTATAATTAGTTTTTGACCTACAACACCCATATAAAGACTCTTTAAATAATTATTATTTAAACGTTTCATTTCGCATATATTTGATATAAAACGTTTATATTATTTCATGACGAAATAAACCTGATTGGTCACTGTACACTATGAACTAGAAAGTACATATATTATTATGTTTCTCGTCGCCTTCAACTAAGACCCAATTTTGCGGTTTTACTTCCTCTGTACTTATTGTATTTGAAGCGTAGTACCGTTTTAAAAGAAACGTTAACAAGTATGTTAAATATGTATAGATAAAGATATCATGTATTAAGACTAGTTTATAATGTATCCTGTCGTAAACGTACAGTGATTTTGTACGTAAGAATTAAAAATTAAACCTAAACCTGAGCGTCAAAGTGACTCTGTGTCCCAAACGGATTAATATAATTTACAATCAATGTTAGAATATATCAACAAATAATCCTGGAATTTATTATACAGATGTACTGTACAAATTTCACAATCGAGTAAACTTGTTTTTGTAACACCTTGAACTTGAGTTGCGCATGCGTTAACAGACACGGTCGTAGGACATGCATAGCAGACGACCCACGTGCAAACACGCCGTTCAAGACCAGCCAAGATCCAGCAAGAGTGCACAGAAGAAAAAGGCAAAATGCGAGAGAAGTGATCATAGTGGGCTGGGTGGAGGCACCCACACAGGTCAACAAAACACGCGCTCGCAGACCAGGCGACTTGCTCCTATAAAACCGTTACACAATCACACACTGACCGCCCGACCGCCCGCCCGCCCGCTTACTTACAATGACCAAAAAAGCTCATTAGAATATTTTATATCTAGCGGCAGTTTTAGGAACCTAATTATAACTCGTTCGTGTTTACATTCGGTTAGAAGGAATGCCTTTGGCTGTTGTATCAAATATCATTCAACATTTGTTCAAACTTTCTATGACTTAGTTTTCTATATAGTAATTTTAAGAATCCAAGTGAAACATTAGGACATTTTTAATTATGTATTTAAATAAATGAGATTAAAGGGTCCTATAACTGTGTATAAAATGCGAAGAGAACGAATTGGACACTCATATTGTATTTATGAGCAATGTTAGTTAAATTCGACCCGGTACTTTCAGTGAAGATGTAATAAACTCAGGTCTTACGACCGACCCAGCACATTTATGCGTTAATTACACATTCACAATATTGTTTTGAATCCTCTAAAAGAGTTGTAGTATTCAATGTATGTCTGAATCACAATCACGAAAATGATGTAATATATTCAGAGTGTCGATATCAGAGCATATTTAAAGACCACTTATAACATATAATATCGTCAAACATATCTACAAGACAAACATATATATATATCTAAGATTCCGTCGCGTCTCAGCCATAAGAGTTTACACTTAACATGAACTAAAAGAAAAGACAATATTGAATCGTGCAGTAAACGGAAACAACACGGCACTACAGCGGATATCCTCATGTAAGGAAGCAACACACATGTAGAAATGATTGTTGACACCGTCCATTACAACAATCACATGTTGCACCGGGACAGAAAAGAATTTGTCCATTGTCTCTAAGATATTTTTATTATAATAATATTATGATTATTTATAGTAGCGCTATTGTTTGTTGTGTGTCTGAGTGGGTACGTGCCCGGCGTACGTTAGTTAACCTATTCGGAGGACGTAGAAGAATAATAATAAATGAGCGCGCGCGGACACGAGCCAAACGGGGATCAAGTTGTTTGTTTGCTGATTGATTTAAGATATGATGCGACCTTCAAGGTTTTGGTTTGGATACCGATGCCGACTGGTTTTTGCTATCGTCGCTCTCTTGCTCGCTTATAGTTACTTGTTCGATTTACATAAAGCGAATTAGGCCTGGGGAATGCAATGCCGCCGCCTTTGACCAGCCACACCAACAAAACGACCAAACGCATATGATGACCGTGCAACCGTATGTTACACTTTTTCACAAATTACTCGGGATTAGAATTAGATATTCAAATAAATGTTTCACGCTTTGAATTGCACAATACTAAACTCCAATTATTATATAAACTTATTTATAGTATTAGCAAAATTAACTGAATATTTTCCGCATTTCTTTTTCAAGACAAACTCAGAGTATCACAGCTACTCCTAATTTAACTGTTAATTTCTTGATTATGATTGAATTTCTTCCAAAAGATTTAAAAAAAGTGTCAAAAATACAATACAAAGTCAACTTTCGTTTAAAATCTCGATTCGAAATTAAGGTGTCATATCGAATTTACATACGCAGCAAAGTAAAATGTATTTAAATCGAGTTGAAATTTGAATCGGTTTAGGCGATGAACATTAAATATATTTTTTATTCATGAGCAACAGTTGAATTTATCTTAAAAGTAACATTCGTAAAACGAGATATAATGTCCATATAAAATATCAGTGAAAACCTTTTAAAAAGGTCTTTAAGCAGTAAGAACATACATTTTAGAGTCAGCTGATAAGACCTACAAAAAGGTCATAATGCATTAAAATATCAATCATGAGTGAGACCCATGGCTAATGTAGCACCACTAAAGAACTACATTAACGGCTCACTGAAATAAGAAAAAGAAACAACAAGCAACAAACACAAAGCATAGTTGTCTAGCTGGGCACCAGGGTTCCATTAACCGCGCTCACGGTTGCGACAACCGGTATTATTGGTAACACGTTACCGCTGTTACCGCTGTCACCGCGCGCGCACCAAGAAAAATAATCATAATAGACAGAAATAACCAGTTTTTCAATAATTATTTTACAACGCGTGTGCTCTATGATAAAAATGCCGGGAATTTTCTCTCTTGACGATTTTTGTGTTAATTGGATGGTTTGCGTACATTTTTGCATATTTTATTACGTTATATGTTGATGGCGACGTATTTACATTTTTGTTGTTTTTGTAATAGAAATTAATATTTGTCTCATTAAAAATATTAACTGGTTATAGTAACTTATGTATGTGTAGTTAATGAAATATTAATATATGATAATGCGCATATATTTTGCATAAACTTAATATTTTTAAATATTGTTGACTTTTATATAATTAAATCATTTAATGGACGTTAACTTAAAGCTCTGAATAAAATCATCTTTCAATACGATAACGAGCAACTCGTGTTTAAAAATCTCAAATATTAATTACAATTATTCAAATTTGCAATCGCAATATATATATTAACAAATTGTTATTTAATTACTGAATCACTAAATTCAAGCAATATAGTTACATTTTTATAACAAATTTAATGTTTGCATATAAATTATTAAATATTTAGATAATACAAAGTTAAATTCTACTTTATGTATTAATATTTGGGTTTAAAAATGGGACGTATGAACGCAATGGATTATATAGCACATGCGCGAAGTACAAACACAGATTAGATACATGTCGTCTAGGGTCGGCTTTGTTCGACAATGTTCACCACTTCTTGTTTTCTAATGAATTTAGAATACATTATTTTTCTTTATTCATATTCAAGATTTAACATTAAAATCAAGACATTTATATCAGAAACAATATTTGAATATTTCCGACGAAAAAAGAAAACATTATAATTTATATAATTATAAACTCCATTACAGATATATATAACTCTTAAATTCATATCGTATTTAATACCAGGGTACCGGAAAAATATCATAAAAATTATTGTGCCATTAAATATTACGCAGCACCTTATAAATACATTTTCTGTCTAAAAATACCTGTTTTCGAAAAGTAATAAATATCTCAAAAGGATATTATCTTTAAGTGAATCTTTCCGTGAAAGTCAGAGACTCGAAAAAAGGAAATAATTGCGACCTTTTAAATGGACCTATCATTTACCTGATTCCTGTTTTTCAGACCAGACCAGACCATGATTCACCATTGCTTTTGTGTTTATGGAACATATAAAAACTGTACCATTCCATTAGCGATGTTTTTCTGTTTGTATACAATACACTTCGAGCACACCTTGCCTGTGTGTTGATATTTCTCTGCTTATAATGTCATTTGCGAATACATATACGCGGTTTTAATACACAATAATCAAGAGCTCAGGAATGTTTTATTTGTTTTCTAGGGATTTGTACGGAAAATATATAGTATTATTTACTAAGAAACTCTTTTCATATGTCTGTATTAAAATGAGGATTTTGGTGATTCTACGCAGGTTTTATCTCGTGCTACATTTGCATACTAAAATATACAATTATAATTGTAACACCTTATTCAGATCAAATTTAATACAATATAAATCTTCATTATATTAAACAAGATATATATTATACTAATAGCAGAAAATGTGCATGTTATACAATAAAAATCGTACTAACATATCTCTACAATTAAGTATTTCGTTAGCAAAACCAGTGATTAGAAAAACTGTTATGTTCGTAAATGTAATATAACTATTATGAAATAGGTTTATTTTATACAGTGAATAAATATAAGCTGGAAGCATTGGTGCTTGTCTAGACTATGTTTGCATTGAAGTATATATATCTTGAACCAAATGAGGAATGTGTAAGGCTCTAATTATATTTGATTTTTGTGGAATATCTTTAATTCCATTCGTTCAATTGATTATGGGTAATTTATAACATAACAAAGAATATCAAAATGCAATGAAAATGTGTGAATCCTTATAAGGGTGGAGCTTGTTATACAGAAATACTTGTAGAAAAATTTCGCCATGAAGAATGTCTGGTTGAACAGAGGCAATAAATAAGCGAGTGATAACACATAATTCACGTGCTCAATTCGATTACATAGACAAATGTTGTCCGAATGTAAATGGCATCAGCAGACGTGTGCTTTATGTGCATCCATTTAGTTTTGAAAACGCCACAATAAACGTCAGTCTGTGCTTGGTGCAGCCACTCAATATAATTTACTGTCGAATGGATAGGTAGGTAGGTATACGTCGTTCTCGAAAATGTATCATCAATCTATATGTCCGGAAGATATTATGGGCCGTTTTGAGCACGCTGTATCTTGATGGTTTGACCAACGAACGAACCATCATCGTAATATATAACAGATATGTCCCATTGTTAGCCGATTGTGTATTGTTCACAACGACATCAACTGCTTTTTATTGCTGGCTTTTGTTGTTACCTCTGGCAATTGGTATAGCGCACGAGTTTGGCCCGGACTTTCCACTTCATCACTTCCACATCTAGACCAGAATTGCATCGAAACGAAACGTTTACTCAGGAGGTATAAATTTAAAAGAAATAGATTTGTCCGTGTAATCATTAAAAACAAGTTTATAGTAAATCATACAATATCAGCACCAAATCTTAAAAAGGGAATTTTATTTTTAAACGAAATCACTTAGCAAATATCGAGGATGGCAAAATGCTTTTAAGCGTTTTCCCTAAATAAAAATTGATACGTCAAGTAGACAAAGCACTCAACTCTTCACCGTTAAAAGGCGATCTATATCGTTGCGTTGGCCATAATTACAAGGTGCGCACCACTGTCTAAAACCATCACTTGATGACCATTGTTATACACCAGATCGCTCTGATAATCCATAATGTTTGATCTTTATACACGTTGTTAAGCTCATGCGATGACTACGTTAAATCATGCCTGCAATGACGCTGCACTACAATTAAATCATTTTAATTTTTAGGGAATTATTTATAGTGATATTAGTCTGGATTTAGAGATGTATTTAGGATGCTAATTGTAGGCAGATGCCAAGAAATTGCTTTCGGAATGTGTTATTATTACTGAGCAATAATTATAAGGGCCCAATGAGGTAACATTTCGAACTTAAGTGCACACATGTTTTTGTTTTCTTTTACAAAAATATCACTTACTTATTTCTTCGTACCAATGCCCCTAGTTTAATTCCGGCGTAAAAGAAACTTCAGTAACAATTATGAATTTTAATATTCACTGATTTTTGAAAAAAATAATATATAATTATCATTTAATTTAAAATATGTATAGTTTTATTTTTAGTACTCCTGGAGGCTTTGGTGTACGTAAATAAATAAAAATAGAGTATTTTAATATAAAATGCTTACATTAGCATATAAAAGGCAAAGGAACAAAGACCTGTAATCATTTATCTTACTATATGCAAATTCAATTACAATATGGTCTGTGTGTGTGTGCCCTTTTTAAATCAACGTCCACACACAGACACACAGATGTTTAGCGTTGGCGTAGGTAAGGTAGTCGCCGTATTGAAATGACCAACACAACAGAATAGATGTCGTTGCTCGAGCACTCATTATTATTGTCCAGTTGTGTCTGTCTGTCTGTCCGTCTCAACTTGAACCCTTGTGGCTGTGGCTGTGACTGCTGCCCGTTTGCTGATTTATTTATATAAATGCATCCGCTGTTTTGTAGCCAAAGCCAACAGTCAACAGCCAACTGCGATTTGCATTCGACTTGTGCATCACAAGCACAGCACAGCACACGTGGATACCGATGGTCTCGCTCTATTTAGTGCATTATGCCTTATGATGCTCGAGGCTTTGTTTGTAGCTTTTATAATGTTAATATCTCGTGCCCATTTCAATACATTTATATATATATGTTGGTAAATGAATCGTGAAATGTGCACACACACACTATATTCATGCATTTATTGTTCCACGAGACTATAATTTTAGCTCGATATACGAGTGAACTGAAGCTTAATTATTGTTTTAAAATCAATTTAAATTTTAACTTATGTAAGCTGAGGTTTATTTTTGTAAAATAGTTATATTGTATAAACATTTTATTAAATATGCAATGTATTATGAAAATCGTGTAAATATTATTTGAACGTCAAATTCAAGCAATAAGTTTTGAAAAAGTGTAGTAGAATTCGTTGAATAAAAAAGCGATGGTTTATTTGAAAGAGACAAGAAAGAAAAAGTGTTCTTGTGTCTGGGCAACCTCGTAAAATAAAGGTAACGCCTTTTCTCTGTGCATATATAATGCAGTTCAGGTTGTTGTTGTAGTGGTGGTGCCGCCAGGGTCGGACTACGCCCACACAACCCTTTATAAATGTACTGTGGGCACCATGTAGTTCGCTACTCCTCCGCAAGCCTACAGGGAGCAGCATTGTTCGAGCGCGCGAGCCGAACGATCTTATCTCGCGACCGAATGATTTTTATATTTATATACGTGGTGCATATACATTTATACGTGGTACAATGCACGGACTATGTTCCAGAAATGGATCTATGGACAATTAAAATGAACCATTCTTGGTTGTACAACCATAAGACGACGTTCATATGTTTAACTCATTCGCTATCTTGCTAAGAGTTGCTGTGCCTTGGGCACATTCATAATAAAAGCACGACAGCGCATGCGTGGTTGTGATTTATTGTCTAGTGTGCACGCGCGATACATTTTTAAGGGGCCACAATAGTCAACACTGCTGTGGCTCAAGTAAATAGAAATTTAAATCATAATTTTTTCACTATGATTTATAATATAGTAACAAAACAATATCTAGATTATTTTTTAATGACAATTAACGTTATTTTACGACTATTAACGCGTACTTAATTAATTGCTGCTTTTAGAAGATAGCGAATGTAAAATTGATCGACTTTAGACAATATCTTGTTGTTGTTGTTTTTTGAAATTGAAAGCAAAAATCATCTAGACAGATCAGTTTAGCATAACAATAAAGCGGGGGCGGTTTAAGGATCGAGGGGGTGGTTTTAAATCGTTTGCAGGGGGCGGATTTACATAGGCGTACGTCCCACGGGGTGTACAGACACAGCGGACACTCGCTGTGCAAAGAATTTCGTTTTTGTTTGATTGTATTGTCCAAGTAGTATTGAAAGAACGTGAGCCTGCGCAAATATAAGAAGATTATATTTTTGTATTATTGTCCGAGTTCTTTGAAAATTAGGGAAAGTCCTGTCACACTAGAATGATTAATTCATTTTTCACCTGTTGGGCTACGAATTTGCTGAATTTAGAAATTTGATCTTACGATAGAAAAAAAAATGCTAAGTCCCTCTTTTGGGTTCTTGAATTTCTATCAATGATTTTGAGGATTATAAAAAATCGTAGGGGAACTTTTAAGAATAATGTTGTAAAAATACTTGTACATTTACATTACTGTGCTAGTGTAAAATTACATATATTGTTGGACTGAATGTGCTTTTTACAAATTTAATTCCATTTTTCGGTTTAAAGGAAACCAGACTATAGAAGGTTTAGGGGCCACTATAGTAAATAGTAAATATTACGTATAAAAGAGGCTGTGAATTTTCATTATATACTATGAATAAATGAAATTGTAATAGTTTTAAAATTCAATTTATCTTAAAGCTAAAAATTAATCAAACCATTCAACAAATTTAATAAGTTATCAGTGCCAACAATAACCATCTTTTATAAGCTTGCGTCAATAGGGGGCACGTTAAACAACAAAAGTATAACCCATAGACAACATCCAACTGGGTAAGATGACTTGACATATTCTTATATATACCATAGAAATGATTCTGGTTACTCAGCATTAATATACGTACACGGTTACAACATTCAACCCGCACCCTCTGGGATATAGTTATTAACCACTTTTTTCCTGGTAGTAATCAATATAACGTAATAGTAATCGATACATAAAACAACAAAAAAAAACACATTTTATGTATGATAGTATAGTTTTAATTTTAGTTCAAAATAAAAATAATGTGTACAAGAATTCTTGATTCGATTCTTTTTTGTTGTTGTTGAGCGAAATGGGCCTATGTATGTACAAGTATAGAAGTATAAGTGTGTTGGTTAAATGTGAATTTGTTCGTTTTGTGTTGAAACAGCAAGTCACCGTGGACCGTGTCGTGTCTTGTCGGCTTCGCGCTGTGATATAAGATTATATCTTTCAACAACGTCGGGAATTTAAATATCTTATGGTTGCTACCGTATAGCATAAAAAATGGATTTGTAATGAGATTCCGTCGCATACTCTTGCTGCTGAAGTGTGACACAAGATTAATTGCTTTAAATCTGTACGCTACTATATACTACTTTAAGTCGATTAAAGAATATTCATAAAAAATATATAGATTTAGTTATTAATATTATCATATTTTTAAATGTATTAAAAAGTTGATTCATTTACAAACAAATTAAACAAATTCAGGGCGACGAGACAATCACTTTTTGTTAAATAAATTCTTTGATCCGATAATACTTTAGCTTCTTTGGAATTTCATACATCGACTTAAAAATTGTGTAAGTTGTAACGTTAATGTTTAAGTTTTAAGTTAATGCAGTAAGATAATCCTCTGAAGTAAAATAAATAAAATATGTTAAGTGTGGTTTCATATTCTGCGAATTGAACAATACAGCAATACACAAAGTGTGATACATCGTAAAAGTCCGGCAAGATATCGTTTATAATCAGTGTCATATAACTTATACTTTCACTGCGGTGCTAAAAATAGCCACTGTTCACTTCGGTAAAAATGATTAAGTGATCTGGTTCGGGATCAGCTAGATTAGCTCAGTTGTGGGCGAGGTATACTACCACCTATATAATAATAATACAATACAGCTATTTCACAATCACACAACTGGTTGGTCGCAGGGCACATTCGATGCATATATAAAGCGGAGATAATAACAACTCTAGTTCTTGTCTTATTTTATTTTTATATTTTTTACTGCTGTAACCTAAACATGGCGTCGTGCACTATTGTATTGTACAACCACGAGTTCACTCAACAATCTAAAGTATTGTTTTTCTCTATTAGTATAGTCATTGTTAATTAATAAACTGATTATTAATTTCAAAACAATGATGAATAATAATTCGTGTAATTTCGAGTATGTTCGTGCATGATTCGTTGCGCATGCGCGAGCTTGTGTGCGCCTTAGGGCCAGCCAATGACATGTAAATTACATGGCCGAGGCTTCGCGCCCGCGACCAAAACAAAAAAATGTAATAATAATAATAGTAAATGCTTCGGGTATGCTGCACCTATGCGCGTTCGCGTACCTTGTCTGGCACACGACCACAGCCCATGCACCATGGTGTTCTCTTTGTCAGTTAGGGTAATAGCTCTTATTAAACGCCTACAGCATTTTCGTACGGGCTTTTGTAATCGCTACATTCGATACCTACGATTTTGCCTTACATTTCGCTTTGTTTTGCATAATACCATTTTCTATCTCGTTCAATATAACATTTGATAAACAGATTATTTTCATGGAAATAAAAGGACGTATGAATTTAGAAGTTAATTTGCGGTGTTTCTTAGAATGTGTAGCTATGAATTTATTTAAAACGGAAGTAGTTTAGCAGAAAGTAATTGCGAACAGTGCATGCAATTGCAATTGCAATCTATTGCTAATAATTTACGCAACAACAAATAAAGGAATTGATCTGTTCAAGGCATACTTGATTGATGGTAGGGAATTATTGATGCATATCTGACGTGTGATTATATAAAATCTATTTCAATATCAAGAGTGCTACAGGCTGAGAATACTTTGGGCTCTGTTGTGTGAACAGGAAAACGAATTGAAGAAAGTTACACAAATAATTTGTAGATTTTGTTGTTGTTCTTGTGTGATTGATTGTACTACTATATCAATTTAATATTAGAATAGATTATTGATTAATATAAATAGTGTTGATAAATTAGGTATTTCGTAATTAAAGGAAACGTGAAACGAAATTAGGGGCACACTTCTTAATTTTTTTCATCTTGAAACATTTTAATTGTTTAATAATATAAAAAATGGAATAATTAGAAAATGAAACATATATAAATGTGTTAAAATTTAAGAAACAATTAGTAAAATAATCCAAGCCACATTTATTATAATCGTAAACATGTTACGAATTATACTCTTTTTCTGGAAGACTGGGAATATTCTGGAGACGCCAGGCACACGAATCGTGGGAACATGCGTCAGAAAATGTCTCCAGACTCACAGCGAAAAAAAGGTCGTATCACGCGAATTAAACATACATACATACGTACATATGTTATGGTGTGTGGTGTACGAAAACCACATATGGTTATGGTTTATACGCTATTCTATTTATGCTGTTTCTTTGCACGAGAAAAGAACGTATAGGAGCGCAAATAAGAGCACTTCTGAGCACAGATTACAGACGCAAAAAAGCGTGTGTGCATTGTCACTCTAAAGTTGTCGTTTTTTCCCCCGCCAGATTTAGCGGTCATAGGTGCAAATATGCCAAGGATATTCACCTAGGAAATATCGTCAGCAAAAATGGTGGATACAAATAAAAAATGCAACGTAGAAAAAGCTTGTTGTATTACGTATAGGAATTTGAGTTTCGATACATTTTAATAGGTAAAAACACGTTTTTTACAGTGTACATATTGAAAATAATGTACGTACATATATAAAATATATTGAAGTCAATTAAAAAAATTCCCCGTGGCCTACTTTTAACATATATATTGTGACCCTAAGCTAAAATGTAAATATAAAACTTTACATATTAATTACATCGTGGGACATTAAAATACATAAATTGTACATTAGCGCCATGGTAAATTGTGTAGTTTTCTATAATATTTGTTTATTCATTCTAAATATATACGACTTTGGGCTTAAACTGCAGATATTCTTGTTTTTAGTGCCCCTAAAATGATATTGGCATACAAAAATCGTGACCAAAATGCAGTGCATATATAATAAGACAGTTCCTTGACGTAAATGCACCGATAATTTTGAACTCTGTTTACGCAAAAACAGTTATTTCATCCCAAAATCCTATATATATATATATGTAGCTAGTAGTAGCTTGACCAGTTTCATTTAATCACCATATAATTTCGTGCAGCATTTAACAGTCAAACAGTGTGTAATTTAGCGTCCAAAATTAGCAGCGTTGCATGACAGCGGAAGAACGCCTTCATAAACATTATTTCGCTTTGGCAAAATGAAAAATACCCATTTCCTATATATGTTTGGATACACTCCTTAACATAATTCTTTACTTATTATACTTGTTACGCAGTTTACATTTCTCTACTATCGAATAGAAAACTATAATAAATTTAATACTATAACAAAAGTCTTAAAAGATGTACAATCTAGTGTACAAAAGTGTATTAGTTTGTCAAACTTGCAAAAATATAAAGTTTATTATCATATAAAATCGAGCATAGACAAATGTGTCAAATAATATAGTAAAATCTGTGCGTCCATTTGCTTTTAGAAATGTGTGAATCGGCGCGGCGCACTAGATATGTGTAATGAGACTCACCTTCCAGTCCAATCGCATTCATCCCCCATAATACTCGCTGAACATATTTTCACACACATTAACAGGCAGACAGAGGTCAGAGCTGAAAGACAGTTGTAATCCATGTTCAGTGTTCTGAAGCTCTGTATCGTCCGTTTCACAACATTCAGTTTCATTTTATTAAAACTAACAAAATTCCACACTAATAAAAACACTGCACATTGCACCTAAGACTAGGTAAAATCCAGACATTTCATCATAACGTGTTTCAATGCCAAAACAGAAATGCTCACTGCACGTAATAATACGTAGAGTAGTAAACAAATGCGTAACTTTAGAACGACAGCCGACAACAAGTTATCATGGCAACCACTTTACGCACACTAGAGGATCACGCGCCAAATAACAAGTGGTTAGCTTTCGTGCGCGCTCGCCGACCACCGAGCTGATGCGATAGCCCCACTTCTCCCGAAAGCTCGTCCCCACCACGCTTGCACCTACACGCTATATAAAACATCTGAAACGGTGCAATTTCAACTGGATAAAGACTGATAATGTCTATAGATAAACGCTTATACTTGGCCATATCTTTGTTATTTTACTATATTTATGACTACACGATGTTTACCTATACATATATTTATATTTATCAACTTGTATTTCATGTTCTAAATTTACATAATCATAATAGAAAACGCGGAAAATACCAGGGTATAATTAAATTTACATAAAATCAAGCTATTTGCGCCTAGCGTCCCATTTTATAGAAAACTGGAATATCACCACTTATTGATCCTAAAATTTACTCCTACTGCATAATAATTAAGTATAATTAAATATAAATTAGAATTTGAGCGCTAATAGATTTATATAACCAACATTTTGATAATTTGACAATATTCGAACTATTATTATTTATTAAATGAATGAAATATTTTTAAATAAAATCAAATAAATAATATTTGTCTTGCATGAACTTATAGTCTTAAGTGAGTATTCAATAAAAACTGATCCAATTGTACACTAATAGACACAAAGAAATGGGAAAAACTGAGATAAATTAATAAATAAAGCCGGAATTGCAGCGAGCTCTAACGACATTTAAATTATCCTTGAAATGATACACATCTAGTGTGTAGATAATTCTAGGGGAAACGGCCATAAAAATCAACTGTTTTTGCATGCAATTAGAACAAATGGTGTTTGCAACAAACGCAACATTTTTACAGATGAGCTCATCGTTCAAAATGTGCATCATCGCACTAATTCCAACCACTTACATTATTAACTGTAACAACATGCACTGTTTTATGTGCAAAATATGACATGTCTGCTGTCTTTATACATTGGATTATATTATCTTCATGTTTATCAAAACAGTTAAGTTTAATGCACATTGCATTTGTGGTTTTTATTAAATTTGCAATATATATATTACAGACATATGTATAACCATATCATATGACACTGAGTAAATCATAACTATTATTATAAATACAGATATGAAAAGGACAAAAAGAATCGCGTGTAGGCCACTTCAGTTCTTTTAAAAGGAGGGTATGTTATCTATATCCGATTTTGTCTTATTTTTAAATTTAAATCAGGTGTCATTTCATACTTAATCAATAATTTTGATACGCCAGTCAGATTAATTTCGCGATGCATTAAGAATTAGCAGTGATTAACGCCAGATAGACACAGTTCGCGCAGTTCTAATGGAACGTGCGTTGAATTTGAAAAGTTTACCCGGGCAGCTGATGGCTTGTGCGTATACGTAGGTATAGTGAGCGATGCACCGCCCTAAATGATCGCTAAATAAGGCCGTTTAGTGCTGATTAGCATTCAGCTAGTGTATTATGGAGCGTGATGCATACGCAGGAGGTCTTTATATTTTTTGTACAACTTTTTCATTTTTGTGATACTTAATATATGTATGTATGTATGTGGAAGATAAAGGCGGTCATGCAAATTTTATTAAATGTAATTATGTAGAAGTGAAATTTTTAAACGATGAAATCAAAACGAAATCTCGTGGTTTTTGGTTACCTATAAAAGGAACTGGTTGAGAAATTATTCGGTGATGCAATTTTACATATTTTGGTTAGAGATTCTTTACCAGGAAAATTCACATACGGAATTTATGTATCATAATCCAACCATAATAATATATTTTACTATTATAAATAGGTATATTTTTTTGGCACGATTTGCACATCTCCTGCATCTATTTTTATATAATGTTTCTCTCTCTTTGTGTGTGTGTGTGTGTGTGTGTGTGTGTGCGTGTATGTGAACGGTCTACAGCCAATACTATTGAACATTCATTTATGATGTTTTGAATTTTTAATGTGTATTTCTTTGAATAAAAAATCGCGTATTTTTGAGAAGGATACTTTTATCATTATTTCAAAAACCTTATGATTAAGAAAAAACGAATCTTAGAAAGTTAAAGTTGTAAGAATTCCTAGCATTTTTTGCTTGAAAGGTTTATTTGAAAAATGTACCATTTAATGAAAACTCGCAACTGGAAATATTGTCATTTTACATGTTTACATGTTCACACAGACAACAAATCAAAAATAATTAAATTCGTTTCAGGGAAAGTCAAAACGTGTGTTTTATTTAATGTTTTTCAAGATTACAATATTTTCTTTTAGACTACATTCAAGATTATAAAAAAAAAGAAACTTCAAATAAATAATACATTTCTAGTAATTGTGTTTTTCAATTAAATACAACAATAAGAAAATAGATAATAAAAAAACAATAAAATAATAACCAAGCAACACTGTAATAGCATTTTAATTGTGTTTTGAAAGCAATAAGTTGGTGTAAGCGTCCATAAATAAAATACACAATATGAAAAAGTTGATTATTTTCTGTAAGTCCTATCGGTATCGGTACCTACCTACCTACCTACCGACCGTCCACATTTGGCTTATTGTTTTTGTGATGTTAGCGCGGTGAAGTGTACCTATCAGAAAGACACAACAAAACCATCCTTATTAGGGTGGTTGGTTGGCTGGTTGGTTGCTGGCCGCTACGGACAACTCGAAAAGCGTAAACGCCGGTAGCATAGCAGAATAACAAACCGAATACATCTTATGCCAAGCCTCACCGGCACATAAATTTTAAATCATAATTATTCCAAGTCTTTCCTACTGTTTGTACCCACATATTTTTACACTTACGTTATTTATACAATCGCACTCATTTGGAGTATGGAGGAAATTAATGAAAAGTATTAATTTATGTGCAAATTAAAATTACGGAAAGGTGGATGACCAAATACAAGATTGAAAAAAGCATCTCATTTTTTCTTTCGAGATGTACAAAAAGCGACACTAGTAAATAAGCACTTTCTCAATTTTTACAATATACAAAACAAAATATTGTCTTACTGTTTATTTTGTAATTTTATGTAAAAATTTCAATTAAAAAAATGTTCAAGATAATAATATACTATCTTTTGTTATTCGTCGTAGAAAATATAACGTGGAACTGAGTGTACGAGGTTGCTTCAGTACGGGAGCTTCGCATAATTGGCGACTGCTGTGCCTGTGCAGTGTGCTTGGGCCCGTGCTTCGGACCCTATTGTCTTCTATACTTGTTGATGCCTTGCCGCGAATATATATTCTTCACTTTTCTTTCTGTTCGCTTTTGTTTTGAGGTTTTTGTTATACTGTCTTGATCTCCAAATAGATTTTGTCACCAGGCGATAACTCATGAGATTTTTATCTAACGTAGATTGTGTAACTTTTTTCTGTGAAGTACAAATTTTTTGAAACCATTATTGTTACTCGAGGGCATTCGTCAAAGCGGCGTTTTTTGTTTTATTTTGATTATTATTGTAAGTAGTACAAATGGATTCATAGTTTTTATTTCGAACATAAATAAAGTTATGATAATTTCTGTTTTTGTTTATTGCAAAAACAAATTAATATCGTTGTACGAATGGATTCAGTTTTTATTTCTGTTATGATAATCTCTTCATATAGGTTATATGGGGTTTGTTTTTGTTAGTTTTAAACATCTGCACTTTTACGATATTCTTTGGTTATCACAAAACTGAACTTTTTTGTTTATTTAAAATATGTATAGATATTTTGGGGTATTAATTATTTTATTATTACGATATTCTAATAAATGTCTCAACATATTGTAGTTTTGTTTTAAATATTTACATTTGTTGATACTGCAATTATTATCAAACGTATACACAAATAAATAAACTACTTCTAAAAGCGATTTTATACATTTTTTAAAAACACGTCTCATACAAAACAACAAATATATTAATATATTCAACATGATCTGTAATGAAACATATACATCCACTAATTTCAAAAGTAATTAACTTTTAAGAAAAATACATTTCTACAATTTTTGAGCAAATAAATAGATAGAGAAAACAATTATTAACGGCATGTATTTTGAAAAAAAAAACAAGAAAAATAAAAATTGAATTAAAATCGTTTTGAATGTATTACTAAATCTCAGATTCCCACAAATATGAAACATGGGTTACATACAAGTTGTTTGAATATAATTTCAAAACCTGTATCAGATTTTCTAAAATAAATTTCTATTAGATTACGTAATGTGTATTGTTCTTTTATACATGTAATATAAATTAACGGAACAACAATACAATTACATTTTGTGGTATTAAATTCTTAGGAGTATGTTCAATAATAATTAAAAGAAGTCATAAACTATATTGTGCTTTTGCCTCGTAAAAACCCACGACTACGTGATAATATTCAAGAATTAATCGCTTTAAATGAATTGTCCGTTTAATTCATGTCGTTTCTATAATTAAATATTAAAAATAATGTTATTTCTACTTTTGTTTTCATTTCTTTTTTAATGTAAAGAAAATCAAATATTCATCAATAAATAAAAATTAATGTACTGTTAAACTAAAGTTTAACTTTATCTTAATTCTGTAATACAAGCCTAATCTTAAAATAATCTCACAATTTATGTAAAACAAAACATTTCCTTAGCATATGCGCTGCGCTGATCTGACATAATCCACTTGGACACAAACCACACAATATGCAGCCGCCGATATAGAAGGCTTCTGTACACACAAGCAACCGGTAATACTGGGTGGAAGAATCATACAAAGAGTACAATGAAACAATAAGTATAGTCCTAATTATTAAAATATAAATTCATTTCGAATTGATGCTTTTCTATAATTTGTAATTTAATCTAATGCACTTTAAGACTAAATACAAATGTGACAATGTGCTTGTTATTATCTTTTTGTCTTCATATTATATCCGCATTGCCTGGAATGGTATATAAAGGTAGGGGGTTCTAGCCTGACTGACCAAGTACGGTCAAACTGACAAGGTTGTATTTTACAATACGTGTTCCTTCGGTGCAATGCAACAGAAGCAGCTATTGTAAATTGAGAAACTGACACCCACGCGAAACCACTACAGCAAACCGGTACCGGTATCTGCAGAAAATATATGGACTTCTCCTTACCCCCCTTATAAAGTGTAGGTGTTAAAGGTTACAGCATTAATTCGGTAATTGATTAGGCACAAACTGTTACGAAATCGAATAAAAATGTTGTGGATTACAATAAAAAAGATAGAATTGCTATAAGTTTATTCAAATTATTTGATTGTTAAAATAGATATTGAATTTAGTTGTGACATTGATATTTTTATTCTGGGAATAGGAAACACTAGCTACGCACTGAAACATAATTTCAATAATAAACAAGCATTTCGTTACAGGCGCCAATGCTTTAATAATATTTGAAACAATTAATTATGGTCACCTGTTATTAAAGTAGAAAACTGTTTTACAATAATTGATTTTTGATACACGTGCACAAAGTTGATTGGAAACCATAAAACAATTTAAAACATTACAACGAAAGCAATTATTTTATTTAATATTTATAATTACAAACTCATTATCTTTTATGGGCATTATTTTTATAGATCAATCTGAAGTTACTACTTCCACATTAAATAATTTTTGCAATATTTTGTAGTTGCTATAGATATATTCCAAAAAGAAATCAATCATAGTTACAGGCAATAATGCCTTCAGCTTGTCGTACACTCCATTTAATAGAGAAAGAAAAGTTAGAAACATTGTTTTAACGCAATTTGTATAATACTCAATAGATTTACAGAATCTAGAACAATAAAATAGCATTCTCCGAATTTTTTTACCACTTTCTATTCCCCGTAAGCTGTAAGCTGTAACCTGTACAATATCAGAGCCACAAACTAATAATCAACAATATTGCCGGTATAGCATTTATCGTATACGTGTATACAAATTTATATTTTGAAAGTAAGCATTAAGTATTAGGATTTACAGCCAGGGGCGCTAATTATAATGCATTTAAGCAATGGTAATGGTATGGTAATAGCATGTAACCTACCCCATTACACAAGCTAATATAAAAAGAGGTAAAAAAGAAAGTGTATATGCTGGGTGCTGAAATATGTAAATGTAGTAGCATCGGCTATTTTATAATTAGAGCTCTGCTATTGATTGATTCGACAGAAATAGATCAGGTCGCCTATGCCCAGTTATTATAATGTTCATATCGATGATGATATACTGAACAGGAACATGGCATTAAATGTGTTGATTAGTAGGTCTACTGCGTTTAAATTATTGTCCATTTTAATTGTGTGAAACAGAAGTTTGTATTATTTTTAAGTGCTTCTTCAAACCACGCCTATCAAATGAAATATTTATATATCATAACCAAACACCTCATTTACGATTTAGAAATAGTCCTACGGCTTTCTTCTAAGACTTCAATAAAGGGGACACATTGTCACATTGTGAATCTGACAGTTATTTGGCACAACATTTTTAATAGGTATAAATCCACTAAAAGAAAAACATATATGTGTTTCTAAATGTAAAATAAAATTTTCCTAAAAAGTATCTATATTTACTTTTCTTATCTATTTGTTATTTAATGTGGTAAATATTTTTAAAGCGTTTACCTGTTTATCAACGAACGAACGCACCACTGTAATATTTATACTACTATTGAAGTATATTGGAGCACGTAAAATTGATTTCTAACTTGCACCAATAAATGATTTTATAATGAATTGCTTGTTGTGAAATATATAGACAGTTATACCATTATTTATCGTCGATAAATGTTAAACTTTATAGAATATTCCACCAGAGAGTAATTTGACACGATTTTAAATATGGTTTCATTTTAATAGCTGTTATAGCTGCAGATGTTATCAATAATTTATGACAGCCACAACAGTGTACATCAAATCATTATACGCCGATAAATAAATTATGATTTTTATTAGTTTTCAGACGAGCCATGACATTGAAGTATCTGGTCAAAATTTGTGGGTTTTGCAGGATTTATTCATATTGTAACGAGATAACCGTGAGTAAGATTTTCTCTACTAAAAAATTCCCGTAAGTAAAATAAATATTTGACCTTTATATTATATATTTAGAACCTAAGAGTGAATTGATTGATTCTGGGAATTTTTCAGACACACGGCTGAATACTGTAGCTCTTGTGCAGCGAGCTAAAAATTCGAAACAAGTGGGCGCCTATTTCCCTTATCCATAACTAGATGCATTATAACACACTATGAACCACATCAAACTATAATATAATGTCTATCAACACGATGATCTAAACAGCGAATTTATTGACGCCTCATTGCGTTGCTGTACAGACAGACACCGACACAATCAATTAGTGCATGATATGATCTTGACGATCAGGAGGGCGGTTTTTGATTCCGTCCGGTGTGGCGGTACTTCACGTTAGAGGTGCAGTGCGAGCGCGCGAACCAAGTCCACCCACTGGCACTGCCCAACCAACAATACCAGGCGGTCAACTTCTCATGACCCGCCGGACTGGATTGGCCTTCACCTTATATCCATACTAATATGTGTTTTACTCCAAGGATTATATAGTTTTTGAGAAACGATAAGCGCTGTTGTACACCGTTTTCACGACTTGTCTCCGTGTTTATTTATTTTACATGATAAAGATTAAAATGTATTCTATTACATATATATATATATATATATATATATATATATATATATATATATATATATATATATCTATACGTTTTATTCCAAGGCAAATAATTATTCTTTTCAAATGTTTGCTGTATGAAAAATTACAATATTAATATTAGCATAACGATTATGATTTCTTTTTTTGCTGTTGTTGATGTTGATTGAAGATAATGTTTTGGCGCCAGAATTATACTATAAATATAAGTAAATAACAAGATTCGATACGTACAACGCACCGGTGCGTCCAGCTCGCCTTATTAGTAATATATATATATATATATATATATATATATATATATATATATATATATATAATAAATTATTCTATGCTATGTGCAAAAAAACACATTAAATTAAAAAATAAACCAAACTCTGACAATATTACAAATACACAAGCGAATACTATAGTTCTATACATACAGTACGGCGATTTAAAAGAAAGAAAAAACTTTCTCCACGATTTCTCACAAATTTTGATGTAAATTTATTTTCCTATAAAGTCAAACCTTCGCCCCAAGCACGAAACATTTGTAACGCTTGACGTATCATAAGAAACTAAACGCATATATCTTATAACCAATAATGTCGTAATTACCTATCTACGACATTCGTTCGTATATCGTATACAAAAAATCGTAGAAATATATAAATATGCCCGCAGATATGGCACGCAATTTTCAACAAAAACCAACACACACAAACCGTCATTGCACAATTTTTTGTCTTGGTGCGTGGTTCAATTCGCATGACCTGAAATTCATGTAGATAATTGCCACCTATACACACTCTCTATTAACTTCTAAAAGCCAAAATTTCCCACCAGCCGTAACTCCATATATTTTAGATATTACAGACAACCAACAATAAATATACCCATTTAATTTATCTCGATTTATTTAATAACAAGAGTCTTGTGGAGTTAAACAAAAGGTCAGTGAGTCAGTCAGAACTCAATAGTCGGAGAGAAACAGATAAATGAAGTAAAAGTTATTACTGGTGTTGAAAAAATAGAGTTATGAAATAATATTTTCTCTGCCTGTTTATTATTTCAATTCACATAAAGTCACGCTGAATATAAACGAAATAATAAACAAAAAATATATTCCAAGTAATCCACTCATAAAATTGTAGTTTTATTTACAGTAAAGGTAATATGTTGAGTTGATCATTCATAGAGTTTGTGTTTACCTACGGGGTGTTTGATCGTGAATCTCACGGTATCGTATACGAATTGTTTACAAGTTTACCGCGTGCGTACACACTGTGTGAGTGCGTGTGTGCGTGCATGCAGTGAGGCCTGTGACCCCGTGTGTGTGTGTGTGTGTGTGTGCGAGGGCGGCCGGATTGTTTCTAGCTGTTTCCCATGAGTAGGATATACTGGCTACGGAACTATATGCGTTTATGGTGTGACGTCAATGATCAATCTATAATCCGTTTAGTTCCTTTAGCGCTTGACTACATTGAAAATTGATGATCATAAATATCTAAATGCTTTTTCTCCCCAAATAAAGGGTAAGCAAAGCTAGCGTCGATTATTTCGCTAACGTCTGCTAGCAGCAAAATATTTTATAACTAAGGTTAGAGTACATAGAGCCAATAGTGTAAATTTAGTAGTTGTTTCTTTTTTTTTAATAATTAAAAATGGAAAAAGACCCGTCTATTTATTAAACCAACATAAACATATTTATTATTTTTATGTAGTAATACAGAATTTGAATTCTGTAATCTTCTGGGAATATGTATTATTTAAATATCTAAAATTGAAACTCGTGTCAGTAATCCATCAATTTGTTATGCATGAAAATAATACGGTTATATAATTTATACAACGGAATATTTTTTTTGTCTTTTGCTATCAACTATTTTGGACAATATTATTGAACAAAAAACAAATCGAAGTTTGAGAAAATTGGATCCAGATCCGGTTCAAGCTGCAATTGGCCACCCAGATACACGAATCATTTATTGTATTATGAGGATAATAATAAGGCGGAACTATTACAAATTTTTTAATAAACAAATATCATTAGTTTTTTGTATCATTCTCGTATAATTTGGACCCATAAAGATATTATACGGATTATAATCACATTTTGACTCTTTGTTAATCGCCAAGGTTTATCTAATTTATTTAAATTTACAAAAAATTATTGCGAGCCGTATAATTAAATTTATAATTGACGAAATTTTAATCCTCACAAGGCCATGGAATAACTATAGATATGCGTATTGGAAGATTTGACATTTTTCACCACAGTGTTGAAACTATACGCCTAAATTTTTAATAGTGTAAGAAAAAATCAACATTAAATGTTGCTTTGCCAACACAGATGTTTTTGGGCGAATACTATTTTTAGACGGTTCTACGAAATGATATTAAAATCGCATATAAGCCTATGAGAAATAATAAAAATTTAAGTAGACAACCTGTCGCTAAGTTCTTGCTAAAAAATGCATGTATGAAGTTAGACAAAAACAATAATACAAATATTACAAAAACTATGTCTGACTCTTGCTTGCTACGTATACAAAACCGCAACATTTTAGCCAATTCCAGTTTGAATCTTTATCAGTAAAAAATCACAATAAATAACAAATTAGTAAAAAATAACCTTAAACAATATTATCTAAATAAGTATATTAATTCCCTTTTGAATTCCTCGAGTATTATTTATAAAACAACCCTGTTGAATGTATAGTATTTGGAACCCTTTTCATACAAATCCCTTTAAATGATTGGAGACAATATGTCAAGCATGCCGTGACGATATTTATGATGTGAGTACAATATTAATGATGACAAACACGCACAACGTTGAGTCCTCAGTGATAAAAAGTGAAACCATCTGACGGAGCGGTTCCGTGCAGAGTGGAAACGTGCGTCTGGAACTGGAGTCAAGCGCGTCGGTTCTCATGGGATAAGCGTGTGATTCACACACAGACACATCCACAGCGAGAAATATGTGCGTGTGCGTGAGATACACGGGGACTGACAGACACAGTTACATGTTCAGTGAATTTGATCCAAGCTTAAAGTTGCTTGTGCACAAGTTCTATTAAAATAAAACTTTGATTTGAAAACATCCATAATGGATAATCAGGGGATCGAATTGTTGAATGTCATGTCCGTTTTCGCCATCATTCGTATTGACCAGATGTCAAATGCTCAGTTTTAGCAAAAATCAAATAACAATTGATCGACTTTTTGTAACTTTAGTTTCGTTGAAGATAAATGGGTGGCAGCGAAGCGTGGATGTGGGAAACGCATGGTACCATATCGAATGTATTAATGAGGGTTAGCGATGGGGAAATAAGGGGGTTTACATGGGACAGGTACAACAATCAACAGCTTTACTACTCTTCTATATATGTTCTGTGGGAGTAAATTGCCGGTGGATATATTGTCATCCGCTTCGGTAAACATATTGCGCGAACAATCTATATATATCTATGCTGGTCGCCTTTGACTTACCCTCTTTTTCACTGCTTGGCAATCATATAATTATAGTTGACCAGCTGTATACTCAGCATGCTATTGTTTGCCACACTAATGCTTATGGGAACATTATTTTCGAGAGGTCATATCCAATGTTTTGATCTTAGACCTTTTATAGAATTGTTAAATTTACAGTAAGTTTAAAAACAGAATACAAATTTTTATTCTCGAAATTGTATTATTTTAATTATTTCGCTCACCGTACGAAGTACCGTTTATATTATAAAATCAATCCCAAATAAGATATAATACATTTTTCTCACAATCTATTACCAACAATGTGAAATATATTTGATGCAACTAGCCTTATTTATATAATTTAATAAGTTATTGCATATTAAATAATGAAGTATAAATTATATTTCTTCATTTAATATACAATAACTTAATAAATTATATAAATTAGGCTAGTTGCATCAAATATTATTAACTTTATTAATCATTAGCAAAATTAAATTTATTTCCCACATGAAACCTAAACCAAAATACCCTCTATAATTACACGCATACAAAACATAATACAACATGAGCAAATATTGAATTGCGCTACTGTAATGGGGAAACCAGCATTTTGCTTATTTAAAGTTAGGGGGGGCCATGAACATACATGCATACATACGATTCGCTACAATAAGTCGCGTGGCGCCACGTGGCAGGTAGCCGAACTATAAAAGCACACTTATTCGTATAGGGGAAACCCCGTGGGAAACACTAACACATAAACACGAACCATGTGATGTGCGACGTCGTATGTTATTCAACCACACTCCATGTGTATAAGGGTAACATAATGCATTCAATGTTGCCAATATAATAAAGCGAAATAATTGCAATAATACCGAGCGTGTGTCGTAGATAATACCAAGCGTGCTTTTAACTTATTGTTATTGCAAACGGGCTTTTTTGTAGTTGAAATGATTTATTATATGGATATAATGGATTAACTATTTTACTTAACAAGTTAAGGAGTGTAATACTTATTTGTTTGATTTTTTACATCTTATTGTATATAGTTAAAGAACCAACAAAAAATATGCACTTTATATTTCAAGTAGAAAAAAATCCCCAGTAAAAATATTTCCCGAATCCATTCCTTGATGTTAAACCATCTCTGCTCAAATAAGGTATGCCAGTACGTTTACGGCTAGGGTTTTTTTAATTACTACCAACGTTGTTGGTTCAATACCCTTATTACCCTAACAAAACAATACGGAATAAACGTTCGCGCTATTTTTGGACATGTTGAACGAGTCCCTGTGGAATCGCCCGACCACGAACTTGTTTTATTACCAAATAAGACATCATACAGGCAAAAATTTAATATTTCCAGCGAACCAACCGAATGGCATTAACCATGTTTAGAGTCGTGGACGATTCGTGGAACGGGTGCTGTGGACGTAAAACAATAAAAAAAAAAAACACTACAAACAATTGACGGCAGAAAGACAGTGAGTGTCCTTGAGCGCATGCGCATTGCTACCCAATACCTGATTATACCATTTTCTGACTTTGTTGTTTTGTTGATCATTAAGTATCCAGTTGTAATTTAAGACACGTGCTCCAACGTGCGATTTCAACTATACCTGCTGGCTGCAGGAACCTTCGCAAAACTCCAAATCCGGTGCCTGCCTGAAACATGTAACACTGCGCTCGCTGAATTATTCAGTAGGCTATAGCCTGAAACTCCCATTTAACAGAGCCGTATTTATTGAATTTCATTAGACAAAATACTACACGATTTGAAATAAAAAGAATCAAATGTACCAAATTCCGTGAAATTATTTGTATTGCTTTAAAAAATAAAACCTGATGTAACACAGCAATTATTATTAATAACCGCATATAAAATTTTATTGAAAATAAAAGATGTTATTCCAAATTTGGATGTTTTAATTAATTAGTACAGACAAATGTTGAAATTACGTACTGGACCACCCGATGGAATTCTGAACAACTCGATGCCTTGATTCCAATGACTAAATGTGTATAATTTTATTGTCAGTCATGGTGGTCTAATTGTTTTAAATGACACACATATAAAATAGAAAATAATCTTTATCTACGTTAGAATAATATACTGTATTTAATGTACTTTACATGTACAACAGTAAAATTATTTTATTACAACAGTAATTATACAAACAAGGACTCATGTATATAATTAGGTAATTATCTATTATACATCGATATCAGCTTGACACAATTTGATCTTATGGTTAATTAAAGTGTATCATTGCAAAAGTAAAAGTTGAGCTATTATTATATATTGCTAAGAACTAATATCACCTTTCTGATGTGATACTATTTCATTTGCGTTGCTTTCATTATGATATATGATACATATGTTTGCGAAATAAATAAGTTATATTATCATATTCTGTTTTAATAAGTTGTAGGTTATAATAAACAATACGTGTATTTCCGTTAAGATCATGGCTTCGAACTGATCGAATGATTAGAATACTTCTATATATATATACATTCTTATAAGAACGTAAAAAGTGTTGTATAATAAATAAAGAACACACCTTAAAAATATTTCATCGCAGCAGTAAATGAAAAAAGAGCAAGAAACCATCCAATTCCACAGCAATAATCATACCAGTAATACTTGCACATACTCCAGTTGTATAGCTGATAGCCTTTTTGCGACGATTATCGTCCAATTTCTCGATCAGCGACTATAATAATAATCGTCGCATACCTTTTAGTGGTGCAACGCATTCGATTACGGCTCTGTGCACGTTGTGCAAAAACAAAACAGATCCATAGAAGGCAAATAGTTGGTGTTGCCATATTCGGCAACAGCCAACCACACCAACAACAAGCGACTCTTGATACTCATCGTATCTCCGCGTTGTCTATTGTGTTTTGATGTTTGATAGCAACATGTTCATTGGATAGTTAAATGATTATCAGTACTGGACGTTTTGTTTAGTCATTCTGGTTAGTTGTAGTCGTGTGCGGCTAATTATACTACATTTTGACATAATTAGACGTAAATTAATTGTTTGGTCATCTCATTCTATTGTACCAACACACTATTGTATATTTTTTAGCTAACCAGTTTTATTTATTTTATGGACAATGGACTTACTTATAATAAAATATAATTTAGTAAATTTACATAATTTATAAGTGTAATTTTACTATAGAAATCTATACTATAATTTTGCAGTGTACTATAAAATATGTTTAGCTTTGCTAATTATTTTAGAAACTATTGTAAAAATAAAAAAATGTTTCTATCTATTGAACTATAAATGTATTGAACCCGTATATCCCTTAAAATAACTGTAACAATTAACAATATATATTTTAAGATTTATTTTCGTAATGCACAATATTGCTTGCGAAGCTTCAAGAGAATTTTCCTTTATGCAATATTCTGTTGCAGTATTTTGAAGTACTTGATCAAAAAAACCAAACAATGATATTAGAGGGTATTTAACAAAAACTGGTGCAATTCTCAAGTGCCTTTTCAAAATTCGCTGCTTTTCATTTACTTTAGGTCTTTTCATTCAATTGTTATCTATTCATGAACCACAATTTTTTCTAGCGGCACCGTTATATAAGGGCCCTATCTTATTTGATGATCGATTTATTGGGCACATTTCTTTGAAACGACCCTCCCTCAGTTGGTCCTTACAAATGAATTTGAGCTCACTCATTGAGAATAAAATAGAGAATTATTAGCTTAGAATTGGGACAGGTATTTCTGAAATTCTTTGTCATTTCAATCAATCACAGAACCAATTTATTTGTCAAATAAAATTTCTACTAAAATGTACCAATTATGACGGAACTACTACGGACAATTTTCAATTTCTTTTTGTGTTTTACTTTGCCATAGACTATGAACTTTAACAATATTTTGACAGGGAAACAAAATAGCGTATTGTTTATTGAAAATAGCAACGCAAAACGATAAAATCAACAAATTTGTGATTGACACCTATCGTATAGGAAATTCCTGTGCTGGCCACAGCTAATTTTTTTTTTCTGTGCGGCAAGAAATTGAAGCTACTTTGGACAAAAGGTAAGAAATTAATTTTGCATTTGAAATGATACACCTGCATATGATTTCTGTTTTATTACGTGGCCGTAGGCGAGGTGTATATAGTATACGCGAAACGAAATTAAGGCTGTAGATTTTTTACTCGTAATCTTAAAAATTAGGATGTTTGATGAGGGCCTCTACAAATTACTCGACGCTTTTTATTTGCTGTCGTTATTATTGTTTCCATTTTAATGACATTGGCGGAATGCATGGCCAAGCGAATAACGAATAATTTTAACTCCTGCATGCGATCTTGTCTCGGTTACGCCAGCACATTAAAAACAAATTTAAGAATAAACAATGTGTAAATTATAGATGGTTCATCATCAAGTCGTATATTTCATTTTGATACCCGTACGCTAGTACAAAAATGCTACGTGATTATATCATTGTGGATTCAAAAAATATACTCTGAAATTTGATTCACATCTTCCTGATTTCAAAGATAACGAGTATAAATAAATATATATGAAGTGTTGTACGGATAGTCGATCGATTTACAAATACAATTCGTCTATTGAATCAAGAATCAATTAGCATAGTACAAATGTAGCAATCAAATCATTTCGAAATATTTGATTGATAAATCATAACAATTTCCAAGTCATTAATCTTATTTCTCTACTAATGATCTGACTTAATTATAGTTGAAATATATTATTACTACATGTAAAACCAAGGTAAGTGTATATTAGATCATTATTCATCTGAGCAATATAAATTATATTTCAATTCTATAGTATTTGGATGAAATATTAAAAAAAAAAAAAAATTGTAATTTTATCTATAGGCAAAATTTGATGGGTTGGTATTTCAAATTTATTTTTTAATATTTATTCGTCGCAACCTGTTGGATGGAGCAGCAACAAGGCTGATCATTATTACGTCTTTTATTTTGTTGGCATAGTCTTGACACCTTGTATTTATTTGCAACTTTGAAGCCACGAATAAACCGACTCTTCTTTCATGTTGGGACTTTTGTGTTCGTCAGATTGGTAGCTCGGTTTGTCGATGGACATGCAATTAAGATCCTTCGGTTATTATGTTTGTAAATTGTATACTTGTATCAGAACTGGATTCAGGATGTTTCTACATTTGAATTACAGTCGTACGATCTTCATAGCTTATTTAATATTATAAATATATATTTATACCTTTCGCAAATACAATTTACACATACAAATAAATGTATAAAAAAATATATATTTCATATCTCGTGTAATTAATTAGATTGAATTGAGAGTGGTGTATAAAACAATTTTTAAAACAGATAAAAGTGCGTGAATACAGTCCTGTAAATGTAATAATACACGTGTGTGATTAATGACACGGATGCGTGTTACATTTCATTGGATTGTGATGTGAAATTATTAAGCATTGCATCTCTTGTATCCTGCAGTGCATAGCACATATGGCAAATGAAATACTTACGTACATATACACACAATATCCATATTGTATTGTGGTTTTAAGACAACCACCATACCTACTCATTAAATTCATTAAAACACATAAAGAATAAATTGGAATTTTCGTTTCAAACCTGTTAAAAACTAATTGAAATATCTACCGTTACCAAATTATTCGTTTTATTTACTAAATTCCCCATTATTTACTTTCTTAAACCAAATAAGTATACAGTAGATTTGAAAATTAAAAGTTATATTTATTTTACAATTTTGCGAGAAAATGATTATAATTTTGAAGAACTAAACGAAGACAATTCGATATGGTGTGTTTCTTTACTAATGAGTATTCATTCATTCATGAAAGAAAAGTTACTTAAGTTTTATTATGCTTAAAAATATAAATCTTTATTTATTTAACCCTATTCAGAAGAGCGACAGAACAATGCCCATTTTCCGGTTTAGACTATTTCTCATTCGCATTAAAATAGGTCACCTGCCTGCTACACTTTTTATTTAAAACATAAAAAATATATATATTTTACCTAGCAGTTCTATTGTTTTCGTCAGACAATGGCCGCACTAAATCAACATGAAGAGGCTTCGTTCAGTAGCGATTTGATGTGTTTTGTAAATGTTGACGTTGGCAGCTTTTTGTTCTTATTGTTTTCTGCTTGAAAACAGTTGAAGAAAAATCAAGCGTATAATGAATAGAACCGAAACGCCTATCATTTATATAATATTTTTTGAATGAGTCGTGCTTAAATATTGATACACAGGGATCGTTTCTTTGAATAGGCGCCATCATACAATGTGCCAAGTCATACCGTTTAAAATAAGAAACACCATATATTATAAAAGCTATTAAAACATATATTTCGTTCCATATGGTATGATATATACTGTCATCATTAAAATATTTTAAGACTCTTATGAAATTACATTATATTAGGGGTAACTTTTTTTCTCGGTTCATATTTTAGAGATACAATGTAGTTCATAAATATAGGCTATATTGGTGAAGGTAAACTAATGACAATTTGTCCCACACCTGCGTATATCTTTCACCAAACCACCTGTGTTCTGTTTCCTTATTTTGCCTCTTTCAGAGCTCCCCTCACAATCAGTCATGTCTAAAACATAAACCATGTTCCTCGAATAGAGTCACTGATAAGGGCAAGTCAAGCACGAGCCAGTATTATGATGCCAAAATACCACTCCTATGTTTACTTTCCTTCAAGTGCTTGAATTCTGCAAATACGAACGTTATCTTTTCCGACTGATAACCAGGACAAACTAGGCTAGTCTTTTGAGGTTATTTATAGTTATTTGTTAATGTAAAACAAACGGAAAATGTTGCTTTTGTCATGATATCTGTGTACGAAAGATAAAGATAAAGATTGTGTTTATCTGCTTTTATAATTCCAGGGAAATGTGTAAGTTAAATATGCGATTTAATCTAATTCTACATGGAACGTTGTTAATGCAAATACTTTCACTGTCGCCGACAGTTAAATATTTAGAGAAAACCATTTTAAATTGAGTTAATAGCAATAGTGGTTTTGTACAATTTGTGATGCCACCCAGTGTTATGAATGTAATAAATACACTTTCAGGTTTATTAAAATAAATGAATGCCACACCGCTGTCATTGTTAGTGTCATTATTTCCTCATCACAACTAAAGCCCCAATTGCTTTTCCAGATGGTATCCATATACGTCAAAGTGTGGATATCCATTAGGATCATTCTGATATCCAAAGAACAAAGGATAAAAAGTGGTAAGGAAAGAGTTTTAGAAGAATCACTTTGGTCAGGCAAGTCAAGTCAAGTCACGATGAGTTGTTCTGTTCTGTGAAATATAGTAAAACCTACGGAACTAATGGCATTTCAGTGTAAGCAATTTACTCATTTATAGAACTTGTCTATCAGAGTCGCGCTGTCTCCGGTTTCTAACATTACACCGCACATAAATCTCAGTAAACATAAAAGATTTTCATGTAAAAACACGTTAATATATATAATAAAATTACAAGGATACTGGATCGTGAATTTGCGAGGTGGATATACCATTAAGTTGGATTTTCTTTTGCAACAATTTGATTCCAAGAAATGAACACATTTTAGCACAATCCTATTTATTGTAAGATCCATTGCTTTATACCTTTTGATAAGATGTATTGTAAGTCCGACGTAATGAGTCGTACCGGTTGCTCATAAGTCCATTTGCAACTCGGAAGCCAAGCGGTAGGCATCGATCACATTACTCACTGAGTCCGTGCATGGGGACTATTATAACGGGCATTGAGAAATCTCCGCATACGGCTCGCTCGCTCGACGGTCAACGCATTCCCAAATGTGTAATTAATCCAGAAACAGTCACACTATAATACTCGATACGGTAGGTAATTCAATGGCAACGCCATTTTCGGAACACACTGTCACCATAAACGCATTAAATTCCTAAACGTTTCGTAAGTTATTCGTCAGTTGGTGACCTAAATTGTATACAATTTTTATCGCAAATAATGTGTTATGCTGCTCACAATAAGTGACCTAAATATTGACGCACGAAAAACCAAGGCTGTATTATTCACCTTTTGATGTTATTTTAAAGAAATTATATGCTTTTAACAAAAGAATCTTGTTTCAATAAAAAATGATTGTAGTTCGTGTCAAATAAAGTTTGTTACGTTACATAACATATATAATTTTATTATGCAACAGGTCTGATATATTTTAAGGTATAAAATTATTAAATATGTTATAAAAAATCGAGGGCCTGATGGTTTATATTAAGCTAAGTAAAGTGATCCGTAAAAACTGCAAAACTTCGTCACCGCCAAATTGTTTTAATGGGAGTTCTGTGAATTTAGGCCTTGAAAACGATACACGGCCAATTAAAACAAATTTTGCCTAACAAGTTAATTTATATTTCGGTTTTTAGTTTATTGGCTAAAGTTGCATAATTTTCTGTTGGACTTGTTATATAAGTTAATAGGTAGCCCAAGTGCTACTCTATTTTAAACTGTTTTTAATGTGATTATTATCAATTTTTATTTGTTTTTAATACATTTAGTTTCGCTTATTTCTATCTAAAGAGCTAATTTTTTATTTCGTAAAACACTTATATGTTTGAATAAAAGTTTTCTAGTGATTTGTCCATATCCATTAAATGATATCATTCATTTTTAATTAGTCATTTTAATTTGTTACGTATCATTTATGTTACGGCATTTACTAATTTCATTTATGCAAATTTAAGGCCATTTCAAAATAAAAGTTCTGACCGCAAAATGGATTAGTTTTGAAATTTTTCAATATATATTATTCTGAACGTATGGTGACATTTCCTATTTTATATACGAGCAAACATTGGAACCATAATTCTATTCTAAGATGTTTTGAATTAAAATCATATTTTAATTTTTCAAATTAATGTAAAAGAAAAAATAAATAAATAAAATTGAATTTAAGATTTGTATATCCCGGAAAAGAAATTCTCTTATTATTTATCTCGAAAACGACACTGGTTAGAGAAACATAAATTTCATAAAAGTTAAAGATATTGCAATTTGTAGCAACTTTTACGTGAAACGATTTTTCGAAAATTGTACCATTTACTGAAACATCGCGGTTTTGAAAAAACAAATTATATTAATATTGTTTCATGGCCATTGTAGCATAGTAGTAGGAATTTAATGCACAATAAAGCTAAATTGTATAAAATGTATAGCGAAAACTAATTTTGTATACGAATTTCGAATGAGGGCCACTTCAACTTAATTAAAATTAAATTAATTAGTTGTTTTTGTCTATATTTGTACATTCCACAACTATTGACAGTTAAATCTTGTAGAAATGTTTAATTCCACAAGGAAGTGAATTCTTTTGAATGGTTAAATATCAAAAAAATCTATTGCTTGAAATACCATTTCTTCTCTTTAATTATGATTAATTTCTCAATTTTCAATTTAATGAATATATAAGATAATTATAGGAGTATAATTAACCTAATTTGATGAAACTATTTTTTTTTCTTTTGGTTGATCTTAATAAATGATATATGAATGTCATTTCTCATCAAACTGAGGAAACAGAAAGCCTAAAAACAATTATTTAACAACATAAGTCTGACTATATTTAGTTTAGTTTTTTGTTGCCATGGATTAACGTATAAGATGTATTGTAAAACAATCATAATAGCACTTATACCAAGGTTTTTCTTCCGAAATAGTCTGCCGTAAGTCAGTCAGCAAGAGGCAAAAGACAAGGGGGCGACATAAGACAACGTCTGGGTGGACCACCAGCAGGGCTCCGCTCCGAGCGGCGACACACTGGCGCTCTGAAACCATAAATCACTGTTAGACTAACCTAACAAAATACAACTACTCTACCGGCACTTATATACCTATATCTACCTATTTACTTTACTTCTCTGCTTATTTTCTTCAATCTAGACGAATTTAAATTTATGCAAATTTGTTTCTTACATTTGTAAGTAATGAGTTGTCAAAATGTGAGTGATGTTCGTCATTTATTGTTCTAAATGTATTTCTCACCTTGCAGGTGAACTTCAGGAAGAATTTAAAGAATGCTTTGGTTAATTCGGATTAAATTACTATGTTTGTAAAGCTATATATAAATGTTTGAAAGAAATGTTGTGAACTTTTTAGGTCACCACATTTCAGGTCATCACACAACATATATAAAAGAGCCGTAGTATTCTGTATTTCCTCTGGAGGTACTGGACTGATTTTAACCAAAATTTGATATTCATATAATGTAGCATTTTAAATTCATACTTTCAAAGTTCAATGACTCTAAAATAGGGACATTAATCAATTCTTTTTAATATTATAAACTAAATTTAATTAATATTAGAATATATACTCAAGTAAAACCATTTTAGTAATTTCAAATTGTACAAATTCTCCTTATTGACTAGTTAGAATTGCATCATAAATCTAACATAGTTTAGGAAAACCCTAACCAACTTAAACTTTGCTTAAACATAGCCCCAACTAACTAAATTTCATTTATATTCATATTTCAGTATTTAGTTTGTCATTAATCATAATAAATAATAATGATACTTATTTTACAACATTATAACTTGAAGCATTTTGAAACATTTCGAAAGTTCGGCCGGTGCCCGTCTAATGGCTAAAAAATTGCAAGATACAAAATAGCAAAACAAAAACCGCGAAATTATTTGGACAGCTTATTTGCTATCCAGTAGCGTTACATCCAATTATTTCTTTATGGGAAACTTTTTACATCCAAAAACCTCATCTTATCATAAATAAATCTTTGTAATAAATGTCCGTGGATGGTTAATGCATTAGGCATCCGTTGAAACTGCGTTTTTTTTGTGTTCCGTCATGTTTTCGTTGGTGCGAGATAGGGTTAAGTTGTTGTACAGGTCTTTTGGTTGGTACTGCTGCATATGAAAGACATATGCCCGCTGGTAGGGTTATGTTAATGTATGTCTTTACAATTTGTATCTAGATACGAATGTGTTTTATCTCGAATATGACACTAGCATAAGTGCTCGGAACATACTGTGAACATATTGGTTGAGTGCCTTGCTTTTGAGATTAATTTTAAAGTATATCTGAGAGGGAATTAAGTAGGCGCTGCTGCTATTTACGTTTAATGGAAAACATATTTCATTCTTTTTTGTTTCATACTAATTTTCGATTGACATTACTTCATACAATTGTATGGACTTCCTTGTATTTAAAAAGCACAAAGAAACTAATTATTCTTGAAGATTTTATACTCATCATATTTAAACATCCGTCGATAGGCTTTTTTCCGCAAGTCAGTGAAAACGGGATATTTGTATCCTCTTTTGTCAATGCATATCCGACAAATGCAATTATATCATATTTTGACTTTTTAATTACCTTTCTAATATATACAAAAATGTAATTATACGTGCGAGAAAACGCATGTGTAATACAGAGAATATCTTTTCTAGCGATGTAAATTTTTATTTTTTTCTGTTACTAGTTTCCGTTAATTACGTTTACTTATATTTTTAAATTCGAAATGAATGACAAATTAATCCAAAAAATTTATTTTATTTATTTCATGAAGAATGTACGATTCATTTCTGGTATACTCGCTTTAAAATATGAATTTCATGATATGGACTATTTATCCTATTGTTCAACACTTTAGATTAACAAATAAAACTATGCTTCAATTATTAAAACGCATAGAATTCCAATTAGAATATATTTATGATTTGTAAATATATATTTTACTAATAGTAAGTTGTACAGATATTGTTAATTTAAATTTGAAAAGAATTATCTTTCTTCAATGTCAAATTTGTCACCAAATATTTGCAATCGGCAATCACCTTTTGAAGACAAGGCTGATTGTCACATATCTACGATAACTCAAATTACAAAAACAGTGTCGTGAAATGTATATTATTTTTAATATTTAGAAGGCTAAACACATATAAAATGATATTTTTATAAAATTAATTACTCTTTAAATTAAAACATTATTTCTTTCCGATACTAAAATTTACAAAATAATACTGTCAAAAAACACATGAAGTTAGCTATAATGTAATGTAAAGTATAATTAGAATAAATACGATTTTTCTTTTAAATATTTTGAATATCTCTTTCTCTTCAACAAAAAATCAGGCAAACAAAGGTTACCAGAAGCTTGATATCTATAAGCAAGACAAACACAAGAAAGGTGTATGCATATGTAAGTATATTCAAAGACCCGGTCATTAAAAACGAAAATCTATAATCACCAATAACATGATAGATTCGGTTTTAAACCCGATCTAATAATATGCCCTCGGCTAGCGCACGGCCAGACATTGTAACAATCGAACAAAACAAACAAAAGGAACAACAACAAAAAATTGAAAGTAAAAAAAAAAAGAATACCGCCCTCGTGCACGGATTAAATAAGTGAAGCACACACATCTTGCACTCTTCACTATAGAACCGGGGTGTGACATGTTACATTATATGACGATGATGACGGGGATTCGACTTACCCTTTTTTGTGATAACCTTGGACAACGCTACGGTGCTCCTTTTTATCAATGACAATCGGTTTAACGCACTATTCAAAGAAGAATTCGAGAATGGTTTACACTAGACAAAATAACCATACATTTGCAAAATGATTTAAATTGTTTCTTTAAAAAAAAAAACATTACACTCAAGTTTATACATGTTTTATTAGGTGTCTAATATTTAAATTCTTTAAATAATACTAATTAATTATCTTATTGTTACTGTCTCAAGAATTTAAGCAAATATTAGACCTTCAACAGACAAACCAATAATGTATTGATTATTATTTATTCAAATTATTCTGTACTTCGTACGGCGAGCTAATATAGTAAAAACTGAGCACAAAAAGCATAAGCAGAACGTTAAAATTAAAATTTTGTTACTAAACATAATTTATATAAAATACGTAATGAAAGTACAGGTAAAGGGATAAATGTATTAGTAGCACGTACAAATTAGGCTAGTGTAACACCGGTCTTTGGTAGGTTGCTATTTCATATGAATGCATCTTGTTATAGTGGCGGTGGTGTGTGCTTGGCATACGACAAAACGGCTCTGACACACAGACACACAGAAAGGCAGACGCTATTTCTTATATACATCAACACACGCATACTTGAGAAACATAACCCAAAAGCTGTACAAAAACACACACACACACACACACACAGTGAGTAGACTAGACAGTGAACGTCGCCAAAGAGAAGAGAAGAACGTATAAGAGGTATAATGACACCCCTGACAAAAATAAACAAAACGCTATATAGTACGTAGTTAATATATCCATATGTGTGCCTTTGCAGACCCACAAATTAATACAACCATAGCCACCCTGACTTTTGAACACACAAACACATGTGTGATATGTCTGTCAAATGAATGCTTTACAATTTAATGTTGGGAATAAATTATACTTCAACCCTTTTGCTAGTAAAATAAATATGGACTGCCTTTCTGACTTGACGTATAATCAAGAATATATTCGATTCAGGGAAGGTCAAAGCGAGTTCGAAATTTTTCATGATTACAAGACTTACGTATTACTTCGTAAATGAAAATTATTACAAATTACATTCCCTGTAATATTTTTGCACATTTGCATTTATACAATATTATTTATTTCATAATTTTGCCATTAACAGTTTTGGCTTTAGAGCATTTACAGACACACTGACACACACAGAGAAATAGACACACATACACAGATAGTGAATACGTGTATTTCGGATAATATAGCTAGTGTAGACTACATTGAAATGTAACCTCAATTTATTTTAAGACTGCATACGATATTTTACAGTTGTGGCATTAAAAAAAATCACCCTTTTAGTTTCACTGCTCGGGCAACAACATCTCACATGATATATACTATATGTGAAGGGTACTTTTTTTGTTTGTTGTTAATTAAGCACATGCACCAACAACCCCAGCAAAGAAAAGAAAACGAATCCATTTCATGGTACATTACACTTTGAGATTTAGTTCGAATGCTTCAAAGAATATTGTAAACAGTTAAATATTTTACGAGCTAAATATTATAGGTCAGATCCTGATTCCAAAAATAAATTAACATATAGTTTTACTATTAAAAATATGAAATTGCATTTTTATACGAAGAAGAATGGTTTAAATCAAATCGAAAAAAATATCTAGAAATATTAATCATTAATGATACTACTGTTCTGTTTCCAAAAGTTATAATTTTTGAAATTATATTCCACTAACTGCAACTCGATTAATATTTCAACTATTAACTAAATTATTAGCAATAAGATTTTCAACTTCTAGGCATACTAAAAATGTATTAATTTCACTTTCACCTGCTGACTAATCAGATATGTATAAAGGGAAAAGAGAGATAAAAGATTCCAAACAGAATTGATGATGAGTTGATGAAAAAAAGACAGGTACAGGCGCAGGCACAGGCACAGGCACTGCGGTCGGACAATCATCAAGAAACCGCAAGTCCGCAACTCTGTAGAGTAGGTATATGACGATGAGTAATAAAAAATAATAACTGCCAACCAATTTCGGTACCTTTGGCTGGTCTCTTGTAACGAGCCGCTATAGCAATAGCCTGCTCCATCAGCAGATCCACCTATATTATTACTACATCCGGGTAATGAGGATTCAATTTATCCTGGTGTGTTTTTGGCGAATGACAGTGTCATTCTTCTAATAACATTCACTCAAAGATACAATTTTCATCTGAGGAGGAACCAACACACAGGTTCTAGTTTTAAAAGGTATATAAAATAAAGGAAGAAGGCAATTTTAAGATATAATTTCCATTATTTCTTTTTGGGGCATTGTGCAAAAGCAAGTCTTTAATACATATGAATTTTGTGTAATTTCATAATATTCATTTCATTGCATTTAATTAACTGACCATTTCTAAAATGCACATTTTAATTATAATATCGGTCACTTAACTATCGTTCAATACCAAATTTGACTGCCTTTTATACTATTGGGCATAAGAAATGTTTGCTTCATGCAGAAGCTAAATTCGTTTCTTTGAACAGAAAAAAACAGTTTAGAGTTTCCAAATGTTACACAGACGCACAGCAAAGGATAAAGAAATAAGATATATGAGGTGATAAGAGTAAGATTAGCAACAGGAGACGGGCTATAGATGTGTTACACTATTTTTCCATTAGGGTGTCACTAGAGGTCTCCTGCTTCGTTGATGTACGAGCCAACCATGTCCGGATCTTGTAACAAATACATATGTGTGCTTGAAATTAAAGGTGGTCTTGGGTACTTGCGGTTTAAGGAATCATGTCATTTATATACTATATTTTAGTAGTTTCAATAAATTAACGAAACAAAACGACAATAATTTATATAAACATTAAAACACATTCACGTATTTTTTATACAAATTAAAACCCCATATATTTAACCCTTAAACGTGTTACTCAAGTCAAGTAGTCAAACATCATACGTAAGCGTTAAGGTTACGTATGAGCATTAAGGGAATGTATGCAACATAAATATATTTTGCTTTCTTCGAAATATAAATTTTATTTCGGTATTTCCTAGTTTATCATCGTCGAGTTATGATAGAACCGGCTAGCGAGGCGAGGCATTCATCCATTTAAATAGCCAGCACCATTGTGATGAATCTCGTTATACCTGAGTGAGTGTTCCGAGCAGTTGAGTTGAGCACGTGGTGCGGTCATCACAACGAATGGAATGGACAATAAAACGTCCGTCTGACCTGAACCAGATGATAGTGAAATACCTCGTACGCGCATAAACGTAACAACAGCGCGAAGAATGCATTATAACCAATGTCAGAGCATACATCGACCATCAACCATAAAAAAGGAATAGCAACAACAACATGTTATACCTCAACAAGCCATAATATACAACTTTGGTGCTTTAGGGCAAGCGGCACCAGCAGATTAATGACTTGTATGCACACATTTTATTCATGTGCTCCTCTTTATAACTTTTTCATACAATTTACTTGTTTGCTTATTTTTCACTCGTTCTATAAATATAATGCTAGGTGTGGGTGCGGCTGACTAAGCATTAAAGGAGAAATTAATTTTGTTTATAAACATAGTATTGATGTGCTTTGTATTACTATATTCAAAGTTTTTAAACTAAATGCCACCTAGAGTAAAATATACTGTTCGGAACATAACAACTATTTTTTAAAAATTGTTTATTTTGACATTTATGACAATTGTTTATTTTTATTGTGTTTTCCAGGTTTAATTTTCATGGTAAATTGGAATGTGTACAACATATTTTTATAGGCCATTAAAATAGTAATTATTTTGTAATTAAAAATATTCAATAAAACAATTTCTTTCATTAGATTGATTTTAATTGTTATTTGCCCGTCAATCAAGTTTGTAGTATGTACACATGCTTGGATTATCTTTTCAAAAACCAGTTAATGCAATAAAGTTTTCTTCATAAAGAAATCGGTGGTTATGAAAATAATTTCTAAATTAGATGAAGCAACTAATATTATACATGGATTAAAAAAAATGAAATGGCTGAAAATCCATTAAAAATACGGTTTTGAAATATCGATGAATACGACGGTAAATCTTCCTAATAAACATTTTCAAAGCTTTATAAACGTCGATTTATTTTCTGCTTTACACAATCGAATCATGATGCACCTTGCATATTTGTAGATAGTTATTTTCCGTTTGAGTGAGTTCTTCTATGCTATTGTATAAAATGCACTTGAATCTGTCCTAGCTCGGTTATTGTGTGGAAATTTGCGGACAGTGGCAGGTGATGAAGATGACACACTAGACTTAGAGGCCACTATATACATATGATGTGTTGTGGTAGTAGTGTGTACCCGGCATGTGTAAACATATACGCACAGTGCATGTGGATGGACTTGTCTCATCTTTCTTTTGTCTGACTGAGGTGCGGTTACAGAGTTTGAACAGTGACGGAGAATACACTTCTTTTCTTTTTAATAATAATACTAAAATTGTGATTTTTGAAAAACCAATTAAAGATATGGAATTATAAAATAAGGGTTTTTACCAGTCTAGATATTATTTTCAAAAATAACTAATTTAAGAGATTGTTGAGCGTGTATACACACACACACACAGATGTTTTACTTTCTTGGACAAAACAGAAGAATAACTAATATTCTGATAAAAATGTGCCATAAGGAAAAAAATGACATCTACGTATATGTTGGCACGCAACACATGCACGTCCGAGTTCCGTGCGTGTAGGGTGCGGGCAAGACAAGGAAGGGCATTGGGCCAAAGCGGTGCCAGTGGTGTGTCAAGTGCAGGCTAGCCATCAAGCCCGCCCATTCCGTCCAATGTGTCAATATTGAATTTCTTCTTCGGCACAACGATAGCAACCAAACCGTGCTCCGTCTAATTCCATTTCCGAATACGCCCAGTTGGACATTTCAAAACATCGTGGTTCTCTGTGTGTTTGCATTAGAAACTATACAATGGACACTTTATTCTATCTTTTGAAAGTATAGTTTATAAAGCATAGCATTCATTCAACTAAATTTATTTAGATAGAAAAATTAAATTAGTATTATCAACTGAAGCAGGCACTCTTTTTGAAACGATTCTTGACAAGACCAACTATTTGAATTTCATATTTCATTACATACATACATACATATACATACACACATCTCAAAAAGAGTCAATATCAATCTCAGGGAAACTCAAAACGTTTATATCTTTATATTATTAGTTTAATATTTCCAAATCACCGACAAATGTTTCCAAAACATATGAAGAATGGAACAACAACAATATTTCATGGCCAAAATGCAATATTATATTTCGAAAGATGTGCAGATTACAAGCCTGTCTGCTAAGAGATATGCCCGCAAAAAATATCAGTTTACAAACAAGAAAATTCACAAAGTGACGCCAATATCTTATTTGACTTCCAGCTGCACGGTTGCAGCGTAGGTACCCCCGAGAATTACTCACGCGTGCTCAACGAAACCTAACGAGAATCCGAAATTTGACAGGGTGAAAACAGATCAAGGAGGATTCGTTTTGACATTCCGCCAAATACTAGAAAGCGGCAGATCTCTCAACTAATTAAAATGGGGAAATTAGCAACCCTGTTTAGGGGAACCTTAGCCCTTAAACGATTATCAACCGAGATCGATGAACTTGAAAGATCTGAAGTGTGGATAATCAAGGGATTCGTTATAGAGTGGCTATTTTGAAAATCTTGTCTCGTGATTTAGTAAATAATTAATTTTTTCCTCGTTAACTTTTAAATTTATAGTTGTAATCGATTTTTTGCGGGAAGCATGAAATTTTGCACGCCCAATACAGGATTACTTCATTAATAATTATTTGAAAAAAATCTCTCAGATGCTAAATATGGTATTGACATTGTACATCACACATAATTATAAATTTTGGCCGTAATCATATTTTATTAACCCTCGGTGCCCACTGTGGGGTCTGGATGAACCCCAATGACATGTAGACTCCATTCGTTGTCCTCTTGTGGCACATATTTTGTGTTTTAAGATGTAAAACATTATATAATATTCTAGATTATTCGAATAGTCTTCCTAGATAATGAGATTTTTTTTTTTTTTTTTAGTTTACACTGAATATATTTTATAGTAACACCTGACAGAAAATACTGACCCTTTCATGGCCACCCAAAATTATAATTAATAAAAAAATTGTAATTAATAATCCAAAGCAGTTCGGCCCACCCAATCTGCATTGTAATCCATTATAATAACCAAAGAAAAAGAAGCAAATAATGAATACATCCCCTATAAAAAATCATCATCATCATTCCAGTATACGAATTCTGCAGATGTGCGTAAACAAAATACAGTCTTGTAAAAACAACAAACGAAAGTTTCGACAAGATACACATGCACAGGTCAGGGTTGGCATTGGCATCAAATGGGCGGCTCGTCAGGGGCGGCATGGTGGGGCTGCGAGGGGTTATGATATATGATACATGCGAGATGGTGCTATGCAGTGTCAGCATAAACTAACGATCTTTCTGGGCAGGTTTGTGCGTGTGTCGGCAAGTTACGAAACCACCCTGTGCCGAGCGAGCGCCTCCGGGCGCAAAGAAAGTAAAATTTTCTTTTTTTGTTGTTGTTGTAAAGGGTGTTCTTTATAAGCGATGTTATGAAAAAGGTTTGATACTTTTAATATGGGGGTTGAGGAATATACAATTTGTGGTGGATAAATACATGTTGATATATTATCGACAACAATATTTTTCAGATAAAGGTACGTTAGGCTCAGAACATATAGGATTTACATTGGCACCTATTTGTGAGAAAGTGTTATTTTTAATTACTAGCCTGACTCATATAAGAGACAAGTAGAATATTATAAATAATACCAAGGATTTTAGGCATCGGTAATTTACAATTTTTAAATCTGCAGTGCAGTTATTTTAATATCTCGTTCTCTTTCTAGCAACGGTTAATATTTATTGATGTCAGACTTATTAAGATTTATATAAATAATCTTGTTAAACAGAAGCTAAGAACAATACCAAAGACCAAACACCCATATTAAATAAATAATAAATAAAGATAAGAATAACTCTGCTAAATTTTATAACTATGCTGTAAATGAAATGTGGATCTAAGTATATGTTGGTCTATTATTTAAAAGTCTGTGATTTGAGTAGTCGCTCACTAGGAATAATCACATTTAGGTGCGACAACAATACCAACATAAATTTTTACTATAGTCATTTGGTTGTTGGGTAATTATCATATGTTTGAAAAGAATTCCGCCTTGAATGGAGACTGGTATTTTATGTTGGTACGAGGGGTAACATTAGCCAGAATATATATATGAATAAAGCATGAGATGACCGTCTGCGACCAAGGGTTGCTTCTTTGATCGCCTAACCTATTATTTTGTTTGAATTTATTCGGGAGATTATTAAGTAAGCTGTAATGTGCATGCATTCTGAATCATAGGTGTATTTATAAAAATTTAAAAACAAAAAACACCGAAACATATTGTAGAAGATATATTTTATAACAAAATTTGATATTTTTCTAGTAAAATCATTAAAAAATAGTGTTCTAATTTTGATATATAGGTACTGTGTTTCTTTTCAAAACTAACAGTAGTTCGGTTCCCTTTTCGTAACTAGTTGGAAAATGAAATTCATTTCTCCTTCAGTGCGATAAGTAGCAATCAAATCCATTTAGCAGAAATTTTAAAACTTCTTTTGCTCACTGTACTTTGCAAAAGGGCCACAAAAAACAGACAGGGCTATGGAGGGTGGGCCCTACTAATGACCGGCACGTCTGCAAGGCACGTTAGACCCTATAGAGGTTACTGTTTGATGGCAACCACCATAGCCGTTTCACATAAGGGGAAACTTACCCTGTAGCTCCTCTAATTAACACAAATAACAAAAAACATTTTAATGTACTATCATCACACATGCAGTTAAAAGGAAATACAAGCCCTGCAACAGGCCAATTGCTAAAATGCTTGTTAAATTTAATTGGCCGAATTTAAACAAAGCACAAGTCATAAATTCACATTCTTAATAAATGTTTAATAAAATTTATTACTTTGGAAATAAAATCATTTTATTAGGGGTTATTAATGAAGAATGCAAAATTAAGGGGCAGTCCCCTTACGCTCCTTGCCCTAATACGAGCAATTTGTGCAAGTAAAAAAATGTGTTTAGATTTTGTTTGAAAAGATTTGCAGAAATATTCCCTTTGAAAATAGTTATTTTATATTTACGTTTCTTTAGTTACAATGCATCATTTCATAGGTGAATTTAAAAAAAATAAAGGATCATTTAAAATATAGATAGTGAAAAGACAAGAAATTCGAGTGAAGGTTACTGCAGCTTTCATAACTGTATCTATTTTGGTGACTATAATATAAGGTTAGGAACACATTATTTTTTAAATTTAAATTGTTGACCTACATTTGGCTCTTCGATGATTAAATATGAATTATTTTGATTGAATTTTAATGTTTCTAGAAATTTTAAAATCACATTTTATTATTAGAAGTTCTAACCAACACCGTACAATTTTAAATTTAATTTAGGAAATAACCATAATAACTCAGTATATTTTAACTATTAATTATACATTATTTGAATGATTTGACACCCTTATCTCCAAGCCAAATATAAAAAAATTTTACAAGAACTATATTTTAAAAGACATTGATAAAAAGATTAAGAAATAGTGTATATAAAAAATTGACTGGTCGAAAATAAAAAATTAGAGCTATTATAATCTGACACGATGTCAGTTCGGATAATTCAATTGTTTTATAATAGTTAATTCGGAGTAGAAGAAAAAATCAAGATAAAATCGATTCGGGCTTGAACCCTTAAAATTAGTCTAGAACTGAAGAGAAAAATCGAGTGTCAAATGTCGATATAATCTTGAGAAACATCACTTAATTTCTAATTCCTAACTAACGTGGTCAAAGTGCCGACATATCGATTCATATCAGATACAAGCACAGGCAGAGGCGTTCGTTAAAAAAGGGGTAATAAGAATATAAAAATATATAATCTGAAATGGCCAAAAATTAAAAAAATTGAAAAATACTACGTTGTCAAATACTCCTATATTTAACATTATTTGTTGAAGAAATACAAGTCATTTCATCGAATATTCAAACCGTGCAATTGTGTCACATTAGTTATGTGTGACCTAAAAAAATAATAAATATTACATTGAATCATGTAAAAGGTTGTTTATTGCTATTTTTAGGATACCTGCTCTTGTTATTAAAATCTTGTTTGAACTTGTTACAGTTACGAGTATATGTATATCGGAGGCAAAGGAAAGAAAGAAAAAAGTGGCTCTATAAAGATGAAAATCATTTCGCCTATGGCGCGATGTCGGCGCAGCAGCATTGAAGCGAGGCGGCCAGACTTAACCCTTCATTTCCAATCATCTGATTTCGAACCGCGACCAATTTCTCATTTCAAATCGACCGACTAGCGACTACATAATATATTATATCATCAAGATCAAGATGCGGTGTTGCGCTTGTGCCAAACATTCATTATCTTAGATATTTTAGACAGGTTTTAATTCATTTTTGATTAAATTTAGAAATATTACCTACTCATTGGATTTATTACCGTAATATTAGGTACGAAGTTTTAAAAAGCCTCTTTTTAATCGTTTGAAACTACTGTTCTAATTTTAACACTGAAAGGCAAAGTAGAGTTAAGGTCATTCCAGGTTATTATATACTTTATTTGTTTTTGTCTAGCCTTATTTCGGTTAATATTCACGTAAAATAAACAGAATTTTTGTGAAATAATATTGACTTAGTCTAGCAATGTCAAGTACAGACACGTCTTGTACAAAAATTAACAGTTTAACGATAATGAAAAATTGATTAAAAATACCAAAATTATATTTGGTTTGACAACTTTACTACGCCACGTAGAAAATAATTAGCAACAATACCTATATGTATGTATGTTTAATAATCACATGTCAATTATCGAAGATATGGTAAACAATTTATCACGTGAAAACTAATACACTTCTATAGTACATACATTACCTAGGCAACTTTTCATCAGTTGAATTTTAACTGTCAAAACTAAAACGTCAAAATATGTGCTAAAATGTCACAAATAAGAAAACTATTGCCAATACTAAAAACATCCATTCGCCAATTATCTTCGTCTAGCGCTACTGATTTGAAAGGTATTTAATTACATTTATATAAAAAAAAATATGTGTTTTCAAAGAACTATGTTGGCACAAATTTACAACTGTTTCCCTAGTAATCTAGTGAGAAAATAACTACAATAATTCGTTTTCTCATTCGCAACAATCTTCACAAACACTAATAAATATTCGTACTCACTCAAACACAACCTAATGTCGAAATTAATAACTATTAGATGAAGGCATGAAAAATGATTTTTTTTTATAGCAATTTTAGGGCGAAAAATCATCTTTGAACAAACACGAATAAAGAAATTTCGAAAAGAACATGGCAATAAGAAAATCGGTAATATCACAGTGAATATGATGTATGGCGGTATGCGAGGTATAGTAGGATTGGTATATGAAACATCGATTTTGGATCCAATAGAAGGAATTCGATTTCGAGGACTGACCATTCCAGAATTACAAAATAAGCTTCCGAAAGACGAAGAAGGTGCATCACCACTTCCAGAAGGATTATTTTGGTTGTTACTGACTGGAGAAGTACCAACAAGTTCCCAAGTAAGGTGGGTACATTTATACAAATCTTGAATTTCTTCTTTTACAAAAGTTGATTTCTCCTTCACAGATGGGTATCAAGACAATGGGCAGAACGATCCGAACTCCCCGATCACGTGTTACAAATGCTCAAAAACATGCCCGCTTCCTTGCACCCAATGTCCCAATTATCGATTGCCGTTACAGCATTAAACCACAACAGCAAATTTGCCAGGGCTTATACGAAAGGAGTCAACAAAGCTACATATTGGGAGTACGTTTACGAAGACTGCATGGACCTTATCGCTAAGATAACCCCAATTGCAGCAACGATCTATCGAAACACTTACAAATATCGAAGTCCAATCAGTGAAATTGACAAAACGAAAGACTGGGCATATAATTTCACGACTATGCTCGGATTTGATAATCCAGAATTGATAGACTTGATGAGATTGTATTTGACGATACATTGTGACCATGAGGGTGGCAATGTTTCTGCTCATACTACACATTTGGTGGGATCTGCGTTAAGTGATCCATATTTATCGTATGCGGCTGGATTGAATGGTTTGGCGGGACCCTTGCATGGGTTAGCAAACCAAGAGGTGCTGCAGTGGTTGAAAAAACTTAAAGCAGAGGTAAGTTTTGTCTAATCAGTAATGAATATCGATTTGTTCTTTTAGTAAACAATAATAAAAAAACTATATTGAATTTCTAGGTAGGCGACTATGTAAACGATATCCAACTTCGTCTATTCATCGAAGAAACACTAAAATCTGGCCAAGTAGTTCCAGGATTTGGGCATGCAGTGTTACGCAGAACTGATCCACGATACATATGCCAACGGGAATTTGCTCTGAAACACCTCCCCAACGATCCGCTCTTCAAACTAGTTTCACAAGTTTACAGAGTGGTTCCGCCAATCTTAGAAGAGCTTGGCAAAGTCCAAAACCCTTGGCCCAACGTAGACGCACATTCAGGGGTATTGCTCTATCACTACGGTCTTACTGACAGCCAATTTTACACTGTGTTGTTTGGGGTTTCAAGAGCGTTGGGAGTGTTAGCTGCACTGATTTGGGATCGAGGATTGGGATTTCCGATCGAGCGACCAAAGTCAGTTACAACGGATTTGCTAATGAAAATGGTTGCAGATAATGATAAGGAGAAATTGTCAAGTTAGGATTATTTATTTTGTATATTAGTAGAGTTATGTTCATTATATATGTCAATATTTTGTATTTTTGTAGATATAGTTTTATATTACACCAATAAATATTTTAGTAAACTATCATATTAAAGAGCAATAATTATTGAAAATAAAATAAATATTCCAAAAAAATCATATTAAAATACTTTTACGAGATAGAAAATATAAAGTAATAGTGTTACTGTCTATATCAATACATTTTGCAGACCTTCAAAATCATGTTGGTGATTGCCATACATGCAATATTAATAACCAATTGTAAATATTTGTATTTCTTCAGAGTTCTGAGAAAATCCAATTTACAAATACAAACACATTTTTATGAAAATTTTATTTCAAACAGGTTTTTTATGCAACGGCGCCATATATAACTAGAAAATCGAAAGCCGTCAGTTACTTATTTTAATCTTTTAACAATATAATTGCATCATTTATAAATTATAAGCATGTACTCTTTTAAAAAAAAAATACAATCCGAGCAGACAATGTCTTTGTTTAAGCGTTTACCTTGCCATCGGCGAGGTTAGTTTCAAAGGCAGGAATATTGTAATGAGTCTAATGGATAATTATTCAATCTGTAGTAACACTCGTAATAATATAAAAAGCTAACAGGATGTATATATAACTGTTACTCTACACCTAGTCGTATTATATAATGATTAAACATGTGATTATTTATGAGAACAGGTGACTAAGTAAATGAATAATAAATAGAAAAGTGTACATTGTATCTTTTGCTTTTCTTGTATCATTTTTACAGTTACATCCATTTAATGCACTGCGACTACAAACATAACCTGGAAAATCTTCAGTTAATTAATTCCTTTATGAAATCTGCTGCGTAAACATGGTTAATTACATATTTATATTCTTAAACATTATTTAGAATTCTCCGATTCGAAATCAAACAAAACAACCGACACGAATTATTTATTTCCAATTCAAGTTTTTAGCATCCATAAAATCGGTTTAAGGATCAGTTGTAAAGTTGAGTATTTCAACTCTTTACTGTCTTTAAATCCCCGCAATAAAACGAAACAATTTGACACAAATAGGCGCCAAACATTTGAAAATGAAGCTCGGTTACCTTGGCTCGTTTTATTACCTCGTAATTGTCGGCAAGTCTTTAAGGACTGGAGCAGGCGAGGCGTCGCTATGGCATCGCCAGCGGTTCACCTGATTATCTTGAACCATATAAACACTTAGAAGCACCATTGGCTTTTATTATTGACAAGGTTTTACACTAAAGGTGACGGACTTTAGCTATAAAACACACAGAGACCCGACACACATTTATGTGTGATGCCCACAATTGTCAATTGTAGGCGTTATAAATTCATGTTTTACGGTTTTGTGACAGGTTATGGGGCGATTTTATACGTTTCGGTGGTTTTAAACAATATTTGTATTCAATGAAATTTTGTTTAGGAAAATGGACCGGCAATGGAATGAATAATTATTATTGTTCGGAGATATAAAAATCGTTACTGAGTCCACTGAGTTTTATAAACGAATTCGTAAGTAGTACAAAATATTTATAGTGTCTATTTGGTTCTAAACCGCTTGAGTGACCTTTGCTCGATTTTCTTAAAGTTTCATTATCTATATAACTATAATATTGCTTTATCAAATATTCAATACCTATTTCTAAGAGTGTACAGAATGTATACACGTACATTGAAGTAGACATTCATACAAAAAAAACATTATTTTTTTACATTTTACTTGATTTAAAAGTCAGGTAGAAGCAGTTACCCCTAACGCCTTTTAAAAATAAATATTATGGCCATCTGAGATTCTCGGAGATACAGTGAAACGTGCATTGGTGACAAATTAACAGAATGCTTGGGGAATTGGAAGGGTGAAAAACAACTAAAAATTATAAAACTCACGTACTTTGCAGAAGCAATTAAAATACTTCTACGCCTTTGCCGAAACTCTTTAAGTTTTTGTTATGCTGCTGATGCTCAACACACAAAGAGAATAGGTAAGTATATAACATAAATGGTTTTGTCTACCTTCTACACAGAGAAGCTTATGTTTTTGGCGTGGTTGAAAAGAATGGGGCGCCACAATCGGCAAACTTTAAAGGGGGTTTGCTCAAAATATAATGATAGCTTTCTTTTGCCTACGCGCAGTGAAAAACTAGAGTATATCTTACCCTTACCGGCAATTATAGGATGGACTGTGCCGAAATTGTGAACGTTTAAAAATGTTTAACACGGTTTTAGACAAATAACCATTGCTGTTTATTATTTCTCTATTGTCTGTCTGGTTGCACCTAAATGGTACTATTATTTTTAAATGATTTTAAAATATTTTAAGTATACAGATATTAGCTATATTTATATTGCAATTTGTAATTGTATTGAGTTTAAATTCCATTTTTTGCTCTATAGTCTTTGGTCATGTGTCTGTAAAATTCTCGGATCAAAAAAATGTTCTTAACAAAAAAGTTGTCTCGTCACTTTGATTGTGAATTCGAAAGCCAAAAATAATAAATAATAATAATATTGAAATTTAGAATGTTGATTGATTGTTTGTTCGAATGATTGTAACAATACATTTTGTATTCCAACAATTGCTATCGTTATCATTATTGTCTTTTATTATTTTATCTCATCAAAAATATGTAATTATAATTAAGTTTTCTTTCTTAAAAACATCAGTGGTTAAAAAATCTGTTCTATTTAATATCTTTTTTATATATATACGGCGAGCTGAAGCCATTGGTGCACCTATGCTTATTAGTATTAGTAATAGTAATATAAATAGTGTTAATGTGATATTATTTTGTTCGTGGAGACTCACGCCTGGCTATATAAAATAACACTTTTAACACTAAATAATAACTATTGTTATATATATATATATAATTAAACTCTTCACGAAATTATCATTGTGATTCGATTTCACATTAATTTCGGCTCCAAGAGTTGAATACTTAAATTATTCGAATGATATTTGTGTTAAAACTCTTACCGTACTGTATTGTATCATCTTCCCCAGGCACTTGCAAGTCTATACACCAAGTTTGGAACTCAACCTGTCTTTTCTACGAGTCAATATGCACAAATACTAAACAAATTCACTTTAACATTGTAAAATTAATGCAAAACACATTCAACATCACTTTATATTACTTTTGACACCGATAAACATATTTATACGTGGGTTTTATCAAAGTTTTAACACATTTAATTCAGAACAGAAGCACACGAAATCAGCTGTCAATGTTGTATATACCAAGTCAGCGCGTGCGCGGATTCACGAACATGAAATGTGTTTAGTTGGTACTAAAATTGACGAATGCAAACTTAGATAAAAGAATAAACGATATTCAATACATTGTTATTCAATTTTTACGTAGATATTTATAAGAATATGATTAGAATAGTAATATTATATATTGTAAATGTATATTTCGAATATATGCCGCTTTTAAGAAATATACTCCCTTTACAACTATCCCGCCCTAGTACTGAATTAAACTCTCTTTATGATTATTTTTATATTTATTTCTTACTGCACACAACCGCTATTTATTCATTTCTGATTACAAAACAACGCTACTGAAACAAAATATTCTATTTTTGAACTGCATATAATAAAATATCTATATGTATCATTCCGGTTGCTGAATTTAGTTATTCGTTTCTTTGACACAAACCAACTACCAGAAAATGTATCTCTATTCATATTTCGTATAGGCGACGTAACGACTATCGCCAAAAAATCTCGAAGTCCTTTTATGATTCAATAGTGAAGCGTATAAGCTGCCGGTATACTTGGGCAGGTGTAGCTGTAAATATTTGGTTGGGATTACGAGATGGGCTTCAGTTAATCCGCCACAAGAAAATGTGATGTTTTGTACAACACGCGAGCGAGTGCAGTTGAGTTAAATCTCTACCCTCAACCCCGGTACAGGTATTTCTGGGTGACACTAAGAAGAAAAGGATGTACACAACGTATTATTATGGTTTTGGTAGAAAGGTGCCGGCTTACATTAAGTCACTAAAGTGAATAATCACAGTTCAGGGACGGAGAATTTTCAATTATTTTCTTTTTTTGGTGGGGACTATAAAAATAAGACTACTTCTGGATATAAACCTACATTAATGCAAGCACCAATGCTTCAGCTTGTTATAAGAAATTCAATTATTGCATTACCCTATATACATTTATAAATCAAACATCATAAAATGGGCAGACATTTTACCTAATATAAACCCTTTTATCTATGAACCGTTAGTCATGTTTTACATGGCGTGCTAACGAAGTATTTAATCGCGTTTCACAAAATTCATGAATATAAAAGCCGATACAAAATATTGACGAGAAAAAATTGAGATATTTAAAATTTTAATTCAAAGAACACACGTGGATGATATTATAATTAACATAACGATTATATGTGTTTGTTATTATTAATGAGATTATAAATAAAAATTAATTATGAATTAGATATGTCAATGTCATATTCAGATTGCAGATAAAGTACCAATATAGGTATAAATAGATAGATATGTATATATTGAAATATGTTAATTAAGTATTCATCGTAGGTTTAATAATTAGTTGTATAGAAAGTATATCAGATGTGGTAATATATTTCAAATATTTGTTTTTAAATGGTGTTCTTAAATTTAACGATTGTGTAATATTCGTGTTTAAAATCATATGTTATAGATGTTTGATTTATGTAAAGCACTTCAGAGGTGACGTGTATATACTTAGATTGATGTTCACTTCATGAGCTTGGTAAAATGTAAATATATATATATATAGAATTTCATACAATAATTGATACAAATTCACGATTATACGTTTTTCAAATTTACAGAATATATTAGAAAACACTGTTAAAATATATTCGCTATCATAACCGCTTTGATAAATAACTAGACCGGATATGTTATTGTAATGTTCTTACTAATGACGTAGATAATTGAAAAACGTAATAGACTTTTACTTAACAAATAAACAATTATGAATTATTCATGATTAACTTTTACTTTAAATTTACAATTTTATATCGTTTTGTTACGGGTAATAAATAATTATAGCTACGGGTTAGATAATATTGTCTTTGTGTAAATATTAAATCAACATTATAAAAATAATAGGTTTTGAAATATAAATCAATATTTTTACCGTTCACATTGGGAAATCTAAACCAAAGTAATTAATATATTAGAAAGCATAATTAATATTTCCTTTGACTATCTTTTAAACAATGTATAAGAATATTAATAATTAAGGACGTTGGATCAGCATACTAAAATAAAATCAGAAATAGAGAAAATATGTACATTGGTGCATTTATGTGTAGGAAATAGCGATTCTTCACCCAGTCTATATAAACGTTACAAAATGTGTTACAGTCACAAAAAAAAATCACGCCTGTCCCATGAATGAGCTGGTAAAAATTTCCTTTTCAACCTTTTTTTATTAAATAAATACAAAAAATATTTAGAGATTTTCACGATTAAATTAATATTTCACGTTCTACGTATCAGGTTATAAGAATGGTTGAATTGCCTCCATCTGTACAAGGCAATAAAATTAACCTTCCAAATTTTTATTAACTCTAACTTCAACAAAAATTCAAAAGCCAATAAAGATTACATGAGTTATCGAAACTGTTCTTCTGTACGTATCTTGCATTTTAAACTGAATCATATCTCGAAAACTTATCTTTATTTTAATACACGAACAAGCTTAGGTAAAAATCATCCCTTACCCATCAAACGTTCGCTATCTATTATCTGCATAAAACGGATGTTCCTAGACCCAAGATAGACAAGCGGGCAGTAAACAATTCAAAGTTATCCATCCCTAGATAGGATTATCAACCCTTAATTTATCAAGCGATGATAATGGTACTCACCTGATTATTTTCAAATTAACTATGAAATTCAATTAGTAAAAGATAGGGACTTTTCTCGAACGGTTCTTTTATAATTTGAATATGCAGGTATTTTAATTTTTGGAATTAATCTTTTTTAGGTCTTGTGTGGTAAAGTTTCTAAATTTAACAGAGTTAAGCGGATTAGAAGAAACACAATAGAATTGTTAAAAGTCACAGGAATATTGTGCTTGTTTTTAGAAATTTACATGAAAATACAAATTGTGTTTTCAATGTTTACGGATAATTTCAATATGGTTGTGATTAAAATGCCGGAATGGCACGTAGTAACCTAAATACAAGTGTATAATTTTAATTTGTATTGTGTAAAGAATTTCATTATTTTATATACAACCTTAACCTTTTAAGGATGACATCTTTCGTAAACAACAAAGATTTCTTTTCTAAAATTGGATTTCTCACTTAATTTCGACATATCAAATATTTTAGTTTACTAACAAAAAAAATCTACAATTCCTAAACAAATTAATATACGGTCTTATTTCTACTTGCTGCCATTTACCTAACTTTTATTTCGGTAAGTAACGATTTCTTCACACACAGGACATAATTTTTATATTGTTCTTTCTTATGTATTAAAAATAATTTAACCAATTTTCTTTTCGATGTGTCCACACGTGGAACTGGATCTATCGTATGTTTGGTTTGTCGCCAAAAAATCACCTATTATGCTAACATTGTTTATTTGCGCAATTTTTGAGCTGGATGCGTTAACTGTAATTGCCAATAATTTATACTTTTGTATGATATTTAGAATCAAGATGGTTGCTATTAAATTCATTTATTACACAATTTTGACATTTTACTTAACTAATTTGTTTTTATAAATGGGATAGTTAAAATCTCATTTCAATATGGAGGATATAAACAAAATTAAAGGATGTGAATGTCCTGCAAATCAATTTTACCAGAAATATAAAAAAAAAATTGAAGTTATATTCTCGGATACTCTCGGAGTTCGTATCAAGATAAAACAAACCTGTCACCTATAGTTTCAATTTAATTAAATTTTTCTAATATTAGGTAGGTGATGCAGCCAAGGTAGATAGTTCCAGGTTAGCGGTCCAGTTAGAAAATTACAACCTATCCACCGCTAGGTTCCTTAAAGCAGAAGGTGATGGAGGGAGTATTGACAAGATGATTATTCAGCACTTGGCTGAACAAGAACTGGATTACTCGAAAGGAGGACAGCTTAGCAAAGGACCCTCGAGAGGTGGAACGGGAAATCGAGGGGGGCGCAAGGGTAAGTCTTGGATAATTGGCGATTTCTCGCGTTGAAGCAAAATGCTTTGGTTATTGAATTTCATTTCGGTGGCCCTTGGTGACCAATACACACTCATCCAACCTTACTCAACCACTTATACATGTTCATATTTTAATGTGTATAGTTTGTAAGTCAAAATGTCTTTCCTGTTCATATAGTGTTCTGTAGTTGTCCGATTTTTCACTAGTTTAAAATTGTACATTTCACTATCAAATTTCACGAGCTGCTACTTGTAAAGTCAATGAATTTCAATGGTTTCACAGAGAATGCATTAATTGGAATCATTTTACTATTTCCAGGTTACAGTTACTATCCTTTTGGCCATGGGGCAAGATCAAAAGTTGGTTCTGAAAGCCAGTGTGAAGATTCACTTGGCTTATACCAAAAGTTATTCGATCACCATTTAGATAACTTGTATGGAGTATCGGAAGGAGGAGAATATTTTAAAAGTCGGCAGTCTGAGTTTGAGGACGATGAAAGTCTTGATTATACAGAAAAGTATACACAAAAGTATACAGGCCCTTGGATGTCTGAATCCCAACGAAAAGCTGAGGCTTATATGGGAATGCACCAAATCCATGATCTATTTCAGTTTTTGGGATCGCACCTTTGTGCTAGCCAACCAGGTATTTTGATATTACGTGGAAGAGATTCCAAAATCAATTCACACCTCTTGCAACCAACGACGTAAATTATAACATGGGTTATAACATTATAAAATTAGGATAATTTCCATTATTTTGTTTCAGAAAATCCCATAGATTTCCTTGTATCTCTTCTGGACAAGTGTTTAAAATATAGATGTGGATTTTTGGATCCGCCATTATTATTTACAATCAAGCATGTAGGTAAGAAGTTTTCAACCATCCTGTATATTTGCGACTTGCGAAGGTCACTTTAGTTCCAAATAGACGTTGTCCCAATTAATTACGTTACGAATATAATTTGATATTGTTTTCAGAATCACTTTTTGATTCTATGGATCCAATGTCAATTGGAGTCATAGATCTTGAACAATATTATACAGGTAAGATATTCTAGGACAATAGAATGATGAAAATTAATATTACCATGAATGCCTGAATGTATAAAGAATCAACGAAATAAGATATAAACAAATTAATGATTTTGAAGCAAATGACATTGCGCCAAAAAATAGCTAATCGATATAATCATTAATAGCGAAAGAAAAAATGGTGATAGAAGAAAATGACAAAATATAATATATTCTAAGAGATAATGATAGAAATAGGAATTGATTTAAGAGGAAAATGTTTAATAGAATGATTGAATTAATAGTGTATGAACTAATATTAGATTATTTATACATCAATTTTTCTCTTATTATAATACAGCAATGAAGACTTTGGGTATTAGATACTTTGAAAAGTTTCCACGTTTAAATCAAAATGGATATGTTACAAAGAAAATATTTATAAACCAAGCGTAACTAATTTATTTGATAGAACATAACATAAAATTATTAATCATTTCTAATTATGTTTGCAGCTTATTACAACTACAAATTCAATTAGACGAAATGATTCAAAATTTCTCTGCTTTTCCAAAAGTACACTACGCTATAGAGCCTACAAAATCCATGCTGGAAGGAGAAGGAGAAGAAAGAAATTCAGATTACACAGGATATCTTTCAATTCCAAGCACATCTACTATGTGAATCCTACAAGAATGTTTGACATATAGTAGAATATTTTTAAATTTTATTTTCTATTTAGGATTAATTTCATAATACAACTAAGAAAATGAAAATATATTATGGATATTACTTAACAAATAAACAATTGTGAAATTATTTATGAGTTGTTATTGTTCCTATATCACTAGAACGGTTGCACTTATGGCAAGACATTTTGTTACGAATATGTCAGAAACAATTATATTTTATATCGAAGAGACAGTATTTGATAACGTAATAATATTAAGCTAAATTTCAGAGTATCTAGTAAAAGCTGTGTGGCAGAATTTATCAGCTGCAAGACGCAATGGCATCTTTAATTCCTTTATTCAATAGACATAAGGTTTGTTCGTTTGACTTGCACTTCTTGCTCAGATCATAATCTGTCCTTTTTCTTCAGTATAAGTAGAAGAGAGACAAATCATGAACTGAATAGTCAGTGCTGGACAAACGAACACACAGCTAGGGAATTAGCTGTAGTCCATAGTTTTCTGTTTTATGACATTAATCAAGATTGTTGTCAATTCATTTATTTACAGTTCTGTCAATTTTATTCACAGTAATTACATATTTTTCTATAAAAGAATTTACAAAAGAAGATTGTTCAATGGCACTAGCAATCACTACGAAACAATCAGAATGTAGGTGTGCAGCAAATCTATTTTACAAGAAATATAAAGATCAAATCGAGAAGTTATTCGCTGAAACTTTTGGCGTACGTATGAAATTCAGTCTTGTACAATTAAACTGGGGTGAAAATCAAATATTTTTTCTAATTGTAACTACATGAATAAAAATTACAGCAATTGCATTCGGAAAAAACTGTAAATATTTTGTATTAGCAGTAAAAATTAGTCAAACTAATTAGATATAAAATCATGCTGCTTTCATTTTTGGAAAAAAGTGTTTATTTGACATTATTTGTTTTATCAAAAACATTAGGCTGGTCAATCGACTCCGTCCTTCTTCAGTTTAGCGGAAGAAGACTATTTTGACGATTATTACCGGAGTTTGCAACGGCTAGCTGACGACCAAGGCAAGAATACATGGAAATACGTTTTACGCAAACTAACAATATTACTAGTATAGGTCGAGCAAGGATTACCGGTTATTCTTCTGGAAGTAGAGATGAAGATGAAGACGAAGATACACTTGGCTATTACCAAAAACTATTTGATCAGCATCTGCAATTCTTGTATAACGAACCGCAAGGCGAAGAAGAGGAAAGCCATGGGTATTTCAAGTTTCCGAGAGAGATTTCAGGAAAACAAGAGTACGAAGAATCTGATTACTCCCATGTGGAGTTAAGGGACACGGGACCTTGGATGTCTGAATCGCAGCGACGAGCGGAGAATTATTTGAGAAATCACCATATTTACGAGTTGTTTCACTTTTTGGGGTCACACCTCGTTGCTACAATTACAGGTATTAATTACGACTATGTGTTTATAACAAAAATTGCAGCAATTTTTATTGAAGTTCTAACTGCAATAATTGCCCCAATAAAGCTTGTTACTAATTATATAGCACTATGTGTAGTTAAAATCATTTCTTTGATATAGACTGTATAGAAAATCCAATAGAATTTTTGGTAAGTCTTCTGGACAAATGTTTAAAGTACAGATGTGGCCTTACAGAACCTCCATTATTATTCACACAAAGGCATGTTGGTAAGATTTACAGAATACTTTTAAATAAATTATCAATTGATTCATTGATTGATTTCAGCATCGCTTTTTGATACGATGGACCCAATGTTAACTGGACTTATAGAAGTTGAACAATATCATACAGGTAAAAACATATATTTTTCTGTATTTGCACATTTAAGATTTGCATATTGTATATATATGGTCAACATTAAGCTCGAAAATAAAAATTAGACCGATTTCTTTTTTAACAGTCGATGTGTGTAATTGCTTACAAAAATACTTGTTAAAAGTATGCTCTAATATAGTTTATTGTAAAACAGGAATGATGACATTAGGCATTGGATACTACGAAAGGTTTCCAAAACTTAATCGTGATGGATTCGTTTCGAAGAAAGTATTTGTGCATGAAGCGTAAGTAATTTGAAGGGAGGAAAAAAGTTCCTATGGTTTTACATTATTTTTAAGTGTAATTACATGTAGAAATAATCACTTGAATTTCTTATACTTAGTTTTCACTATTTGTAATATTATGGATTATATATATTTCACTATTGCCATTAAACAATAGATTGATTTGAGCCTTACGGTTTATAGTTATAACGTATCATAAGTGAGATATACTGTAGAATCTATTGTGACAACTTACATAGTTTTCGAATCTAAGGGCCACTACTATACACAATTTAGTATACCATTAAAATTTATTCCTTCATTAAAATAAACAATTTCGAATCAAATTGACATTTCTTATGACATAATAAAATTGCTGTCATTTTGTTGCTACGTAAATGATAATGAAAGATTGAATTGTTTATAATACCGGCCCTTAATTTTTTTTTTAATTCGTTATCAACTTAATTTAATGTCCCTATTACCCATTAAATTGGGCACAGGTATATGATGTAGCAGACCTACGGTGGTGAGAAACTTAAAAAATCATATCTATTTAAATTTGAAAATTTAAGAATAGAAACCCGTATAACATATCTTCTATTTTAATTATTTTTTTCTGGCATATATAATTCTGGAATTCAAAACTTATTTTTACCGTTAATAATTTAAAAAAATATATATATATTTACCTAAAACCTTATACCTATATGTACTTAGTTTTCAAGTTTATTGTGACTTAAATTAATCTTACCATGAAATCTTTAACCATTTTCAATGATTTTTACAGGTTGCAACAACAGCAACTTCATTTAGACGTAATTATCCAAGATTTCTCTCGAGCGCCAAAAGCACAATTCGCCATCGAGCCTATAATGCACGTAATGGATGTAGATGAAGAAGCATACAGTGAATATGAAGGTGACTATCTGAAAACCCATGCTAATACCCAGTTGTTGAGTAAAGTCGATCGTAATCATCAATTATAAGAATCATTTAAAGAATGTAGAATATTAATTAAATCTTATCAATATAGTATACTTATTCAAAACTAAATAAACTAACGGTCGGTTACATATATTTTCTTAAAGCTGACTTAAACTAAATGGGCTTTGCAGTAACTAAAGTAAAGATGCCGTAACTATGTAATAAAAAGAGTTAAGAGGAACTTTAAGATTATTATGAAATCGACAGTAAATCAATTTTACTTTTAATTTAAATTTACATGATGCTGGTGATTTAAAGAAAAGGGTTCGAGGAATAAATGTCACTTTAGTGTAATATAGATTTTTACTTACATCTCTGCGTGTCTGTGGGTGGGTGTGTGTGTGGTCTGTGAACGCTCTAGAGCCAAAACTGTCGGACGTAATATTGTGAAACTTCAAAATTAAGACTTGTATATAAGTTAGATGTGCACTTTCTATTTTTTTTTTGTCGTCATCAGCTAGCATTTTGCGGGTTCAATTTAAAACAAAAATTCCAGGTTTCAATTTCACCTAGAAGACATAATGATTCAGTAGTATTAGTAGTAAAAGAAATATAAGAAGGGTACCAATACGAAAGAAATGGCCAATAACTTTCAATCAAGACCGATCTCCAACTGCGCGTGGACGATCCTGATATTGAATATAAACAACGATACAACCGTTCCCTCTGAATATATTTTGTGAGGGGCCGTCCATAGCCCGCTGTGTGACAACAGATTCGACTGTTTTATTTTTTTGAATTATACTTGTACCTCTACGCTATTGTTTTCCAAATGGCTTAGAGCTAAAGCATATAATGTTTATTGTAATATTGACTTTGGAATGTTTTCCTCTTTAGCGGGAGATGTTTGCAGAGAAATAGTTTTGAAAAGGTATTTTTGTATTAGAAATAGTTGTACCTGCTTATACGGTATTCGAATTTTAAATTTTTTGAAGAATTTCTTGAATAGAATAATAAAAATATCGACATGTACAATATAAACTTATAGAGAATATAATTATGAAACACTGTTTGCATTTGAATGAAGTGAATATACAGATGAATGGAAAATGCATGAAATATTGGTCAATTAAGAATACAAGTAAAATATTTAAAGAAATATCTATCATTGTAAATGTAGGGAAAGAATTTTTGATAGATTATCCTAGATCATGAAAAAATAATTGCTAGATTTTAAGGTATATAACTGTTTCGAGGTTTTTCTACGAAGTCTAAAATAAAGTATTGTAATTATGTAGTTATTATTTCATGAAAATTATCATAAATGATATATTTTGAATAGCAATTCTTCATGTTAAATTATTTATTCATAAAGAGATATAAGTACCTAGTTAACAATATTAACAAATCAAAGAGCATTAGCACAGATAGTGGTATCACGATTCAAATGTATAAATTACATTTGGTAAGTAGGAAGGAATTCATACTGAATAATTAAAATAGTCTACAATGTAAATCCTAAGGAACATATTATATTATACTGGTACATAAAAATTCAAATAATGGTTGACCATATGGTTCCATAATAGACGATAAATCTATCTGCTCAATTTACAAAACACACTGTTTACAGAGCGGCACAATTATTCCTACTCCTTCAACAATTTCTTGAAACTTGAACTTTCTGATACTCTTTACAAGTATAATTTAGTTGGATATCTAAAATATAATGAATTATCAGCAATAATTAAACAAACGTATTTTTATTAAATTTGTCTTATTATTTGTGGTGCACAGTCTAATAAATATTGTTTAGCAATTAAATAGAAATCTGACTAATGCGTTTCAGTATGTCTTGTAGGAAGATATTTATTATTCATTATTTTCTTAAATTCTAAGGTAATTACGGGTAATCCATATATTTACACAATAATGACACACTTATAAGTATTATTTAAATATATTTCTTTTGCCAAAATTGTTAATAACCTTGATGCAAGAAGAGCTGGAATAATTGCTGATTTGTTTACACTTTACATAATTTTTGAATTGCGTTAACTAATTTTCTTATTTTACAGTACATATTCAAATATTTCGCCAACCATATATTTAAAATAAATGTATTTTCAACAGCTAATTTTGTTTTATTACGCACAATTTTTAAATTCAGTAATTCATGTTGACTTTATAACTAAATGTCTGATCTTTTAAAAATATATATAATTGTCCGTGTAGTAGTATTGAAGGTACGAGCTAAACAATAATAGGCAAATGCAACATGTACGTATATGTTGTTTTTACGATGAAGAAAGACCAAACCGGTACACCTAGAAGGGTAAAACCATGAAAAGTACTTCCTACTCGCGTCGCGTCGCGGTCTATGGTGCAGCGGCACGGGCCCGACCGGCACACACAAACAAAAAGCACCGCAGGGTACTAAACTCAGAGTCTGTCTGGTGCTGAGCCTGTTCAACAATATACATGACTTTGTAATGTGTAGGAGTCAAAGTGCGCCAGCTTGCTTGCCTGCCTGCCTGCCTGCAGATCATCTACATCGTCCGATGAACTATAAACGATGTTACACTCACCATTACACTAAAACTTACATATTCTAATCTTTCCACTATACGCACTGAACTTGCTTTTATGGAAATTCAAACAATAAGCTTTTTGTTTGTGTATAGATACTATACAGGTTATCGACACAATACACGCAACATTGCTAATATATATTAATACATTTTTAGATATTCTCATTAAAACAGGCATAGGTACTAGTGCCTTCAGCTCGCTTAGTGCATTTTTAAATTTATTTCTTGTAAGTACAAGCTTTTTATGTGATTCTGTATTATAAATCAAACGGAATTAAGATCAGTTTATCAATTACAAATATTTTATGATTCAAAAGAAATTGACCCCTTTTTAATTCTTTTTGACTTGTATTCCTACCCAGCTTTGCATATAGGTATACTTTCAATTCATGTTACAGATATGTTTCCATAAAATAAATAATTAGTATAAATTCCAGTGTATATGCAACGGAATGATGAATCGATTTACACGGAGTATTAAACCGTTTACATTAATTTGTATGCTAAACCAAATAATAGTATGGTAAGCTAATATATAATATAGCAAGGTGTATATTTATTTATATGCAAGTGCATGTTGATGTTATGGCTGAAGCTAGGAAATAAAACATGAAAATTACAGATGACCATCGGCTAAGAGTCAAAGCACTGTTACTAAGGCCAAAGGGCACACTTATATACATACATATAAAAGGCAACGGCGACAGACAGCTGATTTTATATAAAGTGTGTAATCATATTTTTAATTGTATATTTTTTGAAATATTTACCCATGGAAAATAAGTTAATATATTAACATATTTATATATATATATAACGTCATCATTTTTCATTCGTCAAAAAAGAAATATTGACGTTATTTATACTGTCTAGTTTATTAACCAGAATACTCAAGTAATTTTACTGAATTATAGTAAAAATTACATTAAAAGTGAAGTCCTATCATAAATTTGCTGAAAATTTTAAGATTTGCTCTTCGTACATTATGAACCAAAGTGCCATAGTATTCAGTCAATTATTTATAAAATTTACAGAAAAAAGAAATGCCCAAAAATTCGTTTCACAATTTGATTCCGAAAATGTGTATTTGATGAAGGAGAGAAATATCTTGCATGTATGTAGGAGGTAATAGAGTACATGTCGATATTTCAACAACTAACAACCTTTACTCTTCTTTGATTATGACACATATCACACCTGAAATTACCTCCGAACACGCAGTTAAATAAACAGGCCCCTCCTCTTTTAGACAGCTAAGCAATTGATGCGTTAATTTATATTCTGGCACCTTAGTTTCCCATTGGTCAAAATTTGTTAAACCATATGGACTAGACAATAGCGCAGCATTTTGTTAGTGTTGCATATTAGAATGTGGCTTTGTTTATTCAAGACCACACGAGAATTAGGGAGGGTTCGTTCGACTGGAGTATATAAAAGTTTTAGTTGTTTAGGATCTATTGTGTTTACTTAGTAATGGTTGGTTCTAGTCGAAAACAAACAACTTGGAATGATTTGAAAAATGTTTTACCATTGAGAATTAACACTAACCCATCAACTATCTGCTTGATATTTGCAAAATTAATTGGTTGCATCGCAAGAAGTGGTAAGATATTAATACATAATTTCGAATCGAATACGACGAACTAATAATTAATTGAAAAAAATTATATAATTTAAACAGAAAATAGTTTTTATACTAGTTGTTAAAATAACTTTAATTATCAAATGGTAAAAATACGTCGTTTTTAAACCTCATATGCGGGTACTGAACAAATACAATGCATTTTGTTATTCCTGCAATGTATACGTTGAATAAAGTTTACCGCCAAACGTATATATCTGATATTTATTGTCTCCAATATGGATCCAAGGTGATCCAGTCTGATCAGGATGCAGACAGCGCCTCTAGCAGATTTGATTGAAACTCGAAACCTGGTCTCTGATCTCGCAGTTGCAGTTGACATGCATGAATCATATTTTTCTTACCTTGACAGCTTATATTACAATAGCAACGTGATAAAAATGAATGTATTATGTGCTGTATCATTGATTAAAATGATACACAATGATCGATATGACTAATCATAATATTTCGTTTGAGTCAGTCTTAACTTATACGTGTTATAATATATTTCATAAATAATTCAGATATCAATTTAGACCTCATTTGAAATTTCGGTCGTCAAATTTTTGCCATATTATATAAGAATTTAAAAATACGTTTTAGTTTCCCGAAGGAACGTTCTCTTTGCTAAAGCAGTTTTTTTTTTAATATTTTTTATATATATTATGTCAAGACAACTGCCTTTTAAATTGTATTCAAGTTTTTGATTTAAAATCGTTTAAGGAGTTTTAAAAATCGGTTAGTCTGAATAACCGTTGACAACATGAGTTATAGTTCCAGTTTAAAGAGATTTCCAATTCTAAAATGGGTAGAAAAAATCGGTTGCCCAACAATATCTGGGGCGCCCAATGACAAAATGGACCATCAAATTGATTCAATGAATAAAATATTGCCCGGTTATCGGAAATTCCTATCTGGCATTTCACGTCGACTTTAAGTTACATAAAAGATATATTAGACTGCTTTTGAAAACAATATCTGTCGGTTAATAGTAGTTCGGTTCTTTCAGAAACAGACACATTTTATTGAATTTAAAGTTTGGAAACGCAAACAAGGCTCAAATTACTTTCAGAATGCGTTAATAACACGCGAAAATAAATTACAAGCAATGTTGTCATCATAACCTATAATTCAGTGTGAGTTAATGTGCGCATGTGCAAGTCGACAACATCCGACGTTACCCGAAGTGTCTTAATGATGTATAAAGTGCCGTAATGTTCAAACACGATCAACCGTGAACGTGAGGCACGCAAAGTTCGGACAAGCAATAAATTATCGTAAAATTTTCAACTTGCGAAATATGATACCTTACCACTTTATATTATTATTATACATGACTTATTATAAAATAAAGAACAACGGCAAAGCTTTCACTTTTTGTTTTTTCAACATCGCACCACAATCATGTGAACTTTTATTTTGTAGAGATTTTATTATTTAATTGCTCTGATTTACCTAAATGTCAGTATCATGCCATTTTAATGTAATTTTTATCGATTAAATTAATCAAAAAGGTTAGATTTTTTTACCTAAACTTTGGAATGATTTATCACGATTTGTGACTCATCTAAAAAATAGGTTCTAATAAAATGTGGAGTGGCCATTTGTTTCCTTGTCTAAATGGCGCCTTCTCCAACGCTTGATATATTTATTTCTGTATAAAAGAGGTTCACGTAAAACTGGTTTCACTTGCATTTTTAAATAATTTCTTGGTACATAAATTTTAACTAATCATCAATTAATTATAAAACGCAAACCATCACATATTGATTAAATAAATATTATGATTTATGAGTAATTAATTCATAAATTATAATAGAATATACATGATTTGCATACGGAAAGTAAAATTTGCAATAGCTTACTTATATGTTTAATTTTGTGAAAGTCAAAAATAAATAGTCCACTTACATACTTCTTTTATATGTTAATGTAATATAATTTACAGCCCTAATTATGTCAATCATGTTTATTTCTTTGAAATAACTGGACATATGGACATTTCATATTAAACCAGTCAACAGTCCAAGAAATCACCACTAATTATGTAGTTTTAAATAAATTACTTTGTAATTGCGTTATTTGAATTGAGGATAATTGTATTCATTATATGTAATATATATATATGGGACAAATTGTTTATAAAGAGAATTCTTAGCATTGGGGTGTTTGGAATATAATAATTATTCATTTATAAGATTTCACCAAAATACATCTTTTGAAAGTTGCAAATTTGATTGTATACATATGTTTCGATTTTTGGCTCGCCGTACGAAGTACAGAAGCGCTATAGCATTCGGTCGTGTCTGTAAAATGAATATTCTTATGTTTCAATTAAATGATTGTATATTTAGACCCAGTTTTGGACGAATTTTTGAACGGGCATTGAACGGATGAAAATAATTCAACAAGAGTTGGTAAATTAAAATATGGATAGCAAATTAGCGTAGAATATGTTATAGGTCATTAACTTAATATTACCGAATCTACATAACAAGACAAATGACTACAAAAGACGGTATTGTTAGTTTCAAAACGGTGGTGTTTCGGTAAATCGCTGCAAGTAAAACATTTTTTTTTTAATTATATTATTTTTAACAATGCAGGTACTGGCGGAATCATTATTTTCTTGGTACGAAAACAATTTATTTTTTTGTGTTGTCGGTGCTGTTGTTGTGTACAGTTGTTTAAATGGAAATCTGCCTATTACCGTTCCTGCCGCCGGTACAGTGTGATGTGGCACGTATTAAGGAGGGACAGGCAGGACAGGGGCGGGGTTGTTCATTTTTATTTTATATTTGTCCGCAAAAGGCAACGATTTGTAAAACCGTGTGTTTGTCACCGCTACCAGAGGGACTGCATCGCTCGCTCGCTCGCTCGGCTTCCATTGCCTGCTGGATCGGTAATTAGAGACGCTTTGGTATGTCTTTTGCGCAACAGATAAAAGTTTATAAATACGGTAATACAGCATATTGCGACTGCTACTTTTTTTTTAACGTGTCAACTGGGGTTGAATAAGATTCCTTTAGATTTATAGATATTAATTAATAAATTATACAGAAATGATGTGTTTTATGAAACCCTTTAAATATTGTGAAAAATATTTATTAATATTTGGGTCACACAACTTCGACAGCATTAATATAAACAATCTTGATCTTTGAGCAAGACGTTGTATGAGAGTGTAATTAAGGCTCAGCGATGATGGATGAGTTGACGCTGGGCCGTGGCTGCGACTGCGACTGCGGCGACGAGATGGGATCGTCGTTTCGTTTTTGAGAGAAAGATCAAGAGTGTGGCGTAAAGGTAAAATAAAAAGTAAAAAAATAGTCGTGATAACCTTCATGTCGACAGCGAGCGTGAACAAACGCAACGTAGCTACAGGTACAGCAAACGTTATACACAACAACAAGAGTGCGTTTAATTTCGGAGTCACGTTCCTCCGAATGCTCAAAGCACACAGCACACAGCAACAGTGCGGTGCTGGTACTGGTGCTGGTGCTGGTGTGCTGGTGCTCACAATATGCCGTGAGAAAAATTACATCTTGCGATTTTACTTCCTATTATCTACTCGTGTGTCTCTATATTCCGTGCACAGGACCGTCCTTGATTCGTTACTTAAACACATTTATTTTCATCTGGTTGTGCTTGGTTAATTATTCAACTAGTAAATATAATTTCAAAATAATTGGATATACCCGTTTCGAGGTCCTATGACTACGCTTTGATATGCATACACACATGCTTGAGTCACAAAAATCAGTGGTTATAAGAACGTGTTTTTCCTTATAAAACATTTAACATTTTGAGCCCTGAAAAGCAAATAAATACAGCCCTGCAAAAACACACATGTGTATTTTATACGGTATCTATCGTCCACAATTGGTACAAAGTTGCGTTGCGTCTCGTATCCCACTGCTGATAAGAATCATGTTCCGCGACAACGCAACGATTGCATATCTAATCCGCACAGGCACACCATGTTACTACAAATATAGAAGACAATATATACAAATAAACAGTGCGCCGTCCGCGGGTACACCTGTACGAACATGCGTGCATTTATATGTATGTACGGAAGATTCACCTGAAGATATCCTTAAACGGAAATAAATTGTGTCGCCCATTAGTTCAAATTTGTGTAGCACCAGCAATGTAGTCGGTTTAAAAATAAAGCACGACTATTGTATATACATTTACGCAAAGCAGTGCGACTTTTTACTTTCTTATACGTGTGAATGAAAGTATTGTGTGATCACAAAAGAAAAATAGATATTTCCATTTTAATTATTATCTCAATGAGATCTTGTTGAATTATTTTATTATCGTCTAGTTGTGTTCTATGTACGTAATTTGGTAGATTTTATATTTTTACGAACAAATCACACATATTTAAAAATTAACAAATACTAATGGACAACGTTAACTGTGGTTTAAAGTATAACAGATCCGGCCGCATGATTAAGCCCCATGTTATCTTTTATAGAATTTAGAGTGTGTGTGTGTGTGTATACTTTGTACAAGTGACTTTTGACGTGATTCAAGGTTTAAAATGTTTACAAAAATATAAACGTAGGCTTTCAATGACCAACTTAAAGCAAAGAAGTAGAAAAAAGCAGAAAGGAAAAATCTTGTCTTGAAACTAAGTGAACAAACAATTTAGTAGGCGCATCCATCGTATCCTATTTAACATCTCTTTAACTTAACTAATAGCTCATCCCACCATAACTACCTACTCGCTAAATGAGTCGAATTAGGTGAATATTAGTGCAAAACGTGAACCATAATGACGTAGCTAATATTGTTGTGGGCGAGAATGACTGATTGCAGCACATACGTCAATTTTACACTTCCATAGCTTGCTTAGGATATGGTAATAGTTTTTTCGTACAGGCAATATGTTTGAGTTGAGATAATTGCAAAAAATGTCGCCACATTAACGATTCTTATACAGTTAACTCGCAAATGCAAGAAGGTGCCATTTGCTTTTATGAGTTGTCTTGAATTCACACTGTAATTACTTTTTAGTTCACCGTACAAAGTACAGAAGAGCTAAAGCACCCGGTCATGTGTCTGTAACAAAAAATGTCTCTTCGCATATACTTGGACTTTGGCTCGTAATTCCGTTAAAATATCGAGCTCGAAATTTATCATGACTTCGCCCAAGAAAGTAAGAACATGAATAGATATGAACATCGGCCTTCAGTGTTTGTAGACTTCACATATTTAGAAAAAATCACTTCAACAAATAAAAATGCAAGCAAACAACTTCTTGAAATAGTAATAGAATACGTAGGCTCACAGTCAACACATTGCCATGGATACCATACTTACAAAAATACACAAACAAAGACAAACAATTCGATTCACAAGAGCGACAACCCTACCTACAACCTACACACATATATTACTCGGTACACACATACGTATACGAGAAATGCATGTGTACAATATAATTGTTTACTGAGCGTGCTTCGGACTCCAACATCAATCAAACAAGAAAAATGTCTCGGAAAGTTCGTTTCTTGTCTGTGATAAAATGTTGGTTAAAAAATGACCACTCGAACACGTACGAACGTGTTGTTACGCTATATTCAGCCAGTATGCTATTGTGTCAATACATTTCTACTGACCATAACAATGGTCGTTAGATTGATTGCTAGATCGTGATAAACCGATGGTTTCTGTACCGATGATAAATTGTTGCTGAAAGGATCACCGGTTATACCTATAAGGCTACCGGTATTGTTCAACCAATAGGATTGCAGATTATTGTCACTGGGCAAAAGTAACTATTTTCTGTTAAAAAGGAAGTTAGTTTTAAACACAAATGAAATGTGATATGTTGCTTAAATAGAGTCGAAATTCTGTAAATATATTTATTAGCCTAATATAATTTTAAGTATCAATAATCTTGTATCAATTTTATAAATAGCAATATTACAAATTGAAATTGCCTCTGTTTGACAGTTAATGATCGATGAATCATAATTACATTCAAAACGTTCTCACCTATTCGTATTAAAATATATTTTAAAAATTCAACATATTATTAATATATCGTTAGTGCTTCTATAACTGTATTTACGATGAATGTATTGGGATGCACTTACTTTTTGAAGATCCTTGGAAATATTTAATATGTTATAAATTTTACAGTTTAATTTCATCACGATCTGCGCGATAATTATTTTGCAATATTTTACACATCATATAACATACATTAAGATGAAATAGTATGTTGCCGTTTAATGTCTTCAATATTTATTGTATTCGCATGTTAACACAAATATTAAAATTACGATTACGAATCAGTGCCGTATTATATCCTAAACATTTGAAATTAGACTAGGAAGGTTACCAGTGGCTCTTTTGTTAAAAAGAATATTTTAACCATTAGTTAAATATATTTTGGAAACAAAGAAAAAGCAATATGTATCTTCAAGCATATGAGCAGCCATATTTAAATAATCTCGGTACTGAAAGGTAGACCTCGTGAGCGGCCATATTTTCCCCTAATTATAACATTTCACATACCCACACTAAATACAAAAATAATCAAACTTTGGGACCTCTACAACCTATACAAGTCCCTTGGTTTATCTAACTGTTTAGTTCGCGTTTACCCAATAGCAAAGAACACATTAGTTTAGAGTTTAGACCACACCTTAGTATAATAACACGTAAAGTGCTGTGAAACAATAATGCATCGGGCCCAAAGATAATTTTAATCTATTCACACCCAGAAAAGAATCGTAAAAATATTTTTGAATTTTTTTATTACACCGTAGGTGCCATGTATACATATAAAAATATCACTTTTATGTGTTGTTTGTTTAAAATCATATTGTTGTATCATAATTTTTTATATTTTATCATTTAGTACGTCTTTCATAAACAATTTAAAAAAGCTGATAGGGCTTTCACTCGACTTCTATATCCAATTTCTTGCATGTAAAATTGCAAATTTTCATAAGAATGTGGGTTTGCATTTGGTTTACCCGGAAAACAATTTGGCAAGGTAGTAAACATGTTAAAACCGTATCTTCACAAACTAGCCGCGAAAAATACATCTCAACTGTAAAATATGTAAATTACATTTCATCGAACTCTCGCCAAAATCAAGATTACATATATGTACAGCCGTGTTGAAATCGGCGTGGCCTATAATTTCTTATTCGGCAAAAAAATATTTGCATACACACCTATATCGAGTATTTTTGTTCCTCTATATACAGATATATCTGTCGTCTGATTTATATTTTGGTACATAAACAGGGCATTGATATTATTCATGATATCAGAGGGCGTATGCATTTTGCATACAATCAATGACAATAAACAATTGACGCCCTAGGCCCGGCCCTGGATACTTCAAACGCACCGTCCTGCCATTGTTCGAAAATACTTTTATTTTTGATACAGTTGATGAAATATCAAACCAATACGATCAACTTATGTCACATAATAAATTATTGTAGTGTATCTGATTCTGTGGTACCCATAATGCATATGAGATTTATTTATTGATTTCAAATGCTATAAATTATATTTGTGGGTTTAGGAATGCGACTGACACTTTTCTTTTTTGGTAATAAATAAGTCGAACCCTTATCTATACTCATTTAAGACCAATTAATTTTTAAAAGTTTTCAGAATAGTCTGATGGAATATTATAAAAAAAAACTTGAAATGCCAGTTTATTTGTGTTAGGATCTATAATTAACATACATACTTATATTGTTACTGTCTTATTTATACGAATGTATATAAGAAAGTATTTTAACCACGATATATTTCGGATTCAAGATTTTAACGGAAATTGACCCTGAATCTTTTCTAACTATTATGAATAGATGTCTGTGTGTGTGATCACTCTACAGTACTGTTGATGATACAATTATAAAACTGTAATCTTTAGGCCTGCATGAGTTAGAGAAAAAAATAATTTTATAAAGGTTACTTTTTCAATAGTTTCCCAAACAGTAACTAAACATAATATTTTATTATAAGTAACGTAAGAACATGATGCATTGCAATTGCAATTCTCTCATAATTCCACGTACTGATTCCTGAACCTCAAATCTACATTTTTAACCGTTAAAATGTTGAAGTAATCTCGCAACTTGGAAATATAACAATCAAGCAATACATCACATGTGACAAATAAAACGAAAAAAAAAACGTGTTTTCTATGGTTGTGAAACACAATAGAAACGTAGGCTGGCTGGATCGCTCGTGCTATTATAATAACTTATAATTTAAAGTGGCGCATGCGTACATAACGACATTTATGTTTGACCGCAACGACTTGTTGTTTCATTGTTACTATCATCGAATAAACTGGTTCTGCTTTACAATTATATATTATGAACCATTTTGTTTAACACAATATTAGTTGCAAGTACCGTTTAAACTAGGAAATATATTTATTGCGACTTTTCTCTTGCGCTAAATTATTTTATAATTCCTATAAACACATATAGTTAAATATTGAAATGATTCTTGCAATATTTAGATTATTTCTAGAAATCAGTGTTATGAAAATGTTTTCTTTGTAAAAACAGACGCATGACGAGCTTGAAGCATTATTGTAGGCACCTATAATTGATTTATAAATATTTATTTTAATCTTATACACGTAGGTAATTTGTTTAAAACTACGCTTTCATGTTTTATCTCATCTAGAAAAACTACAAACATTTTATTCTACAGCATTTTATGCTGGTATATTCCGAGTATATACAGCAAAAATATGTATAGATTCGATTCAGTATAGGCTATCAACAGAATCTCGCTGTAATAATACACTATCCAGATGTTTATAAGTGTCTTTATTACATCAATCTAGAAACATTAAGTTTTATATTACAGTTTAATAAAACAGAAAAACTACTTAAAGAAAACCAAGCGAATCAGTAACGTGCAGAATCGTGTCACCATAAAATGTGATGGTTGCTTTTTATTGTTTTTAAGTGGCATTGGTATTTTAACTGAACACTTTTCCAGCACCACTTCTAAGGTGACTGTACTTCGCGATATGTGTTGTTCTGATTTCAGACGCGACCGCATTATTGTTTTTATCGTTAACTCCAGTATACTTACATGTCATCTTTATTGTATGAATTATTCGCTATTTTGGTTTGCGTAAAATGATTTTAATTGCCGTGAATGTGTCATATGTTGTTATTGTAGCCATTGTCTCTGACCTCATCGCTACAATTAAAACATTTTATAAAATGATGACAAAAAAAACGAGAAGAAAAAGTTGTCTCATCAAACAAGAACATTTAAATATTTTTCGCTGACGATCGCGTATGGAGATGCGCTACTGATTCTATTAGTGTCGAATGACCATATGGTCGAATGTGATCTTTTAATAAATATTCAAGTCGTCTTTACATATTTCTTCAAGGAATTGCTTAAGTTATTGTTACTACAGATATTTACATCTTCATATTATATCATAATTATATTCAGAAAGTTTTTAATAATATAGCCAGTTGAAACTGGTAATCAATCAAAGATATGTCACCACAGGCTCGTTTATAATATCAACAAAATCTTTCTAAAACTGAATTTAAGTATATACATTTCACCTAGATCCTAGACCGTATAGTTTTCAAAGTAGGTGAAAACTTGCGGTTCCCATCCTAATTTCACGCCTATTTTTCATCATCTAAACACTTTTAACACTAAATTTTATAATTGACTTTGACCTAGGAGGGATTTAGCCGATTTTAAAACTCTATTTGAGTTCAGAGGCTTAACTATAGAAGGAATGAGAATTTCCTTTATTTTGCAATGTCCACGTGCATATCTCGCGGCTCGCCGAGTAATTCTGGTAACGGCATGATAACCTCAAGCCAAACAAGATACATGCATGCTAATGTCCAACCAACGGGCAAATCTTGCTCCTACTTTGAGACATTATAAGTATTACTTTCTTTAGCTATAAGCTACCGTTGCATAGATATCAACTGTGGGAGGTCTTAGATTATTAATTTCATAAGAACCATTTATAGGAATACGCTGATTATTTTCCACCGAGCATTTGTTAATAGAGTTTAGTGAAATATATTGTTGAGTGAATAGTGGTTATTAACCGAAAATTTTACAATAATAACATGTAATAAACTATTTTTTTTAAATAGGTTATACATGTTTTACACTTTCTTTTTTAAATAATCAAATATCAACATTTAAATCATAATATAAAATTAAGAAAATAGTCTATACGTTTCCGGGATGGTCAAACTGTATTTCCTGTAAAATAGACATCGTCCAAGGAAGTAAAAAGATTATTCTTCAAAATAACATATTCTCAAAATTACCGGAATTCTCAGGAATGCTAAAAATCAATGCCAGATGCCCGGGAATGAAAAAAGACCCGGGAATTTCCACTACTAGTTGTTACTAGATTTACTATTGAGAATCTATTGTGTTATTTAATTTCATACGTACACATTTAAGATTATAAACTATTATAATGCAATTTGAATTGTTTTGGAATACAATGAAACTAATTTACATATTTATTAAATTTAGTAAACAAAAAAATTGTTTCAAGATATTAAATTAGATTTTAAAGATCAGGTGGATAGGTTAACAAAAGAAAGGGTTTGGCCTCTAACGACAAATACATTTTAAAATTCTATTATAACTTTTAATATCTCGGTGGTCCGTTGCGGGCACTCAGAATTGGTGTTAATTTTGCACACAAAGCAATGTTAAAATACCATATTTTATTATTAATTTAATATTCATTTCACCTAAATGGAACACAGTTATGTTGAAAAATTGTTATTACTTTCTGGGACGAGGTATAAGATTTTTGTTTCTAGTTATTTTTAAACGTATGTAATATATGGTGAATTATACAAAATTATTACTTACAAAACAGTTTTTATTGCAAATCCCCTTAAAATCTCACCATAAGTCTTTGAAGATAATCGCCCCGAATATTATTTTTGGTCGCTGATTTATAAGGTTATATCCACTAGAAACTTTTGTGAAAGACATTATAAATGTTTATCCATAATTAAGCATGTTAATTATGTGTTTAATCCCACTAAAAAATCTATATGTAAAGCGACTAAAGCTGTTTTTTAGTGTATGTACGCGCATAGCACCGGAAGAATGGAGTGGTTTTTGTCACGAAATAGTTGTGAAGCCGGATACTAAATTATAAGATTGTTGGTTGCGTTGGTCTGAACTTGGATGGGTCTTGGTCTCAAGCTCAAGTCACCAGGAAGTGCTTGCAATGCTTTATCGTATTTATACATGACAGATGAACTTCATAACATACGCCGTAGGGTAATTTTTTATTTGTTAAGACATTACTACTTTCCCATATGGAGTATAAAATAATCAAATATTATATACATGAGAAAAACAATTGTTCAAAAAAAATTATATATCTCGAGATTTTGTTTCATATCAATCGAAGTGAAGGCCACTCCAGCTTTTTTGTAGATATGAGAGCGTCTGTATATTCGCTAACATCAACGTATAAATATGCTAGAACTTTGAGAAACCCTGATGTATTTAATACAATGATGCAATAAATGTTTGTATAAATACAATAGCGCACTATTCTAATTTGCAAACCATAAATTCCGAACTTTTTCACAATATCCAATTAACACATTTGTTAAGATCACAATTTCAAAACAACTTTCAATATCGAATAATTTTTTGTGCAATCCTTTTTACGTTTTATAACTTCACACATTCGCAACACTGATTCCCACAATTTTAAATGTAAGTTGTTGCTTTTTTTTTTAAGTGTGAAGTGGCTGGCGCCTGCGCTTTGCACCGTATCGTTAAATCATTAGCACCATCTCGACTTTTATTTCGCACCTCCCTAATAATGAAGTGTTGGGGGTAGAAATCAACTCTTTTTGTATTTATTTGTTTAGTGGGTAAAACTGTGGTGTCATCAGGAACATATATTTGCTTTTTCTAAGCCGTCTTCAAGATGTCGTCGAAAAAACTAGCATTCTTCTTTTGCAGTGCATTATAGCTTGCTAATGACTTAGTGATAGTTGTTAGAAATAGGATGGATAGCAGCAAGGTTTTGTACGAAAATAAATAACGATTATCTAAAATTATCAGACCAAATCACCAACCACAGTTTCATCATTTTTTCACCATCTTTTTTAGGATTTCTAGAATGACTTTTGTCAGTTTATTTTATGCCAACTAGAATTTGTCTAAACCTAATATTAAGCTACATATGTTAAATCGAAATATCTTCGAATTAGGCGAAATCTATACACTTCTGTATTAAAGAAATAAATTGTTTTAATAAAAAAATAAATAAATCCTTTTAGACTTCGACGAAGAAGGTAAGAATTAGAGGTAATGAGACCAAAATGTGTTGAGGGCGTTCTCACAAAATGAGCGAAACTGAAGTAATGAATAATGTGCGCTGTGCGGTTTTGTAAAATGATGAAAGTATAACACGCGCAATGCACAATGGGTATTTGCCGCGTGCCTACGGCCGCATAACTGTTACAGTATCCAGCGAATGTGTACCTAAGGCTCGTGTTCGCGTGCAATGTATAAGTGTGTGTTAGTATACACACAGGCACACCCTTAAGGCGCCCACGTCGCTGCTTTGCCAATGTTGATTGTTTATACCGGCGCAATGGCCTTACAGGTTCATAGAACTTCCGAAGACACCTTCTGATCTGCTCACCAAGGCTTCTTTCTTTAAATACACTGATAACTGGGCACTAGACCAAGATATATGACGATAAGACATATTCATATTCATTCTAGTTCATATCACTTACTTATTTTATAATTTACAAAATGAAAATTCGAACGTTGTTTATATTTCTACTATTATCACATTAACAAAATATAAAAACATTAAAAAAGTGTAAAGAAATAAAAATTGAAGTTCCTCCTCTCGGTTATTTAAATTCTTTCTTCGTAAATGTAATCAAGATACTGTAACTGTTCTTTTGCAGTAATTTGCACCCGTTTTTGCGAATGCCATTTTGGACAGAAGGCGTGTGTGTGGAGTATTGCTTTGCACAGGCTGCACATCCGACCGAATAACATTCTTGTTTGTACGACAGCGGGATTGTAAATTTTCATTAGCGCACATTCGAGATGTGTTCTTTGAAACACACAACCGATGGTCCTTTCTTCTATGTATCTTTTCGTTCGGGTGTCATATATATTATCATCATGCCATGAACCAACTCATAAATAAAATTCATTTTGCCAAGCCTTTTCTTTAACTAACGGATTACATCATCTCGCACCTAGGTCAATATGTAAACTTTTTTCAAAGAAAATAAATCAAGTGTTAATTATGTTTTGTTGATTTATTTGGTGAACTCGTCAATTTCTCTTTTCACTAAAATATATCTCATATGTATAATAATGTTTTCTTCGCATAATTAATAAATATTAGTTAATAAGCGGCAAGGAATTAATACTAGTTTTATGTTAGTACCCTAATATTTGTGACTGCAATCTTAATGTAAATTTTCGTAATCTAAATGATAAATCAAATAAACCTAAATAAATATCTTCCGCTTCGAGATAAATCCTAACCACGCCTAGAGACCATCTTGTGCTTATCTGTGAAGCAAAAAAAAATGTTGTGTTTTCACCACATAGACATAAATAATAAACAACTATAAATATCCTGGTTTCTAAGTAATGTATTTACGAGCGAGCGAATTGTTATCGACTATACGATAAGATATATATGTTGACCGCATATTGAAGAGCGATTGTGTTCCGTGTATGCATTTTGTGCCCGTGCCGTTGGGGCACGAAACCAGAGCACAGGCACGGACACGTCGTTGGGATCGTGTTGCATACAACAGTCCATCAGTTGATCGGTTGACTACTCATACGAAACCCGTGTTTTATTGCGTGATTGCGAATTAGCACAGGCACACGTCTTTCAGCACATTATGCAATTAAGATGAACGCCTGTCAACCGAAAACATTGGAGAAACACAGGATTATGTTACTAAATCATTTTTGTTGTTCTGGACGAAGTCAAAAAAAGAGTATTGTAGTCACGAACATTTTCGAAATTGGATTTAAAATGCACCGGGAATTATTTTTAACAACACCAGAATTAAGATGTAATTAAATTGGACACACATATTTGAAATATAAATAGAGATTATATTTAAAAATTGACTAAAATTACTTTGATTATATTTTACCAGGGGAGAAAATACCAAATTAATATTTTCGTTCTGTCAACCGAATACGCATTCCTGTGGCTGATTTCAAAATTGCTTCTATAGCCAAAGAAATATCATGATTGGATTGTAATGCTTGTGATAACACATAATGGCGAAGCACTTTTGAAATCGAAGATTTCAGTTCGTACACAGCGAATTTTTGTCCTAAATATAAAAATTTCAACTATTAGTTATTAATTAATATTAATTTAATTGTTACAAACTTACCAATACAGTTCCTGGGTCCCGCACTGAATGGAATATAGGCGAAAGGATTTTTGATTTCATAATTTTCTGCTAAAAATCGATTTGGATCAAACTTTTCTGGGTTTTTAAATAATTCAGATTTTCTATGCATGAAAACCGGAACAAATACAACATTTAGTCCTTTTGGGAATAAAACTTGATCTAATTTAGAAAATTATAAAAATAAATATGGGATAATTACTTATTATTAAATATCTAACCGCGGTAAACATCTTCTGTGAGTTCTCTTACGAATAAAGGCACTGATGGATACAATCTTAAAGTTTCTTTGATGACAAGGTCCATATATTGCATGTTATTAAAATCGTTGAGAGTTGGTTCGCGTTCTTTGTCATCACCGAATATTCCACGTAATTCGTTTACTGCTTCTTCCTGAATTAACATTTAAATATTAAATATTATCAAGGAACATAGATTTTAAATCTATGTTCTTTGGTAATATTCAATATAACTTTACTTGAACTAGAGGATTTCTTGCTAATTCATACAAAGCAAAAGCAATTGCTGAAGCTGTTGTATCGTGACCCTAAAGGGAAAAAATACTTTATGAAACGCTTTGTTTTTTTAATTGAATAAATGTTACCTCAAACATAAAAGTATTAACTTCTTCAGCGATATCTGCATCGCTCAAAGGTTTACCATCGCTTGTAGATTGTAGCAATAAATCCAAGAATGCAATTTTCTTCTTTTCACCTCTGTCATCCTCATTTTGAGCTGAATTAGTCTCATTATTCAGAAGTAATTCTTTACGTTTCTTTTCTATCACGTCATTAGTGAAACCGTGTAAGACTTCAATACATTTTTGGTGATCCTTATAAGATTTAGCAAATTTAAATAAACCATCGAATTGTTTCCATGGAGAAAATACACGTTCTACCATAATTTTACATAATTTATTACAAGCTACAACATACTCATGCTCCGTATTAATTTGAGCATTTACTGTTGTTCCCATTGCAGTTTCTTAAAATTAAAACAAAAAGATATTTAATTAATATAATTCATATAGTAATAATTAAATTGTTACCACAAATATTATCCAACGCATACGTTGTTATATAAGGATATATATCACAAACATCTTTGTCCATTTCTTTCTGTAATCGTTGCACTAAAATAGCGGATCCTGCGTTTAATATTGGCACAAAATCGTTCAATATCTTAAAATGAAATGTGGGTGTAATAATTTTACGCCGTTTTTGCCAGTAACTTCCTAAAATATACATATAGTTAATTGATTCATTTAATTTTGGTATATTTGTCTTACCGCTAGATGTAAGAAGGCCGTTTGATAACCATGGTCTAAACAAATTGTAATCCATGGATTTTGTAATAAATTTTACCGAACTTAAGAAAAATTCAGACAGTTCAGGGTCCGTTACCACTAAATAGGTTTTATTGGGACCAATTCGTATCGTAAATAAATTGCCATATTTGTTTACTAAACGTTGAATATCGTTATACTTGTCTAAAAACCAATTTTATTATCTATTATATATATATATATATATATATATATATATATATATATATATATATATATATATATAAAGTTAAACAACATTTCCTATAAAATTGATTAAATTATCCTATATTTGTTTTGTCTCCGAACTGTTACAAAGTACAGGGTCACTTACTACTTGTCAATTTAGTCACTAGTCAGAATAATTCCTTACAGACTCGAGCTGATAGTCTAATTTGTTATTGGCTTTATAGTTACAGTGCGATACTTGTGTTCAGATGATACACTCCGACACACGCTATACAACGTATATTTTTTATGTTCAAAAATAAAATAGATTGTCTCGTAAGTTATAAGAACATTTTGGTTTTAATATACCTGATTCTTTCTAAATGCTAGATTTATAACTTGAATATAATTATACTAGGTTAACCCATGGGCACTATGTGTCCAAATCATATACCGTTCATTCTGCATCGATATAATAAATTAGATTAATAGACACAGATACACAAACACAGACATCATTTCGAAAATAGTCAGAAACGATTCATATGTATTTCTGTTAAAATCTAAAGTTACAAATTTTTCGTAATTTCATTACACATTTGTGTAAGAAAGTAAAAATTTGGACAATTCGTTTCAAACATGCAGTAAAATTTAAACTTACCGACTGAATTTAAACCAAACTCCAAGGCACAGCCTACGATAGGATATATTGGAGGTCCCGGAAAATGACGTAAAACGGATCTGTATTTCCATTTGTGCACTAATTCATAGCAGATAATAATGACTAAAATAATTAGTACTACAAATACTATTTCTAGCATCATAGTTGCCGGCGCACATGTACTAAATGCTACAAAATTAATTCACACTAGCCACTATATATAATTTTTCTTAAAAATGTATATTCCAAAAAGCATTTGTGATATGATAAGAGACAAAAGAAATTATTAAAAACAATCATTTGTTTATTTATCCTATTTATAAGGCGAGTTGCACATTAGGTGCATTTGCACCTAAGCTTGTAAATAAATAATAGTTGAAAATATGAAATTCTTTAGCAACTTTCAATTAACCCATCCTTTACTAGAATTCTTATGGATACCTTATCTATGCATGTTTTATTAAATACATTTTGTTTTGTTCAATAACGACGTCATTCTTTTCACATCAAGGATCTGTTGCAGATGTGTTTAAATTGAAATTCCAAGCATATCGCCAAAGCTCGCTTCGCGCTATATAGTATGATCTGAATTATATACGTTTTTATAATGAACCAAGTGATAAATCACCTTGATTAAGCAATTTTGGCCGAAGGGGAGGGGCTATGAAGAATTATCGTTGCTGAATATTTTATGCGTCTGTCTCGAGCTACTATATGATGTATAGGAAACTGCATTATACATATGTGTATATGTGAATATATTTATGTGTTAGTTTTTAGTGGTTCTCGTGTTACAAGCGCGGCCCATTTGATCTCATTTTATTTTCGTATTAAAATGCAGTTGATTATTTTAATCAGGAGCGAAACCTTACTTCTAATATAGTAGATCTGCTCACCTTCTTTTTATAATAAAATATAAATATGCACAAAAATGTTATTCATATTCTTTGAAGTCCAGTGTAGATATTTTGTTATTTGTTTTAAAATTATTCTTGTACTTGTTATAAATGTTTATTATATTTAAAATATTCGTAACGCAACAATTTCCAACTTGACAAAATATTCCTATTATCATTTTACATTATCACATACTCGGTGTAATAAAAAAATGTCACTAGCCATACTTTTCATTGTACTAAGTGTCAGAATATCTTTGCTCGCCGTAACAATATATCAAAGAGACCTGTTTTACATAACTCTACATACCTGTAGTAGTAGAATAGTTCCAGTTTTCGAGCTGTAGACAAACTTTTCTGTTCTTTTTGTGTACCTAAAGCGCGAAGTATGGCATTGCGTCACATGATCACACTAAGCCTGCAGCACAACAACGGCTTCTCGGAAGGCGACTCAGTCAGATGAATTCGAGGAACAAACAGAGGAATTAAACACGTGGATTCCTTACATTCTTTATCGCATTAAATTGGACTATTATAATTTGTTAACATTGCCTTTTATCTTATTATTGATTTTTACATTGATTTTACATCGAATGTAGATATCAGGAATGGATCCCATTATATAGAGACTTTGATCGTGTGACTGAACCAAAAAATCTCCTCGGAAGAAATTCAACAAGCATAGGTGCAAGTATCAGTGCCATCAGCATTCAAATTTTAGTATAATTCAAACATATTCAATGTGCTCATTATCGCTTATCTGTATTTATTAGCCACTAGAATATTTATAGTGCAAATAATATACGTAATATTGTATTAGAAGTACTTTAGTTTTAAAACTCAATCATCCATAGCACGTTTACAGTTTCGCACTTTCTATAATATATAATTCATTATATTAATCGGATAAAGACAATGCAGCGTACTTTCTCCAGAGTATATCAACAAACTATTTAAAAAATTGTGCTCTATTAAATTTTTTACGACATGCGCATAACAATTTAAGTAATAAATCTCAATTAATGTTAATCAAAAAACCAGGCCACGAAATTAATATGGCCTTGGTTCGTACACGATTCTGTCACAAATCAAAATGTCCCTAGGAACAATAAATGTTACTAAAAGAATATAAAATAGCTATTTTAAAATCATTGTAAACCCTTAGCCCCCCTTTAAGACGTTGATAACATTGTTGCCTCAACTAGACTGGTTTAATAAGGAAGATTTGTAGCCCTTAGTAAGGTCACAAGGCCAGCTTGGTATCAGTGATATATGTAAGCACATATTTCCGTAATCTCATCTCTACATCTTTATGACAAACTGCATTTTTCTTTTATCTCAAATTAGTTTTACTTCTAAGCAAACTCAAATAGGGTTTATGCAGTGGCGTACACCCGTTTTTGTCATTACTAATAAAAGGCATTGAATTTACTGGTTTATAACTAACAAAGATCTTTGTAGATCCGTACACTTAGCGGTAGTGACGTCACACGCCTAGCACGTGCCATTTAGCTTATATATCCGGCATGGAGTGTTGCATCGCATGAACGAACAGTTCTGTCTGTATGTTTTGTATGACATGATGTCATAAAATGCTTTTACTGATTTATCTTTCACTCTTCATTGCATTCTAATGACCGAAAAATAACAGAATTACCATATTTATGAATAATTTATATAATAATTTGATTCCATTGTGAAACTAGCAAATATTCAGTTGATTGTAATCGTTTTTAGTTGACTGTCTTAATATATATATATAGGACTGCCTTATTGTTTCTTTACAGCAATTTAGTTATCCCAGCATGTCACAAGTCATGATTCTTTGTTTTCTATATGTTTTATGTCTGCAAGCATGCGTCATGGTCTATTTAGTTCATTAATAAGACACACACGTGTTCTCTACATCTGGTCAATTTCTACAATTATGTTTATTGTCAATTTGCTTTTAGTGGATTTAGAAAATCACACATCAAAATTGTGGAACTACCAGTTACGCCTAAACAACTTGATATAGCCATTTCTGAAACAAGTGCGAAACTAAAATATGTAAAAGATATGATGAATATATTTCGCGCCTACAAAATGCAGTGTTAGGGTGTGGGTGTGAACGGTTTAAGTAACTGTATCCGTTTTAACGTATTATGCGTGTGCAGTGTTGTAGTGAATATATGACATACACGACCACTTTTTTTTATTATTGTTATTCCTGTCTTACCCGGAAATCCCGATTAAAATTTGCGTACACATCTGCCACTGCTCCGAGCAACAGATAAACCAGTATATGCGCAGACGGATGCACTTTATCAAGTGATCTGGATCACTGCAAACTAATTTGTTTTTACTTTCTTATGCCACATGCAGGAGTCAAAATGAAAATGAATTACATTTCAAGATTTCAACGAAATACACACCTGTTGAACGTGTCAGAATATATTGGTATATATATAGTGTGTCTCGTTTATATCACAAGCCGAAGGGCCCCCCAAAAGTATATATGTAGATCAGCATAAAAAAGAATCAAGTTACAAAAATGTATACATCTGTAAAATATTTATATTTTAATTGAATTGCAAATCATTCATAAACTGATCCTAATATGATATATCGAACATAATACATGTGTGTGTAATTAATAATACTAAAATATGTATCCATTAGAGAACTACAGCATTTTCAAAATCTTACAGATTCTCCTATAGACCTACAGACTGATACACGCACCATAAGTTTTAAGTTACTTATTTTCGTAGTATCTAAGTTCTATATTTAATCGAAGCTACAACCATAAGCATAATAAACTGACCATGAACATAAAATAAAAATATAAAGAATATTCTAATGTACATATTAAAGTTAAAAACATTCAAAAATAAACATAAAGTTGCAGCATATTAAACTAGTCATAAATATATAATAAAATTAAAATATAAAGAAAATTCTAATGAACATACCTTCTAAAATAAACATACTAAAATGTTTATAAATCCTAATGACCAACTATACTAAGTATTAATTAAATTTAAAAAAAAAAACTTATGATAAAAATGCATATATCGCCATAGGTATAGCGCCTTTGAGTCGCGGGAAGACCAGTAGAACAACTTATTAGCAGCGCGCTTATATTATTTTATTTTTCGTATTCCAAAAGGTCAGAGGATTAAATTTAATTAACCAGCCATTCAACATATTCACAGATAATGATGTATTAATGCATCATTTCTTTTTATTCTTCCGACATAATGCAATAATTTATACAAAGATTAAATATTTCTATTACATAAAAATAGATAGAACTGATTTGTAATATGGTGGATTATAATGACCCGCATATAGCTACCGTGGCACCCTAATTTCTGCTGACCATAGAAAATGTGTGAACCACTTAAATTTATCGATTGGGATCTAGATTGGATCTAGATATATGTATAACGGTCGTAAATTGAATCTGATAATTGCACCAGCGTTATCGGTTTCCAAGAAAATTTACTATAAACAAAATGTTTGATTGCTATTTTTGTTCAAAATATTGAATGAGTGTCGTAAGATTTACTGCCAATAGTCAATGATGGTGATAAGAATCTTGACAGCAAGTTAATCACGTTCGAGATCACGTCTAATTTAATATAACGTATACAAGGGTTGACGTGACGTATCGAGTAACTCGTGTTTATTGAACTGATCACTAATCGAAACTGTCACATTTTGACCAACACAAATAGAGCCATCGTTATAACTTATGACCACGTGGTCATTACTGTTTTAGGTATACGTAAATCTTTAGTTCAGCGACCTTAAAAATTCATCTAATATCTTTAATTCAACATTTGTTGAAAATATACCACAAAATATTTTTTTTTTAGGGTTTGTGCATTTCTCATTTCCGCTATCAAGTATCATTTGTCATTTCATCAGTACTTAAAATCTGTAGAGAAAGGACCAAAAAAAGGGTTACCCCTCAATTGGCACCAAATTATTGTCATTTTGCAAGGGTACCTAATAGCAGGTGTTCCCGTTATTTTGCTACAGAAAGGAAGTTATATAGGTTATTAATTCAATTTTTTACTCTCTCTTTCACCATTTTCGCAATATGACACCGGATGTAATTAATTTTCAATTTTCGTTGTCTACTGGTGAAAAAATAAAAGATTTAATTTAGCTATGTACAATAAATGATTTTGCTAAGAGAAATGTTCCTTAAATTTATATATAAAATTGTCAGACAGACAAACACACGCACATCATTGGGAAAATAGTAAGATTTGCATAGCGTTCCAGATCGAAAACTAGATACATAGACAGATGGATCGCAGACGAGTTAAACACTATTTTTCTCTGTAATTCATATTAAAAGCATTTATATAAATGACATGAATCATCGCCGAGAATAACCCACATTACACCAAATGTCTGTTACTGGTTCACATACACTAATGGTTGTTGGTTGGTTTTATGTATTTATAAACAGTTGAAAAAAGAAGCCATAGCATCAAAACAGATTCGCAACAGTCGATCATCTTTTTGCCCATAACGATTTCAAGGTTAAAATGACAAATATTCGCGCACACATTTACACAAATGACGCCGGTAAATAAAAAAATACAACGCGTATTTTTTTATTTTTCTCATCACTGTGGTGATGAGAGAAAAAAACGGGCCAAAGAACTCATTTGCATGGTGAACTATCAGCTCATATGATAAACAGGTTTTGGTGATGTGGGAGAAATAATACCAATGGCACAGGACACTTTTTTCGAATTCGTTGGAATTTCATTATTTGTGTCCCACGCCGATATATTAAGTACGATATAGCAATATGCTAATGCCTTTTTTAGTTACTTCTATTTGAGTGACAGAATGTGTATTTTATTTATCGTGTAAATCTGGGGTGGCATTAAAACGCTCTTAGAAATAAAAGAGTGCATTTGTTTATTTGACTAACAATAGCACAAGTCGTGCTTGACAATTTGTGCAAAAAAAAAAAAAAAGAAACTGCACACACTAGCTTGATATGATCTACGAAAAACGGTTCTTGCTTTTTGCAGACCTATGTAGTTTTTCTTGATCTATTGTTCATACCTCATTGTGCACGCGTGCGGCTCTATCGCACTCACACACGCTTATTACCTTACGGCAACTGACCGTGCAGTAAAGTACTCACTTTACAGGCTTGTTACTTTAGATATTGTAAGTCGATTGGATTTTAGTATTTCAGGAAACACAATTCACAACAAGTCATTTAATAACAACAAAAAAAATCGTTTTTTACTTTCGTAGTCTAAAGGATAGTATTTCCATTATGAAAAATACGAGATTTTAACAAAAATGATTATTTTCAAAGTCTGTGTGTGGGTCTTTGTTTTACTATATATTTAATATTGGGAAAGTCGACAATGAAATTAAAACAACAAAATAGTATTAGCCCCAAACTTCTTGGGGCACCCGTATGAATAAATAAATGAAATACAGTCCTGTTTGTAGGCATATGGCGTGCTGTCAATCGGATAAAGATTTAATTGTTTATCTGTTGATCTAAGGTGGCTGGTTCACCGTTATATGATTGTTCTGTCATCTACATATAATAACAAAAGCGGCTAAGCAGCCACAACACCCGCGATAACACACTCACACAGTACCGTATATGAACGAAATCACTTCATCTTATACCGTTATATATATATATATATATATATATATTTGATATAATTAACACACACTCTTTGTGTTAAGCGACCCAAAATCCACAGAAAAAAACCGTCTGAAAATTAAATCCGTTTTTTGTTGTGCCGCACGTGTACTAATGATACGGTTTTTTTCTGGGTCTGGTTCCGTGTTTTTCTGTATCATTTGACAATTGCACCCGGGTATACCATTTTGATAATTTCGGACAGCCGATATGTCAACCAGTAATGGTGGTTACAGAAAGTAAATTACTGCGGTTGCTCGATTCATTTTAACCTGCAATTTATTTGTCGTTATTTTTACCCTGGTTATTGTGCTTGAAAATTGGCACAAATGGACCAAGTAAAAAAAGATTTAGTTTAATTATTGTCTTATTTTATCTACCGGTTAAAGTATTTAATTATTGGTGTTGCTTGATATGCAAACCAAATGGAGAAAAGCAGGAGTGGCCTCCACTCGACGTCCTTGTCCATTCACTATCTGTATATATATATATATATATATATATATATATATATATATATATATATATATATATATATATATGTATATATATATATATATATACATTTTCCAAAAAAAATGCTTAAAATTGCAATATATTCAATTTTTATACAAATCACTTTGATCTAACTCGTGCAGTTTTCGAAATATACAAAAAGTAGCAAGTGTAGGTGTTTTCTTCCGCATTTTAAATTTATAGGTACACGCCATGAATTCAGGAAAGCACTAAACGTGTATATCCGTTTAAATATAGTGCTCAGAACTGCTTAGACTTTGCCCAAAAATCTAATTACAGTTCACCATTGCCATAAATACCAAATTTTCATTAAATAGAATAAATTCCAGAAAAATTACCCTCTAAAATAGGGCACGTGCTCGCCTTTATACGTGTATATATATATACCATTAAAATTCAAACTAATGAAAACTTCAAAACCCCAAGTCTAAACTAATAAGAATTATATAACCGCACATAATAATTAATATTCATTTCAAACCTCTAATAAAACCATAAATTTATCAAAAATTATCCTGAACAATTACTTAACCCCCTGATGCGAGTAAACCCGAAAAAAATCGTATATTCAGTGTGCTTATAAATGACCTTTTATATTTTGGGTTTGTTTAGGGGCACGGGTCCGACATAAATGTATATCACTGGGGCCATGCGAGGCCCGCAGCGCAGCGGGGCGCACTCCCTGGCCACGGGCGTAGGGGGTAACTTATGCTCCCTGTCATTCGGAACGACCGTAAATATTATATATGTATCATGTTTTATACTGAGAACAAAAAAAAACTTACGACTATTAACATAACAAACGGAATTTTATACTGGTTATTTTCTATTGGTTTATATAATAAAATATATGCTTTTGTTTCTTGAGCCACACAAAACAAATAAAAAATCTCTATTTACATTCGTTTAAATAAACCGGCATCATAAAGAATATTTTAAGTGAATGAATATAAATTTATTTTGCGATGTTGAACCTTGATTTTTAATGCATTTTTTACTTTTTGACTCATTCATTTAAAATATTTTAATAATATTGCAATTATTCAACTATAGCCCGAAATTATATTCTTCTTTTAGGTTTAGACAGTTATTAATTATCGTAATATATAGCCTACTCTAGTTAAAAATGCCTGCAGCGTAATCTTTTTAAAATATGCAGTTTCAACAAAGAATTTCAACAAGTATTTTTCGAAATATAGGAAGCTACCGACTCTATTTAAAACCTACCTCGAGGCCATTTCACCAAAACGGTCTTAAATGGCCCAATTTACATGCCAAGCTACACAAACTCAAAATTGTGCAGAATCAGAGCACTTCTTATCTATGATATTATGTTATTAGGACCAATTTAAAACATAGCTAAACATCTAGCGTGAAACTATTTTTAAATTGGTCATTCTCATTTTTTACTTTCCTATTCGAATATATATTTACGAAAATACACGTTCTGACGTGTGTGTGTCTGTGTGCAGTCAAAATTTTGGATGGTATGTTAACTGAAACAAAATAGAAATAATTTATGTCATTTTCCATCAATTAACACAAATAGATCGATTGAGAACGTATTATTGCAGATAAACATTGAAATATATTTTGAAAAACAGAACGTATTAAAAATTATAATTGAATATATTGTTAAGGTGAATGAAACAATCTATATTTTATATTTGATTACGAAACGTGAAGTATTGGTGTTTCTTGACAATTTGTTTCTAATGAAAAGTACGTAAAAGATAGTCGAGTGCAGGCCACTCTTCATTTTTCTTTTTTGGTAATGATTAAGTAATCCTTGGTATGAAACAAATATCGCGTGTAATTTTTCAAATGTCAACTGATCAAATGCCAAAATTTATTTTCAAACATAGTTGTTGTTATATTGCCCCAGTGGAGAGCGAATCATCAATGACATGTCAAGTATTTGAAAACTTAGAATTTGATAGGTAATAGATTTTTTGAGATATATCGATATATATATTTATAAGCATTGTTAACTTATTGTCAGTAAAAATAAACCTAATAACACGGTAGATTTTTGATCGCAAAACTATATGTATATAATAAATCTCTGACCGATGTTTATAGAAATAAATTAAAAGTTATACAAATTGAATTTGATGTTTGAAAATCTGTATATATAAGTTCTAGTAATTTTTTGTTACAGAGTATCTCCTTCAGATGCCCTTTGTCACGGAGGAAAAAGCAGTCCTGAATTCGGTACAACTATATGTCCAAAAACAATTTCATGGGCAGATCAAAATACCGAAAAAGGTAAGACAAAATTATTTTATGGACAATAAAACGCCTAACACGTATGCAACCGCTCATTGATATATGTAAAAGGGAATATTTACAGCATATCACAAATTAAATAAAACACAAAATTACCACCAAAAATTCCTTAAATGGTAAATTGAAAATAAACTACAACTGAATAAAGAATTAAACAATTCTTTAAATATAGTCATAAACCTTATACGTAGTTGTAATCTTAATATTTTCGGTTTTAAAAAAACATTTCCGGCTATTTTCCTTTAAGTAATAATATACATAAATAAAAATTGCTACCTTATATACAGGAGAAAATTCCAATTCACTGGAGACTGAAATTGAAATATCTAATGAACACGAATCATTGAAGGACGATACCCCCGAAACTGTTCATAAAAGAAAAATACAAATCGAGGAAGTATTTCATGATCATAAAAGTTTTGTTACCCTATATGGTAAGAACACATTCAATGATGCACGGTACGACTCGGAGAAAGAACTTGCACCAGTTACCGAAGGTATACAAACAAATGTGTATTTTAAAATCAGTACAGAAAAGTTAAAGCATCCGGTCGTGTGTCTGTAATATTCTCGGATAAAAAAATGTCCTTGCCTCGTCGCCCTGAATCATAGAAACATATATTAGATATTTATTTATTGCAGAATCATCAATTTATAGACCAACCACAAAGAACATTCCAGCAAATGAAATTTCGAGTATGTAACAACTAGAGTATAAATTTATATAGAATATTGAACGATATGTAATTCAAAAATGATAGTTTATTATTATAATTAAGGTTTGATTGATGCAATTATGATTTTGTATTTTAGATTCTGATAAATTTCTAGACTGTCTTACAGTATGTTTATGGAAATGTACTTCATGGTGTCAAAAAGTCAATTAAAAAATTTAAGAAATAATAAAATTAATATGTGTATTGTAATTTCAATTAAGGATAAATCTATTTGAAATTAACATTTAAGACTATTCACGAGCAGCGTATTGGAAAAATAATATACACATTCCTAATAATGTAATAATATACAATGCTGAAACTACATGAAGATTTGATGACTTCAGTCGACAGATGAAATAAGATGGCTGCCACAAATGTAAGCCCAAATTTACACAAATCGTGTTTTATTCGTCAACAAAAATACATCAAAAAATGTCATGTCTTTGAAGTGCATCAAAATATATGTCAAATACAAATATAATATATTTACATCTTCGTGATGAGATTCTATGTTGACAATAAAAATAAATTACTTCCTACATAATATCCATAAACTATGGCAATTTTATTTACAAAAAAAAAGGAAAGACAAAAACGGAAAATACATAAAACATTTATATATGTAAAACAGCGTTTGGATTTTATTCGTCATCCAACCGACACAATTTTTAACGAAAAGGATATGTTAAATTAGGATTAAGTTTTGTAGCAATAGATTCGGATGCTGGGCAAATAACTTTGCAGTATTACGTAGTAGACGGTGGGCAAACATCCATTTTTTTTTCTTTTTCGTAAATCAAACAATGCATTCACTGTAAACAAGCGTTTACTCGAAGAAACGCGTGCTGTTTTATTGCTGCAGCTACAAAAACGCGTGCGGTTTTATTGCTGCAGCGACAAAAACCACCGTGTTCAATCTAATGCGGCAGCCGACTCGACGGCCGAGTCGGCACAAATCGCTGTGTGTGTCATCGCTCTAAGAAAACATGAATAACACTAGTTAAATAGTTTAGGCATCTTCAGAATAAATTACTGTAAATAAATACGCCACAAACATGTCACTTATACTTTATAATAAAGTAAAAACAAGATTAATATTCGACAAAATATATTTAAAATAAATGTAAACGACAGATACATTTTACAGTGTATTTAATCTCGATAAAGACTCCACGTGCGAACATCCAAGATGAATGTATGTGAAACGCATGGCATTATTTATATCTACTACAACTTTAAACCGAATATAAATTATGCTGTTGAAATGAAAATTTTAATGCGTGTAGAAGTCATATGATCAATTTTGTAATTATACAGTGTCAAAAATCCCGTCCGCCATTTTGTCATGTGTTCTAGGATAGTTACAATTCCAGCATCCATCTAAACTGCCATTCATATTTAACGAAAGAAAACGGTCTGATTTAATTAGATTAGGGTTTAGTTTGGTTAAGATAGGGTTACTGGGTGGTGCATTCATCTAAAGCCCCAATCTAGCTGGAGTTCTACGTGGCGTAGCCCCAGCAGTAAGAATCTCCTGCCCCTTATTCAAAGCAGCTTCTTTTCTATCGGCTTCCTCTTTGCGACTGCGCATCTGTTCTTGTGCAATCTGCATTTGTTCCTCCATTTCTTGCAAGTGTTCCATCGCCTGTTTCCTTTTAGTTCTACCGGATTTTCCGGTTTCCTTGACCGCGAAGAACATCGGTCCTAACTCGGCTAACCAGTGGCCGTCCACTGAGGTCACGCATTGCATATACTCACGCGCCGTCATAACCAGTTCATGGTACACGACGTAATCGGGAGTGTTACCGAGCCCAAATAAAGCTGATGTTGGGTGCAAATGGCAAGGCATTCCGGTTCGCAGGTTAACGTATTCACCTATGCCTTTCAGGCGGGCTGCTTGGTGGAAATAAGCTGAAAAAAAAAAAAAAACACAACTCTATAAAATTTTAATTTTCAACGTCAATTTACTTCTTTCCGACACTTCTGATGATGGTGTAAAAGCCGAAATACGTATTAAGTTACATTAAATTATTTTTGAAAGCAACCAAGTGTGTTTTTATTCAATTATTCCTTATTAAATATTTGTCAAATATGATTAAATATTATAAATTTGCCTATCAGAGTACAAAAACGCAAAATGTGTAAATTCTCACCGGAGCAAATACATTTTCGAACTATATCCCATTCCGTGCCGCATGATCGTATATCGATTTTTTGTTGAACTAAAATATCTTTTAATTGTTGTCGAACTTCTCGAACTTTTCGCATAGCTTTTATATGGATAAAATGGTCGTTGCACCAATGCGACGAATAACTATAAACAAAACTCATATCATTATAGTAAAATAGTACTTTACAAAGTAACTTACTTATTTTGTTTCCACTGATTATAAACATTCAAATACGTTAAATGATCGCTTTCTGGTACTTGGAATTTTTCTCGAACGCCATCAGCTTCCTCTTCCCGACCTTTTGGACGATAAAAAATCGAAGGAACAGATAGCATGGACACTAAGGGGAAAACATAATTATTGCAACTCAGGAAATTGTTGTTTTCTCGAGAACAAATAGCATAGAAACTACGAGTAAAGAAATAAAATTGTTGTAATTTATGCAATATATGGTTTATGTTGTTTGATGTTACCTATGATAAGAATTTCAGCTGTACAACCCATTTGATTTGACACAATTAGCATTTGGCACTGGGGCGGATCCAATGGAAACTCGGCCATTTGTCGACCTAATGCTGTAAGCATTCCTGTATTGTCCAATGCTCCCAAAATCCATAGTTGGTACAAGGAGTTTAAAATGTTATCCTAGAAATTAAATTATTTCAACTGGCTACTTGTTTATGTTAATTTTTAGATATTTAATTTATGCACAATTGTGTTTAAAAATTTAAAAAAATCTGAAAAATTACGTGCATTGGCGGATGATTTTTATAAAAGAGTCATACTTAACGAAAACAAGTATAATGTATTTCAAGCTAAATATAATTTTATTATAAAAATAACCAACAAAGGAAAAAATAGTGAACTCGAATACAATTGAAGTGGACACATATAATCAACTCCAAATAAATACAAACAAAAAATAAATGAGGTGACCTAATTCGGATAGAATCCACAATGATACCAATTAAGCTATTAAAATCAATTAATACTTGATTTGAAATAGATTACTTTAATGTATTGACGTATTTCAAAGATAACCATAATGCTAAAAATTATTTATTCGCAATATAACAAACCTGTGGTGGTGGATCCATGAAATGAAATTGCAATAAGTCTTGGACACCTAACGATTTTAAAAGTAGAACCGTATTTGCTAAATTCGTCCGCTGAATTTCTGGTACGGTTTGTATTAACAATTCGTCTTTATATTGTCGTTCTGTGTATAAACGAAACGCCTGACCCGGGCCTGTACGACCCGCTCGACCTGATCTTTGGTTTGCGTTGGCTTGGCTTATAGGATAAATCTAAAAGTAAACCAATAATACTTTTATTTTTGCCGTTTCTTAACAAATTATGGCGTTCTGACCCAGTCTATCAATCTGTGTTTATTTCAGACTGAAAATGTTCAGCTAGCGTCGATTGCATTACAAATTAATAACGCAAAAACTATAATATTTAGGATATAGCAACATTTTATAGATTTATTTAACTGATACAGATTTACAGATTAGATCAGACTTATGTAATTGATGTTTTGTTGATTCTGTACCTGTAAGGCATCCATACCAATTCTAGGATTATAAACTTTCAATTTACAATACCCTGAATCAATAACAAATATAATACCATCGACAGTTAATGAAGTTTCTGCGATATTTGTAGCAACGACACATTTACGTAAACCATCTGGTGATTTTTGGAAAATTTTCGCTTGCAAATCAGAAGGTAATTGAGAATAGATTGGTAATACTGTTAATTGGGGAGCATTGTCTATTTCTCCTAACCGTTCTGCTAGAACCTAAGAAAACATAACAAACATATTTTATACTCATTTCAAATAGTCGCGATTTAGTGAACTTTCCAAAATGAACTGTGCTCATTCGATGAGCAAAATTGGGCACGTCAGTATTTATGTGATTGTGGTTTATATGTGATAATACGCAGTAATGTATATAAATTATTTAAAATACTGATAAAATATATATATATATATATATATATATATATATATATATATATATATATATATCGTTACCAAACTTTCGAACAATTAAAATTATAAACTTACTTCACATGTAACTTCGATATCTTCTTGGCCAGGCATGAATATTAAAATATCGCCTGATGGTGGTTGTAAATGTATTTGCAGGGCTTGTTTAACAGCTGCATCGACGTAATCTTCAACTGGATTTTTACTGAACAGAGTTTCGACTGGAAACGTTCTTCCAGGAATGGTAAACATTGGTACATTTCCAAAAAACATAGAAAATTTACTGGAATCCATTGTAGCTGATGTTACAATTAGTTTTAAATCGTGTCTTCTTGCTACAACCTAACCAGAGAAAAATAAAATAATTCAATTTTCGCACAAATTACACCTGTGCTTTGTTTGGTTTAGCATTTTTTTCAAGGAAATTAGTTTTGAAATTGCTAAATTTAGATATATTGTATCCATGGATACGTATTTACCAAATAGTTTAATGATAATCGCAGTATCAAAGAATTCAAAGCCAAAATAAAACAATATTAGGAGAGTTTTATCTAGTAAATAAATATTGTAAATATCAACACAAATTCCTTGTTTATACGTACAAGAAAGTGCAATGCAGACCACTGCAGATTTTTTGTATTGTAATTCTATTTATAAAATTATGCATATTTTCGTAATCATAATTCAAATGTGTATTTAACAAAAGCAAATAAATGGTAAGGTTGACGGAAATCCCAAATTTAATAATAGAATGTCTTAAATACTGAAATATATTTATTTATATATATCTGATTGAGTTTGTTATTGATATGATAAGAAAAAGAATTATTTAAAAAATAATAGTTAAAAACAATGGAAAAGAGAATAGCGCCAATATTTACAAACATTAAACTGAGATAGCCATTTTATTTTTACTAGTTTTAACCAGTAAAAACAAAAAATCTCTATAGACTATTACAGAGAGCTTTAGAAAATAATTCTTTTATTCTGAATTAGAAAACAAACGCATTTTTAATAGTTTTATTTTCTTAATCAACAAACAATAGACTATATATAGGAATAATTTCATTTTCAACATTTTATGTCTTTGTATTTAATAGAAAAATTCAACCTTTTGACTATTTATTTAAATTCTATGAAAATATTGATGAGAATTATCATTATGAATCAGAAATATTAATAATATTGTGAAAAACATCGCGTGTATCCATTCTTAAAATACAACACTATACATGTTTAAAAGTTATATTAATCTTGATGAAACAATTTTATTCATTTAAGGTCGAATTAATTGATCGCAATAAATTGTTTTGATAATAATATTATCAGCAACATTAAGATAACGATCGCAAATTATTGACACTATTTTTGTACCGTATTGCAATTTTACTATACTTTTGCATAATAAAATATTTAAAAATAATTGTTGAGGCAAAAATACCAATTTAATTTTTAATCTAAAGTTATAATTTTTGTGAATATTATTTAGCATTTTAAGTCTAAATATTTTTGTCTTAAGAATGCAATATGATATATTTTACTTTCTTGGACATACACTAGATTTTATATTTCGTGTGACTAGACGAATGCGTAGAACAAACCAATACGCCCTTCAAAATAAGAGCGACAGTACAAAATTTATTTAAAAACTATTGCGTATGTAGCTATTGCGTTCCATAAAGTTACTACAGAGCCTGTTTACAAGAATAAATTTAAAATACGGAACAATAGTTATGACATAAGGTATATCTGATCATGGTCACGTAACCAATATTGTAACTTAGTGCCATTGAATTTGATTTTTTATCGATTACGACAAAGAAATATTGGTACAGACGCTTACGCCCGCTAATAACCTTACACGCAATCTCGGTCAAAAATAAAACCTTTTTAATTCATAAGTGATTATTATGTTTGAAAACAGTATAAGTATTTGTGAAAATGTGATTAAGTGTTAAAACAATTCACAACTCAACAATGAATCTAATTGTTTTATTAAATATTTTAAATAACTGTTTTAAGTCCTTTCGGTAAAATTTAAAAAACATTCATTATGTATTTTTGATATGTATCTTTCAGTCTCTAACTAATTAGGCACATTTTATGTGTACCAAATTTGGATAAACTCGGTAACAAACTCAGATCTTACGATCGAGCGAGCGAGTTATATCCATTTTCGGAATCTGGAAGACGTGAAACGAACTTCTATGCAATAACACAGACTACTGAACACTATAGCTCTTTTGTACATAAAGTATGGCTTAGTTAAAAATATGGCATCAGGAGTTACAATGTACGGAACATACTTTATATATAATTGAAAATCCAAATTGACAAAACAAAAACAAATATTTGTAAATTCGGCACTGAACTGGTGCCAATTCCAAAAATCATGTGCCCTGTTAACATTCACCTTGAAATCTAAAATAAGCATATACAGATTTATAGAAGAGCTACATGAAAAAATTTGCCATTCACAATACCGCAAAAGAATAATATAACAATAAAACTGTCGCTTGAAATTTGAGGTATTATCTATTGTTTAAGCTTAGATAAAATATCAAAAAAAGGTACATTTAAAATAAATATTTAAACATATTTACAATTACGATGTAATTGTGTAAATATTTATATAAACAAATGACCTTTGCAAAAATCTAGGCTCTCAATTAAAACGCTATCATTATATCTTGAACATATTTCGTTATCTTAATCGTAAATGTTTAAAATATATCAGGTAAATTATTATTAAACGGGCTCGCAAGTACACCAGTGCATTAGTCATTTGTTAGTGTCCGAAGACGACACACTGTTTTGTGCGTGATATTAAAATTTTCAACTAAAAATTGTGCTCCGTCAAAATGTTGCACGAAGCCTTACAAATCGTTCATCATAACAACATGAGAAATCAGTTGAAACAACAACGACTGAATCAAACAAATCAGAAAACGGAACGCAATCAAAGTACAACGAATAACATGCTATCGACGCCGCAGTTAAACACGTTGGGTTTCGGAAGTTCGGTGGCAATTCACAAGTTACGTGAATCAAAATGGTTTAAGGAGAACGAGCAGAATATTCTGCTATCTGTGGTTGAGTCAGGGTTTATTTTGGAGCGACGAAACAGCCCCGAATCGGACAATGACTGGGGCATCGCGCTTTGGAAACCTGGGCAAGGTAATATTTATTTTTCAACTTTAATTTTTGTTTAATGTATTTGTACACATCACACCGTTCCCATAAATGGGGTGGCGGACAAACCCTTTCAAATATTGTCAATCTTTCTCCATCATCAACTTTATTCGAAGACAATTCAAAACATTCCTACCTAAAGTGGCCTTCACTCGACTTTCTTGTCCTTTCGCTATCTGTTTTTATAATAATTATTTATTTAGTTTTAAATTCACGATAGCTATGAAACAAAATCAATATGATTTGTAACTAGGGACACGTAATCATTTGAAAAGGTGATTTTTCAGTAAACTTTATAGACAAAAGTTATTAGAAATTTAAATATCTTCAACTATTATAAGAATCACTTTTTCTCTTCTTCGTGTCGTTTTTGAGATATTGAAAAAGTAGCTTTACTTCCGGTTAAGATTCAAATTTCAAAAATAAAAGGTGCACACCCTAGTTATATTTGTGTCATTGTTATAGTTTTTGCCACCTCAATTTTAAAATTATACCATCATTTTATTTTTTGTTATATTCAAAAATGTTATATTTTTATATATTTGGTATTTATAGAGTTTAGATCTAAATAACTTGTTATTGTTTGAGAGGAATCTCACCGCAAGAGACTTACAATAACAATGAAGGAATTTCATTTAAAAAATAATAAAAATTCACAATAAGAAAATAAAAAATGAGGAGTGGCCTGCACTCGACGTTCTTTTACGTCGTTTTCATTAGAAATATATATCCCAAACAAACTGTCAACCAATACCAATACAGACAGACAGAAACACACACACACACACACATAGGCAAATAGGCAGTACATTACATAAAAAGGCGTAAGTCCAGATGTTCCGGAACTATATAATATACAATTATTTATTTATTATTAAAGCACCTATGTGATTTTTAAAGGAGAGCTAATCCGGGCTGCTCCGGAGCTACTGGCGGACATCATCACTGACTGGTTAAACATTCAAAAATAAAACTATTGTCTATTTAACAATAAAAATAATAGTTCAATATAATAATCAAATGATCTAAGAAATTCCACGATCACTTTAAACTTTGATAAATAATCAATGGTCAACTGAACAAACCCATGATTCATTTAAATTGTTTAATCATTTTTGTATTGTTCTGGAATTATCAATGTATAAAAATCTTAATTCTACGTATTAAAAATTAAATTCCACCTTTTTTTTGTTATCGCAATTTTTTTTAGATATTTATGATACTGATAGAAACTACTTCCTATATTTGATTGGAAAATTCCACTATTCAATCATTTATGCTGCGATTTTGAACAAGTCTGTAAATGTGATTAAAATATTTTAATTTCATTGCAATTCAATAAAAAATATATCAAGCATAATACTAGTTTTCTGTAATGAATGTATTCTTAAAGTGCTGCAGGCTCTTCAAAAGTTTACATAATTGCAAAAACTTAGGCAATAAAGTAAGATTCAAACATTGCAAATGACAGGTTTATGACACTCCACAAATTAATATAAAAAATAAACAATTGTTGTTGTTTTTTTACTTAACAGTTCCAAAGTATGTTTGTACATATAATTTTCAACTTAAAAAAATCTGTAGAAACTATTAACACGCAATCGTATATACGTAATAATATTGAATTATTATTGTAATTTAAGAATCAATCGATCGTATTGATCATATTTCTTACTAGTTATGCAAGTTGAAAAATTGTCAAGGTAATAATACCGGTAAATTCACACAAATATTCCTTACACTCCCATTGAGCAATCGTTAGAATAATAATGACTTCATTTGTGGTTTAAAAATAGTTACTACAAGAATAAATCTCAATAATTAAATAAAATTTAAAATTCCTAGAAACAATCTTATTTTACTATGAATTCAGTACAAATTTGTCATTGTAAATATTTAACCTTTATTTGATAACAAATGTCGAAAGATGCCCTATTTATACATCAATATTTACTTAATATGTGTGTAATTACCAATTTTGCGTAGCATTTTATTTACATTTAAACAACAGAATTATGCACTTTAGCCTCTAATTTTTATTTGGAATATTTATAAGAAAGTTACTCATATAATTTCAAAGTAAATATTATACTTATTTTTAAATATTTAGCAATTGCCGTTTAAAAGGTTTATAGCCCTTCAGTGGTGACGTGCAGTCATCCAAACAAATCAAAATGATTCCCCGGAAATATTCGATAATTTTGAAGCTTATAGTTTTGTTAAAATTGAAATAAAAACGCCTAAACTAATGAGAAGGATAATCGTACATTATTTTACATTTGATAAACGGAAATCGCCAATTATTTCTATAGAAACAAATTATTATTCGTTTTAAAAGTGATTTTACATTGAACACGGTCGTTAAATTTATCAAATGTAATATTAAATTTACTTTAAGCAAAGGTACCTATAAATATCACTAATAAATGAATGGCCTTGATGCAATATTTTATTGATTCTATTTAAAGAAGAAAAAAAAAAACGTTTCTTTATACCTACTAAAAAGATGTTTAAAACAAATATTTTATTTTAGAAAAAAGCAAAAACATCGAATACCTAACAATATACATCTTAAAGGCAGAAAAAGACAAAAAGAAAATCGTAGCTGTTGATCTAACCAATTTTTGGCTGCCCAGTCACGAAATCAGAATAAATAATCAACAAGACAGGGAAAAAATACCAAACAACGAACAAGATATACGTAAACACATTGAATACGCAAAGAAAACGAAGAAAATGAATTGGCACAACAGCCACCATTTCCCGTATTGGTGTAGATATGAAAAACCTAACCTGGGACGCGTGCAACAGGTAAGACATTTAAATAAATTAACTGTAGTAAGTTAACGGACAATTTTGATTTCAAATAAACTAGAAAAAGGCGACTTCACCTCTGTGTTAAATCTCATAAGAAAAAAAAAATAAGGCGGCCATTGTATTGAATTTATAATGTAAAGCTTGTTGCAATCATTTTTATTTAAAATGAATTGTTTCTATTTCTAAACACGATTTTTATTTATCTGATGAAATTTATTATTTTCCTATGTTTATAAATTATAGATTATTTAAGATAATAGTACTATTTTGATAATAAAAATGGCGGCTATAAGTTCGCGAGAAGCTAGCGCCATTATTAATTTATTTATGCCACAGTTAAAGATATTCTTAAAATAAAACAACCTTATATTGTTATTTGTCCATACGAATTGTTATTTTAATTCGATACTGTTTATTTTAATTGAAAAATATAGTTATTTAACGTCAGTGGTTTATTTTTATTTTCAAATGTGTTGATAGATCAGCGACCGAGTCAGATGGAACAGTATCGGAGTAAGTGTTGGCATTTTGTTGATGAAGCACAGGTCGAGAAATGCAGCTACCAGTCATTGAAATCAAGATTATCAATTTTATGATTCAGTATTTGCATTAAATATAAGACTGTTAATTTTATATTATTTAGATTAAATCTAGACAACATTTTTCCATTTCCGACTTACCCGAAAAGTATATATTTTAATATACTTTTATTTGTCTAATGACTATTCGGAAATTTATTCAGAGATGGAAAGGTTTTAAGACATTTTAAATTTTAACTATTATATGGTTTTGAATTGTAAGATATTTTATGTTGTATATACAAACATATTAATAAATAATAAAAGACAAGTATTTATGATTATGTATTGATTGTTTTCGCAATCGAGGCGCTAACAGCTGAAATATGTTGATTATATTTGACGCAAGTGTGTATTTTGTTATTATGGACGTGCAAATTACGGTACACATTAAATATTTTGAGTTGAATGTATCTAATACCGGATTAATTATGTAGTAAATAGATGGCATTTATATAATCGCACATTATATCGTGTACATATTCGTTTTGAATAGAAATAGATAAGTAATAATAAAATCCTACCTCTCTGAGTAAGCCGAATAAAACATCGGTACTAAGTGATCGTTCATGAGCTTCATCCATGATGATGGCACTGTAGTGATCCAGATCAGCTTCACGTAAACTTTCACGCAAAAGAATACCATCAGTCATATATTTAATAACTGTATTTTCCGAGGTGCAATCTTCAAAACGAATTGCGTAACCAACTTCATCTCCTGCACAATAAAATAACAATTGTGTTTTAATTTATGCCCATACCTACACATAAATGCCTAAACGAAATTTACTTAAAATATAAACAAAACACACTATTATATTAAACTAGGGTCACCCGTGGGCACCATGTGCCCATATGTATACAGAACATTTCATTTTCATGTAATTTAATAATAATTACACGGTTTTTCTTCAGTTTGTATCGTTTCGACTATAATAGTAATATTTAAAAATGGAATAATAACATATTACTCCCCTTAAGATTTACAATTCAATGTTTCCGTAACTCGTACGTCACTAATTCACATTGAAATACTGTATTTGACGCTCACGTGGTAGCACTTTCATTTACAAAATAAGCAATTATCCCAAATATATTGAACGCATATAAAATCGGTCATTTATCTTTATTTTGAAATTAAATAAATAAACAGTGAAGTAATTTCTTACCTAATTGTGTGCCCATTTCATCGCTGACACGTTTGGCAACCGACATAGCAGCAACTCTTCTGGGCTGTGTGCATCCAATCATACCATATTTACTATAACCATCTTCATGTAAATATTGTGTTAATTGAGTAGTTTTACCACTGCCAGTTTCCCCTGTTTTAAAAAAAAAATATTAATATATATTACACAACTCAATCTTCAAATTTTTAACTTACCGACTATAATTACAACCGAGTTCTCCCGAATAACATTCAGTACTTCTTGTCGCACTGCAAATGCGGGTAAATATCGACGTTGTTGCGAAATTGATTTCTTTTTCGCAAAATCACTAGAAACATGCACATCTTTCATGTGATCTGCAAACTTTTGATCAGTTTTATAATCAGTTGAATCATCATCTCGATTGAGACGTTTATCGTCTTCGTCTTCTTTTTTCTTTATTCCCATAATGTTTCCTATTGTTGTTCCACCTAGTTCCCAATGTTTCTTTTGAGCTTTTTTACGTTCTTTTTGCTCTCGGAACACACGGACTAAGGGGGACCCTTTACGGGCTGCAATCGCCATATCCGAAGTTGGGTCACTGGAAAAATAAAATAGTTTATGTAATAATGCATGGAAGAAGTCAGTAAATACCATTTAGGTTCATAATTAACAAAATACTTACTGATGGCGAAAAGTAAAATTAACATTTCGATCAGTTGCCTAATACTAAATTTATGAATTAAACTAGATACTAGGAGTAAAACTGAATTTAAAAATATCTGGAGTGGCCTGCACACGACTTTCTTTTACGCAGTTTTCACTAGACATATATATAACCAAAACCAGCTGTTAAACTAACCAATACTCTACAGAAATATGTCATATATCTAATTGAGTCTATTTTGTTTTCTTGTCAAAATAGCAGATGAACCGATTTTATAAGCTACATGCGAATCCATGGCAACGTAAACAACATATTTATAATGTTTCGTAGCATTTTTCTCGCAACTGGTACATTTTTTGAAGAAATGTTTCAAACAAAAGTTGTGCGAAATATTAATCTCTTTCATTATGAACGTAACTATATTTGCCGTAAGTGTAGCCGTTCTAGTGATATTGGAGATAGAACAAAAAATGTATAGAGTAAACATGCACACTACCGATTTGAATATTCTTTTCAAAAATAGGAGGTGCACATCTAGGGCATTAACAAGTCTTAAGTTTGAAGTTTCATAATTTTACGTTCGACAGACAGACGTCATTCCGAAGGTCAAAATGAGTATATCCGTTGAAATCTCGAGTTCGAAATTTTTCATGAATACAAGACTTACTTATTACTTCGTAAAAGAAAGTAAAAATACATAAAATATCAGAGAATTATAAGGAATTCACTAAAATAAACTGAAAACAACTATGCGTTATATATATTTTTGGATTCAGAGCGAGGAGACAAAAACTTTTGGTTGAGGAAATTTTTTGATCCGAGAATGCTACAGACACACGACCGAATGCTTCAACTTCTTCGATACTTCGTACGGCGAGCTAAAAAGGCTTATACAATATGTTTGATACGTACCGTACTGGAATAACTGGTTCAGGCTGTTTCGTAAATACAATCCGCCCGTCCAAAAATGGAGGCACTACGTTATGTACGAGTAAATGAACCCTATCTAAAGATTCTTCATCGAAATCCTCACTAAAATCTACCGAATGTACAACTCCAGAAGTTAACATTCTGTTCCGTTCCCAAAGTTCATTATCCTTGTTGATCTGTCGCTGCTGCGCAGAAATCCTTTTCTTCTTCCTCAACTCCATTTGCTCCTCTTTCTTCTTCAAATAATCATCGCTAACACTAGAAAACGGATTATTCTCATCATCATATCCCTCTCCGATGTTGTACCATTCCCGGTCAATTCGTTTCTGTTCTTCTTCCCATAACTCTGCATCTTCTTCCGTTGTCCATTTCAGCTTCTCGTCTGTTTTGCCTGGAAGCGGAGTTGCTCCTGTTTTCTTCCGGTCTTTCATCCAGAGATTATACTTATGTGCTGGTGTTGGTCGAGGAGTATCGTCTTCAACTTTCTTCCCTCGTTTCCTATAATTACTCCTATCGCTTCGATCCGATCGCTTGGATCGGTCTGAAGTGTCGTATCTTCGGAAATTCCGTTCAGAACCTTCTTCAGCTTTATAGCTGGAAGGAGTCGGGAAATCCCAAGAAGATCGCTTCGGAGGAGGATTATCATCGTCGTCCCAAGAGGTTTTTGAAGTTGTATCCTTAATCGCAATGTTAGGAGTTAGGGGTTCATCTTTAAAGTTAGGGTAATCTCGGCTGGAACTTCTGCGCTCGTATCTTTCGCGGTCTCTCCTATGTCGCCGGTGTCTATCATCTTCTCTATATTTATTCCTGTACCGTTCCGAATCACGTTCTTGACTGCTGCTCCTTTTCTTCTCCCTACTTGTTGCGTAAACCCCTTTTTCTTTCTGTTTATTCAACTCTAATCGTTGAATCAACCGATTTCGTGCTTCGCTTGATATCCCCCCGGTATGCGATGGGGTTTCTTGTTTGGAACTTCGGTAATTTCGTTTTTTCCCCGTTGTGTCTTTTGGTTTATCTGCATCTTCAACTTCATCCCCGTCTTCATCGTCGTCTTTGTCGGTAAACGATATTTTCCGTGCGTTTTCTTCCTTTTCTCGTCTCCGCTCCGCAGCTAACCTATCCAACCCTAACAAAGAAGCTTGAGGAACTTTGAATATTGGCGCTTTCTTCTTGACGATCAGTCCCCCTGTTTGCTCTTCTAATCCTTCAAGACGGTGTACATTTTCCTCCTTTTCCATCGTTTAATTATTTATTCACAATACATAACCCAAACAAAAATGCACTACCTTAACACAAATATTTTGAATGTTGTTAACATTTTTCGAATGAAGTTTTGAACGCGTTATTAATGTATTTTCACATGTGCAATGACGCAAAGATATCAAATATAAATATGACAAATTCAGTTTATGAACAAATGATCGCGGCATGCACAAGGTTGTCACAGTCGTTTATTTGTGGATCTATAGGTGGCGCTGTTTACAGTTGAATAATATGTTTTTGGGGCCGAATTATTGAAACAATGAAATAAAAGATTCGCACGAAAACAATGCAAATCAAATATGAATTTCAACAACTCGTAACTATTTCGTGGAAACCAGCCTTTTTTTTATTTTTCGTAGATTGGGGACACTGATATTTCCCTAATTTGAAATTCAGTGGATTTAGGACTTTAGGGGCCGTAGTCATAAATTATATTTGAGGCCGCATAATGCGTTGTTTTGTTTATTTAATTTGGGGCGACTACCTAAACCCCATTAAGGGGCATTCACTGTTATGTAATTTTTGATTATAAAGACCGCAAATATTCCATGTTATTTTTAACTCGCAGTACGAAGTACAGATAAACTTAAGCATTCGGTCGTGTGTCTGTAGCTTCTCAGATCAAAAAAAATCTTTAATAAAATGATGTTGTCTCCTTCGCCTTGAATCTAAATATATATATATATATATATATATATATATATATATATTTAGATGTTAGTCGTCGCCCGGTCGCTCGTAAGACCAAATTTGTACCCTGTATTCCTCTGAAAGTGGTTTATTATAAATTGAATTATAAAGACCGATACAATTATACCTAGTTTAGTAAATCTTCGATGTTATTTTTAATTATTAAGGGGTTACATGGGTTTTAAAAATAAAAATGAAACACTATTTTTTGGAATTTTCTTTTCACAATTATGGCATATAAAAGTACAAGCCATATGCATCTATTAACAGAAATAAATAGTTTTTTTGATTTCAGCATATCACGTTATTCTGCCTACGGTAAAAAAAACATCGATTTCCGTAAACCAGCTCTTAATGGCTTAATTTTTCTTTTTTTTTTCTTATTATTTTGTTTTTATAATTCGTTCAAATGATATATTTTTATATACAGTAAAACTTCCCTAACTCGAACTTCTATAACTCGAAGTATTCTCTAAGTCGAACTTTTTTCTTGAACTCTAATGTTTTTATTGATGATTGTATGTTTCTGATTATATTTACAATTCTTTAAATTTAGTGGAAGATTTTGTAGAAAATGAAAGGTGGTCTTGTAAAATACAAAAGAAAATTACTGAATACTTTCAAATAAACAACTAATTTATTCACATATTTTTATTGTGTATTTTCTATAACTCGAAGTTTCCCTAACTCGAATCTTTTATCCTGTACCTTGAGATTCGAGTTAGGAAAGTTTTACTGTATTTATTAATTTTGTGAAAAAAAAATCCGAAAAATGTTTTATTTTTAAAACCCATGACCTTAACTTTAGAGGGCAAATTACTTGTCCCATCAGTACAGTATTCGTAAGTGCAAAGGGCTGCATTGCTATCGTAATAAATGTACACAGACGGTCGTTTTATAGTTAAAACCAGTATTTAATTTATTGAAAAATAAATATTTTAATTATGTCAGACAGATATTTCATGTCAATGAAAAAGCATCAATACACACTTTTTAGAATTAAGTTATACAAAAATTAATATCACCTGTTCTTTATATATATATTATGATGATGAGCAAAAATACATAATAATTTGAGATATTCATACTTAGGCTGAAAAACGTAATCTATTACAAACACACACACACACACACAAATGTGTTGAATAAATTGCATAAATCAACAATTATAAAATAGTAGTAGCATAGTTTACAAATTCAAATAAAGAATATAGAATCAGGACATGAAAAAATCATTCGACAATTTACTTAAATATCACAACATGTATGACATTCTAAAACTTAAGATAATATACTTATACGTAATTACTAGTAAGTATAGTTTTCTTCAAACAATTGAGAATAGTAAGTGTTATGAAAATGATAGTTTTATTATTAATATTATTACATTCATACAAAAGCACTTGCACAAACAAAATATATTCCACAACAAACAGACCAACATCAACGTCATCGAACGGATAACGTGGCAAAACAAAATGAACAGAATTATCAAATGGTGTCTCAGTACCCATATATAATATATGTAAAACGTCATAAAGTTACTTAGTAGCACACACTACTTCCAATTTTAAATACACTTTCCAATAATGCGCACAAGCATCAACTTATATATTTATTTATTTATTTATTTATATGTCAAACACTGGAAAATGAATTGTCAACAAATACATATTAGAAAACATGCACAACTACTCCAAATAAACCTCAAATTACTTTTCGCTCCATAAATAAAGACTTACTTGTGTTGTTGTTGCGCATATTTCCTATTCAATGATAAAATGAACTAATCTCTTTCCTGAAGAAACCGAAAAACCGCAAAACAATGTTAGAAAAAAATGCATTTACACTATCCCCCTTACTACTTAAAATTGTGTTTTTAAATCTGGCTATTTATTTTACTGCTAAAATTGATCATGTAGTTATTTGCTTACTGTAAACGTTCTTTTCATAACATGGTTTATTATTTTTGTTTTTTTTTTTGTTTTTTTTTTTTGTTTTGTAATAAAAGAGAGAATTAGACATGCGTACAGTTGTTGTTTTACATAGAAACTCAAGTTAACTTTGACCGTCTCAGCTGCTGCAGATAGTGACGCTGTACCGGTTTATGGAGTGCGAGTTGTGCCAATGCTTCTTCGATCGTGAACCACTGCCGTTTGCGGCCGATCGAGCGGGAATCTTCCCACTCGTCCAACTCTTCCGTGACAATCATTACGTACACTTCAGTACGGTGTTTATGCTCACGGTTCTGCAACACAGACTAGAGGATTTTAAAAAATGGGCACATTTAGAACTTTCAACTATACACAAATATTACACAAATGTATTTTTAAGTTTTACTTTAATTAAACAAAACAAAATAACCTTGTTCGCTACCAATCTAATTTATTGTGTAAAACTTAAGATTTGCCGTTAATTACCCTGAAATTGGCAATATAGTCACAACCACCGAAACATTGTTTCAAAATATATTAAAACAATGTGGTTACTATATTATTTTCAATAAAATTCATCGATAAAATAAATACCGAGATAAGACGTTAATAGGCACACCAATTAACAAGTTAAATAATTCGAATGAATTCAATTAAAAACTGGTCGTATAAATCGGGCTTTATTTGTTTGTTGTACAAGAAATTTTATTATAATTTCTCAAGGTTACTTTAATTATATAATAATTAAATAACAACATATTTTTTGAAACAAACACTTTAATGTTTTTTTTTTTTTTAAGTATGTGTATTATTTACTGTAAAATAGACCTTTGATAATAGTTATTTTATATACACATTCTCCTAGTTGGAAAACAATTGCTTTTGTTTCATAGCTTTGGAAAGGTGCATTAAAAACAAAATAAAGTATAATTATAAATACAGTCGAGTGTAGGCCACTATTCCTATTTTCACAGACTCCCGGTTTAAGAACTATAGCATAGTGTAAGAGATAAGGTTCTCATAATATTGTTTTTTTGATACTACGATTATCATGAAACAATTAAGTAAACGAATACAACATATAAAATTACTGATTTTAAGACTTGTTTATATCTCGTTCTCTGTCTACCAACGGTAAATATTGATTTCTAACTTATTATGATTAATAGAACCATACGGATACCATATGGAATTTTTTTTAGTGCGAAATTTAATTTTTGTGGCTGAAAATTGATACATTTTTGGAATATACTATTTTAAAGCTACAATAGTAAAATATCGTTGTTAAAAAATATACCATAATGTAAATATTGTATGATTTTAAGGTGCTGCGTTACAAAATTATTTATATATATATATATATATATATATATATATATATATATATATATATATATATATATATATATCTTAATAAGTCAGAAATCAATAAATAATTGTCGTTGCTAGACAGAGAATGAGATATAAACAAATCTAGCGCATTAAAAAAAATTATCAATCGAAATTTATACATTTTTTTTTATATATTTAACTTTAATGAATTTTTTCTCGGTAGAGTTCGAGTTATAAATGTTCACAATTCCTTATAGGTACAAGTAAAAATGCATAAAACAAAAAAATTGTTCGATAAATATGAACTGTTCAATAAAATTCAATATAATTCTGCATAAATAATAAATGTAAAAATAAATAAAATTGGTATATTTAAACGTCCGTGGGCTAAAATTAAGTATTATGAAAGGTGGCGTTTTTCTCCTTTAAAAAAAAACTTTCATTGCCAACATAAATACCTCAAAAACTCCCAAACAGCGTCCAAGTTTGCCAACAACGCCGGCTTCCTCGAGTACTTCGCGTGTCGCTGTCACACTTGGCTCTTCTTCGGGTTCAACGCCGCCGCCGGGAACAATCCAGTTATCAGGACGTCTAGATGATGTCACCAAAAGAACCTGTGCCAATCATTACAAAATTGTGCATCCCATTCTTAAATTAAAAAAAAAAAACATGTTTTCTTCCCATACATTAAAACGGTAATTATAGACTCAAAATGTAATCAACAGTTAAGTAACACATAAAACGGTTCGTCAATTTATGTAAATCAATGTTCGTTCAACTTAAATTAAAACGCGATCTAAATATTTATATTATATACAGTAGATGTGAAATCATTGCCGGAGCCATTTTAGATCATGGTTTTATTAAATTAGTCATAAAAGCGGCTGGGAGTGATTTATAAATGAGTGGTTTGAAAAAAAATAACAATATTTCAAAGTCAACGGGGCAATGTCCGCCGTTGCACCGGTTAGCGATAGGTCGAACGAAAGGGCATTGCAGCAAATTGGTGGGTATCACGCGTAGTAGGTATAAATAAATAGAAATCTAGCACTATTGCAAAAGCACTGAATTTATAAGCGCAAATACCTCAGTTTCGGATTCAGATCGCACACAAATACAAGCTGCGCGCCGTCTAAAACCCTCTTCGTCGTATATCCGGATAGAATTCGGTTTCTCTTTGACCATTTTCGATTTGTTTTAAAAACTAGCACAAACAATAACACTATACAAAATTTGAAACTGAGACGTAAATGACGGGATTCTTTTTACAGGATGGCCATAGCCATAAATTAATTTTTACATCACACTTTTTTCAGACAAACAGTTTGATCCATTTTTAACACACGTTGATTAATACATACACGCACATAAAACACTCGTACACAATTATATGCACTCGTTATACAACTACAGTGATATTTGTAATAGCTAAAAGCTAGCTGTACGTCGAAAAATTAGTGCCCATGTTGGAGCTCGCTGTTCGTGTCTTTTCAGATTCTCAACCAACCTCAACTTTGCTGAAGTAAGCTGCAAAACTGCCAGCTTTGCTATTACACTCGATTCCACTTCGGATTTACGTTGTTATTTCTAGATTTTTTACGTCACGTATTATAACAAAACGAGCAGTGAAATATGTAGTTTATTTATTTTCAAATTACACTAGGAGATATCTATTTATTTTTAATTTTAATTTACAAAACAAAAAATTACTGTAATTATTGCGCATTTAAAATTAGTATTGTGAATACATATTTCTGAAATTTCAATTCATACAAAACGAGCACAAACTTTAAAATCAAAGCTACAACAACCACATGGTTATCAAATATTGTTGTAAAACGCTTTATTTTTTTAAATAATAAATAGAAAAGAACGTTAACCCAAGCAAATATCTCCTAAAACTCCAGAATGATAATAATATTTAAATAAATATATTAATACAAGTACACTTATTTATAAAAAAAAATCCTTGTGTTTAAGTTAAGAATTTTTACTTTGTGTTCCTTTGATACTTAAATAATTCCCGGGTATTACTTTACTGTTACTTAAATTAGAATGTATTATATCAAAATTCAATATTTATTATATTAAATAATTGAAAATTTCAGATATTTTTAGCTATATTGATTGAAAATATTACAAATGTCGGTGAAATTTTTTTAAATGTAAATTTACAGCATTATTTTAAATGATATAAATAAAATAGCGCAATACCGTATCCTATACGACTAACACTACAATTGAAACGTGAGATCGACTATAGTGGTTCTTAATTCTAGATCAACAAACGCATAGAAAAGAAAAAATAAAAGCAATAAACAAATAGGCGGTAAGTTTAAAATATTTATTCAAATTATCGACGCCGTATTAATGTAGCTAAATACAACCAAATGACAACAGCATTATTTAAATACGAATGCACATAAACAGACAAAGAGAATTCAATATTAGGATTTTCATTCAAATGGATTCCTGTTGTTTGCACAAAATGAACAATCTTTGAAATTGATGTATACGGCATATTTAATGCAAAACCATTAATCTGAACAAAAACAAAAAACATTAACAATTTGTTAACCATTTTTTTAAGTATATAAAACCTGATAGGAAGATAGTAGATTTTGTAATTCGGTTAAACTTTCGGGACTATCAATGAAATCATTTTGTTCCATGCAATTCTCTTCCAATTTTGGTAGTAGTTGCTTTAGTGTTATGTTGCAGTAATGATTCCATATGGTTCGGCTATGTTTTCGCCATTTCATAATTTGTTTTCGTAATTTTTTCTCGATTTTCTCTTGTAATAACGTAACGGATATCGGTTCGAAATAATTGAAATTAATATGGTGGTATGCGGAAGTCGGAGCGCTAACTTCACGCCCGAATAGCTGTAACCAGTCGGACGATTTTGTAAACTCAAATTTGGTCACATGTAGCCTTTCTTCGTCTTGAATATTTGCCCAAACCTTTAAGATATTTTTATTTACAATTGACGCAGTCATCAACAAAATATGCCATATATTCAATTAGGAAATTACAAGATAACTTAGAATAAACTTTAGTGCAGGAATTAATGCCTCGCAGTATAAATCCAATCACCCGTATAATTCCTTAGCTATAGGACCCCAACATTTGAAACCCCCCTTAATACTACCCTTAGAAAAATAATTAAAACAGCCAAAAATTCTAGAAGGAATTCTAAGATATTTTATATCTACAAGATTGTTACTTATTGTTAACCCAAAGGCCGTAAAAATATATTAAAAATTATAATTTAAAATTTTTAAATATACACAAAGTTTTTTTATATATATATCAAAATAATCTACAAAAAATTGTAATATTTTTTATATCTATAACATTGTTTCAAATTGTTAACCAAAAGGCCATAATAATTAAAAACAATTATTTTTTAATTTCAAAAGTACTCGGATCGCATATATTACTTATAAGGCGATCTGAACGCATAGGTGCGTATCTAAACTTACATTTTCATCGTTAATTACACAAAAAACTTTCTGCAGCGGGCAAATATTATCATGAATATTGTATTTCAATGCCGTTTTTACATCGTAAATAAAATACTCAAATCCAACTGATCCATTTTCACGCGTTAAAACATACGCTGTGAACCCATTGGGCATCCCATACCCCAAAAGCAGCCAAGTTTTAACTCCCATTGACATAAAATAACATGTTAGTAAAACTGCATGGTCTTTCATTGAACCCATCATAAGAGTCAATAATTGCTGCAAAAATATCAAAATACAAATGTTTATATAATTAAATTCATAGATAAATAAATATTACTTCTGAGCTCAACCAAATATCTGGTATTAAACCAGCAGCAGCATTTTCTCTGAAAGGAATAAGAGAAACATATTTGGCGCATTGATGTTCGGTAATTTCGGCAAATTCTGGGTCTAGTTGCGGTAGTTTAATCGGTTTAAAATATCGGGTTATACAACACCTTTCTCCGTTTACGTTTGTTACAAAACTAGAAAATTGTCTTTGAGGATACAAACGATTGTATTCGTTTTGCCAATTTGTTATGTATTCTTCTACATATTGCAATTCGGTACATTCTAATTCATTCTAAAATTCAGCAATTGTAATTTATGAAATAGCCAATTTATTGTAAACTTACATTTATTAGTTGTTGAATATTGCCAGCATTTGGTTGTAAAGTAATAAAAACTGTTAGGAAGGAGTCAATTTTTTGCGCGAAATTTTCTCTACTTGTGTGAAATGTTTTGATACTTTGGCGTTCATACCCCAATAGTATTTGGGGTAAATTTAATTTGAACGTTCCTTCGATCTAATACAAATTAGAGAATATTTTATTAATTTCAGTTCTAAAGTATTTTAATTTACGACGATTTCCGTAATCGTAACCAGTAACAGTTTTGTTTCGTCGTCCTTTGTCTAGTTTGATATTCATATCATCATCATAAACACCTTAAGCTGTCGTTTATCTAACTTTTATTTCATTTAAAATGAACTCATTAAAACGACTTCATATTTATTTTTTCTCTATTCGTAACAACAATTTGCAAAGGTAAAACATTATTTTTTCGATATATGTTATATAAATATTTCTAGTGTGGCCTTCACTTGACTTTCTTGTTCTTTCACTATCTGTATGTTACGATGCGTTTTAAATATGTGTGTTATAATTATATCCGTTTATTAAATAGGATATTATGTGTCTTCTTTAATTCTGTATTTCAGAACGTATAACCATTTACAGTCTATCTGCCAGTGAAATAGGTCGTGTATTGAGAGTGATTTTGTGAGTGATAAAAGTGTTGTGAATTATTATTTGAGGTGAGGTTGATAGCTAATCTATAACGTATTATGATATTTGGATATTCTACCATATGTAATAATATTGAGTATGAATTGGTAAGAATCAATATGTAAGGTTGATAGCTAATCTATAATGTATTGATAATTGGGTATTCTACCATTTGTATTAATGGAGTATGACTTGGTAATCTGTTGAATTGTTATTGATATTAATATATGGACGATGGGACGAAGTGGAATTGAGGTATAATTATGGAGTAACGTAAAGAATAAGAGCTAGACATATTAAATGAGTATTGAGATAATACTAAAGAGTTGAAAATATATGATATGAGTTGTGTGAATGCAATCGTCGCCATTACAAAATTATCCCAAAAAAGTATTTCAAATTCGAGAAATTCAGTATTTTTTACGTTACTACAGTTACATAGTTACAATTACGAACACACAATTTTAGTTAACATACCCGATTATTACATAACAGTGTCGTAAACGGAATTTCAATTCGTCCTAGCCAATTACAACCAAGTTGTTGGTGTATATTTGTGTCGCGAATTCGATCGTCTTCAATCAAATCACTAACGGTTTCATCATACAGATTAAAATATAAAGAATCTTTAATATTTTGCAGTGATGAGGCCGATAAATTTCCATGCGCATATCTACAATTTGTATGATTTTAAACACCCTTTCGTGAATCGAACTTTTAAATATAATATTTCAGAGATTTTTATATGTATTATAACTAACTTGAGTGGAATATTTAACTCCTGATTCCAAATAGGATTAGGCCCTTCGGCGACTGTAGTCCTTACAGTTTCATCCTGAAACGAAACCACAACAAACGGCCTTACTGAAACAAAATCCATTTGTTCTGATTTTGTTTTCAATGCATCCATATCTTTCCGTATTGGTACTTGTATAGCTCCGATAATATTAACCATTATTTTCATATCTTTAAATGTAACCGAAGTTTTTTTTTGTTTTATTGGTTTTCTAACCGGTCTTAGTGGCCGTTTAGGCTGTAACCAGTTCATAAATGATAATCCAAGTGATCTAAAATAGTATTAAATAAAGAGTATAAATGAAAATCACAGTAATATATTTTTTTAAAGTTACTTACCCAATACTAGGTATGACTTCTTCAGATAAAACATCTTTCAGCAGTATTTTTCTTTCAGCCAGCTTACTTAATTGGATTATTTTATTTTCTGCTTGTTCCAAATATTTATCAGCCCATTTTCTTTGCGTATCTATATTATCTTCTTGTAATTTATCTTGTAATAATTCAGCTGAAACAGTTTCCTCTTTGCACCGTTTTTCATATGCCTCAAACATTTCAGGCAAAATTTCTTTAACACGATTTGGCACAACTATACCCTTAAACTCAGGTTCTTTATTATCGCGTAATTTCAACATTTTAAATCGTAAATTATTATCTAGTTCTTCGTCATCACAGAATACTAATTCTTTTAAACCGGGGTTCATTCGAAAATAGTTCTTTTCAGTTTCAGTGTCTAAATTATTTATGTAATCAAAAAATAACGCGTTTTGCGGGTCTTGAGGATCCGGACTGTTTTTAATCCATTCTTCCAAATGTTCAATATCAAAAATTGTTGGAATATTCACTTGTGATTCAGTTTTTGGATTATTAGAAATATTTTCTAAGGTCCATCCCAGATTAAAAGAAATTGTTCCTTTAGTAAATAGCGGTTCTTCGAATTCTAATGCATCATTTTTTAATAATGCATTTAAGGTAATTCCAGTCCCAATTGCTGTATGATTATATTTCAAAATGTCTTTATTTATAAATGTTTCTTGTATAGTTTCAGAATTATCAATCGTAGTTTCAAAATCAGGCAAATTTATTTCAAATTCTGCTAATTGTTGTTTATTTATTGCAGTTAATTGTTGATATATTGCAATATTTATAATTTTAGGTAATTTATAAAGTTTCACAGATATTTGTTCATTAAAATTACAGACAAATTTATCGTTTAATGTTACAACTTTGGATTTACAAATTTCACGATTATTACATAATATTCTAATGAATATCTGTGTTTTATTTACAATATTACGACGCGTAGTTTCTTTTAAATCTTGTGTATTTCGTTCGTTATTTTCATTCGTTAATTCAAAATTTATAATAGGTTCGCCAGGTGGTTTCAAACATTCATTGCATTTTTCTAAGACTTGTAATTTTATTTCATCTTCATCGAAATTTCGTTTAGGTTTTTTTGGTTTATCACCCTCATTTTTTTCCAATTTCCATTGTTTCAATGCCTCTTTGTAGTCCCTTAATTCCGCTAAAAAATCAAACTCAAATGCTTCTAATATCTCAAACACTTCGTCCGCAATATTTTGTTCCCATTTTAAAACTTCCATGTCATAATCTTCGTATATTTTCTCAATTACAAGTTTTAAATCAGTACTAGCAAACTTTTGTTTGGCCCGAAGATCTTTTAACAATTTCCAAGTTATTAAAATTGATTTTTTAACTTGTCGTTCATTAAGAGCTACGCAGTAAATTTTAGATCGCAATTCTTTTATTTCAATTTCATATTTTTCAAATTTGTTTATTAAGGGTGAATGTGCATCGCCTGATGCTTGTATTTGATTAAATAAGCGATTTTTCGCGCAGCGAATAGCGTCTAGTTTTTTAGTTAGAATTAAATATGCATTTTCAGTTTTCATTTGATTGTATTTGTTATATAATTGTGTTAATTGATTCGCTAACACATGTTCTGTAGTAAATAATGGATGATGATTGAATTTTAATGCATGTAAAATTATTTCTAGGGTGTTATCGTTGATATTTAAATTAGTTTCAATGGATTCGTAAATTGAAGGTGGTTTGTATTTGTGGACAAAATCATTGTGTGTTATGTTGCTTTCAAATGGTTTAAAATAATTTTCCAATCGTGGATCTGGTAATATTTTTAACTGGCCATCTGTATCGAACCAATCTCTATAAATGCATAATTTTATTTTATTAAAAATACAAATTTTAAAAATTGTTTAATATACCGATTATCATCGTAGGACAATCGTTCTTCTAAAATGAGCAATTCTCTTTTATTAATGTGTGTATTATCATTTTTAAAAATACCTTCATCTTCAAACGATTTAAAAATGATTTCATCATTCCTTAATTTTGGTACAATACTGCAAAAACTAAAATGAAAATAGTGCCGTAAACAGTAATGCAATAACTTACCTTGATTTAGATTTAAATAATTCTTTTCCATATAAACCAATATCAAGTATTTCCGGATAAACAAATTCGATAATATCCGTATCCAAATTATTTACACCTAAAAAATCAGTTAAAGATTGTTTGCTACTTTCACTGGTAGCATCTTCAGAATGCTTCGGAGATATATTATCTTCTTTTCGTATCTCATTTATGCTACAAAAAAAATCGTAAGGATCAATTTCTTCAATTCGTTTCCCCCTTTTCGATTTTCCTTTTTCATATTTCAGTAATTCATCATTAACAACACTATCTTCATTGTGCAAAATCGCTTCAACAGCTTCTAAAAACTTCGTCTTTTTATTTAATTTTACATCTTTTCTAATTACAGAATTTTCAGCTTGTTTCTTAACAGATAAAAATCGATTCCTTAATCGTTCTTTATAAGATATCGTTTCAGATTTCACTGAAAATATACTTTGAACATCGCCTGAAACGGTTTCAGTTGTTTCTGATAGTTTTTTGACGCGTTTTGTTTCTTTTGAAGTTGTTTTTAAATTTCGTGGAGCTGGTACCGGTGCTGTTTGATCAATGTTTTGATTTTTAATAATAAATATATCGGAAACATTACTCCTTGTTGAGGAACTTGATAAATGTGGTGATTGTATGATTGGTGATTCGACTTTGTTATTCTTTTTAAATTTGATTAATTTTAAAGGAGATTGAATATTTAAATTATCGCTACTGCTTTGCTCGGATGCTATATTTATAAGTTGAATGTCTTCATCCTATGGAATTATATTAAATCAATATATTGCAAGGTGTTTTATTATTCATTTTATTTACCTGATATTTTGATTCGGACGACATTTTACTTTAAAGTGTTTGTATTTAGTTTCATAGCAACGAGAGATACAAACATTTCCTTGTATTCCTTGTATATATATAATTGGTAGAAAATACAAGCATAGGTGCAAGCCCGAATGCTTCCTGCTTATAATTATTAAAAAAATATTTTTATTACCACAGGTTTTAGCATTTTTATCTGTTTTAAGGGTCCCTAAATCCATTTTGACTATTATTTAAATAAAGTCTGTGTGTGAACGCTCTACAGTCAATATCGTAGAACAAAAATTTAAAATTTGTGTACTCCGGAATTTTTATTTTTTTATTTTTGAAAATTATATTTCAACCGGAAGTGTTTGTTTATTAGAGTCAATTTTTACATATCTCGAAAACGACACGAGTAAGAGAAAAATAAATCGTATAAAAGTAAAACACTTTAAAATTTGTAGCAAATTTTGTTTGAAAGTTTTTTTTTTTTGAAAAATGTACCATTTACTGTATTGCTTTTGAAAATAATTGTATCTTTAACAGTTTTGGCTATATAGCGTTCACACACACAGACACACACACACACTAGACAGACAATGTCATCGAGAAAATAGTCTGAAATGATACAGGGGAGCTCAAACCGTGTATTTTCGTTAAAATTGCCACTTTAGCAAATTTTTCCTGATTAAAATACGTTACTTATGTCTAGTTGCGCAAACCTTACTTAACGCTAAGCGGTACTTAAATACTTTTTATTTATTGTATTATGGCGAATCTAGAAATTAAATTGATTTTAATTATTTTAACTTCCACAACACAATAAACTCGAAGTTCGGCTTAAAGTAAAGTACGGTGCGTTCGTACAAGTAAAAAAAAAGATGAATTATATTGAAAATACTTTATTTATTCATATAAATATATACAAAATGAATCAATTCTGACAAAATATTACAACATTATTATTGTATTTCGCCACAAGCAGCAACGGTAATTTTCTCGCTGGTGACACCACTTTTCGAGCCACACTTCTCCATTCGTTTCACAACATCCATGCCACTTAAAACATGCCCAAAAACGACATGTTTGTTGTCTAACCAATCCGTTTTCGATGTACAAATAAAAAATTGCGACCCGTTAGTATTTGGGCCGGAGTTGGCCATCGATAGTGTCCCCGGTCCGGTGTGTTTCAATTCGAAATTTTCGTCTTCGAATTTTCGACCGTAAATCGATTTACCACCGGTGCCATTATTGTTGGTGAAATCACCGCCTTGGCACATCTAAATTTTATTTATTAAGGAATTTTATTATATAATTTTTTTCTTTTTTTTTAAATTAAATTTGAATGTTAAGGATACAAAATCAGGGATGACTCTATGCATAACACTTGCTTGAAAGCCGTAGCCTTTCTCATGTGTACACAAACATCGAAAATTTTCAACCGTCTTTGGTACTACATCAGCTCTTAACATCATAGTAATACGTCCAACTTCGGTTTTACCAATCTTGATGTCGAAGAAGACTTGGGGATTTTTCACTTTTTTTGCCATATTGCCCTCAGTTTCCTCCTAAAATTTATTTTACATTTACATACAAGTAGTGTGGCAATGTAACTTATAATATATATATATAAATATATAAAAATAGGATCAGTATATCCAAAATATAATATTAAATGTTTAAAATTGCAATATTTTTTGGATTTTACCTGATAATAAGTTTTAGACTTTGACGACATACAACTTTTTCTACGGTATTATTTATATTTGGTTGCCAAGTAGTATTACGCAAAAATAACAAAATTTGTAATTTAAAAGGGTACGCGATTTTTTTCTTTTTTTATAATCCCCAAATAGAAGAAAAACTAATTAACAATAATTATTATTCAATGGTGAAACATTAAATTATTTTCGTATTACTAATTATTGTTTTTAAATTAAAAATTATGTTATAAATATATTTTTGGGTTCAGAGCGAGACAAACCCTTTTTGTTAAGGATTTTTTTTGATCCGAGAATACTATTATTATTTTCTGCTATATATTATTTTCGTATTACTAAATATTGGTTGCATGCACCAAAATCTACAGTTCGACTTATATATTATTTTTACGAAAAACATATTTTTATAACTACTTATTATTCAAGGGAAAACATCTAATTTCACTATTATTCAAGAATGGCACAACAATTTTTTTTAAATACATATTTTAAAATTCAAAATAATGTTATATATATATATATATATATATATATATATATATATATATATATTTTTGGGTTCAAGGCGAGACAAACACTTTTTGTTAAGGAATTTGCTTGATCCGAGAATGTTACAGACACACGACCGAATGCTTTAGCTTCGTACTTCGTACGGCGAGCTAAAAGAAGTGCTTTTTAGCGCTCTTTAACTCCAGAAGTAAAGCTATTACATATAAAATACGACAGGAATAAATTTAAGGCTGCGATCGAAATTGTCTGCACAATCTGTATTAAAATGCAGAAAATAATTAAACACATAAGAAATCCATGATGAAAAGGTGTTCTCGACTAACTAAAACATACTATATATGCCATAAAATAATTTGGGAATAGTAAATTGGACACTAAACAATATAGCATTTATATAAAACTCTAATGTCTAATTCATTGCTCTAATTTACTATTCTCCAATAATTTTATGGCATATATCGTAAATTTTATTTAGTATTTTAGTTGAGAACACTTTTTCAATAAGGATATCTTACGTGTTTTAATACTGAATGTGCGGTTTCCCGCCAAAACAATGTATATAGACGCATGCGCGTAAAGCATACACAGACTGAACATATTCGGTTACCTTCGTGCAAGTTCGATTTCCGGTACAATTGAAATATTTCAATAAAAACTTACAGTTGCGGTGACTTCAGTCTTATTTTCATCATCGTCAATTTTTTTCAAAGTTTCACCAGCATGCTGTTGTAACCAAGTGTCTTCTGCCCACACTGGCCGAGTAGAGCCTTCTTTAATACGTTGTGGTTTCGCGATATTTACCCGGATTGTTCGGCCGAAAAGTTCTGAATCATTCTATAAAATCATTCGATATACAGACAAAAATTGGAAAATTGTGCCAACAAAACTTACCATATTATCTATAGCGGCTGCCGCGTCTTCAGCACTTTCGAACTCAATGAACGCGAAGCCCCGATGCTTCTCCGATTCGTAATCGAGCGGTATTTGCACATCGACAATATCACCGAACGGGATAAAGGCGGCGTTTAAAATTTTCTCATCGACTTCTTCAGCTAAACCACCCACATATATTGTTCGCTTATGATTCGCACCCATTTTATACTATTTTCAATTAAATTAAGTCAACAAACAAATATATCGTTAAATTACGTTTAAAGTGAGGTTATGTTATTTTTAATATAACCTCACTTTTATAAATTTGTTATTTAGGTGGCAACATTAGTAATTATAGCTTGTTGAAGTTAGCTTGGGATTGGGATTCGTTTTTTCCCAATATATAACTGGATTGGATTCCTGAGATCATTTTTGTTTTTATGCTTAAAACCATGTTTAAACCATAATTAGCGATGTTCTAATTAGTGTATTTATGTTTATAAACTATTGTGTGATCTATACTATAATAAAATATAATAAAATCTACTATAAATTAGTAATTACAGCAAAAATTCCGTGCAGAACCAGTACGATAAACTTTGCGATCCTACGTTTTATTTATTTACGACCATACTAAAATAGGGCACACTCCAAATATTACATATATTATAGATTAGAGTGTGTTGAATCAAATGCAATCATAAAAATTAAATGAAAAAAATATATATTTGGAGAAAATTGACATTGAAGTCCAAATTACGCATGCCGAGGGACGTTTTATTTATTTACGACCATACTAAAATAGGACACACCCCAAATATTTTATATATTATACATTACGGTGTGTTTAAACAAATGCAGTTATAAAAATTAAATTAAAAAAATATATATTTGGAGAATATCGATTTTATAATAATAATAATTTTATCTTATGTGCCCCCCTGTGTTATAATTATTAACAAATAAAACGACCCTCGGCATGCGTATATTGGACTTCAATGTCGATTTTCTCCAAATAAATATTTTTTTAATTTAATTTTTATGATTGCATTTGATTAAACACACCGTAATGTATAATATATAAAATATTTGGGGTGTGTCCTATTTTAGTATGGTCGTAAATAAATAAAACGTCCCTTGGCATGCGTAATTTGGACTTCAATGTCAATTTTCTCCAAATATATATTTTTTTCATTTAATTTTTATGATTGCATTTGATTCAACACACCCTAATCTATAATATATGTCCTATTTTAGTATGGTCGTAAATAAATAAAACGTAGGATCGCAAGGTTTATCGTACTGGTTCTGCATGGAATTTTTGCTGTAATTACTAATTTATAGTAGATTTTATAATTTTTTATTATAGTATAGATCACATAATAGTTTATAAACATAAATACACTAATTAGAACATCGTTAATTATGTATAAACAAGGTTTTAAGCATAAAAACAAAAATGATCTCAGGGATCCAATCCAGTTATATATTGGGATTGTAGCTTGGAAATAACGAATCCCAATCCCAATCTAACTTCAACAAGCTAGTAATTATTTGATAATGTAGATTTCTGTTTTACAAATATCGTTATTTTGCACTCAGTGGCAGTTTAAGCCAATCAAATGTAGTTTTAGTAGCACTGAGTGCAAGAAAGTGTAAACGAAATTAAATTCAAATTAAATTGAGGTTAGAAACTTGTTAGTTATGGTAAAGATAACCTAATTTTAATTTAAAAGTGGTTAATTGTAGTGCTGTGTTGACTTATTTATCGAAAATGGATATTACGGCGAAGACCTTTGTAAGTTTGACTATTTTTAACTAAAACTGGCGGTTTTAACGTTTAAGTTTATAAATTAGATTATTCCGAATGAGTTATGTCGTAGAGCTGGTATAGCTGTATCTTGGCTTCCAGTGAACAAACTGGGAGCGTTTGCTTACCAACATACTACTACAAAATCTGTAGACAAACCAAGTGTATTCACACCGTGCACGAGCACAGTGCAGCAGATTCGCCAAGAAGTGATATTATTCGAGCCAATTTTACGCAAACTAGTAAACGAAGCCAACGGCACATTTTTAGCCCTCCAAAAAATAATCCAACAAGAAAACATCGATTTACGCACCGAACTACTAAAATTCAGCCGTCAATACCGTTCGATTATTCGAGCATGTCTCGAAAACTTACAAGACGAGTGCATCAAATCGAGCGGCGAGCGCAAAGAACAATTATCGAATTACATTACGATTTTTTACTCGGTTGAGTGTGTCTGGCATTTGTGTGAGATTTTGTTTGTTGACGTAATACCGGGTAACATTTTGTTGCCGCAATTGTTGGAATGGGTGAGATTTCATTTTCCGAAATATGAAAGATCGGCTGCGATTATTTTGAGTGGCGAGCTGGAAGGTATTGAGACGCAACCGGAGTATTGGGAAACGGTTATTGGGAGCTTGATGCAGGGCCGGATTGATATCAGTCGCGCTTTACTCCGGTTACATACTGCAGCGGACAGTGCTCCGTTTAAGTTAGTTGATGCCTGTCTGAAATCGATGCCGATATATAATGTAAGTTGGGTACGAAGTACCGAAGAAGTGTGTCTGTAGCATTCTCGGATCAAAAATTTCCTTAGTAAAATGTGTTTGTCTCGTCGCCCTGAATCCAAAAATATACTTATATACTCGGTAGCTCGTAAGAACTCCTCTGAAGGTACCCGAGCGATTTACACCAAATTTGTTACTCATATTATTTAGCATCCTATTTGATTCCGCTCGCAGTTTAAATCCAATCGCTCGTATACTTTCCGAGTTATAAGCCCCCAAAATGTGGAGCACCCTTTAATACTGCCCTTATAAACATAATTAAAACACCCAAAAATTCTACTAATAATTCTAAGATATTTTATGTCTACAAGATTTTTTCATATTGGTAACCCAAAGCCCACAAAAAATTATTAAATATTTTTGAATTCTAAAATTTGCCCTAATATTTTTTATTTCAAAATAATCGACAAATTATTGTTTGATTTTTTATATCTATAACATTTTTATTCAAATTGTTATGGATATAAAAAGTTTTACTATAATTTGTAGATTATTTTGAAATAGAAATTATTAAATATTATAATTTTGAATTCTAAAATATGCCCTAATTTTTTTTTCAAAGTAATTACAAATTATTGTATGACTTTTTATATCTATAACATTTTATTCAAATTGTTGTAGATGTAAAAAGTCTTACAATAATTTGTAGATTATTTTGAAAACGAAATTATTAAATATTATTATTTTGAATTCTAAAATATGCCCTATTTTTTTTTCAAAGTAATTACAAATTATTGTAAGACTTTTTATATCTATAACATTTTTATTCAAATGGTTATAGATCTAAAAAGTCTTACAATAATTTGTAGATTATTTTGAAAACGAAATTTTGAATTCTAAAATATGCCTTAATTTTTTTTCAAAATAATCTACAAATTATTGTATGACTTTTTATATCTATAACATTTTTATTCAAATTGTTATAGATATAAAAAGTCTTGCAATAATTTGTAGATTATTTTGAAAAAGAAATGACTAAATATTATAATTTTGAATTCTAAAATATGCCCTAATTTTTTTTTCAAAATAATCTACAAATTATTGTCAGACTTTTTATATCTATAACATTTTATTAAAAACTGTTAATCAAAACGCCATAATAATTAAAAACCGCTGCTCGCATCGTATATATTACTTATAAGGCGAGCTGGACGCATAGGTGCGTTGTACCTAAGCTTGTTATCATGAAAATATTATATATTAAGTTATTGCCTAAAGGAATTAAATTAAAATGTTTGAATAATCAGGTGTACGGTGGTTCTTCCATAACAGAATTCAATGTTAAGTGGAGACATTGGCAAGTCGATTGTCAATCGAAGATCGATGCAAAATTATTCGTTTCGGAAAAACATCTCGATTTAATTATGAAGGTAAGTCTACTTTTAATTATCTTTCTGAGGTGCGATTTTTTGAATCGCTTCATTTAAAACTATTTAATAAGTTAACCGCGTAGGAACCATGTGCCCATATCATAGTCCACTTCTCACCGATATTAAAATAATACTTATACTTTAGTATAATTGAACGTGAATTAAACATAAATAAAGCGTTCTGGATATAAACACACACATACATTCGGCTGTTTGACTATTGCGGCAATTTATATTTTGCTGACGCATTCTAGTTGGCTATCGGTGAAGAAAAAGCTTGGGAAACGGTTCAATCAAAATGCGAGGCTTGGTACGAAATATTAACCGACTGGTTATTCTTCACAGAACCAACCGTTAAGTCATTTGAACTGGGCCAATTTGCCCGTCGTTGGTTATCCCGCTTCGGTGGCACAGATCAAATGAAACATTTAGATTATGTTATCTTAGCGGCACTAGAGTATGATTTGCTTCAAGTGATAAAAGAAATACAATTTATGTCTGAAAACGGTTGGTTTGTGTCGCATTTAACCGATTTGTTGTATCACTGTGGCCGGCTGGATGCATTGGACAAACAAGAAGATAAATAGTAAATAATCAAAATGGAATTGTTACAATTTAAAGAGATTTAATTTGTTTTTAAAGTGTTGCTAGACATTTAAGAGAAACGTTTCTCTTGGATTATGGTACAGTATTAATGGAGCATAAGTCGCTTTGGCAAGTGGGCTTAAGTTACTTGGATCACTGTCCAGTGGAAGGGATTCACAGAACTGAAGCTTTATTAGAACGGATTCCTTTGGATTCGGAAGCAAGGACTATTAAAATTATTCGGGAAGCTGAAAAACGGGAACTTCATAACACTGGTATAATGATTTTTAAATATTAAATTATTGTGTAACTATAAAAATGTTGATGTAGTTTTTAGTATATGTAAAATACGTGGGATGACATCGTTGCGTAATGGGCGACTTGGTAATGCTTTAACATGGGCATTACGTTCGCGCGACGGTAGTTTTACGTCGTATTTAGCCGATAAATTCCTTCAGGAATACAGCGAAAGCGGCTCCTTGAGTAGTACGGATTTATTGGATAATTTAGGATCATGTATGTTAGTAAGCGATCGACTTATATTTTTAGGTAAACTCAAAATCGTATAATAACGTTAATAAACATGAATAACTTGTTTTTTTTTATTAGGAAAATATTGTGAATTTCATAAAATGTATCGTATCGGAGATTTCAAAGAAGCTGCTGCATTATTAATATCTTTGCTAGCTTCAAAAATCACGCCAAAATAGTAAGTATTTGGTGTAAGCACTACCACATTTTTGAATATAATATATTAACAAATTGTTGATTAGTTTCTGGATCACGTTGTTAACGGACTCGCTGCCATTGCTCGAATGTGATCAACTTGTGATGTCATCAAATGACACATTAACGTTGTTACATTGTTTAGAAGAACGTTTAACTACGCCAGGACTCGAGGATAAAGTTCAATTGATACGATTAGCCATTGCCAGAAATCTAGCTAGAGCGTTAACAGATGAAGCGCAAGCTGGATGATAATGGTCTTTTATATTAAATGTGTCATCATTCTTTACTTTTTATAAATAAAATTATGAATTGAAATATTCTAATTTGTTTCGCTTTTTTCATGAACTATATTCGAATTTCATAAAAGAACTGCAATATTCGGCTGCGATTCTATATTATCAGAATAGATTTACTTTCTTTTACAGTGTAATAAGTAAGTAATGTAATCATGAAAAATTTCGAACTCGAGATTTCAACGGATATATACATGTTTTGAGCTTCCCTGAATCGAATGTGACTATTTTCGAAATGACGTGTCTGTGTGTGTGTGTCTGTGAACGCTCTAGGGCCAAAACTGTCGAACCTAAAATTATGAAACTCAAACTTAAGACTTGTGTATATGCCTTAGATGTGCGCACCTCCTATTTTGAAACGAATATTCAAACCGAAAGTGCGCATGTTTACTCTATACATTTTTTGTTCTATCTCCAATATCACTAGAACGGCAAATATAGTTATGTTCATAATGAATGATATTAATATTTCGCACAACTTTTGTTTGAAACATTTCTTCAAAAAATGTACCAGTTGCGAGAAAAATGCTACGAAACATTATAAATATGTTGTTTACGTTGCCATGGATTCGCATGTAGCGTAATAAAATCGAATCATCTGCTATTTTGACAGGAAAACAAAATAGAAACTCAATTAGATAAATGACATTACAGGATATTTCTGTAGAGTATTGGTTAGTTTAACAGCTGGTTGTGGTTATATATATGTCTAGTGAAAACTGCGTAAAAGAAAGTCGAGTGCAGGCCACTCCAGATATTTTTATATATCCAATCTAAAATTATTGAAATTAATAGTTTTGAAATATAAAATATTCTATAAAGTAATTGGTTTCATTGTTGAGTCGTGAATTATTTTACTAATGTGAATCACGTTCTCACAAATACTTGCGTAATATTTCACAATAATTAGATATCTCTTACATAACGAATGCATAATAAATAATTAGAATATATTCTTAAAATAAATAAAAATGTATTATTACAAAACTTAATAGTCTTTCTAACTCAGTAGTACTAATAAAAAAAAAATCGTAAAATTAAGAAGTATTATTAAAAAGATTTAATTCTACTGAAATTGAGCATATAGTCGCCGGAAGTTGAGCTGGAAACAATGGTGCCTGCACAAATGATTGTTTAAATATTTTTTTTAAAGAATTAATTTTTTTAATAAAAGTACAATATTTAAAATCTAGAAGGTAAAATTGTTATTCTTTACGAATAGTATATAAAATAGACAAAATAAATAATACATAAATGCAAAACTATATTTTAAAATAAAATTAATTAAGTAATAAAAAATCAGTAAAACATACAAAATTTAAATAAAGAAATCTTGCATATAAAACAAGTGAAAACAAAATCCAATTGACACTGGGAAAAATAAGCTTTAACAGAACGACAAAATCTATGAAGTTTCTGTTTGCCTCATAAGAGCGTATAAGTTATAAATAAATAGAAAAATAAAATTAGCAGCGACTTAGACGGGAGTCCATAAATTTAATAACATTCTGAATAGAATCAAATTCATTAAGTTGGCAATCCTGATACTCCTCAGCATCATTATATACGACATGCGCGTAAAAATATTTCTCCTTCAACATAGATGGATACCATTTTCTAGAATCGGGCCACATTTGAGAGAACGGAATAGTATTCACATTATACCATTCAGGCTTCATTTCTTCACTTTCTTGAACGGAATTCGAATATGTTTTTGTCGTAAAAACGTGCATAACATCATATTTAGAATGACATTGTTCTTCGTATACAACAATACCAATATGATTTAATTTTTCTATATTTAAGTTGCATTCTTCTTTTGTTTCTCGAATTGCTGCATTAAAGATTGATTCAGATTTTTCAACTTTACCACCGAATCCATTCCATTTTCCTACACCGAAACCACGTTTTTTGAGGCCCAACAATACGGTGTTGCCATTTTTCACAAACAAACACGTAAAAATTTGCCCCAATTTCATCTGAAACAAGATATTTTATGTCTAAAGGTCATAAAAAATGTTGAATTTTAAAATTTTAGTGAATTTATCATTTTTTCAAATAGTGACCCTATAGTGTGGTGTAAGAGGGGGAATACCCCTGCTCGCATGGCATATATTACTTATAAGGCAAGCTGAAGGCATAGGTGCCTTGTACCTAAGCTTGTTTTTGTTAATTTATTCATGATAGTATTATAAACCAATTTTCTACAACCGTTTTGGAATAATTAATTTGTATTTTACTTTTACACAATAGTGCCTAACTTTTATGCAATAGAGCATTTTAATATCTCAAAAGCTGCACGAGTTAACGAAAAAGTTATAAAATTTGAATATATATTAAAATTTCTAGCAATTGTAAATGAATATTTCGAAAAATATACCATTTACTGAAAAATCATTCTTGAAAATAATTAATTTGCGATTACGTTTCCTTAGTAACAATACATATTCATTTTGTTTCAAAGGAACCGTAGAATACATTTAAAACCAAATTAAATATATATATATATTTTAAATTTAAAGCCATTTGAATTTCGCGCTCTTTTCGAGAGCGCAAACGCAAATGATCGTATGATTATTTGTCGCAATATTGGTCGTGATTGGTAAAACTTGTTTTACACGTATTTGCCTCAAAAGTTAAAAAGGTGGATTAAAACACAAAAATCTCGGACGAAAATTGTAGTTTAAACGAAAAAATGAAACGAAATTTAAAAAGAAGCGTATAAGAACCGGAAATAGGAGCCATATTGAAATATTATCACATTAGTGAACTGAAAAGAAATGATAGTGTCATCGTAGTTTCAAGTGACGAGTATCTGTGTTTATAAAAAAATTATTGTAGTGGCAAATATCAAAAATGATTTATATTTTGAAGTGTTAACGTGTGCTGTCGGTGTGAATTTGTTTCGTTCGTTTCTTGATTAGGAAAAAAGTGACTTTTATAATAGGTAAGTGTTACCTTGTCATTAATTTGTGTTCTATTTTCACAATGTCAAATTTAAATTTGCACTTGCACTAATCATGCAGTTTATAGTAGAAATGCGATTAATTCGAAGTAGCCTAGCCTCAAACTTACTTGGTACTGATATCAAAACAAACGGTTTAATCTCCTGCTAAAGGGTTGTCTCAGCAAGTATTTATTTGATTAGGGGACTTGAATGATAAGCATACATTTTACTGATATGTCATTAATTATCGAAATATTATATTTATTTATTTGATTCTCGGGAATTTTGAAAGCGTTTAAATTGTGTCAAGTATTTACAGTTTTGTAACTATCTAACTAAAGTAACAGATATGATTATATAAATATACGCTTCGAAATATAAATAAATATGTTTATCGTTTCATTTTACAGCGATGTTTGTTCAATTTAAATATCATTTGACAGTAAAAATTTATTAGATGACAGGGGACAGGCTCCAGGCTGACGTGACATAAGTCAAATTAGAATTTTCCACTAATTTTACTCATATTATTTACTAGAATTGTTTTAGAAAATGTGCTTCTATTATATACTTTTATCAAATCTTAATTAACTGATATCATTTATCAGGTAAATTAGAAAATGTAGCATTATCTATATTATTGTTTTTTTGTTATTGTTCAAACATTGAAATATCATTGTAGTGCTTCTTAGAATTATATGGTTTTCTGTTATTCGTAATTGAATTACAAATTATTATTGATTTAATATTACAAATATATGATTTTTTTATTGCAAATATATTAAATATATATTGGATTACTAACGCTAGCAGACTCTTAAAATTCACTAATTTCAAAAATGTACTATAGCATTTTTATCATATTTATGTAATTTTTATGTACTAATTTATTCCACAGAAGCTGCATTTTGCTGGAATATTTCGAGCAATATTTGACCCACTAACTATTAAAAGTAAGTGCTAATTCATTATAAATTAAATCACTTTTATTACCATTTAAAAAAAAACGAGGAATTTCTTTTACATAGTAATCATTAAAAATATATATCCCAAACAAACAGTAAACAAATACCAATACTCAACATTAATGCCCTGAAATTGTTCAATTTAGCTTATTGTTTCTTGTCAATATATTCAAATATAATGTTTAATACTGTTTTTCAAAATATATTTCAATATTTAAGACGTTCTCAGTCGATTTATTTGTGTTAACCGGTGGAAAATGACATAAATTATTTTTATTTTGTTACTCTGTGAGGCGTAACATACGATTTATTAAAAATAATCTTATATATGCATTTCTGAAAAATATATTCGTAGTTTCTAATTTACTACATATTGCTTTTACGGGAGTCTCTTTAAAAGAGGATCGGTTAATTGAATTTACGAAATATTTCGAACATACTTATTGTGTTACGCAATGAATTATACCTTAATATGTAATCATTAAAGAACTGCAAATCTTTCAACATTTTCCAGAACCGGTCTATAACTCTGTAACTCCTTACAGAGTTATAGACTGGTTCAGAATATTTGGTAATGGTCCTTGTAAATAATAGATGTGTTTGTTTGCAAAATGTTAAATGTATAAACAGATGCAAATGCATTAAGTTATTTTTGAACGATTATTGTGTTTGTGTCTTTTTTGTAAAAACATTTAAATGTATGTCATGTTTTCAAGGAACCACTAAAGAATTTTTCAAATATTACTGATAGTGTTTAAATTTTTCTGTATTCTGTAGGACAAACAATTTTAATAAGTAACTAAAGTGGTTTTTAAATAGAATATACTGATTTTTAAATATAGGTACTTTGGTGAAATTTATGTATGCACATTGATAAGAAAAATGAAGTCATGGTTTGCACTAGAAGTCATAGTATTGATAACATGACTAAATTTTAATATGTATTTTGTGGTATTTCGTTGAAGAAAATTCCAAAATATTTTGCGTACAAATTAATTTTAAACTACCGGTAAATATTCCTAGTTATCTATCTATCCACTCAAAACCGCATTTTCAGTTTCAGTGGTCAATATATAAGTGATCCATTTATTGCTATCCTAATTTTACTTAACTTAACTTTTCCTTTCGTTAAGTCGAAATCCCTCACATTTTTTAGATCTTCGTGACCTTTTGGTTATGCAAATGCCATATCCTATACAATATCTAATTCTAACAATTAATTACTAGCTAATTATTTGAATTACCGTTAAACTGATGGACAAAACGAATTTCAGATGAAACGACGAGACGACATGCAGGTAAACGTAGCCGGCCTTCGACGTAATCTTAAGAACTTAGCGCACAATTACTCGGACGCGCAGAAAAAAGTGAGAGAAGCGACAAGCAATGATCCATGGGGTCCGAGTTCGACCCTGATGGCCGAGATCGCCGATCTCACCTATAATGTGGTGGCATTTACCGAGATCATGCAAATGATCTGGAAACGACTAAACGATCACGGGCGCAACTGGCGTCATGTGTACAAAGCATTAGTGTTACTTGAGTATTTAATAAAAACGGGTACGGAAAAAGTGGGACAACAGTGTAAAGAGAATATATTCGCGATACAGACACTTAAAGACTTTCAGTATTTAGAGGAGGGCAAAGATCAGGGTTTAAATGTGCGTGAAAAGGCGAAACAATTGGTGGTGCTACTGAAGGACGATGAACGGTTACGGAACGAACGAGCGCGCGCCCTCAAAGCGAAGGAACGGTTCGCCCAGTCGGCCAGCGGCTTCGGCTCCGACGGCGGCCTAGACACTCCCACCAGCCCCAAATATCCGGCGGTAAGGGGTTTATTATTTTATCAACAGTTTTTTTTTATTTTTATAAATTAAATTATAACATATATTTCAAAAATATGCGTCATCGTTTTCAACTTCCCGAGCATCAAAATCTTTGTTTATTGGAGTGAATGCTCTATGAACGATATGTCGCATCAATTTGCTAAAAATAATGTGAAGACCGTTCACACTATTGCCAAATGTTTGTTGTTTATGCAAACAATTTTTATTTTCGGTATATTCATAGACTACTTAAATAAAATATGCAAACAAAGTAAATTGCACGAATTGTTTAACCTTGAACTTTATTTACACTTAAATTTGTAGGGTCGATGCTCATTTTTAGTCAGCAGTGTCTAGCAACATATACGTACGTAATGTAATTCACTTATAAATCGATCAATTCCTACGTAAGAGATTCGTAATAGGATGTTGTTGCTGTTCAAGGCAAATGCAATAACACAATTTCATTTTAAACCTGGTTCCATAACACATTAGTATTCATATAAGTATTTTATTTCATAAACATATATTCACATTGGACGTAATAATGTGTTATGCATGTATTGTTTTGTATAATAGATTTTTTTTATTGTTTGTTTTATAATAAAATAATTCATTTTAATTAAATTTTCCTGCTACATTTACATTGTTGTGTGGAAACTGCTTTTGCAATCTAAATTCGCTGAAATTTGGATTAAATACAATCGAAATAAACTCAATAAATTGAGTTAATTAATTTCGTAAATAATCCTACATTCCTAAAGAGTTTTTGTATTACTTTCTTATTCGAATGTATATAAGGAAGTATTGTAATTATTTCTTACACGAGATTTAACGAAAATACAAGTTATATTTAATGCTTTACTCTAAAGTTTAGATTTATATTTAGGGACGTTCAAAACATGTATATCCGTTGAAATGTCGAGTTGGAAATTTTTCATGATTACAATACTTACTTATTACTCTGTAAAAGAAAGTAACAATGGTTTAAGAGTGCTGCTTATTCCATTTGTATGTATTTCCAATTTAGTTTCATGGCTGGAGTACAAGTACGTCATCGAGCAGGGAAGCCGAATTCGCTGCTGCAAATCGCGAATTGGAAAGTGCCCGGCCGCAGACGGTAGGCGAAGAGGAACTGCAGTTGCAGCTGGCATTGGCGATGTCACGTGAGGAAGCGGAGCAGGAAGAACAAAAACGAAGAAGTGATGATGTTAGACTGCAACTTGCTCTATCACAAAGTGAACAAGATTTCAAGTAAGTTAGATCGTAATTGTTTATCTGATATAAAACCGGCAAATAACTGTTTTTTTTTTTCATAGGCCCCTGAATTCTTCAACAGCTGTTTTTCCCAGAAAAACCGATGTAGCTAAACAAAGTCACATGTTAGATCTTCTAGATGTTAACCTCGGTGATACAAGCCCGGGTGCGGGTGTAGATGCATGGGGTTTACCCCAGCAACAACCACCTCAACCACCAGTAAGTTCTCCAGATTCCATAATCAATCTATGTTAAAAATACTTTTATTTTGCAACAGTTACCAGGAAACCCAGCAAACCCAGCTGACCCATGGCGTCCGACAGGTGGAGCCACCTCCCCGCAACCTGCTGACCCCTGGCTCCCAATATCCCAACGTCCAGTCCCCCCACAAGACCCCTGGCAATCGCATAGTCCTGTGCCCCCTGGTGCTGGCGCCGGGGCGGCTGCTGCCGCTGCCCTACCACTCTCTCCCGTTCATCATCCAGACTTATGGTCTTCCACCAGCCAAAGTCCGTCGACGGATTTAGACGAATTCGACGCGATAACGAATCGAAATCGCAGCTCGCCGAAATCAAATGGTACCCATCACGGGATTAATAACAATGGCACTAGCGACCCGTTCGAGTTGTCGCTATTGGGCGACGAGCTGCCTAGTCCACCCATGCAACAGCCGACAGGCGCTACGAAAAAGACACCGCAGAGTTTCTTAGGGGAGAACTCGTCACTTGTCAATTTGGACAATCTAGTAACTGCCAGTAAGTAAAATTTGTCACTTCAAATATCTAAACGTTCGTTCTTCGAAGACAATTATCGATTACTAATTCGATTATTCGATGAATAGGTAAACAGCCTCCCGTGCAGCCTGGTTTGCCGGCTGCCCCGTACGGCACCGTGAACCCGTTCTCTGAAACCCAGCCCACGCCCGCCCCTCGGCCCGTGTTCCAGAACACCCCGCCGCCCCGGCCCACCATCAATCAAATGAAGCAGCAGCCATTCGCTAGCGGTGGCGCTGCAGCAGTTGGCGCCGACCCCTGGACGCCTATCAATGCTGCGACCAACGCGAACCTAACAACGAATAATGCTGCACCATGGATGAAAACAGTTGATCAACCAAATCCATTCCTTTCATAACATCGTTGAAAATGCGGTGAGAATTTTATTTTTTTCTATATAAATAATAAAAACGTGCTATAAAAATTATGAAATGAAAAAAATGAAAATACAACACAGTGGTCCTTACATCAAGAGATTTTTAAAATATGTACTATAGTGTGAACACCAAATTTCACTTTTTTTATTGTTAGAGGGATTTTTGAACTGGTTCAAAAGTTAGTTTTATTTTCAAATTTTTATATTGCTGTAAGTTGGTTTCAGTACCTAAAACAGTTGGCTATATTTGATTCAAAGTGCTTGAAAATATATTTTTGATTTTTTATTAATTGTATATATTGAATTTATTAATTTATTTTAGATTTTTTTTTTTTTTAAGCAAGAATGTTTATATTTATAATTGTGTTTTTAAATTAAGTACAATTTTGTTCAAGAATTATGTTTTGGAAAAGTCAGATTTACACCAGTTTCACGTGAAATATTTAACATATATGTCAAAATATTAAATAGTTCTTTTTAGATAAATCAATTGCGTCAATGCAATAGGTCTAAATTACATACTATCTTTAATAATCACATTTAAAGATTCATTTGCTTTATTTATTCATTTTATTTAAATATATATAAACCATGTTAATTCCACCAATGATTACAAATCTGTGTCCATCTTACGCCGGGCTTAAAGTAAACGACTGGTTTACTTGGCAATTATTTGCCACTTGTGAATAGTCGATTTTATTGACAAGTTCTGAACTTAACATTTCATCTAGTTCAAGAAATGTTCTTTTAATCATGATTGGCATGATTCAAGTAATAATTGTTTAAGCCCCTGAATGACAACTGTCATCAGCAGACGACAGCGCATCTATCGGGATTTTTAAGAACTTTCAATCGTATTTAAAATCAAATTCAATCCCGGACATGTGAACACATAACGAACGTACTCAGTTCAATCTCATTCCAGTATTGAATCCTCCATGTGAACATGGTAATAATCACAAATGGAATGAGCATGGCTCAATTAAGAGGAGTTAATTCAAGTTTAATCCCAACAAACATAAATACGCATGTGCGTGAGACACGTAGTAGTAAAGAGTAAACAAATTCCGAATAAATATTTTAAAAATGTGTTTAATTTAGATGCATCCCGATTATATGTAGATAAAAGATTTTAAACTTGATTTTTAAAGATACTGTGTAAGTTTAGGTGTTAGTTATTTAAATGTACTACATAACTGAAAACCTCATTAATAATTGTCACTATAATTTATAATGTTGAACATATTTTTAATAATGTAAAAATACAGATTGCGTCAAATATTTCGGCAATTTTCCATAATATATATTTTAATTTATTGATGTTAATATATTGTAGACCTATACATATACATATACTAAAATATTTTTATATATTTTGAATAAAATATTTCCATTGGCTTAAAATAATAAATATAATCGTGTCTCTAGTACGTTAAAATTTATTTAAAATACTAGACATTTTGAATAAAATGAACTGAAAATGTGATGAAAATTGCTCATATTCAGAAAACCAGTGAATAGATTGGTCAGAGAGAAAAATTGTTAATATCTGTGTACTATAAACAGGGACGTAATAAGGTTAATTGTAGAGTTTAGTGTGGGGGGTTTAAGACACGTTCCTGTGCATGAAATTAGTTTTGAAGTTTGCGCGCCTGACTAATTTACTTAGTTTGGTTCACTTTAAGGAATATAAATTGAAACGATTGTGCAATGAAATTTAAGTGTTTGTTTTTACTGTTTTGTAATAAGAATCGTGTTTTCTTTAAAATGAGAATAAAATTTAAAAGAAACACTTGGAATCCATCCATCATATCGACAGACTGATAGTAAGTTTTTGTATTTTGTAAAATCATATCTTTTTCATAAATTTGTATGAATGTTGAATAATGCCTTTCGTATGATGAAGAAACAATTAGGAAATGTTACAATTTTTAAGAAGGTCCACATCGTCTTTTCTCAATTTGGTTCAGTAAGTATTATTTGAATCTTAAGATCTATTCGTTTGAAAAGAAATTTTAAAAAGCTTTGTTTTTAGCTTCTAATTAAATATTGAGCGCTATTCTGTAACTGTGTTGCTTATTTAAGCGTTTATTTAATTATGGAGGCTCCAAATTTTGGGGTCCTATAACTGCGGAAGTGTGTTTAAACTGCGAACGGATTCAAATGGGATATCAAAGGATAGGTGTAGCAAATTTGGTTCAAATCCCTCCGGTACCTTCAGAAGAGTAGAGGGCATAAATTTGGTCTTACGACTACAATCAAATAATATGAGTTATATACATTTTTGGATTCAGGGCGACGAGACAAATTCTTTTTGTTAACTTTTTTTTTCTTTTTGATCCAATAATATTCTAGGCTCACCGAATGCTTTAGCTCTTCTGTGCTTCGTATGGCAAGCTAAAAATAATTAAAATAGACGATTTCCTAAATAATTTCAAAGATCCTGAATAACTCTGATTAAATATAGTTTCACAAACGAATAGATCTATAATTTTTAAATAACTAAACTATTGATAGGCAGAATAGGAGGTATTACTATTTAAATAGATTTGAAAGCAATTTATGCTCTACTCAAACATTTATATAGTTAATTCCACGATTTTCTTATAGTTGTACATGAAAAACTGCCTAAATGCATTTAAAATATTGCAAAATAAACTAAAATCATAAGTAATAAATATTATTGTGTTTTAAATTCATTCTACCATTGCCATGAAGCAATTTTTTTTTTTTGTAATCAAATACTGTAGGATTATCGTGGAACGGACTATACGTTAACTATTTCAATTTTTCAATGTATCTTTGTGAAAATTTTACACTGCTCTTGTATACGCTGCGAATTTACGTGTTGCATTTTTGCGCTAAAACTACGTTGAGTTCACTCTTTTTATTATTATTAAATCAATCAATGATGTCTATTAAAAAAAAAAACCTGAAGCTTATATAGTAGTTCAAATAATTTATTTCAACAATAATAATTATAAGAGACAAATCATACAGTGTTTATTATAAAATATTTCATACCATTGTATAATACAAAAAAAAAAAAAACAACAATTATATTATCTAATAACTATTGTTCAAATGATTATGTATTATTATAATAATTTTTATTCTTCTTATACAACGCTTTTATTGTATTTTATTTATTTATTGTTGATTATTACTTACACTAACAGTCCAATTTTGAGAGTTGTTCGACTCTTACGCTCGTTTTACGCAATTTATTTTCTTATGCAATATCGTCGGAAAGTTTGGAAACGATTATTTACATTTATCAACTTTTCACATTCTAAATAAACTGAACTAGAATAATGTTTGCAGCTGTAATTTGATAATGCACAGTAAATTATAAAATTAATATGCACTTATTAAAATAATGTAAATATAAGCTATTTTTTCAGCGATTCCAAAAGGTCTTAAAACGCTAAAAACATGGAATTATGTTTAAAAAGTATGGGAAGAAATAGAAATCTTAAATATTTTACTTGAATTTTTTTTTTCCTTTCTTGGGGTACGAATTTAAATTATTTCAATTTAGTGCTGCTATTTTGTTCGGTTCAAACCGTTGGATCGCTAAAAAATTAGCTGTAATTTCAAAACTTTCCGATGCGTAAACCGGGCTTTTGATGAAAACAATTCCGAAAATTGTATGGAGAAAATGTTACATAGATTAAATATACATGTATCAATATTGAAAATTATTTACCTAATTACTAATATTTTAGTTCGGTTTAGGACTCAATTATGTTTGAATTATTGTTTTTACTTGATAAGTTTGCCTGTATATTTATTCGATAGAAATTATATAAAATAAACAAATTATAAATCGCAAGGTATGAAATTGTAAATAATAATTTTATAACATATTAAATGCAATTTGTAAATAGTATTAACATTATTAATTGATTTTATTATTATTGTACATTGGATACAGTGGAGTTATAAGTGTTTTTGAAATGTTTCTCAAACTATACACTATTTCATATATATATAAACCTGATCCCATTTATGAAAATATGTTTCAAAAACACAGAGAAATGTAATACATTTTTTAAAATGCCACTGAGAACGTATTGAAATCTAAGGTTTTGTTGTAATAGATATTTTCATCTACATTTATATGGTAAAAATAAATAATTATACAAATTATGTCTTTAAAATTAATGAAACAAAACATATAGTAGGGCTGTCTTAAAACTTTTTTGCGATCTTTGGCACTTAAGGAGCAATTAAAAAATAACGAATATAGGAAAAGCTTCAAAGCTCAAAAAAAAACTTACCGACCAATATTTATTAAAAAAAAATCAGTGAATTCGTAATTGCATAAATAATGCCTGGTCAAAATGTTTATTTTTTTGAACGTACAGTTTCAAAAATAAAAATCTCCAAATATAGGTCATTTTTATAGTTTTTATTTTTTATCTTCGAAACTGTACGTTCAAAAAAATTAACATATTTACCAGGCATTATTTATGCAATTACGAATTCACTGATTATTTTTTTATAAAGATTAGTCGGTAGGTTTTTGCGTAATCGAGAGATCGTCTATGAATACGGGTGTAAATATTAAAATCTAATTCAATACTATACATTGTAATGCATAATTATTAATTTGCTTTCCCAAGAACTAACCCCTTAAGACGGCCCTCTAGTTTACAAGAAAATATCACACATCTAAATAATTATATAATAAAGTTTGGCAAGTTATAATAGTTATTTATAAAAGAACAAGCACATTTTTATACGAAAAAACAAATAGACTATATAAGGGCACATTATTGGTGAAAATGTATATTTACAAAATTATTTCATATTTGATGAAATAATTAAAGCATAAGTAGACAATCAAAATAATTGTTATTGCACCGAAATAAAAAATAAACAGGGGCGAACTAATCACCAACACATTAAATTATATAATAATAGACAAAGATTAGCTAAGAGGCCGGAGAAGTTCGAGCCAGTCCGCCCCTGACTAAATAAATAAAACTTAAATGTTCAGATAACCTGGACGGTTAATCACATATTTGTCAACAACTGACCATAACTAATTACTACTAGTTTTGTCCATTTCTGTAGCTGAATCAACAGACGCACTTACAGAAACCGGTGGAAGATAATACGATCGAATTAAGTTATGTAGTCGCGCAACTTCGGGATCTTCACGCTCTAAGCTGCGTAAATTTTGAGCAAATTTCACTAGGGCTTCACGGCCTTCTCCTAAACCGTGTTTTTTCACTACGTCTAATTGAATTTGCATCACTACCGGAAACACAAACTGCATCATTTTTAACATTTCATTGCCGTTGCTTTCGCGTATTTCGTCCAGTTTTTTCACATTTTCTGGCGTCGCTAGCACATCTAATGTGTCATTTAACACATCTAACGCTTTTTCTGTTGTTAAAGTTGACATTTTTAGTATAAAAATATAGAAATTAAACGATTTGTAATGTTTAACCTAAATGCTAAAGTCATGAACTGTCAAATTATGACAGCAATGGTGCCAATTGTTTATAATGAAATTCTGTACTTCCCCTTTCTATCTAGTAGGTCTTGGTGTACTGCAACTTTATACATGTGTATATATGGGAAAATGCGTTTATTTTATAAATCGTAGTATATAAACCAGGTAATTATAAATAAATCATGAATAAATATCACGTAAATAATTTCAAAACGCTCGATTTTCAGTTTCCGTTGATAAAACCTCAGACATTAGGAACGAAGAAAATTCATTTAAATGCTCGCGATTGTTCTGCAGAGAAGCCTACATCATTACAAATAGAGTGTATTTACCATTTAAAATTTTGTAAAAATAAGGGATTTTTAATAGAATAAAATATTTATCCACATTTATTTTATCGTAAACCTAATTTATAATGGCGTAAACATACCCCATATAGCACAGAATGCCTAAAGACGTAATAAAGACGTCCAATAGACGTCATATTTTAAGATGTCATCCATTGGACGTCTTTATTACGTCTTTAGGCATTTTGTGCTATATGGGACATAACAACGTTTCAGCGGAAAACAATTTTTTTGTGACTACTGAAATGATTATATTCTAGGAATTTTTCTTTTGTTTTATTGTGTACACTGATTGCAATTACAATCATGCAATAATTGTAAAACGAAAACCCTGCTATTTTCCATAAGCGTACATATGGATGTCAGTAAAGTTATCCATAGTTTTCTGCGGCCACGATTTCTGTTACCAACCTAAATATAACAAAATCTTCTTGATTGATTTTGGCGCTACTATTAAAACCAAAATTACTTCCCATCACTTAAAAATGAGACAACCACAACGTAACCACAATCCTTGATTTTGTATACAAACGGATTATTTACATTTTCGCTGTTTGTGGTTACGTTGTGGTTGTCTAATTTTTAAGTAATGGGAAGTAATTTTGGTTTTAATCGTTGCGCCAAAACAAATCAAGGGGATTTTGTTATTTTTTGGTTGGTAACAGAAATCGTGGCTGGAGAAAAGTGTGGATAACTATACTGACATACATATGGTTATATTATTTATTAAATGTGTGACTAATTTGTTTAAATTGGATGGTTATATTATTTAATAAATATCATTAAACTATTTTATAATAGTATTTATACTAGTATTGAATTGTAATAATAGTATTGCTTATAACTTAAAATAATCTTAAGTAAACCCTATACAATTTTAATTTAGAACGCGTCTGAGCGATTACTCATAAGAATTTAGGGGAATTTTAGAGCATGAATATCAATGGCGGATGTTTGACCTTGACAAGGTCATTTGAATTATTCTATATTATATGTGCATTTAAATACAAAATAGCAATATTTAATGCGCTATAAATTAAATATAAATCTATTTTTATTGTTAATTAAAAAAAAAGATAGGAAAAAAAATGTCAACGTATTTTGGTATCAGTGTGGGAAACATAACATGTTACTCATATGTAAATAAAATTTCGCATGAGACGTCTGTTTGGTTTTTGTTTTCCCATTTTTTACTATCATTTATTTAATGAAAACAACCACCAAATTCACTTCAATTGTTTCGATTATTTTTGTGTAATAAAGGGTTTGTAAATGATGTAAACTAACAATTTAACCCTTAAATATACTAATATTGTTTATGCATAGATTTAATAAAAATGGATATCGTGGATATTCAAGCAGTTGAATCAAAATTAAGTGATGTTACAGTGACTGCAATTCCCATGACACCGAAACAAAATACAACAACCAATAACAATACAAATACGACGAACAATAACAACAATAATAACGAGAAAAAAGAAGTACCCGGCCAGTCGAAGTATGCCCAACTTTTAGGTGTTATAGAGGAGATGGGCCGGGAGGTGCGACCAACGTATGCGGGTAGTAAGAGTTCGGCGGAGAGACTAAAACGTGGTATTGTTCACGCTAGAATATTAGTTCGGGAATGTTTAATGGAAACTGAACGAAGTGCACGACAATAGTCAAAAATTTACACTCAATTCTTAATTTATTTTATCATTCCTTTATAATAAAATAATTTCATAAAGATATTTTAGGTCAAGTTGTGATATTTCGAGACTTAAGGGGGAGTTTTGAAATTGATTTTTGACTACTTGTACTTAAATACATTTTTTCACGGGTATTACATTCGTTTTACACATGTTAGCTTCATATAGATTTTAATCTATTGGCAACTAAAATTAATTTGTATCGATCGGTGTTGAAAATTGGACCAATATTTCTAATTTTCAACAATTGTATATATAATAAAATTAATATATTTTTAAATACTATTTTGATTAATTCATTTTTATATGATTTCAATGCCAACCGCGTTAATTTCAGTAGCCAATACTTTCAAATTACCAAAGATTAGGTTTGATTTGAAACGACAATAACCTCATATCAATACATTTCAAATATACCATAGAGAAATAGTACAAAATGCATTATTAAATTACGAAACCAATAAGTGTAACGCTCAAATAAGCGACTAAAATTAGTCTTTATTCTTAACACTGTTACTATGTTATGAACACATTCCTGGCCATAGTGTTAATTTAGCTTCCAGCGAAACAATCAGTAATTAAGCCTAGAAATTATAAGTAATAATTCCAGTTTGTTAACGTTCACAGCAATAAAATTTATGATACATTGTGTTAATTTTGTTGCTTGGAATGTTAGCATTGCTTTTCATAATACAAACTCGATTATTATTTGTAATTTTCTAATCTTAATTACTATTTACTTCGCTGTGAACACACGCCTTAAAGCATTGTTCACAGTGAAACAAGCTTAGAAATTATAAATAATAATTTCAGTTTGTTGTATCACATACAAGGTTAACGTTCACAGCAACAAAATTTATCATATATTGTGTTAATTTTGTTGCTTGGAATGCTAGCATTGCTTGTCATAATACAAACTAGATGATTATTTGTAATTTTTTAAACTTAATTACTATTTGGTTCGCTCTGAACAAGCCTTAACTGGAGGAGGTTTACTTAACTATGCCCAAAAAAGCATGTTTTTCGTAATTTTTTTCTCAAATTGGGTAAAAACTCCGGGATTTTGCAAGTTGTTTATTCATATTTCGACTAAATTTAAATCATTTACTCAATCTGAGAAAATAATTCATGAAAAACATGCTTTTTCTTTGGGTAGAGTTACGTAAACGTCCCCTTAATAACAACAGTGTATATTTAATCTATGTTTAGTCGCTACTATACTACCCAGCAAACACACGTATATATTACATTTATTGTGTTTGCTGGTTAGCTAATATTTTAATTCATATTTAAAATTTAAACATAAACAAAATTTGCCTTGTATAACTATTAAAAAGAAAAGATTTATAAGCCATAAAATATAAACGAGTTATCCGCTAAGTTTTAAATAATTACATAGGTACTTTTAAATTTGTTACTATAATACCAAATAAAGTATGTTTACCTAACACTTAATTTTAAACAGTAAACCGAATACAAAATAAGTTTTATTCCCATTTGTATGACCAAAATACCCGATTCTTGTACACACCATATATCTCAGGTTTATTCTTAAATATCTGTACAAATCGACAAAACACTGTAAAATAATGTTTGATGAATGTACAGAACATTCTCTATTATATATATATATTATTATAAACGAAATAAAAAATAAAGTATATATATATATCTTTGTAAAAAAAAAGTGTTGTTCATGTTAACCATACTTTCTGATCAGCTCATGACGGAAGCATTTTTCTGATATTTTACCATCTGCATAAAATAATAACGTTTGAGGTGAAGAAACTAGTTACTTAAATGTGCAAACGCAATTATTAATGATTAAAATATCTTTATATTTGCAAAGATAATCTAATTGAAAAATTATAATAATTTAGTTGAGGTTAGGTTTAGTTCTTAAGGTTATTATTTTAGAAAGACAATGGAAGAAGACCCAAAATCAAGTTCTAATATTTCGCTTTTATACGAGGAAGATACAGTATTCTGCTCAGATTCAGTAGAATGGTGTCCCCATGAGCCATGTCAGCATATTTTTGTTTGTGCTAATTACCAACTTGATCGTAAGTAACATTTTGACACACATTCAACCCTATTTCGTGCATCAACAATTTCTTCATTCATCTTTATCCGTATATTATACACATTTATTCATATGTGGCAATAATCTTACACCCATAAAATCGACTTCCCATCTCTCCTGGAAACACCCCAAAAACCTTTCAACAGGAATCCTCCTATTTTGTTAATCCTGCAGTCAATATCCGATTTTATACATAAATAATGATAAAATAATTTCTTAGGAAATGCAATCGTTTTTAGCTCGCCGTACGAAGTAGCTAAAGCATTCGGTCGTGTATCTGTAGCATTTTCGGATCAAAATATTTTATTAACAAAAAGTGTTTGTCTTGTCGTCTTGAATCCAAAAAAATATATAACTTATATACTTGGATGTTAGTCGTCGCTCGTAAAACTAAATTTATACTCTGTACTCTTCTGAAGGTACCCGAGCGATTTACACCAAATACACACATAATTTGGCATCCCATTTGAATCCGCTCGCAGTTTAAATCCAATCGCTTGTATACTTCCCGAGTCCCTTTTAATACTGCTCTTATAAAGACTAGGGCCCTCGTAAGACTAAATTTGTGCCCTTTACTCTTCTGAAGGTACCCGAACAATTTACACCAAATACACATATAATTTGGCATCCCATTTGAATCCGCTCGCAATTTAAATCCAATCGCTCGTATACTTCCCGAGTTATAGGGCCCCAAAATTTGGAACCCCCATTAATATTGCCCTTATAAAAATAATTAAAACACCCAAAAATTCTACTGAGATTTTTTCATATTTTTAAAATATAATTGTGAATTTTACAATAAGCACTAAATTTTTTTTATCAAGGTTATCTACAAAAAATTGTAAGATATCTTTTTTATCTATAACATTTTTTCAAATTGTTAACCAAAAGGGCATAATAACTAAATACCGCTGCTCGCATCGCATTACTCATTAGGCGAGCTGGACGCATTGGTGCGTTGTACGTACTGTATCTTGTTTTACATTAATTTAATTCTCTCAACGTTTCGGCATCGCTTATACACCTTCTTTAGGAGTCTAAAATTGTACATTTTCATCATTAAGTTATAGCATTGCAATTGTGAATTGTAGACTCCTGAAGATGGCATAAGCGATGCCAGAACGTTGAGAGAATTAAATTAATTAACTAAAACGACGGTATTGCATCGCATATATTAGTTATAAGGCGAGCTGAACGCATTGGTGTGTTGTACGTACTGTATCTTCTTTTACATTAATTTAATTCTCTCAACGTTTCGGCATCGTTTATACGTTCTTTAGGAGTCTAAAATTGTACATTTTCATCATTAAGTTATCATAGCATTGCAATTGTAGACTCCTGAAGATGGCATAAGCGATGCCGAAACGTTGAGAGAATTAAATTAATTAACTACAACGACTGCATTTCGCAAGAATTTTTTATTTTCCTTCATCACACATCCAGTCAAGACAATACACCAGTCGAAATAAATTAATTAGTAATACAATCCTAAGTCTATCTATCGGAGTCAATTAACAACAAAAAAAAATTATAGAATCCGCTAGGGGCGGTGATAGGTCTAGGCGATTCGGCAAAATTCGATTGCAATCAATCGACAAAACAAAAGGTTTGGTGTTGCACCAACTCCTTGATACGGATGCCGTATTGGATCAGAAATGGTGTCACAACCAAATCAACGGATTCTCAACATTGGCTGTTGTGAATGCAAAGAATAAACTCTTGATCTACAAACTGAATCCTGAACTGCCCGAATTGGAGCTGATCACGTTCATCGATAATGGTTATAGTAATATATTGTTGTTATCGTGCGATTGGTCAACGGGCAAATACGAGTCCGAAGAGCCGTCTATTGTCGCGAGTGACTCGAAGGGAAATATTCATTTATTTGATTATGTCAATAATCAGATCATTAAAAAGTATCAATGGAAGGCGCATTCGTTCGAGGCTTGGTGCAGTGCATTTTATTATTGGGATACTGCGTGTATGTTTACAGGTTTGATACATGGTTTTTATGGAATTTGGGTAGGAGTTTTAAATGTATTATTTGTAAGGTGGGGATGATGCGAAACTTTCACAGTTTGATCTACGATGCGGAATTGAACCCGTGTTTAAGAGCAGTGCACATTTCGCGGGCGTTACTAGCATTCATAGTAATGCTGAAAAAGAATTTATTTTCGCTTCAGGAAGGTAAATGATGACGGGTTCACTTAATTATAATAATGCAATGAGTATATTTTGGTATTAGTTATGATTCCAATTTAATCATATGGGATATACGGAACATGAAACAGTTCGTAAGCCGTACGACACTCCCAGTGAGTCTGTGGCGTTTAAAATGGAGTCCACATGATTACAACCATATTTTAGCTGCGTGCATGAAAGGTGGTTTCCATGTGGTGGATGCGACTGATATTGAGCATCCGAAAATCGTGGTGAACTACCACGAACATAAGGATCTGGCCTATGGGGTTGATTGGAGTTTTATGAAACAGAAGGAAATTGATGATTTCGAAGGCGAGGGAAATCATATAATTGCCTGTTGCTCTTTCATGGATCATAAACTTTCGGTAGCGAAAGTTAATTTGGAGAATTTTAATAAATAATCAAATACAATGTAACAGATTACGCATTTTGGAATAAAAATTATTATAATTGACTATGTGTTGTATGAATGTGGGTGAAAATGCGAGAAAAAAAAATTAAATAAATTCACTGCATTTACCGATTGCGGTAAATTTTATATATGTTACATAAGACTAATGCACAATTATATCAAGTGTAATAATCACTTGTTACAATTTTGTGATTTTTTTTTTTACAAATAAATATTATTTTAGAAACATGAAGGAGGGTGAGAATGCGAAAAAAAAATTAACTGCATTTCGCGATCGCGGTAAATTTTATATGTGTTACATAAAATAAATGCACAATTATATCAGAAGTGTTTGGTTACAATTTTGTGATTTTTTTTTTACAATAAATATTTTAGAAATATGTATTTAGATACATATTTAACTAAAATACTAAACTTAATAGTCCAAAATTAAACTGTTTTCACAAGGTATTAAACCTTACCGGTCACCAGCCACGTAACGTAGCGAGCACAGAGGGGTAACAAATTACCCCAACGATAAAACAATTCGTAAAATAGCGATTTATGAATATTTAGCGTAGAAAAAAATAATGAGAGTTCTAAAACAACTACTTTTTTTTTAGAAAATATGTTTTCATTAGCTTTGTTTTAAAAAATAATAAAGTAAATCAGCTTTTTTTACTAATTCTTGGACCGCATTATTGTTTTTATAAATATTTAGACCTGAATAACGAGTTTTTTGAGCCTGGGGTAACTCATTACCCCTAGTAAAATATAGCGATTTATGAATATTAAGCGTAGAAAAAAATAAGAGTTCTAAAACAACTACTTTTTTTAGAAAAAATGTTTTCATAAGCTTTATTTTAAAAAATAATAAAATAAAATAGCTTTTTTTACTGGTGCTTGCACCGCATTATTGATTTTATAAATAAAAACTCGTATTTTGAGCCTGGGGTAACTCATTACCCCCTAGTGACCGATTGTCTTATTTCCATAAAAGGAAGAAATTCTATTATCTTTGAAAATATGTACAAACAATAAATAAGTAAACCATGCATGTTAAGCAATAGATAAAAGATAGAAAGAAGTCCCAGACTTCTCCATGCCGCAAAATATCGAAATGGAACCGACTCTCCCCCAAGAATATTCTAAAACCACCGCCGGAAGTAGTTCTACTGTTCCTAGCATTCTGATTGGTGCGGCCATTTTATCTTTTTTGCCGCGACAATCCGAATAGGTTTAAAAAGTACACTAATTGCACTCATTAAATACCTTTTTTTTCGACACTACTATAAACTGCGTATCTCTCTACGTATTTGCTTAAATTATTATTATTTATGCTCAAAAATTCATAATTAATTCCGTGGAGGCCATTATTCTTAGGTTGGCAGTTTTGATCAATGTACCGAGGAAAATGGGGTACTTATCATGCAAAATGTAAGAGACTGATACGTGTCGTTAACTTTTGTTTGTTTATAAAGCCAAATATATTAAAATTAATGTCAGATTATTTTCTAAAATAATTGAGGAATCAGCTATAGAATTTTGCTTTTTTTTTTATGGGGTATTTCTGTTTCGATAGTTGGCAATATTGTCTGTCTGACTCCCCTATCCCCCTGCATCAGTCTATTCAGATTTGTCCGTTTGTGTATCGGTGTTGGTGATCTATATTCCCTATTTTCTAAATTTTTGATTTTGTGTCCTGTAACTGTATATGTTTGTGATAAATTTTGGTGTGTGACATATTATAGTATCCCGCTTGACAATGTGAGCCATTTAATACTAAAATGGCAATAAGTTTTCGAGCTACAACCGAACAAATTCTAACAGGAGCTGCTCGTATTCTGGTATGCATAAAACCTTATTTACTTATTAATATTACCGTATTAGGACTTGCTTATAGTAATATATTAGTTGTTGTATGTCAATTTATTAATTTTAATAGATCATTAGTTATAGAATTGGGGATATATGAAGGTTAGGGTTGTATTGATAAGTAACAACAAAGACATAAATAATTGCGGTCAATTATGTTAAATATATCTAATTTAATTTTTTTATATGAATTTATGCGGCTATTTAGTCATTTGGAGTATGAAAAAGGGTTCGTTTGCTCATTTTCACTTTCGACCACCTGCTGTTGAGACACTTTTGGGCAAAATGGTCCGAAATATATATTTTTAATTTTTTTAAGTTGCTTAAATATAATTAATAACCTTGGTTCTATTACTAACAATTTTAATTTGTTTAATTGAAATTAATTAATTTGAATTATATAAACACATTTGATGAGAAAGTGATTAAATTGAGCTATTAATATTATTATTTGTTTCTGTAAAAAATGGCCTAGTTACTTGAATTTTCCTAAATGAGAATTTTAGAACACACATATTTTTAGATTAGTCTTCATTAGAAATGATTTTAATTGGTTGTTTCGGTGATTGAGACAATTTTTATTTTGTGATACTAATGCATATTTGTTAATAAATATTTAACTATATATTCATACAGCAATAATAATAATTGTTGTTTATTATTTTTGAATTTAATTTATTATTTGTTTGCGGCGTCATTTGATACAAATCTATTTGTGAAAATTGCAATGATCTGTAGTCTAATTTTATATTTTTGTATTCTACGTACTGCTTGATTGTCCGGTTGATTGCAACAATAAATTTGTATTCCAACAACTGTTTACGTTTTCTTTTTTTTTATCTCTTTAAAAATTAGTGGTTATAATTAGATTTTCCTTAACAATAGCAGTAATTAAATATTGTTTTTTTTACATAATTAAAAAAAAACCATCTATATAGGTGAGTTGAAGGCATTGGTGTCTGCACCTATGCTTGTTTTTTTTTGAATTATATGAATGTTTTGTGAATTAAAAAAATAATTTCGTCAATTAATACTGTCGGTTTGTCAGACTGCACGTCCGCACGTCACTACTGAATGGTTAACACCGGAAGTATCACATTCTATATGGACACATTTGTTTCATTACTAACTAAAGAACTTTACAAGCATAGAAGACAGAAAGTGTTTTTTTTTTTTTTTTTTTTTTGTACATTCAATATGTCTGCATCCAGACTATATATGATATACTTGGTATGTAAACTTAGATATCCGGTAAATGTAAGAGCCTTAAGTAATCTGATAAGAATCTACAAGGTCTAGTGCATATCCATGTGTATATGTAACTATACATTACTTCTAGGATATCTATGTTAAGTTTAAATAGAGATTAGAGAACTAGAGATATAAAAGTACACATTTCCTCGAAATAAATATTATTCTTGGCGAAGATCTGTATTTGTTTCTAGAATCTAATTTGTACAATCTTTTTCCGATATTGGCACTAAATGTGCTTTTCGGGTTGATAAAGTGGGTAAAGATTGCGTTGAATGGAGAAAGATTGTGAATACTTGAAAAAAGGTCCCCCATATATGCCTAAAGGCGTCACATTATGTATGTACATTGGAAATTTATAAAGATTTATATTTGAATAACCCAGCAACATCACGTACGATTTCTACTGTTAATTTAAAATTACACTTTCAAAGCATATAATTTACTAGATTTTGGAAAAATACTTGATTTATAGTGTAATTCTACAGAATTATAGTAAAATTACACTATAAATCAAGTATTTTTCCAAATTTTAGTAAATTATATGCTTTGTAAGTGTAATATTACATTAATTTACAGTGTAGAAGTCTGGCTACAATTGATGTAAATTTACTCCCTTTTTTTGCAGTGTGTAGATGATCTTCTACCTCTTTCCTCTTAAAAATCAGAAATTATTCACATTCTACTGAAAAATATCTGTTGTGGTAATCTCAATACTTATAAAATGCTGGCTGTTATTTAATTTGTTTTAAATTAATGCAACGATTGCTATGAAACATTATCAATATGTATTAGTATCACAATCACAAATGTATCATAAATATTCCTTGTATGAGTAATCAAATGATTACTTGTCATCTATATTAAAAGTGGGTTTTAATGAAGTGTTCCTTTAAAGAATGATGATGTGATGTGATAATACTAGAAAATTGCTTTTAAAACTGTTTTTGTCGCATACATTTCGCAAATGTAGGGTTTCCGGAAATGTAAATTGCGACAAAATATTAAAATATTTTGCACGAGACATCGTTTTACTTTCTTGGATAACATTTTTGGTTCACAATTTGAAATAATGTTATAAATACAAAAAGTTGTACAATGTTTCGGAAACGGCACGAATTAAGAAAAGTAATTTGTTCATATTTGAAAAGTTTTCCCAAAACATGTACCATCTAAGAAAAAGCGTTTTTGAAATATGAAAATGTATATGTTGTATCCATAATGATCACATTTACTATGTAGGGCGTTGTAGATTTTTAATTTAATTTTAAAACAGACCCTAATATCATCTTAAATGTCACAAGCGCAATAATTAGTTTTACATAATGTTTTTCCCAAAGTAGTACTGCAAATGTTACATAAATTATGAACCCTTTATGTACACTAGGATAAAGTTAAACCCACCGAGGTGTACAGATGAACATAAATCTATATTTTGTAACTGTATGTACAATAGTGTACGTGTTTTATATGCAAGATTAGTAGTTTAGTTATATGCATATTTGTTGCAATAAATCAAGATTAGCCTATTATGTTTGACATACACAGAAAAAATGTTTATAACATATACCCATACAAATGGCGTGTTGGAAGAACATGAGCTACAAAATATATTCGTTGATTTGTTGGTAGATTTTACTTCAAATTTATGAATCGTAAATATTTACAATGAAGTTGCATTCGACCATTAATTTTAGTTAGAAAAGGAAAGTTAATTACATTTTCGCATAATTTGGCCCGATTAACGTATAAGAAAGTCAGGTGGAGGCCACTCTAACGTTTTAAACAAAATTATGAGAAAATGTGTCTGTCTGTCTGTATATATGTTTAAAGTTTCATCATTTTTCCTTCGACAGTTTTGGTTCTAGAGCGTTAATAGACACATACATACACATACGTCCATCCGAAACTAATTCGATTCGATTCAAAACGTGTATTTCCTTTAAAAGTGTGTGAATACTTCGTATAAGAAAGTTAAACTGGCTTCTTTATAAATAATAAAGATATACAAATGACATACTTTTGATATTTCAATTAGTTGAAACAATAGACTCATTATGAACATTTAGAAAATGAAGTCTTCCTAAATATGATGTAGCTCGCAAAACAACAATTTGCGGCGGTCATTGTGTTTGGGATATTCTGAAAAGTAGACAAAAAGAGAATGAATAATGAGAGAGCAATGAAACAGAACAAAGTTTAAGGGGAAAAAATGTGACCGACATATGGTTGTCTGAGAAATAAAGAAGAAAAAAGATAAATGGTTGACTTACATATGAAGAAAAGATTCTTTTTATATCGGATAGCAAACGTATAGTAATTAATAATAAACTTGAAACCCGAAATATGATTTATAATAATACAATCTTGTCTGCTGCAATATCCTAAAATTCTTTCATCGAAATAGGAAACGAGACAATGGCAAATAGTGGACAATAGATTATTACATTTCGATTTCTTGTCTAATCGGCATTAGTAAATTTAAAACAAAACCAAACAGTAGAATATTCGGCGAACTGAAGGCACTGGTGCCTGCCACCTACACTTGTTTCATAATTGGATTCAATTTGAAGAAACAATATATTTTTGTAGATTTTTATGATGTAATAAAAAGAAATCTAACTACAAATGTATACAGATTATTGTATTGTAAATGCGACGGGAACAAATTGGCCGGTACCTTCAGAGGAGATACGACTACAAACTGAAATGGTACCTCCACCAAAATTCGTCCAATCATTCATGTATTAAATTTCTTATTCCGTTTGGCGAATAAGTTTCGAAACCCCGCGATGAAATAGGCATATATGTTTGTAAATGTTTCTCACCTTCACCCCGGGGGTCCGCTGTGGCTTCATCCTCTTTCCACAAAAACAAAAAGTATCAACCAAAATGGCCTCATTATTAAAATGTGAACAAAAGAAATTTATTATACATGATAGAATGTTGCGCAATTTCGAAAAAGACTGTCGATCTGTGAAATGGCTTGAACTACTAGCTTAAATTATTAGGGCTAATGTTAAAATTGGAAAATGATGATATTGCCTAAACGTTGCAGAGTTGTTTTTAATTGAAAATAATCGCTGATTGACTTCAAAGGGGTGTACGTGCACACCGGTATCGTTTCCGGTAACTACAGCCGCCTCCAGGTTCAGGTTGTTGAACTGAAATTGATGAACAACTTATCAACACCCTGCGCCCTGCGTAAGGCCCGCCGTTTGCTGCATGTTCCGTCGCCGCCGTCGGCATTCTCGGATGCTGTGAGTGAACTTGTCGACAACTCGACGCACGTCCGTGTTTGTCAGCAACTATTAGAAAATAATACCTCTATTCTTTTCAAGTGTCTGCTATTATTGATTGTGTATTGGATTAAACGCAATTATATATTAAGGTCGAGGAGAAACACTTTTTTTTCTCTCGTTTAAATTGAAAATATGGCGTATATCTTATCATATTGTTCAAGAAATCTGAAAAAGTGCATGCATTGTATACTTTTTATTATCTTATAAAGAAAGTGGCATACAATCTCGCCGTACGAGGAAGCTAAAGCATTCAGTAGTGTGTCTGTAGCATTATCGGATCAAAAAATGTCCTTACCAAAAAGTGTTTGTCTCGTCGCCCTGAATCCAAAAATATATATAACTTATATACTTGGACATTAGTCGTCAGTCGCTCGTAAGACCAAATTTGTGCTCTCTACTCCTCTGAAGGTACCAGAGCGATTCACACCAAATTTGGTACACATATTATTTAACATCCCATTTGAATCCGCTCGTAGTTTAAATCCAATCGTCCCTATACTTCCCCAGTTATGGGGCCCCAAAATTTCAACAATAAATGTTTCAGAAACGTATTTTTTTAAACCTTACTATCTTGAATTAAATTGGGTACAAAATTTAGATAGCTACATTTTTACTCCTGTTGTATAAAGCTTATAGAACCGCAGAATATATTTTTAAACCCTGATATTACCGTTAGAGGCAGCACTTGTGGTAACAGCTGGACTTGACTGAGTACCATTCGTTTAAATTGTTTTCGGTGTATATCGAAGTTCATACTTTGCCAAAAGTTCGCTCTAATATGCTATATTGTTTGTTTTTTTTTGCTTGGGGTTTTTTTTTTCGGTCAAAGTAAAAAACTACGTGATTGTAGGTCATAAATGTCAAGAGTATTAAGGTTATCATTCAAGTTTAGCGTTAAGATATATCAGATTTCGTATGTCAATTGTGTTTTAACATGATATTTCTTGAATTACAGAAACAACATGAATGGTTAGGTCAAAAACCTTGTTAGAAATTTAATATTTATATTGTTTCCTTTTACTACTGTAAAATATATTTACATTGTAAATGTGTAGAATTGCCAGCTGGAGGTAAATATTAATTTTAAATATTGCCAACTGCCATGGATTATATAATGTAATCAGCGGCACAGTTGGTAATACTTATTAAAAATTAATATGTTTCACATTTACCATCAACTGCTAATTTTACATAATTTGTAACTGTTGGGTTTTTCAATTATCAGGAGATGGTGGCACATCAAAACAAATTTCTAAAGACTCTCATTTATAGGGTAACTCCACGATTTTTTTTTTTTCTATCTCAAAGTACTCTTTATATTTATATGAAAATTATATATAACGATATCGAAAGTCAAAGGACAATTTATTCCACCCTATTACGGAGTATTAGAATTGGAGGGCGATATGTAGAAAGTCGAGTGAAGGCCACTCTTGCTTTTTTGATTTTGTATAAATAGATGTTGGTGTAGTTTAAAAATAGTATTGGTAATTTTACTTTCGATAACTGCTACTTAAAATAAGTGGTATAGTATTTTCTGGATAATCTCATTCTTAAAATAAAACTAGGAGGTATTTACGACCGCAATGCATTCTTTAGAGTCAAGGCAATATTGTGGCATACTTGGAACACGTTCAACAATTTTGACTTATTCATTCATTTTGTTTTAAAACTATAAAATACCTTGTAACAAAAACAAACTTCGACCGAACAATATTATAAAAACGAAAACAAAAAATTATTAAATCATGCATCAGGCAAAAGTTTGATCATATTTTGTTTATTTAGAGGTATCTGGGCATCTGATGAAAAATGTACGTGTCAGGCTAGCTTATAGTTTCCCTCTATTAATTTCCTGAACCGTGAAAACGCTATTATGTATCGTATTCTATCGATTGGAAAGAAATGTGTGTGTATATAACAATCTAGATTTTCCGATATGGGAGAAATTTGCAAATTATTTCTCCATAAATAAGGCGTGCCTGTCATATTACATCAGCTAGGATGAATTATTGTTTTGACATTCACGATTTTCTGTAATCATTTTCTTTATAATTATCTATTTTTGGTTGTGAGGAATTTGATTTGAGCACATTGAAATGTTCTCGAAATTGATGATGTAAGAATAGTTAATAAATTATGTACACACGTATAGCAATTAAGTATACACAATATAAGATAATTGGCTATGCTGCCCAGTATAACATGTTTTGTTTTTCGTCTTCTTAATTTCCGAAAAAGCAGTTAAAAATATTCGCCTATATACGTTTAGCAATTATGTTTCTCTTTAGTTAGATTTTTTTATAATCCTGATTTATGGAGAAATAAAATGATACTGTTAGATTGACAAACAATACAGAATATAATAGTACAAGATAATGTGTGTATGTAGGGAAATACTTTATTTATATGGTGTATCCATGATTAAGTCTAAATTAACTAAAAAAAATATAAAAAATTACCACCCTCTAAATTATGCAATTAGAGAGATGATTCTGTACATGATATGGGCACATGGTGTCCCCGAGATTATTTCATAAATAAAGCTAATAATATGTGAGATCCGTGACTGTTTGAATAAATGAACTAAATAAGAAACATCATTGCAAATTTAACTCTTAGAGACACTCTTCTTTTTATCAGAGAATAAAATCTCGTCATTAAGGTTTTATTATAGTTTATAATTATTATCCTTTTTTGTTTGTTTAGAAAATGAACAAAAAACGTAAACCGATGGTTTAGTGTTTAAAACCGGTTGGGTAGAATCCTCAAGTATGAGCAGACCTAACTCTGGTGGCAAATCAGGGAACCAGCACCGGAGGAATGATTCCGGACAACAACAACAACAGCCACACCGTGTACACATGGGTCATCATCGGTCCGATTCCGACCATAAAGTCGAGTGTGAACGTACTAGCCGACACATATACCATCATCGCACCGAATCAGAACCAGGACCAGGAGTCGGTAAGTACTACGAACTTAATTACCATAAATTAAACACAGGACTGTGAGGAATTTATACGAGACTAACTATGGATAATTGTAAATGCATGAAAGTCTTCTTTATTTTATTCCCAATAGATTTACAATGTTAGACTAGAATGTAATTTTCATAAATCAAATGTTAGTGTGAATGTGTGTATGTGTTTATGCAGTTCCCCGAGGACTGGAGTTGAGAACAGATAGTCCGCCGTCTTACTCACGTCCAACTAGTTTGTACCCATTGAAACCGGGCGATGGTTCACTACATACGTCCGATTCACTTCAACCGGAACGGGAACCGATCCAATTCGAAGTGAATCTGGTTGGTGCCCCGCCAGAAGTCGAACAACTTGTAAATAACATTAAACATGTCGCCGAACAGTTTTTGTACCACTGGAAAACGTTTCCCATCAGTAAGTCTTAGTTTATTTACTTCAAATGGGTTTATGTTTATTTACAGAAAATTTCAACACTTCCACATAGTTTATTTTATTCTCATTGTCCTTTTTATATTAGATTTTAGAACAGTTTAGATTATACCTGGAATTTAAATCATTGTTTTGCTTGTACCTTTGTTTGAACAAATAAATTACCTATTTTGATTTCACATGCTATTGAAAACAACAATGTAATTCAATTGTCAATTGTTTGTTTTTGTAACGAAGTTCAATGATATCGTAACATATTGTACATTATAATACATTTTTTGAAGTTCATAGCGAACAAGAATGTGGTTTTTACTTTTTTCCGCCAATTATACACCACATGTTTCATATAAATGATTCCTGGAATTAAACTCCGAAGCTTCTGCATATGTGGAATAAAATTAATAATCACACTTTATTTGACTGTTTTCACGTAATTTAAAATTGCAAGTAAATATTTCCATTGGACAATAGTTGCATACAGTGAAAGTAATATTTGTATATTTTATTTCGCATTAATTTAATAATTATTCTATAGTTTTTGTTCCATTTTCATTATCAACCTAATCGGTAATAATGTTTGTGTCTGTGTAGTATTGCCCCCACCAGTATCACAAGTTGATTCCTGCGTAATCCCGACTGATGGGGGCTCGTTGGGGCGAAGACCTAGACATCATCTTCGCGACCTCTTCATAGCACCATCTTTTGACGAGTTGGACGCCGTCGCGGTAGACGGTAAAGGTGAACCACGCAGACTCACTGGCAAACAGTTGGAATGTGTACGAGAGCGAGGGTAAGTTCATTTTATGGCATCTCTTACACTCAACATTTTTTAAACAAAATAATACTTAAATTAATGTCCAGACAAATTTAATTTTCTGTATACAGTTTTAATTTTTATATTAAAATAAATTCTAGAGATTTAATTTATTTCATTCAAACAAATAGTTTAACATGGTTAACTAATCTACTAACAATTCTAAGATCTACAAGCGCAAATAGAATTAAAATATATTTAAAAAAACTGATTATTTGTGTATATGATGAAAGTGATGTACCTAAAAACCGTTTCGTTTTTTGTGTCATCTCTCATGGTTTACTTATATTTGGTTGTTCTGTAAAGCTTGCACAAGGACAAGTATGGCAAGCCAAAACGTTTGAATTCAACGCAGCTCGACTCTGTCAGACGCCATGGGTATGTGGCATGTGTTCGTACTCTTGTGCGTTTTACAGCAACGACAAGCATTTATCAACATTCATTTTCACTACATTACATTCATTTATTTGTTGTTTTCATTTGTAAACATCGCCTATGTTATATATATACATAACATGTTCATTAATAATGTGATTTCTCAGAGTATTTCACAAGCTTTGTAGCCACTATTTTCAAATCACTTTTATGGTTGAAACATGCAAACATTTAATGTCATGTAGGAAAATGAATATTATCAACATTATTTTGTCATGTTTTGTGTTATTTATTTTATATTCTTATACCAAATAATTACAACTACAAAGTTTATCATATGTTTTATATATATATATATATGTTTTGAATGTAATTATAGAATGTAGACTATGTGACGTGCACAACTTAAAACTTGAGTACATTATACTTTTTTCGTATACTAGTTTTGATTTGAAATTTTACACTTTTTAAAACAATATTACCAAAATAATGATATTTCAACATATTTAATGAAAAATATATTACACAGCCTGTTTTCCTGAGTCACATTATCCAAGTTTTCGGACTAGAATCCTGTTTGCAAACTTGAACTTATTTCTAGGTGAAAATAATATAATAAAATTCAAGTTTAATTGCAATTTTTCATTGGAAGTTCCATTTTTAAAGGGCTTTTCGTTTATTCTTAGTGTATTACTCTACAATTTTGCCCTTTCGGAAATTACAATGTGTGAAAAGAGAAACATTCTTATATTCTAAGTGTATAGCAACGTTTTTCTTTTCAAATGTCTGAATTTCCGAACGGTTTCATGTAAACTTGTATTATACTATGAGATTTACAGTATCCTCAACATAAGAAAGTGATACAGTATTTCATGAATGCATCATGTTATGTTGTGTACGTCATCTAAAGCCCATTTTTAAGTGTATTTTTGATTATGCTTCTTTTAAAATTTCATCACACTTATTCGTTAATATATTGCCAATAAATCGTTTTGTAAATAATAAAGAAGTGCAAAATTAAATATTATTTTTCATGTGCTTATTATTTCGTTAAAATTATAACCAGTTACACCTACTACACTTTACAATACACAGCGCAAATATATTTATTTAGAACAAATCTGATATTTATTAAACACATAATCCACTTTCAAAACAATAATGACTTCTTTTAAAATGCTATATTGGCTGTGCTCAAAGTAATACAAACGTATTCAATTCGTTCGCATTGAGTTTCGAAAGTGGTTTTTAGTATATTTTTGAATTTAATTCAACTATCAAAATGGAACAAGAAATAAATGTCGTTGGCATATTTAAGTGCTAGCGATGGAACTGGTCATAAATATCAGAAGTTTTATGCCTGTTTTAACGACATTTTTTACATAAAATAAATATTTCAGAGAGTTTGAAGTGGAAAGCTTAAATTTCCCTGGGCAGCAACATAAATGGCGGCTGAGTCAGCTGCTACAGAAAGGCACGGAACGCAGTCGAGAATCTCTTTTGAATGATCTGGCATTGGCCCTTCGTTTTCTATTAGTTACGGCACGTGGTCGTATTGTATCACACTTTTTCAGCGTTGCTCAAGCTGTTAGAGCACTGTTAACGGGTTTGCTCAGAATACTGGACATCCTCATCGGTGTACCATCACTACAAGCTCACAATCTCGACGCAAAAGTGCGCGAAGAACGTTGCAAATACTTAGTTGCTGAACTCGTTTGCAGAGTAAGTCTAATCAACACTGTACACCTTAATATATTACCATTTAAAAAAGGGTTGAATCCGTAATAGAAAATTTTATTGTTTCTAAGACGGAGAATGAAGAATCGCTGGAACTATTATGCTCATTTGTGCGTCGTCAGTTGCGGCGTGCAGCAACCGAAAAATTCGAAGTCACTCGCGAATGTTCTCAGCCACCTGTCGCCGTCCCGTACAAGTACCTTACTCCCGCCGGAGCCGAACTCGATCTACGTCTGTGGGATCGAGGACTCATGCGTAAAGCATTACCCGCCCTAGTCGCCATTTTAGAGCGGGAGACCAGAGGATGGTTCCTCCATTTCCGGGAGCGACTCATCGCCGAATTACGCGCCCAGAAAATGCCCGATGAAGACATCGAGAGAGTAAGGCAAATTTTAATTGTTGATTCCCGATTAAGACTGAAATATTCATGCGATAATAAGATCTCCCAAATATCGCCCATCAAATGAAATAATTCCTAGAATTCCTTTATTTTATTTTTAGGAAGTTAATGAAGCAGTACAAAAAGAATATCTACAAAGAGTATACACAAGTATTTTATCACATCCTGACTTACAAGCATTAGGTGAAGGCATTACTCAATTATTGGTACAACAAGCTCAATCTGTTGTATTGATGCACAGGTACAATAAAACTAATAATTATGCTAATTTTCGCGTTATGAAATATTAATTTTCTACAGAGCTGTTGAAAATGTCCAACGTCGCCTGTCCAAAGCTCAAGAATCTGTCCGATCTCGCTTATCTAGAATACATCCAGTACTTTCACGCATTGGACCATGGCTACGGTCCCGGTTGCGAGCCGCTGAGAATCGTTTCGGCCAGGAAAACTACTGGAGTGCACATGAAGAAGCATTATCACTATGCACCGCTCAGCGTTTACATCAGACTGTTTATTTCTTAAACAGAGATCAAGCGTTTATGAAAGAGGTAATCTTAATAAACGAAACCATTAATTCGTTTTTGATGATAAACTTCTTCTTATTAGAGAGATCCAGCATTATTACGAGAACTGCGCAAAGTGAAAATACCGACGCGCAGTTTTCATTGGCCCACCCAAATTTGGCTTCCCTCTCATTGGATAGTTCGCCGGAATTTCCAAGGTCAATCCGAAGTTGTACCAACAGTACTGAGCCAACACGCAACCAGCATCACAACACCAAGATCTGACCCCAGTCAACCTGTAAGTTAAACCTGCGACAGTATTATTATTTAGAAAATAATAATTGCGTTACAATATAGGTGTTCCTCGTCGAAAAGGAAGTCGTTCGAACCACAACAACAAGATGGCCACTGTGGCGATGGTTCAATTACTTCCACCGAACATGGTGCTGGACATGGAACGCCATGTTCTTTTTCGGCATCGTCCTCCCTTGGTGTAGCCCCATAGGGCTGCGCTCACTTTTCTGCATCGACCCATTCATGCCTGATTTAGAACTTTCTCAAGTTAACGGTACACTATTTCCGCGCAAAAGTTCCTTAACTTTAACACTATGTTCGCGATTACGAACTCTATGGCGACATATTTCAAAATCGCGCACGCATTTCGAGACCGAGCCCGATACAGGGTTTATCGGGAAAGGGTTTACGCGTCATGTGAACCGAGTGTGGAATTATGTGGTGAAGGGGTTGTTCGGAACGTTGGTTTTAGTATTGGGGTTCCCCGCGTTGTGTTTAGTGATCGCTAGTGTTAGTTTGGGTATTGCTGCTACTGCAGTGATGTGGATGCCGTTTTTAACGCTCATTGTGCAAATCTCAAATGCGGTTATTTATGATTTGGATAGTCCGGAGTCGACGCGGAATCGGTTTTTAGTGATTTTTGAAGCGTTACTGTGGAATCTCGGGTTTTTGGGGTGTTTGCAACCGATGGTTGCACTGTTCGTGGCGCTGGTCGTTTGTCCGTTCATTTCGTTGGTTATTTTAACAGGTAAATTAAACCTTATTAGTATTTTAATCTATCAAAACTAACCAATACTCTACAGAAATATTCTGAAATACCATTTATCTAATTGAGCCTATTTAAATAAAATTTTGTCTTTTTTCAATTAGTTGGTATCATACGGTACTGGTTACGTCTCCTTTGGGACACAACCGTATTCCATTTACTGATTAAAAATCGCGGTCGTGTACCAGCAAGTGATAGTTTCGTGGTGAAACGCGTCGCCGGTCCCGGCCTAACCAGCGACTACTTCTTCCAAATCCGACCTGAACAAGCGCTAGCTGCATTCGAAGCAAAAATGGAATGGGACGAATTAGCCGTCTACCAGCACGTCATGGAAGCAAAAGTCCTTCAGCCGCAGAAAGATTTCAGCCAGTTTGTCGAGGCTTGTTTTGGACCATTCTCCACCCAGCTTTCCAAATCTGGACCATATAAAGTGCTCGAAAAGGAATGCCAGGATTTAATTGGAGCGTTGCATGAGAAATTAGAGAAACGCCGGAGGGACTTGCAGACTGGATTAAGCGTAGGAGTTAAGAGTAAAATCAAGTTGACTACTAATGAACTCAAGGTAGTTTATTATTTAAAAAAAAAATAATGTTGTTATTACACGAAGGGGTTATATTTAAAGGTTGCAATTCAACAAGGCGCTTTAATGCTGGAACGATTTTACCCCACTCATATTTTCCCTCGAATTGGTACTAGTGAGGATGCATTTTGGGATAATCGAGGATTAAGTGTTGGTGATTGGGCCGGATTAGCTGGCCTTTTATATTCTGAATTATTCAGTTTGGATGTGCTAACGCCATTGGACGATCAGGACACTAGTTTCAAACTTGAACCACATCCACAAGCTGATTTGGGACGGTACACCGAGATGGTCCATAGTGCTCAACTTGGTAAGTTATTTTGTCCTTTACTTATAAAATTTATATATGTAAAACACACAATGGAAGACGAAATAAATTTGTAATATTCTTATATTTATTAAATTATGTAACACCTATTTAAAATTTAGATATTTCAATATTAATTTTGTTTGATTAGGTGTTGGAGGTCCAGATTTATTAGGTGCTGTGTATGTACCTCGCGGTAATATACAAGTGCATTCACCGTATTTGGAAGTGTCTGCTTTCAATCCGCGCTCAAAACTTACGGCTACAGGAAAAACGCCGGAAAAACGACCGTAAGTAAAAAATTCTTTTTAATTAGTTACACAGTGCGTTATATTATTATTCGCGATCGTGATTAATCGTTATCCAACGAAAAATTCAAACACAGTCCACCCCGAACAGAAACCATGTTTGTATGATAACTGATCTTGGCAACTAACGTTTTCATTGCGATTCAAAAGATTTCATAATGTTGCGTGCCGGAATGTGTTCTAAACTAGTCTATAATAACACAATGCACACTCGTGTAAAATGTAACCACCTAACTTCAGCGCCATTAACGATATCAGCTGTTGTTTTGAAATATTAAATAAAATTTAAGAAGGAATAATTGAATAAAAACACACTTTAATGTAACTTAATACGTATTTCGGCTTTTACACTATCGTCAGAAGTGTCGGTAAGAAGTAAACTGCAAGGTATATATATACACACAAATAAATATAACAGGTATATTACCTAAAATTTAAGAATAAAGAAGCAAACTATGTAAATACAATTAGTTTTTTTTTAAATCTAGTGAGGCAAATGCAGGTATTTCGCCGTCACAAAAGAAGAAACGGTCTACAGAAACGTTGTGGACCCCGTGGAAAAAACATTTAACCCCCTACGCCTCAGATAAATTAGTCATTCCGTTGCCTGTACCACATCCAGCTCATATCGCTGTTACGATTTATAATCGGGATACGGACGATCCAATCCCATTAGAATCCGATATTTGCCAAAATATTCTACGCGGTATTGAAGAAAGTCACACCATAGCTGATGAAAATGGTGAGTCAGATTTACTTAAATAGCAACAATTAGAAGAAAATAGTCAATGTACTGTTACTTCATGTTTATATGTTTCTTTGATTAGATCTACGAATTTATTTGAAACCGAACCGGTATTGTAAAAGATGCCTTTTGAATATTCTTCGTAAGTAATGTTTTAGAAGTGTGTTTTATATTTTGAGTATTTCAGCTCTGTCGATCAGATATGCTTTTATTAACTGTTTTTCCTGTGTTTTTGTATCATTCTTCATACATAAATAATAGTTTTTTTCAGTTATTGTAAAATGAACAATGAACACGGAAACGGTTTTTATGCCCGTATGACACGATATAAATTATATAATATAAAATTTCATTTATTTTGTATACCAAATTATATATCGTCTCATAGGGCGTGCTTAACGATTTTCCCCTTAAAACTAGGCGTAACTCAGTCCCGAGGAGGCGGGGACAGTTTCGAAACGGCAAGTTCTAGTTCAGAACCAGGCGCAGATTGCCCCCCTGAGCCAGAACCAGCTGCACTTGCGCAACAACCACAAGAGCAAACGCGTACATCTGGTACTAGTTACCAGTGGACGTTGAGCGATTGGGGCCAGCGAAAACGCAACAATTCCGGCTCTGTACGGGTGGATTTGGCCAGTCCAGAAGACGTGACACTCGATACGGATAGTACGCGAGTAATGTTTAGCACATATGGTACGACAGTGTGATTGAATTGAATGAGGAATTGATTCATTTTATTACTGTAAAAATTGAAGAATCTATTTTGTTTTTAAATTGAATTAGGTTCGAGTAATAATCAAATGAAGTATTTATGATTGAATTAAGGAATTGATTAATTTTATTGCAACTTGTAGTGACCTTGAGGTTTTATTACTGTAAAAATTACACCGAAACAATAATTAAAAAACACAACACAACTAGGCGTTAAGCGTAACTTAAATAATTTTTGTTTACTGTTTATTTGTGAACTTAAATAAAAAATTGTTTAATTTACAAATCTTTCTAATGCATTTTTACTTAGTATTCGAGCATAATTCGGAGCAATATTTTTAGTGGTAATTAAATGATCTGAATTATTATTTAATATAGTGTAATTTTTACAGTATGAATTTCTATTTACAGTTTTAATAACTGTATTATTTTATGATTTTAACTGTGCGAAATTATTAGTTAAAACATAATTAAGAGACTTTTACCTTATATAGAAAAACGCTTTATTATGAATTAGAATTTTGATACTTCTGTGTAAGTAAAATGATTTTATAGCTTTAAAAAGATTTAACAAAAACTATGATATATAGGATATATATATATCAATTGTGTACTTTTTAAAAATGATTTACGTATTTTTACTTGCTCTCATACAAAACATGAAATACAAAAAAAATAATTATTAATTACGAAAAATACTCTTTGTGGCTGCTGCCATACATTTTTTTACGGAGAATTTAAACCTGTTTTACAATGATTTATTTACAGATCTCTAAATTAGAATCTCGCTTTTATGCAATAAAATTGCAATTTTCTTATATTTATTTATTATTTTAATTAAAATAATAATGGTTCCTAAGTTATTTGTGATTTTGCGATTTATTTTAAAGTATTGGTTTATTTTGATGCTTGGAAACTTTAGAACTTTTATGCTGCTAGTTTATTTTACAAAACTTATTTTTTAAATTCTGTAACTTGTTTAAAGACTATCGTGCATTTGATAATTTATTATAAATCAGATAAGAAATAAAAAAATATGTTATTGAGCCATCGAAAATAGCAATATATATTAAATATTGTGTAACTTGATATTGAATGACAACGTAATTAAATAAATTAGGTGCAATTTGTATTGTATATACAATATTACCTAAAATATGTTTCCAGCTAAACTGATTTTAATATTTTGTAGATTTAGATTTCATACAAATGGGGTGGCAGATTCAAACAATCTCAATAATTGACTATTTTAAAAGATGTTTAAATTATTTCTATATGACGTAATGTTGCAGGAATTAATATAAATTATTTGCGTCAAGACGAAAGGTCATCATAACACTTTTAGGTATATATTGTATATATTTTACAACGCCGTATAAGTTTACATATCAAGTGTATGTTACTGCAAATTTCAAAATAGCTCAATTTATCAAAAAAAAAAATCATATTTGTTTTATAAAAGCTATTGAGAACAAAAATTAAATTGAGCTATATTGTAAATATTAATAGGTACGTAAAATAATATGACATTGTTGAAAAATTACCACAAATCAGGATTTAATAGTATTATTAATATACTTCTTGGTTATTTTACTGTTTTTTTTTTTTTTTTTTTTTTTATTATACATTGACAGTAAATCGATTGATTATATTACTACATTAATTTAACTACAAATACGTATTTGTTTAATAAACTAATAAAAATCAAGAAATTATTATTACTGTTTACATAATTTTGTAACTAAATCTGTATATCAAGTATGAGTATTCTTATCCAAGGTTAATATATTATTTACTATAAAATAATAGCGATATATTTTATGGTTCATATTAAATTTGCAAATTTGTTTATCCTTGATTTAACAAAATTGATTGTTTTGATATTGACGTTCACTGTTTGGGAGAAAATAGCACAATATAGCCATATTCACAAATTGAATCTACAAAGTATATTTGCGTTCTTAAAATGTATTAATATTATACTTGTAAAATATGTTTTAGTGCGCAAAATAATATGTAAGTGCTCAAAATGTCCAGTAAGCGTTAAATAACAAAACAAATTTTATAATTTGATTAATTTTGCTGACAATTAAAATGTGGAACACCTTAAAAATGGTACAATTATAAAACAGTAGGAATAACTAGTTTTCGTTTAAATCGTAAAATAAGGCTTGCTTATTACGTGAAAAATAAGTAAAAATGCCAATTGTGAATGCTATGTCATGTATGAGAATTTCTTTTTATGTTATTATAAAAACAATAACAAATGTCCATAATTTGTTTTGCTTACGTAAAATCAGTAATTAAATATAATACTCAAATTACATACACAATTCGTAGTAATAGATTAAGATACAAATAAATACATCACATTTAATAATGAACGGTTAGAGAGTTGTGTCATCAAATATTTATTGTATATATTTCTATATTTTTCAAATAATAAAATTACGTAAGCTTTAGACAAAAATATATAAATATATATTTGCCCTATTGTTTCTAGTCATAGTTGTGGCATATAGGGTTAAATAAATAAAAAATAAATTAGTTAACTGTTATCCACAAATTTTATTAATCATTCAAGAAAAAACACAAATTGCACAAAAGTTTATGTTTTAATATACGCAATTATTGTCCATTTCAATTTACTAGCTTATTGCATTTATTCATTTTGTAAATACACTATTTTGTACCCATATATTTATTCTATTTTTTTCCCCCTCTTTTTAATAACTAGAATTATAATAAAAATGTTTTTGTATAGTTATGTACTTTTTTGCAATGATTGAGCTTGCGTGAAATAAATTGTGTTTAAGACTGAATATATATATATTTTGTTTTGTGAACTTATATAATTTATCTCTTTTTCTTTTTATTGTCTAATCAAATATATTGATTGTCATTTTAAAATGAATTTATGAAAAAACGGTAAGTTTAATTGTTTTATATATATATAGCGAATGTTTTTAGCTCGCCGTACGTAGTACTGAAGAGGCATTCGGTCGTGTGTCTGTAGCATTCGCGGATCAAAAAATTTCATTAAGAAAAAGTGTTCGTCTCGTCGCCCTGAATCCAAAAATGTATATAACTTATATACTTGGATGTTAGTCGTCGCTCGCTCGGTCGGTCGTTCGTAAGACCAAATTTGTGCCCTCTACTCCTCTGAAAATACCGGAGCGATTCACACCAAATTTGGTACACATATTATTTGGCATCCCATTTGAATCCGCTCGCAGTTTAAATCCAATCGCCCGTGTACTTTTCGAGTTATAAGGCCCCAAAATTCGGAGCCCCCCTTAATACTGTCCTTAAAAAAATAATTAAAACACTCACAAATTCTACTAAAAATTCTAAGATATTTTATGTCTACAATATTTTTTCATATTGTTAACCCAAAGCCCGAATTTCAAAATTTGAACAATTTTTTTTTTTTAATATAATCTAAAATTAAATGTAAGACTTTTTATATCTATAACATTTTTTCAAATAGTTAATTAAAAGGCCATAATAATTAAAAACCACTGCTCGCAACGTATATTTTACCTAAGGGCGAGCTCCGCGCGTTGGTGCGTTCTACGCGTACCAAATCTTGTAAATTATTACAATAATTGATAATTATGAGGATAACAATTAGTGCCTTAAATAATTTTAATCTAATTTAAATAGTTAAATAATAGTGTAACAAATAGTGCAACGAATATAAATAATGTGGGTTATTTTGTTTACTACAGTAGCGTCTTAAAATTATATAACTGAAACTTGATCATGTTTTGATTTTAAAAACAGTGCAATAAGTTAAACAGTGGGAAAGTTATAAACTAAGTAAAGAAAGCATAAATAGTTTGCAATATTGTGAATTATTTAATGACAATATCGTGATATTTTACGCGGAGCCCGCGGAGTCCGCGGAGTCTATGCGTTCGGAGTTCGGACCAAAACATTACTGACCTTGACTACCGACGCCCACGTGACCGCCATATCGAATTTTAATTGGCGCACCGCGAGCGTGCCCTGCGCACAACAATTGCGCACTAGTTATCACAAAATGCCGTCAGAGTCCAAACCTTTGTTGACAGCTCAAACAGAAAAACCTAATCATTACTCGTAAGTGTTACGTGCTCGATTGTGAATTTATTAGTGTTGCGCGAATGCATTGCTGCAAATGATGGTGGTATTGATGGTGGTGATTTCGTTTCAGTTATTTGAAAGAATTTCGAGTAGATCAATGCCCGCTCTTCTTACAACACAAATGCACTCAGCATCGACCATTTACTTGTTTCCACTGGCATTTTATGAATCAAAGGCGCCGCAGACCAGTGCGAAAAAGAGATGGTTCGTTTAACTACAGTGCGGATAATTACTGTACGAAATATGATGAGACAACGGGATTATGCCCAGATGGCGATGAGTGAGTAGACTTTTTGGGTTAGCTAGCTGTCATTTTTTCCCGACTTGTGGGTGTGACGGCTCGGACGTGCGACGCGCGGATTTAAACGTCAATTTTGCACATTTACTTGTTTTACCATATACCTCCGTTTTGAACTTCACAAATGACTTTAATTGCGTTTTTAAACTATTTTAAAATATATATATACATGTTTTTAACCTACATAGAATATAAACAAAACAAATTTAAAAATGATTTGTCATCATTTACGCGGCACAACAACCACAGGTGGTTTAGATATAAATTGTTCAATAGTCACTTAAAACATTAAGCTCGCTTAAGGGGGTCTTACCGTATATTTTTTTTTAACTCCCCATACGAACTGTGTATCTGTAGCATTATCGGATCAAAAATTGTCCTAAACAAAAAGTGTTTGTCTCGTCGCCCTGAATTCAAAAATATATATAACTTATATACTCGTCGCTCCGTAAGACCAAATTTGTGCCCTCTACTCCTCTGAAGGTACCAGAGCGATTTACACCAAATTTACTACACATATTATTTAACACCCCATTTGCATCCCCTCGCAGTTTAAATCTAATCGCCCGTATACTTCCCGAGTCATAGGGCCCTAAAATTCGGAACCCCCCTTAATACTGCCCTTATATACATAATTAAAACACCGAAAAATACTACTACAAATTCTAAAATATTTTATGTCTACAAGATTTTTGCAAATTGTTAACCCAAAAGCCGTAAAAAAATTAGAATTTAGAATTTTAAATTCTGCACTGAATTTTTTGTAATCAAAGTAAATTGGTACATATATTATTTGAATCCGCTCACAGTTTAAGTCCAATCTCCCGAGTTATAGGGTCACAAAATTTGGAGCCCCCCCTTAATACTGCTCTTATAAAAATAATTAAAACACTCAAAAATTCTACTAATAATTCTAAGATATTTTGTGTCCACAAGATTTTTTCGTATTATTAGCCCAAAGGCCATAAAAAATTATTATTAAATATTATAATATTTCATTTTTAAATATTATCAAGAAATTCTAAAAAAATAATTGTAAGGCTTTTTATATCGATAACATTTTTACATATTGTTAACCAAAAGGGCATAATAATTAAAATCCGCTGCTCGTATCGCATATATTAGTCATAAGGCGAGCTGGACGCATTGGTGCGTTGTACGTACCGAATCTTGTTATTAATTAAACAGGAAATATTTATGATTGTTGAAGGAAAAAAAAATTATTGGCAAATGCAGTCGTTTTTTAATTAATATAATTAGTTTCTCAACTTTTGGCATCGCTTATGCCATCTTCAGGAATTTGAATCGTCAATAATTTAAAAAAATCTTTATAATGGAAATGGATCAATATATATATATATATATATATATATATATATATATATATATATATATATATATATATATATATATATATATATATATATATATAAAAACATCGCAGCTAGTTGTTTTTTTATTGTGGTTTACAATAATTTACAAAATGGTGTAGAATAAAAATTGCATATTTTTTATACTGGTTTAAATGAATATTTGAAGTGGTGCCCCCTAAAGAAATAGCCTAGATCAGAACGGCATTTCTTTGAACTAGATGTACCTGTTCGTTTATCATAATAAAGCATTAATTTACAAAAAAAAAAATTAAACTATTCATTTGGTACTAAAATTGCCTTTAACGGACATTGGATGTGTATTTTCTGTTTGTGAAAAACTGTTTTTCGATTAAAACGATTAAGAAGATGCATTATTTTTAGATGTCCATATTTACATCGAACCGCGGGCGATACCGAACGACGGTATCATTTAAGATATTATAAGACATGTATGTGTGTACATGATACAGACGCTAGAGGGTTTTGTGTTAAAAATGGGATGCATTGTGCGTTTGCCCACGGCAACCATGATCATCGCCCACCTGTATACGATATTAAAGAGATACAAGCGTTAGAATGCGCAGAGGCCGAAGGTGGCTCGGCAAATGGACCAAACGCATTAGATAAAGAACGAAATCTTATGAACGAAGATCCTAAATGGCAAGGTACTAATCTCCAATTAATATTTCAAATTCACTGGTTCTAATCATATTCTACGTTTCAGATACTAATTACGTTTTAGCAAATTATAAAACTGAAGCATGCAAACGACCACCTAGGTTATGTAGACAGGGGTATGCCTGTCCACAATATCATAATAGTAAGGATAAACGACGTAGCCCCAGGAAATATAAATATCGGTAAGTTTTTTTTTTTTTGGTAATTACGTTTTTATGAATTATCGTTTTTTTTTTTTTTTTTTAGGTCAACACCTTGCCCGAATGTGAAACACGGCGAGGAATGGGGCGAACCGGGTAACTGTGAAAACGGTGATAACTGCGCTTATTGCCACACTAGAACCGAGCAACAATTTCATCCAGAAATCTACAAAAGTACGAAATGTAATGATGTGCAACAAGCGGGATATTGTCCACGTGGCGTTTTCTGTGCGTTTGCACATGTTGAACGTAAGTTGAAATTAAAATGATCATAGCAATTTTTGAGTAAAAATGAAAATCTAGCTTTTAAAATGATATAGGAGAGTTCCATTTTTGCGGTTTAATTGTTTTAATTGAATATTTTCTAACAAAACTTTGTTATACGTTTTCCAAATCATAAATAGTGAGCTTGAATTGTGCAAACTTGAAATTAACAAATATTTTACGACTCAATTCGCGGCAATAGTGGTGTTAATAAATGGAACTCAGTTGAAATCCTAGCAAATTGGTCATTTTAAAAATGTTGAACTACCTACAAAATACTTGAAAATATATCCTGTTAATATTGGCATTTCAAATGTTTTTTAATAGATGAAATAAAAAAATTGCTGTTGATTTTAGAAGAAATGGGGGTATCTAGAGACGGTGCCGTACCCATTGATTGTGGTACAAATTTAGCAGACATTTTATCATCAGCATTACCACCCACACCCCACGACAAACTTAAAGAGAAAAGTAGTGATAGTTCTGTAAGTACTTCACCCTCAAAAACATTTTATGGGCTCATTGCTCTGGAACTGAATTTTTATACGCCAATTTATGCCAAAATATCCATATTTATGTTTTTTTTTCTTTACTGTGATATATTTACTACTAAATGACAATTTTGATCGTCTTGGCATTTCAATTATAATATAAATCATTCGCAAACGAGATTTATTGCTATCTAGAGGAGAAACATTCAATTATAATCCGCCCCCAATAATAGCCATGTTTGTGTGATAACAGTTCTTGTCAATCAACGTAATACATTTTAAATATGTCCTTTTCACCACGATTCAAAATATTGCATAATAGTAAGCGCCGGAATATGTTGCAAACAAATTAGCACAGCTATAATAACATAATACACACTCGTGTCAAATGTACGCGCGCACCGATATAATAATATAAATATCAATAATATCCAGATCCATCTGTATTTAACTTGCAAACATCAAATAAACGTTTGAAATAAAAACCATGGATACAATTTATAAATATAGCGTCCCGGATACACAGATACATAGACAGATACATCTTAGTGTTTATATATATATATATATATATATATATATATATATATATATATATATATAATATTGCAAATTCAACCATTCGCAATGCGCTCATTCAATCTTAAGGATTGCGTTCACAGCTAAAGAATTAGTAATTAAGCTTAGAAATAATTTCAGTTTGTTGTATGACATACAAGGTTAACGTTCACAGCAACAAAATTTATCATAAATAATGTGTTAACATTGTTAACTAGATGATTATTTGTAGTTTTCTAAGCTTAATTACTAATTATTTCGCTGTGAACACAATCCTTTATTGTTTGTCGCAATCTCACCAATTCCGAATTTGTAGAATGGTAGCGGTGAGGTATCAGAATCCGCCTCAACATCCAGTTTAGGTTCAAATAGTTCTCATAGCAAAGCACCAGGTGCTCAACTATCACATAACAAACTTCAATATAACCAAATGAGCACATTAGAATTGGCCAAACAAATAATGCTCATTGAAACTGATCATTCGTTAACAAATGGCGAGAAAGATCAACGCAAACAGCAATTATACATGGCGTTCAACACGATTAGCAGCTCGATGGCGCAGAATCTGTCAACGATGCCGTTCTTCAATACAGGTGCAGATTTATTTGAAACTGTTTGTGGTTAGTACATTGTTTGGTTGCCCGACACAATAGATGACCGGATTGATCCATCTTTACATTATTGCATCTTCGGTCTATACTCATTTTATTATTACTCTTGTTAGTAAAACAGTAACGCCGCAAGAGGTGCCATAAATTCAAAAGTGAAGATATCTGGTCATTTCACCAAAAACAAGTGCAACCGATTTATTTTATTGTTTTAGATTATTAACTTAAAAATGTGTTTATTATTTTCGATTTAGGTAACACATTAGATGACCTCCACCTAGATGACACATTACATCTAGGCAATCTAGACCGAGACTTAGAGACCGATTCCCCAAACGTAAGCAACTCAATTTCCGTAGGGTTAGCATCATCCGGACTGTTGGGGAGCTCTGCCCCAGTGAACATCCCCGGCTCACAACGTTCCGGCCTCGGTTCATTCTCCCCCTCCACAAACAGCCCCTTACAACATTTACAATCGAATTTCCTATCAGCCGCCCGATTCTCCCATCCCGATCCAATAGATTCCTTCATGAATCATTCGCACATGCAACTGAGCAGTTCCGCTTCAAAGATTGGCAATAGTTTTTCGGGTTTATTTGATTACACCCAAAGTATGTCGCCTAGTTCTCGAAATCACAATAATTTCTCAATTAGCCCGTCGTTAAGTAACAATTTAGAAGTAGTTCGGTTAAGGGATGAACTGGCGAACAGCAGAGCTCAAATCGCTAATTGGGAAGAACGGATATCGCAAGCGCGAACCGCATGTGAAGCGTGGCAACGGGAAACGGAGGAAGCGACACGAAAAGCACAGATCGCTGAGAATCAGCGGGACGATGCGTTATCGCAGCGGAAAGCGATTCAGGGGGAATTAGAACGAATCCAAGGTACTCCTTATTTGCATAGTATTAGGCGCGTTTCTGAATTACGTAATTTGTCGCTGTCTGTATTGAAAACGATTCAAGCGCAGTTGCGGTCTGATTTGGAGGAGGTTGATAATGTTTTGTATCTGGAAACTGCTACAAAGTGTATGGTGTGTGAGGAGCAAAATAGGTCCGTTACATTACCATGCAATCATTATGTTTTATGTAATTCGTGTGCGCCGACACAGAAGGAATGCCCTTACTGTCAAATGCCCGTTAATTGCACGAATAATATCTGAAGTTAAGGAATGTAGACTTGTATGCGATGCTGGTGCGAGAACTAATGTTTTTAAATGCAACGAAATTTTAGCGGACTGACTAGAATACTTGACACAAATATGACAAAAACACCGTAGTGGTGAAGTTAGGCACAAGTAAATAATCATTTTAAATGTTTATTACGCTTATGCTCGGATTTAAAAGAATATTTTAAATATTAAGAACGTTAAATTGTTTACAGAGACACGTTCCTGTGATATAAGATTGTTTAGCATTCTGCTAAATATAGTTTGTAATTATGCAACTCAATACTCAGGGAAAGTATAACGTCACTACTCGATTATTGTATTCGTGTTTTCCAAACAAGTTTTTTTTTTTTTCCAATATATTTACAGTCACACTTCCATAAGTCGAACCCAGATACTGCGGGTTAAAAAATGTATAGATAATTTGAGTTATTGACAAATAATTGTACACTCGTACCTCGCCTAGTGCGCCACCGCCTAGAACACGAGCTAATCCTCGCCTAGTACACCGGCGTCACGTCACCCCTGAGAGTGAATTTAATGCCGTGCATTAGGCGAGGTACGAGTGTAATTGTATTTATATACAGAATACACAAATTTCACCCGCAAAAATGCGACTTCAGGAAGTTTAAGACTGTATTTGAATTTGTATGCGATTTGCATACACAATATTGATCAGGTATGAAAATTAAATGTGCTTGGCAGTTGAGTTACAATGCTTGTTTCTTGCAGTATATGTAAAAATACTCCTATTTTGTAATTTCCAACGTTAATATAACCATGGATATGACTTGGTTTATCATTATTAACCAAACGCGCAAAAATTAAAATTTATTTTGTATTTTTAAATTTTTATCGTTAAAAGTTACAGAATAGGGCTTTACTTTGCAATTATCTCGTGTGACGTAATCACTTTTCCACTCTATTATTTCAATTCACAGACACATGTTCCTGATTATTTAAATTATGTTGTAAGTAGAGTTTTTTAGTCGATATTACATTAAAATTGGATGTATATATGGAATATTTTTAAAAGAAATCTTCTTTAAGACAAATATGCTTACAGAAAAACTTATGCCTAACTTGATTCAATGTGATTTTGTTTTGTTTGTTAAAACTTTTCAAGCGCAAATACGACAAAAGTAATTTTGTAAACGCGACAATTTAGTTGTTCCGCTGGCATTTAAATGGTCAATTTGATCTGACGAATAATTTCGAATTTACAACAAACTACGTTTGTTTTATTTAAATAATTAAGAAAAATCAAATATTTTGTATAAATTGTTCGTCAAATTAAATATATTAAAAATATATATATAAACATTAGTAAAACTGCAGTAGTATCGTATACAACTAACAAATTTTTATTAAATATAGAATTGGATTCATAGGTATTTAAAAATAGAATTTTATTATTTTATCAATGAAATAATTTGCTTGTCAGTTTATCGATACCTATTTTATTTTTAAGAATCATGAATGAGAATAAATCTCCACTTATAACAAGCAACACTTATGCCCAAATTTAATATAATTTTTTACTACACAAAAATAAAAGCAAATTATTTTTATCAAATAATAATGATTTAAGTTAGTTTAGTTAGGAATATTATAATTTTATTATTATTAGAAATTATCGTGTTTAAATTGATAATAACGTTGTTTACCCTCCTTCACCCCTGAACTAGAGATTACATATCATAATATTTGATATTTTCATGATTAATTTTTCAATATACAATCATTTTCCGACTGAATTTAAGCAATTTGTAAACAACGTTACTATCAAAAAAATTGAGTAAAGATTTAAAACATGACTGACAAATTTTACAATACGAAATATCGCTTTAAATATAAAACTAATTTTTTGAAATGTTATGATCCATTTTTGTTTTATATGTCTAGAAATTTTTGTTCATACATTTTTTGACTCACACACAATCTTACATTATAGGTTATGTTTAGAATGCACCATTTTGTTTTGTTTTTAGGTTATGTCGTAATCGAATGATCGTGATATTTCTGTCAGATTGTGTGTTATTAGATACGAAACAAATTCAAATATATGATAGGATACCGCTGACTGTTTTTGCATGCATATATTTTGAACATTTATTTCGAAAGTTTGTAGATTGCAAAAGAAATGGGGTTACGAAGTTACAATATATGTTTATACGAAATATTTTTTTATAGTATTTTATCATTGAATTTTTTATACAACATTTATTTTACGGTGAACAGTAACAATTAATTTTTCAAAAATATGTATATTTTTTATAATAAAACAATTTGAAATGTTACTGTTGACTTTAAAATACATGTTGAATAACTATTGAATTAAGAATTTTACAAATTATTATATATTTTACAATTGTATTTATCTGAGTTTTTTGTAACTTATGCAAAACATTATTCTGGCATTTAATGGGTAATTTTGCGACGTCATAACGCTTATGACATGAATTTATTCTTACTTATTTGTATAATTGAATTTTTTTTGTAAGAATAATTTTAAGAAAATTGATAAACGCCACACTCGATTTTAATATGACGAATATCGTGAGAAATTAATAAAAAACGTACTGTTAGCAATATAATTGTGAATTTATATTATTTATTTGCATGATAGTACTTATAATAAATTTGTTTATAAACTGATTCATTTTTTATAATTGAATTAAAAGTCGTAAGTTCATTTCTTCGATATATTTGTATATTAGAGATATTTATTTGCAACGAAGGGATATAAAATACAAGCAGTTTTAGAGAGAGAGAGAGTATTTTGGAAAAATATAAACGATTTTATAATAAAGATTTGTATTCTAAGAAATCTAATCAAAAACTATGTATGCAAATGTCATTAAATATGGTCATAATTATTCAAAAAATATGTGTCAATACACAATATATATTTACATTTAAAGAAAATAAAATAAGAAACTTCTATTATTAGGTAGGTAGTAATAAAATAATTAATTAATTTATGAAGATAATTATTATAAAAGTAGTGGGCCTATAGAATTATGTAAGGTAGTTTATTTCACTATTTTAAAATACAGATGAAATTATTGCTAAATGATCTTTTCGTTAATTTTTGAAATATTTTGTGCGCGCATTGGGGAACAAAAGCATCATTATTGCAATAATACGAATTGAAACATAGGAATTTTTTACTTTTAATAACAAATTGAAAATGATCTTTTTGTAACAGAAATAAATTTTTATATTCTTATTTTAAGTGTATTATTTTCAAAAGTTGCCAAATTATTTTAGAATTATTTTTTCAATTGGGTATAGCATGGAAAAGACTCGATCTGATTTTTAAAAATAGGCGATTTATTTTTTATGTAATACAGTACTTATCTTACTGATACATTTTAAGATGACTATTTTTATGAATTTTATCTGCTAGCCAATTTTATTTGTACATCACATTATTTTATGAAATAAACTATAATTATCTGAATTTTATTGCTGTTTTAAACGATAGAAAAGTCACTCTTATTTTTTAAATACGGTATAATAATCCTTGTATAAAATTTATACATTCCAACTCCTGTGAGAAATATGAAATATTTGATAAAATGTAAAAATTTAGTATTATTAAATATATTTGTATATTTTTATTTAAAACATTTTACCATGGCTATGCAGTGCTAAAACTAAATACTGTGACTAATTTTATTGTAATAATATTTTGTAAAACGTGATTCTTTTTAATTATAATGCATAAGTGTTTTAATATTTGTTTATAAGTGGATTGAAAAAACATAAATATGTCTTGAAACGTAACAAAATACGAGTACAAAAGTGCAAATGATTAATTTCTGTACATATACAATTGTCAAAGTGGGGTTGGTCGTTTTGATTTTATACAGAATTATAATATACCACTTATGATGTTCTCTATAATTATTAAGTTTAGTTTCACTATTTTATTTTTAGTCCTGGGATGTAAAACAAATATATATATATATAAAACAGAATGCAATACAATCTAAATACAAAAATTAAAAAAAAAATGTAATAGTGAAGTACAAAATGGAGTGACTATATAGTAAAAATAAAAGATGTATGGTAGTATTTTGGCAATATATTTGTGTAGTGGTAAAGAAAAAAATAAATTCAGATTTTATTTTTCTTTATTCAAATTCTATATCAATTGTGAAGTATTGTGTTTACGGTGAATGTTTAAAATAGCTTTATAAATCTTATGTATCGCTTTCATAATTTATTTATCTCATAATAAAAAATTGTGATTAAAATTATCCCTTTCTTATTATTTTACCTACATCCATAAACTGCACTCGATTTTTATTATACCTAATCAAAAAATGTGTTTGCTTTCATTTAAATTCACCAAATTATTTGATTTGTTCATTTTGATAAAATGTATTTTCCATAAAATGGAGTGGCAAGCACCCCGGCAACCATTTTAATTAATTACATATCTTTGAAATATCGCAAAAACATAGCATGTGCATGTTACGTCCCTGTTACATCGCAGATACATCACTTGAATTAAAATGTTTGCCGGGTAACAATTAATATCTAATATTTTGTTTCTAACAAGGATAAAGTAAAATGAAATTCGATTTTAACTATTATTGAATCATTTATAAATGTTCATTTACTCTCATATTACTAATATTCAACAGTTTAGCGATAAATTACAATACATATTACTCATTCATTAAACATCTGTATCCTAATATAAACGTTTATAATAATATAAACAATAATTAATTCAGAGAAACATATCGTCATTAAAATAAAACATTGTTATTGTTCATTGGAAAATAGAAAATTAAATAATTTTACATGTTCAAATATTAGGTTACAAATTTAGACCAATCGTGTCTAGTCTTATTATGACCAATACCAAACGCGCTTATTATAACCAATCACATCCGTGTATTCCGTTTAATTCGACCAATCACATTGCTTCGTGAAGTGCATAGCGTCGGTGACTTGTTTTGTGTGTGTGAGAGTCAGTTTCAGTTGTGGTGTAGAATCATCTGCAATCTATAAATTTTACACATTTACTAGTTAAAAACATCGTAAAAGGTAATATAAACCTTAGTTTATTGTTAATAATAGTGTAGGAAACAATTAGGGATGTTATTATTAATAGATATTGCTGGGATAGGGTAATATAGTTGTGATTAGTATTTGAGGAGAAAACGACTGATTGTGCATGTGTCCGCCATTGTCTGTTTTCTTTCTATTTGTAATACTTATATTGCACTATGGGATATTTGGGCTGGGGTTAATGTTATTTTACTGTTTCGGTGCTTAAATGTCTGTGTTATTTTTACGAATATTTTGGGTTTATAAATAGTTTTCATTGAGTATTCGTAGTTTATGGTTTTGGCGGTAATTTTACACGATTGCATTAATTTTTTTTAATTCTGTTTGGCACAAATTTTTATTTTGCTACGTGAAACTAAGTACAAAATTGAATCAATTCTATTTTAAATTTATGAAATTTTCCGAAAAAACTTTTGGTGGCAAACCGAGCCTATATTTATTATTTCGTCATTTCTGTAATTATTACACACAAAAAAAGTGTAAGACACATTAGATACGGCTATTACACCGAACCAGGAACGTTTAGGTTAAATTACAACACTAGTTTTAAGGATTGTTCACAGCGAAACAATTAGTAATTAGGCTTAGAAAATTACAAATAATAATCTAGTTTGTATTATGACAAGCAATGTTAACATTCCAAGCAACACAATTTATGTAAATTATTGTTGCTGTGAACGTTAACCTTGTATGTCATACAACAAACTGGAATTATTACTTATAATTTCTAAGCTTAATTACTAATTATTTAACTGTGAACAATCCTTTAAATATAGATTTTTTGTTAAAATACATATTATCTAAAAATCTAATTTCACGCTTGATAATCCAATCTTATTTTTCGAAGCTATAAAAATGCTTCAATGTATTTTTGGAGGGCATTTTATTTACATGTACTGTTTTTTTTTTTTTTTTTTTTAATGTAAAATTGACAAATTAAGTTGGATACATTTTAGAATTAAAAAAAAATGATTGTTTCAGATAAATCATGGCACGTACGAAGCAGACAGCGCGTAAATCAACGGGAGGTAAAGCGCCCCGTAAGCAGCTCGCCACCAAAGCAGCGCGTAAATCAGCACCATCTACCGGTGGAGTGAAGAAGCCCCATCGTTACCGTCCCGGTACCGTAGCGCTCCGAGAAATTCGTCGTTACCAAAAATCTACCGAATTGTTGATCCGTAAATTACCTTTCCAACGTCTGGTCAGAGAAATCGCCCAAGATTTCAAAACTGATCTTCGTTTCCAGTCCGCCGCCATCGGCGCTCTCCAGGTACACCATTTTTTTTTTTACATTGATTTTGTACTAATATATTGTAAAAACATGCTTAGTATTGTATGATCAAGAAATTTTGATTGTATTGCGCAAGGAATTCCATTTGTTTTTGTTTAGTTTTTTTTTTTTTTTTTTTACTTATGTATCAACCTGAACAATAATGAATGTTTTTTTTTGTGTGTTTGTGTTTAGGAAGCGAGTGAAGCCTACCTCGTCGGTTTATTCGAAGACACCAATTTATGCGCGATTCACGCAAAACGTGTAACAATCATGCCTAAAGATATTCAGTTAGCACGACGAATCCGCGGTGAACGAGCTTAAATAATTATACTAATAATAAAAAAACATACAACAAAAATTAAACGACATTTTTTATTACAATTATACAGTACGCGCAAAAAAGTGTGTGTTTATATATATATATAGGAGTTAATCATTCATATTCATTAAACTTGGTGTTCATTAACAAAATTCAACCCAAAATTTTTGTTTGTCGCGCTACTGTAAATCGAAATGAAAACAAAAAGAAATAACAACTTATATAATAGATTTATTTATAAATAAACAATTCCGTATTGCACTGCCATTAGCGAAAAATGAAAAAAAAAACAAAAAATTACACACCGAGTGTGTAATCTTTGGCAGATTGTATTCTTTACGTAGATGTCTCTCATTAAACAATAAGTTTAGTAGAAAAACTAAAACCGTAAAAAAAATTATTATTACTTGTATGTTTTAATATATAACACAGCTGGTGTTATAATTATTTGATAATTTTGAGTGTACGTCAATAATAATAACAATATCTTTTGTTTATATTAACCTTTTTTAAAATTTGATTAAACTTATATCGAATCCGATGTACTTTTTGTCTTTTCATATAGCATAGTTAGATGAGGTAGGATTAAGTTAATGTTTAGTTTATTAATATTTGTATCTTTATTTTTTAAAGAAAATTAATACTGACCAGAGATTTTTGTGTCGGATAAATGTAAAATTACTATTTGGTTTGAATAATAATAAAAAGAATAACACACATTTTTTAACCAGATTACGACTTAAATTTTGTATTTTAGAACTTTCCTGTTCAGTATTTATAATAGTGTATGTGGTACAACAAAAAAAAAGTTTAATAAAACTTATATAAATGTAAATTGTGTTTTATTCTATGATTATACCCTTTTACTTTCTTGTACAAAGTAATAAGTAAGTTGTAATCATGAAAAATTTCGAACAGATATACATGTTTTTACCTTGTATCGAATGGGACTATTTCGGAATGACGTTTGTGTGTGTGTGTCTGTGAATGCTCTAGAGCCAAAACTGTCGACCGAAAAATTATGAAACTTCAAACTAAAGACTTGTATATGCCTTAGATGTGCTTCTCCTATTTTGAAAAGAATATTCAAACCGGAAGTGCGCATGTGTTTACTCTATACATTTTTTGTTCTATCTCCAATATCACTAGAACGGCTGCGCACTTACGGCAAATATAGTTATGTTCATAATGAAAGATATTTATTTTTCGCACAACTTTTGTTTGAAACATTTCGCCAAAAAATGTACCAGGACCCCTATTCTGAGTATCTCAACTCAACCAGATCTCACTCAAAAACGCTGTTGCCATCTATTGGATTCATTGCGTAAACATGATATGACGTCATGGATCTCAATCAATTCGTAAATTTATCTCACTACCTCGGTAGGTAGTGGGACCAGAAAAGTTACTAGTGAGAAAATTGACAGATTATTAGTTGTGTGCCATGACATCTTTGTACATGTGCAGAGATTAATGAAATCGCTTGAACTGACTGTTACCCATTTATTACTTGTGAAATCTTTTGCTGGTCTCTTTGTGTTTTTTGTATTTTGTGTTTTCCTTGTTTTGTGTTGTTTAAAACTCACTTACAAACATTTCCGGGCTATTATATATATATAATATTTGTATTTACTGTAGTTTTAAATCTTATTAAAATAATAATTGTAACAAGTGTTGTAAACTTGAAGTCAGAAAAATCCCTAAAGATCTCACATGCGCGTCTCACTAGTGGTACGTCATCGTTATCTCAAATCTCACGTCAATATATTTAGTTGAGACACTCAGAATAGGGGTCCAGTTGCGAGAAAAATGCTACGGAAACATTATAAATATGTTGTTTACGTTGCCATAGATGCGCATGTAGCTTATAAAATCGGATCATTTTGATATTTTGACAGGAAAACAAAATAGACTATTAAATGACATTTCAGAATATTTCTGTAGAGTATTGGTTAGGTTGATATATATTATATATTTGGCTATATTAAATTTTTATTATTAACATATATTACATAACAATTATAATAAATACAACTAAATTATGAAGTACAATCAACATTTATTTATTAGCAGCTCTAATTTCCTTTAACCGTGCATCAATATCCACGGTAGCGATATTATTATCTAGATTATATTCCTTAACAATTTCAAGTTGCCTCTCTTCTAATCCACTAATATGGTCGTATAAAGTTTTACCGAATCCTAAATCTATATCATTTTCTTCGCGTAATATAAAGAAATACACCATAAAAATAGCTAAACTTATTGATATAACGTAGGATTGAAACCAAGGCCCCGCTTCAGTACCGCCTCTTCTAGAAACTTGGGCTTTCCATTTAGCGGCATCACTTTTTAGGAATTGTACTGGCTTGTTTGCATCTTCTGCTTCGTCTTCGACGGCTGGAGTTTTAGCGTACTGTCTTGAAGAAGATATTACAGTTCTATAACGGGATACACACAATACATAACCCCAATTAGTTAATCGTTGGATTGTAACAGTTACTATTTTCCATTTAACAATTAAATTTATTTGTATGGTTACCTAATATTGGAAACAGACGTTAATAATGGCGGACGTGTTGATTTGAAGGCATTTATACATTTCAAAATCGACAACGCCATTATTGAAATTTAACTTAATTTTTTTATTTATATTTTATCTATATATGGAAAATTATGAGTTTAATCATTTATGTAATTAATAAAAATTATAGCATTTAAAACAAGTATTGTAAGCATATCCTGATATTTATTTAGGATTATGGTTGCCAGATGATTTTTCTTACAGAAAATTGGCAACCCTAGTATAGTTAATAAAGTTATCCAGAAAAGTATAACCTCGCCTAAAAAAATCCCCTAGATTTTTATTTTGCTTAAGTGTGTTTTATTTTGTTTCATCCCATTTTTAAAAATTCTACTGCATCAAATTACAAGTTTTATATCTTGAATTAGGGCTACAAGTATGTAGATTACGAAAATATAAAATTTAGGAAACAGAGACATTCTAATCTTTTGTAAATCAGGGAAACGTCGGACGATGTGCAATGTGCAATGAGCCGAGAATTTTCATTATTCCTGTATTATTTCTGCAGTTGTTGATTATATATCACTAATTATTTATATTCTGTACAATATGAAACTCAATTGAGGCGTATTAGTGAAATAATAATCTAGACGATTGTTTAGGTTGCAACACTGATACCCCTCTTGGATAACTTTACTATAATATTTTTTGTACAATTTTATTAATGAAGCATTACAAATAGATAAATAATAGATGTACAATATATATTCTTTCAAATGTATAATGAAAATATTACAAGTTGGAAACGATTGATGAAATTTTATTTTAATTTAGGGAATTTAGGGGAACTATTAACATTTATTTGGTTGGCAACACTGCACCGGTACATAGATGGCGCTACTGTAGCTTGACTACTTCCACGCGATAAATTTTCCATTTCTCAAACGGCCATTTGTGTTTCGACAAGCAGCATGGTAAGTTGCAAGTTATATCTATTTATATCTTTGCGAATTGTAGTCATCCAGCATTTTTAACCATCCTAACTAATTGGAAATACTTCTGTCATTTAATCTATATATATATTTTAGTAATATTGTATTTGTGTTCGGCGTAATTTATTAATTTTATAAACATGGTGAGTGAAACATATCCATTGATTTCCTTGCGATTTTAAGTAATTCTAAATACTTTCTATGTTATCTATACATATTTAAAAACATTTCTCACACATGCTGATGACTTAATAGTGCTTTTCGATGATGATTTGGATTCTGATTTATCGTTTATGGTTATTAAACTGAACCATTATGTAGATATTATTCTAGGGCGGTCTGAGATGCACTTAACTATATAGTGTAAATTCGTCGGGTTCTTCATTGATTTATTTTTAATATGTTTATTTTTTGTTTTTTTAGTCTCATCGTAAGTTTAGTGCGCCTCGGCATGGCTCTATGGGCTTTTACCCCAAGAAGCGTTCGCAAAGACATCGTGGTAAGGTTAAGGCGTTCCCCAAGGACGACCCGTCCAAACCCGTTCATTTGACTGCCTTCATCGGCTACAAAGCAGGCATGACCCACGTTGTACGTGAAGCAGACAGACCCGGATCAAGTAAGTTTTCAGTGTTTAATACGCATGTAATGTAGGGGCACTCAGTATAGAGCTTACCCTCTTGCTGGCGGCGTGAACGCTGTTCAAAATATAGACGTTCGAGCTGCAGTTGCCCTAGAGCAACGGCCCTTCGGGAGGCTAATAATGTATATTCCATATTCCAATTGTTGTCCCTGGACCATAGCAAACGGATAAACCATACGTTATACAGATATTTTAAATTATATTTCTGCAAAATAGTTCATTTATTGAAGTTTTTATTTTTTATCTCCGAAACTGTAAGTTCAAATGAGCCAACATTTTTACTAGGCATTATCTATGCAATAACGAATCGACTGATATATTTTTTATAAAGATCGAGGTTTGTTTCCGTTATCGCGAGGTTTGTTTCCGTTATCGAGATTTGTTTCCGTTATCGAGATTTGTTTCATTGCGATAGGTAATTAAGTAATATAATGGACCAAAAGTGTAACAATGTGTCTGTAGTAGCTTATTAATCAATAAGCAGTCATAATTTCAGCTTGTTGTATGACATACAAGGTTACCGTTCACAGCAACAAAATGTATCATAAAATGTGTTAGTGCTTATCATAATACAAACTAGATTATATTATTTGTAATTTTCTAAGCCTAATTAGTAAATGTTTCACTGTGAACACACCATCCTTAATAATTAGGTATTCATGGTATTCTTATGTGTAATTTCTAGAGATTAACAAGAAGGAAATCGTTGAGGCAGTGACCATTTTGGAAACACCACCAATGATCGTTGTTGGTGCCGTTGGTTACATCGAGACGCCACATGGTCTCCGGGCTTTGATCACCGTTTGGGCTGAACATTTGTCCGAAGATTGTCGCAGACGATTCTACAAGAACTGGTAAGTTCACAAAAAAAAAAAAAAGACCACGTGGTATATTTTATTAAATAATAATAATGCAATCTGTGATGATTTGGATTCTGATTTATCGTTTATGGTTATTAAACTGAACCATCATGTAGATATTATTCTAGGGCGGTCTGAGATGCATATTTAAAAACCTATAATATCACTTATTATATATGTATACACGTGTACTAATAACTATGATACAGTTCTCCAATGGCTGCATGAGAGCTTATCTTTGATCCGCTAGAAGCGAACTTGTTAGTATCGCGCTGGTGCGACAGAGGGTAAAGTCTCCGCTCAACGATGAGGCTATCCCTCTTTTGTTTTCCAGTATCCCCTAAACAACAACACACTATTTTGTTGTGAACCCCAATCCTGCAGCACACGTGGTTTGTATTCTTCAGGTACAAGAGCAAGAAGAAGGCTTTCACCAAAGCCAGCAAGAAGTGGCAAGATGACTTAGGCCGCAAGTCTATCGAGCGGGACTTCAAGAAAATGATTCGGTACTGCAAAGTTGTCCGAGTCATTGCTCACACACAGGTTAGAACATTTTTTAAATTATTGGATATTTAAAATGATTCGACATACAGTTTGGAGCTTACCCTCTGGCTGGCGAGTTGGAAATCGTTTTTAATACGGTTCTCCTTCGCAATGTCGTAGAGCAGACGCCCTTCGGGAGGCGAGCACGGCATATTCCATAATCCGAACGTAGCCCCTGGGCGCTGACGTGAGGAAAAACCATGTTGTGTACATTCCAACTATTGCTAATTTTTTGCGTATATATTTATGGAAGAATGGATTTTGATAGTTTTTTTTTGTTGTGTTTTATAGATGAAACTGTTGAAGCAACGCCAGAAGAAAGCTCACATTATGGAAATCCAGCTCAATGGTGGTTCAGTCAGCGACAAAGTGCAATGGGCTCGACAACATCTTGAAAAACCCGTCCCAATCAACAACGTTTTCGCTCAGGATGAGATGATCGATTGTATTGGTGTCACCAAGGGCAAGGGATACAAAGGTATGTTTTAGGTACAATTTATAAACTATATCGCGGCGAGTTCCAGAATTGGTCACTGATTACAGATTAATTTCATCTTCCATTGTGTATTTGAATAAATTTAAACATCGCTAGTATTTGTCTCGCAAATCCTTTATGTATTTGTAGAATTCAAAATTTTGTAGATTATCGGATACATAGTTAATTGCAAGTGTTTTAAATATTTTAATTGAATTGTAAATCAAACATTAATTGAATCTACCTAACATAATTCTTGTTTTATGCTTCTATATGTATTTATTAAAATACGGAATTATAAATTTTATCCAAAACGCAGTCAAAGTAGTAATTGGTATTTTATACCTAGTTTGGTTCTACTCCGTATTTATGAAACATCTAAGTCTTGAATATTGTTGTGTGATTAAATGATGATAAAACATGTTGTGCATTGTCTGATGTAAACTGACGATACAACCATGCTGCCTTCCTACTGAAATCTACACAAATTTCATTATTTTACGTAAAGTATAGCTAGTCTGAAAATTCCTAACTATTTTTTGTTTGTATTGTAGGTGTGACATCTCGTTGGCACACAAAGAAGCTTCCGCGCAAGACGCACAAGGGTCTGCGTAAGGTCGCGTGTATTGGCGCATGGCATCCGTCTCGTGTATCGTTCACGGTAGCGCGTGCCGGTCAAAAAGGTTACCATCATCGTACAGAGATGAACAAGAAAATTTACCGTATTGGTGCCGGTATCCACACCAAGGATGGCAAGGTATGTGTATTTTCAGTAATTTCATTTTTTATATTTATTTTTATGAATAAGACACAAGACACAATGTTTGCTATGATGATAAAACCCTAGAGCCAAAAGGATTATGATACATTATGAACATGAATGATAGGACTGAGCAAACATTACATTAACTGTGTCCATTTTATTTTAATGACTAGTTGCGCCGCTAAGGAATCATTCTCAGTGCGCTAATTCATAATTAAGATTAAACCAGTTTGTTTTATGAGAAATATTGCTACCGTTCACAGGAGCAACATATATTATTAATGCGTTTTTTCTATTCTTAGCTTGATGTAAATGCACTTACCACTAAGCTGAACTTCTAATTGCTATTTGATAATTAATAAGACAACTATATATATTTTTAAATATATACAATAATTTTAATTTTAGTTGTATTATAAAATAATGAACATTCTTATTTAACCATTGTAATTTAATCTTACTTGACTTTAAGCAGAACTTATAATTGGTTGATTTTTGATAATTATAAAGGATACAATAAACAAGTTACATTAAATAGTTTCGTCATAAGACTAAGGAATAAGTAATTAAGCCTCGCTTAGTGCTTAGTGTAACTGGTTCAACTGGATATAAAAATTGCAAATTTTATTTGAACAAGCTAATCTATTTGATTGTGTTTACTATTAATAAGTTTTATTTATTTATAATTCTTTACAGCTTGTGAAGAACAATGCTTCCACTGAGTACGATTTAACGGAGAAGAGTATTACTCCAATGGGAGGATTCCCTCATTATGGTGAAGTCAACAATGATTTCATAATGCTCAAAGGATGCTGCATGGGACCCAAGAAACGTGTGATCACGTTGAGAAAGGTAATAAAATTGTTTTGTTTCCGAATAACCTAATAATTAATTGGCAAAAGAAGAGAATTACAATAAATTTATTAACTAAATACTTTATGTTGTTATGATGATACTAATTAGCCAAAAGGATTATGAAAAATAATGATTTTCAATGATAGGACTGAACAACAACAAACACATTTTTATTTGATTTCAACTAGAATAAACTAAAAAAATATTTTATTACGATTTTCTAATTGTTTACTAATAGTAGTATATGTTTCTGTTTGCAGTCTTTGTTGGTGCATACCAAGCGTGTGGCATTGGAGAAGATCAACTTGAAATTCATCGATACCTCTTCCAAATTCGGTCACGGTAGATTCCAAACCGCTGCCGATAAGGCCGCCTTCATGGGTCAACTCAAGAAGGATCGAATTCGTGAGGAAGCAGCGACGACAACAACTCCCGCAGCGACACAAGCCACAGCTTAAAAACAAAATGTTATGTTTTTTATGTTATGAATTGTGATACTACGTGGAATAAATAAACACAAAATATTCAAAAAAAAAATTACCGTTCTTTTATTATCCTTAATTTTTTTCTTTTACTTTAGAACATTTTGAAACGGAAATACAGGTTTTGATCAACCGAATGATGTCTGGGCTCTAGAGCCAACAATTTCTCCTGCATTTCATAGAAACTTTTGTGTTTAAATTTTTATATAATTTGTTTTTTAATTTTCAGTTGTGTGAATGCTTTTAAAATGGAGTTCTATAATTTTGTTATTTCCATTAAAAGCACTTTTAATTATAAGTCAGCAAAAAGATTGGCCAAATGTCTTAATCTGAATGAAACCATTCCTTATTTAAGTTCCCGGGGAAGTACATTCAATTAGTAATTTAAAACTTAGAAATATAAGTTCATATCCATAATTCTAAAGAAGAAAAATCCCTTAATTGGCAGATTGCTCATGGAAGCACATTCAATTAACTTTTAAAATAGAATATGTTACAAGATTAAAAAAATAATCCATAATTAGCAAATTTACCGTAGAAGCATATTCAATTATTGATTTGAAATATAAACGAGCCTTCAGCTCGCCTTATATGAATTGGAATTGCGATTTGCGAACAGCTCGGTGGTTATTATTATTAAATGGAAAAGGTTCAATTTATGTACAAATTCTCTATTTATTTACACAAAATTAAATAACAAATACATTTTCAGAAAAATACTGAACAACTCTTAATAGTCTAGCAACTACAATGAATTTATTTACAAATGATATAAAATTTATGAACTGTTCAATGTTGGATTGCTTTAAAAACTTTGTTTTACTACAATAAACTAAAACATCAACTATTTAGTTACTTTAAATAAATAAACGAATTTTAAGTTGTATCATCTTTAAAAAGAAAAACATTAGCCAACATTGAACATTACAATAAATGGGACACTAAATTAAAGTGGCATAGCATTTTATTACATATAATAGGTAAGGTTTCCACTTCAATTTAACTTATAATGGACGGCTGTTATAACAAAAACAAAACAATTTATCATAGGAATGACATTGACATTGTTTTTAACTTACAATAAGGACATAATTGTTTCAACAGCCTCATTTACTAACAAATTAGTCTTTCAAATGTTTCGATTAAATTCGATGAAAATATATAAATATTCTATTACAGAAATGTGTTATTACTGCACTGGCAAGTTAAAGCATCCAATTGCAATTTTGACAAAAATAAATTCACTGTTTTGGTTGTTTGAATCACGAGTTAATTTCAAAAATATATTACTACTTGCATGAGCATGATTTGATTATATTTACTTTCTTTTATTAATATAAATCTGCAGAAGACTAGATATGTACAGATGAAACAATTATTATATCTGTCATTATAAAATATGTTTGACTCATAACATATTTTGAAGTAAAATGACATGGTTTGCTTTATATATATGAACTTTGAACTACTTATTAATAACATTATTAAGCTTAGTTTACGGCGAAAAACACAAAATAAATAATGATATATGACTGGTAAATAGCTGCTACTAGAAAAATAATTATTTATATTTATAACTCTAACAATGTTGAATTGTGTTTCAAACCATAAACTCCAGCTTTATTTGACTGTTATACTTAATATTCAGTAATTTTGAATCATAGTTTAACTCTATTTATAACCCATCTGTGTTAGAGATCTAAGTTAAAGGTCATTTTAGGATTAAGTAGTAAGCATAAAATAGACCATATGTTATGGGCACAGGCGAGCCAAATTTGAGAAAACGTAAAATTCACACTAGTATATCAGTCAAATTTCAATAAATATTTACATAAATATTTTAGTATAATTTGGTCATCTTTTTTATACTTTTCGATCTCATATTTCTCTAAAAATAATTTAAAACTCTGCCAAACACTGTCAGTCCACAACATTTATCATAAAAATTTAAAATATTCAATTAAATCTCAACAATAAAAGGCCTCTCATCACTCAGTTTAAAAGAAAAACAAAAGCTTACATTACAATTAAATATTTCAGAGATATATTCGGCTAATAACTATTAGGATTATGACCATTTTTAAATATAATGTAGGGATATTCAGTTAGTTCGATACAATTCGATCCAAAACGTAACCGGCATTATTGAATTAATGTTTTGATTATTTTTGAGATCACAAGAGTTTGGAAAGTTTGCATTACAATATTCATAGTAAAATGTTACATATACTTCTTACATTCATGACCAATACACTCCTGATGATGACACACGTGGTATCGAAAAGAGAGCGGTGTTTTTAAAACATGTTTAAGTAACTGACTGGCATTTTCTGAGAAAAACAACCCTTTTTATAGTTATAATCATTTTAATATGCACTTAAAATATTTATAGAACATATTTTGGATCCAAACTTTCCAACCGTATTTTTTAGATTTCCTGATTAACTTTTGGTCATCGTGATCTATGTTGACTCAAAAGGTTTTCACATATTTAATACATATGTAGAAAAATGATTTTCAATTATAAATTTACAGAAAAACAAAGATGGCTGCAATAACTACATGTTTTAAATAATATATTTTGATTACGTTTTAGACCAGAACACAAAATTGTCAACTAAAATTAATTTGTATCCACTTAGTGACAAAAGTACACATTTTGAAATATGTTAAGTTACGAATGTATTTTCAAATATTGTACATTTTTGGTGTGATTCTGAGCCAGTAAGGAAAATCTGTAACATTTTGTAAATGTTTAAAACATTTAAATTGAAACTTGCTCGAATCTAGTAATAATATAGAATATATTTATTATTCATACAAATATTTTACAGATACTTCATACAGAAGTATAAATTAGCTCCAAACTTCAGTTTGAATTAGTTTTGGGTGGTTATTTTGTGTATGTTTTGAGTAATTTTAGTTGCCAATAAATCTGCCACGAAACGCCGATTTTAAAATAATAAATTAATGTTAAAATTTGGTATTTGAATTTGTTAGTAATAAAATAATAATATATATATATATTTTATCTCACTAAAATTCACGCATTGCTATCACAGATAATATTCAGAGAACCGACGCCCTAAATATTAGCCATTTATAATAAATATTTCATTTAAACAACGGTGTATACATACATTTCGGAATTAAAAAGAGAGATACTATTATAAAAAGAGAGATAGAAGAGTATTCGTATGAAATATGCCTCGATAAACAATGAAGAAATTAGAAAAAAATAAAAAATCCGAGATTATTATTATAAATTGATTCGTTTAAAATATTCGAGGCTATTCATTTATTATTCTAATGCATTCACACTGCGCACTTGAAATTATGAATAATTGTTTTGAGATTCAAGGTGACATAGAGGACATTTCACCGAACGTTGTTGGTATAGAATACACTGAGTAGTGATAGTGATAGGAGAGTGATGAGTGATGTTGCCGTTGTTGTTTTGGCGGCGTCTGAATAAGAGTTCGGACATTTAGCGGATCCGTGCATGTAGTCTGTGCAATGTAACTGCAAACAAAAATAAAATAATTAGTCTCCATCCTTCTTCCTATTCTTGACATATGTGGGTATATAGGTGTATGGCAATGGCTTCTCTTCTTTGTGAACAAGTTAGTATTATTTCAGCATCACCTAGTGAACTTTCATGTTTGCAAACTTTTAACATTAACGTTGATTAAAGAAAATCGGGGAACTATTCTATTGATTTAACTGTGGAAATTTTAAACAATTGCTATTTACACTTAACTGTCGTAAGTTTTGCAGATATATCGCTATCTATAAGTTAATTTGTTAATCTAGCGCGCCACAAACCGCACAGAAAGAGCTGTAAGTATTCGGGCGAGTATCTGTAACAGTATCGACAGCTATTTGCACAGAAATACGTTTTTGTATAGTTTTAGTTATATTTGCTAATGAAAGCATATATATTCTTTTTACCAACAAAGATCATAATAGTAATGTATGCAACTAGTGTTAAAAGTGTGACGCACTTTTAACACTAGCTACAAACATAATTCTTTTATACTACTGCTCAAATTCTTGAGTATTATAAATCAGACAATAACTACAATAATATTACAATATATTTTTTCTCCGACAATAACAGAAGCATTTATGCTAATTTTTTTAATGAAATATACGTATTAAAGATCATTCAAAAAACATCGGGTACGATCATCGGGACCAGCGAGTATGCAAACCGCGTACGACCGGACAGCAAATAAAATATTAAATATATATACCAATGCGCGTAAAATAAAAACTAATGCGGTTATTTGTTGGTTTTCTTTAAAATGGTGTGGCTTTTAGGTGTGTGTGTGTGTGTGGTCACGATTTGTCCATTAATCAAAACGGGCACAGAAGACGCACTGCCACCAATACGCATTCGAGACTGTTTAATAATTCTACACTCGACTTTCATATTGCAATATGGTTTTCGGTTTCGCGATAGCACCCATTGACTGCCTGTTTTTTATTCTGTATGTTAAATATATTTCTAGCGATTATGCGCGCCCGAACTTAAATCATTCGTTATGTTATAGATATCCAATACGTTTTATCCGAATCCACATACATTAAAGTCACTACTTAATATTAAAGTTGGTGTTAGTCCAGAAGTCTAAAAGGAAGTACAGTACCGCGATAATCCGTATGTATGTATGTATGTATGTGTGTGTGTGTGTGTGTGTGTGTGTGTGTGTGTGTGTGTGTGTGTGTGTGTATGTATTGTAGATATTGTATGGTTCTAGACGGTAAATTATACGAAATTATTTTGTTAAATATGTCATAAATTAATAGATGTTTACCGTTGTTAAACGTAATATAAACAAGTGTATTTTCTTAAGATCAAGATTTAGTTTTTAATGCTCTTTCAATAACATTGGTACACAATAACTATGAAAACAAAACTATCACAACAAAAGACTCAGAAAAACTAGTAAATATTACAGCTACTATAATTTGTATTTATTTACTTTTATCTTGTATAGATATTTTTATTTCCGTCTCGCTTGTGCAAAGCTTTGCAGATCAACAGATGTAGTTGTTGGTTACCGCTAGATACTCAGAGGTAAATATTTATATAGTTTACTAATTAATTAGTTAAATAGGATATGTTTAATTATGTTCAAATATAAAAACATTAAAAACGTATGCAACCTATTTTCAATAAAACTTAGTTTTAAACAAAGCAAATATTTTGTATACAACAAAATATTGTTTTCAACATAACACAAAACTCGTATTCAATCGTACATTTCTGAAGATTTTAATTTAGATATCACGGAAAATAATACGAAAAAGAAAACAACAATAATTAAAAATAACAAAACAATGGCACGGAATCTAAAAAGACGAGAAGTATACACATGAGAATATATGTTATAAAATAAATTATCAACAGAGGAACAAACAACATAAAGCAATTGCCGTGAACAGAAAAAAATACAGAGAAAAATCGTTGGAGGGTTTACTCTATATGTCCTTTGTTTGTGTAGAATTGGTACTGGGTACAATGATATAACGAGATATACCTTGATCATTGATGACGACACCTTGTCCAGGAATCCCCGACTAAAATGCGCCGCTTCATCGCCGCAAGCCCGTCGCATCGTATGCGTGGAACACTCGACGTACTCCTGGAAAGAACTGGAACACAAAGAACACACAATTGATACAGTTATACACGGTAAATATTAATTATAAACTAAACTGAAGGGAACACGGCTAACTTCAAAAGCGATTTTCCATTGGTATAATTTGCAAAAATAACGTTTTAAATACAAGTTGTTAAAAATTAAAAAATCTTATCTAGAACCAAGAAGTATTTAGTTAGATCTATGAATGTGGCGATAGCTGTCTTTATTCAAGCGCGAATTTTCGCATTTTAATAATCCTTTAGAATGTCGGTCGGAATACTGTGCAAACCACAAAAGAAATTATTTCGTTTAATGATCCATGTTAAAGATGTTTTTATTCCCTTTCTTTTCGGATGAACAAAATTAAAATTGCAAATGTTCTAAAGAAGGATTAATTTTTAGCTCGTTTTTACTCAACTCGTCCGTAAGAAATGCTGGCCAAAGCTAATTAAATACCAGTTCTCGACATTCTTCTGCACAAGCAAATTAAATGCAATATTAGTTTGTGCTTTTCAGTTTATCCATGCATTCATAATAAAGAAAATACAATAATATAAATATATATATATATATATATATATATATATATATATATATATATATATAAATATATATATGTATATATATATATATATATATATAAATATATATATGTATATATATATATATATATATATATATATATATATATATATATATATATATATATATATATATATATATATATAGTGGAACCTCGAATCATGATTACAAGACTTATTGCTGCGTATAATAATGTAAAAATTATACTAAAACAATAGAAAAACAAAGCAGCAGTGAATATGTGAATTTGTCGATAAAATTCGTACACGTCCCAGAAAAACAAATCAATATGAATGACACATGTCAATTTATCTTGGTAGATACATTTTATCAACTCGTTCGTGGAGTTGAATAGTATATCGACGCGTCGCACAGACTTCGGTGTCAAAACTCAGTTTCTCAGAAAATCCGTTAAGGGCGTTATATTCGCATCGTATACCATCAATTCGCTATATATTACAGAATAGGCCTCTAACCCTTAACGTCAAATGTCAGCCACCTAATTTTAAATATTGAAAATGGTTCATTTGGTATTCTGTAATTCTTAACAAACGAAACGTAGTCCGATTTGATTAACATAGTGATGGTGACCATACCAAATGAATTTGTTAAGAGTTATGGAATCCCACCCACACTCATTCCGTTTTGGACAAAAGAGCATCAATAATAAATCATGGCACCCTTTATCGCCATTACCATCATGTTCATACGTACAAAACAATTAGGCCAGAGGGTCGGATTCAAAGTACAGCGAAATCAATTTCAAAATCATTTGAACTTGGTATCATATGACAGATGTTATGTCTTTGTAGTATGAGTTTTACAAAACGAAAACAATGCATGATTGATATTCTGATAGTGTTTGTTTTACATTACCGCGTATAGAGCGCTCTTTAGCGGCAGCTAAAAATATTGCAAATTAGATTGGAAGTGTTTCGGTTTGTGGTTTCGCGTTGGCAATTAGCTGGTTCGTGGGGTGTGTCGTGTCATGGGTGACAGGGACACGCCACAGGACTCCAAATGCATTATTTTAGAATCAACACCACCAACACACAGAGTTGTCCTCACCGCCATTTTTGCCCTGTACAGTTTTCTAATCGGAATTACTATTTGGTTCATTGTGATAATTCGATCGATGCAATTAATCATGATAACAATATAGTTTTTGTTTTGTGTTAAAGACAGTGTAGCAAATATTCAATACAATGCAAAAAGATAATTGGTTGAGTACTTTATCCCAGCGATAGCGACACTCGACACAGCCAGTGTGACTCTGTACCACGCAATCGTGTGGTGGCACGCGTGATTAACCGTGTGCGCCAACCAGCCAAAACACGTTCGTGCAAACTGCACGCGTCACGCGGCACAAAATATACGCGTATTACCATATCAAAAGGACACTGTAACTGGCTGTAGTTATAATATATAAAACGTTGATTTTAAAACATAGTCTCTATTAGTATAGGTGTGTTATCATCACTTGATCCAAATTACTAAAAAAGCCACTTTGAAATTATGTACACACGCACACACACACATAACCTACAAAATATCATGTTTTCGGCACTATAAATAAACTGTTTATCACTTTTGAATAAAGTGGCTTCATGTCATGCCAAAAATAAAATATACAAAAATATGTGACGTTGGTAATGAAGTATTTAAGTTAAATAAATTGCATGTTAGTAAAAAGAACATATTTTATTATAAATTGATATATTAAAGAGTGTAATAAGATAATGTATTATTCATTAAAAATGTTTCTATTATGTAAATGACTTGAGTAAACATACGTTGTATTTATATAGCTTCATAAAAAATTACTTATAGAAACTGTTCACGTACGATTCGCTAAGTGAGTTAACGAAACGATGCCCAATTTGGAATAAAGCTTCTTTATGTCTTGTATTATATTACTTGTAAGTTTGGAGTTTATTATTTTTTATACAATAAACATTTATAACATTATTTGTAATATGTCTGTCAACAATATTGAAATATAACATCTAAAACTGTCAAGCGAAAACACATTTCAAAAAATATAAAAAGCCTCAATTTTATATAATAATTTTTTTTTACAATTCTGGTTTGATTTTTTTTCCCACAAAAAACATACAATTAGGCGATTAAGATCGCAGTGCCTCGACGATAGCAATTGGAACTAGCGGAAATATGTTTCATGCCTGTATATTATATATTATTCGCATAAAAAAGTTTTTATTTATAAAATAAATGATATGTACGTGGTCTATTACATACATGCTATTACTTACAGCAACATAAGTACAAATTTGCGGTAATAAAGGCTATGGGAGCCCATAAATATATTTTAATTTTACAAATTTTAAGTAATAATTTAAAATCTTGACGAAATTACATAAAATTAAATAATAATTGGTAGATTATATCATTTAGTTACACACAATATTGTTAATTTTTAACACATTTCCATGAATTTTACAACGGATTTAGTTATCTTCAATTGCCATACACATGCTTTTATTTAAATTGTTTCAATATATCCGAATTTATTTTTTATTCGCACGACCTGTTGACCACGAAAAATATATAAATGTTTCAATTTCTCTCTGCATTGAGTAACATTCTTAGCAGTAAAATTTACATAGAGCAGTAAATATTATTCATGATACTGATATTCACGATATTGAGCAGAGAAAATTTCAAATACAGTTCACCGAATAGAAACAATATATCTTGTTAAATCACTTTAAGATTCAAAAGATATCATAATTTTGTGTGCCGGAATATGCTGGAAACAAATGTGTACACGTCCATAATAATATAATAAACACTCGCGTCATAGATAACCAACAAAAATAGTTGTCAGCCTTTTATTGATATTCCTGAATGCGAATAAATTTAGTTTAGAAAAGACGATTAATATACAGCAAGTAGCACACTAATACAAAAGCGCGCAAACCCCATTATAATATTAGTAGTTCGAATTTTTTGCCACCAGAGTATCGCTTTGCATGGATCGCCTATTTACTGGAAAATTGCTTTTGAAATTTATAAATTTACATATATTTATGGGTACTCTATATTTACTAAATTATTTTAAGACAATCGCATAATCAACAAATGATAAATTTCAAGCACTATTAACATATTCGTTTTCATTCTCGTTGCAATCAAATAATAAATATATATAAAGAAAATAAAAAATGCCATGATTCAAAATATTAGCCAGAAATATTGAATAATGGTGGAGTTGCTTATGGTATTGTTTATCAAAAATATTATAGCTGTATCGTTATTAAGTTATATAATGCATAGTAAGTGTTTTCTTACCAGCACACAGCACGAATTCCATCGTCGGCCTCCGCCTCAATGACTGAGTTGTTGCGGGGCTTCTCCGGGGACATCTGGGGCATGGAGAGGGCTTCCAACGACGCCTGGTACTGCTTGAAACACACTTCGTTCTGCGGCACAACAATTCGCATGCACGGCGCATACTTCAGATACTCTGAAATCACACAACACAAACATATTGAAATTGGGACCAATTTTTATATATCGAATACAGCTGTAATTTTACATAATTTGTAACTGAAATCACACTATTAACTGCACGGAAATTGCTCGAAAACTACACATTTTTCTATGCACGCGTCACATTAAAGAAATACTGCATGTTTTATAATGAAGTGGTCGCCACTCAATTTATACTTAGATGTCATAATAAACATTCTTATATCCTGTCAATTATTACGATTCAAGTAATTTCCGGTTTAATAATGTAACTATTTATCTCACAGGAAAAAGCAACGAATGTTTGATTGTAGAAGGAGCCCAGTTTTATAAATTCTTTATTGGAAAAGCATATACCGGAAGTGATATATGGGTATTGACTTTTAAAAAACTTTTTCATGCACACAAGTTGTTATAATATTCATTAAAAAGTTTTTCTGTGTACCGTTCAATACTTGTTATCAGTGCTCTGCTCACACGTCAAAGATTATAGTGGAAGCGATCTATTTCCCCGACAAGAGCAAGAATTGTTGCCAACTTCATAACGCGTTACTGGATGCTCATGGGCTGTGCATCAACTTAAGTGCATCAGGGTAAAATGAGACGTTTATGTTGGTATTTGCCAATATTCATTTTGTTTTTCATTTGCCAAACTTTTTAAGACTGTCAGTTGATTTAGTTGACAAACTGGCTGAAAGAAAACACGAGAAAAATGCCGGAGAGGAATTTCTATTTACATTTAATTACTAAAAAACTTGAGTGAAGTTAACAAACAACTAAAAAAACAGACTGTGTTGTTGGTAAAGGAAGCTACGATTAAATTTGATGTATAAAAAGTAATGTAAGCTTGATAAATACACCTTTCCGTTGGTATTAAAATAAACGGACAAAATGACAAAGAAGACATTACTAATTCCAGAATAATTCAATTTTTTATCAAAGTCATTTTCTTTTTAACATACAAAATAATGCTAACATTTTTTACCCACAATAAACTCGACTCTTCCAAACATAATACAGCTTTGTTTTAAAGCTGATACTTAAATGTTAAGCCCCTAGATGCAAAACTATGTAGTTTCAAAAATTGAGATACTTGTATCACTGGACACTGGGTTCGTTAATTTTTTTAATTCAATTTTCTTTTAATCCAAAGTTACTTATAATATTTAGCAAAACACAAATAGACAAACATGAAAAATCAGTTATTTTATTCTAGTGTAAAATCACATTCAGTGCACACATGGTATTTATTACCCGATAAAAACTGAAGTGGCCTTTACTCGATTTTCATGTACTTTCACTATCTATATTTATAACAATTCTTTATTTTGTTGCTTAAGTTACTAGAAATTTAAATATCTTTAACTATTATCTCTATAACTGTAATATTACTTCCGGTTAAGATATTGTATTCAATTACGAAATTAATCAGACTCGATGATCAAAACGTGTTTCTCCGTTAAAGTCTCGAGTTAGAAATTATAATTATATATAGGTAAAACATGAAAAATGGGAACATTTTGTGTCAGAACTTAACCAATAAATATAAAAATGCTTAGTTATAATATAAATACAAGTAGGTTGGCAAAATTGCATGTTAAATGTAACCAATCAAAATGAAGACGTGGAAATCTAACCAATCAAAACTGTAGTCGTTGCAAATTGAATTTAGAAGTAGAATTGAGTAAAAATACAAACCTAACTGATAATTGAAGTAGGTTGGCAACATGTTAAAATTTAACCAATCATAATAAAGACGTTTAAATCTAACAGTTGAGCATTTACCTATTAATAATGGTATTAGGAAGTAGAAATAAATAAAAATACAAACCTTCCTGATATGTTCCGTTTTCGCACAATTCTTTCACCATGCTACTGGTACCGTGAAACAGTTTGTTGAAATGAGAACGTTGTTTGAGACTCATGCAACGTCTCGTGTAGCTATGGACGCACTTTAGTCCGGCACGAAGGTCTCTGCAAGCAAAAAACCAACCAAATTTATAAATAACTCGTAATCATATATTTCACATGATTAAATTACTAATCGACATATGAAATGAAAACGATGAAAGTTTTTATTAAAGTTATGGTTGTCATATTTTCTTTGACATTGTAGTTTAAATTTTGGGGATACCAATAGAATATTTATAATATTTGGGGCATCCGCTTAATTGGGCCAAATTTTGTAGGCCTACTGTGCCCCGATTAACTATAGGATCGACTCTTTTTAGACTTCGTCCACCGACGAAATAAAAGGGAATCATTTTAGCGTTAATAATATCCTCGAAAATCAGTATTACTCGTCGCGGTCGTGATAATTAAATATCTGCAAACTTGCGACGCCACAGTCATTTGGGGCGCGCGGCATTGATGGAAGCACTCTACGGATGTCGTAACAGGTACATCCGCGTTGCTTGATGTTAATCTGGCCGATGTTAACGTTGAACTTTTATATGTGTCGCGCACGTGTGCAGTTCACACATCATGACTCCGCATTATATGTCTGTTTGTTCGTTTGCACCGCGCGCCCTAATCCATTCCGTGCGAATTGGTGCTATATGAACGAACGAACGAACGCGTTCCCGTAATGTCGTCTGGCATTTCACGTTTGTGTGCCACTGCCACTACCATCCTGCACCCTACATAGGTGCGGTATTGCGGCAAAATGCTTGTAACGAGAGCGGACAGTATAATACTTGGTACATGGACACACGGCACTCAGCTCCGCCATTGTGCATTGCCGCCAAAAAATACTAACCTCAATGCTATTTCAATTTTAATATAACAGACCACTTAAAGCAATTCAACAAACTATTTCTTTCTCACTATTTTTAGCAAATAAATGTCATTAAAAATATTCATTAAACATAGTTTATTAAGGGTTTACCTAGCAATAATGCATATTCTATGACTATATTTAATTAATTTTATAGAATATATGTAGGGTTGTTTTTCCTCAGGAAAAACAATCAGTTATTTAAATATTTATTTCTACGTCTCGAAACCACGGGTGTTATTAACACGAGTCACTTTAATTACGAATATAAAAATGACATAACATTTTATTATGAATATTTTCATGAAAAAGCCTTTTTACTTTGATTATTAAAACAGTTTGCACTGTAAAGATAAACCGTGGCTAAACATATTAAACATAAAAGAAACGATAATATTAAAATATTCATAATAAAATGTTACATATAATTTTTAGCTCGTCGTACAATAGTACAAAACAGCTATAGTGTGTCTGTAACATGCTATTGAATCAAAAAATTCTTGTCTTGTCACCTTGAATTCAAAACGTGTATTTCCGTGAAAATATTGCGTCCAAGAAAGTTAGAACGTTTAGGAAATATTTTGGTAATCCCTGGTAAAAAAAACACCTATATTTATTTAAAATTAAAAAAAAAGGATTGTCAGCGAAAATATAATAATTCATGTGAGTCTAGACTGGAAAAAATCCGAACGCAGCATCGTTAACGTAGCATGTTATCACCGCCACACGTGCTTCAGTGGTCAGCAGTAATATTCGTGCATGTGTGTGTCTTATCACATGCAGACGTGGATATTAACCCTAATGAGACGCTTTTATGCGAGTCGTCCACAAGTTTTTAGTGTCGCGCGTTCGTAATCGTATTTATGTGCGATGCACACCCGTAAACATTCCTTTTTTTTATTTTCGCAAACTGGTGGCGGAGCCGCTTGCCTTTTTCGATGCTTCGAAGCGTTCATTATCGAATAAAACTGGACGAGTATAGAATGAAAACGGAATTTCATTATTTCGGCAGATGGCACTGTTGCCTATTGCGTTTGTACCAATTTTTATTATATTATGTTGTGTTTTATTTGTGCTATTTTTCAATTTTTGTTTTAACCCGTGTTAATGAATTTAATCAATTCGTATATATACATATATATATATATATATATATATATATATATATATATATATATATATATATATATATATATATATATATATGTATATATATATATATATATATATATATATATATATATATATATATATATATATATATTACTATTTTTTGTACTATTTTAAATGTTTGTGATATTCTATACATGGCAAATATTCGTTTTGTTTTCACCATGTTGATAAATAAAAATGAATATGCAATTTCAAATATATGTTCATCGGTAAACATCGGTAAAACTAGGAGGATTAAAAAGATATTAATTGGATGCAGTTTTATAAAAATTGTAGCCATAGTGTCATTTTACGGTAAATAAGGCTTAGTTATTAAAAATGATAAAAGTGCAACCGGGAATAATTAAATTATTCTCGGTTAAACACAACTTAGTTTTAGCTGAATTACAGAAATACATTAAATTACATGTTTAAAATTAACTAACAATTAAAAATTGTTATTATGTCTATAATATAATTTCTGTCTTAGACATATAATTAAAGAATATCTATTGTAATTTTCTGGTATATTTATAAAATTCTTATGACAACAAAAGTGCGTTGAGAAAAGGAATTACTTGAATCAATTTAGTTTTAATACTATTAAATAAATCCCATATTTTTTCCCAGATAAACTTCCTTGTACATTTACTGTTAATAAATTGTACTTGCGTAAAATATGTTTATAACATTTTGCTGTATTTAATCGCAAATCTATTACTATTAATTAAATTTACCTTGTAATAAAGAGAGAAATCTCAAATAAATAGTGACTAGTTTATTACTAATGAATAAATTGAGTAATACTAATATATATATACAAATTTTATTTACCGTACTTTCTAGTTATATATAAAACAATTAAATATTATCAGGAGTACTATCTTGCAAAATAAAAGATCTTTAATAACTGTATGACAAAATTATTCCGCTGAGAACTATATACTCGTTCAAGAACATAAAGATAATTTTAACAGTACATATTCGTGTATGTTCTCTTAATTAAATTCAGCGAAACACTAAAAAGACACACAACAAAAACAACTTGTATCTGCTTAAATATAATTAACATCCAGAAGCCAAATGTCATTATAAATAAACATATTATCATAATTCAAATTAGTTTATTCATAAATATTAATTTAGACAAAAAATATCGCGAAAATCAAAACCAACACATAAAGCCAACTCTCGGATTACGATTGAATGCTTTTGCTTTTCTGTATTTTGTATGGTGACCTGAACATGTATTTATTGCAATTATTACCATAAAATTGTTATGCATATGATAACTAAAAGTAATTGATTTTGTTAAATAAAACTAATCTAGGCAGTAAAATTGTGTACATGGTTTTAATCCTTGCAAACAATGTATACAAACTGAGAGGAAATATAATTTTAAATTAAAACTCATTAGCAAAATAAATAACAAATTGTGTATGCATAGATTGTCGTGATTACCACAATTGAAAAATATATTGTTCTGATTGTTGGCGTAAAAGTTTTATAATGAAAAACGCATTGGATTTTAATTCAACGTCTGTGAAGAATTTTGCATAATTTTCGTGATGTGAAAAACTTCCTAAAAGATGTAATTGATTTGGCTGGAAAAGTTTCTCTAGTAAAAAAAAAAACGATATATTTTTGTGTCACAAAAGCGAGACGCATGCGCGCGTTTTATAAAATGTGACAAGTGAAATCTGCTGACTGGACGATTTTAACCTCAAAAAAATGCAACGAGAGGAAAGATGGAATTTTCAGCAGAGCAGAAAAAAGATAAGCGGTTTTATGGTTCAGATAATTTCAATGTTTTATTGTACGGTAAAATAAATATATTTCAAATTTTACTGTCATAAATTTCGACTGCGTTATTTTTTGCTGAATTTTTATTTAAATTGGGAGCTTTCTCCGCATAACGTTAACATTATAAACGATTTGTAAAATAGAAGTAGATTTTACTTTTACCTTATTTATTACAACGCCCATGAAAGTAAAAAAAAAACTGAATTTTCAAAATATAAGCGAGGCTGGTTGAATTTTTTCAAGAGTGTTAACATACGTATCTGTAAGTTTTACAGATATTGTATTTGTATCGAAATAATATTATTTTGTGTCAAATTATACAATATGAAAATGTGGCTAAAATTAATTATATTAAACAGAAACCACGAAACTGGTAATATGTTCATTCTGGAGCTTATGTTAAAAGCTATAAATTTATATCTGAAAATCCCACGCCAAATATTTACAGTATATATAAACTTACAACATACAATTTCCCTTAAGTATTTCAGCAAGCTTTCGTAAAATACAAATAATGCCGTCAGGGGCTGTAATAACTTTACTTTTACTTCGAAAACATCTTTATAAAACAAAGTTTATACATTGAACACAGAACACGACTTAAAATACCATTATACAGACACAGAACAGCATTAAACATTATTTGAAATTACGCGTTTGAAATATTAGTTAAATTATATTATTAAATTAAAACACAAGGTATTATGTTGTGAACACACAGACGTTATTCCGAAAATAGTATTTCCCGTTTACAATATTTCCTTTCTGACTTCGTACAAGTAAAAACATACACGTCTATTCGTTCATCATTAAATGTATGTTTTAGAATTATTTGATAATGTGAAGTTAATGTTTAATTTAATATTTAAGAAGCTTTCGTTGTACAATGAAAATCTGTTAAAAGGATTAGGTTAAAGGTTATGTAAGAGACAGTTATTTTGCCGTGGTATATTTTACACTTACTGTGTAAGTAAAATATGGTTCAGTGTCTGAAAAGCTTGAAGGTCGGATTTCCAATTCGCCATAAAAGCTTAACCTTAAATTGAAGACATTGAAAACAATAAGTTTCCATATACCTCAGCAGAACTTCCTGCCATAGGCGTACGCTCAATTTTACATTTAGGTGCACATTTTCTAATTAACCGGGATCTAACAAAATTGTCTCATATAACTGCGTTTTACAACTGGAACACTTTTTTCGAAAACTTTAATATCGTTCATTTTAAATCAAACTATATTTCTGTTTTCGCCAGTTTGTAGATACTGGAAAACGACATGAGGAAACAAAATGTCATAACAAGTTAGCAGGAATAGACTTTGTGAAATACAAAGATAATCAATAATAATATTGGAAAGAAAAAAAAAAATTATATTTAGTGAAATGGGTAACTGTAATGCAATATCGAAAAGTATTTCAAGTTGGTTACCATCAAGCAGGCCAAGGAATTCAGGCGGGTTGTAGGAGTAGAAAAACTATTAGATTTACTTACGGACAAATGACTTCCAGATCCTTTTTAGATGCGACGAAACTAAGTCCGGTTTCCGTAAGCACTTGTAACGGTTGTGCACATCTAACCAAATCTTCTTGTCCGCCGCAACTTTGGTGAGCACGGACGACTGAACTTATTACTACTGAAACAAACAAATAAACAAACTATATCAGGAAAACTTTCACAAAACATTGCTACCTTGATCACCATTTATATAATCTACTACAAATCGATGATTTTAATATAATAAAATAAATATTTTTATTTTATATTTATAATTTTACGTTCTATATTTTGATAGCATCCCCATTGAAAAGCTACAATATATAAGCCTCTGTAAAAAATGGTGACACTGGTAGTAAAGCATAAAGCTTTTAATTTTTTGAAAAAAATGTTGTTGTTAATAGAATGTTAATTTTTTAAATTAATCATACGTAAATGTCTATACATTATTCATGTTTTCTGATGTATTTTTAGGCGGCCACAGAGCTTTTGACCATGTTTCTCTAAAATTCATTATGAATATTGTATAAAATAACATTTGAATTATTTTTCGAAACACATGAAGAGCCATGAGTTCATGAAATATTTATCGCAAGTAGCGCAAATATAAAAGGCTTATTAACATGTTAAAATAAGTGTGACACTGTAAAGTGCTTATTTTAGACCGCAACATATTTTTATTTTGCTAGTTTATAAAATAGAATATATAAATACTAATGAAACAGGAAAATATGATTCGTATTTTACTGTGATTCACAAAAGGAGCACGTGGCGCTAATTTCATGTTATTTTCTTCCAATTATAATAATATTTCATTCATGTAATATTGACATGTCAACGTGATATAAAAAGCTGGAGTGATTTGAACTCGATTCAGATGAGTGAAAAAAAAAAGTAATTTCAAACTTAGCTTTCAATTTTAACAGCTTTATTTTTAGAAGATAAATTATTAATGAAGTTGTGAGCATTACGAATTAATGTATATTTTGTAATTAAGAATTCTACTTCAAGGTACTAAGATACCTACAACTGGTTAATATTATTCAGGATGAGTTTAAACTACAAACAAAATTAATTTTTTAAGGAAACATTACCACATTACTGGAATTATTCAGTATAATTTATATAGTACCTTTTTATAGTATTTTATCAATATTGTTTGTAATTTTTCTTCAGTTTCAACGTTTATCGTACATCTGACACGCAAAATTCATATTTGTACGTGTAGCATTTGGATTTTTTTTAATCGAATATTACTTGGAATATGTGTGTATGGGAAAGTAATATGTAGGGTATGTTTTGAATATTAATTGATGGAGAATAAAGTTTGGATGCTTGTCAACAGTTTGACAAGGCATGACATTTTTTTTTGTATGAGTAACTAAAATGTGAAATAAATTATTTGGGAAATAAAAATGAATATTACTTTTTGTATTTTTGTAACGATTCTGAGCAACTTTAACATTTTGACAGAGTGATTAAAATAAAGAAAACTATTTGTTCTGACCAGCACAAAACTTATAAAATATTTACACTATAGAAATTTATAAAAAAAATAACAAGGCTTTCAATGTAACATTACAGTTAAAAACCAAATTACAGTGATATTATAATGATTTAATTTGTAAATTCGCAAAAAAAATGTCGCGTATTTATTATACAGACAATGAGCAATATTAAAATCGCGCAGACACCTAAATAAATTGAAAACAAATATAAATCGTGTGCCAAGTTGTCATTTCAAAAGTAAAACAGATAAAATCAATTGCTCATACGTGCAAAGAAGCAAAGTTTGTATTATTAAATAATATTTTTCTTTTAGAATATGTCAATTGAAATGTCAAACGCAATAAGATATTGAATATCACACGCATGTCTACATCTGTGTCGATAAAATTATGTCAATGTTTTGTCGGATCACTAAGCACTTTTGTGCAAAAATGCAAGTAATATAATTCAGAAAATGCAACTATTTTGGTTAATATAGAAAATATTGAACGATTCAATAGTTAGTAGTTAGTGATGAGCATAGTGTGCAGTAATTTACTACTTACTAGCTAGTGTTACATCTCTGTATTTGGGTGTTTGTATGGACTAGCAATTCGGTTGTGTATTAAATGTTAATGGCAACTTACACCGCTTTAATTCCCCAGACACAGTGTAATTCGTGTACCATTAGAGACGCTCATTAAAATAATATCAGTTACATTAGTAAACGTAAAGTCATGTGGAAACAAATCATACGTACGTACGTACGTACTATACACAAACTTTATGCAGGACACCACTCTATCTCTCTCTCTCTCTAACTCTGAACACGTACACATTTGGCGCTTTTCTCTGACCAGTGGCCAACAAACCATCGATATCACTTCTAATTACAATGCAGCAGTCTCAAAAATGTAAATATCCTAAACAAAACATAAGTTTATACTCTTTATAATTACTAGGGAAGTTAATTATACATACAATTTATAATAATAGTTTTTGAAGATTTGGAAAAATAATTATTCTGCAATACATGTTATTTTTAATAACATAATGTGAATACGCTGTGGTAATTCAAGGATACCTATTAGTTTGATTAAAAACGTAATAAAATTGGTTTTTCTTTAAAATAAAAATAAATATAGGAGTATTTCAAAAATATTAATTAACCCTACTTCAATCTTCGAAAACTATATTTAAATTTGAAGTAATGGTACTTTTTCAATTAGTATTTTTTCGAAATGTTAAAAGTTCTATTGAAACATTAGTATAATAAATTTTACCACCCAAAATTAAATAACTATTAAAGGATGCCAAAAACTAAATTTTATGGACAGATTAAACAACGAAACTTTATCCATATATTTGAATGCGAAATGAATAACGTGCGACCTAAAATCCATGTCAGTTATTATGAATTATAACAAGCAAACTTATACGTCGGTTATGTATACGAATAGGCGCTATTTATGTATTTCGTTGTCAGTCTAACTATCGTATACTATAGTTTTCTTTTTTCTTTTTCTTTTTTTTTGTGTTGCTGAGAACTAGCAACGTTCTCAGTTGGATTCATTTATAACTGTTATAAATGAATAAAACCGAGGTATAATATAGGGTTGGGTCAATTAACAAAACAAATGATCATAAACGCTGGTCGCCTGTGTAAGATAATGCGCAAAATTGTTGTAAAACACGGCACAAAGTTATTAGCGTAACTCGCCTACATTTTATGTATTGAGTTTGGTGCAAGATGAATTGTTTACGGAATATTCGCTGAAGTTCCTTTTTGTCGTGTATATATAAGTACAGTGTACAGAATTTCTCAAACTATTTCGCTAACGTGAACAAAAAATTTGACGATTTATCATGACTATATCAAGAACAACGTTTTTATAGTCAAACGATCAAAAGTGATTGTTACAAAACAAACAAATATGTTTAGTTTGATAAGATTAACATTCGTAATATTTTTATCACACACAATAGAACCCATAACAAGATATACTAATGACCCCAGAAGTGGATGTATCCATTAAAAACCTCAAAAACAAGACATCTTGGCGAATATACACTTTATATTATACATTAGTACCTAGAAAATGTATGTTAGGAAATATAAAGACGGAACTGTTGTGCAGGAATGATAAAATAAGGATATTATTTTCAATATATGCACTGGCATGTTTGTGTCATATATATACAATATAATGCTGAAGTATATATATATACATTTTTGTTCTTTTATCACAAATACCAATGTTTCTCTCCACCACATGTTGACATTTTATAAATCTTTCTCGTGTCAAATGTAAAAAGTCAGTTTGTAAACTCATTCCTACGCGGAAAGATATAAACCATCAATTTAAAACGAACAACGAATAAGAAAGAAGGAAGAAGCAAAAAAAGAAAAGAAATAGAACTGAAAGGGAAATCAATGTAAGGAACTAGTGTGTATATATATATGCAGTTTGAAAATATATCTATTCTCGATATACATGTATATATACCCTGGAGAGAGTGAGTGAGACAGTAGCAGCAGAAACTTTAACAATTTTAAAAGACGATAAGAAGTTTTAAAAGTCCGATAAATTAAAACGCTGTTACTGCTGCCACTGCCACTGCCACCATTTCGCACTGCTTCTGTCACACGAAACTGATTGAACTTATCGGAATATTATTACGCGTACGAATTATTATTATTATAACTGGAACGTGTTGAGCGTTTACGAAATAAAAGTTTTCTGTGTCCACAGAATATTTTACATGCTTTCTTTCATTTAAATCGGATTTGCCTTGGAAGTTCAGTATAACTTTTGTATTGTGAAAAAGTTTTAAAATTATACAACTTATTAAATAATAATTCTTTCAGTATTATAAAGATAAATGACAATGATTTAAATTAAAATATTTATTGCATTCATTTTGGAGAACGGATTAACTCGACTAATAACAAATTCAACAATAACTGTTATTTTGCTCGAACAATTTAACAAAAGTATTTTTATGTCCTCACAAATTATATTTATTTCATTAATGAATCTGTCAAGTAAATTGGCACAGGAAATTGAAAAAAAACAAACATAAAATTTATATTTTTGTCATTTGTGTATTATTGATTTTATTTTATTGCCTATTTTTTTTCGTGTTACTCTAATTGAAAACCGAAATAAAAGTACAAAAAAAAAAAGCCCTAGTTTTTATCGGATTAAAAATAAATGATAGCTATATAGGTGTAACTAAGTAGGGGTACGTTATTGGGGTATCAATTTTGTAATTATTGATATATAAAAAAATATGTTTCCAATCTGTTGTGTACTGCGGTTGTTAAATATGAATTTATAACAAAGATAAATTATTATTAAAATGTAATATATTTTATCGTAAAATTAATATAGTATAAGTATGATTTATTTTGATATTAAATCATTGACGTATGGAAAATGCATTGAATGATAAATAACATATTTTATTTACATTTGAATCGAAAAATATTGTTTGAAAGTTGAAATAATAACAATTTTATATTAAATTTACATTTATTAAAATAATATGCCAGGAATATAGTTCCCCCCTATCCAAACAATATGGGCTGGGGGGTTTTAATAGTTAAATTTGTAATAGATTTAAATAAAATATAATACGTAGGTGTGCTTATTTAACACGTATTATTTTTTTGAAATCTAATAAAAATGGAACTATTAAAATCTACTTCAATAAGATTTGAACATATATAAATGATTGTAAATGTTTTTAAATTTGTAATTTCTGATTGAAGTCGTTAATTTCGTCTGTATTGTTTGGTAGCGCGTTGTGTTGTTAAACATAGCAAACCAGATTGTCCAATGTCCATTCTGTGGACAATGTGTAGTCCAGTAATGTGGCCTATTCACAACTTCAAATGTATAAGCGTGTGAACATAGCAGCTAATGTGACGCTCTCGTCTGCTGACATCACATGGCAAGCCAATCTCACCGTTATTATTGTTTGTCAATTAAGTTAATTGTGTATGGTAGATTTCAATGGAACGCTATTTCACACCACACAACATGTTCAGCTCTACTACTATATTCATGCAAGTCACCAACAACGTCAATGTTTTACAAATACAATAATCATATTTATTTACTATTTTAATACATAGATTCCCGCACAGAGTAGCCTTAAGTTAAGTTAAATAAGAAATAAGCCGGTGGAAATAAGGGTTCGATAGTATCGACTGAGATAGTGTCTCGACCTGACAAATTGCATGCATGAACGGTTCGTTATGAATACCTATAGTGACATTCAAAGTGCTCATCATCATATCTGATGATGCCTAATTACTAACTATTATGTCATCTTATTATATTATCGTTCTCCATATTGATTCACTATCGTGTCTGCATCTACTCATTCTCTTGTTCACTATAAGTAGCTTAATATCTAATAGCATATGTTATATAATATTGCAAATTTCAGAATAGTATTATTATCGTAGTGGTTTCATAGTTAATGTTTGTTAAGGGTAATCAATCTTAAATTAATTTAACATACAAAATAAACAAACATAGCTAAATCATTATATTACTAAACCGAAAATTGTTGTCAATAAAGATAAAATAAAAGCATTATCGTTAAATATATTGTACTCGTGTACATGGTGTCCTACTTTCGTTCGAGAAGCTTTTTTTATAGCTAAAGTATTTATGGGTAAATTAGTTTTGAAACAAGCATATTCTCATTATTTATTTAAAGGTTCATACATCGTACAACTTATAACTATTCTCATTAGATATCCTAAATAAAATAAGTGCATTTGAAATAACCAAATAATAAATAAAATCGTCTTCAGCCTTCGGTGGAATATGTTTTATTGTATTATTTATGTTGAAAATAATTTATAACCACTGATTTTTGAAGAAAATATATGATATAAAACTAATGAAAATGAAAGCAATTTTTATTGAATGATTGACAAACTGGGAATCCGAATTTGTTGTTGCAATCATGCGTACAAAAAACGTAATAGGTATAAAAACTCTTACACATTATTATAATTTTTCTTATGCCTTTCGGGCTCACAATTTGAATAAATTCAGCTATTAAAACAACTGATCGCAAATATATCTTGGTCTCAAATACGAAATATCACTGTTCAGATACTTCTAAGAAAGTAAAACATCGAATTATATTTTAAAACAATACTGATTGTTTAATTTCATTCTCACGATATTTCATATGAAAATAATTTATTAGGTAAAATATTTCTCTAGGAAATTGGCAGCAGTGTCGTTTCTAGGTAACGTTATTCTGGGAAACTATTTTGCATTGGCATTCACATTATTATTAAAACAAAACAATTTTTTTTTACAAAAACAAATCATGATTGTCTATATATACGTATCAAAAGTTTTGTTTTCATGTGCAGTATTTTTGTGATCTATTCCATCAACAGGAAAAAATCACTTTTGACCCACGCTAATATATATCAAAATACGTGGTAAAAAAATGAAAACCCCCATATTTCCCGCGTGTCTGATAAATTAAATGAGATTTCGACGAGCGGCGAAGCCCGCAAAAATAAAGTGCTGTTAATAAATATTCAAAACAGTCAATCGCGACGTACACGTATCATCTCTTGAAACCTATTATTTTCCGCAAAAACAAAAACGAGTTTGTGTGGCCGTGGGAGTAATTCATTTTCCGTTCGACCGCTGCGCGCGGCCAAAACTATTGCCGTGCTACGTGCTTCTATAACTGTTTGTTGATTTTTATCATCGAAAACTTTCCAAGTTATTATTTACTGGACACACTCAAAGTTTTGATTGCGTTACGCAGGCACATCTCACCCTACCGTATATTCCAACATATTGTTGTAATTTTTTAGTTTTATTTCACGGTGATTTTTAATAATAAACAATACTATAATTTTCGGTTAGTAATTAAATTAATAATTAATATAAATAAAATATTGTCTGCTGGAACAATAATAATATGGCAAAATAAGTGTGGAATTGATACAAGAAGTGTTCTAAATATGTTATTTGAGTGTATACTTGTTGCCTAGTCGTTGTAAGATTGTTGTTGTGTTGTAGAATCGATTATAATGTCGGTTCCGTCCCGAAACGAAGTTAATCATATGACTGGTGTTCTGTTCACTGTTCGCGTTCCATCCCAACATTTAACACGTATACGCGGGTCGCAAACTTGTGTATATATCTTAGAAAATTGGAGCAGCGTAACCAAGAGTTACTGGCAAAGTTTTCTAGTGTTTCAGACTAGTACACTTAAATAGTGTTGTGTAATAAAATTTATAATAATCTGTACTTAGCTTCAAAACTTTACTGTAACTTTGACGGAAATATTAATGAGATATTTTGATTAATTTTGTTTTAGTTTCAAGTACATATATAGTAAATGCATATATTTATTTAAAGATATACAAACATGTATTTCTACATATACTGAAAGGTAAACCACTCTTATAACCCGGTGTGTACAAATAGTTCACAGTCTCATATGCGGTCAAATACAGTCAACTTATCATCAATATTACAAACTAGGCAGTCAACTCTATATTTTATATCTATTAAGTTCTTCAATTTGTGAGCATCTAGCATCAGAAATTTCTTGAGGATCAATTTCGAATCAATATTTCATCGATATGAAATTACTTCGTAAACAAAGTAAAAACATAACATGTTTATAATCGCTATTGTTTGTTGTTATGGCCTATTCAATCCAAAACCTAATGCACCCATTATACCGCGACAACTATTATTACTTTTTTTATTGTTTGTAAATATAGTTAATTTTGTAAATATATTAACCTGTTGTTGCCAGTTATAATTTATAATTCATAATGAATTTTTTGTTAAACACATGGATTATAGTAATTTTTCATTTTAATGGCACCAATAATTTAATCAATTCTCGATAAATAAATCCATCACAAAGCGCTCGTATCTTTTACCGTTTAAAATCATGTGACACACATAAGCCGCGAAACATAAATAACACCACCATCTTTTTCACATGGGGTTATCTGGGACAATAATTCACGGATTTGCACACTCTCACATCCACTTGAACGATGGCCATAGTGGCGTTCGTGTTACTGGGTCTATAATTTTGAGATATGGTATCAATTTGTATGATAACTTTTTTAACAATATACAAAAGCTTCGCAGCTGTGTGTTTCGAGTAGGCTCGACTGACTTCGAATAACCTCGGTTAATATAACCTTGGCATAAGCTCAGTTACATCATTTTCTATATTACTATATAGGTACATAGTGTGTCCTTGGTTAATGTAACCTTGAAATAAGTTCGCTTACGATATTTTATAAATAACTTTATATTTAGTTTTTTAAAGTTACGAAATAATAATACTATTCGTGAGAATAATGTCTGTAAAAGTTACAAAAGTTTCACAGCTGTGTGCTTCACATTGGGTCGAGTATGTTCGGTCAACATAACCTTGAAATAAGTTCACTTATGCCAATATTTAGTAAAGTTCTGAAATAATAATAATACGCAAAATGAGCGCAAAACTGTTTAGCTTTGCAACAATTTCAAACCACAAATGAACGTGAAATAAAAAGAAAGCAAATAATTGTTGAAACTATGTATAACTGAACTTAACAAAAATTAGGGGAATTACCAGTTTAACAGTACGCACTCAGTTGCAATTGCAACAGATACAAAACTGCTGCTTCGGAGAAGAATAGTTATAACTCTATCCTAACGTACAGTGCGAAGTTTTAATATAGTTTATAGACTTTAGAAAATGTGAAGCGTAGAGCTAAAGTGCTATGCACATTTTACGGGCGATACATGTGTGTGAATGAAATTGGTTTGCATAGAATGGCTACGAATGCTTGTCTATCTGTGCAGTGTATATTAAGATATCAGAATCGATTTAACTACTATTGTATCAAACATATAAAATTACTTTTAAAGTGCCTTCTTTTTTTTTGGTTATCGGGGAAATGTCCAAAGGGTCTGAGTTTGAATTGAATTTTCCATTTTCGTGTGTAGACTTTTTGCACGTACAATAATATTACTTTTGTTTTAAATTTAAGTTAGTGTTCACCAAGATAAAACATATTATATTTCTTTATATATGTTCGTTTAAGAAAGTAAAAAGTGTGAACAGAAACATATATATGGAATATGCAAACTTGTGCATATTTGAAAACCTTTGAGACGGCCCTGTAAGTAGGTAACAGTACACTGAGTCAACCAAGACAAAGAGCAGTAAATGTAATATCCCCATGCTAATAGAATTTGTTTCGTAAAGTTTAACGAAACGTGCGATGCATTTGTGGATGTTTTTTTTTTTTTTCTTTGGTGCAGCTTGCGCTGTACTTCTCTTTTACGGGTGAAAATGAATATTGAAATCCATTTTAAAGTGCTATGATGCCCCACTATAACATAATATAATATGCAGAGGTGTAGTTTAACTTTCGCCCCGTATTGCACCTAAGGGATCTTATAAACGGACGAGTTCGAACAAGATGCTAAAAATGGAATAACTATATGGTGTTTTATACAAAGTATATCTACTATCTTGGATTCTCAAACACGTTCAAACTTTCAAAGATGGAATATTTAATGATGTTATTTGTACTTTATTTTTAAAGCATATATTGAACTTGTTATTGGTACATATTATAGACAATAACTACATAAATATAATTTGCTATCATCGAATTGTCGTGGAAACCCCATAATTAAACCAATCATTATTAAAATAAAACCAAATTTTTAAGAGATCATTGCTTTGATTCTGATTACTGGCGAAGGGAAAGAATAGTCATTCCGAATTCTTATGATGGAAGAATTCCTAAAAGTACTTTCAGGAATTCAAATGGATGCATGGCGTCGATTGATTAAGATTCCAAAGGATACGATCAGGATTCAGAGGAATTTGTTTCGAATATCAGAGAGATCGGATGTTAGAAAAAGAAAAACAAGTATTACTGCAAACACGGAGCTCATAGTCAATCACGATGGATAATTCTAAATTATTATAGTTCAAAATTTCTTATCGCATTTGGTTTCTATCCGGGACGGACTACAAATTAAATGTTAATCTGATAACTTATCGTGTAAGTAAAGTTTGTGGTTTGATCAATAAATAAAATGTACAATTTTTATGAAGTCAATTATGATTTTTTTACATAATCGACATAGACTTTATAGTTGTTCTAGATTGTTCATTTCTGTATGAATTGATCCCAGGTTAAATAATCTTGAATAATAAATCGGTGTCAGGTGGACACGTAATTGGTTCACAAATAGCAATGTCGATGTACATATGTATGTCAAGTAGGTCCCGAATGACCGACGCGACGCGGACCCCAGCTGTATAGATATCATATCATACATATAAGTGTACATATATACCTACACGCCTGTGTTTGCGCCCTACAGCCATACTATAATAACAATACTGTTATACGAATATAAGCGAATTATTATGGATAAACGTTTGCAAACGCTGGTGCAGCCAGCGACTCGACTCCAAAATGAATTATACCCAAAGTGTCCGTGTCTGCGCTGCGTTGCCAAGCTCGCAAACTTTCTGCAAATATTCTATTTCGCATTTAAGTAAATTACCGGATTTGTGTGTGTTACAATTTGTTATTCAATTTATGCGAAACAAACTTATGAAATGGTTGATATGCACAGAAGGTAATTTTGGCAAGAATGAAAATGAACAACGAATTCATAGGTTGGTTACCTATGAGAACTATTATTCAAATATCACCCATAATCACGGAGGATCTGTATTGAAAGTCTTCAAATTATTTGGTAATTGTAAATTTGAGCATTACATTTGGAAATAAATGTTTATTAAGCGTTAAAATTTAGAGATTAAACGCTATAAACAATATTTCAAAATACAGTGCTCTAATATTGTTTCACAATAATCCTAGGATAATTTAAATTAACAATATTCAATTTCAATATTGTTTAATAATTGAAATATTAAAAACGTATAGTATTGAGTTATAGAATTTATATAGAATATATTCTGTAAACACAAATAAATATATAATTGAAATATAATCTATTTAGAAGATGAACGCTCTACAAATGTGATGGATATTCTGAATTAAAATGTATGTTGACGTATTATAGTTATCATGAATACAAATATTAGTTCATTAACAAAGGTAAACAAAAAGCGAGATATCAAATGGTGATTGTTTAACATAGTTAATGTTAAATGAGCTTGATAAATTATAGTTATAGTGCACAACTCACAATAAATTTACAGTTGCAGTTTCAGACACATGCAAAACAAAATATAGTTTAATTAAAGTAAATTCAACGCCAAACTTTTAGGAATATCAAAAAATAATTAAAAAGTATTTGATTTCAAATTAATTTCGAATTATTTCAACTAATATGTTATATACATATGTCTGTAATTTTATGAAATGTATGTATACGTGTAGAACGTTTTTTTTTTAAATTTAATAAAAATACAACTTGGTATGGGCCTGGTTTGAACCACTAACTGCCTGCCATCATGACTATGGCCATAATTCTTTAAAAAAAAAACTATCTTGTATGTATATTTTAAATCTAGTAATTGAATAATTAGTAGAATATGATTTGATTTTAAACCTTGATTATTTATAAATATTTTATTTAGAAATCAATAAAGATGTACGACTCAGACAAAAAAATTTAATAAATTATTAACTAATTATACCTTCCCAGAACAATAGTCTGATTTTCATATTTTTCTATTTTTGGCATGTGTAATTTATTCACATCAACCAACACAAAAAACAAGCATCATTCATAATTATTATTAATTTTACAAAAAAACATATTTTTATTGCAAGTTAATTATGAACAAATAAATAATTTTATTGTCTGCGCTAGGGTTATTAAGAAACTAATAAATAAACCGCAAGTGACAGTTGTATTAGAAACAATAATAATTTTAATAAGAATCGACAATCGGTAAACCCCACACAATATCAAAACAATTCTCGATTATATTTTATTTGCTATCACAGAAAACAATACACTCGTACACATCGCGTAAAATAACACATAAAATAAAGTTTTCCGCGAGTAAAACGAAGTTTTTTCTTTATATATATATTTTCAATATCTTTAGAAGTACAAGAAAACGAAATTGGTTTTTAATGTGTTTGTGTTTAAGAGAAAAGAAAAATAATGCACGTATCAACAATTATATAGCCAAAGTCAAAAAGTTAAGATGGCAAACATGATGACATAAATAAGCGCCTTGAAAACTTATTATTCTGGTGTAAATTTATTAACTGTAACAAAAGAATTTGCTTTTAAAAATAAGAAAAATTCGCGAGCAATTTTTAAATATTAATTACAAGCATAATTCACATTTTTTTAACGCCTTTAGAAAAATAAATCTATCAACTTTGTCATTATTTCCTACACTGTTAAAAATACACGCAATTATACATCACCCACAACTAAAATTATATGCTTTTTTAATAGTGTATGAATTGCTTTATTTCTGAATCTTAATTCTTAGTTCTAGAGCGTTCGTACACACAGACGTAATTCCGAAAATAGTCAAATTCAATTCAGGGATGATTAAAACGTGTGTTTCTGTTCGAAAATTTTCATGATTATAATATTTCCTTTTAAATTTCGTCCAAGAAAGTAATAAATTAAAAAACATTAATAGTCTGTACGATAATGGACATTTAATTTGGATTACAGATAATGAAGCCGTTACGGATTTGGATTAAAACAAATTCCATTAAATGTATAATTGTTGATATTATGTCAATTAAATTAATGAATGTTAATTTAAAAATATATGTTTAATTAAAATAGTTCCTATCCTCATATTCATATATTAACATTCTAAGAATTCTTGCTACTAAAATCACATATATACATAAATGAGTAAATACATGCAATGATATAAACGGTTTGCACAAAAAAAAAGTCTATTTTGGATCATCAAAGCAAATTGGTTGCTACTGCGTATGTATAAAGAGAGAGAGATGAAGCTCATGTTAAAAAGGATGCTAAGTAACATTGATATTTTTTTCTGGAAAAGCTTTTCACAACCACAAAAAGATGTTTATGAAGGCAAATCAGCAATAATTGGCTTCTATGCGTTTGCTATATAAAAGATATGTTAAAAATATATTTACAATAAATGTTTAAAAATAAAAATGGTTTTGTACGAATGTAAAAATCTTCTGCTATTCTTTAGAAAGTATTTGATATAAAGGCGATATATTTTCAAAGGGTTTATTAATATATATATAATGAAAAAAAAAAATTGGAGTACCCTATTTTACAATATATGTTAGACAGATTTATTACGTTTTGATTTTATTCCAACATTAATATATATATAATAAATAAATTAAAAGCAATGTGTAATATTTCTATGCATATCTTGCATTATGCAAAAAAAGGTTTTTGATAAAATGGCAAAAAATCCAAGCGGAAGTTACCAGATAACAGAGGTATATGAAAAACTGTTTGCCCCATCTTCAGTTCAAATTTATGTCGGTCAACATATCAATCTTGCTACGCACATTAGGTACCCACATTCAATTCTACAGCCGGTTGATTTTCAAAATATTTTATACATATATTCATCAATTTATGTGGGGTTCAAAAGCCGGTCAGCCCTTTTTGGAAAATTTAGGACGGATACGATTAAAGCACGAATTATATATACTTCTTTATGCGAAAGAAAGGGCACTAAATAATTATTGTTTTAGCAGGATTCATTTAAATTATTCCACTATTAAATAAATTGGAATAATTTACATAATTATTAAAGACACAGAAGTCATTAAAAGAATAGTCAAAATCGCTTCGAGGACACTCAAACGGATATGTCGATTTTGTTTATGATCACAATACTTTCTGTTATACATAATGTATAAGAAAGTAAAAACATCTATCAGTGTCATTGTTGGTGCAGTCACTTAAAACGTGTGGATGGCAAAGCTATGGATAATATCTAGAAAATTTCCGGAGTACAGTATAAAACTCGCTTTCGTTTAACCATCATAGGCGAAAATCGACGTTTCGTATACGGTTCAAGTGATTCGTTGGGCGGGCGCGTAAAGTAGTCGTAGCAGCATCCTGCGGCTGCGAAGCTAACTACACTCTACTCGACTGTGGTTTGTCTGCTTTCGCACCATATCGTATCCCATTCTCATGATTGAATGGAGTGTGATTTTGTTCGTAAGAAATTGGTAAAAAGAGCCGCGCTAAACTTTTTTCTTTCAAGGAGCCGCGCCGATTGCCTTGTTTATTCCCGGTTGAGATATGTTCTCGCGTCTGTCCCAAACTTTTTTCAAACGATTGATATTGAATGTTTACATCGGAATGATTGACCCATAGAAGTATATTTTATAATATTTTCTCACACTTACGGTATTGACCGGTATTTCACGATGGAATAATCTAGCATTGAAGTGATAAATTTATTTTTACGGAGCATAGAACATGGAGGATATTACTTATAAATCGAGCTGAAAGCATAGGTGCCTTGTACCTAATCTAGCGTTTTAAATTGTATTATTAATGTATTTACACAGACATGTCAAAAGATATTGTACTTAAAATGCGATAAATTCCAGTACCTAATCCACTTAAAGTAAAATTGATAAAAATTCAAATAGAAAATATCTTCTTAGATTTGTCGTATACGGAGAAATGCCGAAATAGCACACTTTCCAAAACTTACCGGATATTTGTTACGAAATCCCTAAGCTTCGATTTATCAACAAAGGAAAATAAATGGCTGTCTTTATAGACGGTGACGATGACGTTTTTCGCCCGTTTACCGGTTTCTAACCGGTAAAATATTATGAAACAAAAAGCCGAGCGGTATAGAATCACAATCAGTTACATATACGCGTGAAACGACATTACTCTCACCATACGAAAATATAATATATGGAAATGTTTCTCTTATGCTTGGTTGTCTGAACAGAAAAGTTGAATGTACCTACATCAACTTTACATTACATTATTTTAATGCTCAAACCCGCCAACAAACGTCACATGATAAAGATAATTCATCTTGAACGTTTTAAGGCTTTGTTGGTTTGTTTTTGTTGGCATTACCCACAATAATACACATATCATGCCAAAATACTTAGAAGTATTCATTATCTCTCAACTTACAGAGTTACAATCCGGTTATCCACACCGAGAATTTATTTTTTACATAACCATGGATACAACATACAAATTTAGTTTCACAGTAAATGGTAATTTTTTTGAGAAACCTTTTCAAACAAAACGAAAGATACCTTTATAGGTATTAGTTTTTCTCAAACTCGTACATTAGAAAACTGATAAAAATTCTAAATTTTGTATTAAAAAAATAGAAGATTTTCGAATTATGTACAAGTTTTAATAATCACATTGTATCTTCAACAGATTTTACTGTAGCTGCAATATCAATTTATTAAAGTAATTGGTTGCTTTTCAATAAATTGGAATATATGTTAATTAGGAAATGTATGAAATTTCAATAACCTTTCAGTATTCAAATGTAATACTTTCACAAATTAAATATCGAATGCTACATTTCGCGTTTTATAGGGAATAAAATGGTAGATATGAAATTTAAGAATATTGATGCTGACTCTTCTGTTTTAGATATTTTTCTGAAAATAATAAAAAAGCCAAATATATTGAATACTTTCTTGAAATTTGCTTCGCAACTGTGACAATAAAAATCAGTTTCAGAAATGATTCAATTCATCATCGGAACAATATCTTTTTATATGACACATACACAAACTCTTTATTGGAACAAATAAATTCACAATTTCGTTCGATATTATATTTTTCTCCGTAAACTCTTTTCTATAGTATATTTCACAATATTTACCCATGATTTTGGAATATATTATTTAGTATTTTACATCCATAAATTCTCAATAATGATAAAAATTAGAACAAATACACTAAGGCAAAAAAAAAACAAAACAAATCAATAAATAACATTTACATTGACTAGATGAATGCTTAAAATTATTTAGAAATAAACATCATCACGCTATTCTCCAATTAACAGGGTTGCTATTTATTTAAATCGATAATTATACTAACTTTATGATATGCGTGATCAACAACATATCATATACATAGCAGGTGTTCAGAAAATCACCAAAAATTGAAAAGTGTTCCAACCGACCCGTTGGCAATGCTGCAAATATATGTTGGGACATTTTGTACAATGATGTGTATATATTGGATTTCATTCAATATCTTTTGTTGAGTGTGGATGGGTCCGTGTGTGTGTGTGTATAAGGAATAAAAAAATGAAGAGCGCAGAAGAAGCGAACTACAATCAAATCATGAACAGGCGAACGGTTGCACATATTTTTAAATTGTCGAATCGTGAAATTCGCGGGATTTTCTTTGCAGGGTTTATACACGCTCACAACACATCCGATGCGATGCATTTGTGTGAAGTTGTGAACGAGCCAGTAATAGCGCTTCTTTTATAGTGACGAAGCGGATAGATTTACGTTGTGGCACTGTAAGCCGTGCACTGATTGGCTGCGGTACTCTAACCGTCACTCTGTCATATAAACTTCTGTTCTCGCGTTGCTGCGCCCTGCGCACACTTGATGCTACTGGAAAACCGTGATATTCGTTTTGTTTTTATTTTACGGCGAATCAACAATCGTACTTGCAGTAATTTATCATTTTTGAATTGGGTTCAGATACTCACAAAACTTTTGATTAATTATAGTTGCGAAAATGAGAATAAAAATTCATACGTTTTTCTAGTATTTCCTGTTTGTGCGACGAATTAAATAATTAATCAATTGAAACTTAAATAGAGGAACCTTCATTTATTCTTAAAGTAAATGCTATCCAATTGAAAATTCCTAGTTGAATTTAATGTTAACATATATTTACATATTTATATATAAATATACATATATTTACATATTTATATATAAATATACATATATATATATATATATATATATATATATAAATAATAATTTATGAAATGTGGACATATTAAATTATAAAAATCAAAAATTGATACAAATTGCCAAAAGTAGTGGAAAATTCGACTAATTTTATTATACAATTTATACTAAATGTTGAAGTTTCAAAGTAAATTATATACAATTTATAATAATGTTAATAGGGATAAATTATGGTGGTAAAAATGCGCCACAGACGTAGTTTAGCAAAGGTATGATTAATTATACTATATAAAAACAAAATTAAAATTCAACTCTGGCACATATATTCAAATGCAAAAAATCCACTTAATTAACTGCGCAGAAATCGAGAATTATTTATACAAATCTAATATTTGAAAATGCCGTAAGTTAAAACAGTAAAAAAAACGCAGCAGTCGCACAAACAGCGCTTTTAATTAATAAAGCTCAAACAACAACCATATGCGCCTTTACTGCGTAGGCACACGCGTTCGAGCAGGCTTGAAATAAGCGAACATAGCAAATACGCTTGCGCACAATCAACCTGAACGAGTATATATACGAAAATGAAAATCGCCGTCACGTTTCGCCTTTACTTCGGAAGATAAAGGTGGCGCAGTCGTAGCGACAGATTAAGAAAGGGTAACTGAAGGGGACAGTGGTGAAAATGGTAGCCCCGAGGTTGCCAGAGCCCATGACAGTTTTAGCTGGGACACCCTTCAATCTTACCCAGAAGAAATGAAAGGCGTGGGGCGAAAAACAAGAGGGTTTAACGTATAAAGTTTCGTTTGCGAGATTGTTGTACTTATAATTAGGAGCAATGGCATCAGTTGCGGGTTGCGCAGTTTCACCTAAAGCATTCATATTACGCGGAAGATTTTCGTGCGGAAAAAGGTGCACTTGTTATAATGAAGCCAATTACCGCCGTATTGATAATCACTCTTGATAAAATTAAACGGATTTAGGGGTTCTTTTGTTTTGCGAACTGATTTATGTTATAATATAAGTTCACGTTTAATTTTATTATAATATAAAGGATGTTATAGCTACGTTACGACGAGATAACGTAAACACGTAGCTACATAATGTTGTTTTGTAAATATATAATAAGGTTATTACAGTCCTAAATAAATATGAAATATTTTTCGAACTAAAAAACACTTCTACAAAAGTTGGATTTAATTCCATTTGTGCACTGTGGGTGAATTGCAAAAGAAAGAATATATTTGTACTGCATATGCTGTAATGGCATTCAAGTAATATTTAAAAAGTTTCTCGTTAAGTTAATTCGCGATCCTTAATATTTTTAGTACATCCGCGAGTTCACCATGTAGCCCGTTCTTTTTTTAACGTTCCGGAAGTTATGACGCATCTTGTCCGCCCCGCTTGGAAAACTAAATACGAATGTTGTTAAATTTTTAAACTTTCCTCAACTCTAATTAAAGCTAACAACCATACTAAGACCGTAAAAGTGCAATTTCGTGTAAATGCTACATAGTGATATAAATAACAAGCAAGATAAAACTAAAAAGTGCGCACGAAGTTAATCATTTTGGTAAACTTAGGGCATGTATAATATATATATTTCTGAAATAAAAACTAAATTTATTGTGGAATTGAAAACGCGAAATTGTCGTCGAAAGTTCTCGATAGTTTGTGGCTTATGTGTTAAACAAAAGAAAACAAAGTTTTCACCGATCGACTTTGGATGAAAGTTTGAAATTAGGGTATGTGTATATTTGATGCATTGAAATAAATTGCTACTGGTTGCCATATTGATGTTACTAACGATTTGTTGACATTTCCATGATTTACGTACACATATTAATGTATCTAGCATTCGGTTATAATATAATGCAAATATAATCAGAGATTATTCAATTCTGTCTGCACACAAAAATGGTAGCAGCACCAAAATTAGTTTAAAATTTGGAACTGTGAATTTCAAAGAATACTCGACATTTTGTTACATTCCTATAAAGAATCTATAGGGTCGATAGAAAAATCAATGATGTATCTGTCTGTCGCATTAGTAAAATGCTAAGCGCAGAACAACGAAAATTTTGAATTGATATAATGTAAATTTAATAAAATGAATATAGAGAAATGTTAAATGCATTGTACACAAAAACAATTGATGGTATTAAAACATTTCATGAATATGTTACACTGGCAGGAAGTTAGTTACTTCCACAACGGAGTATAGGTACATCTTTCCTGCATACGCATGATATTACAAGTACATAAAATGTACAAGCTGAACAACCCATTTCATAACCATGACAGAAACGGTTGAATTCAATTTTTTTGCAACCCTCAGAGAGTATAAAGAGAAAATGTTCATGCGAAAGACAGAGAATAAAGAGAACATAGGGACTGAGAGAGGATCGTCTCAGTACGAAGGATATTAAAGTGTCAGTAATGTAATCCTTGTAACTAGGCAATGGAGATGATTTGCCTAGACGGGCTGCGTGACCGCTACAACCACCGGTCTGTGGGAGCAGGCTCTCGCGTTCGCTCATATTACCGACTGAGTGCTGTGAGAGTTAAAATGACGAAACTTAAGATTATTATTGTTGTTGTTGTTGTTTCGCTAAACAGGGAAAGTCGAAACTTGCGCCAACAAGATTTATGGTGATACTGATGCGATCTAGTGGACATGCGTACACTATGATGCGAGGGCATGCGTTTCAAATGGTAATTCTCTATGGAGTCAAGAGTGGATGATGGAATTAGAGCTTCTGGATGGGTTGAAATATGATTTTGTTGCGCCACTTTGATGCTTGTTAACTGGATTTTGATGACGCGGCATGACAATAACATGTCCTACGTTAT